>OX387184.1:11372695-13772695 GCA_947561395.2 Buxus sempervirens
CTAAGACAAAGATCTACAACTTTTGTGAATAGCCCAAGACCCAATTCCACCATCTTGAATGCCGAAAATTAGCAATAACAGAGAGGTCCGTACCTGCCCAGAAAACAGTTGCAGCCCCGACCCGTTTTGGTATTTGACCCATATTTGGAGTTTTAGAGCTTGAAAATTAGCAAGGTTATGTGTTTTAGAAAGCTAAGAAGTTTTTCTAAAACTTTCATGAAGGGTCCCACTTCAATTGAGGTTGTTTATGTACTCTAAATTTAGTTGCAAACTGCATCAAGAAACTTTTTAATTTAATGGATCTCAAGAGAAGAAAAATAGAAAGTGCTTTGATTTGAAGATTTAGACTTATGGAAAGGAAGTTTTGAAGATGGAAAGAAGTTATAAAGTGTTGTAAACATTTTTTAGCTGTGGGGATTGGACTTGGAAGAGAAGGAAAAGACTAGAGCAGAGGGATTTGGGAGAAGCAAGAAGAGGGGCAATTTATGTAGCAAGGATCGGCTTCTACAGACAAGAGTTCTTCATCTTCTTCTTATTTTTCTTTGTTGCTTTAATATTTGATTGTAGAACTCTGATGTTGGATTCATATTTGATGGTTATTGGATTATTTTGTTAGACATGAGTGGCTAGTTTTCGTATTCTAGGATTTGGATGTAATCATTGGATTTTGGATTTTAATTTGCATATGAAATTGTGACACATTCTTTGTTGATTAATTTGATGATTTCGGATTTTATTTTTTTGCAATCAATTGGCCATTACTTGCATATTTAAGATGTTGAATGATGGAGCGAAAGTGAAAATTCAACATTAGTTGGTGAATTCATCAAACCTGGGTAGTGTAGTTCAGAAATAATCACACATCCTTGTAACTTTCATTTAAGACTTCCACAGATCTTAATGAACCTATTTTAATTACTATGATCACGAAAGTAGATGTAGGATTAATATAGGTATAGATGTTATACCTTGAAAGAGGATAACTCATGCACATGGGAATTCGGTCATTTTAATTAATAAAGAATGGATGTAAGTAATCATATTTAAATTCATTGAAAGAATCCAATTGATGAAACTCAAATCCTAGAACTCATTCATATTTGATTTCTCACTTTTGAATTTAGTAATTTATTTCTATTTTATCATTTTGGAAATTTGTCGTTGAGATTTGGAATTGTCTAAATAATATAGGAAATTTGATTAATTGGTATTTGAATCTCCTCCTTGTGGATATGATACCTTGTTTGCTCTATTCTACTTGTAACGACCCATATATTTGTAGCGGTGTCCAAATTGGCAATCACTGTTTTAGGACAATTCGATGCATTCATACACAGAGTCTTCCCTATGTTTTTTTTTTCATTTTTGAAGTTTCATCATGCATATTAATTGTATACTAAGCACAATTTCACATGCACCCTTGATTTTTAATTTTAGGCCAATTTTTGGATCTATCATGCTCAATATGGTTAAATTTAATAATTTGACCTTAGATCAAATTTTCAAACCCTTTGCAACATTTTAGAGTTTGAATTGATCATATGGAGGTGGCCTTATGATCATATCTCCATTTAGATTGAAATTTCAATATTGGTTTAGGAGCCGATTTATACTCGGAATCATTTGCTTCATAGGGAATTGTAAGAAAATCAATTTCCTACAATTTCAAATTTATTTGAATGTGATTAGTGTCCTAATAACCTTGATTTGAATTTGATCCAAGCTCATACCCTTGTATTTTTGAAAAGTTCCATTTAATTTTCCAAAGTTTAAAACTTGTACTAGATTAGGGATTTGCAGAGCTCATAAAATCCTCATACGGATGTGTTTTTATTGAGAGGTGTCTCATTTACATCTCCACTCTTTACAAACCAAAATTTTGCAATTTACATGGAGCTAATTTTGATTTACACTCAATTGAGGTGAAGTAGGTTTGCAGAGTATCAATTGTGGAATCTAAAATTTTATTAGGGCAAATCTCTTTCAAAACTGATTTTTGTTTCTAAATCTTCCTCGTTAGGCCTATTTTCAATTAAAATTGATTTGTTGTATTTGGATGAAAGATGTAATTCCTATGCTTGATTGCTCTTGTATCACTCTGTAGAAGACCACCATCTGTCATGGTTTTTCTTCTTATAAATTTTAACAATGCGCAAGCTTCAAATGGATGAATCCATGAAGAAGATTTAATTTATTGAAAGATGAGCATCTTTAGTTATTCCTGTCCAATTACAAGCAATTCATATGGAGCCAATTTTTATTTATTCATGTTTGAAGTTGATATAATTAGCATACCTTCAGTTACTGTTCCTGCAATTTCAACTGATTATAACTTGGTCAATCTTATTCAATTTTGTGTGATTTTAATCTGATCTTCCTTATTGAATTTGCTTCCTAAAGCAATTGGTTTGACTTGATTTGGTTTTAAATTGAGGAAGTTATGTTTGATTGAAGCTGCACTGCTCACTGCTCAATAGCAATTTGTTAAGTCAATTATGTCATTTTAAATCAAAGCTTGGATTTCACTTTCATGATTTAAATTTAAATTTGATTATTTTCTTATTAGAGGGTTCTGATTAGGACTGACCTATAAAGGACGTCCTGATCTATAGGGTAATCCTCATTCAGTGCCATATCTCATTGTTGCTTATTTTATTTTATCTTTATTATTATGCAAGCAATTCAAAATGATGAAAAAGCATATAACCACCTAAGGGTGGATGAGTGAGGTGCCTAACGCCTTACATCCTCATAACCTAGCTCCCTTACCTTAAATCTAGTTTTGATAAGTGATTTTATATATTTTTGTACGTTTTCATGTGTTTTGGTCACACCTTAACTCAATATGATTCTTTTTGCATAATAACATTGTGAGGAAATAGGCAACAATAAAGTGAAAGGTACTCAATTTATGTTTATGAACTAGTCATTATGGTGAAATCGCTAGGGAAATTCTCCCACTCTCCAAAGACAAGTTTATATAATATTTTTCAATACAGAAGCTATGCTACGAAAATACCACACTATGTGCGCGCTAGGTGGTTTATGTTTTGTTTTTCAATATAGAAATATGAGAATATACCACATTTTATGTTTACGAACTACACATTCTAGTCAAATTAAAAATTTTCCTTTTCTTGTATGATCCTTGTGGGGGGACCATAAATATTTGATTTTTACCAAGTTTTTTGAATTTCTGTTCAATTTGGAGCATAAACATCATTGTGATAATGTATATTTCTCCCTTCATTATAGACTACAAGAATTTTCTAAAGCTTTAGTTATATTTAGTTATTAGTTACTATTCAATTAAATATAAAGTAAGATGAAGTGTTGAATTTATAACAAAATTAAAATTGCAAAATGAAAATGATATGAGATATAAGCTAATTGTCTGGAGTGAGAGTGTGTTATATGGGGACTTAATTTTCCATAGAAGTTTCAAGAAGAGGAAAAAAATTAAAATACATAATTTTAGAAAAAAAAAAAGGAAAGAAGATGAAATTATTTCAAAGAAAGTCATAAAATCTTAGTTACTATTTTTCATTTTAAAAAATGAAAAATCAAGAACCTTCTTTTTCTTTTATGTTTTTTTAAATTTAAAACTACCTTAAAAAGAAAAAGAAAACTTTAAGAGTAGTAAGATCATTATCCACTTACTCTTAACATTATTTCTCAACTTTTTTTTGTTAAAGGTGGTAGTAATCTTAGAAATTGAGATTTTAATAGTGTCTCTCTTGAGTGGGAGCACTATGTTTTTTTTCATGTAACTCCTTGTAAATCTTTACTAATATATATACATTGCTAACTTTCCAAAAAAAAAAAAATCTTAGAAATCGAGAGTCTGATAGCTTATTGTCATAAACTTTAAGGATTAAAACATAGTTTCCCTTACTATAAATTTGTTATTGCCACTAAAGATCTGAATTGGTTTATTTTGAATTGAGAACTAAAGAAACCAAACTCAAAAAACTAGCAATTTGGTTTGGTTTATATATATACATATATATTTCCCGACATTGGTTTTATGGTGTAGAAATATATGAAATTGGACTTAGTTTGGTTTGGAACATATCAACTAGCCCCTTATAAAAGACCTGTGAATGGTTGGTGAATTATTTCTTATAACAATAGCATGATAAGATCAACACAGTGAAACATGAAAAAGGAAAACAAGCTATAGATCAAAATTATCAATATACTTATAGACACAAAATTGTCATCTATACACGCACGCATGCACACATATTGAGTAGATAGACTCACAAAACTTACTTAGGGATTTCAATATATCATGAAAGTTTGTCTTCTAAGTCAAAATTTTAGTATAGGTAGGTTGTAGGGATTATATCCTTTTATATTTGTTTGTGCGTTGTTAAAATAAAATCTAAGATCAGAATGTTAATCTGGACATGCAGTGGCGGAACCAAGACTCCAAATCCGGGGGGGGGGGGGGGGGGGGGGAGACTGAGAGAGTTAGGGTTCCATTGGGTCGCTAAGAGAGGGCGAGAGAGACGGAGACAGAGAGTTAGGGCAAGAGATGATAAACTCCTGTAATTAGAAATTTCCTATTGCATGTATGAAACCTATTGTCATCCTAGATCTCATAAAGGTTGAGATCTTCTGGAACCCATCCATCTGTTAGGAAGGATTTACATTGTAGAAAATAGAGAATTATGCGCACTTCGAATTTTCAGAAATAGGTTTGATCAAAAGAAATATCCTCAACTTCCGCTATAGTTCTTTTGGTTTCGGGTTTCAGGAGCAATAGCAAGTGCATTATTAAAATCCTACATCATCAAATAAGGATAAATAGAGAGTTGTTAATATGAGAATATATATAATCAAAATATAAAAGCAATATGGGAAGGTATGTCAAGAGTTAATCATGTGGGGTAAACCAGTAAAGTACAAACAAGGGAAGAAGATTGAAAGGTAGCAACTGAAGACAAAAGATTTCTTGTTTGTATATATTTTCCTTAGTATTTAATGTTCCTATGAACTTACTTACATGGTATTATATACAATATTTATAAAGAGAAGAAACAAGCCAATTTGTTCTTCTCTTTATATATTATTTCTGTACATAGTGATACAAACATTTGGTGTTATACTCCTATAATAGAACTTAATTTCCATTTCAAAGATATTGGTAGTTGATTGCAAAAGAAAAAAAAAAGGAAGAGATTTTGGTTGTTGACAGTTTAAGCTTCCGTGAGTATAGAAATTAGTAACATTCAGTGACTACTTATGTGTATTGTACATGTTTCTCTTATCTTTTGAATTCCTTATGGAGTCTATATATTTCTTTATCTGATGATGATACCTTTGTCCTCACTATCAACACCATCTCCTTTTATCCCTCCTAGGATGCTCCGGAGGTGGTGGTTGAGCTCCTAATAAATATCCATTAAAACACTGATAGTATATAATATTCTTCATTAATTTATTAAACGACCCCTAGGATGGTTGGGTGATGGTAATGATTGGCAATGGTCTATTGCTTTCATGGAGAATTGAGAAAGGCTCGCCATTCCTTCCAATATTTAATTAACGATCTAATTTTCTCGATCCATTTCCATTAGGTTAATCTGTCAAACTATCTGGATAAGGCAAACCCATGAAATGATGCCGTATTGGTGGGGAGAACAACTCCAAAACAAAAAGTAGACGTAGGTTCTCCAAATTATACCCACTTGCGTTTCTTAATTATCTAAAGAAAAGTATGAATATTCTATAACATTCTTAAAACATAATAAAGAATGAAAAGGGAAAAGACCCAGAAGAAAAAGAATTACGGCAGCACTCTAGTTTCTTTTTATTTTATAGAGTTAGATTACATAGGATATATAAAGCTTTTTCCGAAACAGATGCACTCTGCTTGCACCACTATTTATATATATAGATCTCCAAGATTTACCAGCTAGCATCATCATGAACTAGAACCATAAGGTCCTAACTGAGCTTTGATAGCATCTATTAATTAATTGACAAACAATGGTAACTGATAAACAATTTTGGGTCTTAGACACGATATTTCGGACTAATTTGGTGAGAATGCCCAAGATCATCATGCATATGGATGCATGGTCAATCGAGTTCAAGCTTCTCAGATCAACAAATAATTAGTAAGCAAGCTTATATCTTGGAATTACGAATCCCTAGTTCATATTGTAAGACCCAAGCATGCAATGCAAGTTATTTATATTACAGAAAACCTAAATTTGTGTCACTTATATCATGAATTAACATAAAGCTCCTTAGGATTATCACTTTTTTTTGGGTAAATGTAGAAGCATAATATAGCAACTAAGCAGAAGAAGTAAATGGTTTAAAACACAAGCATCAATTGAAGAAGGTAAAGCCAGCACCAGTGATTATAACGAGCTTCTTCTAGTATTCAGATTTAGGCAAAAGTTCAAATATAAAATAAGGAAGAAACATGATCATGAATCTGATCTGACCTAGTGCTTGCGAAATCATAGAGCTTCCCAGTGCTGGAGAAGATCATCAGACCTACTTCAGCATCGCAAAGGATCGCTAGTTCCTTGGCCTTTTTCAGCAATCCATTCCTTCGCTTCGAGAAAGTCACTTGCCTGCTAGTCGAATTATCGATCCTGCGGATAACGATCTTTCCTCTCCCCATCTCTTCTGCTTCCGATGTTGTGATTTTAATATTTTCTTCTTCTTCTTCTGTAGATTTGCAGAGACGGAGAGTTCTTCGAAGCCTAAGATCTAACCAAAAAAAAAATAAGTCAAGAAATAAAACGATTATTTGATAAAAACGTGAAAACATTGAAGAAATAAAGAACAAAAAAGGAAAATAGAAAAAAAAAGAAAAAAGAAAGAAAAAGAGAAAACCTTTCTTTCCGGAGCTTTAATGGCGGACGACAGAGATCCTACACGGGAAGTGAAAAGGAGTAAGACATGGGTTTCGACTGAGACTGATGGCTTTTTCTGGCAAAAGATGCTATTTAAGGAAAGTAAGGAAGTGGTTTGAGTACAAATGAAACCGCTTATTTTGGGAAAGAAGGAAGCGGTTTTTGTCCTGACACCGCCAAGTGGTCGTTCCCAAATTGGAGAAAAATGGATTCCGCCGTCGATCGTATAGATCACAGACACGTGGGAGTAAAAATTCCGATTCAAAAGGTTTCGTTGTTGAAGGAGAGGGAGACAATAGACAATACTTACCCTTCTGTGAGGAACAAAGTACCGCTGTATCGCCAGCTGCACCTTCGAGTTTCTATCTCAAATGCGCGTGATGACACGTGAAAACTATTACATTATTGTTTTATATTTTATTAAAATATATCAAAATAGACTATGACAAAGAAGTCATAAATGGGCATCTCATTATGTATAAAAAAATGTGAATACAGAAACATCCTACTTTGTAGGAATCATATATAACTTTGTATTTATATAAATTTAAAATTTTGTTATACTGTATATTACATCATTTGGTAAGAACTGGCTTATGATGATGATTTAGTATGATCGGATTAAATTAGGTTGGCTCTATTAATTTGTGCTCGTGACTTAAGCTTGTCATTCAAGTTAACACAACATTTGACCATTTTCGGTATTAATTTGCTACAATATTTGTCCAACTCTGGCGTGCAACCAGTAGTCAAAGCTGACTCCAAGACAACTATGGACACTCGCAGATCATGTGCTATGGGTGAAAGCAATGGGATAAGATTATACTAGAGCTACACTGTTTTGGATCCTCACAGGCTAGGATTCTTTGTTATGAATTGTACAAAAACCACATATAGCAAAGTTTAATTGGTTTTTAAGTTGCCTAACGAAGGGTCCTGACTGCTAACCTTGGGATCCTTCTTCGAATCTAAATCCACATGAATGTTTGTAACCTAGCGAATGGTATTAAGTTTGTCAATAAAAGGAAAGGTGAAGGATCTGTTAGTCAATTTTACAAAGACAGGATGGTCGATTAGTTTTTTTATGCTCTTTGAGGGGTCTTCGAGTTCGTTAACTACTTCTTTTTGTGACTTTTGGGGGTAACAAGGGCGGTAAGTCCGTCGAAGGTATGTGAATAGAAAGAGAGAGAAAAGCTTTCTTTGTTTTATGTTATTGAAGATTCCAAATTAGGCAAGTACCAGGAAATAGAAATGCCTAAAAGGACAGCTCCCGGTTTTCTTGACTTCTTGCAAGTTGGTCGGGAGTTGGAGCTAACCATCAGCCTATCAAAACATATTTGGTGAAGAGAGCAGTGAACTAACCCCTAGCTTTTTAGTACTAACTTGAGAAAAGCTATCATGAAGAAATATAATGAAAAGAAAAGGCCTTCATTTAATTATTAGTGCACGATCTATGCATAATCTATAAACCATATCTTAACTCTAATGATGTTTTCAACTATTTTCTCTTATTAGTTTTTAATTCATTAAAAGATTGCATTTTGTGAGAAGAGATCCAATAGTACTTCCCAATACTTCACACAAATATCAAATGAGGACAAACCAAGAACGATGGCAAGCAAAAACCCAAGATTAATGTGCAATAACTCCTTAATTAGTATGCTAAAAAATACCTGCACACATCCATGAGGAGAGCGTTTCATCTAGTGCCACTCAGTCGAACTAGTGTGAAATTCACGGATGGATGCCCATGTCAGGAGGGGGCCCCACACATCCATACTCCATCCTAGTATGGCTCATATATGTGTGCATAGAAACCACAAACTAGAGGGAAGGATAAATAGTTTTAAATCCGCGTACATTAATACTCGTGTAAAACCTAGCTAAGATACTTTCTTTGGATTCCCTTACGATCAAGAGCGCACAAATCAAGGCCTATCACTTAAGTGACCAACCCATGACCCCACATAATTATTTGTTTAAGGTGGCTTTTCTCATGTAATGACATATTATATATATCATTAAACTAATAGTCTTAGTATTCATTTTCCCTTTTCCATATATAACACTTACTTTGATCCCTTATACAATACATAAATTGAATCCAGATCAACTTTAATCTTATATAATTGAACGAAAACTTAGGGAAGAAAAAATAGAGTTAATTAATAATTAAACAGATTTTCATTGATAGGAGTAAAGCATGTTGGAGCAAGCACTAACTGTCATTTTATGTCACAAATAATCAACAGGATGTGGAAAAAGGAAATGAAAAACTTACATTCAGATAGGGTTATTTTCTTTATATGGTATATGCCACTGTATGTAATAATGTTTGAACACTCTAACCGTAATCATTTCAATGCCATTATAACAAGAATTGTGAATGCTATCTTGGATGTTCTATATGTCAGGGAAGTTACATTTCATACAGCAGAATTTCAACCAGATATACCTAAAGAGAATTTTTTTTTAAAGATTAATAATAATTCCTAGACATATAGAACGAACATTTTGACATTTTACTTCGGTTACAATAGAAGACTATTACTTCCACACTATACCATCACTCAGAATTCTAGAAACTATCACCAGTAAAACACAACTCCAAGATTCCCACATGGAACGCCAAGCTGGTCATCAATGAAGAACGGAATCAATCGCAACAGGCTTGAATTGGTAGCAGTTGTCTTATCTACATGTAAGATTCAACACACTTGCCTTTTGAAGCAACCCCAGAAGTTCATGTTAAAAGGAATCAAGGCCATTGAAGTTTCATTTCCTCATTTCAATCTCGTATCCCTCAAAACCTATTATCAAAAGACACCCAAAAATTATTATATCTAAAACTAATTTAATAGCAAGTAGATCATTATTGGATTTGTATTATTGTAAACTGCAAGGCAAGAATGGGGATATCTCTCCAATGCAAATGGTGACTATAATTGAACAGAACCACACGGCCGTTTCTGTTGCTTCTCTTTTTTCTGTGAAGAAGGTTTGTATGCATTACTTGGACTCACAAGAAGCTAACCAGAAAGCTAGAAGCTCCGAGATCATCGTTGCGCATGGGAAACCGAAAGGCACATACCGAGGCTCAATTGAGCAATACACACGTGAAGGGCACAATAAACGGAGCACCAATGGAAGACACTCTTCACACGCCACTATCCAACTGTCTCAATGGCAAACAGCCGTACACCTGAACCACAAGCGTGTGCCTTTCCACGGCGCCAAAAGGTGTAACTCGCTTGGAAATCACAAATTAGTTTACACAGAAATCGAGCTTCTGGTATCAATTAGAGAACACTAATTATTTTACTCTGAAATACAGTCCTTGCACCAGTAAGATTTGCTTTGATCTGTAAACCACCAATGGGTCTTTAGAATGCATGAAAACCCCAGAATCAAGAAACTGGTATTAAAACAATGTAATTCTCATGCCTCTATCTGAGAGCTTGGCCAAGTGTCAATCATCAACAAATTATATATGTTCAGATACCAAGAGACAAGGAGACGTCCCTGGTATTTCCATTTGCTTATTATAATCCCGAGTACGGAAATTTAGGTCTACTGAGTCATCACCCATTTGAAACTTGGTTATTTATGGTTTTAGATGTAACATACTAATTATAATTGATGCAGTCATGCAGATGACCTTTATCTGAGACTCCCAAGTCTTGTCTCACCATCCAGAGAGAGAAGATATGGCTTTTCTTGGAGACATGGGAACACAAGGAACGAGCAAATATTCCCAACTTAGGTGGGACTTGTGTCCACCTTGTTAGAAGAGTTTCTCCTCTTTCTATTTTGACACCATAATTATGGTTTCACGAAATGACATTGTACTGTCACTTGATACACTGTTAACATTCCCCAAAGAAGTAAATAAATTTTAAGTTTAGTAGAATCCAAGGCAAATCATATTTTGGCTTTCAGATTGAGTTGTGATTAGATTATAAAATTATGTACTTAGATTAAAATATCCGCTTAGAAGATATATGCTAAATATATTGCATCCACTCTCGATTGCCATAATTTATTGTTCATATCTTCAAATTCAAATTATAAATAATTTACTAATGAAGCTTGAACTTTAATAATTAATAATTTGTTGATGCTAGGATCACTAGATTATTTTATAAGGGATTTGCAAGCTGTAAAGGTGAATAATCATGCTCATTGATTTGATCGCAACTTCTTTTGTCGAATCGAACAAATTTTTTAGTCCTTTTTCCGCTAACCCAAGGATGGATCCCTTGGGTTGAAATCTTCATTTATTGTAGTGGTCTGTGCAATTTGATTGAGATGCTGCCATGTGGAGCATAATGGTTGCAGAGTTTTTGCTCTTTAAAATGTAAAAGATTTCTTGTTGAAAAAACCCTAACAGTAAGATGATCCACGTGGCAGCATCTCAATTAAACTACATAAGTCATTGCAGTATAAGGCAGCAAATGATTTCATCTTGGATTTCTTGGATGTCATTTAGCTTATAGACAATGCATAACCCAATGAAAGAAAATGATAAGCAATTTTTCTATGTTTGAGGAGGAGGTTTATGACATTTTACTTTTAACTTTTAGTAATTTCAGAAATAAAGTTGGTTCTGAAATTTTTTTTCTTGCAAGGTTAAGTAAGAAATATTATTAAAGAGATGAAGATGTTTACATAGAGAGAAGAGACTGGGCTATCCAAACTAGTGGAATAGCAAGAACAAGGATGAGAAATACCCACAACCACTACTACCAAACACTAGATGGGGTACAAGTTGCAATGAGTAGGCACCTTAAGCTAAGTGCTTTCGTGTAAGATGTGGAGTTATGAACCAAATTGCACATATTTCACGGTTGATGAGGTTGTTCTCAATCTTTTCATCCGTGTGAAAGTACTTGAGTTTGATATCCTTGGAGATAGCTCTCACTAGATCCTCCGCCGAGGTGGCCTTGTTTTGGAATATGCTTACGTTATGCTCCTTCCATATTCGATATACCATTGCAGCAAAGGAATTCCTCTTTATTTTCCCAATTAGGTTCCTGCCTCCCAAATGATGTGAGGCCCAATATGCCTCATCCTCCCATTTCCTTAGATTTCTGTCTACGCAGTTCTTCCTCTCATTATAGCCCTCCACACATTCTTGGAATACTCACACTCGAAATAGGTGTGATTCAGATTTTCCAGATTTGCTTGGCATAGCACACACCTTGAAGATAACATAATATTGAACTTTACCAATTTGTCTTGGGTGAGAAGTTTCTGATTTGTAGTCAACCACAAGATAAAGGAATGCCTAGGTATGTTGCCGCTAAATTAACCTCACCAAGTTCTTCCATCCGACAGATGGGTTGGCAGACCTCAAGGCCATGTATGTTTCTTTACTTGAAAATTCACCAGATGATGAAGGCAACCAAGTAACTTTATCCCTTGAATTCTGATCAGGAGGTGGTAGAAGAGAAGGACACTCCATACTCCCAACAACTCATGAGAAGAATCCACTGGGGGATCCCAAGTATGGTTTGATATGATTGCTGAAACCTTTGAATATTCAAAGGCAGTCTGCTGGTGCCATAGACAAGTCTGCTGATGTATTTTCAAAATAGAAGACCTTCCGGGTGCCAATTATTATACCATAACCAATTAGTGTCTTATGAAATTGTTTAAGCCTCAATGACGAAAAGCAGTTGTTGGATACATATAGCCATTTTCTGATCTTGATAAAGTAAACAAACTAATGCTAATTTAAGAAGCATGAGAGAGATATATAGGTAGGTATATAGTCAGAATTAAGTTGAAAGCCTCCTACCTAACTTCCGTCTTTGAAAGGGAACCAAATCTTATATATATATATATACCCTTTCAAAGATGGAAGTTAGGTATGATCCCAAGGAATTTATAGGTAAAAAATGTTAAATTTTTAATCTACACCAGAGTGTTGTTAAATTGAATACATTTTGACTAGAAATCTTTGATTGTTTGGTTAATATCATGAGGACAAGATAGATTAATAATTAATGCAAAGAAATTTGCACATTTAACTCATTTACATAACTTAACATCAGATCTATAGCATCAGTACAAGAAATAAACTTCACAACAAAAACTATAATGCGCAACTTTGTTGCACATAATTCTTACCCAAAAAAAAAAATCGTTTATTTATAACAAAAAACTATATTTTTTATTTTCTTCAATCTTAATTATTAGGAAACTGGTTTTCTTGCCTAACATCAAACCCTAGCCTTTGTTAACTTATTGTATAGTACATGTGCTACAACGATAATGAAGCACACTCGTCCACGCAAGTCTTGTACATGTTTCAACACAGATTATGTAATTTTTTTTAATATAAAGTAGAGATTCGAATCTCTTGGTTGTGCTTGATCATGTAAGCAACCTTAATTTGATTAATCAGTAGTTTGTATAAAGATGAGGGCAAGAGAGGTTTTTTTATTCCAAAATTCGAGATGAGTGCAAGTCCTTTTCACTCTCCCAGATGGTTGATAAAATGCTAGAGATCTCCTTTAAAATGTACCTTGACGTATTTCCTCAATCTAAGGATCAAATCCGAGTAATCATTATTGGTAGAGAATGTGAGAATATTATGATAACTTGCCTAGGTGGCAATTGTGACCCGTGACCCGCCAACCCGTCCGGTTTGACTATTTCAACCCAAGGGTTGGGTTTGGGTCATGAATTCTCAACCCGATTATAAATGGGTTGGGTTAGGGTTTCACCCCTCAACCCGAAATGACCCGATTACAACTTGTTTATTTTTTTATGTAATAAAAATTTGGAACATTATAATAACAATACTTGTGGCTACTCAACCTTTCTTCTTTTAATATAAATAATGACAAAGGATAAAGTGAAAAAAGATTTTTTATGTATAAATATTTCAAATTTCTTAGCCTCTACTAATATAAATTGAGGCATTGATGACAAGTAAAGTCTTTGAAGACTTTTTTTTTTTGATGGAAAAAGGGAAATATTATATATAATAAAAAGAGCAACAAAAATACATCAACCAGGGACAGATCTAGGGAACGACCTTCCCAGCATATCATCCAAGACCAACCTATTAATACACTCAGGAACCCGAGATTTCCACAAGCAAGGATAAGCATCTAAAGCAAACTTAGCTAGACCATCAGCTACACAATTGGCTTCTCTGAAAATTTTAGAAACATGGAAACCACAAAACAAACCTCTAAGATGTAAGGCTTCATCCATAATAAAGCTAATCTTCCACGGAGAGATAATTCTTCCTGAGAGGATATCCACAATGATGTTTGAGTCGCATTCAACCCAAATATTGACACAATTGAACGCCAGTGCCATCTTAAGACCTTCAAGCAAGGCTTTAGCTTCAGCAAGGATAGCGAAGGAAGGGCTGAGCTTATCAGCCAAAGCCCCAAGAACCCGACCCTCTTCATCACGAATGACAACCCCAATAGCAGCTTCTCCGGGACAGCCTCTAGCCGCACCATCAGTGTTGACTTTAACCCATCCATAGCAAGGCCTGATCCACCGAACCAGAACCTCCTTCCTTTTTGCATTAGTTGCATCGTTCCGCATATCATTGAGCATCTTTGAATCATTCTGCAGAACAGAGAAGACAGATAACATAAGGGGTGTGGAAGGGGTTATATTTTCAAAAATGCATTTATTTCTTGTTAACCAGATCAACCAGCAGAGGTTAGCCCACGCGGCCATGAGGAGGCACGCATTTACTTCCCTTTGATCCTCAAACTTTAGAATAGTGTTGAACCACCAATCCTTGCAATTGGCAACCTGGGAGTTTTCAGGAAATCTGCCGCCCATAGCACCGAACCATAAACCTCTGATGAGATCGCACTTGAGGAATAAATGCAGATGGTTTTCATACTCATTACCACAAAGATAACACTTTTCCAGGGGAGCTCCCAACCGGTAATGCAAGATGTCGTTCGTAGCATTCCCCTCTTGAGTAAGCTTCCACAAGAAGTGCCGGATTTTTTGGGGACAAGGGAGATGCCAGATTGCAAGCCATCCTTTTTCTTCAGAATTTGGAGCAGGAGAACCACACAACATCTTATAAACCGAGGAAACAGAAAATTTACCTGATGAGGTTTCTTTCCACACCAAGTTATCCTTCAAAGCATACTTACTAATAGGAATGTTATTAATGACCTCCGAAGATTGAACCGGCCATAGCTCCCTTAGTCTTGACATGTTCCAATTACGTGTGTTCTGATCCACGAGATCAGCAACAGTCAATTGCTCATCAATATTATCCCACTCCAATTGAGTATACAGATCATTCTCCATCCATCCTTGGTCCCTGATATCTATGTCACGTCCATCAGCAATAATCCATTTCTTTCCTTGGTCAAGGATTGATCTTGTGCTACACATTTGCTTCCATAGCCAGGAATTACTTCTCTTGGGTTGAACCTGAAAAAAACTCTTGTTAGAGAGATATTTGGCTTTACAAATACCTGTCCAGATTTTATTGTCACCCTTAGCAAGGGACCATGCAGCCTTGGAGAGGAGGGCACGATTGAACAACCTACTGTTCTTAAGATTCAGACCCCCACACCTTAAGGGAAGGCATAACTTCTCCCAACAGAGGGTGTGAAGGGTCTTTCCCCTGTCATGCTTATACCAGTAGAAATTGCGGGCCTGTTTGTCAATTTCATCAGTGATTTTAACAGGCAACTTGAGACTGCTCATTAGGTATTGACTTGTGCTGAGAAGGACCGAATTGATTAATGTAACCCTTCCGGCTTGGGTTAAGAGTTTTGCTTTCCATCCAACAAGTCTCCTATTGATTTTTTCCATAAGATCTTTGAAATGGGCTCCTTTTGGGGCAGCCAGGAGAATGGGGATTCCCAGATATTTGCCAGGCTTCTTTGATGGTTTGATGCCAAAATTCCTGGCGACCCTGCCTTTAGCCTGGCCCTTTAAGCAAGGGCTGAGAAAAAGTTCAGATTTGTCTAAGTTAAGCTTATGCCCTGCCATATCACAAAAAGCATTAGTAATAGCCATAAAATGATTTATGTTGCTAACCGAGGCCCTCCCAAATAGGAGTAAATTGTCAGCAAAGAGCAGATGACTGACAGGTTCAGCAGATCTGGTGACCCTTATGCCATGGATAAAGTTACCTTGTTCAGCTCTAATGAGGGCATGGGATAACACCTGCTGAGTTAAAATGAATATGTAAGGGGAGAGCGGATCACCTTGTCTGATCCCTCTCGAGGGTTTGATGAGGCCACAAGGTTTCCCATTTACAAGGATGCTATAAGATACAGATGTGATGCAGTGCATGATAAGTTTGATAACTCTAACATTAAAGCCAAAGGTATGCAAGGATTTTTCAATGAACTCCCAGTTAATTCTATCATAGGCTTTAGCAAGGTCCAATTTCACAGCAAATAACCCAGTATGTTTGTTCTTTTTCTTAGCATTAATTGTGTGAAAAATCTCCTGGGCAGCAAATATATTTTCTTGGATGACTCTGCCAGGGACAAAGGCCCCTTGGTGAGGGGAAATCAGATTATTCATTGTAGGTCTAAGCCTATCAACCAAAATTCTAGATATGATTTTATAGCAGAAATTACAAAGGCTTATAGGTCTGTATTCCCCTAATTTTCTAGGATTGTCACATTTAGGGATAAGCACAATAAAAGAATGATTAAGCTTTTCATGAAAAGTCCCAGTAAGAAAAAAATTCTTGACATGCAACCATACAAACCTCATTCTTCACAGTTTCCCAGTAAGATTCGTAGAACATACCTTGAAACCCATCTGGCCCTGGACTTTTGAGAGGGCCGAGCTTGTTAATAGTAGTCCAGATTTCCTCATCTGACACCGGTCTAGTAATTCTTTCATTATCAAGTTCAGTGACGGAGGGGAGAATGTGTGATAGCATAGAGTAGTCCCTGTCATTGCTATCTGCTGTGAACACATTAGTAAAATAATCGACTATAGTATTCTCAATGTCCACAGTCTCTCTGACTTCTTCATTGCACTCATTCTTTAATGAGACAATCTTGTTTCTGTGCCTTCTGTGAATGGTGGAGAGGTGAAAGAATCTGGTATTTAAATCCCCTTCCCTAAGCCACTTAACTCTGGATTTCTGTAACCAGAATTTTTCTTGGGCTTGGAGGGCAATAATGTAGGCCTAGTTCAGCACTCTCTCTTCCTTTTGCAGCTCAGGATCATCACTAGTTTCCAGAAATTTTTGAAGGTCTTTGATGGCATTGTAGAGGACTAGCACGCGCTTGTTGATATCCCCAACATGATTACGGTTCCAGCTACTGAGGCAGGATTTGAGATGAGCAAGCTTGTTAGGCAGGTTGCCCCTACTACAGCTCCAACTCTCCTCAATGACTTGGAGACAGGTAGGTTTGTCCATCCAGAACTTTTCGAATCTAAAAACTTTGTTGCTTCTGGTGGTATTAGTGTTGAGATTAAGGCAAAGAGGGGCATGGTCAGAACCGACAATGGGATCTTGCCAAAGGACTGAGTTGGGAAAAAGCAAGCACCAATCAGTAGATCCAAGCACTCGATCAATTCTTTCTCTAATACGCCCAGCACCCTCTCTTCCATTGCACCAAGAGAATCTCAACCCTTTACAGGGAAGATCAACAAGATTACAAGCATTAACAAAATTTGACAATAAATTGGCCTTACTTGATTGAACCTGGCTTCCACCCCTTTTCTCATGGTCAAACCTAACCACGTTGAAGTCCCCCACCGCACACCAGGGGACAATGCTGGAATCAAAGGATCTTTTAAGCTTTTCCCATTGTGTAGCTTGTATACACAGGTTTGAGCTAGCATGGACAAAGGAGAGCTCAAAAGCCTCCCCAGAATTGAGCGTGATAGATGTGTGAACACACCAGTTCAGCACGCTCTCAATTGAAATATTGCAAGAAGAATCCCAGAGAAGCCAAAAACCATCCGCCCTACCCCTAGCAGGGCTCCACCAGTAATTCTCAAATCCCATCTTCCGAATAAATTTCTCAGAATTTTTATCCTCCATAAGTGTTTCAGAGAGAAACACAACATTGGGTCTGTTGATGCGTATAAGATTACGCAAGTGTAACCTTGCCGGGGCACGACCCAGGCCCCGACAATTCCATATAATAACTTTCATGGTTTGGATTCCCCCGGAGGGAGACCCGCGGGAGACAGATCACGGGGAGAAGAGGGCACAGAGGAGGAACCAATTTCAGAAATTTGGAGAGAAGCCTTACGCTTTTTAGAAGGCATGTGGCCCCCCAACCCCCCACGGTCTAGAAAAAGATTGTCTCTGATTTTTGGATGAGCATTATTAAGGACCAGGCTTTTGGATTTGGTTCGGCCCATACTGGAGGCTTTCCTACGGCTAGTGGAAACTTCAGGGCCCAAGTCATGGATAGTAAGATGGGGGGACAGGTGGAGGGATAATCCTGGACTTGGGCTTTCGGACTGGGCCCCGAACTTGAAGAAGTTCGACACAAGAAGATTAGGACCTTGCCAATTAGGACCGTTGAGGAAATGAAAGTTGCCGTTGGGATTTGTCATGATCTCTCTGTCCAACTCAGCCTGGCCATCAGACGCAATACTGGCAGCCCCATCAGACAGCATACTACCGCCGCCCAACTTAGAAGTGTCAGGAATTGACACGCAGCCTTGGGGGGAATGCAACTGAGCCGTCCCCGAGTCAGACAGACCAGGACTCGGCCGAGTCAGGGGCTTAGAACTCGTTCTCATGGCGGCCTTAGTCAGAGGATTTCTTCTACGCCTCATGGGAATGGCGAGCTCCTCATGATATTTCTTGCAGTCCTCAACCTCAGAAGGAGGATCATTACCCACAAAAGGATTGGAACATTTGAGGATGGAGTGCCCGATAATACCACAGGAAAAGCAGTAATCAGGCAAATTTTCAAACTTGAAGTCAATCCAAATATTCACCCCTGGCTTTAACCTCAAAGAATATACCAGAAGGGATGGGAAGATGTAAAGGAAGTTGGACTTTAATGGAGGCGGAAGTAGAGCTAAGATCATCTTGGTCGATTTCAGTATCAAGACCGATACCAAACACAGCAGAAAGGTTTTTAAGCAGAGTATCATCATGGAATTTCTTGGGAAGATTGAGGACTCTCATCCACATGATGATATGTTGAAAGACGAGATTAGGGGCGTCTTCCTCTTCAACAATATCCTTCATCAATAGGAGAGACGAGTTGACAACCCACGGTTGATTTTGCAGGATCCGATGCTTGTCCTGGTCAGTCACGAAACCAATGAGGAAACGCCGAGGCGCCACCTTGAGACATTTGCTCAAAGGGATGTCCTTCCACAGATGACCACAGGAGTTACGGAAGGAATTGATCTGAAAATCTTCATCACAGGTTTCACAAAGCACCAAGTGCTGCCATTTTTGATCTATTCGCTGTCTGTCAGCGACATCAATTTTGAAAATCTTATCAGGCCTAGGGGGAATGAAGAGGTTTTTAAGGTTTTTCGTCAGATCTTCCATGGAGAAAGGGCAGGGAGATAGGGCAGGGAAGGGCAGAGAAACCTCCAAAAAACGCACAGGCCGAACCAAAGAAGCCAAAACCCGAGAAATCCCGACTAACTCAGAGAGAATCCCAGACACCGCAGGGGGAGGGGGACCACGGCCAGATTAGAAGAGCTTCATAGGGGGGGCCACACGGAAAGGCATTTTGGGGAAGGGGGCTATCTCTGCAACTTATTTTAATATTATCTTAATGACTGTTGTGTTATTATGCTTATTAGGTGTCCTTTGATATTAGAATGAATTAAAAAATAGAATTTGCATAGACTTTGATATTAGAATGAATTAAAATTTTTAATTTTTAGTAGTAATTTAAATTATTTAAACGGGTTGGCGGGTTAGAGCAAGTTGGGATATTCGTTTATTAAACGGGGGAGTTCAGGTTGGGCCTTGGCTTGTTAACCCCATACATCAACCCGACTCGAACCCGATCCATTGCCACCTACTCTTATTGTAAGAAGTATGTTTTTTTTTATAGAGTTGAAGTTAGGGTGGGACTTCCCAAGTATATAGAACCCTATCAAATTTGATAGGGCCTACGGCCCAATTCATATGGGTATATCGTATAGGCCCTTAAGTGGGGTTTGGCGCTATTGATTCTTAATTGAGATGTCAACCCAAACTTAACCAGCATGGGCATAGATCCACTCGTTATTGTAGGGACCCACAACTCGCATTGTTAGGTTAATTTATAATTTCGATAAAGGAATGGTCCTAGTTTTAGATATAGTAATTTTTTTTTTAAATATATGTACAACATGTATTTTTTTGCATCTATAACTTGAAATATAATGAGCATTCCACCCAATATGGTAATATGTATGTTTTCAGAAAATGAATTGGAATGTACTCAATACTCAAAAAGTGAGCAAGATATTTATTATTATGCTTACAATTAAAAGGCCAGTTTCACTACACGCACATACATACTTGATCATGGTTCGTCGTCCCAGTTTCGATGCCGTTTCACTAAGGGCCTTGCATGCTGTTTCACTCAGGGCCTTGCATGCTGTTTCGCTAAAATTTTCATGCTGTTATTTTGAGAAATTCCAAAATTTTCGTGCTGCTATTTCAAGAAATTTTAAAAAGCTAAAATTCATTTATATATTATTTTTTTTAATAACATTGAACACCCTTTTATCAAGTCATAACTAAGTAAAAATTTTTTTTAAATCTCTTATTTAAAGAAAGTGACATGTGTGAAATGAAAATAAAAATAACTTTTATAAAAGCAAAGTTGGAAATTTATAAAGTTTTTAATAAGATTGATTAACTAAAAAATTCAATTTACTTAACAATAATAATTTTTAATTTTAGTTTAGTGAAGTAGTAGTAATTTTAAACTCCATAGGTGAGGTAAATTAACATTGAAAGAAACAATAGGATACAAACTAGGAGGAGAACTGGAGATGTGCTTGCCCTGCAAATATACAAGCTGATAAAGAGCTCTTCAGGCGATTTCCTATTCCCCCAAATTTCAAGTTTTTTCTAAAATAAATCTATTGTCGATAAATCTTGATTTCAGTGATAATTTTATCCCACCAGAATCTGACTTTTGGGAGGTTAAAAAACTATCAAGTGGCAAAATGTCCTTGTTTCTCAATTAATTTCAAGAAAACTTGACAGTCTTCATTACTCATGTTTATTAGGGAAGTTTTCATGAACAATAAGCAGTCTTTCGGTGGCCTTAATTTCTAGATGACTACATAGATCTACATTGACCTAGTGGTAGAATTGTCCAATTAATGTGGTCTTTGGAATCTTAAAATTGGAAAGAAAGGAAAAGAAAACAAAATAGCAACATAAATAAATAAATGAAAAAAGAAGTTACATTTTGATGATTTTAGATGATTGTTCAATAAGGTTTCATATATTTCATAAAGTTATTTAGCATCAATAGCAGTTAAATAAGACATAAAATTTAAGGTTGAGTGTTAATAGAAGGAAGTTAGATTTTATATCCTTTTTATTATAAAATATCTACTTTTGAGATAAAAAGGTTTGATACTTAAGGTAAAAATCTTTTAACAAATTCTCTTTCGAAGTCTATACCTCTGATTCTAGCTAAATAAGAGAAACTGCTGTCTCTAACATTTTCTTCTCTCTCAAAATGCAGGACGGGGCCTAGTCGTCAAGGCTTGGGGCCTGGGGGTATGCTCCCTCTAAGGTCTCAGGTTCAAAACCTCTCAAGTGTTATCAATTCTTTGGGGCTACCTCCGGGCCTTTGGCCTGGTAATTACCCGGTTTGTGTGGGACAAAGGGACTGCACAAGTCCTTGGGGATTAGTCGTGGTGCCCGCAAGCTGGTCTGGATGCCCCAAGTTTCCCAAAAAAAAAAATTGAGGAACACAGCTAGAGAACAAAAAAAATTAGGAGAATAGCCTCCAAATGTTACCTAAACAGACGAAAGAATTAAAAGTGATTGGATTGGAGACAAGGTCCCGCGGTCTTACGCCGAATAATTAGTTGCACGTATGCGTATTGTGACCCCCGGTATTTTCTAGCTCGACTAAATCGGCAGCAAAGAAAACGTGATGAATTTGGTAAGAAAAGATTATTTCTCGATTTTTACCACCAAAAAAAAAAAAAAGAGATTATTTCTCGATCCGTTTGATCAAGTTAGGTGGGTAGTGTGGACTGTGGAGTCGACTTATTTAATTGACTTTTTTATTGCCTGGACATATCGTAATCTGGTGTGCGTATTACGCTCAAACGGAACATTATCACCTGAGAGAAAACAAATATAAACCCGTTTTATTTCACATGTTGAAGAAAGAGGTATTGATTTATCTTTTCTGTTTCTTTGATAGAATCGAAAGGTATTCTACAGAGAGTCCAATCTAGGGATCTTATGCTCTCCCAATTGGTGATTTGGTTGATCTTGAATGGTTCCTAGTTGTAAATTAATATTTTCCTTAATTTCTTCATTGTTGTTGGTATTTCTGCAGCAGGATTTGATCGACGAACGAGCTTTCGCTGAATTTTTAGGGTTTCATGGCGATTCCTTCTGAGCAAGCTACAAGCATCTGCAGTCACTGGTAGGACACGAGTTGTTCATTGTTTTCTATTTGATTACGTTTTGGCCGTCTTTCGTAGCTGTAACGTGGAAATTTCTTATTTTCGAGATTTTTGGTTGTGACTTGGTTTCGTCGCCGAATATGTGTTTTAGGTGTAGATTGTTTGATCTGAGTTCTTTCTTTGTTGTGTGTTTGTGATTATCTGCCGGTGCCTTTAATTATTTCAACACGATTGTGGAATTGTTTTCTGATTTTTTTTTTCTGCGAATTCAATGCCGCATGTCTCTGATGTCGGAGTTGCTTTTTTTTTTTTTTTTTGTAATACAGATTTTTATGGATTATATTTACCAATTGTGGAATAGGGAACATATACACGATCTATTCATAGAAGGATGTGTTCTGAGTGATATTGTTCATTAGGGACTATCACTTGTTGTGATGGTAAAAACCTTAGGCTGCTGGTATGAAAACGTGTGTTTGTGTCCGAGGGGAATTTCACCAAAAAAAATATACTGAAGATTATTTCTGTCACCAGTACATTCCTTGCCAGGAGCCTGCTTTGGCAGGACTTACACCAGTTTATAGTTTTTTTTCTCGTGATATTGTTCCTTGAAATTTTCATCAATGCCTGATACGATTGATATTTATGTTATTTAATAATCACTTTGGATAATTTCTTCATTTCAACCGGTTACGTTTAAAACATTGAGATATTATTTTGTGGCATTGTTTTAAAGGTTGTGTCAAATTTTTTTTTTTATGCATGCATGGTTTGGATTGTAGATAACTGAGTTTTTCCTGTTTAATGTGTAGATGCTTTGCATTTCTTTGTTCACTGTGGTATGTGTAATTCACCAATTCAGGTGGAAGTTGAAAATTTAAAGAATCTGATGACGGCAAATAGTTGCCATATTTAGTGTAATCGTTAATCATTTTGTTTGTGGAGTTCAAGATAAAACATCTTATTGATCTTGCATTTGTTTAAGGATAAGGAGTTTACTAACAACATGTTTGGGTTTATCTCTGTTGTTTTGTAGCAGAAGAGATGGTCTATTAATTGTTATTTTGATATTTTCTCAGTGATAGAGCCATTCCATCTGCAAATATTGATCTACATTTTGTACATTGCTCCCGTAATCTGGAAAGATGTAAAGTTTGTGGAGATATGGTTCCAAGGACGCGTGCCGAGGAACATTTCTTAATCACCCATGCTCCGGTATCTTATGCGATTAGCATTTTCTATTTTAATATTGATTAGAATTTGCTTTGTCATATTATAATAGTCAGTATGTGAAAATATTTTGGAAAGAATTTTTTAAATTCATGGAAATCAAGTTAGTTTATATTATCTATACTCTTATGTTTGATTTATTCGTACTGTATCGCGTTCAATACAACTACATGGTCAAAACTTTCTGTCTTAAGAAAATCAAGATAATGCTGTCACTTTTATTGAAATTGAATCTGATACTTGATCAATACAGTGAAATCTCCCTCTCTCCCTAAACCAATGACTACATGTAATCTTGTATGCTTTGGTTTTAAAAGACTGATGTGCATATGGAGCAATAGGTGAGGTGGATCTTCTTTAGAGATTTGATCAAGTGCTCGTGAAATGAATGGAGATTGATATCTTATAAGTTGTATTAGATAATCTTCCTTGTATTTATTTTTAATTTTTCCTATTTTTCTAGATTGATGGCAATCACTTTTCCCTATAATAATTCTTTTTTGGCTTTGACCAATTTGAGTGCACCGTGAGTCTTGCAAGGAGAGGAATATTGGATTGTAGAATCTAGGTGGGAAAAAATGGAACCTATTCGTGGGATGGTTGAGCATTTTTAGAACTAGATCAGAGAATAGAACATATTATTCTCTGGTAATATTTTTTTTAAAATAAATAGAACCTTTTAATGAGATTGTCTGGAGTTGAACGAGCCCTTTGGAGACTCTGTCAGTCCTTTTTTTTCTTTTAGTGAGGCCACATAAGGAGGAATAGAATCTCTTGAATATATTACCTTCTTAAACCTCTAATACATAGCAGGCCCATACACATGCAGGGTTGAACCAACTGCAAAAGCCAGTAAACAATCCCCTGGATCCTGAGAAACACCTGACCTCTCTTTCTCCATCTATCTTGCTCTCGCTTTTATCCTATTTTTGGCTCCTACTTTCTAGTGCTTGTAGAACTAAAGATGCACTGAGGTCAAGATCAGAGGACCCATTTGGTACTTATTTATAAGTGCTAACAGCAAACCTATAAATTGTGCTTATTCAGGTTTCCATTTTATCTGTCCCAATATTAGGTTTTTCAGTCTAGTATTCCAAAAACCATTCTTTTAAACTTTATTCAGATTCCTTGGTCTAGTTTGTTTTAAAAGTTTGAACCTAGGATTCTCTGTGTTCCCAGGTTTAAAAGAAGGGCAATGGTTAAAATTCTCTGTGTTTGAAATTCTTAGTTTCAAATAATTTCCATAGGATTCTGGTAATTAAATGATAGTTTTTTTCCCGGATTATTTAAATATTATAGTGGTGATTTGATGATACATAACAAGATCAATCTTGGAAAAGGCCAATTATAATGACATCTTGAAAAAAAAATATTAAAGTTATAAAAAATGGCACAAAATTTCCTTCATCATTTATATCCATTGAAGATATGGTGTTTAAGAAGTATTACCTTAGAAATTGAGATGGTCTATGAAGATGTGTTATTCTAGCCTAATGACTTGAGCAAACGTTCAAGAGCTTCTGTCCAGCTTAGAGACCCCAGAAACAACTGTGGATAAGTCACCCTTTGATTGATTGATTGATTTATTTATTTATTTCTTAACTTAATTTTTTCCTCCTTTATCCCTATTTGGAGTGCAAGGATGCGGCACTGGTTGAGTTTCTTCCCCAATTGCCACTGATATTTTCTCTATGATTCTTAAAAAATCTGCCAATATATTGATTCCTAGGTTTTTAAGGAGTGGCCAGTGTGCATTGTAATTGAGCCCTCGTCTATATGATTCCATTCCAAGTTCTCTCTGTTTCTCAAAATGACAAGGCTATATTACTTCAATCTCTCATTAATCAGAAATAGACACACTTCTGATTCTTTAGATGCAACATTATAATGAGCAATCATAATCATTGCATAAACATCGCCTTGTATACAAGCTCTTATTCTCATCTTCCTTTCCCTCTCCCAAATCGCCAATTCAATGACCCAAGCACTTGCTAAAAGAATTTTCTTCTATATCCAAATCATATTGGCTTCTATTTTTAAAAAAGATTGGATTTAGGATCTACAAGAACTAACATTGCCTTCTTCCTCTTTTCTTATTATTCATAAAAATAATTAGTGTTGATTATTGATGAAAAAAACAAAAGTAGAAGAAGAAAAAAAAATTTATTTTCTTGTTCGCTAGTTACGGATTGATGGATCTACTGGGAGACTTGCAATAAAGTGTACCATGCCTTTCATTTAAACAAGATTGATATGTAAATAAATAATATTGTGCATATTCCTCTGCTGTTTTGGTGATTGAGTTTATATGTAAGCAGGTATCTTGCTCATTATGCAGTGCAACAGTGGAACGTGAAACCTTAGCTCTCCATAAAGGTGAAAACTGCCCCCAAAGAATTGTCACATGTGAATACTGTGAGTTCCCACTGCCTGCAATTGATCTCTTCGAGCATCAGGTAGGTAGAAATGGTGAACTCAAAAGACATTCAATAAGGGATTTGGGGATCATCTCTGCTGTAATTCAACTTTGCTTTGTAATTTCAGGAAGTATGTGGGAACCGAACAGAATTCTGTAATCTGTGTAGCAGGTATATTAGGTTGCGTGAACGAAATAACCATGAAATCAGGTGTCAAGGTACTTCAGATGGAACAGTGGGACCTTCCAGGTAGATAAGCATTATACCACACTTATTAGCTTCTTACAAGTTCTTCTTCTACTTTTTATTATTCATACTCATCTCTATTGCCTTTAAGACCTAGGAACCTTTACTTGGTGTGCAGGCACAGAATGCAAGTGAGATGCATGACATCCTCATCCCCTTTTTTAAGACTAAAATTATGTTAAATTGGGGTGGATATGCATATACTTAAAATACATGCCTGCATAGATTAGAGAGAGAGGTGAGGATGATAAAGGATCCGTTTGCCAAAGATTACTGGATTCAGAATCTTAAAGATTATAAAAAGAGAACCATTATACCATTGATCTGATTTTTGCAAATTTAGGAATTAATTTCATGGTATAGGAAAGGAAAATAAGGTGAAGAAGAGAAAAAAAAGATGAAAAGAAAAAGGGGTAACTTTGAATCTTTGATTTGAAGTAAAGATGATGAATTGAGGAAGTAACACTCTAGAGAAGAAAAGGGGTTGAGAAATGCTTCATATCTTAGCTGTGTTGAATATAAGGAATAAATGGATTGAAAAATGAAAAAGATAATAAAAAGAAAAGAAACTTAGTTACATGATTTCTTACCCTGAATATTCTCCTTTCTTTTGTTAACCTGCAGAATTGAATCCCAATTTCCTTTGGACAGAGAACTCTGGAAAAGAGAGTTCTAAAATATTTATAAAGATGCCAGCTTTATAAAGTATATTAGTGACAATATTTTTAAATGCTTAGACATGGAGAGGAACGTTTACATGACCTACGCATGGAGCAAAATCCTTAGGATGTGAAGCAATAGCCTTACAAGCATACATTCCTACACAAAAAATAAAAAAATAAAGTATATAACATATCAATATTTATAATGCAAGAAAAGATAAAGGAATAGGGATAATGATATGGTAAATTGTTCCTCAAATCTTGAGAGGATATTATGCATTAGGCCTCAAATGTCTTTGCAGTCTCCTAGTATGGCCTTAAATCTCATCAAAGTCTACTCGAGGCCACTTAAAATAATATAGCCCAAAAACTTAATATATTCAACTTAATTTTTTTGTTTTTTACCTTTTGTGAATATAGTCCTAATTTTCCTTACTAATAAATGATTGACAGAAGAGAATGGTGATACAAATATGTAAAAATAAAGGAGATGTTAAAACATATACCAATTGTTGTGAAATTAAGCTTATGAATCCATGAAATTATGGGAAAAAGTTGAAGCAAATGTCAAAAAGAATAACTGAAGTTTTAGAAAATCATTTTAGCTTTATGCCTTTTAGTTGGTCTTCTTACATACCCAATCAGTGAGAAGTTTAGAGTGAAAATGAGAGGACCTTCACAAGTTTGTTATTGATCTAGAAAAGGCATATGATAGTGTCAAAAGAGTTAATTTGATTGTTGTTGGTTAAACAGAGTTAGTTTGATGGTTGTTGGTTAAAAAAGAGTACCAACAAGATACACTGAGGTTATTAAAGACGTATTTGCCAACAACAACAAAATTTTATAAAAGATATGTACATGAAAGTGCTAAGTAGGTCAAGAGTAGTGTGTAACGTGATAAATGAGTTTTATATGTTGAATTGTTGATAAGTTTTGCATCAAGGTTCAACTATGAGTCCTTATCTTTTGCTTTAATTATGGATTAAGAACAAACATGTTGGTGTCTGTTGCTTTCAGATGATGTGATTTTGGTAGACCAAGCTAGAGAGGGAATGAATTCAAAATTTGAATTGTGGAGGGATACCTTAGAATAAAAAGGTTTTAAAATAATTAGAATTGAGTCTAATTATATAAACTGTAACTTTAGGACAAGTAATATTTGGAGTAATGCACTGATAAGTAATGAGAATCAAGGGATTCCTAAACCCAATTGATTTTGTCATATTGGATCCGTTATCTATAGAAGTGTTCCTTCATGGATAGAGAGTTTGTATTACCTTCTTTGTTGCTTTTGAATCATAATATTTTTTTTTTCAAGGTCTTGACTAATGAAGGTGGTTATGGGATAATAAAGGGGTATTTTCAGTTAGATCATCGTATTTATTCTTGAACTGATTAGAAGTTTGACATGGCCTGACAAGACTGATTTGTAGGAGTCTTGCCCTCGAGAGGTATTTTTCTTCATTTGTATAATTGTACTTAACGAAATTATTATCCTGGACTTCTTGATCAGTGGATGTTGGGGGATCCATACATGATGTTTTGTTTGTGAGTGCAAGGCTGAATCAGTATCCAATTTACTTTTAGGTTGCAGTATAGCATCATAGGCATGTAATTTCATCGGTAAGAAGTTCGATTATCAATGAGCATTGCCACTGTCACCTTTTTAGATATATTGTAATGTGGCCTTGGAAGAAGTCCCGAAGCAAAATAGCTATCTTATTGCATTTGTGTCTGTTTTTGCTAGAGCAGTAAGAAAGAGAAGAATGGAATTATTTGCTATGGATTGTTTAGTGACCTTGCAACATCATCTAATGAAATTATAGTGCTATTATATATTGGGCATCTATGCTCCTTGAATCATCTGATGAAATGATAGTGCTATTATATATTGGGCATCTATGCTCCTTGAATTTAATAAAATATACAATCTTCCGTTTTCTTACAAGATTAGGAATCTAGGTGGATTTTTTAATGGCAAAAGAGTTATTCTTGATGGCTGGTATACTTTTTTGAGGATTTGAATGATGTTATCATTTTAATTTCCATTTATTATGATTTTAATATCATTTTCTTTTGATTGTATTCTTCGTGATCACCTACATTTTTTCCTGAACATTCACAAACACACACACATTGTAACACAAACACTCTTAATAATCTGGAAAAGAAAATAGAGAGTTATATGATTTATGTGTTTAGATAAACTAGAAATTTCATTAATCCTACTGTGATATATGGATCAATATCTTATGCAATAAAGAAGCAACATATACATAGAATGACCATTGCTGGTAGATTTGTGGAAAGATCAGGAAAGATAAATTAAGGAATGAACATATCCAAGAGTGCCAGAAAGAGAGAAGATAGAAGGAAGTAGTTTAAGATGGTTCAGGCATGTAAAGCAAGACCGCCTTTCTGAGGTGTGAGGGCATATGATAGGGCAAGAGGAATCCCAAGAATTTTTTTGGAGTCAGTCAAACAAATGTCTAACTGAACCTATGGTTTTTGTTCAGGCATGTTTGGAGTCAGTCAAAAAGTATATGCATACTCGTAATCTAACTGAACCTATGGTTTTTGGCATATTGCTATTAAGGAAAAAGATTCATGTTGCAACTTAACTAATAGTTATAACACATTTTTTTTAATTATTTGTTATTGATTAGGGCATCAGCCTTAGATATAAAATAAGATCAAAACTTGATTTTCAAGTCATGTAACCCTCACACTTCAAGGCATAAGTATCAGGGGATATGCCTAAGTTTCACACGTAAACCTCTAAGGCACAAGCCTCAAATGCCTTTTTAAAATTTGAATTGATACTTTGTATAACCTGACTAACTGAAAGAATTATTTATGTATATTGATATTATTATATTATGGTACTACCAAGTTTAATAGGGTTTACAATGAACAGTAACTGATAAGTGCATTGATACAGTATGTCATGCTACTACAGAAAGCTCAAACTCAATGGAAACTGTTATCTTGATATCACCATATACTATGATACCAAATACCCTAAGTGGGTCCGAAGTGTAGTATCCTTTGCAAAGTCCCAAATCCCAAATTATGGATATGAAACAAGTCTTGACACCGATACACACAACTGCACCCAAACCCATGCAGAAGACTAGACCAACAGTTTTAAATCTCAGAGTCCATCGTAGAGCTGCTTCTGTACCAAGATGCAGGTTCTGAGCAGTTCTTTCAATGTTCCTGTTTTCAATGATACGATCCAGTCACTCCTGGGAGTGGTCACATCATTTACTCCATTTATGCATAATTATGGGTTGTGTCACAAAGTATTTTCATTATCTAATGGAAATATGTTTGAATGCTGCTCTTTGCTTCTATTTATATTTATTATACGCACAACTCAATACATAATAGTATTCCTTGAAGAAGAGCAGATCTAGACGATAGTAGAATCTCAGGGATCGTTTGGTAGGGTTTCTGGATTTTGGATTTTAGTAGAATCCAAATCTAGAGTCCACCTATGTAGTTGTTGTGAATCTTGTGACCTCTTTTTAACAACTAACTGTAGTTGTTTGGTAGGGTTTCTGGATTTTGGATTTTAGTAGAATCCAAATCTAGAGTACACCTATGTAGTTGTGAATCTTGTGACCCCTTTTTAACTAAATTTAGCAAGAAAAATCAGAATAGAGGTCCAGACTCCCATATATATTTCGTCATGCCCTGTAATTTCAGCCTTACCATTTTTTTTATTTTTTTATTATTTTTTTTGGTGGATGGATAATGAAGTGTTTATATTAATATATAGAAGAAAGAATGTAAAAGTGGTGCGGCTTGTTTAAAAAAAGTCACAAAATACAAAAACCAGAGAACTACTTGCTATAAAGCTGGGATCATAACCATGCCATCTCATTTGCCATACAAGGTATGTGGTTGGATGAAATATTCATCTCACTAGCTATTAATTTAATTAGGCGTACCCAATGTAGTATCTGCCATGAACCTGTTTCCTCCCCATCCATCCATCTAAAAGTAGTTTCTGAGTCTCCTTCTACCTCCACTTTCCTAAAGTCCTTTTTGATTGCCCCTTCCAAGCCTATTAGTTGGCCCAAAGTAAGCATGAACAACCGTCCCTTCTTGGTTTCTAAAATCTCCTGCTCCTGATTTGCCTAGATTACCCAGGGAACAGCCATCAAGGTTAAGTTTGATTGCACCTTCTTGTGGTGGTTCCCATTGCACCTCAGCCAAGGTATGAGTAGATGATGAAAGCAGACCTCTTTCCAGCTTCTTACCATATCAGATATTGATAAACCCTTGAACTCTCATATTCCACCACCCATGAAGATGTTGCCACTGCTGTGGTTTCAATCACAACCATTATAGATTTTTCAACATCCTCAAATTTTCTCTTGGTCTTTCCATCCATCCAAACATGCCTCGGTATGGCATGGAACAGCATCCAATAAAGGTTCTGTGTCCCCTCTCTCTAAGCCCTACAAATCTCCATTGCTTACATATATCTACAAGTTGTACAGCATCACCCATGTCCCAACCTGTGATAAGAAATGATCCCAATGACTCTTGCCAATCCTTCAATGGATAAATATATGGTCAATTTTCTCAATTTATACAAATATTGGGAGATAATTCGACCCACTTTCTTCCCTTTTGGAAACGATCAGCTGTGTTGACTCTGTTAATTAGCACCAACTACACAAAAACCTCGATTTTTGGCAGAATTTCAGGTTTCTATATGAACTTGTGAGGATACATAGCAGTAGGGTCAGAATTATCCTCATGACAGAACTCAGGGAAAGATTGGCAGGGTAATGAACCAGAAGGATCTGGACTCCAAATACATCAGGACAACGTGCATCAATGGAAACATGCTGTAGTGATTTGAATGTACATGATAGTTTGGATAATTCTCTAGGATTTAGGTCCCTCCCAAGAGGTAGATTCCAAAATAAACTAGAAAACCAAGAGAGCACCTCCTTAACGAAGGCATTTGGGAACCTGGTCGATGGAACACCATGGGGAAAAGGGATGTTAAGAGTCTTAAGACATTGTTTATCCACCATAGATTTGGTTTTTACTTTACCCTTTTTGTAGTCAAACTTAGTGGTGCAACCAGTCTTCATAATTGTAGATTATTTATAGTGACCGGCACTGGAACTTCTTGTAGGTGATCACTGTCAGGTTTTGGCTTCAACCATTGTAGCATCCATGTCTTTTTTACCAATTTATTGGTTTTATAGAAAACCTACCTCAATCCTGACTACAGGTTGCAGGAAGATTATACAAATTGCATATTATTTTATAGAACACCAATTTTTTTGATTTTTCTTCTGCCTATAGTTAATATAACAGAGATCGACGTCTACAGCAATTGACCAGCCTTCTGATCCCCACCCTGCTAGCTGATGTCTTTGTTGAAATCCTGGTTGGACTAAGCATAATTTACTGTCATTCTGCTTTTATGTCCACTCGGTAAACTGAATTTAGCATGGTTCAGTGGGACATGCCTTAATCCTGATAATAGCCTCTGAGAAATTCCTCACAACATGAAAAATAAGAGTTCCCTGTTCTGTATTTGATAATGTGTGCAATTAAACTCAGAAGCTTGTGCTTTAACATTTTTATTAATGGAAGCATACGACTATCTTTTCTCTGAAGATTTTAACCCAGTATTTACCTGTCACTGAGAATCTTTTATAAATCTGGAATTTTTGCACTGATTTCACTATTAATGAGAGCTTTATCAAATGTGAAAGGGGTGTGAGCACACCTGAAAGGGAGCAAGGTGGTCAAAGAAGACAACCGCATGATATATCACGGAGAAGTCTACTGCTCACCATTGCAATAACAGGCATTGCCGTTCTTCTTGGATCAATTTTCCTCCAGAGAAAAGCTGATAACCATCAAGCTCAGTAGCATTCTGAAATATGTAGGCCATCATGTCATATTTCAGCAATTGACTTTGTCTACATGGATCCAAAATAAGACTGAATATGTGTAACTCTATTGAATTTGTCATCTTCATGTAAATTATTGACGAACAGCTCCAGAACAAGTAGGAATCATAAGTCAGTCAGTAAATTTTCATTTTTCTTTTGTTTCTAATTTATGATGAACATGATTATTGTTATATTTTGTGTGAAATTATACATTTTCTTTTGGTTAATGTGTATTGGTTCATGGTTTTATTCCATGGCTGGGACCCTTAAAAATCTTACCCTTGCTCGGGTGGAATCTTCAGCCTCATCAGAGGCGTGGATCTAATGACAAAAATGAAAGAATCGAACCTAGGTGGCAAGGGTTTTTATGATGTACTGGTTAATTGGCTTGACGTGAAAATTCTAGAGGATGTTTTCCAACATTCTCAAAAACAGTTTTCGGTTCTTCCAACAGAAACCGGAATATTGTGTTTGGCGAGGACTATTTTCAGATTAATTAAAAAAAAATCCAAAAAATGGCTTGGTTTTTAGAATATGGACTTCTTTTTTAGAAGTTGAAAATTTCAACTTATAAGAACATCAAAATCAAAGATGCCACCACCATAACACCACTGCCACAAAATCATTTTTGTACTTTTTTAAAACAACAAAATCATTTTTCTAGTTTTTCCTATGGTTATTTTAAATTTTTTGTTCCATCAAATTACTCAAGACTTTACTTTCACCACCAACGTACAACCCACAGTTCGCTACCACCATTATCATAATCACTAGCCCCTCCTTGAACCCGACATTCATATATTAAAATATTGCTTAAAATATTAGTTTCATATATAGTATGTATAAGATATGCATATTTTATTAGTAAATATATTATTAATGTATATATTTTATTTAAGAAACAATTGTTTCTGCATTTATATACCAATCGAGGCATACCCATCCCGCCCGTAAACCAACCCAATAGGGGTGGGTTAAGATTTGGTATTGGTTAAACTCCTATAGGGGCGAGTTCAGATTCACCAAAATCTGCCCAAACCAGACCCATTGCCATCCCTACCACCACCACCACACAACCACTAGTACAAAATCATTTTTCTAATTTTGAAACAACAAAATCATGTTTCTAAATATCTAAATTCTAAAACGGCGTGGGCCTCCTAACTTTTTAAAACAACAAAATCATCTTTCTAGTTTTTTTTATGATAATTTTAAATTTTTGTTTCAATCAAATTACTGAAGACTTTACTATCTCCACCAACATACAACCCACAATTTGCTACCACCATTATCATAATCACTAGCCCCACCACCACCCTTACTACCACAAAATTGCCACCATCAACGACATTACCACCATCCACCACCATGATTGCGTCACCATTATCACCAATACCATCATTTAACTAATATATATGACTTACCAAAACGTAACCATTAGAAGCAGAAGTGGCCTTTTTTTTTTTTTTTGGTAGGACCAGCAGAAGTGGCCTTGAACCCATGTTCAAGGTCCACCCATTGTTAAATTAAAATCCAGAATCAGCTTTGTCAACAGAAGGAAAGAAACCGAGTGAAGAAAAATTCCAAGTCCAAACGTTTGACCGTTCTGCATGTCCTACACGTACGTTTCATGTTCGCGGCCGTATTTGTTTACAGATTCACGGCCTACAACCAAAAAATCAAAATAGGCGTAAGCTAACCAATAAAAATCCTTTGTCTTCCTGATAGCTGAAACCATCCCATACAGTGTTCCCTTCAGCTTACCGTCCCTTAGTTTTGTTGCAGCTTAATGGATAATCCGTCAAGCGGCTCTGTTCTGTTTGTATGCCTCTTCTTTCTTTGCTTCTCCTTGGCCACCTCCACAAACTTCTCCTTCTCTTCGTTCTCTCCAAATGATCGTAACATCTCCGTCGATGGCGCTGCCACAGTAGCCACAGTTTCTGGTCACCCCTCAATTCGAATCACAGATAACCAGATTTCCGGGAGTGTTTTTAATGGCACTGGCTGAGCTTACTACACCCAACCCATCCAACTATGGGATTCCGTCAAGAACTCAACCACAGACTTCACTACCTATTTTGAATTCTCAATTCTCTCAATTAATAACCCTTCAGGTTTGAGCTCCGGCGGAATAGCTTTCTTCTTAGCGTCGGAAAAATCTCTGCGTATTCCTTCCAATTCTGGTGCTGGATGGCTCGGTCTTTTCAACGAGACGACCGATGGTGATTCAACAAACCAGATGGTCGCAGTAGAGTTCGATACTTTCCGAGATAGCTGGGATTCTAACGACAATCATGTGGGTATCGACGTGAACTCCATCGTATCCAAGGCTAATGTCACATGGAGTAATACCCTTGTCAGTGGTGATATTCTGGGTGCCAGGATCTCTTATAACGGAAGCTCTAAAGGTCTCAATGTTTTCTTGAAAGATCCGCAAGTTCCAGTCGATGAAGGAGCTTTGACTCTTACATACAAAGTGGATCTGGCAGGAGTTCTACCAGAAAGAGTGATCGTTGGCTTCTCGGGATCGACCGGCCGGGCTATCCCCGTTCAGTTGATCAGAAAATGGAACTTCACTTCCGGTTTAGATCCAGTAGTCACAAAAAATGAAGAGAAAGAAGGAAAATCTAAGAAGTGGTTAGTCGGCTTAATCATTACAGTTGCATGTTTGATCGTTGGGGTGAGTTTGATTCTTGTTCTTTTATGGAGAAAGGCAAAACGAAAGAGAGTTGAAGAAGAATATAATGAAGAAATGGAGATGGAGTTCGACGACTGCATGAGCGAAGACTTCGAGAAAGGAACTGGACCAAAAAGGTTCTCCTATAAGGAGCTGGTTTCTGCAACTAATCAATTCTCGGAGGAAGGCAAACTCGGAGAAGGCGGATTTGGAGGGGTTTACAGAGGTTTCTTGGCCGAATCAAACATGGCTATTGCAGTGAAGAAAATATCGAGTACCTCTAAACAAGGCAAGAAGGAATACGTATCCGAGGTGAAGATAATAAGCCGGTTGAGACACCGGAATTTGGTCCAACTCGTTGGTTGGAGTCATGAACGCGGTAGCTTCCTTCTTGTGTACGAGTACATGCCGAACGGCAGCCTCGACTCTCATCTCTTCGGTAAGAAAAGCCCCCTCAAATGGCCAGTCAGATACAAAATAGCTCTTGGGTTGGCATCAGGCTTGCTGTATCTCCATGAAGAATGGGAGCAATGCGTGGTTCACAGAGACATCAAGTCCAGTAATGTAATGCTGGATGCAAACTTCAACGCCAAGCTTGGTGACTTCGGTCTAGCTAGGCTTGTCGACCATGAAAACAACGGTTCACAGACCACAGTCTTGGCTGGCATTATGGGATACATGGCTCCCGAGTGCATCATCACAGGCAAGGCCAGCAAAGAATCAGACGTGTTTAGCTTTGGAGTGGTGGCCTTAGAGATTGCTTGTGGGAGAAAGCCAGTGGAACCTAGGGCCGAGGAATCAAAGGTAAGGTTGGTAGAATGGGTATGGGAGATGTATGGAAGAGGAAGGATATTGGAAGTTGCAGATGAGACGTTGAAGGGAGAATTTGTTGAGGAGGAGATGGAGCACTTGATGACTGTTGGGCTCTGGTGTGCTCACCCAGATCAGAGTCTGAGACCTTCTATAAGCCAAGCAATTCAGGTCTTGAAATTCGAAGCACCATTGCCTCTTCTTCCCTCCAAAATGCCTGTGCCAACGTACTTTGCTCCTGCGTCTGTTTTGCCTGACCAGTCGGGCTGGCCATGGACGACACAAAACGAATCGATATTGATTGTGAACACCGCCTAAGATCAGCTTTTCTTCTTATTTCTAAAAATTTGATGTAAATTTGCCTTGTGAAGGACTGTATGTAACTTCTTTTGTTCGATTTTAATCTCTAATGAGCAATGAATTATACTCTTTTAATGTTTTTTTCACATCAGAAAACCGAGCCTTGATTGTGTAGCAGTCCGCCGCTTTTCAGGCCGAGCCATGCACTGAGCTGGTTCATATAAATTAAACATTGCCCATTGACGTTGGAAATTAGACGCGTTACAATCGCCATGAACCTCAGTTAATCCTTAACCGATTTAGAGCACTGTTCCAGATCATAGAGTTGAGTTGAGTTGAAACTCAGTTAAGTTAATTCGACTCATCAAGTTTTTTGAGTCAACTCAATTAAAATCTTGATTTGTTGTGAGATTTCTAATCTCAGGTCCCTGTTCTCTAGGAATCTAAAAACCAAGTAAAGAACACAGTAGCAAATAACAAAACAGTAGTAAAGAGACACGTAATTTTTATGAGGAAACCCTAGTTCACTTAGGTAAAACCTCGGGTCTTTTTGAGGAAGACCAAGCCTGAGAAAAATTGCATTAAGCAAACAAGATCTTTACAAATTGTTCAGATTTAAAAGAAACTACAACAATCATAAAAACTCACACACAAGGTTGATTCCACAACCTCTTTCTTCAAGGAATTTATCTTCCCACTTTTCAACAGCTCCAAGGCTTCACAAGAACACTGTGTAGCAGATCAAGATGCCAATTCCAATCCTTCTCCAGATCTGGAATGTTGCTGTTCTTAAGTCTTTCTCAGCCTTCAAGAACTCTCCAGCACCTTCTCTTCACTGACCTTCTCCAGCCCCACTCTTCACCAAGTTCTCCTGGACGAAAATCAGCTTCCAAGAACCTCCAAGACTCCTTTTAAATTAGAGGTTTCAACCACCTTGCTAACTACCTTAACAAACTTCAACAACCCTTGAAACAACCCAACTGAATCTCGTAACTACCTGAGATTTCAGTTGGTTGTGCAGCTACAGCAGGTTACACATAACACTGCTAATAGAAATCTAAACCCACACATTCAACAGACTTCATTTGATACCCTCATTATACATTCAATACATCTCATTTATATTCAATCAACTAACAGAAATTTTAAACATCTTCACTAAATTTTGTCATTCAATTTGTCACATGGGGAAATACATTTTCCCAACAATCTCCCCCTTGACAATTTGCATGACAAAACTTTGGCAAAAATGTGAACCAATGGAATGAATGCATGAAAAGAGAACCACACTATACACATTCATCATCACATCACATTAAAAAAGAACTAACCCATGTCACATCATTTAAGTAAGCAAGAATATTAACAAAAAATATTTCTAACAGAAAGTCAAGTCATTTAAACAAAATGTGGTTTCCAGAAAGTTAGTTTTCTCCTCCTTTTTACTTACCTTTCCTTCTCCCCCTTTACCTTTTCACCCTTTCTCTCCCTTGACATCAGCTTTGATCTCCTCCATTTTGACATGCAGTTGTCAAGGATGTCTTGTGATTCTCTCACTTGAGTCTCTTTCTTTGGCCTCATGTAGACTATTAACCCTCTCAGCTATGTACGCCAAATCAACCTTGATGGCAGCTTGCATATCCTGCATCTGTTTTTGTATTGCCTGAATAGCTGCTCTATGATCCTCTTGTAGTTGCTCAAGTTTAGAGGATAGATGGGAAGGCTCATTTGAGGAAGGCTGTCTAGACCTAGAAGGACCTGAAGATTGAGCTAAACTTCTGTCCCTTGTAGATTTGTCTAATACAAGCTGAAGTTTGACATATGATTCAGAAGGAGAAGGGACAATTCCTTTACTCAACATTATGTTGGAAATGAGAACACAAAAAGGAAGTTTATGCAAAACCCATTTAGAAAACTTGATTCCTAGGATATGGTAGAAGATTGTGGATGCTGTACATAAGGATTTTCCATGAAGAAGAGCATACAAAAGTCTTGCCTTGCTAGGAATTAGATCTGAATAGTGTTCTGTGGGAGATACATTGGCACATACAAAGAGATTTAAGATTCTCATTTCTCCCGAAAGAGAACCATGAGAAAGAGCTAAGGAAGAGGAAGATGAAGAGGCTCCAGGTCTCAACAACGATTGATTAATTTCATGTAAATATGGGCTGTTAGGGGGACTAAAATAGTTAAAATCAGGATTGGTCACTCTTGGTAAGTCAAGAAATGAAGCAATAAGATCAATAGAGAATTCAAAATACTAACCTCTAACAAAGGTAGTAACTTTGCCTTGATTTTTGAGATGTATGTCATGAAGGTTGGCATAGAATTCCCGAACTAAATCAAAATAAGCTACCCCAGAAATGGGTGCTAGAGATTGCCATCCATAAACAGTGAATATTCTAGAAAGGATAGAGTCTTCAAAGTCTCCTAAATTGAGTTGTCTTTCAGTCAAGAGAGCTCTATGAGCAAAATATGTCTCATATTTAGACCTCCCGGCCCCAATGAACCTCTCAGAATTAGGAATTGGCTGAGGTACAGGTTCAACATTTTCTTGAAAGGATTTTTCAGAGGAATGAGAGGAGGAGGAGGAGCTGGATAATATCTCCTCTCTTGGTAACTCCCTAACAGATTGGGACTTTTTCTAGAGGAGGAAATCAATCTCTGGGATTTTCTTCTAGTATTTGGAGTATGAGAAGAAGAAGCAGGGGATTTGGTGGATTTCCTTTTTGGAGGCATAATGAGAGATCTTAGAGCATTATCCAAGGCAGACAAAAAACAAGAACAACATGTTATTCTATTGAAAAACAATTTTTTTATACAGGGATACTGAAACACGACCACTAATAATTGCAGAGAATGAACGAAAAAAAAATAGTACACTATAACCTGTAATGCAAATAGTAGGTATGATGACCAAGAATCGCACAGCCAGAATAAATGGAGTAGGGTATGAATATTCATCCAAGACACTACTCATGCTTAATCACGACTGCTACAATCCCAAAAACACAAATGTCCGAAAATTTGAACAACAGAAACAGTACAAGCGAGCACATTGACGATTTGAAGAAGACTGTAAGAAAAAACTAACAAGAAATAGGCGAGGATGACTTACCTTGTACCAAAAGAGTCTGCAACCAAGAACCAAACTCTTCACGTTGGAAGAAGTCGCACAATAACACTTTGATCAGTTCGCACAAGTGATTTGTGCGTTCTATTCATGCCCTCGTCGAAGGTAAAAAAAAATGAATAGGCAAAATCGATTAGAAGAAGAGCCAATATTGATTTAACATAAACCTTAGAACGGGATTAAAGGAGGCCATAATCGATTAGCAACTTACTGATTGACTAGAGCCCTAACTTCGGTTTCCCCCTTTTTTGAGTTTTCCCTTTCTTGAATTGAGACTAATGAAACAGTCAAAGAGGGTTTTGAAAAACAAAGGGCACTCTTTATATACTTACCACAATGTAGCTGCAGGAGGCTACATGACAAGCAGGTGTACCCAAAGAAAGTCACATGATGCACGAAACAGATTTCCCGAATCTGTTTTTCTACAGACAGAAGATTGTAGCCGAGATTGAAGAAACCCAGAAAATAAGACGTAGCCTGTCGAGGCTACAACACACCCAGAAAAAAACACAGACAAAAGAAAGAACCTGATCTGATCGAGCTTAACCAGAACCAGTTTGCAGCCTGCTGAGGCTACATGACATCTGTATTGCATAATCTTTGTGCATTCTGAATAAAATCCATATGTAATTAATCATTGACATTAATACACCATTAAAAATTGACAAATCCAAACACATTTAGTTGAAAAAATTTTGCACAAAAACTTTTGGATTTTCAAAATAATTGAAACATATTGAGAAATCAGTAAATTGTTTGCTCTTATAATAGTTTAGGCTTACAAAATCATCACTAATTCACCTCAACAATCAATTACTAGAGATAAATGCACAAGATTGTTCCTTAAAGCACACTTGATCAACTCATAAGCAATTTATTAGTTATGAGATAAAAAATTTTTCAGAAATTTGGAGCGAGTGAGATAATTAGTTTCCATGTGAGTTCTTTTAAAAAGTACTATTATTAATGAGCTATAGAAATAAAGAATACTTGATTTTAATGATTCTACCTTGAGTGTCAAAGGTGTTGTGGTATTCTTCAAGACTTGTACTCATTAAGATAGGTAGCATTCCCATTTTTTGCCTCTTTCTTTTTCACTAAATTCAGGATATCTGGGGTTTACAGCTCATCCCAGAATTCTTACTCACACTTTGAACTTAGGATGTCTGGGGTTACAGCTCATCCCTTGTTCTTACTCACACTTTGAACTTAGAATGTCTAGGGTTTACAGCTCATCCCTTGTTCTTACTCACACTACTCTTTTTAAGGCTCAGGTGACTTTCACTCTATCTCTTGAGATTGTCTTTTTAGAAGTTCACAAATACACCCAATGATCACAACAAGCTGAATTTAAGTTCACAAGTATTCAATTTCTATTCTGCAAAAAAATAATAGTAGAGATAAAAACTTAGAACTCAAAGATATGAAACTATAACACCCCAATTTCAGTGGGATTCCTCATTGGATCATATGCTGTAGAGAGTAAAGAAGTGTGCAAACCAGAACAAATCTTATTAAAAATATGTAGATCATTGATTGATGGAATGAATAAGTGTCAAGATTTTATAGACCTATTGTTCCATGGAGCATATTCCTAATGATTTCCTAAGAGTTTCAAAATTTTGTTGATCCAAAGGTTTTGTAAAAATATCTGCAATTTGATTTTGTGTTTGAATATGTTCTAAGAGAATTGTTTTGTTCTCAACTAATTCTCTTATAAAGTGGTGCCTAATATCAATGTGTTTGGTTCTTGAATGTTAAACTGGATTTTTTGATATATTTTTGGCACTTTGATTATCACAATATAGTGTCATGGTCCCTTGGTCAAACCCATAGTCCAGCAACATTTGTTTCATCCATAGAAGTTGTGTACAACAACTTCCGGCAGCAATGTATTCAGCTTCTGCAGTGCTTAAGGAGATTGAGTTTTGTCTCTTACTCAACCAAGATACCAGGTTGTTCCCAATGTAGAAACAACCTCCTGAAGTACTCTTCCTATCATCTACACTCCCTGCCCAGTCTACATCTGAATACCCCACTAGACATGCATTTGTTTCTCTAAAGAACCAAATGCCAAAATTCAGAGTTCCACTGATATATTTGATTATCCTTCTAACAGCTATTATGTGAGACTCTTTGGGGCATGCTTGGTGTCAGCACCTCATTTTTGCACCCCAAAAATGAAAGAATAAAACCCTAATTGAAAAAGTCAAACCTGAAGGGGTCAAAAAGTTGACTTTTTGATCAGGTGCAAATTGACCACCAAACTTCATACCATTGGAAAGAGGATTCCGATACGGTTCTAACGCCATTGAGTTTGCTCAAATCGGAGTTCGGATGAAGAAGTTATGGGCTGGTCAAATCTGGAAATAGCAGAAATCGGCTTTCTGCAGAACTCCGAATTAGCTGCTCAATTGGATATCAGCAGAAAGGGCGCATCGACACGACTCCAACGCAACTGAGTTTGTTGGAATCGGAGTCCCGGATAAGGAGATATGAACAAAACTGGCTCCGGGACGCGACTCTGCACTTCTGCTAAAAAGCTCGAGTTTGCTGCCAACCTTTAGCTTAGTGGACAGGGAATCTCAACCTGATTCCAACGCCACCAAGTTTGCTGAAATCGGATGTCAAATGAGAAAGTTATGAGCAGTCAAAAATCTCGGAAAATCTGCACACGTGGCAAGATTGAAGAAAGGACAAAAAATAAAAATCTAGGAATAAAATAATAATATTTTGTAAATATCTAACAATTAAACTAAATCAAAAATAAAATATAAAATAGAAAAGACATGTGTCTTCTAACAAACCAATCTTAAAGAATAAAATAATATTAAAACTTAAAGAATCTTAAGATTAAAATAAATACAAAATAAAGAAAAAATTCTAACCACATTCGTAGAATAAGATGATGTGGAGAGATAAGAATAAAAAATATTTACGTTTTAGTTATGTCAAACAAGAAATTAAAATTCAGACAAAAAAAGTGATTAAAATTCAATTTTAGGACAAATTTTCAACTATAAAAGGGGGGCCACCCCCCATTCCATTCCAAGGCATCAAACCCCTTCTCCTCTCTCCCTTTTGCTCTCTTCTTCACTCACCCCCTCCCTTCTCTCTCCCTCCTTGATTTCCAATCAAGAGAGGCTGGCCTCCCTTTAGCTCTGTCCTTTTTTTTCTCTACGTCCAACCCCTGCCTAAACTCTGCCCCACTCAAAACCCAAAATACCCTTGGATTGCACCATCCCCCTTTCCATTTCATTCCTTTCAACCCAGAAGTGGGGAATCCCTTTTCAAATCTATTCTTGGAATTCTACGAGGGTGCGGAAGCGCTGCCGAAATCATCGGAGAACCATCACCTGTTAAAAACAAGAAGGTAACAGTAAACAGTAGGTTGTTTCATTCAATACATATCAAGTTTCTTTTCTTTTCTTTTCTTTTCTTTTCTTTTTAAGCTTGATTTATTACTTGTTTTATTACTTATTTCTCACCTCCATTTGCTTCTAATGTGTACGATACTGAGCATCTCATGTTGAAAACAAGATCCAATTAAAGGGTGAAAGGAGAGAATTTTGTCAAGGATATAATGAGCAAAAGTCATCTAAGATAAGATGTCATTAGTCCTTGCAAAATAAAAAGAGACAAATCATCCTCTTGCCAACTTTCTATCTTCGCGAGCAAAGTTGAATACGTGGTTATGATCATAGCAAGATGGTAAAAGAATCTCTGGTGCCTCTCTTGATTCCCATGCAAAGAATGACTACATGAAGAGCAAAGGGAAAAGGAAGAAGAAAAGAAGAAAAATATGACTAAGAAAGGAGCTTGTGTGTTGCTGTGAAGATGCTAAAAATCCCGACGGACGTCGCCGGACCTCCCTGAAAAGCAAACGAAGCGATCCCGGCCGAAATCGGAGCAAAACAGCAAATTCGGGCAAAAACCACATACTCAGGGCGGTCTGGACTTGACCGCACTTGGTATGCGGTCTGGTCTAAACTGCACTGCATCTACAGTTCAGACCAGACCGCATAGTAAATGCGGTCAATTCGATAAACAACCAAAAATTATTCTTTTTGACCCAGTTGGATCCAAATCCGACCCGAATTGGTTTTGACCCGACCCTATGAGTAATTTGGAATGTTTTAAGTCCACTTTTGGACCATGGGCCTAGATGGGCCCACCAAGGCATCCCCTGGGCCCACCTATAGGGCCCACCTTTGACCAGCCCAAACCAGGCCCGTTTTTAACAAATGGGCCCAAGGCATCTGACCCTTGGTTAATGGGCCAAATCCAAGCCCACTAAGCCCTTAGCATGTTTAATTTAATTCGATAAATAACCAAAATGGGTTACCCAATAACCCTGTTGGGCTCAAGCCCAACCTTGGCAATCCATGGGTCTTCCAACGGGACCCGCCTCCGACCCACTTCGCCTAAATAAGAAGATAAAATAAAATAGAAAGGGATCCACACCTCCAGAGGGTCCCGCCAGACCAAACCAAGTGGCATGCTGGCCTAGGAAGGGTGAAATTGACTCAAAACTAGGGAGACCCGAGGGACCCGTCATTTGACGGGGCGGACCGGGGTGTTTTCGAACTTCCTCGGACCGTAACCGAGAACTTGCCCGAATCTCTAAGAAAGCCGCAGACCAGCAAATCTTAGACCTGTATAGGTACCCAAGTGTCTGCCTGCACCCCATCAGGCAGTGGCGACTCCGATACTTCCCAATTCCGTGCGGCACCTCGCCGGGACGTGCGCACAGCTTGGCGACTCCACTGGGGACCCCTCAACCCAATCGTACCCTGGTTAGGAAATGAGTCAACATAGGGGGATATGAGCAGATTTAGGAAGTACTTTTTGTCCAACCTTAGTAAGGTATGGAACTCTTGCAATTACGTGATATTGGGGGATCCTGTCAAACGGACATGATAATCGCCTAAGGTAAGTGGTTTTTAACAGGGACCGATGTGACCCGCCCACTTACCTGGGGATCCACCCAGACGTCGTATTGCATGCTGTTCTGTACTCTCACTATAAAAGTGACATTAAGGAACCCTTTATCAGCTCATTATCCGAGAATCACCCAAATAGACACAGCACTTTGCCCCACTGCACACACGAGCACTTCACTACACTGTGAATGATCTTTTAACTGCATGGGGTGATATGCACGAGGGGGTCTGCATGAATGATCCGCTTTGAATGATTTGATGAAATACTGCTCTTCTTCACCAAAACCTAGATCTTTCTAGCAGCCACCCTTCTTAAATCGAGAAACGTACTTTTGGGATGGTATTAGCCCTACGCTCCCGAGGCTTGCCAGGGAAAGCAGGGTAAACCCATCTCCCCAAGTTTCTAGATTCCCTAAGCGCCATTGGTTTCTTGCCATGGTACGCGAGGGATCTAGTACTTGGTCCAGACCCTTGTAGGCTGATGTCTCGGGCTGGGTATCCTTTCCCCACCTATTATTTCTGAAAACCTTGCAGTACATCAATGTGCTTGAATGATGAATAAAACCAATTTAAAACTCAAGAGTCCATCAGGGGCAGCAACCCCCGACTCCTTTTGCATTATCTGAGTGGACCCTAGACTTAGGGCTACCTCAGCCTTAAATTAGGAAGCCTACCTGCTTTTGATCAGGGGAACCACCCCCCGATCCATGCATCGAGTCCAAAGAGCCGTGGGCCTTGACCCATTAAGTTCGTTGGAAGCACACTAAGTCCGGGTCAGTCTTCAGGCAAACGAAAGCCGACAAGATCAGGAAAAAGCAGATGAAAGCAAGCCAGATCAGAACAAGGGCAATGAAACCCTAGATCTAAGATCTTTTAGCCTACCCCTTGTGAAATTAATTGTACCCTTTCCTAGGGTTCCCAACAACCCTGGGATCGAACCCTTTTCTAGCTTTGCTCGCCCTTGATGGCAAGTTGTAAATAGCTATTCAGTCAGACAACAGAGACTCTTCAAAACAGATGAAAAGACTGATTTGGATTTACATGTGTTTCCTTACACAAGTACGTCTAGGAGTCGTGCCTTCACTGGCACCAACCCCTTTTAGGGCTGCACACACATTTTAATTTTATTTGTCTCAATGGACGGTAAGCCACACAGCACTTGCCCTCACCTTCCTGCACATGCATAAATCATTTGCACTCGTTCCTGCAACAACACTTTTTCTGCTTTGAAAAATGCACAAAAAGAATTTTCAAAAACCAATTCGCCGCCAGGCGTACATCAAGGTGCCTCAGAGCATACACTGAGCTGCTTTTTCATGAATAATGCCATCCACGGCATGACATTCGGAACCACTGCACTCAGTTCCCCAGCTTTGTTGTCTCACAGCATTTCAAAATTTGCCATTCGCAGCACATTCCTTAAATTTTCAAAACCATTGTGCCATCCACGGCACAAATCATGAAGCTTTTCCAAAAAAAAAAAACCCATGGTTCCATTCACGGCGCCACAACCAAGATTTCAAAAATCACTGTGTCATTCACGGCACCGTCAAAAATTTCCAAATGCATTTTGCCATACACGGCACTCACTCTTGAGCTACCCTTCCCATACACGGGATAGCACAGCTCACAATAAGCCATTCACGGCATTCAGCTACCCTTCTTGTATATGGGATAGCACAGCTCAGGCTACCCTTCTCATATGCAAGATAGCACAGCATTCCTCTTGAGCTACCCTTCCCATACACGGGATAGCACAGCTCGCAATAAGCCATTCACGGCATTCAGCTACCCTTCTTGTATATGGGATAGCACAGCTCAGGCTACCCTTCTCATATGCAAGATAGCACAGCTCACCCCCGAGCTACCCTTCCCATTCACGGGATAGCACAGCTCACCCTCGAGCTACCCTTCCTATACACAGGATAGCACAGCTCACAAACCACCCTTGGGCTACCCTTCTCGTGTACGGGATAGCACAGCTTCGGCTACCCTTCTCGTGCGCGGGATAGCACAGCTTTCAAGAAGGCCCTAATCACAGCATCCACCCTTGGGCTACCCTTCTCGTGTTCGAGATAGCACAGCTTCGGCTACCCTTCTCGTGCGCCGGATAGCACAGCTTTCAAGATGACCACCCTTGGGCTACCCTTCTCATGTGCGGGATAGCACAGCTTCGGCTACCCTTCTCGTGCATGGGATAGCACAGCTTTCAAGATGAGCACCCTTGGGCTACCCTTCTCGTGTTCGACATAGCACAGCTCACAATAAGCTATACACAGCATTTCCCTTGAGCTACCCTTCTCATACACGGGATAGCACAGCTTTCCAAGGAAGCCATACACGGCGGTTGCCTTCCACGGCTGCAGCACTGTTCGCAGTGTCAAGATTCTTTCTTTCATACATAGCATAGCCATTCACGGCGGTTGCCTTCCACGGCTGCAGCACTGTTCGCAGTGTCAAGATTCTTTCTTTCATACATAGCATAGCCATTCACGGCGGTTGCCTTCCACGGCTGCAACACTGTCCGCAGTGCCAAGATTCTTTGTTTTCATTTACAGCCCTAACGTTATGCACAACCAGAAATCTATGTGAAAATAGACCATTTTTGAAAAAACTAACCTATCTTTGTTTTTGTTCTTTTTTAATAGGACTGGAAGACATTGCAGCCATTGCTAGTCGAAGCCCATACCTGCTAAGGTCTCGCGTAAGAATGAATCCGGAAGAACCACCCGCACCACAACCTCCTGCACCACAACTGCCTCAACGCAGAATTGAGGATGAGCCAGTAGTCATGAACCTGACTCAACAGATGGGGCAGTTCACCCAACAAATGGGGCAAGTCACTCAGATGCTCCAAAACCTCCTCAGACAGATGCCACAGCCAGCAGGAGAGCCACAACCATTGCCACATGAATTGCAAGGGCAGGCACAAGCCCCACCACCAGCTCATGTATTCCCCCCACTTGCCCTCCCTCCACAAATACCACCTCCTGTCGCTCCACAAGGTCAACCGCCACATCAGGAAGAGGCATTGTGTCTCCCACATGTCCCTGAGATAATCCATGAAGAAGAAGAAGAGTGGCACAGGCAGAGAAACGAAGCAAGGGTCATCCCGCCTGAAGTCAGGACTGAGATTAATGACCTCAGGGCAGAAGTACGAGAATTGAAAAAAGGGACAGTACCCGGGCAAATGACAGTAGACAATTTCTGCTTCTTCCCAGACATACAACTCCCACCAAAATTCAAGTGCCCGGACTTCGAGAAGTTTGATGGGACAGGGTGTCCAACTGCACATCTGAGAGCTTACTGTGGGGCCATGATTGGTTATAACCGAGACGAGCAGCTGATGATACAGCTGTTCCAGAGATCCTTGACTGGGCAGGCACACCGATGGTTTTCCACTTTGAACCCAGCACAGATTCGTACCTGGCCAGATTTGGCACACCTATTCACAGAGCAGTTCAAGTTCAACTCTGAAGTGGTGCCCACAAGGATGGAACTCATGAGGATGAGTAAGAAGACTGGAGAAACAGTTAGGGAATACGCCCGAAGGTGGCGTGAACATGCGATGTTGGTACGCCCCCCACTGACAGAAGAGGAGATGGCCACTCTATTCATCTCCACCTTAGGGCAACCTTACTACTCCCACTTGATTGGCCAGCAAGCGACGAGCTTTAGTGCCTTAGTCCAGATTGCCGACAGGGTTGAAGGCGGCATTAAGGCTGGGTTGATAGAGGCAGGTGCACCTGGCACCACAGCAAGAAGGCCAACAAATGGAGGCAGGAAAACCGAGGGCCAGAAAGAAGTGGCAAGTGTTGACACGGCGCAGGGGCAACAACCATTTCACCTGCAAAGAGGGAACCATTTGAGTGACACGAGGCCCGCAGGACCAACAAGAGAGCAAAGGGAAGAAAGAAGGAACAGGGTGTTTTCACCACTTCCCTATACGCCAGCAGAGCTTCTTCCCACACTACTGAAGAAGGGCTACCTAAGGGTGATATCTCCTAACCCAAACGCAGCATTGGGTAGAAACTATGACCCCAAGGCAATCTGTGAATATCACATGGGGTCACCGGGGCATGGCACTAATCAATGTTGGGCACTTCGACATGCAATTCAGGACCTGATCGATGCCAAGAAGATCACTGTAGACCCTCCTACTCCAGTCAAAACTCCACCCACGGCCATCAACCTGGACCCTCTTCCCGACCACAACAAGGCATCCTTCAGCGGGGCAGCTGGGAAATGAGGCAAAATTACAAGGAGCAACCTCCACTACCGGGATAAGTTTGAAATTTACTTTTTGCATTAATCACTCCTGGTAGCTAGTTATTTTGTAAATATTTTATATACTTTTACTTTCGTGCATGGCTTTTGTCAAAACCCTGTTTTAAAAAAAATAATAAAAAAAAAAGAAATAAAAAAAACTTTTGAAAAAAGATGCAAGTGTTTGGTCGGTGATGACATCACTCTGAGACCATACCTTTTGGCACGACCATGATCATGGAAAGATGCCGAGTTGCTCTAAGGTGTTGTCAGCTAGGTGCAGTGCACTGCACCCATGAGAACCTTGACTGAGCCAAAGGCAATCTCTTCCTAATCATTGCCTTGATTTTCCTTCAACCCATCCTTGCACTAGGGGCAAAACAACCCTTGAGAGGAAAGAGAAGAAAAGAAAAAGAGAAAAGATCGATGTCTAAACCAGCTAAGGGTCACGGCTGGCCCCATGTCATGTCTTTAGGAAAGGATGAGAGGCCGTCCTTCATGCATCCTAAATTTTTGAAAACCGCTAGTCAAAACACTTTGAGCCTGATCGTATTATTCAAATACCCGTGTTGTGTCTAGCCACCCCACACTGGGGCAAAGCTGAAAAGGAACAAAGAGTATGAATAGATTCCTAAATGAATTTGCATGGAACAATTCGACCAAGATGTCACAATCTCTGTAAAATGATGAAAGGCCATCTTTGCTTTCCCAAATTTTCAAAGTTATATCCCTAGTCAAACTCCTTGAGCCTAATTTCCTTTCTCTAACCTACTGAGTCATGAACCCTAAATATGGTGTTTTTACGACAAAGAATGAAAAAAGAAAGGATGGAAGTGTGCAAAAATAAAGGAAAGGCAAAAGAAATCAGAAAGCACAATGGGGCATGATAATCAAATCAAGAAGTAGAGAAAGACCCCGAAGGCAAAAGTGAAAAAGCAAGAGAAAGCGAAGGTCATAAAAAGCCTCAAAAAAAAAAAAAAAAGAAAAGAAAAGAGAGAAAGAAAGTGGAATTGACACTATCAAAGTCCAAATAGTCAAAAAAAAAGGACGTGACTCAACCCATTTACAAAAGAATTTTGAGCCATATTCCCTTTCTTTCATAAACCAAAACCTCGACCTTTGTTTCGTCCTATCAAAAGTCCTTTCTGATTACAGGGAATGTGACATTTAGATTCGTGCAAATCAATGATGAAGGAATCTAAAAATAAAAACGAGCTTTGACATGACAAGAAGTAAACCTGGGAATGAGAAGATAAGAACTTGAGCCTTATAACCCATCATTTCTCAGACTCAAAACCAAGCCTATGTTTCGTCCTAATTTTAAGACCTCTCTGATCTAGGAGATATGATGTGCAAAGATCGGCCGAAGACCTTCAAATTGGGGCAAACATTAATCCCTAGGGGGGAACCCACAATTGCAAGAACCTGAAATTGCCCTAAAGGTTAGGTGAAAAAGAGGAAAACCAAAACCAGGGAAAGGGAAACACTCTTTGAAATACCCTTTTAAGCCTTTGCTGGCCTAAGTTAGGAATCTCATGGGAATGTGTGTCAAGCACCCTTCCCAAAACATCTCAAGCTAACAAGGCAATCTACTGCGGTCATTGGTCCTGCCTTTCTTTAAAAGCACTTGTTAAAAAAAAAAAAAAAGGAAGAAGAAAGAGGAATCCATTTTGCTGCTTACCTTCTTAATTCCAAAAGCTTCATCATTTTGTAAGACTTTTGCAGGATTGCGTAGGTCAGAGAATCCGAAGGACGTCAAGAAGTGCCTTGAATCCTTATTGCCCACGGAATCCATTCTCCAGCAGAGTTCTCTTCAAGAGCCCCCAAACAGCATGTCAAGGCCACGCCCAGTCTGAAGAGGTTGGTCTTGCAAAGAAAGGAAAGATAGAGGCTCCCACCAATCCCCAATGGAATCATTTTTAATTGGGAAACCTCTACCTCATCATAAAGAGGCTGATGGAAGAACTCTCCAAGCGACCACACCTGCAAAAGCAAAAATAAGTAGGGAACCTTTCAAGACTCGAAGGAAAGAGCAAAATGAAGAGTTGCTGGGCTAATTAGCCTCATTTTGTAATTTTTGATTTCCCACTTTTGTAAATAGAATAGGATAGGTGGGCGAGCTCCCTTGAGGCACCGGACAGCACTGAAAGCACCTCCTCACCAAGAACAACTCCTCTTTCTCTCCTTCTCCTTTTGTCCCACTCCATTACCAACCCTCTGGCCAATCCCACAAAAAAATATATAAATAAATAAAAACAAACAAAAAAATAAAAAAATAAAAAAAAACAAACAAAAAAACAAAAAAAACAAAAAAATAATAATAATAATAAAAAAAAACTTAATTTACAATGAAATCTGAAAATTGTATCTTCACTAAAGTCTGAGAGAAGCTCAATCACCCAAAAAACTCAAAAACAGTGTACCGACATGAAAGCAATGCACGGGCACTCCAAAAGCCGGAAAAGGTGCTAATCACCACCTATTCCCAAGAACCAGAATCTAGAAAAGGTGCTAATCACCACCTATTTCTAAGAACCGGAAATGGAAAAGTACCACACGCGTAACCAGCTCGCGTTAATGTGCTTTGTCCTTCAAATCAAAACTCATCTCCAAAGCTCTCTCAGAAGGAAGTGAACAATACAAAATTAGGATTTCTTCAAAAAAAAAAAAAATCCTAAATCTGCAAAAAATAAAACCAAAGCTAAAAAACACTTAAAAGCTTTACTGGAACAAACAAGAAGAAAAGAACCTTGCTGAACATCGGCCATGTCGACAGAAATGCAAGACACAAAAATGAGGTTCTTTTTATTCTTTGCCGTTCCTCCCCAAGGTGACTCCGGCAAAGAGGGGCAGCTGTCAGCACCTCATTTTTGCACCCCAAAAATGAAAGAATAAAACCCTAATTGAAAAAGTCAAACCTGAAGGGGTCAAAAAGTTGACTTTTTGATCAGGTGCAAATTGACCACCAAACTTCATACCATTGGAAAGAGGATTCCGATACGGTTCTAACGCCACTGAGTTTGCTCAAATCGGAGTCCGGATGAAGAAGTTATGGGCTGGTCAAATCTGGAAATAGCAGAAATCGGCTTTCTGCAGAACTCCAAATTAGCTGCTCAATTGGATATCAGCAGAAAGGGCGCATCGACACGACTCCAACGCAACTGAGTTTGTTGGAATCGGAGTCCCGGATAAGGAGATATGAACAAAACTGGCTCCGGGACGCGACTCTGCACTTCTGCTAAAAAGCTCGAGTTTGCTGCCAACCTTTAGCTTAGTGGACAGGGAATCTCAACCTGATTCCAACGCCACCAAGTTTGCTGAAATCGGATGTCAAATGAGAAAGTTATGAGCAGTCAAAAATCTCGGAAAATCTGCACACGTGGCAAGATTGAAGAAAGGACAAAAAATAAAAATCTAGGAATAAAATAATAATATTTTGTAAATATCTAACAATTAAACTAAATCAAAAATAAAATAGAAAATAGAAAAGACATGTGTCTTCTAACAAACCAATCTTAAAGAATAAAATAATATTAAAACTTAAAGAATCTTAAGATTAAAATAAATACAAAATAAAGAAAAAATTCTAACCACATTCGTAGAATAAGATGATGTGGAGAGATAAGAATAAAAAATATTTACGTTTTAGTTATGTCAAACAAGAAATTAAAATTCAGACAAAAAAAGTGATTAAAATTCAATTTTAGGACAAATTTTCAACTATAAAAGGGGGGCCACCCCCCATTCCATTCCAAGGCATCAAACCCCTTCTCCTCTCTCCCTTTTGCTCTCTTCTTCACTCACCCCCTCCCTTCTCTCTCCCTCCTTGATTTCCAATCAAGAGAGGCTGGCCTCCCTTTAGCTCTGTCCTTTTTTTTCTCTACGTCCAACCCCTGCCTAAACTCTGCCCCACTCAAAACCCAAAATACCCTTGGATTGCACCATCCCCCTTTCCATTTCATTCCTTTCAACCCAGAAGTGGGGAATCCCTTTTCAAATCTATTCTTGGAATTCTACGAGGGTGCGGAAGCGCTGCCGAAATCATCGGAGAACCATCACCTGTTAAAAACAAGAAGGTAACAGTAAACAGTAGGTTGTTTCATTCAATACATATCAAGTTTCTTTTCTTTTCTTTTCTTTTCTTTTCTTTTTAAGCTTGATTTATTACTTGTTTTATTACTTATTTCTCACCTCCATTTGCTTCTAATGTGTACGATACTGAGCATCTCATGTTGAAAACAAGATCCAATTAAAGGGTGAAAGGAGAGAATTTTGTCAAGGATATAATGAGCAAAAGTCATCTAAGATAAGATGTCATTAGTCCTTGCAAAATAAAAAGAGACAAATCATCCTCTTGCCAACTTTCTATCTTCGCGAGCAAAGTTGAATACGTGGTTATGATCATAGCAAGATGGTAAAAGAATCTCTGGTGCCTCTCTTGATTCCCATGCAAAGAATGACTACATGAAGAGCAAAGGGAAAAGGAAGAAGAAAAGAAGAAAAATATGACTAAGAAAGGAGCTTGTGTGTTGCTGTGAAGATGCTAAAAATCCCGACGGACGTCGCCGGACCTCCCTGAAAAGCAAACGAAGCGATCCCGGCCGAAATCGGAGCAAAACAGCAAATTCGGGCAAAAACCACATACTCAGGGCGGTCTGGACTTGACCGCACTTGGTATGCGGTCTGGTCTAAACTGCACTGCATCTACAGTTCAGACCAGACCGCATAGTAAATGCGGTCAATTCGATAAACAACCAAAAATTATTCTTTTTGACCCAGTTGGATCCAAATCCGACCCGAATTGGTTTTGACCCGACCCTATGAGTAATTTGGAATGTTTTAAGTCCACTTTTGGACCATGGGCCTAGATGGGCCCACCAAGGCATCCCCTGGGCCCACCTATAGGGCCCACCTTTGACCAGCCCAAACCAGGCCCGTTTTAACAAATGGGCCCAAGGCATCTGACCCTTGGTTAATGGGCCAAATCCAAGCCCACTAAGCCCTTAGCATGTTTAATTTAATTCGATAAATAACCAAAATGGGTTACCCAATAACCCTGTTGGGCTCAAGCCCAACCTTGGCAATCCATGGGTCTTCCAACGGGACCCGCCTCCGACCCACTTCGCCTAAATAAGAAGATAAAATAAAATAGAAAGGGATCCACACCTCCAGAGGGTCCCGCCAGACCAAACCAAGTGGCATGCTGGCCTAGGAAGGGTGAAATTGACTCAAAACTAGGGAGACCCGAGGGACCCGTCATTTGACGGGGCGGACCGGGGTGTTTTCGAACTTCCTCGGACCGTAACCGAGAACTTGCCCGAATCTCTAAGAAAGCCGCAGACCAGCAAATCTTAGACCTGTATAGGTACCCAAGTGTCTGCCTGCACCCCATCAGGCAATGGCGACTCCGATACTTCCCAATTCCGTGCGGCACCTCGCCGGGACGTGCGCACACTTGGTACCTAGCACATATCCCAACACTGAAAGAGATATCAGGTCTACTTGCTGTGAGATTTAATAAGCTCCCTATCATGCTCCTATATAAGGTTTGGTCCACACTTTTTCCTGAAGAGTCTTTGCTGAGTTTGAGATTTGTACTCTTGGAGTTCTTGCATGTTTGGCTGAAGTTAATCCAAACTTCTTTACTAAGTCTTTAGCAAACTTAGTTTGGGATTAAAAATCCCTTGAGTTGTTTGGATAACTTGTAAGCCTAGAAAGTAAGTTAACTCTCCCATCATACTCATTTCAAACTCATTTTTCATGAGGGAACTAAAGTTATGAACAAGCTTTTCAGAAGTTGACCCAAATACTATGTCATCAACATAGATTTCTGCTATCAAGATGTGATTCTCTTCCTTCCTTATGAACAGGGTCTTATCAGCACTACCTCTAACAAATTTAGACTCAAGCAAGAAGGTTGGAAGTCTCTCATACCAAGCTCTAGGAGCTTGTTTGAGGCCATATAGAGCTTTCTTCAATCTGTAGACATGATTAGGATTTTGAGGATCTTCAAATCCTTTTGGTTGCTCAACAAAAACTTCTTCTTTGAGAATACCATTGAGGAATGCACTCTTGACATCCATTTGGTATAGTTTGAGTCCTAAATAGCAAGCAATAGAAAACAGAATTCTAATAGACTCAAGTCTTGCTATCGGGGCAAATGTCTCATCAAAATCTATACCTTCCAATTGGGTATATCCTTGGGCAACAAGTCTTGCCTTGTTCCTTACAACAACTCCATGTTCATCAGATTTGTTTTTAAAGATCCATTTAGTGCCTATGACATTGACATGGTCAGGTCTAGGAACTAATTCCCACACATCATTTCTCACAAATTGATGTAATTCTTCATGCATAGCATTTGTCCAAGAATCATCTAATAAAGCCTCTTTCACAGATTTAGGTTCATGTTGAGACAAGTAACACATGTGATTTATTTCACTTCTAAGTTGTCTCCTAGTTTTTAGATGATCAAAAACAGTACCTATTACTTGATCAAGAGGATGATTCAACTTTACCCTTAGGATGTAGCACTTACTCCCAAAAACTCTAAGATATTTTACATTAGGTTTCTTACCTTTCCATAGCTCGTATGGAGTTTGTTTTGTACCAGGTCTTAAGTATACTCGATTAACAATGTAGCATGCGGTGTTTATTGCTTCAGCCCAAAACTTAGTGGGAAGACTCTTTGCAAGCAACATAGTCCAAGCCATTTCTTGAAGGACACTATTCTTTCTCTCCACTACTCCATTCTGTTGTGGAGTTTTTGGTGCAGAAAATTCATGTTTTATACCCAACTTCTTACACAATTGGGCATAATATGAGTTTTCAAACTCAGTTCCATGATCTGTTCTAATCCGGATGATGTTTCCAGCTTTCTCATTCTGTACTTGCATACAAAAAGATTCAAAACACTTAAATGAGTCAGCATGGAATGTAGAAGGTATACCCATGTGAATCTGGAAAAGTCATCTACAGCAACAAATATATACCTTTTTCTTCCAAGACTTTCAGTTCTAGTAGGTCTCATCAAATCTATATGAATTAATTCAAGGGGTCTTGATGTACCTACATGTTTCACTTTCTTGTGAATGGCTCTAGTTTGTTTGCCTTGTTGACAAGGTCCACAAATGTATTTAGGAGTTTTCTCAAACTTGGGAATCCCTCTCACAAGTTCAGATTTTGCAATCTTCACAAGATCCTTGAAGTTCATATGACCTAGCCTTTGGTGCCATAGGGTTAACTCATTTGTTTTGGCTGAATTACAAAAAACTTGTTTGTTTCCCAAAACACAGTAGCAATTGTCACTTGTTCTGATTCCACTCATAACACATTTTCCCTTTTCATTTAGAATTTGACATTCTTTCTTTGTAAAGTTCACATAATGATTGGAATCACACAATTGACTAATGCTAATGAGGTTTGCTGTCAGCCCTTTAACAAACAGGACCTTATTAGACATAATCCATTAGGTCCTTGAATTTTGCCTTTTCCCTTTATTTCAAAGGTGTTTCTATCTCCAAAAGTGACTATACACTTGTAGACACCTAATTTTTGCACCCCTAAAATAAAGAAAAATGAAAAGTCAAACTAAAAGTTAAACCCTGAGGGGGTCAAAAAATTGATTGTTTGATTCAAGTGAATTTGGCCATCAAACTTCATCTCATTAAAAAGAATACTTCGATACGGTTCCAACGCAACCAAGTTTGCTGGAATCAGAGTCCAGATAAGGAAGTTATGAGCCGGTCAAACTTTTGGGGAGCGAAAAGTTGACTTTTTGCTCTAGCCAGATTCAATTGCCCAAATTGATCCCAGTAGATAGGTGGTTCCGAGCTGATTCCAACGACACTAAGTTTACTCAAATCGGAGTTCGGACGGAGAAGTTATGGGTAGTTGAAGTTTCAAAAAAACTGCCTATATGACAAAAGGGCAGCAGAAAATAGAATAAACCAATAAAATAAATGTATTTATTAATATATTAAATATTTTAATAATATTTTAAATAAAAGAATCTCGTTTTTTTAATAAAAATAATCGAAAAAATAGAATAAAATCTTTATTTTAAGCCAAATTGAATAATGGTTTGAAATCCAACGAATTTAAAACATGCTCGCCCGTATTTGAAATGTGGGCAGGGCGTGCCCGTATTCCAAATACGGGCAAGCCTTCCAGAAGAGGACATGCGTCGCTGTACGGCGGGACACGTGTCCCGTACGGCAACAGCTGGCGGATTCGCGAGACTTTAAAACGTGTTTATTTCGCCCGCATTTGAAATGCGAGCAAGGCATGTGTGACATACACCAGTTCAATTCCCGTATCTTATGGATTAAACCACAGAATTATTAGAATTGGTATGTCGGGTGACAAATAAATTCGAGTCTTAATTAAAATTTAAGACAATAAATCCGAATTCACTCGTCTATGAACACTACCAGTCATCTGATACCAACAGAGAAACCGTGCTCATCAAATATATCAGAGTGCAATAAATCAAATGATGGTAAAGCGGAAGACTTAATAGAATATCTATCTTGAAATCATAATCTCAGAATGTAAAATCACTGAAATGAAATACAATTGAATATAAGGAATAAAAATGATAATTGCTATACCTCCAAAACTGGATCTACCCGAAACCAACTGCCAACACTCTGGAATCTGCACAGTCTATATATAATAAAACAAATGAGATCGGAGATCCCAACAAGCTATCATTTATATAACTTAAATAAACAATGTAGCATATAATCCAAACCGCGATACCACAGAAATCACTATGTGCAAGTGAGAGAAACATATATCTGTCTAAATAACAGGAATTCATAATAAGGTTCAGAAAACTTACAATAATCATCAATTGGAATATATAAATCAATTTATAACTTAGAACCAAACCAATTCGATTAATTCAATAAACCATATCATATTATATCACAAGCTAATCAAAATAATGTCCAGCCAGAACTATAGACATTGCCCGGACTACAACTATAATATTCAGACTGGGATGCACAGTCCTTAGATCACAAGATCACCACACACAACACATTTCGGGTAAATCCCCTTCTACCGGGAAGTACCAATCACATCGCTCACACTGCCAGGAGGAATCAAACATCTCGACTGGCTCTGTCAGGAGGAATCACGTCTCGACTGACTCACATCACAAAATAAATAAAAACATGCCGGGAGGAATCCTTAACTCAATCAGCTTCGTCACTCCAATCAGTACGACTCCCTCTACTCCCATACTGATGAGCCCTCACACACTCAAGGTTTAATTATCTTTTTAACATCCACACAATAATTCCATATTCAAAACATAATAAGGATCTCATTGAGATCAAATAGTGAAATTCATTTTTCTACCTTACATACCGGTAAAGTGCTAACCCACTATTGATAAGTTACACTTATCGCAGGGTAAAACCAATTTAATAAGGGTGCAAAATGCACAAATCAAAACTATAAATACTCAAGTGTGTGTTAACCTAATCAAATATACATATTTTCATAAATCTAGAAGTACTATAATATATAATGCAGTTTTAAACCATGCTTGTGTAATTCATGTGAAATGTTAAAAATCAATGGTAATATTCATTGTTTGAAACTTGGTACACTTATATACTCGATTAAACACAATTTATATCAATCGGCTGCAATAAAGGAATCAAGCAGTTATAAAGTACATTCATGAGTAAATTCCCTAATTTGGTCAAATTTCCTAAAATTCCTTTCAACGCAATAATGCAAGAATTCCATGGTCAAGCAATAGATTTGATGCTAAAATTTTGCTCAGAATCTAGTTTGATTCTTAAACTAATTAAGTTAAGTCCTTTACCAAGCTTTAATTATAATGCATGGGAATCCTTGCTAATTAGGCAAACATGTCTTGATTCGCCTATATATATAATTGACCGACCAAATCTAATGATAAAATTATGAAATTTGGTATGAACATGATAGACATGTAAAGGAAAACACCGAAACAAGAGTGAATAAGTTTCATTACTGTATGGTGAAGTTATAGTCAAAATACAGTAACTTAAATGTCTGAAATGGATATCTGTACATGTATAACTCTTGGATATAAACGAGCTATCAAATCTAATGATAAAATTATAAACTTTGGTATGAACATAATGCACATGTAAAGGAAAACACAGAAACAAGAATGAATAAATTCCATTACTGTATGAGAGAGATATACTCAAAATACAGAAACTCTGAGTTTTCACGCACTAAAACTATTATCTATAAAGACAGGCAAATTTGGACCCCTGGACGACAGATTTAGGAAATTCTTGTGAAATACAAGTTTTTAGAGCCTTGAATCAGCTTTCTAAATCATCTTAAAGTGTCTCATTTTGACCTTGTATGAGAAAATTATGGGTAAAACACTAAAACCGTGCAGTAGAAAACCTGTAAATCTGAGAACTTAAACTTTTAAATTCCATCTTGACACAAAATCAAAATTTAAATTTTTGAAGACATGATAATATGGTCATAGGAATTATTAAATTTGAACCCCATTCTTTCTAAAACAAAATCAGAATTAAAGCATACTAATCCACACTTTACCTCATTTAAAAAGAAGAACAGTTCAGAAGTTTATCACATTGTTTTATGCATATGAGACTTATAATATACACTCACCAAGAACTTGCTGAAAACTCAGAAGAATTCTTAAAACTCATGCTGTTCAGATACTTATAATAAATTAATAATACATACCAGAACTTTTATCCTTTGAAACCTACTATACCAAATTTTGTCAAATTGAAAACAATGAATGAAATAGGGACTGCTGGAATTTACAGTACCAGATTTTATCAAATTGAAGATAACAAATAAATTTATTGTACCAAATTTTGTCAAATTGAAAACAAAGAGTGAAATAGGGACTGCTGAAATTTACTGTTCACTTTCAAGCTTTAATGAAACATCCTTAAACAGAAAATAATTCATACTTAAAAACCCTAAATCTAATGATAACTCACTGCAAGTATTATAAATTAACAACACAAAATACTAGTTATCTAACACATACAATAGATTAAAACTAAAAATAAAATAATATGATAGCATACCTCTTCCATCCGTGAAGACAAGGAGCAATCAATAAAATCATCTCAGACCAGACCAACCCGGTGAGACTTACAACAGCAAGGAATCAAACCCAACAGAAAAAATGATAGAATTACCCCTTCTCACAGCATCACCTCACCTGGAATAGTATTAGAACCCATCTCCAGCACAAGCATTAGAAGAGGGTGAAACTGGAAGAGAAAACAAGGAAAACTGTGGGTCGACCTGACAACTCCTGCATGTTCAATGTTGTCACGCCCCGATCTTCGGTCACATAAAATAGTATGTTCGCAAAGCACCGAAACGTGACTTAAAGATACCAATCTTCACTAATTTATAAAAATAACACAATCTCCAAGATTATAGTAATAATACCTAATAAAATCCAAGAAAATGTCTTCTTCGACCCATCATAACATAAAATCTTAAATTAACAACCCAACTGAAATAAGACGAATCCTTAATAAAACGACATCTAAATCCAAAGATACTAATAATATTAAACTATCAGCCACAGAACTTCAACAACTTTCACTTAGGCTTCTTCCAACTCTGGTCCTGCAACTGACCTGAAATTATTTATTTCCACAAAGGGTGAGCTCACAGCCCAGTAAGAAGATTTACTTTAATTTATATGAGCTAATAATGTAAAATCTCTAGTCAATTAAGTTTAACATAACAAATTTCATTCTATGCATAAAACTGATATAATTAGATTTTGCACGATACTTCATGATGTTCCACATTATATTCATTCAACCTAAACATCACAATAATTCATTTACATGCACAAGCATCAGTGTCAATTAATTAATTATTATTATGAAATACAAATTATGGGGGTCTTTATTCTAATGATTCTCATGTCAAATCTAACTAGAATCTCGATCAAGTTCTTGGATCCCACTTTAATACAGCAAGGATTAGACTCTCATAAACTCCACGTGTACATCGTGGTTTTAGGGGCTTTCAACCCATGGGACACAAGTGCCCAACCTTATTTTCCATAAAATTTAGGGACTCAGACCCCAAGAGCACAACTCATCACCAAGATGGTCTTATTATAATTATGAGAAACAAACCAGCATGAGTAGTTATAACAAAGATTTACAAGACAAAATAACTAAAATCACAACATGGTAGGATATAGCATAACATGTACTCTATGATGGTACTATGTCATATTAAATAGTTTCAGAGTCAATATACATGTTAAAATTATAACCATGGCTGAAACTCCACATTCCCAAAGACTATGTGCCAGTAAAATTAATGAATACCTGTGATTAAGAATAAAAGAAACAAATTGAACTACGTGCCTAATATTTATTGGCATCAAGCCATGACTTCATAGCCATGAGACATCATAAGAAGGTTGACCATGATGTGTTGAAGTGAAACTAATGCAAGTTAAATAAATAAAAGAATGTGACGTGATAGCATAAAACCCATTCACATCAATTAATGGTCTCCTGGTTGTGTAATGAAAAGGAGTTACATGAACATGAGGCCATGTCATGTTATGAGAGAAAAATCCAGCCATGTGATGTTAAAGAAAAGTGAGTAAACCATGGCATGGATGGTCAAGAGAAAAAGCATGGTCAAGAGAAAAAGCATACGTACAGGTCACATGGGTACTTTTTTTTTTTGTTTGTTTGTTTGTTGTTGTTGTCTACAACCCAATCCTTCACATATCATCATGGGAAACGAACCAGCTTTATTAAAAAAACAATCACATGGGTTTCTCTAGACTCAACCATCACTTACACACATGATACGCTGATAACTAACCCAGAATACAATGTCAGCCATTAAAATAACCCAACAACATATACAACTTGTCAATAGTGAAATATTAAATAGCAAAAAAATATAAAGTAACACATACGAAATTAGCTTTATAATAGCAACCCATCATTCATAAAATCCTAAAGAATTTCTTCAAACCCTAATAATTTCTTTATCTAAAGAAAATCTTACATGATTAATCATATAAAATAAAATAAAACCCTTACCTTAAACCAACCCCAAATCTCTTAGGGTTTCTCTTATCCCCTCTTTTCTTCTTCTAATCCTCCTACAATAAGCATTGAAGAAATAGATAAATAAAAATAAGAATAAGAAATTTGGGAAGGAGGTGTAGAGAACTTAAGGAAAAGGACAAGGCTTACCTACGGATTGTGTGTTTCTTGAGGAAGAGTAAAAGAAGAAAAAGGCAAAAAGGTAAGAAGAAGGTACGGTTTGGTTCTTTAGGGCAAAGGGACAAAAGGGTTTTTGGACTTGTACGATTTTGGCTTCTCCCCTTTTGGTTTCCTCTCTTTTAAAGTAAAGACTCTCTAATGTGCATGTGCCACTAGGGAGGGTCCTACACCAACACCAATTAAAATCCCCAAATGAAATGACCCTTGACCAGTCCAAAGTTGACTAAGGTCAAAGTCATGTTTATTTTTGCTTTCTTTTGACCAAGTTGTTACAAATGTCTCCAGCAAACCCCAAATAAGCTTATGAAATTTGATGATATGTGGTGCCATACCACCTAGTCCATCCAAATTTCAACCCATTTGATTCAAATGACCGCCTGAACCCAAATATAGTTAGGGTCCAAAAACAAAATACTTTGAAACCATCCTCCAAAACCTTTACCCAATAAGAATAAACTAACTCCTGAGAGATATTTTAATCCTACTAAAAATCAAATAAAATCCAATAAATACCAAAATTTATCACAATCAATAGACAATTATTAAAATTGGATTATGAGTATTATTGCATCCAAAACGTGCGCATAAGATAATTCACCAAAATTAGACGAAAACTTCACACTTAATTCAAAGCACCAAATTTGAAGAATTTGGGATGTTACAGCATGCCCGCATTTGAATTACGGGCAAGGCATGCCCGCATTTCAAATACGGGCACGACTTTTTTGCCTATAAATAGAGAGGCCAGCCCTCCATTCGAACAAGCAAGCCCCAAGGCCCTCCCCCCCCTCTCCTTCCTTGCTGTTTGCACGTCCAACCCCTGCCCAGGCTCTGCCACCCCCCAATACCAAACCTATAAATACCCATTTTGCCCCTGAATTGCTATCTAACCTTCCTCTTTCACCCTGTAAGCATAAAACAACCCAGTGAACCCCTTTCAAAATCGATTCGGGAAATCCATAGAGACGCGGAAGCGCTGTCCAAATTCTTGGAGCACTACCACACATCACCAAGAACAAGGTAATAACAAAGAAATGCTTTCGGTAATGTATTATTCACCATACATTGAATTTGATGCTTCCTAAACGTGTCCTAACTACTTTTTATCTTGTTATTTGCATCTCACCTGTTTTTCTCTTATTTTTGGCATGGTTGTGAGTTCCTCGTATTTCCCAAAATAAGAAGGAAGTTCCATTTGAAGGGAGGAGGACAAATTTAAGATGAGAAAAAGGGATCCTTAAACTAACTTCAATGGGTTTATTTTGATTACAAGGGATTTGTCTCCCATAATCTGTTGTAAACCATGCTTTCCCCTCTCCTCTCCTTCTTGACAAATGATCATAAATGGTCAAAGGAAAGGCTTGCCTCTTTGATACTTGCAAAAGAGAAGAAAAGTGGTTCTCAAAGCCAAATGGAGCAAAATGCATTACTGTGAAGAAGCTGGAACCTCTACAGACGTCGCCGGATTCCCTTAGAAGATAGCCGGAATGATCCCGGCTAAAATCAATGTAAACCTGCAAAAATCAAGAATGACCGCATTCATCATACGGTCTGGGCATGCCCGTATTTGTTATACGGGCAGCCTAAACCGTATTACATTTACGGGCAAGGCGCATCCGTATAGCAAATACGGGCAGTATTAAAATAACTGAAAAGATGTAATTTTCCAGCCCCGGTTGGATCCATTCCGACCAAAACCGGCTCGACCCGACTCAATAATTTATCTGGGCTATTTTTAGCCCATTTGTGGACTGTGGGCCTAGATGGGCCCACCAAGACCCCCTTTGGGCCTACTCATGAGGCCTATATTTGACCGGCCCAAACCGGGCCCGTTTTCAACAAACGGGCCTGAGGCCACTTGACCCCTGGTTAATGGGCCAATTCCAAGCCCTTAATATTCTTGTAAAATAACCACAAGGGTTACCCAATAACCCTTCTGGGCTCAAGCCCAACCTTGGCAACCCACGAGTCTTCCAACGGGACCCGTATCCGACCCATCTCACATAAATAAAAAGATAAAATAAAAAGGGGCCCACACCATCAAAGGGTCCCGCCAGACCAAATAAATTGGCATGCTGGCCTAGGAATGGTGAGACTGACTCAAAAACCAGGGAGACCCGAGGGACCCGTCAAACCGACGGGGCGGGCGGGGGTGTCTTCGGACTTCCCGGACGTAACCGAGGACTTAGCTAGAACTCTAAAAAGCCACAGACCAGAGTTAGACCCAGATAGGGCAATCACCGTGTCTGCCTGCACCTCTCAAGCAGTGGCCACTCCGAAAGTCCCGAGGCACGCACGAACCCACGTGCACCCCGTGTGCAATCTAGGTCAAATTTAGGTGCGCACACCACCATTATAGTCTTCAAGGGAACTAAACAAGGATCTATCTCTAGACATGTGCCTGGAGCATCCACTGTCTAAATACCACATATTGCTGTTATGAGCTTTTAGAGCTGTATGGACCACTTGATAGACAATATCAGACTTCCTAACCTAGATTTTCTTCATTTTTGGAACCTTATTTCTCATGTAGGGGTTACTTGATGGTGTTGATGCATTCTTTTGCAATCTTGGGGCAGAACTTAAGGAGTATTTGGGTCTCTTAAGTTCTGAAATTTTTTAGACAGCAGCTCTGTTTCTTTCAAAAGAGCATCAAACCTATTGAATAAGAAAATTTCAGACTTAGTTTGGGTCTGAAATTTTTTCTTATCACTATATTCCTTAGGAAGACCATGAAAAATATGACATTTAGGCTTTATGTGTCCTTTCCTTCCATAGTGATGACATATAGGAACAAAAGGTAGAGGTTTAGGTTCATGTTTCTTTCTAGTCTTACCTTTATAAACAGAATTGTTAGAATTGAATTTCACATATGAAGGAAGATCTTTACCAACTGATGCTTTACCCTTAAGTAGGCCTTGTGAAGAGCTTTCTCCAATTGAATCACCTTTCCTTTTCCTTTAGGTGCTTGATTTAAAGAATTTTCAGCAACATAACCAAGTCCACTGAGATCTTTGTCTCTTCTTTGGCTCTCAAGCATTTCATCAAGTGCCTTGGTTCCTGCAGAAAATTTTGTAAAAGAGATTTTAGACAACTTGAGTTCATTTTCTACCAAGGAAATTTTACCTTTCAAATTGTCTAACTTAGTAGCTTGTTCCTTGTTCATGAGTTCAACATCATGAACTTTAGATACCAAATAAGTTTCTCTGACTTGTGCTTCCAAAACAGATTTTTCCATCTCTTCTCTTTGTCTTAAACAATCTTCTTTCTCTTTCTCAGCACCCTTTACTTGAAGTGACATCCTCTTGCATTTTTTCTGGAGTTTGTGAAACTCCCTGTAAAGGAGATTATAAGCTTCTTGAAGATCACAATTCTCTTTAGAGTCTTCATCTTCACTACACTCACTAGGGGACTCACTGTCTGAATTTAGTGCGACTACAAATGCGATGAAATTCTCCTAACTTTCCTCTGTTTCAGAACCAGAATTTTCCTCTTCATCACTGTCATCCCAAGTTGCTTTTAAGGCATTTCTCTTTTTTGACATTTTATTTGGACACTCAGTAGCAGCATGGCCAAAACCTTGGCACTTATAGCATTGAATTCCCTTCAGATTTCTCTTCTTATTGTAAGCACCTCATTTTTGCGCTCCCGAAAGAGCCAGAAATGCAAACCCTAGCTAAAAAGTCAAACCCTAAGGGGTGAAAAAAATTGACTTTTTGATCCAGTGATAAATGGCCACCTCGCTTTATCTCGATGGATAGATAATCCCGACACGAGTTCAACGCAACTGAGTTTGCTGGAATCGGAGTCCGGATGAGGGTTCGACGGACCGGTCAAACTTAAAGGAGAGCCGGAAGTTGACTTTTCCTCGAACCCCGTGCCAAGTGCTTAGCCCCGTGTCATTGGATAGAGGGCTCCGATACGAGTCTAACGCAATTGAGTTTGCTCAAATCGGAGTTCGGATAAAGGAGATATGAGCTGTCGAAGTTCCGAGCAGCAAAACCGGAAATTGCACACGTGGCAGCCAACGCAGCAAAATATCTTAGGGACTAAATCTTAAATATCCAAAAATCATAAAAATCTTAAGGACTAAACCAAAATTCGCAAGGACCAATCCGTAATTGCTCAAAAGTGTCGAATCGGTCAAGTCGAGGGGCAAATCCGTAATTTTTCGATTTGTATCCGACCAAATATGCCGGATACACATACCCCAGTGTGTAACCGACACTCTTCACCGGATACAAAGAGATATTTCAGCGAGATTCGGGCCGATCGCCCGACAAATTCGCGGCGGCATTAAATTTCGGAATAATTATGTTTTGTATCCGGCATTAAGAGTGTATAGCCGGCCATGAAGGCCGGCTATGAAGGGTTGCTAGTGTATCCGGCATACAATGCCGGATACATAAAGGTTTTTCATAAAAGGGGGCAGCAGCCCCCTTCCTCAAGGTTGGCTCATTTTTTCGGACCTAGCACCTTCTTTGCCCATTTTGGCCTCTCCGAACCAGCTTCTCTTGAACCTCCCTAGCCTCCAACACCTTCCTAGACCACCTCAAGTTCATGCCCATTCTCCCATTCCTTCTTCTTCCCCATTTGCACCCCAACAAGAAGGGGCTCTACTACTGTGGTTGCTGGAGGAGAAGCCTCCAGCTCTTGTCCAAGCTTCAAGGAGGTGCCTATCACCCCCAAGGAAGCTCTCCAACTCCACCTTTCAAGTACCCCACCTTGACCTCACCATCATCTTCTTCCTTCTTCTTCTCTATTCCCACCCAAGCAAGGAGGAGATAGTTCGCTGTTGGAGCCAAGGAGGAGCCGACCAAGTGCTGTCCAAGCCCGAAGGGAGGTGAGGCACACTCCAAAACAACTTTGTAAACACAAGGTAAGCATTCTTGCAAAATCTTATTCAACATATGTGAGCTTTGGTCCATTCGGAGCATGTAGATTCTCATACATGATGTGGTACTTTGTTGTGCATGAAATGTGAGTTTCCTCCCTATTTTATCACTTCTCCATGCCTTCTATGGGTTATGATTCTTCCACGGTAGGAAAGGTAGGCTACCGGTAGCTTAATGGGAGGAAGAAAGGACTCTTTAGTTAATGGAAAGGGGTCTAGAGAGGTCATGGTAAGTTGCTGTTTTTTTTTTCTGTTATTGGTAGTGGTTCCACCCATTGAAAAGGGGAGCATGTTCCCCTAATACTTTTTCTAATGTACCCTTGTAAGCGCCCCCCCCCCCCCCCCCCCCCCCATTATCCCTTCTTGTGTTTCTTCTCTCTACATCACATTTCTTTTCTCTCTTTGACATGTTTCCATGACGTGTATGTTCTTTGCTCACTTGCTTTAAAGTGTATAAAAAATGCATGCAATGGTGCGCATAGGAAAAGGGATTGTATGCATGTGTTGGCATGTTTAGGGATTATGATGCATGCTTCTTTTGAATATGAGCATGATCTCTCTTTGTTTCTATGTTAAATTGGTAGGCATGTGAGGTACTTTTAGGGTTGCTATTGGCAGCAGCAGCAGCAGCACCCTATTTCCCTTTTAGTAGAACTGATTTATGTAACATGTATGCCATGCAAGAGATCACATCACCATGCTTCCCCTCTCCTGCTGTTCGGCTGCTGGAACCAGCAAGTTTGTCCACCTGTTGGTGCATCTAATCCCACCCCCAATGCATGCATGAGCGGCTGTCCCCTTTGATAAAGTATGAGTATACATGTCTTGGTTATTTGTTGGATCATGTTTTAGGTTCTTAACTGTAGGTTTTTTATTGATCTTTGATGCTTGTTGTTGTGCATAAGTTAAGAGACCAAAACAGGGGTGACATGGTCACTATTTGGTTGTTGTAGAAACCACCCAAAAGAGACCAAGTGCTGGAGACTCCACAACTCCAACACCCTGGTGGGCCTTGCAAAGGGCCCACACAACCCTAGTAACCTATTGGGAAGCCCAAAAGAGTCACCCCAATGGCCAAACTTCGAAAAAGGCTATTTTAATGTGATCCGGCAACTCAGGCCGGATCACCTATGGGTTGTGTGTATCCGGCAACTAAGGCCGGATACATGATAAAAATACAGTTCTTATGATTTTTGTGCTCCTTGCCGAATTTTCATGTCATTTCTAGCAAAACCAAATAAACCAACAGGGTTTTCGGGCCACCCGGAAACATTGTACTTGGACCCTCGGTCCAATTTGGAACATTAGTGGGCCTTCCAACGGGGCCCACCAAGCCCGATAAACCCGAAAGCATGCAAATAAGCAAGTTAAGTGAAATTAACCAATAAAACCGGATGGACCAGACCCAATGCGGTCCACCCGGACTTGTTTTGTGGAATGATATATGAATTGTGTGGTTTGGCCGAGACGCAGGGTTAGGGCCTATCGGGCCCGCCAAAGCCCAAAAAACCAACCAAGTAAGGGTTCAAAACCCTAACTTCACCTAACTTGGGCTTTCAAGCCTAAGAATTGGACTACGGGCTCCAAGCCCAATGTCCAACCCACCTGGGTGAATTTAAATAAGATAAATTGAAAACATTTTGGCAACTATCATGGGGGCCCACCCAGGGGCCCACAAACCAACGCCGGCCCACTCTTTGCATGAAAACCATTTAAGCTTCAAACCTGAACCTTAATGTAAAATCAATTCACTTAACCTAAGCCCACAGGGCCTCCTAGGCTAGACAGAGGCCCACCAGGGGCACATGGGCTCACCCAAGCCCACCAAAGTTCACCGTGGGCCTTCCAACGGGGCCCACCCAATTAGACTCAGATCATCTAAATAAGCAAGATAAAAGTAATTAAAGGGACCCACACCACTTTGGTGGTCCCGCCAGACTTAACCTAATTGCATATCGGATTAGGAATCGGGTGAGACCAAAGCAAGCTGACTCAAACCAGGGAACCCACGGGACCCGTCATCCGACGGGGTGGACTGGGGTGTCTACGGACTTCCCCAGGCCGCAACCGAGACCTGTCTCAGAATCTCAAAGCCGCAGACCAGACCAATAGATAAGATTAGGCACCCAGGTGTCCGCTTGTACTCCATCAGGCGGTGGCGACTCCAAATTCCCATTTTTACCCAGTGCAAGCCAAAAACAGGCGCGCACACTTATTTTCTAATTTTGCTTCACTGTTCTTCTTATCAAATCTGAACTCTTTTGGCTTCACAAATGTGTTTCTTGATTGCTTATTTTTTAAGAACCTTCTGAACTTTTTAGCAAGTAAGACTAACTCTTCAAGATCATCATCAGAATCTTCATCTTTATCCTCCTGTATACTCTTAAGAGTAACCCCTTCTGCTTCTTGGAAATTTTCAGATTTGCTTCAACTGTTTGTAGAGATCCCACCAACTCTTCTACCTTCATTGCATCAACATCCTTAGCTTCTTCAATAGCTGTAACCTTGGGTTGAAATCTCTCAGGTAGAGATCTCAGAATTTTCCTTACAACCTTGGATGTGGGAATCTTCTCTCCTAGATTGAAGCTAGTATTAACTATGTCATTCAACCTAGAGTAGAATTGGTCAAAGTTCTCTTCTTCATCCATCTGAATTGTTTCAAAAGCAGTGGTTAAACGTTGCAATCGAAACAATTTAACAGCAGCTATACCTTCATGAGTAACCTCTAAAATATCCCAAGCCTCTTTAGCAATTTCACAGGTTGAGATTCTTCTGAATTCCTCAACAGTAACAGCACTAAATAAGGCATTAATAGCCTTGTTATTCCAGCTACAGTTGTCAAATTCTCCTTTACTCCACCTATCATAAGTCTTTGTAACAATAACACCTTGAATATTTTCTGTGGGTGCTTCATACCCATTCAAAACAGATAACCAGATTCTTTCATCTAAAGACTTCAAGTAAGCTCTCATTCTTGCCTTCCAATAGGCATAATTCGATCCATCAAATAGAGGTGGCCTAGAGGAAGAAGTCCCTTATTTGTTGTAGTCCATAGAGAACCAAGATCACACTTTTAAATAGATTTGAGTGGGTGGCTCTGATACCAATTGAGATTTCTAATCTCAGGTCCCTATTCTCTAGGAATCTAAAAACCAAGTAAAGAACACAGTAGCAAATAACAAAACAGTAGTAAAGAGACAGGTAATTTTTACGAGGAAACCGTAGTTCACTTAGGTAAAACCTCAGGTCTTTTTGAGGAAGACCAAGCCTGAGAAAAATTGCATTAAGCAAACAAGATCTTTACAAATTGTTCAGATTTAAAAGAAACTACAACAATCATAAAAACTCACACACAAGGTTGATTCCACAACCTCTTTCTTCAAGGAATTTATCTTCCCACTTTTCAGCAGCTCCAAGGCTTCACAAGAACACTGTGTAGCAAATCAAGATGCCCATTCCAATCCTTCTCCAGATCTGGAATGTTGCTGTTCTCAAGTCTTTCTCAGCCTTCAAGAACTCTCCAGCACCTTCTCTTCACTGAAGTTCTCCAGCCCAACTCTTCACCAAGTTCTCCTGGACGAAAATCAGATTCCAAGAACCTCCAAGACTCCTTTTAAATCAGAGGTTTCAACCACCTTGCTAACTGCCTTAACAAACTTCAACAACCCTTGAAACAACCCAATTGAATCTCGTAACTGCCTGAGATTTCAGTTGGTTGTGCAGATACAGCAGGTTACACATAACACTGCTAATAGAAATCTAAACCCACACATTCAACAGACTTCATTTGATACCCTCATTATACATTCAATACATCTCATTTATATTCAATCAATTAACAGAAACTTTAAACATCTTCACTAAATTTTGTCATTCAATTTGTCACATGGGGAAATACATTTTCCCAACATGTTGTAAGTACAAAATAATTCTACTTATTAAATGAGTTTTCAATGCTCAATAACTATTTTGAATCAGTCTAATCATATAATTTGGAGTCAATTCTTGTTGAATCATCAATTTAACTATATTAAGGAAAGTGTCAATTTGAACCAAGATTTCAATCTGAAAATTAAAACTATATATATATGATTTAAAGTCCTAAAGTAGTTGATCAAACAAATCTTAAAGAATAAGAGAAAAATTAAAAAGGAGTTTAATTTGATCATGATACGACAATTGATTTCTTTTAATTCTCATTAACAAGAAAAAAAATGCTTCTATTAATTCATAACAATGACTAATCAAGGATAATTAGGTAATCATTCAATCTGCTGGAATCACATTGTTTCTCTCTTTTTATTTTGGGTCAAACAAAAGAAATTCGTGGCATAGTTCATTAGATAGCTTAAGTTGGCTCATGGAAGAGTACTTTTGTAGGAGTCTTGTTTTCAATCCACCTCCCTCAAATTTTTTCCCTTGAAACCAAAGGAAAAATAATGGAAAGTAAATGCTCTTTTTCCATTCCTGTCCATAACCAAACGTATAATTCATATATTTATCTCAAGAGATCTGCGCTAACAATTAAGAGCCATGTTCATAGTGATGTTTAATTAATTAAGCTTAAAAAGGAAATTATATGTTGATGTTATACTAACTAGCACTCCATGCTTTATTTTATGTATCAATCCATTAATTTTGTGGCTTTTTTGAGATATTCTCATTGAAGTTCTTTGTATATATTTCATAAATTTCCTATAAAGGCACCTTGAGGAGAAATTTTTTTGAGGTTTTATCGAGAAATTAAGTTGATATTCACTTGAATGGAAGGTATTAAAAATGGATCAACAATGAAAGGAAAAAAAATCTTAAGGGATATAATCGCATCTGCTATGATTCTTAAAAGTCTAAATATCAATGATAGAGCTCGTCAAGATTTTACAAAATCTTCTACATTTAGAAAATTTTAATTGTACCTGCCCCAAGAAATTAATTAAAGATACGGCCTCCACATTCAGAAGAAAAGTTGATGTTAGGAAAATATATATTGTAAATGTCCTATGCAAAAGAAATTAAAGGTGTCCTTTTTGTTCTGGAAGGATCATATCTTTTGTTGACATGCAGCTTGTGAGGGGGATAAGGTTATTCCAAACCAAGCTGTTAACTCCTATAATTAAGTGCCCTCACCTTGTTGAATGAAGAATTATTTTTAGAATTTCCTTTTTGCAAACAAAACTGCATTATTACATATCATAATTGTAAGCACCTCATTTTTGCGCTCCCCGAAAAAACCAAAAAATGCAAACCCTGGACAGAAAGTCAAACCCTAAGGGGTGAAAAGTTGACTTTTTGATCAAGTGAAAATTGGCCACCTCGCTTTATGCCATTGGATAGAGAATCTCGACACGGTTCCAACGCAACTGAGTTTGCAGGAATCGGGGTCCGGACGAAGGTTCGGCGGGCGGTCAAACTTAAGGAAAAGCCAAGAGTTGACTTTTTCTCGAATTCCGTGCCAAGTACCTTGCTTTATATCATTGGATAGAGAATCTCGACACGGTTCCAACGCAACCGAGTTTGCAGGAATCGGGGTCCGGATGAAGGTTCTGCGGGCGGTCAAACCTGAGCAGAGCCAAAAGTTGACTTTCTGCTAAAATCCGATCCGGAGGCCTACCCCTAGGTCATGGGATGGAGGGCTCCGATACGATTCTAATGGAACTAAGTTTGCCCAGATCGGAGTCCAGATGAAGAAAATATGAGCTGATGAAATTTCCGAGCAGCAAAACCGGCAATCTGCGCACGTGGCAAAAAGCTGCACACGTGGCGAGTTGCGCAGGAAAATATCTCGGGGATCAAATCCGTAAATATCCGAACATTCGAAATATCCCAGGGACTAAATCTGTAAAAATCCGAGAATATCGGATTTTACCAAAAATTGTCAGGGACTAAATCTGAATTTTTTAGATTTTTCGACCGGCGAGCGGCGGCATTAAATGATTTCTCATCATTGTGCCGCTCGCGCGGACGTGGCGAGCGGGCTTGCGCCCACCTTGAGCTGGGCGCCAAGGTGAGCGGCACCCCTTTTCCCTTGCCTATAAAAGCCGCGCGAGTGCTCGCGCAAAGGGTTGGGCATTTTTTTGGGTTCAGACATTTTTTGAGGTTGGAGAGCTTCGGTTGAAGATTTTTAAGGTGCAGTGCCCAAGCTTCTTCCCATCCGAACCCCACCTGTCTCAGTCACTTTGGCCACCCCAAGCCCCCCCCCCCCCCCCCCCACCTGGATCCGACACTCTCCTGTTCTTGCTTCTTCTTCATCCCCACACAAGCAAGCGGAGGCCGGTTGCTGTGGTCGCTGTTGGAGCAAGAAGGAAGGTGCTCCAGCTCTTGCTTTGTTGCAGGGAGAAGCCCACACGCCTCAAGCAAGTCATAGGATCCTCAGGTATCATTCTTTACTATGCCTGATATACATGTGTTGAAATGAGAAGTTCTTAATAATTTTGCCAAGCTTATTTTTGTCCTTGGGCACGATTCTGTTCCCATGGTAGCTTAGTATGCACTTGCTTTATTTCGACCTAGGAAGGGTCTCTAAGTGAGGCAGAGACCCACCGGGAGCTTATGGTAGCTTGAGAGAGAGAGTACCCCCTCAGACTATCCGGGCATGCTTAATGCTATGGTCGGTCTCTTTTTATGCTTTAAAAGGGAGTTTGTTCCCTCATGTCAATTGATCCATTGTATCCCTGTAAACCCCCCCTCCTCTCTCCCTTCTTCGGATGCTAATGTGCCGGCTCGGAGGTCCAGTCGAGGGAGGAAAGTGCATGTATGTCTGCATGGTGTTTTCTTGTTGTTTTTTTACATTGCTGGACTTGCTAACATGCTGTTTGTTGCTTGTGCACCCTTGAGCATGCCCCCATCACCCCCCCCCCCCCTTTTTTAAGCTGTTGATGCATCTGTACCTGTGTGTTTTTCATCGGGTTTATTTTTTCTTCTTTTAAGAGATTTTGGGTTGTGGGATGAAGCATGAATCATGCTTAGACTAGTTTTAATACAAGTTTAAGTGCCTTCTGGGGAGTGGTCGAAGCCCGGGGAAGTGTCCTGGGCATATTATTCGTGAAGTATTTTGAATGCATGTTTGTATTGTAAGTTTTCTGGGTTTTCAAAACTTGAAATAAAATGTAGTTAGATTAAATCCAAGATTAGTTGGGAGGTGTTCTGGGCATGTTAGGAGGCTAGTGGAGCAGTTACAGACCAAAAAAAATCGGCCAGAGATGGAGATCTCAAAAAAACAGAGAGTTGAAAATTGCAGTGAGCTGCCGCCCATCTGGCGCCCACCTGGCGCTCACCTCGAGGTGGGCGCCCCTTTCATCTCACTTCCCGCTGAGCTGGCGCCCACCTGGCGCTCAGCTCGCGCCCACTAAAAACCAAGTGAAATTCTGGCGCCCTTCTCGCGCTCACCTCCCGCCCAGCTCGCGCTCACCTGGTATCGGGTGAGCGCCAGGTCAAAATTTCGCCCGGTTCTGGCGCCCACCTGGCGCTCACTTCAGGAGGTGAGCGCCAGGTCCAAAACAAGCCGAATTGTTATTTTTTTAAAAAAAATTCCAAAAATACCCTTTACCATACCGCGGGGGGCTTCGCCCCCCACCCCTTTGTTCACTGCGCATCCAACTCGTACCTTGGTACGGGGAGGTACCCCACCCCGTGGGCTCCGCTTCGTTTCGCCCACAGGGCCCCCGGGTACCTCCCCTTGGACCCAGCACAATGAGCCAGTTTTTTTTTCTGATAGAGTGTCCATCTTGTGTTTTTTTGTAATTATTGCTAGATGTGAATGCCATTTCCGAACCGAACCGAATAAACCAATAGGGTTTCTGGGTCACCCGGAAACCCAATGTGGGACTTGGACCCCCGGTCCAACTTGACTTCCAGTGGGCCTTCCAACGGGGCCCACCCAGCCCAAGAAACACCAAAGCATGCCATTAAATAACTTAAGTAAAAACGAACAATTTGAACCAGGCGGGCCAAACCCAATACGGCCCACCCGAGCCTTGTTAGGTGAAATTGATGCATGAATTGCGTGGTTTGGCCGAGACCAAGGGCAAGGGCCTACCGGGCCCGCCAAAGCCCACCAACCGAACCAAGGAAGGGTGCAAACCCTAACTTTCGGTAACTTGGGCTTACAAACCCAGATTTGGACCGCGGGCCCCAAGCCCAGTGTCCGAATCACTTTGGCAAAATTAAAAAGATAAATCCAATAAAAAATACTTGGCCACCATGTGGGCCCACCTAAGGGGCCCACAAATCAGTCCAGCCCACTTGTGCATAAAAAACACTTAACCTTCAAATCTGAATCTAAAGTAAAATCAATGCACCAACCAAAGCCCAAAGGGCCTCCTAGGATAGGCCAAGGCCCACAAGGGCACACGGGCTTGACTAAGCCCACCAAGGATACCGTGGGCCTTCCAACGGGGCCCACCCAACCAGACTCAGATCACCTAAGTAATCAAGATAAAAGCAACTAAAGGGACCCACACCACTCAGGTGGTTCCGCCAGACTTAACCAAATTGCATATCGGATTAGGAATCAGGTGAGACCAATGTAAGCTGACTCAAACCAGGGAACCCACGGGACCCGTCATCCGACGGGGTGGACCGGGGTGTCTACGGACTTCCCCGAACCACAACCGAGAACAGACTTAGAATCTCAAGCCGCAGACCAAAAAGCCCTAATAAGCAAGATTAGGCACCCAGGTGTCCGCCTGCACCCCATCAGGCGGTGGCGACTCCAAATCACCCCGTGCCGCGTTTCCCACGCGCGCACAATAATTTTAATGGAAAAATTCTACTCAAAGAAAACAATGCTTATGAACATTTGGAAAATGTGTAGTCCAAATTTTTTTTTTATATATGTCACCATTAAAAATTTAATTTGGATAACGAGAATTGTCATTTCCTAGTCATAAATTAAAATTGGATTATTTTCCTATTCTTGTAGCAGCCTTTCCTTCATGTATTGATAGACCTACAGATACACCAATTTTTTTAAAAAATTTTGATAATCATGAATATGAGGGATTAATTTTTTTTTTCCTTTTCTTTGTTCCTCTATTCTCTACCAACCCTCTGTAGAATAATTGTTAGTTGTAGTACTTTATTGCTTATTTCTTAGTGCTGTTGGCTTTTTATATATGATGCCAAAGATATGTATTAAGGTGATTTTTTTTTCTTTTTTAAACATAGTGGTAAAAATGAAGTCCATATTTGAACCCAAATCTCTAGTACATTAATTCTCTAGAGGCCTTTCCTATAAAATTGATTGGCAGATTTGGATTGTGGTATTTTTTTTTTTCATTAATTTCCGTCTCTTTAGTTACCTTTCAATGATCCAACTCTAAGTTGCCCGTAACATCAAGATGAAGCTTACTAGCCTTGTGATGCTGGGGTATCCGAGACAGATGATGCTGAGCTATCAGATTGCACATTGATGGCGCTGGAATACCATGAGTTGGTAGAGCTTCGCAAAGGCAGGAAGTGATGGTGATATCTTTCTAATTGGGGCAGTTTTGAGTGCGTTTTAGTATTTTGGCTATAACTTTGGCTACGGTTATCGGAATCGCACATATGACCCCAATTCGGAAAGATATTTCCGACGCGCATCCCGTGGTACATGAATGAAGTCGATGTGCACCTTTCTCGACCTCAAATTCCGCTATTTTCCCCTCCGAATCGCTATTCATAGTTATTTGTTGCTATTTTTGGTAATACTTCGTTTGTCAATTAGGAAGTGATTTTAAACCTGATTTGGGCTAGATTTTTCACAGGTTGCTTATTTTATTGCACCTTTCATTTAGGCATGCTTTATGGGTTTTTGCCGTTTTTAGTAACTTTCCAGTATAGACGATTTTTTGCTATAAAGTCCGGCTTGTGGACTGATTTTGGTATTACTTGATTAATTGATATTGAATTGAACCTCAGAGACGTTTTTCTCTGTGTTTTGGGCAAGCTGCTTGTGTTCTTCCCTGTTTATCATCTGTTCGAACTAGTCTACAGAATAATCTCTATTCTGTTTGGCGTCACCTTGTTCACCAGCATTTTCTTGTTTTTCTTATAACTTTTCATGATCATGAGATACAGAAAGTTATATATGTTCACGTACATTTATGAAAGCATTTTATTTTGCTTATGGCAATCAAAAGGGTTTGCTTCCTACAACTAGTACTTTGCTTAAAACTAGTCAAGTTAAAATGACGAAAACTTAAAAGAAAAGAAAAGGAAGAAGAAAAATAAAACCATTTTATCTCATTGTTTCATCATATCAATACACAGGTTGGGGTCTTGCCTTAACCCCCTCTCCCTCCCTGGGAGTGCCAATACCTGATTGTGCTGGATTTTACCAAAAAAAAAAAAAAACCATTTTATCTCTTTTTATTTGGCAAAGGAAAAAAATATACAGCAAAACACAAATTCTTAAGAATTAAAAGTCATTTAAATAAATTTTTTAAATTTATCAAAATTAAAAAATTAAGATAATTAGTTGATTAAAACCAATATATAATGAAATATCCTAAAATTGAGGAATAATTTTGTATTCACATATAAATGATATTCACAAATAAAGGGAAAAAATAATGGGAGAAAACAAATATATTTAAATATAGTGAAACAAAAATAGAAGAAAAGTCGCATAAAGACACAAATCCTAAAAGTATTTTAAGTGGAATAAAAACAATAATGGCTCATTTATGCAAATCAAATAACAGTTTATTCCAAATAGTGATATGTAAAATTGATGTAAACAAATTAAAGGTTATTTATGAGAAGCTCATTTTTATGAAAAGACAATATAGCTAGAAGCTCATTTTTGTGTGAAGTCATTTATAAGATAGTCTCTTTTCGTCTTAGTAATTCGTTATTAATGCTCAATTGTACGAGGATATTTCTAGACGGTTTAAACGAAAAATAATAGAATTTCAAGAGGGAGTAACTACTAATAATCTCTCTTATGTGTAGGCATTAATTCATCTATCTAATTGGTCACATGTACGATTTAAAATAAAGGTCAACAAAAGAAAAAGAAAAAACTACATCACCCAACTCCTGTCATGATGTTCAAGTAAAAACAATGGCAGTGAGATACTCCACGTAACACAGAGCAGGAAGATTTTGTCCCTAGAAAATGTACTTTCCTGTTACAACCGTTCCCGCCCAAAGGACAATGGCAACTAATAATCTCACAAACCAAACAAATCTGTTCCGTAATTTCTTGTAATGATCGAGCTTGTTCAACTGCAGTACGAGTTTCCCAATTTCAACTTACTGTAGTTTTGTCATTGTAAGATTCTTCGTTTTCTTTTTCTTTCTTTTTTTTTATTTTAAAATATGTACGTAATTAATGAGTATTCCGAACAAAGATAACCAATTATTTTAAATTAAAAGTAATATTATCAAAAAATAAAACATAATAATTTTATTTGGACTCTAAATAGAGTGGGATAGATTTTCGAAATTAGAATTCTGATGCTGAAATTAAAACTATATAAATAGATTATTTTGTTAGAAATACAGTACTTTAATCATAGTTTAACGGGGGCTCTTAAGTCGCAGATTAGTATATTTTTGAAATTAGAATTCTGATGCGGAAATTAAAAATAAATAAATAGATTATTTTGTTAGAAATACAGTACTTTAATCATAGATTTTTGTCTTAGTAATTCGTTATTAATGCTCAATTGTACGAGGATGTTTCTAGATGGTTTAAACGAAAAATAATAGATTTTCAAGAGGGAGTAACTACTAATAAATCTCTCTTATATATAGGCATTGATCTATCTGATTGGTCACATGTACGATTTAAAAGGAAGGTCAACAAAAAAAACTACATTACCGCAACTCCTTGTCATGATGTACGAACAGAATCTATAGATCATGCACGTTTACGTACATTTCGGGTTTAAATTAAGATTTCTTTTTTGGTAATTGGAAATATTATATAACTATTAAAACTTTATTACACGTCCGGAAGAGTCAAGAGTCTTAAGTTCCTGAATAGATTTAAAATCCCAAATGGGGTTGAAATCTTGTGCAATGCCTTATTATGGCTGTAAGATGCTGCCATGTGAAGCATATCACAATCTATGTTTTTTCAGGAGTCTTACCTGAAACATTTACAAGTAAAAAATAATGACATTGAGATGCTTCACATAACACCACAATAAGAAGATTTTATCCCCAAAAAATGTACTTTCTTGTTACGACCGTTTCCGCCCAAAGGACAATGGCGGCTAATAATCTCACAAACCAAACAAATATGTTCCATACTTTCTTGTAACGGTCGAGTTCATTCAAGGCAAAGCTTCTCTCTGCTGGAGCTAAGGTCACTTTGTTACAAAGTGTCCTCTCTAGTGTTCCCATCCATTCTATGGCTTCTATTCCCATTCCGAAGGCTGTTATTAAGAGACTGGATTCCATTTTTTCTAATTTCTTTTGGGGTGAAAATTCTGATTTTGGTCTCAAGAAGCATTGGGTGGCTTGGAACTCTATCTGTCTTCCTAAAGAGGAGGGAGGATTAGGCTTAAGAGCCATTCATGAAGTTATGTCCAGTTTGCACATTAAAATGGGTTGGAGACTTTTGACTGATCAAGGAATTTGGGCGTAACAAGTACTGTAGTAGAGTTCCTTTTCATGAAGCTGATTTTAGGCAATCCTCCTCTAAGGTTTGGAGGGCTATTATTAAAGTTAAGGAGCATATTATGCATAATATGGGATTTGTTCTTGGTAAAGGTCATATCAGGTTCTGGAAAGAATTATGGACACTATTTGGTATTCTGGAAGATTATGTGGATGGTAATCTTATTTCTAATCCTGAGATGAAGGTTTTTGAAGCTTTTGAGGTTACTGGTGCTTTGAAGGAGCAGGTCATTATCCCTAATCTTCCTCCTCATATACATACTTTCCTTGAATCCTTGAATTTTGACTTTTGTGATAACGAAGATCAATTGGTCTGGTCTGCAAATCCTAGTGGCATGTGTACTGTTAATTCCGCTTGGCAGCATATTAGAACAAGAAATGCGACTTCGGAGTTATTTGCCAATTGCTGGAAAAATTTTGTCCCTTCTAAAATCTGTGTTTTTCTTTGGAAAGTTCTGAAAGGTGCTGTTCCTACTGATGATTTGGTTAGACGAACAGGTATATCTTTATGCTCTAAATGTCATTGTTGTACTTCTTCAGCTCAAGAGACTTTGAATCATTTATTTGCTCATGGGGAAATTGCTCAAGAGGTTTGGAAAGTTTTTGGGAATAGGTTTCAGCTCCAGCATCACCCTTATCACGATGCCAAATCTCGGGTTGGATTTTGGCTTAATCAGTCAAGGCATCTGGATCATTTTAGCATTCTTTCAAAAGTGGTTCCTCACTTTATTTTATGGGAATTATGGAAAGCTAGATGTAATGCAAGATATGACAACTCTCCAATGATTCTCACTAACATTGTTCTTAATGTCAAGAGGTGGCTACAAGAGATTTCTGTGTTAATCAAGCCTGCTGTTTCTTGCTCCTTTGATAGGGCAATTTGCTTGGAAAGTATGAATATTTCCATGCCTTCTATTGCTAGAAGACATCACAAGATAGTGAGATGGTATAATTTTAGGGAACATTCTTTTGTTCTTAATACTAATGGAGCCTCTAAAGGTAACCCGGGATTCAGTGAAGGTGGGGCTGTTATAAGATCCTCCAATGGTGATTTTTTGGTTGGCTATTCAGCTTTTTATGGTTATGCTACTAATACCATGGCTGAAATCTTATCGTTAAGAGATGGTCTAAGATTGGTGGACAGCTTGGGCATTCAAGGTATATGCATTGAAAGTGATTCTAAGTTTCTTGTGGACAGCTTCATCAATAAAAAAGGTATCCCCTGGCAACACCAATTCAGCTGGAGAGAAATTTCTACTAGAATAAACAAATTTAACAGGACTTTCAAGCATGTCTATAGGGAAGCAAATTCTGTGGCTAATTCTTTGGCCAATGAAGGTTGTTCTAGACAAGAGAGCCGCACTTTTAATTCTGTCTCTAGTCTTCCTCATGCGGTTAAAATTGCTCTTTTTGATGATAGAACTTATTTGTATCACTTTAGGAAATAGTTTTGTGCTTTCTCTTTACTGTTTTGCTCCCTTTCTGGTTGAGGTGTATTTGGCTGAGGTTTGGTGTTCATACCTCTTGCTGGTTTTTACTGTCTTCTTGATTTTTAGTAGGGTAAGGTTGGATGTCCCCCCTATTTGGTGTATTTCTCTTTTAATTCTCTTCTAGCTTTGATTTTAATCTACAGGTCGGGGTCTACCTCAACCCTCCTCCCTCCGATGGAGTGCCACTAAGGTTTTTCTTACCTTAGTGGGTTTTTTCCACACAAAAAAAACGGTCGAGTTCATTCAGCTGGCGCCGTACGAGTTTCCCAATTTCAACTTACAATAGTTTTATCATTGAAAAAATGGAATTTCTGTTCAGCTACCTCATTGGCAACAAGTTATTGAATGGGCAGGTTTGAATTTTCAAGGTAAAGGTCTTATACCATCTGTAAAGAAGGCATCACTTGCAGCAATGACTTATCATGTATGGAGAGAAAGGAACAAAAGACTATTTCAAAGCAAAGCTACCATAGTGGAAAATCTGGTGGGGTTAATTACCATATGGACATAAGCATGAGATTTTTGTATACTTGTGAAGGAGTTAGAGACAATAGCTCAAACAGAATTTTTTGTACAAATTGGAATATACACCCGAATTTCATCTAGATTGGGTGTTTAGTTTTTAATAGTGTCTCTCTTGAGTGGGAGCACTATGGTTTTTTTCATGTAACTCCTTGTAAATCTCTACTAATATATATACATTGCTAACATATGTACATAATTAATTATTATTCTAAACAAAGATAATCAATTATTAAAAAAAAAGTAATATTATCAAAAAATGAAACATAATACTTAATTTTATCTGGACTCTAAATAGAGTGGGATCGACTTTTGATATTAGAATTCTGATGCGGAAATTAAACATAAATAAATAGATTTTAGAAAACAGTGCTTTAATCATACTTTTAAGTAGTACGTAGATTAGTATAATTTGGAATTAGCTAGAATTCTGGTAGGGATCGAACTTAATAGAAAATACTACAAAATGAAAAAATAGAAATTTTTTCACATGCAGTAAGAATTTAATTATTTGTTTCACGAACTTACATCTCTTAATACAATAAGGATTTTTCATGGAGTTTGTATGCAAGTCGGATTAGAAATATTTGATATCTATTCATGGAGCTTTATATGCATACAGGATTAGAAATATTTTGATCATGGAAATACTATAAAACCTTGAAGCCTGGTGCAAAAAATCGTCAGGGAAAACTTCGCTTCTGGTACGTTTGTCTGAATTTGTATTATCTTCTGTTCCATGTTCCTTCTTTTCTTCTTTTCGTTTTTTCTTTTTTTATTTTTCGTTTTTTGAATGATATGAACTACGTTGTTTGTCCTCCTTTTGCAACTCCCTCTTCGTAGTACAGGCTCAAACGTATACTCTTCTTCGGGACGTCTTTAACTGCAGAATTGTGTTTAATGTAAAATTATTTAACTAAATTTGATGTTTATTAATTTTAAACTAAATTTCATGGAGTTATAAAAAGAATCCATTGACCGGATCAGAAGCACTCTTTTTGTGGAACTTACTTTGTCGGTTTTTGTGGTATGTGTATTTCTTTGAAACCAGTTACAGTGCCTTCCTTTTTGTTTTACTTATTTTAGTTTCTTATAACTGTTTTGAATCAACATATAGAATCACTCAACCTGAAAAGCTGTTGTACCATACATCTCAATCTCATAATCACAGTGACTAGTTTGGCGTCCTCTGTTTTCCTTTTTTTTCGGTGAATTTTGTAAGTTCCTTTTATGTTTTTTGCCATATTCTTTCTACCATTTAAGCACCACGGTTCCTTTCACAAATCTCTCTCTCTCTCTTATATTTTGTTTAATACATATGCCGTGTAGATTACTCACAATGAAGGTGTGTTGGAGGCAAGGGGTGGTTTTGCCTCTTAGCTTGGCATGGGCAGTGCAGTTGTTCCCGTTTGCAGATTGCTCTATGGAGACCCCATATAGGTTCTTTCTCAACCCATTTTTCTTATCTGAACGTAGTTTTTGAGTTTTTTAGATTTTGGATTGAATTCTAAAATCTTACAAAGAAATTTGAAATATGAGCATGAGAGATTGCATTAATTATAAACTGTTTAACTTCGAAATCACTTCAAATCCTCTACCCCCGTTTCCTTTGCCACTTTGGCTGCGACATGTTTTGATTGGCAGCACACCAAAGTGGCAAAGGAAATGAAACCCACATCGTGGAACCACGCAAGCCTTTGCATGCAAGTGCATCCAGGTGTACGGCCAGTTCTATTTTTCACTTGCTGCTTTTCAAAAATGATTTTATAATTAATAGATAATCCTTCTGAATTATGGAATGGCTAAGTACAGAACAAGTAAGCTTTGAAACTGTTCGCCGGGGTAAAAAGAAACGAAAAGAAAAGAAAATCTGTGTTTCTTGAAAGCATAAGAACTTACCGAAAGTTAAAACAGGATGAATGTGCTCTGAATTGGAAACATCTTGTATTTGCCAGAATTACAAGTATCTGAAATGTGAAGATTTTTACTTGAACTTTAGATTATACTTCAAGAATATAGTTTTCGCATCTGACTCTGCAAGTTAGCATTTGATTTGGTAATTCTTTTGTTTCCGCTCTAATTGCAGCCAAAATTCTGTGATCGAAAATGGCCAAGAATCAACTAATTGTGCTGGGGTTCATCTGGATATACAGGAGAATCATGTAATGTTACATTCGCTACTTTTACAATTAGTTCTTCCTCTTTTTAAGAGGAAAAATAAGTAAATTGTTTCACTTCCTAAGCTGAAAATCATGTTACTGCCTGAGTTGGAGTCCTTGAGAGATTCTAAAGGAATTGAAGCTCCACTGGTCATGATTTGTAGGTGGGGATGGATAATGGCATTCTACAAGTCAACTTTTCAAAGCCAGCAGGACACGTTACTGGAATAAGATACAACGGCGTCGACAATATACTTGAAGTCCGTAACCAAGAACCCAATAGAGGGTTAGTTGCTTCTATATCTTCTTGCATTATGCCAAATTTAGTCTGAGCTAAACATAGCATTTCCTACTCTCAACTAGGTTAATTTGAATGCCAATAATCTCATAAACAAATCTTGCTATAAAGTCCTTTTATAAGTCAGGGATCAGCATATATGCTACTTTAACTAAATTGAGTTGCCATCTATAGTGCACTGTTTGATTGCATTCAACACTGTGTAGGTACTGGGATAACGTTTGGACTGAAGTAGGAAATTCTCGTGGAAGATTTGGAAGGTAAAATCTCTCTCACTTCATGCAACTAATAAGTGAAAAATTAAACTAATAATGCCTTCATTTTAACATCCATCTTTCAGTTTTCCTGTGTTAACTGTGATAGTGAACTTTCTGAGTGTCATGTAGGATTGAAGGAACAAGTTTTAAGGTTATAGTCAATACTAAGGCCCAAGTGGAAATTTCATTTTCAGTATCATGGAATTCTTCCCACCAAGGCGAAAGCATTCCTTTAAATATGGACAAAAGGTGCCATTTTCAAGGAAAAGAGAATTTATTTTTACCTTTTTTTATGGAAACAAGATCATAAGTAAATATAAGTTTGCAGGTATGTAATGCTATGTGGCCACTCTGGCTTCTACTCGTATGCCATATATGAGCGTCAGGAGGGATGGCCTGATTTCAATTTTCAACAAGGAAGGATCACTTTCAAGTTACAACAGAACATGTAAATATAATTTAACTCTTCTAGTTTTTTCATTTTTTTCACTTTATGATCATAATCTCAAGAATGTACCATATTATCTTAATAACCAATTAATTAAGCATGATTGCAAATGAGATTAAATTGAATCAGAACAAGAATCAAAATACAGCCCTGCTGATGAAGTGTTATGGAAATGAATAGGTTTCACTACATGGCCTTATCGGATGACAGGCAAAGGATCATGCCCATGCCGGAAGACCGCACAACTGGGCAGCCTCTAGCCTACCCAGAAGCAGTTCTTTTGACACATCCAATCAATCCTGCCCTAAAAGGAGAGGTATACATCATATATACAAACCGCACCAACCATTGTGATAGTTGTGTTTTGTTTCTGTTTGTTCACGAAGTACAATAAAGCCATTCTCGTCACCTTCCTTGTCATATATAGACACAGTGCCACAACTTCGAACCATGCAAATTTATTATGTTCTTTCTCATATTAATTGGTTGTGTATTTTTGCTGGTGTTCAAAGTTTGCTCTCACACAATAACTCTGGAGTGTTTTTATATCAAAATGACAAATATGTAAAATTAACCTACTTGGATTAATCTACGTACATCCAACTTAAACATGCAGATGTTTGATTTCAGGTCGATGACAAGTACCAGTATTCCTGTAAAAATGAAGAAAACAATGTCCACGGATGGATATCTTTGAACCCTCGAATAGGATTCTGGATGATCACACCGAGCAATGAGTTCCGCACCGGCGGACCTCTCAAGCAGGACCTCACCTCCCATGTTGGCCCCATCACTCTCTCCGTAAGTATCTGAAACTAGCCATCTTCGGATCTAGCCCAAATGTCAAGAGAGTGCAGGCTCAATTGAGAAGATTAGTTGCTAGTCATTAGCAACTTCTGTTCACAGAGATTCTATTACCGTATACTTAATCGTCTAGTCATTCCCAGATGTTTGTTAGTGATCACTATGCTGGTTTGGATCTGGATATCAAATTTCGAGATGGAGAACCATGGAAGAAGGTGTTTGGCCCTGTTTTTATCTATCTTAACAAAGTTTCCGACAAGGAGAACCCGCTTGTACTATGGAAAAACGCCAAAGAACAGGTACTCAATCGGGCATGATCTGGAAGTATGGGGGAATTACTTGCACATGTTTCATTACACATCATGTTAATCATAGTCTGACATGGCGTGAGATTTGAAGATTAATTAAGAACTCACACTTGTCGCACAATTTCATCAGATGCGGACAGAAGTCGGAAGTTGGCCATACAGTTTCCTGGCTTCAAAAGACTTCGCTTCTTCTAATCAACGAGGGACCGTTTCAGGTCGATTACTGGTCCGAGACAGGTACACCTTTAACTTAAATTGACTTCTGGGTTAATTTCTTCCATTTTCTTAAATAAAAAGTACACTAAAGAAACCTTGGATTATATATAGTTGCGTCAACAAAGATAATATAGCGGCGAACGCTGCATATGTGGGATTGGCTCAGCCTGGAGAGGTCGGATCATGGCAAACAGAAAACAAGGTTATATTTTCAGTAAATATTTTCGATCTTTCAGATGCAAAAGATACCCAACAGTTAGTTACTCATAAAGAAAGAAAGCATCATTTCTCCTTGTAATCTCAGGGTTATCAGTTTTGGACGAGGGCAGATGCCGTGGGCCGATTCTTAATCAAGAATGTTATATCGGGGGATTATAATCTGTATGCATGGGTTCCTGGTGTTATTGGAGACTACAAATACGAAACCAATGTCCGAGTCACCCCAGGTTCTCTCTTCATACCAATATTCACAACCTTATGATCTTCTTATTCTTACTGGTGACAACTGGCAAAGTCCAAAAAAAAAAACAAACTTCGACACTGATAAAATCATGCCAAAGCAGGATCTAAAATCGATTTGGGTGATCTGGTTTACGAGCCTCCGAGAGATGGACGCACATTGTGGGAGATAGGCATCCCAGACCGCTCTGCCGCTGAGTTCTTTGTGCCAGAAGCAAGCAAATCGTACATGAACAGGCTTTTCGTTAACCAAACAGTCAACAAGTACGTGGGTTTTTTATCCTTGATATAGATCGAATGGTGAAGATAGACCTTATTATAGACTAAAAAAATCTCCGTTTCTTTATATCGACAGGTTTAGGCAGTACGGATTATGGGAACGGTATCAGGAACTACATCCTACTCAAGATATCGTTTATACCGTTGGAAAGAGCAATTACCAGAAAGACTGGTTCTTTGCACATGTTACCAGGTCTGGTTAATTAGGGCATCGTAGACTTAATTTGTCTGATTTTTCTTGTCTTTCTGGTTCTAGATTTTACAAACCATACTTGTAACCGCATTGCAGGAAGGCAGACAACGGATACAAATGCGCGACATGGCAAATAATATTTAACCTCGACGACATTGACTACGCTACTGGAACTTACAAACTACGGGTGGCGATAGCATCATCCACAGAAGCCAGGTTGGAGGTAAGAGACAAACCATGGATGTACTCATCGTCTTAGCTTAATTAATGAAGTTTGTTTCTCTCTAATTGATCTGTTAATATATATATATATGACGCTCAGGTTCGGTTCAACGATCCTCACCGAAGCCGGCCACATTTCATGACGGGACTGATAGGCAGGGACAACGCGATTGCACGGCACGGGATTCATGGGTTGTATCGGTTATATCACATTGACGTACCGGGCAACGTTCTTGTGAAAGGAGAGAACAGAATTTTTCTGACTCAGTCATGGTGCACAACCCCTTTTGAAGGGATAATGTACGACTACATTCGTTTGGAAAGACCTTCGGTTTCCCATTCCAGTCGGGGATGTTGAATATGTTAAGAGTTTGAAATTGAATAAGCCTTTGATAGACCAGGTCCTTAGAAGTCTGTTTAAGTTGTCCTAGTCTTTAGGCTTTTATTCTTGGTTTCCTAGTTGATGCAGGGGGGTTAGGGCTAGGGCTGGCAATGGGTCGGATATATATCCGAATCCGACCCAAATCCGATCCGAAAATCCCGAATCCGATCCGAAAATATAGATCCGCGGTTCGAATACGGATATCGGATTTCGGATCCGACCGAATTCGGATCCGAATCCGAATCTGTCCATATCCGATCCGAAAAAGATCCGAACCGAAATTAACATATACTTTTCATTAAATCATTGGTAAACTTTGTATAAACCGTGGTTGAACTATCCTTATTTATATCTTACTTTAATATTTATATGGCTCATTAGTTTTGATAATTAAAATTTGCTTTAATAGTTAAACTTAACTTTTGAATTTTAAGTTCAAATCGGATCTAATTTGGATCGAATTTGGATTTCGGTTATTTATTCGGTCGAATTTCGAATTCGGATACATTATATAAATTCGGTTTCGAATTCGGATTCACATATAAAAGATCCGTCGGATTTCGGATCGAATTCGGATATCGGATTTTTATTTTCGGTTCGGATTCGGATCATGACAGATCCGTACCGTATTCGACCCGTTGCCAGCCCTAATTAGGGCTGTCAATGGGTCGGATAAAGATCCGAATCCGACCCGATTATCCGAATATGGATCTTAGCTCTAGATCCGATTATCCGAATCCGATTATATTCGGATTCGAATATGGTATTGCACATATTCGACCCGATAAAGATCCGACCGTTTATTTTGTATATATGTTATGTTTTTTTAGGTCTTTTTATATATAAGTATAGAAGGAATGAAGGTTTCATATAATATTTATTGATTTAAAATCATAATATAAGACAAATTTAAATTAATACATCCTTATTTAATCCACTAACTTAAGGTTATAATATCTTAATCTTTTTCCATATATAATGTAATCGGATTCGGATATCGGATAATCGGTCGGATTCGAATTCGGATCGAATTCGGTATTAGATACAAAAGATCCGTCGGATAATCGGGTCGAATTCGGATATCGGATCGAATTCGGATCTTACCTGATCCGTACCGTATTCGACCCGTTTACAGCCCTAAGGGGGATCCGAGACAGATGATGCAGAGCTGTCAGATTGTACATTGATGGCGCTGGAATACCATGAGTTGGCAGAGCATCGCAAAGGCAGGAAGTGATGGTGATATATTTCTAATTGGGGCAGTTTTGAGTGCGTTTTAGTATTTTGGCCATAACTTTGGCTACGGTTATCGGAATCGCGCATATGACCCCAATTCGGAAAGATATTTCCGGTGCGCACGCCGTGGTACATGACTAAAGTCGATGTGCACCTTTATCGACCTCAAATTCCGCTGTTTTCCCCTCCGAATCCCTATTCTTAGTTATTTGTTGCTATTTTTGGTAATACTTCGTTTGTCAATTAGGAAGTGATTTTAAACCCGATTTGGGCTAGATTTTTCATAGGATGCTTATTTATTTCTATATTTTATTTAGGCATGCCTTAAGGGATTTTGCCGTTTTTAGTAACTTTCCAGTATAGAAGATTTTTGGCTATAAAGTCCGGCTTGTGGACTCAGTTTAGGGGACTTGATGAATTAATATTGAATTGAACCTCAGAGATGTTTTTCTCTGTGTTTTGGGCAAGCTGCTTGTGTTCTTCCCTGTTTATCATCTGTTCGAACTAGCCTACAGAATAATCTCTATTCTGTTTGGCATCAGTTGGTATCAAAGCTTCAACATCTTCCTGGGGCGATATTTCATCAGTTTTAATGGCTGGTGGTCGTGGTCGTGGTCGTCGTGGGCAGGTTCTAAATGAGGAAGCTCAACACCATGATCGTAGCGTTCAGGATGTAATGATTGAAGATTTGCAGAGGCAAGTCACAGAGTTAACCCAGCGTCTAGCGGCGCGTGATCTCGAGGATCGTGAGGTCTCCGATCACGATTCTGATTCCACTTTCGAAAACCCCTATCACAATCGTGCTCCATTTAGGGGGTACCGTGGTCGGGAGGAGCGTTGTGGAGATCTCGGTTTTCGGTTCGATCTGCCAGAGTTTTCTGGTATGTTACAGGCCAAGGGATTCATTGACTGGTTAGACGAAGTGGAACGTATTTTTTATTACAAGGAAGTTTCAGATCGTATGAAAGTGAAACTAGTCGCCATCAAACTCAAAGGCAGAGCATCTGCGTGGTGGGAGCAGTTGCGACGTTCACGAGATAGGCAGGGCAAGACCAAGATCACTAATTGGGAGAAGATGAAGAAGAAAATGAAGGGACACTTCCTTCCCTTTGGCTACACTCAAACCTTATTTCAACGACTTCATACGTTGAGGCAGGGTGCGAGATCGGTTGATGATTATACGGAGGAGTTCTACCAGTTGATTGCCCGGAACGATTTATCTGAGACGGGGGAGCAGATGGTGGCACGGTATTTGGGAGGTTAGCGTCAAAATCTGCAAGATGTCCTCAGTCTTCATTCATTGTGGATTGTCTCGGAGGCATACCAGCGTGCACTTGCAGTTGAAAAACAACAGAACAGGAGACCAATGATCAAGAGCGATCAAAACAATCAACTAGTTCGCCCTCAGGACTCCCGTCCTGACCAGCAGCCACCGCAGGGTAATTCTAACTCTATTATTAGATGTTTTCGTTGTGGTGAACAGGGGCATAGGGCTACTGATTGCAGGAAATCAGCTAATCAAAATGGCAAAAACTTGTTGATTGAGGAAGACGTGGTAGACGAGACCGAGGAGATTGATGAACCCGTGTATGATGATGATGATGCTAGCAATGTGCTGTATGGAGATGGCCACGAGACTCTGGTCGTTCGCAAGAGTCTACTGACCCCCAAGGGCGATTCAGGGGATGATTGGTTGAGGACCAATATTTTCCATACGACCTGCACAGTTGCAGATAAAGTTTGCAAATTGATCATTGACAGTGCCAGTTGTGAGAATATAGTGTCCGAGGAGACTGTCCAGAAATTGCAGTTGAAGACGGACCGTCATCCTAAGCCATACAAGTTGTCGTGGCTAAACAAAGGCAGTGAGGTAACAGTTGATAGGCGATGCCTCGTGTCTTTTTCAATTGGCAGAAAATATTTTGATAATGCCTGGTGTGATGTTGTGACCATGGATGCATGTCATGTGTTGTTGGGTCGACCTTGGTAGTATGACCGCAGTGTCATTCATGATGGACGGAAGAATACATACTCCCTTCACATCAAAGGAAAAAAGGTTGTGTTGGCGCCCCGGCGGGAAGGACCTAGTCCTATACCGCTAACCAATAATACTAACCTGCTTTCTATGTCTAGGTTTTTAGAAGAGATTGAGCATGGAGATGTAGTATATGCTCTACTACCTTGCGGGAGCAATACAGTGGCCATGGATTCTAACTTACCAGCAGAAGTTCGGCAATTGCTATCAGAATTCGCTGACCTGATGCCAGAGGATCTTCCTCCTGGGCTACCACCTATAAGAGATATCCAGCACCAGATTGATCTTGTTCCAGGATCGAGTTTGCCTAATCGACCTGCATACCGCCTCAGTCCCAAGGAGGCTGAAGAGTTGCAGCAACAGGTAGCAGAGTTATTAGAGAGGGGTTATATTCGTGAGATTATGAGCCCATGTGCAGTCCCTGCCCTACTTGTACCAAGGAAGGATGGTTCTTGGCGTATGTGTATTGATAGTCGAGCAATCAACAAGATTACTGTGAAGTACAGGTTCCCAATTCCCGCCTGGATGATATGTTGAATCAGCTGTCCGGTTCTAAGGTTTTCTCAAAAATTGACCTTAAAAGCGGATACCATCAGATTAGAATAAGGCCTGGAGATGAGTGGAAGACAGCGTTTAAAACGCAACATGGGTTATATGAGTGGATGGTCATGCCTTTTGGGCTATCCAATGCACCCAGTACCTTCATGAGGTTTATGCATCAGATTTTACGGCCTTTTATGGGGAAATTCGTTGTGGTTTACTTTGACGATATTCTCATTTATAGTCCGACATGGGCTTCACACGTTGATCACCTCCGTGCTGTTTTTGAGAAGCTGAAGGCAGAGTGCCTATTTGTCAACCAGAAGAAGTGTTCTTTTTTCACTACTTCTGTAACTTTTCTTGGCTTTGTTGTGTCTACTGATGGTGTTCATGCAGACCAGTCAAAAATAGACGCAGTCTTGGAGTGGCCCAAACCAAAGACCTTGCACGATGTTAGAAGTTTCCATGGGTTGGCATCCTTCTACCGACGATTCATCAGAAATTTCAGCACTCTTATTGCTCCTATTACAGAGTGCCTCAAGGGACGAGATTTCAAGTGGTCTGACGAGGCTGAGGCTAGTTTTCAACTAGTCAAGCAGAAGATGACTGAAGCACCAATTTTGGCACTCCCTGATTTTGACAAAGTGTTCGAGGTAAATTGTGATGCGTCTGGCGTTGGCATTGGTGGTGTTCTGAGTCAGTCTGGGCGTCCGGTTGCTTTTTTCAGTGAGAAGCTATCGGGATCAAAGAAAAATTATTCCGCCTATGACCTAGAGTTTTATGCCATAGTTCAGTCCTTGAAACATTGGCGACATTACCTAGTACAGAGGGAGTTTATTCTATTTACTGATCATGAGGCTCTGAAGTACATTAATGGCCAACACAAGCTGAGTAGACGGCATGCCAAGTGGGTGGCGTACTTACAGGAGTTCACCTTTACGATGAGACATCAAGCAGGGAGCCTGAACCGTGTCGCAGATGCCCTGAGTCACCGCACTTTACTTCTCACCACCATGCGTAACAGAGTTGCAGGCTTTGAGGCTTTCACCGATACGTATGCAACTGATCCTTCCTTCGGAAGGATATTTCAGGAGGTAACTGATGGTCACCGTCATGATTTTTTTTTGCATAATGGTTATCTGTTTCGTGGATTGCAGTTGTGCATTCCAGATTGTTCATTGAGGCAGCAGATTATAAGTGAACTTCATAATGAGGGAAACTTTGGCCGCGATAAGACATTGGCCCTTATCTCTTCCGACTTTTACTGGCCCAAGTTGACCAGTGATGTGGCTCATTATGTGGACCGTTGTTATATTTTCCAACGGTCTAAGGGAGTTCTCACCAATGCAGGCCTGTACACTCCCTTACCTGTTCCTGAAACTCCTTGGTTCGATGTCAGCATGGACTTTGTGTTAGGCTTACCCCGCACCCAACGGGCCTCGGATTCTATCTTTGTGGTGGTTGACAGGTTTTCCAAGATGGCCCATTTTATAGCCTGTAGGAAGACTATGGATGCTGCTCGGATCGCCCATCTATACTTCAAGGAGATTGTGCGTTTGCATGGTGTTCCTCGATCTATCACGTCAGATCGTGATACCAAGTTCATCAGTCATTTCTGGCAGAGCTTGTGGGGGAAACTGGGGACACAACTGAATTTTAGCAGCGCCTACCACCCCCAGACGGATGGCCAGACCGAGGTGGTGAATCGAAGTTTGGGCAACCTTTTGAGGTGTTTGGCAGGAACTAAGCCAAAGCAGTGTGATTTGGCATTACCTCAGGCAGAATTTGCCTATAACAGATCGAAAAACAGAACTACAGGCTTAAGCCCATTTGAGATTGTCTATGGTCAAAACCCATCCGGGGTGCTGGACTTAGCCCCTATTCCACGTATAGGACGTTTCAGTCCTAAAGCAGATGAGATGGCGGCGTATCTTCGGGGTATCCATGAGCAAGTAAAACTGGCCATTGAGGAGAGCAATACCAAGTACAAGACTCGGGTTGACAGTCATCGTCGTCAGGTACTTTTTGATGTTGGTGATTTTGTTTGGGCAGTATTAACTCGTGATCGTTTTCCTGCTGGGGAGTATAATAAGCTTAAGGACCGGAAGATTGGACCTTGTGAGGTACTGCAAAAGATCAATGATAATGCTTACAGGTTGCGCCTGCCCAGTCACTTAAAGACTTCTGATGTCTTTAATGTAAAGCACCTAAGTCCTTGTTTTGGGGATTCGGATGACACTAGTCTGAACTCGAGGACGAGTTCTTTCCAACCTGGGGCGACTGATGCAGGGGGATCCGAGACAGATGATGCAGAGCTGTCAGATTGTACATTGATGGCGCTGGAATACCATGAGTTGGCAGAGCATCGCAAAAGCAGGAAGTGATGGTGATATATTTATAATTGGGGCAGTTTTGAGTGCGTTTTAGTATTTTGGCCATAACTTTGGCTACGGTTATCAGAATCGCGCATATGACCCCAATTCGGAAAGATATTTCCGGTGCGCACGCCGTGGTACATGACTAAAGTCGATGTGCACCTTTATCGACCTCAAATTCCGCTGTTTTCCCCTCCGAATCCCTATTCTTAGTTATTTGTTGCTATTTTTGGTAATACTTCGTTTGTCAATTAGGAAGTGATTTTAAACCCGATTTGGGCTAGATTTTTCATAGGATGCTTATTTATTTCTATATTTTATTTAGGCATGCCTTAAGGGATTTTGCCGTTTTTAGTAACTTTCCAGTATAGAAGATTTTTGGCTATAAAGTCCGGCTTGTGGACTCAGTTTAGGGGACTTGATGAATTAATATTGAATTGAACCTCAGAGATGTTTTTCTCTGTGTTTTGGGCAAGCTGCTTGTGTTCTTCCCTGTTTATCATCTGTTCGAACTAGCCTACAGAATAATCTCTATTCTGTTTGGCGTCACTAGTCTACAGCAATAAGTTGTATTTTGCTATCCTTCAAGAGTTAGCTATGCACCTAGTTAGTGGTTAGCAGTCTGTTCCAAATTTTTAGTCTTTTAGTTTATGTAAGTGCCTATTTAAAGGCCATCCGTTCAAAATAAATGAATACAGCAGTACTTTCTCTCCCTTCTAACATTGGTATCAAAGCCACCGTGAGGGCAGAAAGAGAAAGAGCTTGAGTGTAAAAGGGAGAAAAGTGCAGCAGCAATTTTCTTTCATTGAAGCAAAAAAAAAAAAGAGCTTGAGTGTGAAAAGGAGAAAAGTGCAACAGCAATTTTTCTTTCATTGCAGCAGCAAATAATTCATTCATGGCTTTAGAAAATTTTGTACAGCCAGCTATTCCACGCTTTGATGGTCACTATGACCATTGGAGCATGCTCATGGAGAACTTCATGAGGTCCAAAGATTATTGGACGGTTGTTGTTTCTGGAGTAGCAGAACTAGTAGAAGGTGTTGTCCTTACAGATGCGCAGAAGACAGAGCTTGAAGGGCTGAAGTTAAAGGATCTTAAAGCAAAGAATTATCTCTTCCAAGCTATTGATCGCTCAATCTTGGAAACAATTCTTTGCAAGGACACCGCGAAGCATATTTGGGATTCCATGAAGAAGAAGTACCAAGGTACAGCAAGGGCTAAGAGGCAGCAGCTTCAAGCATTTCGTTCGGAGTTCGAAATGCTTCGAATGAAGTCAAGAGAATCAGTTATAGACTACTTTTCAAGAACGATGGGAATCGTTAACAAGATGCGTATCCATGGCGACAAGACAGAGGATGATCTTATTGTTGAGAAGATTCTTCGATCCTTGACACCAAAATTTAATTTTGTTGTTTGTTTATAGAAGAAGCTCATGATATTGGTTTACTGTCAATTGATGAATTACAAAGTTCTTTGTTGGTTCATGAGCAAAAAATTAACCAGCAGGAAAAAGAAGAACAAGCATTGAAGGTCTTATCAGAAAATCACTCTACACCAAATAGAGTTGATAGAGGATGAGGAAGAGGCAAAGGTCGAGGTAGAGGAAGCAGAAACAACTATGATCGTGGGAACCAACAGCAAAATCATCATCATCAAGAGAGTCAATTTCAAGGAAGAGGTAGAGCACGTGGAGGCTACCGCTCAACAACTCACAGATCAAAGTCAGCAGACAAGTCCAATCTTGAATGTTACAGATGTCATAGGTATGGGCATTATAAATCATAATGTCAAACTGATTTGAATAAACAAAGTGGAGTTCAAACTAACTTTGCAGAAAAGGAAGAAGAGGTGTCTCTTTTGATGGCATGTCACATGAAGGAAGAAACTCAACAAAACATGTGGTATTTAGACAGTGGCTGCAGCAACCACATGTGTGGAGACAAGGAGGCATTCTCTGACTTGGATGAATCCTTTCACAGCTCTGTTAAGTTTCGTGACAACTCCACAATTTCTGTTATGGGAAAAGGAAAGGTAACAATCCAAACCAAAGGAAATACCACCCACACTATTGCTAACATTCTTTTTGTGCTAGATTTAAAGACCAACTTACTTAGTATGGGTCAGTTACAAGAAAAAGGATATGAGATTTTTATCAAAGATGGAGTATGTCAGATTCAAAATGCAAAGTTGGGCTTAATTGCTCAAGTTAACATGACGGCGAATTGTATGTTCCCACTTTATCTCCACAAAACTGCTCATTCGTGCTTCTCAACAAAATTAGAAGATGAGGCATGGCTATGGCACTTCCGCTATGGGCATCTGAATTTTGGCGGATTGAAAACACTCCAACAGAAGAATATGGTGATGGGGCTTCCTCAAATTATAGCTTCTTCTCAAGTCTGTGAAGAATGTGTTGTAAGCAAACAACACCATAATCAATTCCCACAAGGAAAATCTTGGAGAGCGAAGAAGGCATTGGAGCTTGTTCATTCCGACATTTGTGGACCAATAACACCACATTCTAATGGAGGTAAAATATATATAATTACCTTCATTGATGATTACAGTCGTAAGATATGGGTTTATTTTTTGCAAGAAAAATCTAAAACCTTTGTAGCTTTTAAAAGTTATAAAACACTTGTTGAGAAAGAAGTTGGCAACCCAATAAAAGTTCTTCATACGGATCGTGGTGGAGAATATAACTCACATGAATTTGCAAATTTTTGTGAGAACCATGGAATCAAGAGACAACTTACAGCAGCTTATACACCCCAACAAAATGGTGTATGCGAGAGGAAGAACCGCACTATTATGAATATGGTGCGAAGCCTTTTGACAACAAGTGGCATTCTAAAAAATTTCTGGCCTAAAGCAGTTAATTGGAGCATTCATATATTGAACAGAAGCCCCACACTTGCTGTTAAAAATATGACACCGGAGGAAGCATGGAGCGGAAGGAAACCTGTTGTAGATTATTTTCGGATTTTTGGGTGTATTGCCTATGCCCATATTCCAGATGAGAAGAGGAGGAAGCTAGATAACAAGGGAGAAAAATGTATTTTTCTTGGTGTTAGTGATAAGTCAAAAGCTTATAAGCTATACAATCCTAACACCATGAAAATATTTATCAGCCGTGATGTGTTTTTTGATGAAACAGGCACCTGGTCTTGAAATGAAAATGGTGTTAAACAAAATATTCCAGCAGATTTTGATGATGATGAGAAAGGGCAGCAGCCTATTGAAAATGAAAAAGAACAGGAAGCCTCTCAAAATGCTCCAGTAGCTTATCAAAGTCCACTTGCAACTGAATCACAAAGGCCTCAACGTGTTCATAGAAGACCAACATGGATGACTGATTATGAGGTAACCAGAGTTGACCAAGGTGATGACCCACTTACACATTTTGCTCTATTTTCAGATTGTGATCCTACCACTTTCGAAGTGGCTGTCAAAGAATCAAAATGGAGAAAGGCTATGGATGCTGAAATTACAGCTATCAAAAGAAATGATACTTGGGAGCTATGTGATCTTCCAAAAGGGCAGAAAAAAATTGGTGTAAAGTGGGTTTACAAGACAAAGCTGAAGGAGAATGGTGAAGTTGACAAGCACAAGGCACGCTTGGTGGCTAAGGGCTACAAGCAGGAGTTTGGTGTTGATTATAAAGAAGTCTTTGCTCCGGTTTCAAGGCATGACACAATCAGATTGATGATTGCATTGGCAGCTCAAAACTCATGGCAAATCTTCCAGTTGGACGTGAAATCAACTTTCCTCCATGGAGATTTGAAAGAAGAGGTATTTATCTATCAACCTCCTGGTTATGTGAAACTTGACTGTAGACACCTGATTTTTGCACCCCTGAAATGAAGAAAATAAAAAGCCTAATTGAAAAAGTCAAACCTGAAGGGGTCAACAAGTTGACTTTTTGATCGGGTGCAAATTGACCACCAAACTTCATACCATTGGAAAGAGGACTTCGATACGATTCTAACGCCACTGAGTTTGCTCAAATCGGAGTCCAAATAAAGAAGTTATGGGCTGGTCAAATCTAGAAATAGCAGAAATCGACTTTCTGCAAAACTCCAAATTAGCTGCTCAATTGGACATCAGCAGAAAGAGCGCATCGACACGACTCCAACGCAACTGAGTTTGCTAGAATCGGAGTCCCGGATAAAGAGATATGAGCAAAACTGGCTCCGAGACGCAACTTTGCACTTCTGCTAAAAAGCCCGAATTTGCTGCCAAACTCTAGCTCAATAGATAGAAGATTTCAATCTGATTCCAATGCCACTAAGTTTGTTGAAATCAGATATCAAATGAAAAAGTTATGAGCAGTCAAAAATCTCGGAAAATCTGCACATGTGGCAAGATTGAAGAAAGGACAAAAAATAAAAATCTAAGAATAAAATAATAATATTTTGTAAATATCTAACAATTAAATTAAATCAAAAATAAAATGGAAAATAGAAAACACATATGTGTTTTTGACAAAAAAAATCTTAAGAATAAAATAATAATAAAACCTAAAGAATCTAAAAATTAAAATAAATGAAAATAAAACAAAAAATAACAACCACACATGGAAGGTGTGGATAAGGATGATGTGTTGGAAGGATAAGAATTGGAAAGTTAAATTTTAGTTACCTTGGTTATAAAATTAAAATTTGGACACAAAATGTGATTAAAATTCATTTTTAGGTCATTTTTTCAACTATAAAAGGGGGGCCACCCCCCATTCCATTCGAAGCAAAAAACCCCTATCTTCTCCCCCTTTTTGCTCTCTCCCACTTCACTCACCCTCTCCCTTCTCTCTTCCTCCTTGATCTCCCCTCAAGCAAGCTAGCCCCCTCTCTGCCCTCTCTCTTCCCTCCATCCGACCCCTGCCTCTCTTTCACCTTTCCTTTTGCTATACCTCTAAACCCTGCCAAAACTAAACCTTGCCTCTCCCAAGTCCAATAAACCTTCTCTTTTCCTTCTGTTTCCTTTCAAAACCAAGATAGAGCTGTTAAGCTGGCCCCTCTCTGCCCTCTCTCTTCCCTGTCTAAACCCCTGCTACAACCAACCCCTGTCAAACCCAAACCTCTTTTATTTTCTTGCAAACCCAAGATAGGTTTAGAAATCACCTTTTGAGCTTGAAGTAGAGCCGTTATGCTGTCCAAAGCCTCTTTCTAACCTTGCCAAAGCCCCCAGGTTTTGTCCAAATATACCAAAAAACCTCTCCATCATCCCCCCCTTCATTCCAAACCCAAAAGAAGCCTAAAGTTCTTTCCCCCAAACTTGAAATAGAGCTGTTACGCTGCCGAAGGAGCCTCAAAGGGATTCAACACCTTCAAGCAATCCTAGGTAAGCTTCTGGTAAGTTTTCACTGCAAATATGAAACGATGAGCTTACTTTTATCAATGAAATTCTTCATGAATCCCTAACTTTTGTTCTAGCAAATGTGTTGGATTTTTCTCCCCTTTTCCTACATACAAAGAAGTCACCATGATAGAAAGATGATTCGATGGTATGGGGTAACGTGTGATTCAAAGGCATTCTCTTTATTTTCAAAAAGGGAGCATGTTCCCTTCCTCATCTTCAAGTTCTAATGTACCCCTATTAAGTCCCCTTAATCCCTTCTTAATATGTTGTCATTTCATTTTTTTTTTCTTTCTTGGTTTGATTGGTAGGGGATCAACAAGGTTTTTTTAAGTATTGCACCACTGTAGGCCCACACAGGGGCCCACACAATTTTAAGCAACCCCAAAAACCCAAAATAGACCTTGGATTTGACAGTCCAATTTGATCCACTGTGGGCCTTCCAACGGGGCCCACACCCGACTCATTTCACTCAAAGGGCAAAAAGATAAAATCAATAATAAAGGGGGCCTACACCTTCAGTGGTCCCCACTAGACCAAAAATAAGCATGTTGGCATAGGAAAAGGGTGAGATTAAGTTGACTCAAAACTAGGGAGACCCGAGGGACCTGTCAAATCGATGGGGCGGGCCAGGGTGTCTTCGGACTTCCCTAGACATAACCGAGAACTTACCTCGAATCTCTAAAAAGCCGCAGACCAGTAAAAATAGACCTGTATAGGCACCCCTTGTGTCTGCCTGCACCTCTCAGGCAGTGGCGACTCTGAAAAGTCCCGAGGCACGCACATCGTCACGTGCACCTCGTCGTGCCACCGATTTCAGGTGCGCACATTGACAATAAGCATAAAGTGTATAAGTTAAAGAAGGCTCTATATGGATTAAAACAAGCTCCACGAGCTTGGTATAATCGTATAGAAACTTATTTTTTGAAGGAAGGATTTCAAAAATGTCCTTATGAACATACACTTTTCATAAAAATTGAAGATGGAGGGAAAACGCTCATTGTTCGCTTATATGTAGATGATTTAATCTACGCTGGTAATATTACAGCCATGTTTGAAAGTTTTAAGAAATCCATGATGACTGAATTTGAGATGTCTGATCTTGGTATGATGCATTACTTTCTTGGCATTGAAGTAGTGCAATCCTTTGTTGGAACTTTTATTTCTCAAAAGAAGTATGTGCGAGAAATCTTGGACAGGTTTCAGATGAAGGATTGTAATCCTGTAAATACACCATCTGAATTTGGTTTGAAGCTAAACAAAGATAATGGAGGAAAGAAGGTTAACAACACTCTTTACAAACAGATAGTGGGGAGTTTAATGTATTTGACGGCAACAAGACCTAATATCATGCATGCTGTAAGTGTGATTAGTAGGTACATGGAGTGTCCTACAGAGATTCATCTCTTGGCTGCAAAAAGAATTTTCCGATACTTGCAAGGTACTAAGGAGTTTGGGCTATTCTATAAGAAGAAGAAAAGTCAGATATGTTTGGCTTTACGGATAGTGATTATGCAGGAGATTCAGATCATCGAAAAAGCACATCTGGGTATGTTTTCATGATGGGGACAGGAGCTGTTTCATGGTCATCAAAGAAGCAACCTATTGTCACATTATCATCCACTGAAGCTAAATTTGTTTCTGCAACAGCTTGTGCTTGTCAAGCTATTTGGCTAAAGAATATCCTTAAAGAGCTGCATTTCAAGGAGGATGGACCTACTCAGATTTATTGTGACAACAGTTCAGCAATAAAGCTTTCAAAAAATCCAGTTTTACATGGTCGAAGCAAACATATAGATGTGAAGTATCATTTCTTTGAGGGATCTCACAAATGATGGAGTCATTAATCTTATTTACTGCAGAAGTGAAGACCAGATTGCTGATATTCTAACCAAGCCTCTCAAGTTTCCTGCATTTCAGAAGCTCATGAAGCTACTTGGTGTTTATACTTTAAATGTTTCAATTTGAGGGAGGGAGCTGCAAGATTACTCGGCAACAAACAAGCTAAGTGGGACAATTGCCGGAGGGGATGGGCGGGTGAAAGTACCATTTCTTAAAACTGAATGTCTGAAGAACAATCAGTTTAAGGGAGGGTGTTAAGAGTTTGAAATTGAATAAGCCTTTGATAGACCAGGTCCTTAGAAGTCTGTTTAAGTTGTCCTAGTCTTTAGGCTTTTATTCTTGGTTTCCTAGTCTACAGTAATAAGTTGTATTTTGCTATCCTTCAGGAGTTAGCTATGCACCTAGTTAGTGGTTAGCAGTCTGTTCCAAATTTTTAGTCTTTCAGTTGATGTAAGTGCCTATTTAAAGGCCATCCGTTCAAAATAAATGAATACAGCAGTACTTTCTCTCCCTTCTAACAGAATATACACCTTCTTTTACGGGTCGTCAACCTTGCTCGATCGATCGTCTTTACAGGGTAAACATCTCAGAAAATTTATTTGCGGAGAGATGAAACATTAATATAGAGTTGAGGTTTTCTTTTTTAATTCTTTCTTGATCATCTTCTGGCTTCTAGGCATCTGAAAGTTTTCCAATCTAATGAGAAATTAACACAAGAAAACCTCTTCTAACTCTTGTATCTATTATTACTCTCTGTACATACTACTGTATGAAGTGAAGATGCCATCTTAGGGTAGCCTTCTCATCTTTTTCCCATTAAATGGATAAACGTTAAGCCTTATAAACGAACTGTTGGTTCCTTCTCTTGAAAAGAAAAATTAAGAGAGATATTATATGATATATGCAACTCTTTTAAGAGTGATATTATATCTTATATATTTAGCCGCCAAACCACTATTGCACATGGACATTCTCTCTTTTCTCCTATAACCCTTTTGGATGTCCCACGTTATGTTTAACGTTATTTTAACGAATATATTTAGAATAATTAATCATCTCACGTTATCTACCAATGTATCTTCACATTATATATCTGTTTACACCCTCCATGGACCGACGAATGAGGAAGGGCCACGTGGCATCTACATGGCCTAGTTCAACCAGGTAGGCCATGTAAATATACACGTAGGCCAGATGCTTAGCTGGAGCCACGTAAGCACATACAACAAATCATTCTCATATTTTTAAGGGATAACATCACCATCAACATGAAATCGACCATTAAAGATGGGCAACGACGGACAAGGAAGTTATTAGTTTATGAACGTGGCAAAGAAGTTATCTCACATGGATAAGAAGAAACCGATGAATAACTACCAGAATAGAAGCAGAGTTCGTGCAATCGTGGGCCGATGGCAACCGTCAGAATCCGGCTATAAAAGGCACAGACTCGAAGAGCTCGAGGACAACCTCCACTCAACCGCAACCAGTTATTATGATTATAACTTGATCATCTGTGATCATTATCCAATCTCCGACACTCAAACTGTAGCAGGAAAGGATAATTTAAGACTTCTCTCACTACTCCCTGTCACAGTGACACTACAGGCTACTAATTACTCCCATTAAGGTAAAGACCCTGCCACCGGAAAGGAGGTTGCGTCCGCCTTTGACTTCTAATCCTATACTCTGATTACGGCTATAGGGTTACAAGCAGCCAGTCCCGAAACCATCTTTAGTCAAGACCAGGTGATTGCCGAAACAATGGCTAAGTAGTACTCCTGGGTGAACCCCCGAATTGACTTCGTTAACAGCGGCCCCTATCTCTTTTCCTTATACTCCGATCACGGCTATAAAATCAGGGGAGGCCAGTCCTGCCAACTCAGTTGATTTTCTTTTGTCTTGTTTCCTTTTGAGTTACTTGAAGATTTGTTGTAATCAACGGTTGCATTTCGGGCGACCAATACCTGAATAAAAATACTTCTTTATCATTTATTGTTGCTTTCAAACACTAACAAGAACCCAAACGAAGACCAAACCCCTAGTCTTCATTCTATCGTCTGATCCATTTTATTATAGGTGACTTGCAGTACGGAACAGGTGCTTGGGGTCAAGATCCGACCCGAATCACTGTATCGAAAGATACTGGCATGCCCGCATGAAGACACATCATCCCTACGGCCACGTGTCACGCTAGGACCAATTTGGGACCAACATCCTTTTTTGGCACGCCCGGTGGAACCCCTAGTCTTTGAAATAGCAATAATGTCAAGGAGGAGTACTCGGCACACTGATAATACGATGCTAGAGGAACCTACCGAACCTCAGGTAAATCCTACCTTTGTACCATAAATTCCGGCTGCTGGACCTTCAAATCCACAACCAAAACCTAATGAACGTTTGATTCAGGCCATACAGGTCTCAGCCAACAGATGGCAGGTTTGGCCAAGGGCTTAATAAGCTTTCCACCGATAACGGTAGAATCTTAGCGGCGTTACAGGAAGGATTTTCAACTATAGCCAGACCGGCCTTAGGGGCTGAGTGAGCTGAATCGGCCGCCTCTGGCTCAAATGCTTAGGGAAGACCAATTATTATGGAACAACCACCCGAAAACCCGGAGGGCAATGGACGAAATAGGATGGCTGGTAATATTGCCGTTGGAATAGAGATTCATCGTGCTGTCCCAGCACCTATTAATGTGCCTCTTCCAGAGGTACACTTAGGGGGTCAACTGGAAATGCATGAAAACCATAGGGAAGAGATGGGCATGAGAAATATGGCCATAAATCGAAACTATATCCAAAACTTAGTTCAGGAGATAGTCAAAGATCCCTATCACCGACGGATGACAAGGCCGGTTTACCGAAAATCATACCCGGCTTGGATAGACCAACAATTTGAGTTTCCTAGAGGATATAAAATTCCAGAATTCAACTTTTTCTCGGGGGAAGATCAACAATCCACTATAGAGCATATTGGTCGTTTCACGGTACAATGCAGGGAGGCTTCCGGCAATAACTTCCTTAAATTACGTTTGTTTGGGAATTCATTAACCGAACAAGCCTTTACTTGGTACATCACATTACCAACTAACTCCGTTGTAAATTGGGCAACAATGGAAGAAAAATTCCACTCCCAATTTTACAGAACGGAGCCCGAAGCAACCATGGTTGATCTTGCTCGATTAAGACAACATCCAGGGGAATCGGCCGATAATTATATTGCCCAATTCAAACGCCTGAAGAACAAATGCCGAATTCCTTTACTTGAATCGGAATTTGTGAATCTAGCCTTAAACGGATTAGACTTTGAACTGCGAAAGAAGTTCGAATGAGATCAATTTGAGGACTTGTTTGAGTTATCGGCCAGAGCCACTAAATACGAATGGCTCTTACAGGAGGATAGTGAAAAGAAGGCCTCATCCTATGGAACCTACTACAAGGATCCCAACTTTGAATTAGGGACTGTAGAAGTCATTGGGAAACAACAAATGACTTGCTCGATTTTGCTCCGAAAATCTAAGGATGCCGGCGAAACAAAGGCTATGAACACATTCAGCCGATATTATATATTTGATATAACTCAAATGGCAGAAATATTTGATTATCTGTTGAAAAATGGATTTTTCCGTTTAACTAAAGACCATCCATTCGTCCTGGCCAACATAGCGGCTAAATGCAAATATTGTAAATGGCACGGATTGAAAACTCATGAGACTAACGAATGCATTGTGTTACAAAATAGGATACAGGAGAACATTGACGAAGGCCTTCTGAAATTTTCAGAGCAAGGGGAAGAACAAATGCAGGTGGACATGCAGCCATTTCCAAAGAACGTACCAATCAATATGGTATCTATAGGATTGCCAAAAAAGACTCCTGCAAGGAAAATTGACCTGAACAAGCCTCCGTCTTCAGATATAAAGGACCGACCACTACCACGTTTCCAACCAAATCTACGGCCAAGAGATCACTGGCGATACCCGGTAATTGAAGGCCGAGCTTGGCACAATGAAAGGCGTGACGTAATTTGGGGAGAATGGTGGCATAAACCGAAGCCATTTCGTGGTAATAATGTACAAGTTAGAAGAAAAGAGAGGCAGCTAGAAAGCACGGCTGCAACTTCTTCCCGTTTGTCATCTACAAGGGATGCATATGCCAATAAATCAAAGGCTACTCTAGAATCCTCGGAGGATGCTCTTTTGGGGTTGCGTTTGACACCCAAACCATTCTCAAAAGAGAAGAAAGCAACAGAAATCCTCTGTAGTGAATGCAGGCAAAAAATGTCCATTAATCATTGCTACCCGCAGGTTGGCAAAGGAAAATCCTTAGCCGTATGTCGACAAGCACAAAATTGGGGAGAAAGAAGGCAACCTGTCTCCTCACCAATGATCCAGAACTCCAAATTGTCACCGACCAGAACAGCGTCAACATACAGTACGGATAGGACAAGTTGGAAGGGAGACTTCCTAACTTATGAACAAGAAATGATGGTAAAAGGGAGTAATCCCAGGATGGTAAAACCTCCTCTCATTAAGACTAGCCATTGGATAAAACTGACACATCCTAAATTTCCTTCTTATTTACAGGAAAAAGTTGCCGCCATGACAAGAACTCAGAAGAGGCGATGGCAGCGACAGCATGTTAGGTGGCGTCAAGAGCAGAGTTCAGGGTCATCTCGGGCCTACAAATATTCTCGGTTCACAGCTAGGAAATCCACTCCTGAACTACTAAAAATCAAGAAAAGCCCACCACACAGGACATCTTCTATATCGAAGATAGTATCAAATCTTGCTCCTAACAGAGCATCCCCAACAACCAATAAGTATTCTTCTGAAGAAGATCTAATCGATAATTTTGCAGGAGGGGATAAGGAGCAATTGTTGATAGACCAAATACTGGCAGAGTGCAGCCAAACATCAACACCGGCAATGGAAGGGGGACCGGAGGAAATGGTGTCAGAAACCTTAGAAACTAAAGGATACGATTCCCCAAAAACTCCAACATCAGTGAATGATAGTGCTACATTACCAGAGATTTGCTTCGGACGAATGCCCCCAATCCCACTGGATTGTCACATGGTGTTTACTCTACCAATGACATTTGGAGCAAATATGGAGTTGCCGAGGTTAGAAAAGATGAGTGAGGAAGGGGACCCAGCGGCACTGTACATGGTGGATCCAGATCAACTCAAATCTACTGGAGAAAATCAAGGACCGGCCGCTAGTGAACTAGTCAGCCCGATCGAAAAGGTAAGCTTCACCAAACCAACAAAAGCTATGACCCGACATTTAAAGCCTTTGTTCATAAAGGTTCATATGAATGGAATCCCAGTAAATAGGGTTTTGATAGACAATGGGGCAGCGGTTAATTTCATACCGATCAGTACTATGAAAAGGTTGGAAAAGAGTTTCCATGATTTAATCCATTCGGATGTAACTATTACTAACTTTGTAGGTGGAGTTACAGGAACAAGAGAAATCCTCTCGATCGAACTAACTGCCGGGACACGGCAGTCTCTCATGGCTTTCTTCGTCATCGAATCATCTGCGGGGTACAATGCGTTGCTGGGTAGAGATTGGATCCATTCAAATGGATGTGTACCATCATCTCTACATCAATCATTGTTCTTTTGGAAGGATGATGACGTGGAAGAGATTAAAGCCGACAGCCGGCCTTTCGCCAAGGATTCAAATGCCGCACATGCTTCTCTTTATGGGAAAGGAATAGGACCCATATCTTTTGTGGGGTACAACAAGAATGAACGGCCAATTTCTTTGATCTCAGCTGGACAAGACATTATTCAACGACGGCTTATAGAACAAGAACCAGCCGAAGTTGCCAAATTAGAGGAGTTACCACATGATAGTTGACCCTCAAGAATCATTGGAAACGGCAAGAGCCGTCATGAGGAAGATAGCGGCTTACATACAGGAATTAAAGATATTGGAGCTACAACGGGATCTAGAGCCGCTGGAGAATGTTGAGGTAACGACAAATTATGCCGAGTTTATCAATGAACAAGATGATAGAGCAACAAAGAATCAGGACGAAATAACTTTCGCCAATCTATAGAAAGCATCGGCCAAGTTGGAGGACTTGAAAGTTGATACTCAAGATCCTTTAGAAGAGATCAACTTGGAAACAGAAAAAGAGCTGAGGCCATTGTATATAAGTCAATTGCTATCGCCGAACGCCAAAAGGAAAATGAAGCAATTACTAACCGAATATTCAGATTGTTTTTCTTGGAATTATCATGAGATGCCGGGGCTAGATAGAAAAATTATAGAGCACCCGCTCCCAATAAAACCTGAATACAAACCATTCAAACAACCTCCCAGGAGGATGTCAGATGATGTAATTAGTAAGGTTAAAATAGAAATAAAGCGGCTTTTAGCGGCCGGGTTATCAGGCCTATTCGTTATACCGATTGACTTTCTAACATTGTACCAGTTGTTAAAAAGAATGGCCAAATTCGGGTTTGCATAGATTTTCGCAATTTAAATTCTACAACTCCCAAAGATGAATATCCCATGCTGATAGCTAATTTATTAGTCGATAACGCGTCCCGGCATAAGTTTTTGTCTTTCATGGACGACCATTCTGGTTATAATCAGATCTTTATTGTAGAGGAAGATGTGTCAAAAACGGCATTGCAATGTCCGAAAGCTTTAGGTACTTATTGTTGGGTAGTCATGCCTTTTGGACTAAAGATCGCAGGGGCCACATATCAAAGGGCAATGAACTTAATTTTTCATTACATGATAGGCCAAATGCTGGAGGTATATATCGATAATGTGGTCATAAAATCTCACAATGGGATTGACCATTTGTAGCATTTAAAACAAGTGTTCGAGCAATTAGGTAAGTACAATCTGAGGATGAACCCGCTGAAATGCGCCTTTGGTGTTACAGCTGGGAACTTTTTGGGTTTTCTTGTTCATCAAAGGGGATAGAAGTCGACAAAAACAAAGCAAGAACGGTCATTGAGGCAAAACCACCGGCCGATAAAAGACAGTTACGGCGATTGCTCAGCCAAGTGAATTTCTTAAGAAAGTTTATTTCAAACTTGGAAGGAAAAACTAAAGTGATGTCTCTCTTGTTAAAACTAAAGGATACTGAAGAATTTGTTTGGAATAAGGAACATTAGGCCGCTTTTGATGAAATTAAACATTACCTGGCCAAACCACCCGTGTTGGTACCTCCATCTAAGGACCAGCCATTAAAGTTGTACATAGCAGCAGTAGAGGATTCAATCGAAGTTCTATTAGCACAGGACAATGATCAAGGATTTGAGCAGGCTATATACTATCTTAGTCGCTTTTTAAGTCCATTGGAAGAAAGATATACTGGTTTAGAGAAGCTTTACCTCACATTGTACCATGCAGCCACTAAACTTCGTCATTACCTTCTTTCGGTAAAAGAAGTATACGTGATTGCAACGACGGATGTAATCAAATATATGTTGACTCGACCGACAGTGAGTGGCCGGCTCGGTATGTGGACATTGGCTTTGATTGAATTTGATTTTCAGTATGTCCCACAGAAAGCTGTTAAAGGACAGGCGTTGGCCGATTTCTTGGCCGATCACCCATTCGGTATCCAAGAAAATGAACCAAACATTCCAATTTTTCACTCCGATTTCTTTTATTCAGAATTTCAACCATGGGCTTTGAAGTTCGATGGATAAAAAACAGAGTCGGCTTCTGGAATTGGCATCATTATAATCTCGCCAACCAGTGAAAAACATGAATATGCATTTCAACTTGAGGAACGATCAACAAACAACCAAGCGGAAATTGAGGCTTTGATTATCGGCCTAGAAATCTTATGGGAAATGGGTGTTCATGCCGTTACCATCGTAGAAGATTCACAACTAATTCTGAAACAGATGGAGGGCCATTATAGTTGTAACAGCAAAATGTTGGTACCTTTGCTAAAAAAAGGCAAGGTTTATGGCTGAACAATTCAATCAAGTAGAATTTGAATATTGGCCGAGGAACGAAAACTGTGAAGTGAATGAGCTTGCTCAAATTGCATCAAGCCTTAGGCTCTACAGCCCATCCCAAACGGTGACAATGCAATATTTGCCGTCAGCCGGAAAGAGATATTTTTTGATAGATTCCCATGCATGTTTCAACCAAACAATACAGTTAGATTGGAGGAAAGATATATGGGATTATCTCTGAGATCATACTAAGAAGGTAAGTAGGGCAGTCAAAAGAAGAGCTACTGCTTATTTTATTTTTGGCGATGAGCTGTACAGAAAGGGTTTTGATGATATACTCCTACGATGTGTAAGTCACACAGAGGCAATGTTAGTCATAGCCGAAATACATGAAGGAATCTGCGGCGCACATCAGGCTGGTATCAAGATGCGGTGGATGGTACACCGACATGGTTATTATTGGCCGACCATATTGAAAGATTGCCAGGCATTTACAGCTGGCTGTCAAGAATGTCAAAAACATGGACCGGTGCAGAGGGTGCCATCCATCAACTTACAACCAATAGTCAAGCCATGGCCTTTCTGAGGATGGGCAATGGATTTGATAGGAAAGGTATATCCTCCCTCATCTGGCTTACACAATTTTATCATAGTTGCTACCAATTATTTCACTAAATGGGTTGAAGCTAAAACATTGAAAAAGGTGGAACAATCGAATGTAATTGAGTTCATCAAGGAACAAATAATCTATAGGTATGATATCCCAGAGACTATTACAACCGATTCCGGTACTATTTTTATAGGAGAAGCAATGACTGAATTTGCCAAGACATATGGCATAAAAATGATTCATTCAACTCCTTATTATGCACAGGCAAATGGACAGGCTGAGGCAACCAATAAGGTGTTGAAAAACATTTTGAGAAAAATGATGAAAGACAAACCAAGAAGTTGGCACAGGCTTCTATCTGAAGCCTTATGGGCATATCGGACGCCTTACAAAACATCTATTGGTACCACTCCTTTTGCCCTTACCTTTGGTCATAAGGCAGTTATTCCTTTAGAAATTACGGTCAAATCTTTGAGGGTAGCTATTCAAAATAATTTTACCCCCAAGGAGTACACAGAAGCCATGTTGGCTGAACTCGAAGACTTGGAGGATATGAGGAGATTAGCTCTAGATTGGCAGATGGCACTCAAACAAAGAGTCGCCAGGTCTTATAACCGCCGAGTGATTGCCAATTTGGACACTACCACAAGTATATGGGTCGTGACAAGTAGAATAGGGCAAAAAAGGTATCGTATCCACAAGGAAGAGATGCAAATACCAATTAATTAAATTTCCTATATTATTTAGACAATTCCAAATTTAAGTGACAAATTACCTAAATGATAAACAAAAACAAATTACTAAATTCAAAAGTGAGAAATCAAATATGAATGAGTTCTAGGATTTGGGTTTCATCAATTGGATTCTTTCAATGAATTTACATATGATTGCTTGCATCCATTCTTTGTTAATTAAAATGACCGAAATCGATCCCATGTGCATGTGTTACCCTCTTTCAAGGTATAACATCCATACCTATATTAATCATACGTCTACTTTCGTGATTATAGGAATTAAAATAAGTTCAATAAGATTAGTGGAAATCTGAAATGAGAGTCACAAGAGTGTGTGATTATTTCTAAACTACAATACTCAGGTTTGATGAATTCACCAACGAATGTTGAATTTCCACTTTCGCTCCATCATTCAACACCTTAGAAATGCAATCAATGGCCAATTAATTGCAAGAATAAAATCTGAATCCATCAAATTTAATTAACAAAGAATGTATCACAATTTCATATGCAAATTAAAATCCAAAATCCAATGATTACATCCAAACCCTAGAATAAGAAAACTAACCACTCATGTCTAACAAAATAATCCAATAACCTTTAAAATACGAATCCAACATCAGAGTTCTACAATCCAAATATCAAAACAATAAAAAGAAAAAAATAAGAAGAAGATAAAGAACTCTTGTCTATAGAAGCTGATCCTTGCTGCAGAAATCACCCTTCTTCTTGCTTCTCTCCAGTATCCTTGTGCTCCAGTCTCCTCCTCTCCAAAGTCCAATACTCCCCTCCAAAAAACGTGCCTACCCCCTTTTTACTTATTTTCATATGGCTAAATCCTCAAATCAAGGCACTTTCTATTTTTCTTCTCTTGAGATCCACAAAATTAAAAAGTTCCTTCATGTAGTTTGTAATTGAATTTAGAGGATATAAACAAGCTCAATTGAAGTGGGGGCCCTTCACGAAAGTTTTAGGAAAACTTCTTAGCTTTCCAAAACACATAAGCTTGTTTTTTTTCGAGCTCTACAACTATAGATATGGGTCAAATACCAAAACAGTTATTCTTCACATTATATATCTGTTTACACCCTCCATGGACCGACGAATGAGGAAGGGCCACATGGCATCTACATGGCCTAATTCAACCAGGTAGGCCACGTCAATATACACGTAGGCCAGATGCTTAGCTGGAGCCACGTAAGCACATACGACAAATCATTCTCATATTTTTAAGGGATAACGTCACCATCAACATGAAATCGACCATTAAAGATGGGCAACGACGGACGAGGAAGTTATTAGTTTATGAACGTGGCAAAGAAGTTATTTCACATGGATAAGAAGAAACCGATGAATAACTACCAAAACAGAAGCAGAGTTCGTGCAATCGTGGGCCGGTGGCAACCATCAGAATCCGGCTATAAAGGGCACAGACTCGAAGAACTCGAGGACAACCTCCACTCAACCGCAACAGGTTATTATGATTGCCGAGACAATGGCTAAGTAGTACTCCTCGGTGAACCCCCCGAGTTGACTTCGTTAGTATCCGCCCCCTACCTCTTTTCCTTATACTCCGATCACGGCTATAAGATCAGGGGAAGCCGGTCCTACCAACTCAGTTGGTTTTCTTTTGTCTTGTTTCCTTTTAAGTTACTTGAAGATTTGTTGTAATCAACGATTGCATTTCAAGCGACCGATACCTGAATAAAAATATTTCTTTATCATTTACTATTGCTTTTAAACTCTAACAAGAACCCAAACGAAGACCAAACCCCTAGTCTTCATTCTATCGTCTAATCCATTTTATTACAAGTAACTTGCAGTACGGCTAGACCGACGCCGGTTTAGATCCGGAACAGGTGCCTGGGGTCAGGATCCAACCTGAATCACTGTATCGAAAGATACTGGCACGCCCGCACGAAGACACATCATCCCTACGGCCACATGTCACGCCAGAACCAATTTTGGACCAACAATATCTTAACAAATATATTTAAAATATATTAAGTGAAAATTATGAAAAGGGTAGCTTTTTCCCATGTATTTTCAAAAACATGCTTTGAAAAGTCAAATGTTCAAAAACATGTAACTTTTCCTGTGTTATTGTATTTTAGTCCAAAACCATTGTAGCTCGATTAATCGCTAATTTTGTGATTAATCGACAAAATGTTCAATTACACCAATCGAACAATCAACATTGAGATTTGTCAATTAATTGAGTGGAATTTTCGATTAATCGAAAAGTCGCAACAATTATCGAAGATTCACGATGAACTAACATGTATCTGTGGATTATTAAACTTGTATCTTTCGAAGATTTAACTTACATCCTACAATGATCATGCTTGTTTCCATAATAGTCAACTTAATATTGTATGAATATCCCACGAAGATCATACTTATATCCATCGATGATTCGTTTGATATCCTTGAAGATCTAACATGTATCTTTCGATGATTTGAAATTTTGATTAACCAGAATTTTAAATCGTTGTTTTGCGATTAGTCAAAAGATATCCAATTGATCAATATTTATGGACGCATGATCAACACACGATTAAGGCCCGATTAAACATTCATACGCTCGTTCGATTTCAAAGGACAATTTTTGAACTTTGAAAAGTGTTATAATGATTTCGATTAATCGTAAATTATGCGATTAATCGAACTACGGTGATTTTGAGTTGAAATGCAAATATACAAGAAAAGTTGCAGGTTTTTAACATTTAACTTTTTCAAAGCATGTTTTTTAAAATACTTGGGAAAATGCGGTCCTTTCAATAATTTTTCCATATATTAATCATCTCGCATTCTTTTCTTCAAAAGTTGATCCCTTTCTCCCTCTCTCCTTCCATCTTAAATAATATCTTCACATTATAATCGTCAAAGTGCCAGCCTCTCCCTCGACTCCCTAAAAGGTCGCACAAAGTAATCGCAACCTGATAGCATACAAGTTTAAAGGAAGCTGTGAATTATGATCAATAATAATATCTTTATGTTCGATAATCTAATATCTTCATGGTTGCAATGCAACTTGATTTAGATGCTGACACGTGGAGTTGGGTTGCAGATTTTTTTTTTTTTTGAAAATATTAAAAAAAATTAATTATTTTGAAAAGCTCAAAAATCTCCACATGACAGCATCTCACGGTCATTGCAAGGATAGCAGCAGTAAATGACAGCAAACGATAACATCCACTTAATAGGCCAACTAAAATGTTTTTGTCATAAGCACACTATCGTGGGAGCAGTACTGCTCCATATGATCCTGTAAGAATTAATTAGATGCATTAGTCTCTACGAAGCTCCTGTCTCGCTAAATGAATCTATATAATTCTAAAATATCATTCCAAATCTGCTCAACTTATGTATCTTGTTTACATGACTTTCAAGCTCTACCACTATGTATGTTTTCATGTATGATCAGTCGACCACTCCCCCATAGAGTAGATGCAATTCCGAACCATGGTCCCCAACCTGAGAATTTCTTATCGATGTTGGCAACTGATGAGATTGAATTGTTGCATCTCTGTGAACATTCTCAAAGTTTTTTGAGTTTCTATTTCATAACAATTTTTGTTTTTTCGTTGAGAGTTGGAGGCCTTACAGGGAAATGTTTTTGAGTCTGTTTGATCTTGAATGCCTCACTCGTTTACTGTATTTTCTATCTTTTTTTTTTTTTTTGAAGGGTTTGATATTAACCATCATACTGGTCCTTGGATAGAGTTACTATTCTTTGGTCTTTTTGTTTGGTTTCCAAAAGTCAACTTGAGCATTTAGTGGATGATTGAGATCACTGTGTGTGGACTTGTAATTTTGCCACTATTTGGCAGCTTGCTCCTATCTGCTGCGATGGTTAAATAGAAGTCGTTTCAGTTGTTTCCTTTCAGGTTCAGCCTTGGTGCCATCTATCCAATGTTGTTCACATGGCTAGCTCAGTTATCCTCGATGTTGATATTTCTCCCTACCTCTCAATGAAGGTAAGAAGGCCATGGAGGTATTTGGCAAAGCCTGCTCCCCGTATGGCTTCTTCCAAATTGTGAACCATGGCGTGCCAGTGAGTCTAATGAGCCGAGCCCTCCAGCTCTCTCAAACTTTCTTCGAGTACCCAAGTGAAGAGAAGCTTAAGTTAAAGCCTAAAGCCAAAGGCTTCAACTGACAAGAATGAGTACTTTTTGATGTTGCCTCCTGGATCAAAGCTTCAATGTGTATCCCACCAACCCTTAGGTACGTGTTAACAAGTATCTTAGGCTCATTAATTTCCTTTCCTAATTCCTACACCATTGATTGCTTTGAAAATTGCATAAGAGACCTTCGCCCACTTCACCAAGATTGGATTGCTTGTGGAGAGGAACTTAAATGAGTGTTCTCCCTCCTTCCTTCCTCAAGGAGTACAACCATTACCAGAGCCGCACTTCATTGCGGCCTTATGCTATTTCCCCTGCAACAGACACTGAGAGCAATGGTATAACTGAACATGAAGATGGGAACTGCATCACCTTAGTGTTTCAAGATGAAGTTGGTGACCTGCAGGTTCTCAAGGACAATGATTGGATCCCAGCAACTCCCAGTGAGGGTGCCATTGTTGTCAACCTTAGCGATGTTTTTCAGGAAAGCTGAGGAGCTTTTGCCATCAATAACAGCTTTGCTTGCTTACAGTTGGATTCTAGTAACAGGTTAAGCCAATTAGTCCATTCATCATGTTGTTTAGGCAATAACCAGTGTTCCTAGGCCTGTAATAATTTTGATTTCTGTTTTTGTTGATGTCATTTGTAAGTTTTGAACAGATTCAAGAGTGCAACACAAAGGGTGGTGAGACAAGCAGGAAGAAGCCGCCATTCATACGCTTTCTTCTACAAATTGGAGGGGGAGAAATGGGTTGAGCCATTGCCCCAGTTCACTCGAGAGACTGGAGAGTCACATCCCCCTTCTAGACCTGAAGATGTCACAAGTATAACTCCATATGCAATTCCCACATAGGAAATAATTGCTTCTTAAGAACTTCAAACCCCTCCATAACAAGAGTTAAATTCTCTCTTTTTAATCATGATCATATATTTACTAAAGCTTTGCAACATCCTTCCAGTCAATATAATTCTAGATGAAAGAAAAATATTCAGGAATTTTCTTGCATGAAGATCCTCACCTTGGTATGAGGAACCATCTTTACAACTCAATAAGAAAATTTTCATCTCTCTTAATGTATAAGGGTCTCTCACTAGGACAACAAGTTTTAGCGATTAAACAAAAAACAAAAAATCACTGAGATAAAAAAGACTTCAAAGGAACACACCAACATTGAACCAAAAAATAAAATTAAAAATTAAAACAAAACAAAATAAATTAGCATTAAAAAACCAAAAAAAAACTCTTTGAGATATTCACAACATCTAAATCACCGTAAATAGAAAAAAAAATTAAGGAAAAAGGCAAACAGGGTCAAACAAGATAAAAAAAAAAATAAATCAACAAAAATCATAAATCAAATAATAACAAAAAAAAATTAATGAAAAAGGTAAACAAGGATCAAACAAAGATAAAAACAAAAAATTAATCAACAAAAATCACAAATCAAATAAGAACAAAAAAAAAACTATATACAAACTACAAATTAACAACTGATTCAACAATATCAATGAAAAAAAATACAAAAATAGAAATAAAATAGAAATACTAAATCATAACAAAGTATATTAATATTCAATGATTCAAAAATCATGAAAACAGGAGGGAAAAATTTAATAAAAAAACAAATTAATTTTTAATCAAAATATAAAACACAAAAAATAAAAATAAAACAAAATTGAATAACGGACAAAAATTTATAAAACATTAAAAAAATGTAAAATTGTCAAAAGAAATGCAAACTTGATGAAAAGGGCAAATACAAATGAAATCAAATAACAAATTAAAATAAATCAAAGTAAGCCACAAATTAAAAAAGAATATAAAAATTACATAACTAAAGATGAGAAAACCAATTGAACGACATTACTATGAAATCAAATCTTGTGAAAAGCAAATAAAATCATGAAATCACAAAAAAGTTACTAATTTCAATGAATCAATGAAAAGCTCAAATAATTAAAAAAACATTATAAAGGCACATTAAAGCATGAAAGATAACATGTTAAAGGACAAAAATTATCTAAAAAATATTGATTATAGGAAAATGAAAATAAATTTATTAATAAAAATATATAAACATAGAAGAGAAATGTTCCTACTAGGATCCTCTCCATACGTGAAGAACACATTATAGAGACAATTTGAGGGGAAAAGGCAAATACAAATCATCAAATCAGATAAAAACAAAATATTGAAAAAAAAAAGCATAAAAAAAACAAAAAGCAATATAAAGTAGAAAAAAATAAAAAAACAAGAAATAGGACAAACCAAATCCATGAAAAGTAGAAACAAAGCAAATGTTAAAAGTAACCAAAACACAATACTGAAAAAATGAATATATCATTGAAGAATAATTAAAATGGGAATGGTTTGGAAAGAAAATGGTAAAAGATGTCAAAGAATATAAAATAATGAAAAAATATTAAACTCTTCATCATACCTTAGGAAAGAAAAACAAAATTAAAATAAAAAATCCTAATGAAAAATAATTTTAAAAAAGAGTTGAACAAAAAAATTCAAAATAAAAACATTAAGGCATAAAAAGAGGAGATTTTGTTAAATCGCAATAAAAACATGTTAAAAATCAAAATATATTAAAACACAGATAAATATCAAGAAATGTGACAAATGAAATTTACCAAAAAGAAAAACAATGTGAAAATAAAAGATTATGGAATCACAAAAGCAAAAAAAAAAAAAAAGAATAGTTCATTAAAGGAAAACAAATATAAAAACGTGGAAGGCATGGGAAAACCTCATGCAAACAAAATGCTAAAAATACATTCAATTAACTACTGTAAGAGAATCAAACTTTAAGCCTCCCATCATACATTATAGAAAGAAAAACAAAAGGAAGATGCTATTTGTGATTTCAACTTAAATATTTCTCCTATTTTTGTATGCTTTAAGGTTTTTAACTTTAGATTTTACAGTTAGATTTCTCTCTTAAGTTTAGTTAGTAGATTATCATTTCTTTTTAGTTAAATTTTACTCACGTATTGTTTTCAATTTTGATGACTTTCATCTTCAATTCATATTTCTTTTTCAGTGTTTTAGATTATGTTTATTTTCGTTTTTTAGCAAGACTTACTCTTATTTGTCCTTTTTAATTCAATTGATTTTCAGTCTAAATTAGCTTTGACTTCTAATTCCTTTTTGTTTTAGTTTTCTTTCTTTAAGGAACAACGAGAAGCTTAATAACTATTTTGATCCTTTTATTTTCTTTGGCATCTTATACCATTCAGATTTAATGAAAATAAAGTCAACTTAGAAAAAAAAAAATTTTTTTTTTTAAGTTTAGAAAAATATGAAATCATAAAAGTGCAAAATCAATAAATCATTGAAAAAATTAAAAAGGAAAATAAGAGGAAATAACAAGAAAAAAGAAAGAAATAAAAAAATAAAATTCATAGAAGCATAAAAATAAAATCATAAAATACATATCACGAAATGGAAAAATACAATTTAAATCGTGAAAAGAATAAGATCAAAAAATAAAAATCAAACAAAATTTTTTTTTTTAATTTAAGCATATTATCTTTTATTAAAATACAAATCGTGAACATATAAAAACCCAAAATAAAAAAAAAGTTTTCTGATCTTCTTCGGCAGAAGGAATAGCACAAATCAATGGGGAATTATAAAAAGAAAAAAACAAAATAAAACTGATTAAAAAGATATGAAATAATAGTGAAATTGAAATATAGGAATCAAATAAAAAATAAAGAGCTAAATAAATGTAATCTTAAAGTCAAATAATAAAAAGAAAGCCTAGTAAATGAAATTAAACAGAAAGCATAAAAATGAAATTCTAAAAAAGTCTTAATCATAATAGAAGAGGAAAGAATTAAAATGGTTGCAAAATCCATAAAAATCAATTAAAAATATTAAAAGAGGGGATAGGAAAAACATGAAGTTAAGAAAACACAATAAGTTGTTCCAAAAGAATTAGTAGATGGATCTAATAAAAAACAAAATACAAAAGACAACACATTGATTGATTTGAAAAATGATGCAACCAGATCAACTGACTCACGGAATCAAAGAAACATCAAATGAACTTCTAATCTGAAGAAAGAACATTAATTTAAGAAAAAGCACAAATTCATGGAGAAAAAGTTTTAAAAAAAAACGCATTAAATAAAAAAGATAGCTAAATGAACTTCTAAGGCAAATATAAGTCATAAAAAGAGCCATAATGACAGTATAGAAGAGATAGCCATTAAGACGTTATAAATGGAAAAAAAAACAGAGTCTAAAAGTTCTCAGATTTCTTACCCATTAGGATTCCTTTCCTGAAATAGTCTTTCTAAGATTCTACATAATAAAGAACAAAACCAAATTCTATCTCCAGAATCCAAAGGACTCTACAATTTCCCAAATTATCATTTTGGCTCACTTCTCTGCCAACAATATTCAAATATAAGGACGTCTCTCAATAAGTGTTATAGTTTTTCTACAACTTCTCAGATTCCTCATCAATCTTGATCAGAGTATCAAAGCAAAAAAGACAATATAAGGGTATGGCACTTCTAAAATTTTTAATTTCTACAATTTATATGCATGAACAAAAATTAGTGTCCACAAATAAATAACTGTACTTTATCAACCATGGATATAATTGCATCTTCTACCATTTTCAAGGCAAACATTAAAACAGTGACAAGTTTTTACTCTTTATTAAATTATAATATTATCAAAAACTCATAGAACAGATATCGTCAAACAAAAATCTTAAAAATGTTTATAATTTTTTAAAAGAGTAATCATTGACTTAACACTTATATTCAGAAGGGGTAATATCATAAGAATACTCCGAAAGGAGCTTTCGAAATAAAAATCCAATATCATAGGCATTGAAGTAATAGTCATATTAGGCAAAATTTTGTAACTATACTTATCGTCAAATGAAGGAAACCGCCCTTAAAAGAGGTAATAGAAGTCTTAAGCAAATATATCAATTTTTCATTACAAATCAAACTAAACTTCTGACTTTATAGGCTAAAATTAGTACAACAGGACGGACCAACATTAAAGGCATTAACCAAAAGTAGGATCACAAGATTTGAAATTCATATGCATTGAACTTCCCATGTGCATCTGAATTGTAATTTTCATCCAAAACAAAACATTTCAACAAATATGAACTAAGAATCATAAAATTTGGGATTCATATGCATTTTGATTCCCATATTTATTTAAACTCATACAAACAAAAGGTACCACAAGAGAAAGTGATCTTTTAAATTAAAGGGAGAGGTCAAGGATAAAAAATAAAAATATAAACAACCTCTTCCAAGAAATTGGAGAAAGGATCAGGAATATACTTCAAGCAACAATGGACGTAATAAGAAATTCTTCTGGCATCCTATTAAGAATGTATCAAGTTCTAAAAGGTTATCAAACATGCTAGACCATGGATAGAAAGATCAGCTATACAAATCTTCAAACTTTTTTAATCTGAAATTTTATATTTACAAATCATTCTTGCAATGGGTAACAGTGCGGAAGCAGTCAAATGCTAACACTATATATGTTCATACAACAAGTTTACATAATTTATAACATAGTAACATTACACTTATCAATTAGTATAGTAAATGAAATCCAAAATCAGCAATTAAAATATATGAATACACACACACACACACACACACAAGCACAAATAAATGGAGGCGTACTTGCTAAATCATTGATTATTAATACATTACTAGAATGTACAATAGGGCCATTATAAAAATTCAAATAAAGCATCATTATTTTGGCCATAAGAAAATGAACAAAACTAAAATGGAGACAAAATCATAAAAAATCATTTAGCTAATTACTTTACAAACGACAAAACCCATTAAACAAGCATTATAAATGGCCTATCAAGTAATAATGGGGCTTACATGGGTTAAAATTATATCCATATGGCATATCAAGAGGTTGCTAAGCAAGCATTACAAACAGTGGGATCATCCTTCCACAGAAGATTCTTCATTATCCTTAATCATTTTAAGAGCCAAAATACCCCAATCCACTTAGAAAAATTACAGTGACCACTCCATACTTAATGGTGTTTATGCTTATTATTTTCATAATCTCTTTAAAATCAAGGTTAAAGAATGTAAAAAAAGGTTTCTAGTACTTAAAAATAAAAGGACACGGAAACCATATCTTTATTTTCCTTGAGGAAAATATTTAACTAAGGCATTATTGATTTATGCAACACAAAAAGTGAGAGAACAGAAATGCATTATCTACAAAAACTAAGATTAGTCTCCAGGAAATCATGAACCCACAACAGAACCTCCCAGCAACACTGAAGCGCCTCCTACCAGTATTAACAACATACCTAGCATACAGACATTGAGAAAAAAAAAAATTTTTTTTTTTTATAAAATCAACCATCCCATTGAATTCAAATAAAGATGGCTCTTTAGTGGCGGAGCCAGGGTTTTCATTTAAGGTAAGCAGTGCAACACAAAAGGGAAGATGACTGGTAGAAATGAAAAGGATAGTGAGCAAATTAAATATTATAGTGGGGGCAAACTGTATATTTACATGTTAATACGAGATTTTTGTAATTTTAGGCCTATATGTATCTCCGCCCCTGGCTCTTCCAGGTATAGCTAGTAGCTACAAAAATCAAACCACAAAGGTGTAGGAATCTAAGCTTACTGGTTGACGAGCCAGAGATAAGCTCTGTGATTATTGATAGTTTTGCTTAATAAATATAATCATATAGAATCATGATAAAACATCAAGTATATACCACATGTTAATTTTTGGTTTGATGTATCTATTGCTGGGGTGTGGAAACCAATAAAGACCCAGTACTCTAGACATCACTATAGCAAAGTAACCAAAATTATAAAGAAACATGAATAAGGGAAAAAAGAGTTTGTAATCTAAGAGACAATTAAAAAAAGAATTTTCAACAAAGAAGAGACAGACTTTATCATTTGATATCTAGGGGAAAGACAAGTCGAGTGACACATTTCTTGACATCTTAGGTTCATGGATACGCATTTTTGCATCACTATTGTTTATGGACTTACAAAATCAATCGGATCTGTAGTACTATACTGATTGCGAAAATCAGATTCCACAAAATATTCAAATAACACTGAAGGAAATATTTACTGTTTCACACAGCACTTAGCATTTTATTTGCATGCAAAAGGAAATAACATATGAATTGCATCAGCTGATTACAAACAAGGGACAGGATGAAAAATATCAAAGTTGACTTGGCTACCTACTTTCTAACAATCAGACGGAGTCTATTGTGGATATTATTTTTCCTACAACATAGAAAAAAAAAATCAATTACTGACGCACAAGAATCTGACAAAAGATCAAAGTCCACGATGCTTAGCTGGGGCTCGTTTTTGTTTGGACAGGCCAAACCATGGCACCAAACAGTATAGTTTTGATCGATTCTGATTCCACTCATCCTATGGGAAGTACAGAGTTAAAAATAGATGAATTTTTGAAGATGTGAGAACTTCAATTCACGCAGATCTAGATGATCCATTGCCCTTAGCCACTCAATGATGGTATTTGCACATTGACGAGATCCATATCTACTCTAGATATTGTGGAGTGCACTAGCACGCAGATGAAGTTTCTGTTTTACAGGATTATGATCCAGTCAGTGTTTCTCCGATTGCTTTATGGGCTCACCCTTTATCAGCTATTAGTCTTTCTTCTCATTTTATTTTTTTTGGAATCTCTGTCATTGTCTTTTGTCACATGTACTCTATTTTACCCTTTCGATTTTTAATAACACATATTCATTACATATCTGAGGGCGAGCCTTGGAACAACGGTAAGGTTGCTCCATTGCGACTAAAAGGTCATGCTTTTGAGTCACAAGAAACAACCTCTCCGCTTGCGGGGGGGAAGGCCGCGTACATCCGACCCTCCCCAAACCCCATGAAGTAGCAGAAGCCTCATGCACCTGGCTAGCCCTTATCTTCATTTTCTTATCCAAAAAACACATAAAAACAAACAAAATAAAAATGAAAAGTAGAAAATATAAAACATAAAAAAACAAATACAACATAAAAACATACCCAAATGTACTACGTTTGGCAAAGAAAAATCAATGGTTAACCTGTAAAACCCCGAATTTCTATTCAATTATTTTATGAGAATTAACGAGTCCATGTGGTGAAATTTCAGAAATTGTGAAACAAAGATGTATTAGAGGTCGAGACAGTAGGCGTGAAGCAATATAAACAAGGTCAGTAAGGTGCAGTTTTAATTGGAGTTATTATGTTGTTGTGCTCAGTCGTTAAATAAATGTACTTATGTGGGTGATTATGTAGGGAATAGTTTCATCAAATCAAACGTCTGGGAAGTTGCACATGTAGGGAGAAACGTGGGCGAGTGTGCACTGAATCATGAGTTTTAAAAATTCGTCGAGCGGCAAAGTGTATTTGGTAAGTATAAATACGTAAAGTATTTAGATCCGTAGGTTTCGAATACCTTGAGTGGAAGGAGATTACGGCTGGTGTTCTAGGGTTTGGAGAGGAGCAGACTTGTGGGATTCCTTGTCGCTTAGAGAGATCAGAAGATCACCTTGCAAAGAGAGTTCAGAAGATCACCTTGCGAAACAGAGGATCGACTGTTGGCCCTTACTGTCGTAGAAGTTGCAGTGCAGGGATTTGAGCGTGCAAGAGGTGAGTAGCATCGTTTTAATCTGATGTTTTGGGTTTTGTCTATTGGATTTAGCCGTATGCATGATCTCGGAAAAATAACAATTCACACATGTTTTTGGAATAATTTTAGAGGCGAAAAATACATATTGTTAGATAGATTTCGAATCGTATCTAATAGTCTTTGGAAGATGGTAGGAGTATAGAAAAATCGTTACAGAGATGAAAAAATGAGTCGGTCATGGAGTTCTGGGAGTTACAGAGAGTCGCGAGTCGAAGGTGGTGTCCGCCGACTTGGCGCCTACCTAGCGCCAAGTGGTTGAGTCAGCGCGAGATATGTTTTTGGGTCTCGCCGAGTTCGCGCTCATCTCGCGCCGAGAGTTTTAGTTAGCGCGAAGTGGTTTTTTTTTGTATTGCCGAGTTCACGCTGACCTAGCGCCAACTGTGCCGAGGTCAGCGCACCCTCCAAAATATACAAGGAGTTGCGACTGTCCATACTGAGTCTATTTTTGAAACTTTAGGGATTAAATCTTTTTGCCAAAACCTAGATTAGGATACTAGAGGTATCTTAAGTTAATCAAAAACCTTCGTAGATATAATTACATGAATTGTCGGATTCTACAAGGCAAGTTTGGGAAAACTGATGAATTAAAAATTATTGTTCTAAATGCCATGAGTTAAGGACTTAGTTTTAAATTATGTTTTATATTTGTTTCCAGTTTATGAACTCGTTCTAATCGGGATCTGCATGATTTTCAAGTGTTGAGCCGTATGTGGCATAATATCTTTGTGCAAATAGAAAATGGGTTTTATTACCAGTGGTCTTGTGTTTTGGGATTTGAGTAATTACTGAAAGTACATGAAGTACTGTTCTGGTCCGGAGTGACTTATGTTGAGCTATGTTGTGTTATACATGATGATGGATATGTTTAGTTTAATGTGATGTCAGAGTTGAGTTTATACGATGGTTTTTCTGTTTTGGTTTAGCTCGTCCTGGATCCATGCTTAAGCTTAGTAATGTGATGGTATTGTTGGTTGGTGTAATTGCATGGCCTTGTGTGTTGCCACGACCGGTGTAGAGCAGCCAGAAACCCTGAGTAGGCCGGAACTATGTACATGGAGGTGTGAATGTCTCCTTGGCATGTCAATTAATCAATTTAACAATAGTCATGACATTGACCATTCGATGTGTTGTCGGTATTGTTATTGAAATATGATTGGAAACTATTATTGGTTTTGGATTTAAACTTGGAAATTGTCTTGGTTGCTTTAATCGTGCTGGCTATTTATCAGTGCATAATTTGTCAAACCGGAATAAAACACTGTAAAAGTAAAGGATTTAAGTATTTCCCCTAAATGAAAACAAAGTTAAAAAAGAATAAGTCATCAAATAAAAACAAAGTTAAAAAGGGGGAAGGCATGGGAAAAACCCATTCAAACACATTGCCAAAAATATATTAGATAGTGTGAAAGAATCAAAATAGTTTTAAGCACCCGTCACACATTAAAGAAAGAAAAACCAAAAGAAAATCCTAAATATGTTTTTTGTATTTTTCCGTTTTTATTACTTTTTTAATCTTTTATTACTATTTAAGTATTTCCCTTATTTTGTAAGCTTTAAGGTTTTTACTTCAAATTTTCTACCAAGATTTCTCTCTTAAAATTATCTTAGTAAATGACCATTTCTGTTTTGTTAGGATTACAGTAACACATCGCTTCAATTTTGAGATTAGATTTATTTTCTTTTAATTTTCTAGCAACATTTACTCCTATCTATCCTTTTTAATTTGATTGATTTTTAGTCTTAATTAGAATTGACTTCTATTTCCTTTTTTTTCTCTCCTTAAAGTACGATAGGAAGCGTGCTTCTTTGATTTTCTTTGGTATCTGTCAGAACCCCAATTTTGGGGGTTTAAATTATAAAAACAGGAAAAGGGCTTTTTTGAAATAAGAGTTGGAAAAATGAAATTTTGGAAATTACTTTTTGTACCCTGAAGTTTTTAAAATAGCAGAAGTGGAATAAAGGTTTTTAAATTTACAAAATCCTACCCCAAGTTTCCAACGAACATCCACTTGCTATTTTCAATCGTGGGTTGCTATTTTGCAACCCAAATCAGGGGGAAACCACTCTAAATGGATTCCCACGTTTAAAGAAGTTGATTAAGAGGGGAATAGAAGGTTTTCTAGAAGGATTTAGCAAATCATGTCAAATTTTGGAAAGTTTCCAAACGACTGTTAACAGTCGTTCCAATCTATTGTTCTCCCTCTCTTTCTTCTTTCTATTGCTCTCTATTCTCCCTCTCTTCTTTTCTAGGCTAGAAACTTCCTAAGTGGAAAGTTTTTTTCTTTCCCTTTTGTTGTGATTCTCTCTCTATCTCAACCGTGAGCAATCAACCCCTAGAAAAGGGGGGTTTCTTCCGTTTCGAGAGGAGGATTTGTTGGGGAATTTTCAGACCTCTCTCTCTCTCTGTCTCCACCATGAGCAATCAGCTTCTATAAAACGAAGGCTTCTACCATTTCAAGAAAAAAAAACATTCATCTGTTTTGGGGAATTTTCGAAAACCTTGGAAACACATAGCAGCTCTCTCTCTCATGCAATCTTCTTCTGTGGAGAGAACCTTGGTCTATTGGGAATTGCTGAAGCTCTCGACAGACACAGACTCTCTCTCTCCCTCTGTCACAAGTCCCCACCAGTGTCAACCCCTTTTCTGACGCTCATCTCACTCTGTGTCGAAGGAAGCCTCTTCTGTTGGAATTTTCGAAACGTTTTGAGACACAGATTTCTCTCTTTGGGTCGCTCATCTCTTTCACTCTCTCTCGCTTTCTGTTGCTGGATTCTCTTAGTCGCACTCTCCCATCAGAGGTGATTTTTGGAATCAGCTGCTGCTCTTTCCTAGTCGCAACTAGCTCTTCACATGGAACTGTTTGTAGTTTTTTTTGCATAACATTCCAGTGAAGTTTACGATTGACAGGTAAGCCTCATACCATTGCTGTTAGCATCTACCCCATTTTTAATCAACTCATTCATCTATTCAAATAGTGTTTGGTTGGAGAGAGTTTAGTCCGACAGTAAGCACTGTGCAGAAATGAGTTATGCTACAGGTTTTTTTATGTAAAATATGTGCTCAATTAGTTTATATAAAATGTGCATTCCATTAGTCAAACATGTTCGTTCTTTACAATTTTTTTATATAACATGATTTCTGTCATTTGTATGTATGTAATTAACAGTATGATTTTTGTTATTTTGTTTTTTGGCTATATGGATCATTTCATCTAAAAAAAAAAAAGAGAACATAGATTGTAATGGTTATATAATTTGCAAGGAAGATTAATATTATTTGATCTTTTAATTAGTAGAACCATAGGATTAAAAAAAGAAAAAGAAAAAACTTGTCATTATGAAATTCTGAAACAATAGGTTGTACATATTTCAGAAATTTAGAAACATTTAGAAAATTAGAAATTTTCTTTATCTAGAAAATTAAAAACTTTCCTTTCTAAATATCTAGAAATTTGTAAATATTAGGATTTAGAAAATTTAGAAATTTTGAATATTAGCAAATTTAGAAAATTTGCTCATAGGTTGTACATATTTCCTTTCTTTTCTTTCTTAGATTTGCTAATACGTTGTACATATTAGATTTGCTAAATATCTTAGATTTGCTAATAGGTTGCACATATTTGTACATATTTCCTTTCTTTTCTTTCTTAGATTTGCTAATAGGTTGTACATATTTCCTTTCTTTTCTTTCTTAGATTTGTATATTAGCAAATTTATAAAATTTGAAATTTTCCCTTTTTAGAAAATTAGAAACTTTCCTTTTTAAATATTTAGAAATAATTACCTTGTATAAAATTTAACAAACGTAGGAACTTTCCTCAGCATTTGTAAATATTTAAAATTTTGAAATTGTAAATAAATAATTTCTTTTTAGGGTGAAATTTAGATAAGGTAACTGGTTCGTTGAACCAGGCGTGGTTAGGTGCCTAACACCTTCCCAACCACTTAATTGAACCCCCTAACCCAGAAATCTGGTTGAACCAAATTTAAAACTCCCATTTGATTAATTAATTTTCTTGGTGTCCATCCACACCCAAAAATGAACCATGGATGGTGGCGATTCCATTGACTCGAACCGACTCCTACGGGCTGTGATCCCACAGTATCTTATACCATTCAATTTTAATGAACATGGTGAACTTAAAAAAACATGAAATCATAAAAGTTAAAAATTAACAAATCATTGAAAAAAATTAAAAAGGACAATATAAGCAAATAACAAGAAAAAAAAGAACTGAATATTTAAAATTTAATAGAAGCATAAAACAAAAATTACAAAATATAAATCATGACGAAGAAAAAAAACAGTTCAATAATGCAAATAATAAAATTAAAAATAAAAATCAAACAATATTTTCTATTCAATTTAAATCATATTTTCTTTTTTAAATAAATACAAATTATGAAAATAAAAGAATCCAAAAAAATAATAAAAAAAGTTTACTAATCTTCTTTGATAGAAGAAATAGCCCAAATCAATAGAAAAGAAATATAAAGACAACAAAATAAAATTGAGTAAAAACATATGAAAGAAATAAAGGATTCTTGGGACAGCATTCAAATGATTACACATCGCCTGCAGTCCAAATCCCAGTTACAGCATGTACAGCAAGACACATTGAGGCAGGGCCAACCAAAGTAAATATTCCGTAGGCCTCACATCACTGTGTCTTGCTGTACATGCTGTAAAGTGAATCTGCGCTGTAGACGAACACCATTCAAATTGAATGGCATAAAATTAAAAAAGACCATAAAAAATAAGAATACAAAGCGCAATCCTGACCAAACCAAAAAAACCATTAACAGAACGAAAATCAATGAAGTACACAAATAAGAATCAAATAAAAAAGAAATTAAGTGTGTGATAATAAATGAAAATAAACAGTAAGCATAGATAAGAAATCATAAAAAAACCTTAATCACAATAAATGTGGAAAAAATTGAAATTGTCAAAAAATTCATAAAATTTCATGAAACCAAAAAAAAATCAAGAAATTCAATGTGTGACATCAAAAAAAGAATAGAAAGAGGATATAAAAACATAGTAAGTTCCAAAAAACCCAAAAAAAAAGAGTAGTTCCACAATGATAAAAAAATTAGTAAGTGGTCTAATAAAATATATATATATATATAGAGAGAGAGAGATAAGATACAACAGATTGATTAATTTGAAAAATGATGCAAATAGATAGTAAATTTAAATTAAAATAACTTGATTTATTGACTTACTGAAATCTAGAGCGAACAAATATAATGCAATGAATCAAATTAATTTAAGAAAAGGACAAATCCATGCGGAAAAAGTTATAAGATCTCTTCACATAAAAAGATAACTAAATGAACTTCTAACAAAAATGTAAGACCTAAAAAAACCATAATAATAGTATAAATGAGATGGCCTTTAAAGCGTTAAAAATGAATCATCATCACCATAAGCCAATTCCCACCAAAGGTGGGGTCAGTGACACGAATCTTGTCTCTCCATCCTGCTATATCAAAAATCATATCATTAGTAATTTACATTTTACAAAGGAGTCAAATTATAAATCTACACCCCGATAAAGTTCAAATGTTCAATTCAAAATTATCCTTCTAGCTTGCTTCTCTACAAAATTCCAATACAAGGATGGCTACCACCAAGTGTTAAGAGTTACAAGTTCTCAAATTTCCCACCAATCTTGATGCTATCAGAATATCAAAACGAGAAGGACCAAAACATATACAAATATAGAAAATACAAAAATGCCAAATCACAACAAACAATAATACTTTCATGATTCAAATAATCATTAAACAGTTTGAGAAAATTTTAACAAATTAAATTTTAATATAAAATATCAATGAACAAACAAATATCAAAAGACTTCAAACGATAGTGTCAACATTTTAAAATTGACAAACAAAGAATGAAAAATAACATACAAAATCAAAAATAGTTGAACAAAAGAAAACTTGATAAAAAGGTCAAACATGAATGAGATGAGGTGAAGGGGAAAACATCAAAGTAAACAACAAACTAAATAAGAATATAAAATATTATTTTTTGACAAAAAAATACTAAATCACAAAAATATACGAAAACATCATTTAAAAAAACAAATCCATAGACCCATATTTAATTATTTAAAGTATAAGAAAGAAATTACATGTCAACAAGCATTGACCAAATAAAGATCCTATATGTCCTAAAGGGACAACAGTCTTCAACGATTCAAAAAAAAGGTTGAATCATTGGAGAAATACATGAAATTCATATATTAAAATTAAAATTCAATAAAAATTCTAAATACCAAAAAATTAAAAAAATAAATGAATAAAGACACACCTCGTCAAGTTACACAAAATACCTTAAATTTAAAAAATCAATAATAACATAAACATTAAAAATTTTAAATATTAGATAAGATCATCCTCATATGAAAATTACATTATGTAAAAAAAGTCGTTCCTAAAAACAAAAATAAAACAAATAAATACAAATAGTAGAGGTACCAAAATACAAAATCATAGAATAGAATTCCAACTTTCATGTGATCTTTTAAATTCGTCCCCCAAAAGACTTGAGTTAAATTTTAAGAAATTGATTTAAGAAAATCATGAATAATCAAATATAAATAACAAAAATAAATACTTGTAACAAAAAAGGACTAGATTATTTACAATTCAAGCTAATGCAACAATCCTTGGAGGAAAGCTTAAAAAGAACACATTAAAATTGAAAATTAAGCAAAAAAAAATTAAAAACATACGAATGGTATATCAAAATTAAAGGATAAAAATTAGGATACTAAATATTAGGGACTAAAAAAACTAACAAATAATTGGGAAAGAAAACTAACAAATAACTAAGAAAGAAGACTTAAAATGGACACACCAACATTGAACCCAAAAAAAAACAAAATAAATAAAATCGCATATAGAAAAAAAGAAAAAAAAATACTCTCGAAGTTATTCACAACAAATAAATTGCCTACAGACAAAAAAACTTAAGGAAAAAGGGAAATATGAATCAAATTAAATAAACACAAAAAGATTAACAAAATCATGAATCAAATAACTAAACAAAAATAAAATAATAACAACTAATGTAACAAAATCAATGAAACAACATACATAAATTGGCAAAAGAGAGAAATAATAAATTATTAGGTGATTCAAAAAATCCTCAAATAACCGAAGAAAAACTTAACAAGTAAACAAATTAAATTTTAATCAAAAATCAAACACAAAATAGAAAAAACAAATAAAGAAATAATGATCAAAAATAAGAAACAACGAAAAATGTTAAATCAATGTAAGCCATAATTAAACTCAAAAAGAATGTAAAAATTCTTATAAGTCAAATCCTTATAACAAGAATGTAAAAAATGAAACCACAAAAAAGCTAACTAATTTTCAATGACACAAGGAAAATAAAAAGGTAAATAGATAAAAACGTTAAAAAAGCACTTTAAAATTTAAAGAAAACATATCAAAGAACAAAAACTTTTAACAAATATAAATGATTATAGGAAAATTATAATCAATTTAAGGACAAAAAATATTAAACATAGAAACTAGTTCACCTATTAGGACCCTCACCATATATTGAACACTTTTTACAAAGAAAATGTGAGGGAAAGCGGCAAATAAGAATTAAATCAAATTAAAATTAAAAAATAAAGCAATGTAAAAGCTTAAACAAAATAGAAATATGAAAACAAAAAATAAAAACGAGTAACAATAAATACAGCAAATGAAATGGACAAAATAGAAAGTTAAAGTGAATGTAGAAAATAACAAAATCATAAAAACAAAATTTAATATATCATCGAATAAAAATTAATTACAAGGTAAAAGTTTTGCAAAGAAACTACTAAAACTAAATGGTAAACATGTCAAAGAATAAATAGATTTAAAAAAGAAATCCATAATAAAAACCTTAAGGTATAAAGCTAGGAAAATTTTTATTGCATCGCAATAAAAAAAAACCAATCAAAATAAATAAAAACACAAATAATATCAAGAAATGCAACAAATGAAATCCGTGAAAAAGAAAAACAAACTAAAAGTAAGAGATTATTGAATCATAAAATTGAAGAAAGAATAAGCATGTCTCTTACTTTCAAGAAACGCAGCAAATGTGAAAAACACGTTCAGATTGGTAAGTAAAAATGTATTACAGAACATAAAAGAGTCAACATATTTTTAAGCTTTCAGTTATACCTTAAAGAAAAAAGAACCAAAGCATAAATGCATATTTGTGTTTTCATGTTTAGATTTGTTTGTAATTTTTTATTATGATTTAAGTATTTCTGTTATTTTTCCTATGCTTTAAGGTTTTTACTTTAGATTTTCTATTTAGGTCTCACTACCAAGTTTAATTTAGTGAATGATCATTTCTTTCTTGTAAAGATTTACACTCATGTATCGTTTTAAATTTTGCTGATATTGATCTACTATCTAAATTTCCTTACTAAGTTTGTTGTAGTATAAATTTATATTTCTTTTTTTAGCATGATTTTCTCCTATATGCCCCTTTTAATTATATTAATTTTACATTTGGCTCTGATATCTCATTTTTGCTTTGATTTTTTCCCTTAAAGGTATGACGGGAAACTTAATAAATATTTCAATTCTTTTACATTCTTTAGTATATCAGACCATTCAATTTTAATGAACGCACAATTAATGAAGAAAAATAGTAAATCACAAAAGCGAAAAATTAACAAATCATTGAAAAAATTAAAATGGAAAATATAAGCCAAGAACAACAAAAAGAAAGAAATATAAAATCAAAAAGTAATAGAAGAATAAAATTAATATTCTAATACACAAATCATGAATGGATAAATATAAAAATTATAATTAAAACATATTTCTTTTTAATTTAAATAATTTTTACTTAAATACAAAATCATGAAATCATAAAATCCAAAATCAGAAAAAAGTGTACTAATTTTCTATGGTTGAAGAAATAGCACAAATCAACAAGGAAATAACTTGTGAAGAACAAAAAAATTGAGTAAAAATAAAAGAAAGAACAAAAATGATGATTAGGAGAGAGCATTCAAATCAAATAACAAAAAATATAAAGATAAAACAGCATAAAAGAACCAAAAAACACATTGCAATCCCAACCACGAATTAAAACCTTAATGACAAAAAAATCAATGAAACCAACCAAAAAAATCAATTAAAAAAAGACCAAAATTATATTAATATAAATCTTAAATTTAAATTTAAATAGGAATAAGAAAGCATGGTACATAAACTTAAAAAGCAAGCATAGGTTAGAAATCCTAAAAAAACCTTAATCAATAATGAGGAAAAAAAATAATGAGGAAAGAAATTGAAACTGTTAAAAAATCCATAAATTAAATGCAATAAAAAAAGAAGAAAAAAGTTGTGTTAAATAAATAGCAAATATAAAAAAAAAAAACAGTAAGTTAAAAAAACAACAAAATAGTTCGACATTGATTAATTTAAAAAAATATAGTAAAATATAAAATCAAAATAATTAGAATAATTAACATACTTAAATCAATGAAACATCAAATAAAATGTGAAGAAAAGACCTTAATTTAAGAAAAATCAAAAATCAATGGAGAAAAAAAGAACTCGTTATAAAAAAGATAACTAAATGAACTGGTCATACAAAAAAGAAGACTAAATAAACTTCAAGGAGAAATGTAAATCCTAAAAAAAAAAACCATAATATAGTATACAAGAGTTAGCAACCAAATTGTTTTAAATGGATAAAAAACAAAATATAAAGGAGTCTTCAAGTTCTCAGATTTCTCACCAATTGGGATTCACCCTCTCTAATCATGTCTTGTGTTTCCATTACTCTTTTCATGCGAGTACCAAACCACATTAAAATTCCCAATAACTATCCAAGGGAAATATGAACCCTGATAAAGCTCTCTGAGTTCATCACAGAACTTCTCCCTACCTTTAAGAAGAGGTGGGCCATATACCCCAAGATAGAAACTAATCGCTAAGATATGTAAATTTTATAAAGAGTGTGAATACCCCAAATTTCAACTCCTCTCTTCTCACTACCGTGGCATCCAACATAATCAAAATGACCCTAGCTGAACCTAGAGCTGGCAACGTGTCGGGTTCAATTCGGGTTGAGCCCGATTAGTGGCGGGTTGGCAAAATCCCAAACCGAACCCAACCCACCACTAATCGGGTTCAACCCGCCCAACCCGATAATTTTTTTATTTTTATTTTTTTGAAAAAAATGATTAAAAATTCTGTTCATAAGGGGAATAATTGATGGAATCGTTATATCACTGGGCCTTACTTGGAAGTAATCGATCCCCCAAATGATCCAAACCAACCACCTCCAAAGAGGCTCTAAACTTGTACGCTCAGTCAGATTCTTCCTTGGACAGTTGGACCCCACTTCTTTAATTAAGGTTCTTTGCCTCCACTCTCCAGCGGTACTCATCTTACAATCCAAGCCAGTCGTCCCAATCGATCACAACACAACACAACAAAAAGAAAACCATACGAACAGAAAAAATACAGTTCAACTTTCAATAACATGCGCAAACCCAAAAACAAAAGAATTGAAGGCTTACGAACACAACACAAACGACCAGATCTAAAATAAACATATCTGAAATACAGTTCAAACCTTACGAACACAACACAAACGAGACGACCACAACACAAATTAAAAAACAAATCTGAAATAAACAGACCAACAAATTAAAAAAAATATCCACCTATCTCTATCAGTACCCACGGATCTGAAGTGAAGAGTCTCCAAGTAAAAAAAAGACTTACAAATAATATGAGGAGCACCGAGAAGGCGAGAAGAATGCGACCAAAATCCAAAATAGGGCTCGAAATCAAATCTAGGGTTTTGTGGTGCCAAACCCTAAAAGAATGTGAGAAGAGGAAACGAACGAGACTTCACTGGAGCTGAATGGAAGAGCCGATTAGCCTAAAAGAAGAGGGCGAGAGTCGAGACCGCGAGAGGCGAACTGGCGAAGACAAAACAAATACAAAATAGAGTCATAGACAAAGCGGAAGAAAGAAAACCCTAAATGTAATTTCATAAAGAGTTTAATCAGGTAACCCGTCGGGTGGACGGGTTGTAATCGGGTTGACCCGATTACGGGTGGGTTGGGAAAACCTCAACCCCATCCAGCCCAATTAATAAACGGGTCAACCCAACTCGTTTATAATCGGGTTGACCTGTCGGGTCAGTTCGCTTTTTGGCGGCTCTAGCTGAACCTACAAAAGGTAAAAATTCCCATTCTCAGTCTATATATGGCCATAGCCTCCTAACCAATATCCTCTCAATAAATTTTTTCTTGGTTTCTAGAACCACCACAACATCGAGATTTACCCAGGAAAAAATGTCTTTAATCGTTTTTTATAAACACCCCCCAAACCCAAAATTTTGCATGACACCAATCCACTAAGAAGGACAACTGAATTTTACTCTCACACCCTCTAATCCACCTCCTTAATCCAAAAACTCCTCCGTTTCAAAACAGAATTCAAAACCTTCAAATCCACTTGATTGGGAGTTTTCATCCAAAAGAATTCATAGATGTCTTCAACAAATATTTTGATTTTTCATTCCAAATCAAAATAAGCGACAAATCTTCATTGGCTAAAATTAGTTCAATAGGGACCCACTTGAATTTTTGAAGATGTGAGTACTTTGATTCAAGCAGCTCTAGACAGCTGTTCATTGGCCTCAGCTTCTCATGGATTGTTATTTACGCAAAGATCAAATCCATATATCCTTCAGATATTGTGCTCCGGTGGAGTGGACTAGAAAGCATATGAGGTCTCCGTTTTATAGGATTATGATCTGGTTGGTGTTCTCTGGTTGCTCTATGGGCTCACCAAAGAGCCCACAAAAAATTTAAATTTTTCATGAGAAAGAAAAATGTGATGAAAATATCAAATAGGAATAAAATCAGATAAATAAATAAAATTTACCTGTAGATCAATGTAAGCCACAAATTGAGAACGAACATAAAATTATCATAAAACAGAAATAAAGATGAGGAAACCAATTTCAAAAAATTTCTATGAGATCAAATCCTTGTAAAAAGAAAATAAAAACACGAAATCAGAAAAAGAGGACTTAAATTAATAATTCATCAAGATCGCAAGAAATTCAAGATAAAGATATCTTGTACAATCTGTAGAAAAGACTATTACATCACAAGTACAAAAACTTAAATACTGGTAGAGACCAAGGACGTAAAATAAACAAATAAAAGATCCCTTCAAAGAAATTATAGAAAGGAATGGGAACATATTACAAGCAACAATGGGCATGCTAACAAATTATCCTGTATGTTATTAAGAATGTATCTAGTCCTAAAATTTCATCAACCATGCTAGACCACAGTTAAGCAGATTAGCTATGTAAAGCTTCAAGTTCTTTTAATTTATAATAGATTATTTTATAAACCATGATCAGCTATGCAGCGATCCAATGCTGTCACTATACATGCACACATATACTGCAAGTAGTAAACAACTTCTAACATAGTAGGATTATAACTATGAATTAATCTAGTTCATATAATCTAAAATATATAAATACCGACACATACACACACACACGAATATATGGAAGTGTATTTTACTAAATCAATGAAGGTCAATACATTTCTAGCATGAGCTATAGCGCCATCATAAAAATTTGAACAAAATTCAAAAAAAAAAAAGCATCATTGTTTTCACCATACAAAATTGAACAAAATAAAAACACGTAAAAAATATATAAATATAAAAACACTTAATATCAAGAAATGCGACAAATGAAATCCGTGAAAAAGAAAAAAAAGTAAAAATAGAAGATTATTGAATCACAAAAATGAAAAAAGAATAAGCATTCCTCTTATTTTCAAGAAATGCAAAATATGGGGAAAAAAAACACATTCAAATTAACAAATGAAATATATTAAAGAACATGAAAGAATCAAAATATTTTTATGCTTTCCGTCATACCCTTAAGAAAGAAAAACCAATTGATAGATATGTATTCGTGTTTTCATGTTTTGATTTGTGTTTAATTTTTTATTATGATTTTAGTATTTCTCTTACTTTTCCTATGCTGTAAGGTTTCTACTTTAGATTTTCTATTTAGGTTTTATGATATGACTAAGTTCAATTTAGTAAATGATTGCTTCATTTTTGTTAAGATTTAAACTCACATGTCGTTTTAAATTTTGCTATTTTGGTGTTCTATCTAAGTTTCCATATTAAGTTCGTTGTAGTATACATTAATATTTCTTTTTTAGCAAGATTTACTCTTATTTTTTGTTTTTAATTTTATTACTCTTCGGTCTTAATTAGATTTGACTCTTATCTTTCATTTTCCTTTGATTTTTACTCTTAAAGGTATGACGGGAATCTTAAATATTTCGATTGTTTTACATTCTTAGTATATCATACCATTCAATTTTAATGAACACAAAGTGAATGTAGAAAACTACTAAATCACAAAAGTGAGAAATTAAAAAATCATTGAAAAAATTAAAAAGGCAAATATAAGACAAGAAAAACAGAAAAAAATGTAAAATCAAAAAGTACTAGTAGAATAAAATTTATATTGTAAAATAAAAATCATGAATTGAAAAATATAAAATTTAAATCATAAAATAAAAAATTAAAACATATTTCTTGTTAATTTAAATGATTTTACTTATGTAATTACAAGATCATGAAAATATAAAAATTCAAAATCAGAAAAAAGTTTACTAATTTCCTATGCTTGAAGAAACAGCTCCAATCAACAAGGAAAAAACTTAAGAAGAACAAAAAATTTGAGAAAAAATATTAGAAAGAACAAAAATGATAATTAAGAGAGAGCATTCAAATCAAATGGCAAAAATATATAAAACAGCATAAAAGAACCAAAAAAAAACTAAAAATACCCATTTGAATTATAAAATGAAAATATGCAAATGCATTCAAATATTTCATACCTCGTGAATGACTGCCGTTACGTTAGCAGTAAACTTATTGTTGGTGACAGTGTTATTTGCAGTTTTTCCGTCCAAACTAATTTTCAGGAAGAGGACCACTGATTTGTCGCTGTTCTCATCTTTGACCACCATCTCTACAGTCCCTGTAGTTCTACAAATCTGGAGAATCAGCAGTCCGAATAAATTTATGAGATAAACGAAATGCCTCAAAGAGAAATAAACCCAAGCTTACCATGACACGAGCGGATAAAGCATGTATTGCAGAGAACAAAACCCTAAGCTTAGAAACGGAACCCATCCTTTTCGTACTCGTCCTGCCCCTCCTCTGCTCAACCAAAGGAGGGCAAGCTCTATCACAACCCATCCATAACAAGGAATAAGAATTTAACCAAAACAAATAGCAACAGAAACACCAAGAATGAATTCACATCTTATAACATAGGCATCCATATCTCTTCGGCCTCCGGGGACGACAGAATGAAAAATTCCAAATTCAAAAGGAAAGTTAAACGAAATCGAAACCCTTACCATCCTTTTTCATCTTCATCGTCTTCACAGCCTGCCGTATCGTTGACGGAAAGCTAAACGAATCGAAACCCTTACCATACATTTACATCTTCGTCGTCTTCGCAGCCTCCCATATCGTCGACGTCGACGGCATCCACATCACCAACTTCTCTCTCGTCTTACTCCACCTCGACCTCTCCTGCAGATCGCGAACCGACGGCAAGACAAAAATCAAAGCAAGAAAACACATGAAAGAAATGCAAGACAAGTGAAGAACCAGTGGACGATTTCATCGTCCGAAATCGCTGTTCTTCCTCCCATTCTGGAGCGGAAAATTAGGGCAAGAGCCCTAACCCTAGCTAGATCGGAATGGACAACCCCACAGAAGCCAATGCGGAAGTAAACCCTAACCTCAGAATTCTTCAAGCGATAAGTAGTTGTAAAGAAGAACGCAAAACAACGTTGGGATACCGGAGCGTCACCCTCCGTCATGTAACACTGCGTTCGAGGAAGGGTCTTCTCTGGAAACCGCTCCCCCTTTTCTGGAATCGTCCTCTGGAATTCTTGAAAGATGGAGGTGAGACAACAATGGGAGGGAAGCCTCTTTCTGGAGTCGTCCCTCTCGAATTCTTGGAAGATAGAGGCGAAACAACAATGGGAGGGAAACCGCTTCCCTCTTGTTGAAAGTTTTGGAACCATTCACAACGGTTTAGTTTGGAAAATTGAAATTCATTGACCCTGGTAAGACCATAATACCCCAAAATTTATTAACGCTAACAATGCTTTTTAAGGCCAATACGGGCAAAACGTATATCTTTTTTGGAAACGGAATGATTCCGTTAAAACGAAATTATAGTTTGGATGAAGGTTTTATGATTCAGTGCCGGTGGGCGGCACCAAAACGAAATTTCGGCGGCACGCCGAAACGACGGAAAATTAAAAAAGCAAAAATCGGGTTTTTTTTCGTGCCGGTGGAAATTTCGTTGGCACGCCGGTCCGATTCGTGTATAAAAACTGATTTTTTTTTCTGTTTCGTCCGTGTCGCTCGGCACGCCGCTCCGTGCCGTCGAAATTTCGGTGAGTTGCTGCCGATGCACCCAAAACGATTTTCCTCCGACGAAACGCATCGCCGGGGGTCCCTGTACCGAATTTTCGGCGCCACGCCGCAGCGTGCCGCCGAAATTGTAAACCTTGGTTTGGATTGATAGTACAGATGGGTATTTGGCCGTTTATTTCGTTCGGTTTTTTGGTTTGTATGATTATGTATCTTTCGGTTCGGTAAACCGTTAAAACGAACCGAAGTTATCTGGTTTTCAAATTTTAAACCATTATTGAACCGACAGTAAAGAATCAAACCAAATCAAAGGTTTGATTTGACTCCTTTTTTGAAGAGACCCAACTCACACCCATAAATGTGGGTGCCTAAAAATTAAACCATAAATATGAAACTATATTACATTAAGTTTAAGAAAATTATAATAACACGGTATTCTTAGAAATAATTTTAACTCCTTTTGTTTCTTTGAATTTTCCAATAAGTTATTTTTATTCGGGAAATTTACAACCAAATGTGCTTTTTTTTGGGAATTTACAAAACATGTCTTCAAAAGTATTTCTAGGGGATAAAGAAACTTTTTGAAAATAATTACAATGAAGCCAAAAAAACACTTGGCATCTTATTCTCTTCCAAATTTGCCGTTTAAAAAAAAAAAACAGGCCTTTTTGATTAATTGTTCGATACCGCAATTAATCAAGCACCCTGTGACCCATAGATTAATGTACCAACACTTGTGATTTATAGACCTCATTTGTGATTAATCAACCAATATTACTAAGTGCTCAATAGAATAGTAACGCGTCATTTCTTTGTGGAAACAAAAGATGATAAGGATCTTTATCGCCCACGCCTTACAAACAAAACAACAAAAAGGTTGTCCCGCTCTACCACACGTTTAAATTTTATGTTATATTTACTTGAATTAGTCACTATTGTTGGCACGAGAGGCTGTCATGTGGATCATCTTATGGTCAGTGCGTTTTTTATGTGGACCCTACTTGAAACGTCTATATCTATACTTACTATAATATAAGGGGGCCTTGGGAATTGCACCAAGCAAACTGTGCAGGTTTCCAAAACAACCCTTACACACCATGGTGAAGGTTACCATAAAAGAGTACAATAGTCAAAGCTACCATAATTTTTAAAAAACTTAATAATCAATTGCAAAACTATTCTTCCCCTTCTACCTCTTTATTTATGGGTGCAGTATTGCATGTGTACTTGGCTAGTTTAAGTATGGAGAAGCGATATTGCCAAAGCCGTTTGACCACTTTTCCATTTCAAAGAAACTAATTTCACAAAAAAACATGCATAGAACAACCAAATTAGCTTTAGTAATAACTACTTCTTTAAATATCAAGTTACAGTTCCTAATGGCTAATGGATTGTTAAATAAGCCAGTGGGACTAAAAGCTTAAGCTAATAGGTGACTATGTAACTGTTTACACCCTATATAACCGACGAATAAGAGAAGGACACGTGGTGCCTAGGTGGCTTGGTTAGGCCACGACATCAAGGCCCGTAGACTTCGAAGGGTTGAGCAGGCCACGTCAGCACGCATACAGAAGAATGCGGTTCGAGCCACACAAGCCAATACGACAAAACCATAAATATCAGAGGATCGTGCCATCGGCCGTTCAAGAATAAAACTATTTTTAGATCATGGCCGGGCGGTTATCACTTTGAAACAGAGAACTGAAGATAACCAACCGCCATGAAGATCGTGCGAGAGTAGGACGTTAAGCAACCGTCAAGGAGCGGCTATAAAAGGCCCCAATTCGAAGAGCTCAAGGACACAATCCACACAACCGCAACCGGTTATTATATTATTTTGATCATCCGTGATCCTTTATCCCCTTTAATACAGACGGATAAACTAGGAATTCTCTCATTGCTTCCAGTCGCAGTGACATCTTCGACCCCTCTTTACTCCGATTAACACTAGAATTCTGCCACCGGAGAGTAAGTTGAGGCCGCCCCTGACTCGCAGTTCTGTCTTTACAAAATCCCGAGCAGCCGGTCCCGAAACTCGCTCTGTTCACGCCAGGTGACTCGTGTATTTTCGGGTAAGCAGCAATCCAAGGTGAACCCCCTGAATTGGCTTTGCTAGCAGCCGCCCCCTTCCTCCTGCGCTTATACCCGATTACGGCTATAAGACCAGGACAGGCCGGTCCTGCGAGCCCTGTCAGTTTTCTTTTTTACTTTTGTTTCCCTTTTGAGGATTATCTGTTGTCGTTTTCGGCTATTCGGCCGATTTATTAATAAAGGATTTGTGTGCCGTTAGATGCTTTTGCTTTCAAACACTTACAAGAACCCAGAACGAAGACCGAACCCCTAGTCTTCATACCATCGCCTGACTGATTTTATTACAGGTGACTTGCAGTACGACTGAACCGATCCCGGTTCAGATTCGGAACAGGTGCCCGGGGTCAGGAATCGACTCAAAAATCATTGTATCAAACGATACTGGCACGCCCGCGTAGAGACACATCATCAACACAGACACGTGTCCACGCCGGCCCATTTTTGGAGCAACAGTAACTATGTTATATCAAAGTGCCCAACATACTACAAGATACCTCAATACTCCCATTTGTGTGCCATATTAAACAAGAACGAAAGCATACAAATAAATGCACAAGTATAGCACACTTTAGGAGTCGATATTGTTTGTCCTACTTCGGTACAATGTAAAAAAATTAGTGGAGCGAAAAGCTCAATCTTAAGCTTATGATTCAACGTGATATAAGTAAAAATACAAAGGATCCTTCCACGCGAAGGAGTAATGTTTATGCTCTTTGGATTACCTCCCAATAATGAATTTTGATATGGCTAAATAATAGGATGGCAATAGAGCAGGTTTTGGTGAACTTGAACCCATCCTTATAATGGCTTAGCCAATACTAAACCCTAACCCACCCTTTACTGGGTTGGTAATGAGGCAAGTCAGGATTGACTTCGTTTGAGTATAAAATGGAAAAAAATGGGGCAAAATTTTAAAATGAATATGTGTAGGTGCCTTTTTTGAATCCACATCCACGCGTCTAGTATTGCCTCAACGGTGTCAAGATGCCGATGACGTGTCTTCAAACTTGGATTCTGAGTAGGAGAGGTACATCCGACGTTGGCCTAAACCACCGAATCAGTAGCCGTTTCCACGCTGTTTCCGAACAGAAGGGGGGAAGAGTCAATAAGACATGACAGGTAAGCAGTGGCTAGAATGAAAGAAGGGAGATACTCAAGTGTTTTTCACGTATGCCAAGCCAAAGAGCTCATTTCTTGGTTCTAGAAAGTGCAGAAGACAAAAGTCCAAAGATGGACTTAGAGAATTTCTGGTAGACTTGGAGAAGGTCCAGAGGAAAAGAAATACTGCTCTCAAGAGCCAAAGATCCCGGGGCCCCTCAAATGGAAGAGGGTTCTCATATTTATAAAAAGAATGGGTCTTTAGGATTGTAACACTTGTCACGACCTGAGGCTTTAGGGTGTTTTCATGTTTATCTTGAATTTGGTCCAAAAAACATCTAGGTTCAAGATAGGAATAAGAGATAATTATTATTTGTTTCAAATAAATAATGGAGCTCTCTTATTGGTATAGTGGGTCCCACATATCAAGATGTGAAAATATGTCGCTTGACGTCTACATCATCCTAGGTTGGCATGTCAAAGTTCATCACCAGCTGCCAACGATTCCCATGCTCGTATCCGCCACGCCTTAAGGACCGCCAAATAACCCCCCCTAAATTAATAGGCCTTTGCCCAAGATGGAGATCTCCACATCAATATGTCAAATAATAATCACATTTAATTTAACAAATTATGACACGTTTAATTATTATTTTTATTGGGTAAATAATCCATGACAGATTACTTTGTCGAGTAACAGATGACCCATGACGGATTGTTTCTGTCGGGTGACAAATAACTCATAACAAATTTGTTATTATCATGTGACAAATTATCCATGCCAAATCATCATACAGGCGACGTGTCAAGTGTACAAAATTGGTCATCTACAATATGCTAATTAATGATATATTTATTAATAAAAATATTTTTGTATATACGACATATATGAAAATAATATTTTAATTTTAACATATTAAGATCAGATTCAGGGCGGGTTGTGCCTAATCCGAAATCACCCCAAACCCGATTTTAGCAATGTTAAACCCTAACCATTACGGGCGGGTTGGGCTCATCATGGGCTCACAAACCTAAACAATTGAGCCTAAATTAGGCTGACTCAAGCCCAGCCAATGCCTGAGAGCTCGGTTCGTTGACAGCTCTGGGACTCCATGCACATGCAGAGTCTGCCCGGAGACTTAAATATAAACAGGGGCAATTTCGTCCTTTGAGAGTTCTGTGACTTCTGTCCAAGCACACCAACAAGTGCAAATTCTACTCTAGGGTATAAAAACCCCCAAACTTCGAACGCAACGAAAACACGGAAAGCCTGAAGAAACGCCAACCATCTCTGCTGCCTCACACACTCTTCAGCTCTATCTCTTCCTGTAGATTCATCCCTTCCTCGCCCGGTAACGTGAAGATTTTTTCTTCTTTTCGTATTTGGGTTATATTTTTCCAGTGGAGTCGATTAATGTTTGCTTTCTCCTTCTCTTTACTGGAACCGGCTGTGCAGATCGTTCTTGAGAAGCTTTTGTTTTGTTTCGCATTTCTATCATGAAAATTTGCACTATTTATCTAGTTGTTTTATTTGATATTCTTTTGCTTTGACCAATTTGTGGAACCCTAGCGACTTCTTTATGTTCTGAATCACAAGGAATTGTGATTTGTAGGCGACAACAGAGCGAGGGGTAAGATATGGCGACATTTGAATTGTATCGCCGATCATCGATCGGTATGGCTTTGACGGAAACATTGGATGAGATGGTCTTAAACGGGACTCTTAACCCAGAGCTCGCCATTCAAGTTCTTGTCCAATTTGACAAGGTATTGAGTGATATCAAAGATCGTCTTCAGATTGTTGATCGGCTATAGTTTTATATCTTCTTCTCCTTGTTCTTCCTTATTTTTTTCTTCCATGTTTGGGAGTTTGATTTTCTTCCTACTTGTTCCCGTAACTGTGATCTCAGTCGATGACGGAAGCTCTGGAATCTCAAGTTAAGAGCAAGGTCACTATCAAGGTAAGAAATCCTTACTGGCTCTTATTCCATCTTTGGGTTTTGTTGGAAGTCACGTTTCATTCAGAATATTCTTTTTTATTTTATTTTTTGCTATTATTTCCCTTGGTTGCTCTTTAATTTAATGCCTAATGAAAGTAATTTTTCGATATTAGTAAGAGGCTACAAGACATCATTATTGGTAGTATGTTAGACTCGTTAATAAACAAGAATGTGGCGTATCCTGGTCTATCTGTATGTATTCATCTATTGCAAGAAGGTGTTTTCATAGTTGCGTTTTGTTAAAAAATTTATGTTTATGATCCTCTGGGGGTTGGTTATATTTCCCTACAATACAATTTGGTATTTTTTTCAGCTACAGCCAGAACAAAAACCAACACCACCCCCATGCCCACTGCCCCTCCAAAACCCAAAAAGCGAAGGAGAAAAAGAAAAAAAAAAGGGCTGTATGAGCAAAACTTTTCTGGGCAAATTAGGGCTTTTTAATAGTTCTGATGGTTTGAAAATGATTCGTGAGTAATGATATTGCATTTTATAATTTTCATTTAATGGTTTCATGTTTTGAATTTCGGTTGAATTGCTCAACTACTGCATAGATGCCACTTATTGCCAGTAGAAACTCAGTTCTTGACTATCCTGCCGGATCTTTGTGCATCCATTTTTGCAAGTCTTCTATTCATGTCTATGGGCGGCTATATGGTTTCATCTCACATTTTGATAGAAATGCAGGCACTTAATTGCGGCAATCTGGTATTGGAGTCCTCAATTGTTACCAGTATGATTTATTGTTTCAAATTATATGCTAATTTTATAGGAGATAGTACATAACGGGAAAAAAAGGGCATTCTTATAAAATATTAACAAAAGCCCATACGAAGAAAGCATTTCAAAAAAAGATTAATGAGGGAGGAACCTAATTAGTCTTGCAAAACATGAGGTGGGTCGAAGATCAGCCATTCTCAGCCTTGATCTTTCTCTCAACTAAAATTTTAATAAATTGTATAAAAAATCATAAAAGGAGGATATTGTTTTTGGCTGGCTGTGTTGTAAGGATTTCAAGAAGCAAGAGAGATCTATGCTGGATAACATTAACAAGATTTTTTGTCATGGAGATGAATATGGATAAAATTAGAGGCTATATGTGACAACGAGATATTTTTCATTAAAATAACAAACTGAATCCTGCAAATGTGATTTGAGAATCAAGGTTTTGATAGCTTCTCAAGATCAGCGTTAAGATGAAGGTGATGTTTACATAATCGCTTCTAAAATGGGCTTCCAAAATGCCTATTTACGAATATAAAGCATTTTTTGATCCCTATAATCACTTCCAAGGCTCAGAAAAGCACTACCAAAGACGCTATTTGACAACTAGCCTTTAAAAGAGTTTGAAAACTGTCCCCATGTCCTGAGGCTCACTTCAGGCAAAACACTTCAACTATGCTTTGGGCCCTTGCTAGCATTGATGAAATCTGTCGCCGTATATTTCAATAGACAAGGGTAGATAGAAACTTAATAAAGTAAAATTTTCAACTAGAAACTTTTGGTGGGGAATGTTGAAAGTGAAATTTTTTATTTTAGATGCTATTTAATTTTTAACTTAACATGGAGAAAGAAATCCAGTAGCACCGCACCAATCTTGGTGTTAAAATGATAAAGTACAGTGCGTTTGCAGTCGTTTAGACGGGTTACCTTATATTTCAATAGAAGAGGGTAAATAGAAAATAAAATAAAATTTTTAGCTAGAAACTTTTGGCAAGGAATGTTGAAAGTTATATTTTATTATAGATACTATTTAATTTTTAATGTAACAATGAGAAAGTAATCTGGTAGCATTGCACCGAATCTTGGCGTTAAAGTGAAGAGGTGTGTGTGTGTACCCTAGCAGTTTCTAAATACCCGAACTCAGTTGGAATTAACTGTTTTGCCATTGATGACGAGAATGATTAAAATTATTCTTTAGGATCATATTCATGAACATATGCTGGCCTATTTGCCTAAAAGAACAACATTGAGTTATATATATGTGTTGTCCAAACTGGTTGATGTGAACGATAACTTTTGGGTTCGTCTCCCTAGCAAGTTTGTACAAGCAAGCGGCAAAATGATTAAAGTAGGAGTATTGGTCTGAATTGGAAAGATCGGGAGGTTCTCATTGAAAAGTTCAATTCATTATTAATAGCTTAACCTAGCTATGATGATCCGACTCTTTTAGTCTCTCCTTTTTTTTTTGTGTGTGTGTGTTGGGGGGGGGGGGGGGTGGTGGTATGTGGCACTTCCTCTCAAAATGATGGATTGTTCAATATGTTGGATATCGTAATTTATTTGATGCATTTTTTGAAGCTTTTGATTTTTGCCTTTCCCCTCACGCTATTTATGAACATGAAATTTGGAGAGGGTGGATTTTCAAAAACTGTGATTTATTTGGTTCAGTAATTTAGATTCCTTTTTTTAGATTAGTTTTAATTTTCCCTTTTACATTCTGTTTCTCTAATGTTTATAAAAAAAAATTTTCAGCTAAATCTGAACAAATTAGTTATATGGTTATCAATGTCAATAATTTTTATGTTTTTTTTAATTTTTAATTTTGCTTTATATGGTTATTTTTATTCTATCTATATGAGGGATTCTTTTCTAATTTTCTTTGTAATGTTACATAAATGTGCTTATCTCTCTCTCTGTATGCATGTGTGTGTGTGTAGGTCTGGAACTTCTCCCTGTATCCTGATTCATTGGGACTTACACCAGTTTATGGTCCTCGAGTTCAATTTTTAACTATAATATATCATATATACCATAGTCAAAGTTTCCAAGTATAAGGATCCATCATCCATTATCCTTGGTGAATACCTTAAGCATAACTAACCATTCTCCAATGGGACTTAAAATCAGCACCTCTGCAAAAAAATCCTAGAAGGATCTTCCATTCCGTGCAACAGAAATTAATCTACAATTTATTGGAAGCAAGGTAAGGACATGATTCTTGATTTGTGGCTCAGCATGAACATTCTTTAGAACACCCCCAAACCAAAACCTAACAAAATATTGAAGACATACCAGAAAGTTCTTGCATGTAATGGAACTCAGAAGTTGATGTGACTGGGTTGGGCTTTGTCTCTCCCCTTCCCCAAGTGGGCTGACTTTAACTCTTTTCTTTCTTGAAATTTCTGACTATAGAGGATTCCTAAGTTATGTTGGCACATGCTATTGAAGTTCATTAACAGCGCTCCACCAGCGACCAGTGTATGTTGACGGGCTCATGGCTGGCCTAATATTGAGAACATCTACACTTACTGTTTGCCTAGGTGCCTATTTGTCCAATGTATTAGCATTTTCATTTATTCGGCATGATGACCATTTAACCATGTCTTGAGGCTGAGCTGTTTTTAAGGTATAGTTCTTCTTCCTACTTGGAAGTGTTCTTCACTAGTCACTATATTCCTATGAGATTCCTTTCACCATTTACCAGCATATTATTCTGATTTTCACTGATTTCAATGTTTAAGGTCTAATCTCATTACAAACAGATGAGGCAGATTGGGATCAATTGGACTTTGATCCAAGTGGAGATAAGTCTAGTCCAAAATTGGTCTGGGACTTGTTAATTCTTGATGATCTAGATCATAGTTAAAATTCATAGACTATATGAAATTGGATGTATGACATCAGCATTAAATTTAAAGGATGTTTTAGTGACTTGCACTCGCAATATTTTCTTCTCCACATTCATGTATGTATTCATATGTCTGCCTGTGTGTGGATATTAAATCAGATATATAGGTGTTTTATTCAAATCCTAATCCAATCCAATTACAGGCCTATGTTACATTTATTTTTTGCTACTTTTTGTGTCGCCGAATTTTTTCTAATATTTTATGCCTGTCAAACTTATGTTACTTCGACTTTGTTTAGATCTTGTTTTGTAGAGGAATTTCACTCTGAGGGCGCTTGCTAGGTTGGCTTACTTTCCATGCGCAGACTTACATTTTATATGCACTTGATTCTTTTTGTTGGACCAACATGAAATATTTTGCAGCCACAAAATACTGTTATCATATTTATTCTGGAAGTGAAAGTTTGTGTATGCATTTCATCATTTTGAACTAATCTATACATCTGTCGTTGACTTTATCCTCTTTGCTATCAGAATTTGGTTTTTGGTGTACCAAAAGTACTCCTTAGACAAATGATTGGCCTTTAGCATTTCGCTTTAACAATTATTGCCTTTTGTATTATACTATTATAAACGTACTTTTTATGCCTTGAAAGGGGTGTGATATATTAAATTATTGATATCACCTTCATTTATAGATTTTCCTTCTTGTAGTGCTGTGATGATTTATAGAATTTATCCTGCTGTGATTGTTTTATTCCAGCAATTTAGTCATTTGTTCTTCTGGGGGAAAAAAAATCCCTTGGTATTGAGTTTTGATAAAACACAGAATTTCATCTTCTTATATTTACTTTCTTATTGGATTGAAAAAAGACTACTAGTTACCATAAATGTTTTCAAAAACAAAACGCCTCTAAAAAGTGTTATTAATGCAAAAATGTTTCAGTATTTAATGTTATGATCATCTTGGTGAAAATCATCACATTTGGAAGAGCTGTCACTTACGAAATTTATTTTTGCTGCCATTTCTTGTTCTTGTGTGTAAACTCATGCTGGTTAAGATGATATAGAAACTTTATAGTTGATTTTCCAGTTCTTGGAATTTATAGCGTGTGTCAACAGTAATTCTCAAAGGTTGAGGGGAAGAAAAGGACACTGCCTTGGAATGTGGTACAACTGATGTTATGGCTGACTTTGCATGTCACTGGCTTATTTTTAAATGTCTTGTGCATTTTGAAAATTTTACAGATGGGTTTCTTAATGTTTCGCTTGATGTTTAATCTGGGATTCAATAAATGGGACATATGTATGATATTCTCATTGAAAATTAATCAATTTATGATATCACCTGACATCTTTGGTCAAATATGGTTGACCCTGGATACGTAAATCCAATAAATTGGATTTTTGACATTTTACCTTTGTTTATGAAATTACATATGAACATATTCTGATATGCGTTTTGGGTTCATTGCTCAAGCAAATCCTGGACCATGTACAATTTTCATAAGGTTAGACAAGTGGCACAAGCTGTGTGTAATGAAACAATGTTCAGCGGATGCATGATCACATATCATTGTTCTTTGGCTATGCTTAGAATTGTTTGAAAACAGTGTAGTCTGGCCAGTACTCAAATCATTTCCTTCTTCTATGGTTGACAGTTAACCTAGATAACCAACCATGTTGTTGTTTAGTAATTGGTGATACTGTTGTTAAAGAATGCTTAGATTCTGAGATTACAATGGTTTTCTTCTATGTGATAATAATTAGGAACAGCTAAATATTGTGATTCTTAATCTTCATTTGATGAAAATTCCCCTTTTATTTGGGCCCTCTGGTATTCAAACCCCCTTTTGGGAAGGTCAAACTCAAAACATGATATCTCTTGCCAAGCTAGTTTTTTTTTTTGTTTCTGAATTCTAGTAACCATTGCAACATCTGGGAACTAGAAGAGTCTGTGCATTGGCTTTATTGGGCTCTATATTGCAGATGAATTGTTCATAATATTTTCAAATGCAGCAAGTATATGAAGTATCTGTATTAAATTAGGATATCAAAAGCTTCACTCATTTTCACAAGTGTAGTAGCAGAGTACATTAATTGAACCCTGCTTTTAGTGCTTGTTGATGGTCATAACCGTTTTGCTGGATTCTTTGGGGTGATGTTCCTTGCTTCTTCTAGCTTCTAGGTTGGGAACTTCCTTGAAATGGAAACTGAACTGTTCTTCCTTCGTTTCTTGCGTCTGACAGGGACACTTGCATACGTACAGATTCTGTGACAACGTGTGGACCTTCATCTTACAGGATGCAACATTCAAGAATGAGGAATGCCAAGATACTGTGCATCGGGTGAAAATAGTTGCATGCGACTCAAAGCTTCTCTCACAATGAAATGTTGTGGAATTACCCTGGGCTATTGGAATTGTTGACACAGAAAATAGGAGGAGGTAGTCTGCCTTCTCAGACAACCAGGGAGGGAAAATTGACTGAACATTGTGGTTTCATTTACATTGCCATCGGTTGGGTTTCTCAAATATTTTACTTTGTTTAATTCAACGTTTTTATGGGGATTGTGGATAGAAGCTCTAGGAGTCTCCTACTAAGTATTTTCAGGTAGAAACGAGAGAAAAAAACTGTTGTCAGGAAAATGGTCAGAAAATCATTGGCAGATCAAGTGTCCTGGACTGCTAATGTCGCAAGTGTTGTAGCTTTGCTTGTGAGGACGGTCTTTGTATTTGTAAGAGAGAGAGAGAGAGAGAGAGAGAGTGCATCTGCCTAATGCTCAGGAAAAATGGGCCGATAATGATTTAGGCTCGGTTTGTTAGATACCCTTGGAGTTGGTGAATTTGTACTCAGCTGAAATTCTATTTCCCGATGAATAAAAATGCGATTGATGAAATTCAGGACGGTACTTCACATAGTAATTTGACCTTATAAGAGGAACGTGCGTTTTTTTTTTCAGTAGGGAAAAAGGAGGAAGGGGGGCTACCACCTCTGGGCGTGACCATGATGGCTTCCTCTTAGTTGCCGAATGTTCGGGTTACTTTCATGTGGTTTAGAGGACTGGAGGTACTAGGATCAAATGCTCTTGCATGGAGGGCTTAGTCTCAACTCTCAAGGATTGGACCTGGTCTTTAAGGTTCATTTTACTTTCATGGTGTTGTGGTGATGGTCTTACAGAATTTGAAAACAATACATAATAAAAAGGGAAACCTATATTTACAAATCGTGACATTTGGGAAAGATACAATTATATACTGTGGCATAAGAAAAAGGACACTAACACCCCTAGCATTTGAAAGGTGCACTCATATCTTGTGACATTTGAAAAAGGGCAATAACATCCCTAGCATTTGAACCAATACGCATAATAAGAACCTTAATATTGTTAAAATGACCAAAATAACCTTAAATTTCCACGTCAAAGCATTATTTCTTCCTAATTCTTCTTGCTCTTTTTTTCCAAGAATTAAACACATTCCAAAGCATAAAAAAACTTCATTTAGACAATTTTAGGCTTAATGGAGATTATTTTGGTCATTTTAGACTAAAATTTAACGGTTTTGAAATTTCTGTAATAAAAATAGAAAAAAGAGGATGAACTCTTTTGTGTTTGAATGGGTTATAGTAAGCTTCGAGGTTTCCATGTAATGGAAGTCTATTTATTCAGTCGTTAAGTCTTGTCAATGGCTGATCTAAAGGGTTGGTAAACCATTGACCGCTAAGGTTAAGAATTAAGATTGGTCGTCTTCCAAGCAAGCATTGTTCAACCAGCCGCAAAGAGTTCTATAATTAATGGCTGCCGAACGCCTAGCTTGGTCATACGCAATTCTGATGTTCTGCTTTGGCAGTTGAATAATCCATTTTAATGGTTGTGGCTTCTTTGCAGCCATTAAATCCACTTCTATAAGTAACCCAGCGACCCACCTACACCTTCTTTATATCATCTTCTCCATTAAACGGTAAAGCCCACTGTTGGGGCATAAGGAATTATTTCGACAACCTATTCTTGACTTTAAATTTCCTTTTTTTATATATATTGAATCGCCATTGACGCATGTAAAGACCTTATTAGAAATGTATTATTATGGTTTATATAGGTTGACATATTATCCAAATGACCTAGCCTTTGGGTCTCATTTGTCAGTTAAAATTTAGCCAGAAACTTCAGAATACCTTCTGCCATTTAAAGATACTGTGTGGTCATCTGTTTTTATTATAAGTAGCCCACACACCCAATTGCACCACGTTGAAATCCATGTTCCACCATGAAAGATAACTGTGCAATAGTCTGTTATTATTATAAGAAGCAGACATGAATATGGTTCAGTCAACATGACCTTCCAATTGGAACAGAAGACATGTTAGGCGCCCCAGTGTTTATCTTGCAGTTCTCCTCGTCAGGACAGACAACCGCGTTAACAGCTATCGGCTGCTTATATATCTCCCTGTAAGCCTATATAATTAAGCACTAACAGTTCCACGATTCCCTACTTAACTCTCTCTCTCTCTCTCTCTCTCTCTCTCTATATGCGTTAGAAGATGTCAAAATCACCAGAAGAAGAATACCCACGAAAGGTGGTAGGATGGGCAGCCAGAGATCCATCTTGGGTCCTCGCTCCCTTCAAATTCTCCAGCAGGTGCGATTTTGTGCCTTAAATCTGCAAATTTTCTTTTGTGTCTAAATCTTTATTATAACTTCGATAATTAGGCCATTTCTCTTAACCACAAACTGCAGTAAGCCAGTAACAGCAAGGTTCTCTTTGGACAATTCAACAAAGGTCGGTTGACCAAATTAGTGGAAATAATGGTTCTTAGAGGGATGTTCAATTGGTGGTTCGACGGACTGGTTCAGTCCGGTTTTTAAAACAATGAGCCTATAATATGAAACAATATTCGATTAGAAAAGACATAATATCGTTAATGCATGATTTGGAGGAGATTTGACAAGGGATCCAACCCTGAAATCTTTTATTGAACTAATCATTTATGATTAATCCAAAATCAAATTAAAACAGATAAGAAACCGATTGGTACATATGGCTGTTTATATGTCCGGAGCAATGCATAATTGTGATCTAATTCTTTTATTTGGCTCTTGGTGGTGCAACCATCTGACTCAACCACGGCTTACTTTGTTTTACAGGGCTAATGGCGACAAAGATATCACCATTAAAATACTTTATTGTGGAATCTACCATACAGATCTTCATGCCATTAAAAATGACTGGGGCCTTAGTCATTATCCCATTGTTCCTGGGTATATATGGGGCCATTGCCCATTTCCATCATATCATTCCCATAAATTGCCATCTCTCTCTCTCACCATGAGCTGTTTGATCACTCTTACAGGCACGAGATTGTGGGCGTGGTGATGGAGGTAGGGTGCAATGTAACAAAATTCAAAGTGGGCGATAAGGCTGGCGTCGGGTTCATGGTTGGGTCATGCGGCTCCTGCGATCAATGTGCTAAGAACCTGGAGAACTACTGTCCCCAGTTGATACTAACCCACAATGCAGTTTACCATGATGGAACCAAAACCTATAGGGGATACTCAGAGAAGCTGGTCGTCGACGAACATTTTGCTGTTCAATTCCCTGAAAACCTACCCCTTCATGCCGCTGCCCTACTTCTGTGTGCAGGGATTACAGCCCAATGAAGTACTATGGACTTAACAAGCCAGATAAACATATAGGGGTTGTGGGACTAGGTGGTTTAGGCCATGTGGCTGTGAAGTTTGCTAAGGCTTTTGGAATGAAGGTTACAGTGATCAGCACCTCCATCCACAAGCAGGAGGAGGCGATCGGTGCTGATTCCTTCTTGGTCAGCCGTGACCCGGTGCAAATGCAGGTATATACATTACGTGTATATAGGAGATAAGACTTGGTGGGTAAGTTTGTAACAGTACTATTTTGTTAACAATTTGCCATGAAGATGTGTTCTCTAAGTACACATGTTAGTGTTTGTTATGTTGTTAGGCGGCCATGGGCACCTTGGATGGTGTCATCGACACCGTCTCGGCTGTTCACTCTCTCCTGCCATATATTGCTTGGTCTGTTGAAGACGGATGGGAAGCTGGTTCTGGTTGGTTCTACAGATAAACCTCTTGAGCTAATGGCCTTCCCTTTGCTCCAAGGTAATTAGAAGTCTACTTCGTCTTGGATGATTAATCATTTCATAGGGTGGTTTTGAGCTCTAAAATTGTGAGTACACATGAGCATTTTGATAAATTGAAATTTGGCAGGGAGAAAGCTTGTGGGTTGAAGCTAGATTGGGGGAATGGAAGAGACTCAAGAGATGATAGATTTTGCAATGAAGCACGATATTACCGCAGATGTTGAAGTGATCCACATGGATTATGTGAACACTGCCATTGAACGACTTGCCAAAGGTGACGTCAAGTATCGTTTTGTCATCGACGTGGGAAACACAATAACTTCGTAGCTGATCTGTTTAAAATCAATGGCCTCATAAGAGGATGAATAATTTGTTATTTCTGTTAAAAGCTCTATTGATGAATAAGTCTGCCACTCTATTTGATGGGGTCCCATCTATACAATTATATTATTTAAATCAAAATCACGCTCTTGGTTTAAAATGCAATTCATTTAAGATAATAATTCAACAAAGCTACTCATATAAGAATTCAAATCCAATCAGACAGATATCAATAAATTATGGTGAATCCTATAAAAAATTTGTTGAAGTTTGCATTTGTTTTCTCTTTTAATTTGTTAAAGTTTGCTCTTGCTTTCTTTTGGTTTATCTGATGAATTCAATCTCAGGGACCAGATGTAGGGTTAAAGGCCACTAATCAGATCATTATGATCATCAGATCCCAGAGCAAAATAAATGAAATAAAAAAAAAAAGAAAAATAAAAACTCAGCAAATCTATATTGCCATATCATAAGTAATGTGCCTTTGGTCCTATGCCCATCTTTGCTCATTTTAAGATAATTTAGGGCTCAGCCCCCATGCTCACCTCTACAGCAAAAACCCAATTGGACCAAATAAACTATGTTGAGTGAACCATTTATTAGAACATGGGTTGCTTTTCCTGTTACCATGGGAGGCATGTGTAGCACTGTATGTACACACACTTAAACGGATTTTTACATGGGTGGTTTAAGGAATGTGAGAATCTTTAAAATTTTTAGTTTTCTATGGGATATTTAAGATTTTCAAAGGATATTTTCCTGGAAAACCAAAAGGATATTGTATGTGCAATATTACATATTGGCAAATAAAAAATGAGACATGAGTAATCATTTGGGACATCAAATGCTCTAAAAATTGTTAAGGGGTATTTTTCAAAATAAAAGGCGAGAGAATAACTTGGTCTCGTTACGTTGTAATAGGGTATTGAAATATTGTTTCAGGAAATTGTGCATTCAGTATTGACAATGGCAATGACTCTGCAAATAGTGTTCAGTTATTTTTTATGTGGTATAAAAGTAAACAGGTAGCAAATAAACCTACTAAAAACATAAGAAAAGGAGGGGAAGGAAGGGGGGTGAAGTCTAGTCATAAAGGCACCAGACACCAAGCAACCAGCATTACTTACAAATGCCTGATAAGAAAACTTTGTTAATATTATGAAGAGAACTCACAGCAGCATGAAAAAAAACATATTGGAGAGAACCATAAACTTTGAGAAGGATTCCCTCCTGGTTAGCCATACTAGTTTATCTTGCATTTTGCTTGTAATAATATCTCATCCATGTCATTGTTGCTGCATGTCCATTATTTTTCCTTTTTATACCAATCAACATAAAGAAAGATCTGTATTAGATCTATCAGAAAAGATATCATTTCAGGCTAATAGTATATGATACACCAAGTGTTACAACTAGTTTTATCAATGAGCAATTGCATATCTGCATAAGAGCAGAAAGAAAAAAATAACAAGAGACTGTTTACTTTGCTTTCATTTATTATCTTGACCACATCCTTGTCCTATTCTCTTTTTCTTTAATTCCTTGAACCTGCTGATCTTTGCTGATTCTGCCGCTAGAGAAGGGCCTTTGAAGAGCAGTGACTGGTCTTTTAGTTCTTGTAAGCCTAGAAAATGCTTTAGATGGGTCAATCTGCCTGACCTTTTTAGTTTCAGTTGGCAATATCTTGTTCTCGAGTAAAGAAGTTGATAGAATGAAATCGTTCTCTGTCTCTCCATTTCTGGAATCTCTTTTCCTTCTTAACTCACAAAGGGATTCAGTTCCTCTTAGCAAAACAGATTCCTGAATTATTGGGCGGTTTACTGAGTTTGAGCTCCTCAAGATCTGGGGATCAGTTTCATTTATAGATTCCTCTTTCAACCATGCCTTTCCTTCAGTAGGCGTGGCACCTAACTTATCAGCAGAGTGTGTCAGTGCATGCTCTGTCATTTCATGCTGTCGCAGCTTGTCTTCAAGCTCCTTTATCTGCCATCACATTTAGAACAAAAACCTGAACATCTAGTTCCTCATCTTTGACAAGTAAACAAACAAATAAAAGATAAACAAGAAAATTTTTTCATTTTGTGCAGATAGGTTGTCCATAGAAAAAATAAATTGTCACCCAAAAAAATAAAAACACCTTTTGACGGAGTAACAATGACTCAGAGTTGTGATCTCGATCTTTCAGCTTGTTTTCAAGATCATGAACCTATGCAGAGAGTAGGAAAGATAATTTAGTAGCTGCAGCTCATAAGTTATAGCATAAAATTTTACTTTACAGATTAAAAATGTCATAATATGGATATAATTTCTTCCTCAATGGAAAACAACCTTTTGTTGAAGGATCACAGATTGTGACTCGGATTCTCGTACTCGGTCTTTTAACTTGTTTTCGAGTTCATTAACCTGTGCACATGCAGAAAATTCAGCTTGTGTATAAATTCTTGATATCTGTAACGTGTGAAGTGGTAAATATTATAGCTTAAATTCTCTAATATATGGAATTTTGTGATGCTCAACACCATACAGTACACTAACCAGGAAAACACAAGAACTTAAAAACCTAAAACTTTACATGAATCCATTCATGGATAGGTAAGTCATATAAATTAGGCAATTCTATTATTTTCATTTACTGGTGCCAGAACTTCTTTCTGGACACTTAGTATCTTGTCCACAAATTAGGCAATACTATCCATATCAATTCCACTTGCCCGAGCCACATATAGAATATTGTATGAAGAATAAACTGTCTGCATCAGCCAAAGAGTGTTTTTCCCTTGTTGTTCATTACTTTTCAACTGAAATTTAAGATATTTTAACTTTTGTTTCAGAGACCTTCTGTTGGAAAGTGTCTGAATCTGACTTTTCTCGCTCTTTCTGCTTGTTCTCTAGCTCCTTGACCTTTAAACAGACAGTAAATAAATCAGACATCAAAAGATAAGATGTTTCCTATGAAAAAGTTAAATGGCTAATCAAATTTATCATCTCAGAAAACAACCTTTTGCTGAAAGGTCTGGCAAAGTTCTTCCCTCTCCCTCAATCTGTCAGAAAGTTGCCGGAGCTGTTTCTCCAAATGGCCTTGCAACTCCATTTTTGACTCAAGCTGGCTGTCAAGTTCTCTGATCTTGTCCTGCTGGTTTCTGCAAAGCTGATCTTTGCCTCTGCCCTTGCTTTCTAAGTTTTGAATGTTTTCTTCCATCTTCCGTAAGGACTCGTCTTTGGATCTTGATTCCTGCCTCGCTTTATCAAGCTTTAACAAATTATAGTAAGAAAGTGTTATTATATATGCATTAATATCATTTTGCAATATTGAAAAGATACTGATATGGGAAGAGTCATGTTAATGAAAAACCATTCAATCTTGTCATCACAAAACCTACCATTGCTTTCATCTTTTGAATCTCACCAGTGTCAATCTGCTTCTTTGCAGGACCTAACTCAATCCCTCGAACTCGAGTGGCAAAATTTAATGAACTCAAGGTCTCACCCGAATCTTGCTCTGAAGGGCTTATTTGCACAAACATTAGTGTTTTGGAGTCACCTCCTGTGACAAATAAATAAAAACTTCTTACAGAATTGCAATTCTGCAGACTTTAACTAGATAATAAGATGAATTTATTGATTTTTTTGATGAAACAATAGCTGTAAAGCTTGGTTTAATAACTGAATCTGTTATATGTTTAGAGTGACTTAATTGAGTATACGATGACTGTCAGGAACTGGGTACAACATAACTAAGGTCGAATGGAATTGTCTTACTCAGCTGATGCACATGATTTAATATAAATGAAGCAGCTTTTATCTGGTCATTACCTAATGAATCTTGAAGTAAATGTGTCAGCTTAGAGTTCCTGCAAAAACCCAAGGATCAAATCAGAATATAATCCCGGAATAAAATTAGCTTGGAAATAAGCAAGACTGGGTTAGACCTAAATGGGATGTGGCTGCTTTTGGTTGCTAAAGCAGATATCACATCCCCAAGAGCGGAAAGTGATCTGTTAATGTTCTGAGCTTCCTTTAGTCGCTCCCCCTGCACATCAGTCTTTGCAAGCCTCTCACTGCCTGCCAAATCTACTAGCCAAAGCTTACTCTTTGTGCATTCCCCATTCATCAAATTCCTTGCTCTTACCATTATACAGAGCATGCTGAAAGAAAATGGACAAGATAACTTTCTTTTGAAGAGAAATAAAAAAGAAGCCTCTCTATGATAAGAAAAATGGGATGAAAATTGGCTCAGTCTTGTGTCTCTACCAGTGAGATCTGCTACTATGCTCATTCACATTGTTTGATCCAACAGCCCGAGCATTGCTTCCAGCCTGCAGCACATCCCAGACCTCCTTTATATTTTCAATTTTAGCTTCCACAATTCCCGGAACGTGATGAACCCCTTCAGAAGCTTGTCTTATCTCCAACCTAGTGTATGCAGATATAAATTAGATTAAATTTGGCTGAGCAATGCCATTCTGCAGCCAACTGAGTCAAGTAGCTAGCCAATAGTAGCTAGTTTTACCTTTTTGATGTTGGAGATGTGGCAAGCAAGTCCCTTATCTGCTCATTGTAGACTTCAAGTACACTAACAGATAAGTTGTAGGTAAAGGTATCACTCCTTTCCTTGGCAACTTTAAACAATTGCTCCAGTGTCCTATAATTGACTCCTCGGTTCTGCTCTGTACCCTCCATCGTGAAGGTCTTCCCTGTCCCAGTTTGCCCATATGCAAATATACAAACATTGTAGCCATCTAAAACCGAAGTGACCAATGGTGAAGCATCCGCAAACACATCAACTGTTATAGAAAGGAAATCTCCAAGTCAATGTGAATTTTGCAAATTACCAAGATTTAACGTCAACAAAATTATCAGAATAAATTAAAAAAAATTCAAAATATGTACATACCCTGATCATCCTTGGGCGTATATACCCGGTCAAACTTGAAAGTCTTCTTTGTGGAGCCACCAGTCAGTATTCCAAGTTCTCCATCCTTGGCTGCATCTAAGTCTACAATTGTTGCATACCCAGCTAATACGTCCTCCTTGCTTAATGGGCGGCAACGACAAAATACCCTGATATTCCCTGGCAGTAAAGTTTTAATTTGTGTAAGCTTGGTTTATTTTGGTTCTCAATCTGAGATATAAATGATATACAGATAAAATATTTGTAAGAAGTGGTGTGCCTTTTGCTTCCTGAACTTGGTTGTAAAGCTTTTTCCTTTTTTCCTGCTCTTCACTATACTTCACTTTAAGGTCCTCACACTGTGCAACTACAAAATGATTCCATGTAAATTTGAGATGCATAAATTTGATTTTAAATCTGCTGTAAGTGCTGATTTGAACTTACCCAATGCCTGGACTGCAATGACCATTTTACTCAGATCAGGAATGGAATCAGCACACTCATGTGCTTCATGAGCGAGCTGAGAATGCTCTTGTTTCATAGCCTGCAAAATAATCAATAACTAACTATATGACAACTGAATAAGTTGACAAGCTAACCCACAGGCAGTTCTGGAATAAAGACAACGTGTATCCTAAAGCACATTTTACCTTTATTTTCTTTTCCAGAGTGTTAACTGCTACAAACCAGAACTTCTTATCATGTTCGTACTGGCTGGAAACATCCCTCAGTGCTGCTGCTTGTTTTTCCAAAGCTTGATCTAAATGTCAAGAATTAGTTTAAATTTATAATACCATATGGTAAACTGGAAAGTTGATCCATCAATTGATTGAAATACCAAGTAAACTGAATAAAACAATCCCACACCCTCAACCAGCCTGAGCCACCATGGCATACAGAACTAATCTAGTTGATTCAATAATTATATTGCCAAATAGATCAAAGTTTCAGCTGAGACTTCTCCGTTCAACTTATGATAAACAGTAACACTTTGAATAAAGGAAAAACCTTATTGAGCCCTATCTGATATCATCTTACCAAGAGAGAGAGTCTGGAACATTTTGTTGTGAAGCTCCATCCTTACTTTTTCTAGCTGCTCATTTGCAGCAGTCAGAGACATCCAGGCTTGGTAGCATTCATCTGTCTTAAGCTGACATTGGGTACTCAGTTCCTGTATCTTCTTCTCATACTTTGCTGTAGATTTCATTTGCATAACTTTACCCTGAAAAGGTCATCAGTTATAAACTGAAGCATTCAAATCTTTAGAACATTAGAAGTCATAATCTTCCCTTTTTCTAAGTTATGGCTGACCTTTTCTGAAGAAACTTCCAACTCAGCAGCACAATTGTTGCATATAATATGCTCTTTTCTCGTCCAAGGAGCTGTAATAACAATACAAAACAAAGTTGAGTCTCCGTTGGAGATGACATTCTAACCATATTTACAAAATACACCAACAAAGAATGGAGAAAAGGAAACTAAAACAAGGATTGCTGAAAATACCCAATAACTTTGGTGCTCTCCTGATGCAGATCCCACTGACCATGGGGCTTCCATGAACCCCTTCAAACCTTATTACCATTGCACCATCCTCACCCACAGGTACCCTAGCGTCAACTAACTGCAACGGTTTATTGGCTCCAACAACTGAATAGATATCAAGTTCAGACAAAACCTGTAATTTTAATCCAGAATAATAAAATGGAAGGCCTTATCAGAACCAATCAGTTATGAAACGAATAACAAAATATATTTCATAGCAAAAATTTTCCAAAGATTGCTTGCCTTTTCTTCCTGCACGAACACATCAAAGACTCTCATGCCCTTAGGCCCATTGGTGTTTACCATCTCCACAAAATGAAGATCAACAAAATAATCTCCACAGGAAAGATTCTCAAACTGGTAAGAGAAGTTTCCAAACCTTGCAGACTGATAAAGTGATGGGTAATCACCTCCGTTGCTTATAAGCATATCCGTTCGCAAGACATTCCCTCCTTGGAAACAGTTATCAGGATCAATTTTCACACTGGAATCTCCTTTCTCTATAGCTCCACCTCCAGCATTTACGAACCTCACAAGATCCTCTTGTTAAGTACACAGAGAAAATAAAATTGGCACTTCAGACTCAAAATGCTCCGAATGTGCAAATGTATGAATGTGTAAAATTACCAACAAAGTCCTATGAACCCAATCAATTAAGTGACTACATGATTTATTCATTTTTTGCCATAGATTAACAGATTAATTCAAACACCATAATCTGATAACCCAAGATTCATAGTTCTGGTAAGCATAAATTTCCGCGAGCCTTAACTAAAATCACTGCAAAATGAAAACGAGAAAAATGAAAAACAATTGGGATCAGAAATTTTGATGCACGAAAGATGGGGGTGTCTGAGTTGTGTTGCGGAGATCCTAAATCTCACTGAGAAGAGCAAGAATCCCCAAAATCCAGAAACTAGGATAAAACTTAGACCTAATCGACAAAAACAGAAGAAAATTTGAACAGTCGATTTTGTACACATGGTTTACATTTTAACCGACAACAATAGAATCTGAAATGAAAAGAAAATGAACCATGCTTTCAAGAACCTAAACAGATTTTTGCTTCCTCTACTTTAAGACAAACAAGAAGAAGAAGAAAGGAAGGAAAAAAATATAAGCTAGAAAGGTAATATATACTAACCTGTGCAATTCATCTCCACGAATCCAGACGGAATTAATCTCGAACCAGAAACACAGAGCACCGAATCTAACGAGTTTTCATCATCATCCACTTCATCCGAATCTTTCTTTTCAAGATCCGTAATAGATCCGTCTTCCTTGAACACGGGAGAGTTGATCTTTGTTGGATCTTTTTCATGAAAAAACACATCACAGATGCAATAATTTGGAACTAGGGATTCGGGGTTCTGATGATAACTGTTGGATCGAATCTCTTCCATGGACTCTAACACTTTTTTATCCTTCGAAAACACAAAGATCTTTAACTTTAAGAAATGGCAAAACGAGCTTGTTGTGTTGGAGCTTTCGGGTAAGATGAGAAGACGAATTTTTTTCTTTTTCTTGCTTATTTCCTTTCTTTTTTCGTTCTCTGAGAACATTCAAATTTCAAATTTATATGACCGTTCGGAGCGATTGACCGTTACTACCTCCTTTTAATTGTGCCATGTTGGCCGGGTCCATTCGTTAATGGCTGGAAGCTGATCGTAGTCTATGATCTGATTTTGAAAGACCATCAGACGGATTAGGCTATCAGACAATGGTCGCAGTTGTCTTGTGAACGGGATAAAACCGTACTTTTTATGGTGCATTTGCTGAGAGCGTTTCGTCTACAGCCATTCAGTGAACCAGCGTAAAACTTACGGGTGGATGCCCATATCAGTAGGGGCCCCACGCCCCACACATTCATACTCTATCCTAACCGTGTGTTTCACGGTGGCTCCACTGAAGTGGCTCTAGACGAAATGCATTCGCATTTGTTCTTGCTTTGGAGTGGATGCTGCCAGGTGAATCATCCAACTTTTTATCTTTTAGGGAAATTTACAACAACACCTCCTGAGGTTTGGCGAAAGGACATGGACACCCCCCGTGGTTTAAATTTGATCATTTATAACCCTTAAGCTTCTCAAAACCGTCGTTTGCTACCCCTACCGTCAATTGAAATGAAACGACGTTAATTTTGTAATTTTTAAAGACAAAATTGCCCTTCTATTATAAAAACCCTCACTTGTCCTCTTCTTCTTCTTCTTCTTCTTCAACAGATTTAAGTCGTAATAAAAACCCTACTCTGTGAATGATTGTTCTTGTCATTCATGCAAAGCCATTGCAGTGTTTTATCCCCATAGATTGGACTCGTAAATGGAGTTCGACCTTTCTGCCACTGAAGATCCTTCACAGTTTCCAAGCCGGTATTTTGGCTCATATCTCTCTCTCTGCATTCCCGTTGGAGAACTTCTAATCCTCAGATTCTACTTTCGTTACGATTAGAGATCTGTGATTGAAGATCTTTCTCATGTTAATGCCGACTTCTCGTTTTTATCATCGATGAAACCCTGAACCATGCTTAAACCCTAACCCCGTTGGATTTGGAAACACGGAGCTCGTTTAAATCTTCCCGTCTTCTGTTCCGAGTTCTGAAGGAGAAGCGGCTCCAATCAACTTCTCGAGTCTTTTGTCCAGGTACGCCAACAGAATAAATCCCTCCAGGTTCAAATCCGTCGACATCAACAGCAAAATAGCCTTGAACTTTTGTGGGCCGGAAATTGAAAGGGTTCCGGCAAGTGGCATGTCAACCCAAGTGCACTTCTCCTACTGGCCTCATCAACTGATTCTTCTACAGCCTTGACAAAATTCCTGGAGCTTGTCTGCCTCAATTTCTTGGCATAGTGAGGATCAAATGGGATAAGCTCCGCTGGGTCAAACCATCCATAATTGTTGTCACCGAAGAAGGCAACCAATAAATGACCCTCTCTTCTTGTTCGGCGTACAGAAGGAGATGCAAAAGCTTCAATATAGATGTGGCCTGGCCACCACGGGTGAGATTTGACCTTCCCCCATACCATGTCGCCCATTTCAAATCTACAGCCTGAGGCCTTCAATGTTTCCGCTCCTAGCGCCTCAGGCATCTGTCCATCATTAAACATAGCAAACTGAGAATTAAAATCTGAAACAATCGGTTCCTTTATCACCATCGGATCCCACTTTGTTTCTCCAGAAGCAACCATAGGTCCAACATCTGCTTTAGTCGTCAAATCTTTCACTCCACTGTTTTGAACAACAAATCGCTATTCACACTAACCGAAAGGCCCTCGGATTTGACGTCGGAAACCGTAGTTCCATTGTCACCATCCGCTTCCTTGGAAGTAATCTCGGATGAAACTCCAGTTTCGTAAGACCCTCCTTTCTCCGCTTCAATGTTTGTAGCAGCAGAATCATCATTTTCCTGGTTGAAATGCAAACCAGAAAGATCATGTTAACGGGGGTGGATTTACCGGAAAATCTTCGTCACAAAAGTGGTCGGCACATGCCTGTGAATCGCTTGAAACCAACCAACGGTCATCGGTCGCCGCTTGTTTCAGATAGGTTAGGGACGAAGGCCATTTTTAGTTGAAGAGAAGAGGAGCATGCGTTTAGGAGAGAAGGACAATTTTGTCTTTAAAAATTATAAAATTAACGCCATTTCATTTCAATTGACGGTAGGGGTAGCAAACGACGATTTTAAGAAGCTTGAGGGTTATAAGTGATCAAATTTAAATCACGGGGGTGTCCGTGTCCTTTCACCAAACCTCAAGGGGTGTTGCTGTAAATTTCCCTATCTTTTAAGTGGTCCTACATAAAACATTTACAAGAAGAAAAACAAAATGCATTTCTTCTTGTCCGAGAATCCAATGGTACTGCTTGGGATAGGGTTTGGAGGTGTGGGGCCCACTCCTAGCAAGGGCATGCGACCATCTATTTCACAATGGCACTATTGAGTGGTACCGGAGGAAATAGAGCAATACCAGTTGGATGCTCCATGTAGTAAGGACGAAATCATCTATAATTTAATGTTGCATTCGATCTAAGTGCTGGAGTGGGATTCTTTCACGTGGACCATCCTATGGATAAATTTTTTTTTTTTTTGGGAAATTTTTAGGGCCCACCCAACAGCAGGATCCAGTGCAGCTTAAAATTGAAGACGATTTCATCTAATGTGGCAGCATCTCATTCCATTAGTAGGAACACTACATGACTAGTGGGTTGCATAAAGGCTAACTCGCCGATATTATTGATTTTAAAATTATTGACATCGTTATCAAAAGCCAATTCCCATCAAAGTGGGGTTGGTAATAATAAAAAAGAAACTACAATTTTATTGGGAAATTTAAATTTTCAACATATAATTCAATGGGTTTTAAATGAGAAAATATAGACCATTTGGTCCTATTAATGGATTAGAGAATTATAGAGCTGTTGCTCCGAAATTGGGCGAAATAATCCTTATCAACAAACTTGTAACTCTCATCATTTGACTCAAAATTCCTCATCAATAAACTTGCAACTCCCATCATCTAAATTGTAATTCGCCATCAGATCTTGTAATTTCTCATCAAGGGACTTTTAATCATTAACAGGATTAAATGGTTTATATTTCATTATTTTTTTTAACTAATTTGGTCATGACCACTGATAGAGCTGTAAATTTTGCCTGGCCCATCCGAAGCCCACCCAGCCCAAATAACAGCTCGAATTAAGACTTTAGTTTGGGTTTGAGCGGAGCTTAATTTTATGCCCAAAGTTCAGTTTAGGTTGGGCTTGGGTTCATGATTCATGGCTTGAAAAGCTTGAACTCTAAAAGAAACCTATGAGTTACATTTAAACATAATTACAACTAAAGAAGAAACCTATGACTTATATCCAATCATAGCCTTTTTTGTAAGATATTTTTCTCTATTGTTTAAAGGCATTGGGAGTTCTCTTTACCCAGTATTTCCATTAGGAAAATTGCAATGCTATTGCTTCGTCCATGTTAGTATACTATAACCTTCAAGAGAGGTTATTAACCATGTTCAAGTGAAATCTATAAGGATAGTTTTACATATCATATGAATGGCAAAGTTAATTAATCAAATATAGTATCCTCACTTACACACTTAGGAATGGCAACATTAATTAATTATTAGAGCATCCTCACTTGTTATAAATAAAATACAAATATTCATATGAACCGGTTGATTTTTTAGGGAAACTGCCTCGTTTATTATAATATTTGGTTTTTCCTTTTTAAAATACGTAAAGGAATGAATTACATTTTATCTCTTTAGATTTATATTTATTGAATAATTTTCCATTGTTGTTGCATCATAATTAATACTTAGTTCATAAATTCTAATTTTATTTTATTATAAAAGGATTTAAAATGCAATTATCTTAAGAAAATAGTTTAATTTGCGTTGGCCCAAATCCAATCCAAATTCAAGATATAGTTTCAAGGTTAGGTTTGGACTCGAAGAGTTTGGTTACACAATGCAAGCCAGGTGAGTTTGGGCCAAGTAATTTTAGATTAAATCGAACCTGCAATCATTTAACCATACGCCATTCAAAAATACAAGTATTTTTCACAAATTTCTTCCGATTTTCATGCCACGTAAGTGGATCTGATCGGTCATCATTACCCGTTGGCTGTAATTTACTGTCTATTATCAACCAAAAGGGGCACATTTAGAGCAGCGGTGAGTTAGGTTATACGGTTGAGGGTTGAGACATTGAGACTTCTTTTTGGTTTTTTTGGTCGAAAGTTGAGGGTTGAGACATGAGCGTTGCGACCTGAACTGAAGAAATTACGCTAAAAAGGCCCTTTGACTTCATTTTTCCGACATGGATTTGATGTGTTGTGTGTATTTGTGGGTCATTTGTTTCCACTGACGGAGCTTGTTCTCCTTCTCTCACTGTGGGCTCTTGCTCTGGGTGAAGCTCCGGCTCGTGCCCTGCAGCGGAGAGAGGAGAACAGAAATGGAATTTGAAGATGGGATTTTGATAGTAACAGATTCGATTTCGATAAATGCAACTGTTGTAGTATGGGCGCTCCAGCATTTCTCTGTTGGATTGAAAGATTTGAGAATCATTACTCAAGCGTCTCTGCTGGGTCGGTAACGCCTCTAAAAACCCTAGATATCTTTCCATACCTCCTCCTCTTTTATGAAATTCTTATAGCTGATGCTGTGCTTTTCCCTTTTGCTTTTGGGTTTCTCTTCTCTTCTGATTTGAGGGCTTTTGGTTGTGTGAATACTCTGAAATTAGCGATCAATTTGTTGTGGAGTTTTCTTTTGGAATACTGGTAGTTTATTGGCTTATGAATGATAAAAATAAGAAGGCAAAAAAATGAATTCAGCTTGTCTCATCGATTATTGAATTTTCGTATTGAACAGTTAATATGCATTTTCTTCTTTGATTTTGTACGAAGTAATCCGGTCCTATTACAGAAGGAAGTCTATATTTTAAATCATCTTCACTGTCCACCATTATATCAATTTCGGAGAAGCCGGGGTTTCACACACAGCTATGGTTATCAGAATTGGTAAAGGTGCTTAAGCCTGGTGGTTCCGTGTACCTACAAGAACCATCTTTCTTTGACGGAAACAAGGAATTTGTGAGTTTTATGTCTATCAAGCTTGAAATGTGATTGGTTTTTATTTTCGTTATGCTTACTAAAATTGGGCCTGATGTGGAAAACATAGTCAGGTTTTGAGCGAGTCAAAGGCTTCTTTATTACACAACCTTCTATTCACAGGCTTTTATTCAGTGGAAGTTTCCGAGTGTCTTGACCACTCTGCTGAAATCAGTTGCTCAACTCAAAGTTTTGAGCTTATCGCGGTACTTGTTTTAATTTAATTTGCGTAGTTGTTTTTAAAGTTAATTTGCAAAGTTTCTGTTTTTTAACAATTTGCAGAATTTGTCGGAGAAAATTTTGGTTTACTGTTTTATAAAATTGGCAGCGCAGATCAAAGCAAAGAGACCTTGGGATGCAGATACGTCTAATGTCATTCATAACCGACCAGTGGAAAATCCCGAAAACCCTGTGATTGATGCTGGTAACACATTGCGGCCACAGACTGAGGCTGTTGTTGACTTCACAGATGAAGGGAATTTGCTTGCGACAGCAGAGGTTTTGAAGAATTCTGAGTTGCCTCTAGGTTTGCCTTTTCAAGCCTGATTAAATTTTGTGGTTTTTCATTATTTCAGCTGTGATAACAGTTGGTTCACTTTAGCTATAAAAAACAAAAAGGCTTACAGAATGCAGGATTGGTTTTAATCACGTGCACCAGAATGATGAATCTTAAAAATTCTACTAATGACAATGTAATTGAACAAATTTTTTTCCGGTACTTGGCCCAGTTATACAATATGGGAGAAGTAATCTTATGCACCTTTTTATTGAATCATCATTCCCATAACACAAAAGCCGATGCCAAGGTGCTACTGTGTTTGCAACTAAGCTATACAGCAGTAACCTACATGGTTTTTCTTAATTTACAGACTTCATAATTAGTTCACTACTGTGTTCCTTCTAAAACCAAGTGATTCCATTATTTTGCAACATCTTTGGGAGAATCCAAGATGAAACAGATCTCTTTAAAAGTTGCTGCCATGCTTAATTGTTGATGTTGATTGTTAAGAAGTTGTTCATTCATATGTATCTGTTGTGTAATTGTTGTATCCAGCAACTGAATTGGTCCTCCTGCTAAGCCCAAGTTTCCTCAAGATTATCCATGCAGTCCTTTAATTTTTCGTTATGCTGATTTAATTTCCCCTTGAATAATTTAGCTTAGGATCCTACTAGTAAATAAACAAAAGAATAATGTAGCTTAGATGTTGCACTTATGTAGCTCCTTTTAGAAACTACTCATCAGCTTTTTGACGGAAAATTGATATTCTATTAGTCAATATCAAATGGCTTAGTTTAAATTCATCTCTTCTGGATTATGAAAACCTTTGTTGCCGACTTTATTTTCTTCTTCTTTCCAGTTTTTTATTTTTATTTTTATTTTTATTTTTTTGACTTTTCATTTGTCTATTAAAATTAGACAACAGTTTTAAGTTACGGGATCGTATTCGTGAGCGCAATCGTCTCTACCAACGTAGGCGGCGAGCAAAAATGACAGAAGAACAAAAAATGCGAGAAAGGGAGCGAAGACGGCAATACATGGAAAGCCGTAGGGTACAGCCTGTTAGCTTTGAGATGCCACTTCCTCCATCAATTTGTTATGAAAGGGCAAATGGATGTGAACAAACCCCATTGTGTTGTCAGCAGCTGCAGGGAGCTCAAAACATTGAAATGGAGCATAACCAGGGTACAGCAGAAGCAGGTGAAGCTTCCTGAGAGGCCATTAGGACTACACTTTTAAGGTGGGATCAGCTGTTGTATCTAAGAAGCTAACTGCTTTACAATCATGACCAATTTGTATGTAAATACACATTGAACTAGAAACTGCAGATTGCCGTCACATTTTCATGTACAATGAATGCCATTCGTTGTTTCTCTTGTGGTTTAATTTGATGGAAGATAGAAGATGTGGTGAAACCTGAGCTTCTTCTGATTTCTGACCTTTGTCTGTAAACCTGAGCTTCTTCTGATGAATGCCATTCGTTGTTTCTCTTGTGGTTTAATTTGAACTAGTAATCTTTTTTTGAAACGCAAAGTTGTATTAGCTTACCGGACGGAACATTAGTGGAAGAACGTCCTCCAAAATATTTTTCAGAACTCTTAAACTTTCAAATCATCTGTTCCTATTCTATCCCATTTGATCTTATAGACGGATTTTACATATATTTGGAGGAATTACGCTCTTTAATCTTCCGACTGGTGCATGTGTCTTTTACCTCTTCCTCTTGGCCTCATTTTATATGCTAATTTTTAGGCTCCAATCATTTGCAAAACAGCTAAAAGCACAAAATGCTTTTAATATATAATGCCCAACACAAATCATCAAATAGATAGTTTATATTGAACAAGTCATCCATTCTCATCTGGAAGAAAAAGCAAACAAAGAATGGTTAAACATATCATAACAAACTTCATTACATATTTGTTTGAATATCTGCTATAGGGTTTTTTTTATTGGCAATAAGAATAGATTATAGTAATAAAAAGAAGGGATGCTTATGCGAAGCAACTACAAGATGGAAAATTTTCCAGGTTGGTGGAAGGTGAAATAGATGTCCAAGAAGACCACTAGTGCTTGGACTTTAGAATCGCCAACTCCAATGATTCGACCTTTCTCTCCTTATTCAAGAATATTCTCCGGTCTCTCTCCCCCTAAATCGTCTATGAGATAGCAACAGGAGCCTCGTTCCAAAGTAACACCAAACTCGACTTGCCATCCTTACTACTCCAAGCTTCTAGAGCATTACTAACTTTACTGGTTAAACCCAGGATAGGCCGAATCTCTTGATAATTGCTGTCCATGATTTGCTAGCTATAGGGCAGTGAATCAGTAGATGAGATATCAATTCCTCCCTACTCTTAGACATGATGCGTCTGTTAGATTTCAATATATTCACATGCATGAATCTAGAATAAAATTTAAACTGCGTTTTTCGGACTTACCTGCATGCAGAAGACATGGCTGATTTGCTTTCTCTAATTCTCTCCAAAATAATACTGGTTAGGGCTAGCTCTTCCTTTCCTTGCTCCTCTCGATCAGAATTCGTCAAATGGGAGACGTCTTATGTTCTGTCGAAAATTATGATAGGAGAGGGGACCCAGCCTATTTGTAATACAAGAGTCCTCCCATTAAAGACTTCAATCCCAAATAAGATTCTATGGAGACTCCTAATCCAATATGGTCTCCTGGCCTACATACGACTTATATCATATATCAAACATATCAAATATACAAAATAAGGTGCACCAAACCCAATTAAATTGATCATTCATGATATTGGGTCACTAGTAATATAATCACAGACTATATATTCAACTTGTTTTTATAAAACAAAAAATACAATTAATGTGAACACACATAAAAGGAAAAATTCTAACAGCATCTGTTGGGGAACTGCCTACCTCTATAAAAGAAATGGTTTTTCATAAGCCGATTAAAAGAAAATAACTGATTTTTAACTTTTTACCATTATTTTAAGGGCGCTAGCCTTGGCCAATTTGAGTAAGGTCTTTTGGATATTATCTATTACTATTATAAAGCAAACCCATCGTTTTCTAGCTGTCATTCACTTCCTAAAAAGCCCTCAAATTCTTTTCAATTTTACTCTAATATTTGGTTAGTTAGTACCACGTGTCATAAATGCTCTAACATTTGGTTTGTTACCATTACATGTTATAATTAACTGCTCTGTTTCCCTGGTTATGTATAAATATAAAGGGACCCATATTTGTATCATGTATCTTTTCTTTTTGAGAAAATTACACTTGGTTTTTGACAATTGTAAATACTTCTCCTAAGGTTTCTAAAACATCACCAATATATTTTCTGGTTTCATTATTTGCTCGGTATCCCTCGATTCAATGCTAATTAAAATTTGAATGTTCTCCAGTGAATTTACCTTTCTTCAATTACAAAAACTTCAATTTTTGAGATTTTTATAATTAAAAACTATTTTTCAAGGTTTAAAGATAATAATAATTGGTTGTAAAAATCATGAATTATCATTTCAATTTTTAGTTTTTTACTATTTTAAATAAAAAAAACCAAAAGGAAGCGTAATTTGATATTTGCCAAAAATAACCAGCGGTACTCCCGTGGGATGCTAGTAAGCCGATGGAGGTAAAGGGCAAGAGAGGGAAAAAACAAACACATTATTCCTTGTCCCTTTTTTTTTTTTATATATTTTATTTATAAAAAAAAAGCACGTTCATCAATAATTGATATTGTCTTTTGTGGTAATCGATTTACACAACGGCCACTTTTTTTTTTATAGCAAAAACCCCAAATTTATTATTACGAACAACGAGTTCTTACAGCACCACGTACATCATCAAAAAGTAATTGACGTAGAAAACGGGAGGATTTTTTAACCAACAAAGATGAAGAAGCTGGGATATAGAAGCAAGGATTGGCTTAATGAACCAAGGACAGTGAATAGCTTCAACTGAGACAAAGGATTCTTCAACCAGTTGCTGTAGTAACCGGACCATCACCATAGAATCGCCTTCCAGACAGAGATGTGAAATATGCAAAAACTGTGCTAATTTGATAGCTTCCAAGGCAACAGCAGCCTCTGCCATTAAAGACGACCTGGCTATACAAGTGGACGCGATAGCGGCTACAAACAGACCATTATAATCCCGAACAACAATTCCAACTCCAGCTTGACTTTCGCTGATGTGAAACCCTCCATCAAAATTGATTTTAACAAATGGTTGTCTCGGTGATGACCACGTAATAGGTATCTGAAGCGGTTGAGGCAGTGTATACACAAATTTTGCATTTGAATCAAATGGATCAGATGTGCCAATACAAATAAATTTTTATTTTTATTAAAAATAATGTGGTACAAATCTCTGTGATTCCTTTGATTATTTTCTTCAAAAAATCTTCGATTTGAGGGCTGAAATAGCTTAATCCCAAATTAGTCTTCGGCTTTCCAAACTTCACGAGAGGCAGACAAAGCGATAGATCTGGTGGATTCCACGTGTAGATCTGTGATGGATTTGGTGAAAAGTATTCGGCTTGATCTTCGGTTTGTAAGCTTGTTGAAGGTCTTGGAAAACTTCGATATTTGATGTAGATCTCTGGGCTGTAGAGCGTGTTAGAGACAGAGTGCTTGAATCTTCAGATATTGAGTGCTATAGTTGAGCTTCAAGTCTTTAGTGCTTCAAAGCTTCTTGAATCTTCAGAACAGCAGCACCTTGATTCTTCAGAGCTTAAGGTCTTCAGAATAGCAACACTTCAGTTCTTCAGTAGCAGCACTTCAGTTTTTCAGAGCTTAAGTCTTAAGAGTAGTAGAAATTTACTTCTTTTCTTCTGTAGACTTCATCTGTTTTGAATGAAGAGAGAACCCCCCCCCCCCCTATTTATAGATGTTGGGAAGATAAAGCTCTCTAGATCTAAAACTCTTGAGAGAATTATCACAAGTTGAAGATAATTCTCTATTTTTTTGAAGAATTATCCATATTTAAAGATAATTCATTTATTTTGAGAATTATCAAAATGATAATTCTTCAATGGAGCCCACAAGCAATTTATTAGCTATTTTGGAGAGAAAATTCTATTTATTTTATTTAAAGAATTTATCTCTAAGTGGGGTCCACACTTTTGTGAGATTTTGCCATATGGCATTTTTTTAATCTCAAAATTTTCCCTTCCTACAGGCAGTGAGAGGAGCCTTCCTTAATGGTGTTTTGCATTTCTTGTTGTAATGAGTGGTATCGTCCGATGACCTGAAAAACATTAGGAGAAGAGTGATTAAAGAGTGCTTTGTTTCGGTGGGACCAAAGAGTCCAACCGAACAGAGCTATATTAGACAGGATTTCCTTAACAATCGAACCAGAACTCCTCCTTAGAGTAAATGCCAGATTCCGGAACCATTGAAAGAAAGAATGTGTAGGACCAAATTGTTGAGAATTCCCGCCAATTGCCACCAACCAGGCAGCTCTAGAGAATGGGCAGTGAAACCAAAGGTGCTCCACAGTTTCATCATCACCTCCACAAAGAGGACACTCATTTTGTATGGAGTTAATTCTTGAAGACAGTAAATGAGAAGTCGGCAATGCACCTTGCAAGCATTTCCAAAGGAAAAAACGCACTCTTGGTATACAGTTGAGGTGCCACACGAACAACCAGAATGGATCTTCATCATATAATAACGCCTCCCTTATCAAACGGTATGCTGATGCTAAAGTGAATCTCCCATTTGCCGTCAGTTTCCACACATGAGTATCTTGTTGTAGTGGAGGAGAAATTGGGGTCCCCATTATAATTGAGGCAATATTGGCAAGCCACAATGTACATATAAGATCTGTATTCCATAGCATGGATGAATGATCGATGAGATTACTAACTTGACATCCCGGCAGAGCATCCAAATGATCCATTGGACTTGGTAGTCGAATACCAGTAGCTAGCCAATGATCATTAAACAAATGAATATTCTGGCCATTAGAGCCGACTCCTTGAAGAAGATAGTCCTTTAAATTCTTCAGCTGTTTCCATACACACGAATGATGTGCCTTAACAGGAGCCTCGAGGAAAGATGTTCCTGAAAAATACACACTTGCCATTAGTTGCTTCCATAAACTGCAATGATTAGAGTAAAGCTGCCATGCTGCCTTTAGCAACAATGCTTTATTCATGTCCAATGCCCTTCTGATATTAATGCCACCATGCCTCCCTGGAAGAGATAACCTGTCCCACAAATTGTATCAATTGATCTCCAGTCTTTCGAGTGCTGCCAAAAAAATTTATTAGAAATTTTATCTAATCGGTTTAATACTTGTTTTGTTTACACAACGGCCACTTCCAAAAAAAAATAAAAGGGTAAATTACACTTACCTCCCTTGAGGTATGACATAATTACACTTACCTCCCTTGGGGTTTCTGATATAACACTGTCACCCCTTGACGTTTATGTGTGGGTCACACTAACACCCCCTCACTACACTTTTCGTCAAAAAAATAAAGGATGATCATTAAAAAATAAACAACTTTTGAATGTATGACTAAAAATTAATTTAGTCATACATTTTTTGAAAATTAATTTTTAGTCATACATTCAAAAGTTATTTATTTTTTAATGATCTGCCGTGATTTTTTTGACAGAAAGTGTAGTGAGGGGGTGTTAGTGTGACCCACACATAAACGTCAAGGGGTGACTGTGTTATATCAGAAACCCCAAGGGAGGTAAGTGTAATTATGTCATACCTCAAGGGAGGTAAGTGTAATTTGCCCAAAATAAATATATATATATATATAAATAAATAAGTTACACAACGGCCACATTCTTTAACAAGTTTTCCCCTTCAATTAATTGCTCTTACCCAAGGTTTTGAATTTCGGTTGACCTGGGCGTGCCGCCCAGGTCACCGAACGGCATTTCGTCGGCACGCCGACGATTCGCCGGAAAACGAGATTTTCCGCGGTTTCTGGCGAATCGGTCAAAATTTCGTCGGCACGCGAAATTTCAACAGAAACATATAAATTTGCTTTTTTCCCCAAAAAAATCAAAAATTTTACAATAATTCAACAAGCATAAGTTATATACTTCAAAACTGCACTTAAATTACCATAAGCATCAATACTATATCTCAGAAATCATGAAAACACAATGTGGCATGTAAATGTAATGATCGGGCCTATCGGGGTGATGCCTGTGTTTGCTGTGTTTAAACTTTAAACTTTAAATAAAAAATAACAAAGAGGATCCAAATTTTAAATTAAACTAAAACAATAATATATAAAGTAAAAAACATATAATCATACCGTCAAATCAGACATGAAATGAATGACGTGGTGGCTCAAACCCTGATCTCTCACCAATAAAATGATAGTAGCGCTTCCATCCCATCCGAAATCTGTATTCTCTCTTATATGCACGGACATGTTGCTCATACTCCTCCTGTGTCATATGAGCCATGATACCAACTGGAGGGAAATCATCATAATAGTAGCACGTCTCTTGCTCTGGTGGCGACGGAGGAGACGGCGCAGGAAAACCGGGATGCTCGTATGGAGGGGCTACTGCTGCAACTCCAATACCAATAGGTACAACAGGCATAGGATAATAGCCGGACGGATATGGATTCACTGGAAAGATCCCAAATGGATTAGATGTCTACATGTGTGCTCCAGGATATCCGTATGATGTACTATAACTACTACTATCTGATGAATCTGCTGGCCCAAGCTACTGAGGATAGTAGGCTGGATAGTGTCCCTGGGTCAGCTGTGGTGGATAGTGAGGATACTGCTCTCCATAAGAACTCGATGATCCTCCAAGATCTAAAGATCCGAAACTCTGTGCCACAGAGGACGAGTCATCGTACATCCCTGTATGCTGTCTCTCCTTGCCTTTCCTCCTCTGAAAGGAATATCCCCCACTCTCATCACGATCTCTATCTCCGTGGTCAGTATCCTGTGTGGTATGATGGAAAGCCGCCTCTCCAGTAAATGGGCTCAACCTCGGGCCACTGGTGCCAACACCACCACCACCATAACCACCATAATCATCATAACCACGACTAGCACCACCATCTCCATCATCATCATCTGAAGATCCGGACTCATCCTCATCATCTGTCTCCTCCCCCTCCTCCTCCTCCTCCTCCTCTGACAATGAAACATGCCTACGGGCTGGGACTGGGGCTGGTGTCGTCGCAGTAGCGGAGGAAGGAACAACTCTGATGAGGTTATCCAATGAGTCTCCGCGAACCTCCCCCCTCTCCTCCTCCATAGCTGCGTCTACATCGATGCCCAACTTTACTACAGCCTGTGATATGACTGGGCTAGGACTACGATCAGGCTGATCCATCTCAACACATCTAACCCACTCTGTAAATGGATCCTCATCATCGACTTCATTACTGAATAACACATCCAAAGGATCTTTCACAGTCCCGCGCTCTATCTCTAACTGCTTCTGTAAAACCCCGACCCGGATTTGTTTTCAGATCCGCTTGGAGCCGCGTACCGGGGCAGTTATTGAGGGTGAGCTTGAGTAAAGGCTAGAGGGCTACCATTTCTACCCGTAGTAGGGTTCTTATTATGATGATGTATTTTGTCTTGGGGATTGTATATGAGATGTAAATATTATTTTTGGACCTATACTCTTGGGAGAATCTTTTGTACTTATCTGTATATTTTGGGAAGATCATTGTGAATGGTTAGTTGCCTTAGTTGTATTTTGTTCACATGTATGTCATGTTTTGGAGATTATAGTACAAATGATCTTTTGATTATATGGAAAATTTTTATTCCATACTTCTTTAGTCATGCACTCTGATAATTACATTGTAATTGCCCAGGAAATTGTGTTTATCAGGTTCTATTGGGCCCATAAGTAGGTCTCGGGTACGGGTTGGTGCTATGATAGGGCAGACCCGGATCTGGGGCGCTACAGTTGTGGTATCAGAGCATAAGATCCAAATTAGGAATTAGGAACCATCTTAGGTTGGTTTTGGGGATTGAGTGCACGATAAGTAGAGCCTTTTAAGTTGTCTTTTGGATTTGTTTCTAGCATTTTGGTCAAGTGATTATTTTATTATCTTATATGATTGCTGTATGATGAGCCAATTGTGTTTGGTTATACTGAGGTAGTATGAGGCATCGGCCAATGCTGAATATGTACCAAGGTATTTAACCCTATACAAGTGGGATAGTGTGATAGTTATAATAGACAAGAATTTGAGTAATTGTGAAGTTGTGTATATGAAATGTGTGTATATGTTGTTATGAAGTTAATTATTATTTTGGGTTAAGTAATTATTATTATTAGGAGAAAGCTTCCATGATCTTTCCTCCCAACCTTCATATAGCTGCAGATATATCGAAGGGGTTGGTAATAGTAGAGTCATGGTATTCTCCCTGGAATTGTTTTTGCAATCAATAGTACATGTGAATTCCTTGTGTTGATTGCAATTTTTAATATTTCAGTTAGTTATGGTAAGGCATGGTAGACCTCGTAAAGCTGCTACTGTTGCTGCCTATGTGCCGGCTCCTGAGCAGGCCGATATCCCAGCTGATATTCCAGCTTATGTTCCTGTGGATGCACCACCTGGGGCCCCAGCTCACACAGACCAGATGGATGCTGTGTGGAGAGCTTTTGGGCGGGTTTCAGCACTGTTCGAGCAACAGGCTGCTGTAAACCACCATTATGGGCAAAATTTGAATCATCTTAGGAATGAAGTTGGTCAAGGACCAATAGAAGATAGATCTTCCAAGATTATGAAAGAGTTTAGGAAGATGTCCCCTCCTCCCTTCCATGGTCATCCTAATTCCATGGAGGCGGAGAGGTGGATGATGAGAATTGAGAAAGTTTTTGAAGCTATAAGATGTCCGGAGGAGGACAAAGTATGATTGGCTGTTTATGTGCTTGAAGGGGAGGCTGAACACTGGTGGAGATCTCTACGCCAGGAGTTGGTAGAGGGAAATATAGAGATTACTTGGGAGGAGTTTAAGGATCGGTTTGATCTCAAGTTCTTCCCTGAGGAAGTGAGGGCACAAAAGGAGGCAGAATTTTTGACTATCACCCAAGGAAATTTGACTGTTGCACAGTATGAGGCCAGATTTGATGAATTATCCTGGTTTGCTCCACATATTGTGAACACCGACAAAAGGAAGGCCAAACACTTTGAGAAAGGACTTCGTCCTAACATTAGAGAGAAGGTGGAGACCTTTATGGGCACAAACTTTTATGAGTTAGTGCGTAGGGCCTCTGTTATAGAGAGCTCTATTATGAGGCGAGAGGAGGAGATGAGGTCGAGAATGCCGCCTCAACCTACTACTGAACATAGGTTTGGGGGAAACAAGCGGCGGAGAAAACGCTATTTAGGAATGAGGAGGTTTGGTGAGACAGAATCATCGGGAGGTCAAGGTCAGATTGGTAGTATTGCACCAGGAGGAGCTTGCTATCGGTGTGGTAAGTTTGGGCATCACATCAAGCAGTGTTGGTATCCCTCTACATATTAGATGCCACAGACCCGACCGGCACAGCAAGATCTAGAACAACCTATTGCAGCCCCTCCCATACGATCTTTTCGACCACACGTAGACCAGAGAGCACCGGTAGGCCCAAGACAGCAGGGCAGGCCGATAGGTAGAGATGGACTTCAGAGGCCATAGCCAGTCGCTCCACAGCTACAGCCGCAGGCTGGAGCCCTTGCTGTTGTCGTTCATGAGGACCCTGAGCCTAAGCCTGACATCCCGGTTTTAGTAGGAGGTATCATTTTAATTGTGGTCAATCCGTTATCCGTCTTTGTGATTTTAAAGCATCATGTTCTTTTGATTCCTTCTGCATGTGTTGTGTGTATTGGTTTGGTGCATTCCTTGTTTGAGTTTATTTTATTTGTGCGTATTCCACTAATAGAGATTAGTAGGATACAAACAGTGTATAAGTATCATGATCAGATTATGCCAGTTAGTGTTGCCCAATGATTTGATGTGCCTGAATTTTGGGTAGTTTGAGGAAATTCTAGGAATGGATTGGCTTTCAAATTACTTGGTGACTATAGACTGTTTCCATAAGACAATAATAGTCCGTGGTCCAAAAGCATCATGTCCATTGTTTTCAAGGTGAAGGGTTGAATACCCGAGTTAGTTTGGTAGCTCCAATTGAAGTGGGGGTAGAGGATAGCAAGGACTCTAGTGTTGGCAAGGTGCTTGTTGTCTGTGAGGTTGCAAATTTATTTCCAGATGAATTGCCAGGTTTACCACCTCCGAGAGAGATTGAGTTTAGGATTCGTTTCTCGCCTAGAGCGCAACCTATATCAGGACAACCTTATCGGATATCACAGATTGAATATGATGAATTGAAAATTCCATTAGATGAGTTTATAGAGAAGGGTTTCATTAGACATAGTGCATCCCCTTGGAGTGCACCAATACTTTTAGTGCAGAAGAGGGATGGGTCAATGAGATTATGTATCGATTTTAGGCTATTGAATCAAAATACCATAAAGAACAAATACCTTTTACCAAGGATTAATGATATAGTTGATCAACTTAAGGGAGCCACTTGGTTTTTGAAAATAGACCTAAGATCAGGCTATCATTAATTGAAAGTGGTTGAAGAGGACATTTAGAAAATCACCCTTTAGGGCAAGATATAGAGATTTTGAATTCCTGGTCATGCATGTGGGTTAACTAAAGCACCTACAGTATTTATGGACTTAATGAACCAGATCTTTCACTAGTACCTTAATAGCTTTCGTAGTGGTTTTCATCAATGATATCTTAGTTTATCCGAAGAATTGGGGAGAAATGAGAAAGAAGTATCCTACATATTTGGAGAACTACAAGGTGAAATTTCGAGGACGAAATTTCTTTTGTAGGAGGGTAGAATGTAAAACCCCGACCCGGATTTGTTTTCAGATCCGCTTGGAGCCGCGTACCGGGGCAGTTATTGAGGGTGAGCTTGAGTAAAGGCTAGAGGGCTACCATTTCTACCCGTAGTAGGGTTCTTATTATGATGATGTATTTTGTCTTGGGGATTGTATATGGGATGTAAATATTATTTTTGGACCTATACTCTTGGGAGAATCTTTTGTACTTATTTGTATATTTTGGGAAGATCATTGTGAATGGTTAGTTGCCTTAGTTGTATTTTGTTCACATGTATATCATGTTTTGGAGATTATAGTACAGATGATCTTTTGATTATATGGAAAATTTTTATTCCATACTTCTTTAGTCATGCACTCTGATAATTACATTGTAATTGCCCAGGAAATTGTGTTTATCAGGTTCTATTGGGCCCATAAGTAGGTCTCGGGTACGGGTTGGTGCTGTGATAGGGCAGACCCGGATCTGCGGCGCTATAGCTTCGTCCTCAGCCTCATGTTATAATGGCAGAAGACCAACTTCTGTAACCTCTGATAAGCTAGTCGGTTCCTCTGCTTCGTGTGTATGAGTGCGAACGTACTCCAATTGCGCTCACAAGCAGAAGAGGATGCTGTCTGAGCCAATATTCGACACGCTAACTTCCTCAGTGTAGGGTAGGCATGAGCAACGGGCCGTGCCGGCCCGAGCTCGGCACGCCACGGGCCTGGCCCTGGGGGCACGGCCCGCCAGGGCACGCGTGCCAGCCCGGGCCCTGGCGCCGAGCGGGCGCGCGCGGGCCGCGGGCTGGCCCGCCAGAGAGCTATCCGTGGCTAGCTCTCTTTTCCCTCCATAAAAGTGGCTTTTAGCCACTTTTATGCCCATTTTACCCCCCCCAACAGCCATATAACAGCTATATTGGGGGGCTATAGCTGTAATTGATGATTAAAAGACCTTTTCTACCCTTTCAACTGCAAAATAACAGTCATATTGAAGGGTAGACGTGGTAAAAAGCCACTTTTAATTTTCTATAAATAGCCACTCCCTTTCCCACTCCAAACCACACCACTTCTACAATCTCCTACTCTCTTCTAATTGATTATCAAATAGTTTCTTTGCTCTAATTGTTGTAATTGGAAATTGGTGATACTCAATCTCTTCAAATTGTTCAAGCATCAAAAGTGGGAAATTGGACTCTGGAGGTTGAAGGCTTCAATTTCAAAGTTCAAGATTCATTCTAAAGAGGTATTCTTTTATTTAATTTTCCGATTTTAAAATTAGTATAAATATTATTATTATAAGTAAGTCTCTCCTTCTACCTTTCTTATAAATTAGTATCACCAAATATTTATTATAATATTATTTATTAAGATTTTTTTTTTCCAAAAATTTGATAATGGACCCTAGGTATCCTATATTTTTTGACACTGAAGAAAGGGAATATCTTAGACCCCTTTCTGACCCAGTATTTTCTGATGATATAACCCAACCCCAATATAATGATCCTCCCATCCAAGATCTTGAAACAGAATTACCTTCACAAGATATGGGATCGTCTTCCCTACCACCTAGGAGCACTAAGAGGAGTAGAACCTCTAGTGTTTGGCTTAATTTTACAATTTAAAGTGTAGGGAGTGAAGAGAAGGCAGTGTGTAACCATTGCAAAAAACAGTTTAGTTGTAAAGGCAAAGGTGGTACAGGCCACTTGAACCGGCATTTGCAGAAATGCCTTCCAAAACATGGCCAAATTGACCCTAGGCAAACCCAAATTTCTACTAGTAGTGTTGCTATAAGTAATTTTATTTTTAATCAAGAAGAAACTAGGCTTGAAATAGTAAAGTGGGTAATTCAAGAAGAATTACCCTTTAGATTAATAGATTCTAAAAGATTTCACCGTTTACTAACTAAATATTTAACACCACAATTTAAACCTTTTTCACGCCACACTTTAAGAAAGGATGCCATAAAATTATATGTAAAAATGAAAACTGCATTAATAGAAACTTTGTCAAATAGTACTTTTAAGATAGCTTTAACCTCAGATGTTTGGACAAGTAGACAACAAATAAGCTATTTAGCTATAACTGCACATTATATTGATGAAAATTGGAATATGGAAAAAAGAATAATAACTTTTGAACCACTAGATGCTAGCCATACTGGAATGAATATATCAAATGCTATAAGTAGAAATCTAAGAAGTTATAAAATACACAATAAAATAATGGCTCTAGCACTTGATAATGCAAGTGCTAATAATGTTGCAGTAGGAATATTAAGACAACAATTAAACTTAAATATAGATGGAAGTTTATTTCATGTTAGGTGTGCTTGTCATATCCTTAATTTAGTTGTGCAAGATGGATTAAAAATTGTTCAACATCATTTAATAAATATTAGAGATGCAGTAAGATTTATAAAACAATCTAGCACAACCGCTAGAGAATTTAAATATTATTGTGAAACTTTAGGAAAACAATATAAAAAAATTACCCTAGATGTTGAACATAGGTGGAATTCAACATATTTAATGCTAGAAGCTGCACTATGATTAAAACAAGAAATTACAATATTTTATAAAAGTAAAATGCCTGTATGTGACTTAGAAGATCTTGATTGGCAAATAGCCGAAATTTTAAGAGATTTTTTAAAAGATTTTTATGATGCAACAAGATATTTATCAGTAGTTTATTACCCAACATCTTCAAGTATTATAACTTGTTTATATCAAATAAGTATTTGTTTTAAACAATATAGAGATGTACCCATTGCTAAGGAAATTATCCCTGCAATGGAAATTAAAATTTTAAAATATTGGCAAGAGATGCCTAATTTATATTGTTTAGCTACTACAATGGACCCTAGGGTTAAATTAGGAGTTGAAGACTTAATAGATGGAATAAATGAGAATATGAATTCTACTTTTCAAATAGATATAAGAAAAATAAGAAATCTATTAGAAAGACTTTTTTGTGAATACGATACTAGTAGTAGTATACAAGGTCATACGCGAACCCAACAAATACTACCAGATAATTCCCCTTGGAATTTTTTAAGTGGGAGAAGAAAGGGAAAACAACCAGCATCTAGTAGTGGGGGATCATCTGAATTAATGATTTTTTTAGAAAGCCCCCCAATGAGTTTCAATACTATAGAGGAGCATAATGCTTTTAACATTTTAACATGGTGGAAGCAAAATCAGGTTAATTATCCTGTGCTTTCCGCCATGGCACGTGATCTACTAACGGTTCTGGTGTCCACAGTTGCATCGGAATCAGCTTTTAGCGCAGGTGGACGAACCGTGGATGATTACAGGAGCAGATTAACGCCGGAGATGGTGCAAGCATGTGTCAGTCTTACAGATTGGTTAAGGGCAGAACTGAGAGAAGAACAAGAATATGAAGATGATTAACTTGCTGGAGACTTTGATGATTTGAATATTGATTTTAGTCAACCAGAGTAGTCTAAGTTTTTTTATAATTTTTGTAATCAAAGTATAGGAATTGTACTTTATCTTTTTTTTTTCTTTTAAACTGCAAATGATAGATAGATGAGTGGGTGCCAACCTTGTTGGGATGTGCTTATACTATAGTGATGCAGTATTATTTGTTCAAGTAATTATGTAATTTTTGCAAAGTTGTAAGTGTACTTGTGATAATTAATGAATTTATATTTTTTTGAGCAAAATTTATCTCAATATGTGTAAGACAATTTTGTGAACAATAAAAGTATTTTACAGAAATTTTTTGGGCATTTTTTGAGATTTTTTAAAGTTTTTTTTAAAATTTTAAATTAATTGGCCCGCCGGCCCGGCGGGCTAGGCCCGGCACGGCACCGGGCTGGGGTTATGGCCAAACGGGCCTGGCATGCCGCGGCACGGCCGGCCGGCGGCTCGCCCGAGCACGCCTCAGGCGTGCCGGGCCGGCCCGCCGCCCACCCCTAGTGTAGGGGCACTTGTGCCATACATTGCCCACCATTCACCTGGATTTACAAATAGAAAATATTAAAAATTATTTAGAAATTTAAAATTTAAAATATTAATATTCATAATCCCTTGTCACTTACACGGCATCATCTTGTTCCTTGACGCAATCGCCGTAGTCAACCCGAATGAGCCCATCGCATCTCTAAATTGTATGAGTTGGTAGTGGAATAATTTGAAATGGTCAATACTTAATAATTAATATAACTATTAAGAAGAAGTGATATCCATAACATAAGTGAAGTTAAATGCTACGGCCCCTACCTCGTTTCCAAAATCCCCAACTGATTCTGAATGGGGGTCCAACTTCATGAAAACCTCGTGGACACGAGCGCAGAGATCGTGCTGTGCGCCAAGATTATCCTTATAATGATATTTGGGATTCAAATAATACGCTACATTGACGATTACAAGAAAAAACATCAGTACAATAATTAAAATATAATTATAAACATGATTCAATATAAAATGATTTAAATAAAATTGTAATTATACCTGCTGCATGCAAAGGATGACCTAGCGACTTGTACCATCTGTCTTTAACAATCCTCAGTATCCACTTATGTGATTTGGGTGCTGCGGCCTTAATCTGAGCTTTCATCACCGCCATACACTTAAAAATGGATCCTACGGTAGGATAGGAATCTGTGCCAAGCAGCCGCAGTATACAATATATGGGGTGCAGTACAGCAATCAACTCTCGCACATGCTCCCAAAAAGTATTGGACAAAACAATCTCTTCTACTCTCCTCCCGGTCTCTTTGCGACTCTGAGCACAACTCGTCCAATCGTCCCTGGTAAATAGAGATCTCAATCCCTGCCTGTTGCTCAGAATACTATCCAATGCAATATAGTTCGTACCGAAACTGGTAATCCCCGGCCGAACTAAGTCCCCACCACATTTCTCTCTCATCTTCGCTAGTACGAAATTATGGTTGTACACAAATGTGGTGAGTGCTCATGCATCCTTCAATGTCGTCAGCACATTGCTTCTCTTGCCAATCTCCTCTAGTATCAAGTCAATGGCATGTGCAGCACAAGGCGCCCAATACAGGTTATACCGCTGCTGTAATGTCTTGCCGGCTTTCATGAACGCACTGGCACTGTCTGTCACAATCTGAACGACGTTCTCAAGGCCAACCTCCTGTATCACGCTCTCTAATAAGCTGGTAATATAGGGCGCATCCTTGATATTGTGTGATGCGTCAACAAATCTCACGAACACTGCCCTGCCTCTACAATACACCATGAAATTGATGATGGATAGTTTAGTAGGACCTGTCCATCCATCACACATAATCGTAACTCCAAACTGCTCCCAGTGGGGTCGTAGTGATGTAATAAACTCTCTCATCTCTGCCTCCTCCTGATCCAAGTACGTACCCATAATCTCCTGTGGCGTAGGAGGCAAGACTCCCTAACCCGACTCCTGGATAACATCAACCATGTTCTTGAAATGGGGGCTCGCTGCTGCATTCGCTGGAATGTGATTGAAGATAAAAAATTTTGATATAAACTTCCCCATTTTCTCCCTGACAGTGCCCTTGCTCCACACATCCTTCAATTTCTTCTGCTTGGCACCAGATGAACGCCACATACTCGGCTCCATAGGATAATCAGGCATCCTGGTGCTAGTTCCAGCCCCAGCCCCATGTCTAGAACTAGGAGTAGGAGCATCAACATCTGCATCTCCTCTAGAAATACCACCCCTGTGAAATCCATGCCTCGCAGCCTCTGCTCTCTCAAACTCAGACTGCAAAGATGCTTGCACTGAGGCTCTGAATGCTGCCCTCTCTCCCTCTGTCACATACTCGGGTGGGTACACCATATCATCGTCGTCATCAATATCAGGAGCCACAGAGGGTCCGATAGGCTCTACCAATCTACGTCTAACCTCCTCCCGTGCATGCTTCTTCCCCTCCCTAGCTGCACTCCCTGATGCCAAGTGTTGTTGCATCAGCTTCTTAACCTCTAGAGGGACTTGACGACAGTTGACCACGTTATTGTAGTCGTGTGCCAAATGCGGCTTCAACCGTGATACCCCACCACCCTTTATGACTTGGTGGCAATAGTTGCAGACTGTCTTATTTCTGTCTCCCTCGTATCTCGTGCAATGGGCCCAACCAATATCCAGCCTCCTACCACCATCTCTGCCCTCTCCACTACCACTGCCAGATGCCATACTGTCTATCCGTCTGACTGTCTTTAACAGACTAACCAAGAAGTACTACACTGGAATCCGAACACCTGCACAAACGCACAGTAAGTCAATAACAGAGCACAATAACAAATTATAAATATTAATCCACATTAGACAATACTAACATTATCAACTAATTATAATTTCTTATTTATAATTTATAAACTATATTATTATTTATTAGTTATGAATTTTATGAATAATTTGGGATTAATTAATTCGAAAAATCATAATTATATAAAAAAATTATAAACACTCTGATTCTTCAAAATAAATTGTTCTATAAAGACTATAATAAACAAATTATCTTTAGGAATTTAATTTGCGTACTTATATTTTTTTAATTAATTTTATGAATAATTAACTAATTTTCAGATTAATTAATTCGAAAAAATAAAAAATATATAAAAAAATTATATAAACTCCAATTATTTAACATAAATCATTCTACAATAACTAAATCAATTTAATGAATTTAATTTGAGTATTTATCTTTTTTTATTAATTTTATTAATAACTAATTAATTTTCGGATTAATTAATTCCAAAAAATCAAAAATATATAAAAAAATTATATAAACTCCAATTATTTAACATAAATCATTCTACAATAACTAAATCAATTTAATGAATTTAATTTGAGTATTTATCTTTTTTTATTAATTTTATTAATAACTAATTAATTTTATGATTAATTAATTCCAAAAAATAAAAAATATATAAAAAATTATATAAACTCAAATTATTTAGCATAAATCATTTTACAATAACTAAATCAATTTTATGAATTGAATTTGAGTATTTATCTTTTTTTATTAATTTTATTAATAATTAATTAATTTTCGGATTAATTAATTCCAAAAAAGTCAAAAATACATAAAAAATTATATAAACTCAAATTTTTTAACATAAATAATTCTATAATAAATAAATCAATTTTATGTATTAAATTTGGCAACTTATCTATTTTTCTTCATTTTATAAATTATATATCAATTTTCGGATTTAAAAATTAAAAAAAATTAATTTTCTAAAAAATTAATCCGGGGGCACGCGTTTGTAGATCGGATGTCCCCATCTAACATATATAATTATCAAAGTCAACAACAATATTTATCTAATTTAAATGAATAAAAAAGAAATTATATGCATTTTCGACACAAATAATTGCAAAAAATATATTTTGTGTGCAAAAAATAAAACACCGACACCCATCTATAGATCGGGTGTCAGGCTTCAACATATAATAAATTCAACACATTCCACAAGCTTTTCATCAAAAAATTTTGAAAAAAACGATCTTACCCCAACGTATGCAATGAACGCCGCTTGATTCTCCACAAAATCCTCTCTCAAAGCAGTGTAATCTTGCTAGATTATGAAAAACGACCAAAACCCTGCCTAATCCATTCAAAAATCGCAGCAAAATACCCCCCATAGCATACGGCAGCATCTCTCGTTCGTCCCCCCATTTTTTATTTTTGCAGGTCAATTTGGGCGAAATTTTGCCAAAATCGACCGGCGCGTCGGTAATATTCTGCGTTTCGTTTTCAATTAAAATGCCGACCGCCGCCGAGCGAAATTTCGCTCGGTACGGTCGGCATTTCGAAATATTTCGCTGGGGCACGACCCCAGCGATTTCCCCCGGCAAAACGCATCGCTGGGTGCCCTGACCGAAATTTCGGCGGCACGCCCCGAAATTGTAAACCTTGCGGGTTACCTAAACCACCATTCGTCGCCCCAACATTCTTTTTCCCTCGGTTTCCTTTTTGTTTTCTCTCAACCCACCGTCATAGTCGACAAGTAGGACCGCAAAGCCTCACAATCCACGACAATCGAATCGAATTGAACGATTAGGGCATCTTTTTTCTCTCAAGTAGCAGTGGATTGATTTACCTTTAAAAAGGTATGTTCGTCTTTGAATCGTTTAAGTTGATTTTATTTTTTTTTGGTTTAAATGTGTTCCGTTATTGCATTGTCTCTGTAGATGTATCTGATCCATCTTTTTCTCTCAAGCCGAGTTAATCCGCCATGCCTGGATTTTGCTCATAATTTTTCATCGGTCTGATTGGATGATTATGTGGATGTCGGAACTGAAACCATTCACTCCAAGGGTTTTAAATTTGCTGTTAAACATTTTAACAATCGTGGCCTTGTTCTTAGAAAAGGGGATAAAACACTCAATTTGAATCCATCTTCCATCATGCGCCTTATGCCGCCCAACACCCTTCCTCCCTTTTACGAGGCTTGTTTATGGTCTCATTGCACATAATTCAACAAGTTTCCAAGCGTTCTTGAGGTGCCTGCAGAAAATGTGTCACCTTATTCCTTACGTTAAATGATAGGATGTTCAGACATATTACTTTCACACACCATTGCCTTCTATCTATTCATTTTTTGGCAAAATACCAGATTCTTCTCAACCACCTACCCGAGTTTGCATCAGCTGTGCTTTAAGTGCTTTAATTTCTCGATCACCGAATAGAGATTTTGTTCTTTTGTGCGCTTCGTGTTTTTTTTTATGCTGGTGTAACATAGGGCCTAGAATGGTTATATCAAACTTTATCATGTGTTTCTAGTTGATTGTTTACTTACAATTTTGACTATTTTAAATGTTGTTAAAAAAAAAGACCATGTTAAACGGTATCAGAGCAGGTTTTCCTTGATCTTGATGGCTAGAGATAACTATCAACAAGGAAGAAATGAGGAACACAAAAAATTAACTTGATGTTGATACAGGAAATCAGCTTATTGCCCATGAAGAATTCAGCGTGTTTCAACAAGAAACCAGGAAGTCCCTACAAGGGATGTTTAATTTTAGAGGATCTGACCTGTAAATCAGGATGCATGATGCTATAAGAAGAGTTTCCTTATGGAGCAGAAATGCGTTGTGGAACAAAGGCAATTAGTTAACCCCAAAGAAGGGTGGTAGTTGTTAAAGATTTGAGTGAAGATGACTTTGAGGAGATTCTTTCTATTTGATTATGGGATAGTATAAATAGGTGGGACTATGCATATGATATTGGTTGCAAATACCGAATTAGCTTAGGCTTCACCTGAAGTCAATGGTATATTACGTGTTGAAGATTCATTGGTTGATTGATTGTAGTTGAGAATTTGCTTGACTATATTGAAATGCTGGACGATGAGAAGGTTAAATTGGTGGCAAGCAAATTGAAGAGAGGAGTTGTTGGATGGTGGGACCTTGATTGGATGACATGCAGAAATTGGACCATAAATATTTTCTAAAGATTAACTAGCAATTGAATTGCTGTTAAATCATTTTTTAGGCTGGGTGGGTGAAAGACAGCTTTTAACATAAAAAGAAGTCTTGTATGGAAGGTTGGATCCAGTTTTATGATTGGATGGATTCATCTTTTAAAACTAAAGATCAACTAGCATCTTTATGAGGCTGATGAATCCTGTTTTATGAACATTTATAGGCAAGTTTATGTTGTCTTCTTGATGAGATTTTTGTCTATAGCACTATTCAGGAAGAGCATCTATGAGGTGATTACATTCTATAAGAGAAAATGTACATGAACTTGAAGAATTGTAGCTTCTTAACTGAAATTATGGTTTCTTGGCTACATCCTGAGCAGAGATGGTATCTGAGTGGAAATAAAAAAGTGAAATCTGTCAAGGAGTTTCAACACTGAAAATATGCATGAAATTTGAATTTTTCCATGGGGCTGGCAGCATATTTTTATCAATTTTGAAGAATTTCAATATGATTATAGCGCTCATTTTAAATTATTTGAAGAAAAGAAGGTTCTTGCGGAATGTGGATGCTGATCAAGCCTTCAAATTATTTTTAAAAAAAATAGTTGACTAGTGCTGCAGTTTTAACTCTTCTTAGCTTCAAGAAGCCATTCTGGGTTGAATATGATGCATCAAATGCGGGTGTTCAACAAGTAATATCCTAGGAAGATCAGATCAACCAGTTGCTTCTTTTAGTGAAAAATAAGCAATGTGTATTGTAATTTGCAAGTGTTTGACTACAAGCTAGAGTTCTATAAACACAGGAATTATGGCATTGAAGGCACTGCTTGGTCTAGAGAGAGCTTTTTTCTTATACAAGCTGCGAGTCGCTAAATTTTGTTAGTATCCAAGGAGCATCAGCAGATTATATACCTATAAAATTTAGAATTACAACGGTACACCTTTGTCTTAGAGCATAAGTCAGGTGTTCAGAACATGGTCACTGATGCTCTTAATCGATGAGCTTTGATATTTGCTACATTGCAAGGAGAAATTTTGGATTTGATTTTTTTTATTTTTTCCTTTTTAGTTATGTAGAAAACATATGAGAATCTGGGGAAAATATAGAAGCAATACAAGAGTAGACCACATGGTGACCTCCTTATCCAATATGGGTATCTCTTTAAAGGGAGTCAATTTTTTTTTGAAAGATAATGAAATTATATATTAAGAATGGGAGAAGGAAAATACAAGAGAGATGTGGATGCACTCAAGATAGAAGAGAAAGTGCACCCAAATTGCAGGGAATGCAGACCGACGCCATAGAGTGACCCACTACACTACTCAACATCAAGAAGCACCCTCATTGACTCACTAACAGCTCCTTCCTTGGCTAACTGATCTGCAAGCAAATTAGCCTTTCTTGGTATAAGGCTGAATGAGATATTCAACGCATATACCCAGCTCCTTCCTTGGCTAACTGGTCATATATTTCTAGTTGATTTAGGAGTTTTTCCTAGTGGTCCATAAAAGAGAGTACATTCACCCTATTGTATGCATGCTTGTTTTACCGCAAAATACAACCACACTATTCTATACATAATTATTTTACACCAAAATATTGGAGTTTCTTGGCTCTCTATTAGATATTCCAGCATTTGTCCATTGAAGGGTGAAAATATTTTGTAGCATATGTATAGACAATGTAACCATGTAGCTAGTAGTTGATATCCTGGAGCTTAGCTAGGGTCCATCAACTTTGCAATGCACAGATTTGGATTTTAATTAATTTTTCTATACTTGTGAACAAGGTTAAAGTTTTTGAATTTTTGAGCAGGCATACATATTACATACAAAAACTACAGGAAAGATGCATGTCTTATATGTAATTGTTTATATTTTGAAAGACTAGTATAGCAATAAAATTTTTGGCACTGATGCTAAATTGTTTGGTATTGTATATTTATTTATGATTTCTTTTTTACGAGGAAAAGAACATACTTGTTTCATTTTTCCATTAGGTATTTTCTTTCCACTGTCAATAATGGATAATCAAAGTTACACAGAGTCGATTGAGAATGACAAGATGCTTCCACCACCACCTGGGAACTTCAAAGACAGAGAAGAGCTTATCAAACATGTTCGTGACTTTGCAGCAACTCAAGGTTATGTGGTCGCTATTAAAAAGTCAAATAAGGACAAGGTAGTTATCCTTGGTTGTGACAGAGGAGGGGTTTATCGTAATAAGCATAAGATTGATGATAATACTCGCAAAAGGAAAATATATACACGCCTTATAAATTGTCCCTTTGAAGCCAGGGGTAAAAAGCAAAAAGATGGCTATTGGGAGCTTGTCGTAGTAAATGGGGAACACAATCATGAAGCTTTACAGTACATTTCCGATCATCCTTTTTCTCGTCATTTTTCAGAGGAAGAGGTCTTACGTATTAAAGAAATGACTGAAGCTGGTATGAAACCACGTCAAGTACTCAAGGCACTCAGGCAAAGTAATCCGGAGCTTTTATCAACAACACCACGGCATCTTTACAATCTCAAAGCAAAGCTCCGCCGTGAAAATTTTTCAGGTATATGGATTTTTTAGATGAAGGAACTTTGCGGTTTAAAACTGATTGTGCCTTTCTGATCTTTCTCACATGGTTGGTTGGTGCTCTGAAACACATGTGATCAGCTAGTTAATCATTCATGCATTTGTAGTTAAGTGAGGGACTCTGATTTTTTATGTGAAAAACTAGTCACTTAGCAGTAGAAACTTTGGTAATACAAGGTAACATCTTCTATGCTCCCCTTAAAAGGCTAAAAGAATGTAATTGATTCTAGTAATTTTGGTGTTCACATATATATCATATTACATTATGGTCCTGGTCTGGGGTTCACTCATCCTTTTTGTCATTATGAGCTACGATTTGGTGTTGAGGGTAGGACCTTAGGTCTGGTTTACCTTTGTTATTTACCTGAACGAGAAGGGGAGAAAAGGACGAAAGGATTGGGTTAGTGCTTTTAGGACATATAGTGATATAACCAGATCCATACCTGAAATGAAAGTTACGTGTGTTGCTGTCGTAACTTATTATGTCTTGTAGTCTAAGGCCACTTTAGCTCCATTTATGTAGTATCTCGGTATTGCTTGCGTGCCTTCTCTTTGGGTTTGTTGCAACAAATCAAGTGCGGATCCACAATAGTTGGGATGGTTGGCAACTGGGGCCAGGCCACCCTTTCAAAATCCATAATGGATGAAACGAGGAAAGGAAAACTTTAGGAACTGCTGCTGAATATCCTTCATCCTTTTAAGTTGTAGGAACTGGCCAACATGTCCTCTAAACACCCATTGTGGATGAAATGAGGAAAGAGAAATTCTGGCAACAGCTGCCAAATATCCTTCTTCCTTCAAGTTAGAGGTAGAACAATTTTCGAGAAATAACTTGATTGAAAAAAAGGAGGGGGGGAGGAGGGAAGAACTATTATCCTGTGTTCTTCAGTGACCACTGATTGCAAATCATGAAATGTGTATGCGCTTTTTCTATCTCTGCCCACACATCCAACCCCCAACCCCCCTTCTTTTCTTCCTCCTCCATTCCTCCCCCTTCTCACGACAGCCACCTCCGCCTTTCATGGTTTGTGGTTACCCCATCCTAATCCATTGTAAGCAATCTGCTTCAAATTCTTTATGGTTCATTTTTTTCTTTTAATTCTATTCTACATTGCCCTCAAGCAGTCAAAGGTCTGCTACAGTTTAATTGGTACTTCATGCCACTATGAGGGTGAACCAGATTCTGTGATGGCCCAAAAGACTTTTGCTGGCTTTTATTAGTGAGGAAATGTGGAAAATTTAAGAGCAGGAATGTATGTCTACCAATAAACCTGTGTAAACTGTTAACTGAATTGGGATTTCAGCAAACAGTCAGTTTAACACAAAAAAAAGAAAAAGAAAAAGGAATGAAAACTTAGTGGATCACTTGGCAATAACATTTGATTTGTATACCACAATCCACAGTCAATAAGGAAATGTTTGCACTGCAGATGGCAGCTTCAAGTCATGGAGACCTCAGATATATAATCTTGAAAACTCTTACCTGTTAGCAGCTATCAAAGCATCTCCGTTACATCGTAACCCCCCGGTAAGCTTAGATTTGGGAAGGTAATTCTACAATTGTTATGTTTTCTCCTTTTTTTTTTCTCTCTCTTGGTTATGTAGTATCCAGGTTCTCAGGTCCAACTCTCCTCATCACTGACTAATAATAGATGTTTGGTACTTGAATCATAGATGAGGGTGCGCAATCTTATTGGTGGACAATTTGTGTATTCTCAAGCTGGTTCAACCATTGATGTTTTAAATCCTGTAAGAGCGATATGCCATAAGATTGTTCCTTTTCCTTTTTCCTTCTTGTTATAATTGAGTTATTTAATCATTGTTTAACTATAGGCAACACAAGAGATTGTTTCAAAAGTCCCTTTAACTACTTATCAAGAGTTAAAAGCTGCAGTAAATGCAGCAAAACATGCTTTTATTTCATGGAGAAACACACCTGTTACTGCTCGCCAGCGCATCATGGTCAAGCTGCAGGATCTTATACGAAGAGATATTGTAAGAGCATAAGTTATTGATTCCTATGTTTCTTTTTCCCTCCCCAGCTTTGGATATTGAAATTTGATTTATAATATATGCTGATCTATCAACTTGCTACCAGGATAAGCTTGCCATGATTATTGCTGTTGAACAGGGAAAGCCATTGAAGGATGCCCATGGTGATGTGTTATATGGGCTAGGTTTGTGGGTTTATAATCTTTGTCTCTTTATGAGAACCTGCACTCAGTTGTGGTCAAACTCTGTAAATTATTGGGTTTGCTCTTGTAGAGGTTGTGGAACATGCTTGTGGAATGGTTACTCAACAAATGGGGAAGTTTGTTCCTAATGTATCAAATGGAATTGATACATGTATCATTAGAGAGCCACTTGGTGTCTGTGCGGGGATATGTCATTTCAACTTTCCAGCATTGATACCGTTATTGGTATGCCAGCTTATTTTCTCGCAATTTTTTGCCTGTTGCTTACATATATATGATTGTCCCTAATAATCAAGATGTTAAAGTTGACTGCATATTTTTCATAATCTTTAAATTTCTTCTTGCAGATTGATACATACATACATACATACATACATATATATATATAGAAAAAAAAGAATGTTAGTGTGCTAGATTAAGATCAATCTAATATAATCCACCAGAATAAGATGAGTTTTTTTAATCTGCCTTGGTGCTGTAAAAATTTGTTACATATATCTGCATCACAGCTCCACACCCACATGCTTGTCTATCTATACACCTTTCACAATAAAAAAAAAAGAAAAAAACAAAAAGTATTCTGGTATTTGTGGTATTTTAGAAACTTCTTTTTACTTTATCAATAGGAAAACAGAAGTTGATCTAAAGATGAGTTCTATGATTTCTACAGATGTTCCCGATTGCACTTACTTGCGGCAATACTTTTATTCTAAAACCTTCGGAGAGGGATCCAGGTAATTTATTGAGCCCCCATCATCGCATTAGAAGTCTCTTTATTTTTCAGTTTAATGTATTTCTGATTTTATGAGAACCCAAGGAGCAAATGTCATTCATTTGATTTTTGTGTTGTACGAACTTATGTAACTTAGTCACCACTTTTTGATGTGCTGGTCAGAACCGCCTTGGGTTTTGTACGATCTTTGTAACTAGGTCATGATCTTTTCTAGGGTTCTGGTCAGAACCATCTAGGATTCGTTAGGCATTTGTGTATGCAATGTTTATCATTATTTTATGATATGGTAAAAATTTATATGTCTGGTGGTTGGTTTGTATATCCAACCAATGGGTTTTGAAGTGAGAGAACACTTTACCAATCACTCTGCTGGTCTTAATGTCATTTTCACGGTTCAGAATGAAATTTTCTATTTACTGAATTTGAAAGGGTTATGGTCAGAACCATCTAGGATTTGTTAGGCACTCGTGAATGCAGTGTTTGTCATTATTGTATGATGTGGTAAAAATTCATTTGTCTGGTGGTTGGTTTGTGATCAACCCGTTGGTCTTGAAATGAGAGAACACTTTCCCAATCAATCTTCTGGTCTTAATGTTATCTACACAATTCAGAATGAAATTTTCTATTCACCGAATTTCCTCCTGGTGGATCATTGGGTAGATCTTATCAGTGTTGATGATTAATTTTATGGGCCCACATATGGAGATCCAGATCGTGAAAATTGTATGAATCAATTGATTATAACCAGTTTAGTTTACTGGCAGCAATTCTTAAACAAGCATATGCATTTGATTGTTAGGATTAGGCTTTTATAGTTCTTGATTCCTTTGATCTTGTGCAGTGCGTCTCAAGTGTGGCTTTTAAACTTACTCTAATCAAGCTGGCTAGATCAATGAGTACCTCATTCCACTGTATTAATAGATCAGCTAATGAAGCTGTGGATTTCCTTCCTTTTCTTTGTATCTTTAATTCCCTCACCAATATATGCTTATGTTAACCATCCAAAAGGGCAAAAAAAAAGAAAAAAGGTTTGACTTGTTATGTAGGTGGCTTTTGCGTGTGTGCTGTCAGGCTACCACTTGGAAGCATGATAAAATATCTATTTTGACTTAAGTGATTAGATATACTGAATAAGTAATCCTACTTGATGGTAAAGATCATTGGGCAATGGTGGAGATTTATTTTTCTCAAATGGGGGCACAACGCCACTAACTGTATTAAAGAAATTGCAGATGATAACCATGCTACACGTATAGCATGTCCAGGAATAGGAAAAAACGCCTGGGTGATTTTCTTTTCAATTTGAACTTATATTTTATCCACTATGTGGGATAGAATAAATCTTATCTTAATCCTGCCCATCTTGTTGTCAGTAATTGTAGGATAAGTAATATCTCAGTGTTGATTGAATTCATTGCGTTGCAATTTAATTTCCATCAGAATAAGGTTGACTTTTCAGTACTTGGATCTTAAAAACTTCCTACCATTTGTATTCACTATGTTGGAATTCGATTGGGGTTGTGCAGCTTGCAGAAAATGTGATTTGGATTGAGTAGTATAGAGTTAACTTTTAAAAAATTTTCGTATCATTCAAACTTCATACCTATTTAAAAATATTGTGATTTTGCTTGAGCACCATGGAGCTAATTCTAACAGAATATTCAATGTCTTTGGTTGACACCTTCAATATATCTGAACAACACTCTAGTGGTGGTTTTGGGGGATAGGAAGGAAGGTAGATGCTTGTATAAATCTCTATGCAATTCTGTTTTATGGGGAATTTGGGAGAAAAAATGTGAGGCTTTTTTGAGAATCCTAAGGTTTACTGGTGATCATATAAAGGATAGCCTTCATGGGGGCAATGGGGTCTCAATATTGAAAGAATTTAGGTACTCTGTATATTTGCTGATGAAAGAGTAGAGAGAGAGAGCCTTTTACATGACTCTGAATATAGTGCTTTAGGTTTGTCAGATTCCTCCTCCTGAGAGGTATTCTATCAAACAAAATTTGATGGGTGCTTTTTAGGTAACGTGGGAGATGTGGTATTGGCCGTGTCTTCAAGTCACACATGTATTCCAGACCTGTTGTAGAGGGTTTTGCCATTGGGGTAAAGTCAAATAATTTCCTTTTGGTCCAAAAAAAGTAAGTAGTCTTGCATCATAGAATCTGTTTGTTGATGAGTTGGCTTAGAAGGGAGCCATGAGGGAAACCCTGGCTTTTTGATAGGAGGTGATATTGAAATTTTTGTTCTATATAATTGCTACAACTTGTTTCATCTTTCCTTGCCTTTTTTCTCTTTGTATTCTTGGGAAGCCTTTAACGTGTAATATTTTAGTCTTTGTTCCTAAGAAAGCCTTTGTTACCCATCAAGAAAAAGAGAGAAAGCATCTAGTAAAGGAAAAATGCCAAGAGTCTCACAGGGAAGTGGGGAAAGTATGGGTCTGTTATAGTTTTAGTTCAAATGTCTTAAAAAAGGTTTAAAGCATCAGTTTCAGGTTTGATGTTGGCCAAAATCATCAAAATAGGAGCAATTTGACAAATTCTGGCCTATAACTTCACTGGTTGACTCATATCAGCCACCCTTGAAAAATGATGTGACTTGGTTGATACTTGAAAGTTGAAACCTTTGTTGCAAACCTGGAGTCCTGAACCCAGACCTAATAAGATTAACAATGTTTTTAAATGTGGTATGGTTCTATCTGATTGCTTCTTTAAGTAATACCTTTTTTTTATTTTTTTTTATTTATGTTTTCAAGAAAATTCGTGGAACAATTTATTTCAATTATACCTAATGCTTAATTTTTTTTTTCTTTCTATCAGAGTTTTAACTATTATAATCATTTGGAATATTGACCTTTCATATGAGATGGCTATAGTGGTTAATTATATTGATTTTCATGCAGGGGCTTCTATGAAACTTGCCGCACTTGCAATGGAGGCTGGCTTGCCTAATGGTGTCTTAAATATTGTTCATGGAACCAATGTAAACATCTAATCATTCACTAGCACTATTGTTTGTTTTATTGGTTGGCTTGTTTAAGCAGTAACTGCACTAAAGAATTAAATGTGTTCAAACGTTTTTGTCTCACTTCAAGTCCATCTAGATTTATCATATGATATTTCAGTGGCAAAGCTACTTGCTATTTGGATTTGCAAAACAGGCTGTGTGCACTACACGCTCCTTTCCTTTTTGGGGATTTCTTGCTGTCATTTATCTAAGTGTTGTATGATCATATATAAATGTATGATTTGATGTTTCAACTTTCAATAAATTAATATTCTTTGACAGAAATCCTCATTGTATATCAATTTGAACAGGAAATTGTCAATAATATTTGCGATGATGATGATATCAAAGCAATTTCATTTGTTGGCTCAATTGCTGTAAGTTCATCCATTAGCTTTCAGAACAATATCATTTCTCATTTTTGTATAATTCTTCTATATTTAGAATTAGGTTTTTATCATACCTCAAAATTTATGTTATTAACTATAAAGTGATCTTCATAAACATTTGTAAAATTATGAATTCTGGGGTTTTATGAGGTTTTTCATTTTAGAAAAGCGATGTACATTCACCATTTCTTTTTATCAGTCAAATTCATTGTACATAACCCTGTTCCCGTAAAAAAAAAAGGTGGTCCATGCACAATTAGTTGTGATTCAATACTTTTTTGACATAAATTTTGCAGAAATAAATGAAATACCATCATCAATAGCCCTCAAAAGCATATACTCAAGATCGATGTTTGCAGTTCCAGCGAAATTTCCCGTTCCTACGTGTTTTGGAGCAAAACCCATAGGATTTTGTAGGGGTTTGAAACCCCCCCCCCCCCCCCCCCCCCCCCCTATTTTGAGCACTAGAGGTGGTATGCCGCCCCTTCCCACTTGAAAAGGAGAAATTGATGGCACAGAATGCAAGCTACCAATTTCATGACATTCCACAGGACAGGCCATGGGCAAGGATGACATGCCTTGTAGAATCATTGGAATACAATTAGAGAAGTAGGAGGGAGATGTGAGAGAATGACAAAAAGATAGAGTGAGAAGGGAGAAAGAGATGAGAGGAGAGAGGGAGAGCGGGCGAGAGAAATGGGGAAGCTTACTTGGTTTTTCTCACTCGTTGCTCCTTGTTTCGCAACTAAGAAAGAGAGAGAGAGAAGGGGCGAGGCCTTCAAACAAATAAAAAACAAAAAGAAAAAGGAAAAAGTGAACAAGATACGAGAGATAAAAGAGGGGAGGGGCTTTCTTTAAGTGCATGGAAAATTATCAAACTATCCCTCACAAATTACGATCTTACCTTACTTTTATGGACTGATAATTGATGGTAGGTTTGTTTTCCTTTTTTTTTTTTTTAGTGAAATTTGATAATATATTGGTCCTTGTAATTTAGTTGTATTCCTTGAGAGGTATCGTGTTTTATGATGTATTGGTTCTTAGGAATTTTTTTTTTTTTTTGCAAGCTTTGGTTCACGTTTCAATGCATGTACATGCATCAGTTTGTTTCCATATGACACAGTTCCTTGTGATTTTGTTTTGGTATGATATTTCATCATTTTGAGTCTATTCGCATCTAAATGAATCTTGCCTTTTGTCTAAGAATATCTATGCTTTTCAATGTTTTGAATATTTTTTTTATGTTGCTTCCTAATGTATTGATATGTTTTCTGAAACTGTATTTCTGAAGGATAGACACTTACCCTTGATATCAAATTGTGAATTTTTGTAGTATATGCCCACTACTAGTGTGTGCGTATGTATGTGTTTGTGTCTGTAATGGGTGCTTACTTTGCATTGCTTTTAGTGTCATTTCTTAAGATCATATTTGGTTATAGAGGAAGAAATAAAAGCAAAGATAATCGAAAACAAGGGTAAAATAAGAGCGAGGAGCCAATTTTTGAATTTTGTTATTGTGGAAATGAAAAAGGAGAAGAATTATTTCTTCATATTCATTATTTGTCTCTTCAATCACTTTCTTCCCCAAACAGTATTTTGGTGGTAGGGTGTTCTTTGGAAGTGGTGGTGCTTACAATGGTGGAAGTGCCAAACATGGCGGTGGTTGGGATGAGAGAAGTAATAGGGAAAGAGAGTGAGGGGCAACGGCAAAAAAGATGATTTCATGCGCCCATATATTTTCATCTTTTCATTTTTCATGTCATTTTATTCTCACATTCTAAGAGTGAAAAATGCCTATCTACCTTTTTTTATTTTTATTTTTTTTATTTTCTTATCCCGACTTCCCATTTCGTATTTAGATTTAGCAAAAGTTTTTCCACTGGCTGCTATCATGATGCAACCCTCCTCCTCCTTTATCTAGGCTTGGAACTTGTAGCACATAAAATATAGAGCAAGAAAAGCACACATCGGGGGAAAAGCCTTGGGTCCATATGGCATCCCTATAGAGTTATGGAAGTGCGTAGGAGATATTGGCATATCTTGCTTGATTAAACTATTTAATTAAATTTTAAGGACTGGAAAAATAGCAAATTCTTGGAGGCTTAGTATAGTAATATCTACATATAAGAATAAGGGAGATGTGCGAAAGTGTTCAAATTGTCATGGAATTAAACTTATGAGTCAGATTATGAAAAATTGTAGGAAAGAGTGATTGAACATTGATTAAGACTAATAATTAGAGTGACAAAAATCCAATTTGGATTCATGCTTCGAAGGTCCACCATAGAAGCTATTTTTTAACTTACTAGCATGGTGCACATGCAGTACTTCACGTATGTGGATAAAAAATTTAGGACATATAAGGGATAAGGAATTGTTGAGGGGTATCTTTTGGAAAGTGAAAATTGAAAAAAGACAAAGTTATCCATGTAATATATAAGGCAAAATGACATTAGAAGGTTATTTTAGGAAAAAAAAAGTTCATAGTTTGGCACGCTTTCCTAGGGGGTTCTTCCCCATTATATATAGTATAGAATCTATAGATATAGTTAATAGAAATGTCTAGAGAAAAGAAAAAAGTTTTGCATATGGTTTTTATTGATTTGGGAAAAGCATATGGTAGGGTTTCGAGAGAACTAATTTGGTGAACTTTGTAGAAAAAGGTTATTGATGAAATGTATTTGATGCACTTAAGGATATGAATAATCAAGGCTTAACTAAAGTAAAAACCGTTGGCGTGAGATAACTGAGTTTTCAGTTAAGATGGGTTTGCGCCAAGGTCCACTATTAGCCCATATCTATTCGCTTTAGTTATGGATGCGTTGACGAGTCATATCAAGATGAAGTGTCTTGGTATTCGTTATTTGCAGACGATATAGTCTTGGACTCTTGGTAGGTCGTACTAGAGAAGAAATGAATGTTAAGGTAGAATTGTAGACATATATCTTTAAATCAAAGGGTTCTAAAATCATTCATGCGAAGACTGAATATATGAAATGCCCTTTTAATATTTAAAAAAAACTAATGAAATTATTAGGATTGACCATTATAATGCCCCTTCAAGCAATAAATTCAGGCATCTTGTGCCAATAGCAAGGTTTACAATGTCTTCGACCAACATTTCGCTAGGTGTCGCCCTCGACATGTCAACGAAATGTAGGGAAATCGCTAGTAAATAAAAAATAAAAAAAGCATAAAATAGTAAATTAATGAAATATTATGCTATTCCTAGGCCTAAATGAAACTACAATACACCTAAAAACATAAGAAGAGTGATAAAAATATATGTAAATGGATTATTTGCATGCTTAAAGGAAGTTTAATGAAAAATTGAAGATAAAATTAAAATGCATACATAAAAAGAAGGTGCAAATAGATACCAAGGTCAGGGGTATTACCTCACACATAAATCATTTCATTTTATATCAAATTTTCATGCAATTATATTAAGTTTAGCTCCAAATAAATTCTAAAACAAGATATTAGTCACACACAATGCCCAAATCACTTGAATCTTCCTCCAAGTCTTATTAAATCACATTAACCTTCAACAATCACTCTTTTCAAGTGTTTAGACAGGATTTAGATGGAAGAAATGGAAGAAAAATTGCAAATCTGGGCAAGATTGTGGGGGGTTTTGGAGCATGAATGTTGTTGAAATCGTGACATTTTTAGCCCCAAGCCTTAAAAGGGGTGACTTAAAGTGCAACTTTTATTGTAAGTCGATGGAATGTTGACGTGTGTTGTGACATGTCATCGACACTTTGTCGGCTTATGCGAATGCTCGACATTCCCTTTTCCAAGGTGGTTTTGTGTTGCTACCATAGAAAATGACAATATTTCAACATTGGTCAATAGTACAAAAAGATGGAGAACTGATGAGATGTAGCACAAAGGATTAGAGCTGGTTGGCTTAAGTGGAGGGGTGCTTCTAGAGTATTGTGTAATAAGCGATTTGCACTTACATTAAAGGGTAAGTTTTATAAGACATCGATTTGACGAACTATGTTGTATGATACAGATTGTTGGGGTGGCAAGAAACATATTCAGAAGATGAGTGTTACAGAGATGACGATGCTAAAACGGACAATTGACAAAACTAAAAAAGAAAAAGTAACAAATGAAGATATTCAAAAGTGGTTAAGCATGGCAAGCACTTGGTATAACATTAAGGAGAGTAGGTTAAGGTGGTCTAGACATGTAAAGCGGGGTACTAGAAATGCACTTGCAAGGTGTGAGAGGATGCATATTGAAGGACCTAAGAGATTAAGAGGAAGAACCATAAAGACATGGATGGAGTTAATAAAACAAGACTTAGTTAAATATAAATTAACTGAAGATATGATTTTTTTATAGAATGGGATAGAAAGACAAGATTCGTGTCACTGACACCCACTTTGGCGGGAATTGGCTTATGTTGAAGATGATACTGTCTTCCCATTTCTTGGGAAATTAATGCAGCTTAGAATTCCACATAAACTCCTGTTTTACAAGGGCAAGCCATGGGGATAAAGCTCCTAATTGGAAGCCCTTTTTTTAATTTACATGCTATTGTCTAGGTCCAGTTTGTTGGTTTGACCATGGGTCCTCAAAACCAGCATTAAAAATTTATTTTTTCAAGATGGTACACAGCTGAGAAATTAGGCCTCACGTTATTCTTTTTGTAGCCTTCAAATTTGTATAAGCAGTTGGTTCTCCTTCCAAGATTTTCTTAAGGATCTCTAATTTGTGAATCCTAGCCATATGCCATGTCCTATGCTGCTTTTTAAATCCTTCATAAATTATTTCCATTTCTCAAGTAAAAAGTTTATACTGAAGTTGAAGTTGTAATATTGGTCAAAACTAGATGGATAGGAAATAAAGTGAACCTCATGAAGCTTGAGGACCTTAGCCTGCCCTAGCTGCCAATACTCTGTCTATTTGTTAAAAAATTATAATAATAATAAATAAATCACTAGGAAAAGTTTTTAGCTTTCTCCGGTGTTTTTTATATTTAGCTTTGTTGTTGGTTTGCTGAGTCCATGTGTTATATCTCACCTTAAATATTGTTGATTTTTTTCCCAAAGGCTGGCATGAACATATATGCAAGAGCGGCTGCTAAAGGAAAACGTGTTCAGGTGAATTGTGTTCATTTGCTTTGGTGACAGCATCCAGATATGAGAAATGCTGTTGCGATAGAACTTAAGAGATTAGTTCAACTTAACCTAAATTAGCTAGCTGATGGAATTTCATTATCAGTCCAGTATGGGAGCCAGAAATCATGCAATTATCATGCCTGATGCAAGCATGGATGCTACTTTGGATGCTCTGATTGCTGCTGGTTTTGGTGCTGCAGGACAGGGGTGCATGGCACTCAACATAGCTATTTTTGTTGGTGGCTCAAAATTATGGTATTGCTTCGTTTGCTTTTGTTATCTTAAAATGAAATTATCTAATGAAATAAATCCTGAAATGAACTCATACAAAAAATCCATTGACCAGAAGTGCCACACTCCAACCCCACCAAGGCCTCATTTGTGTATTTTTCCAAGTGTTAGGAATTGCTTTTGCCAATTAGGGTGCTTGGTGACTCCTCTGGAAAGTGCTTTGTGTTTCAGACAGAAAAGCTTCTTTAGTAGCCCATATTGTCAAACCAGGATAGAGGCTGCATCTAAATCTGTGTTTTCATGAAGTGGTTATCAATGTTCTAAATTTCAGTGAACTTTCAAAATGCCAATAATAGTGTCCCGTGTTTATCATGCATTCTTGAACAGACAAAGGTATCCCTTTATGGTCTATGATTATCTATAATAGCATTGCTATAATTCTTCTAACAAATGCAATTTTTAGCCAGAGTATTCGATGCCCTTTTTCACCCCTTGGCATCAAAAGTTAGAACCATTCTGTTTGTAGGGTGCAATTTGTACATACATATATACATTTACAGATACACACACACACATGCACACACACACACACACACACACACACACACACACACACATATCTCTCTCTCTCTTCATCTAAAGGTTGTTCTAATGAAATCTTGCTTTATTTTTTCTAGTCTTTTTGCCATTTCTTACTGCATGCCTGTTACATGTAAATCATAGCCTGTCTTTTTTCCCTTCACTGTTCTTCGACAATGGCAAGCAATGGTGAGCAGTGAAGAATCAGTTCATGATGATTGATTGTTAAGAATATTTTACAATTGCAATCTGCTTTCTGACGAACTTAAAAGTCTCCTCATTTTTGTTGTCTAATAAATGTTCCTGCTTGTCTCCGTTATCATGATCCGAAATATGGATCTTTTATGTTTGAATTATTCCATTTGTCAGCAACAAATTCATGACTAATTCATTGTTCGTTATTTTCATGGCTACGTCATTTCTTGTCACTTTTGGTATGTCATTAGGGTTCTGCTTGAAATCAGCTACTTTTACGTACTCATTTACAATATCCATCACTGGCTCTTCATTGTTATTGGGTTTGAACAAATTGTCTGGGGTTAAATATGTTAACACCAACAATGCTGAGGAGCAAATGATGCAAGAGGAATATGTTCTGTGTTATTTCTTGGTATGGTGGAACTTACATGAAGGATTGGCAGTATCAGAGGGAAGATATAAATTTATTATTATATGAGACAAATCATGGTGAAGCTGGAAAATTCAGAACTAATAATTCATGTGGTTCATTAAAATATCTGGCCACACATGTGCCATGATTTTACTGATGGGTAACAACTGAAACCACCACCAGCATTGCAGTTGGAATTCCAAACAACTGTAATTTATGTCCTCTAGCTTCCTTAAATTGTTAAACCTAAGCCTAAACCGAACATAGGAGAAAATAATAATGGCTAGGTTGGTGCGAAGAAGCACTCAAGGGAATTACATCGTTAAGGTCGTGTGCAGTAATGTGATAGAAGTTGTAATTGCATGGAATTCAATGTTAGTTCCAGTCACCATCTCTTGTTGCTGTTATCTGATAAAAGGAAGGCTCAACTGCAAGGCTTATGTTGCAGAAAGTGTGAAATAATATAGATATACGATAAAGGGATTGATGGTTTAATGTCATTTCAATTTTTGTTGAAAAGATAATTATGATTCTGTAAGATGATATTTGAACAAGGGCAAATTTGTCATTTCTTCTCTTTTATAACAGTGGAAGGCATTATTGTTTTGGTCTTTTAAATATGTCTCTGGTCAATGGCTTTTAAGATTCAAAATTTTCTTTTTTCGAGATGGGTGGGGGTTGGGGGTGGTTTTGTCATTTTGATGTTTTTTCTTTTACTTCATTCACCTTTTTGATATTACTCCATTTTTGGAGTTTAATTTTTCCTTAACCTTTGAAGTTAGTGGGGATTGTTTAAATAGTAGTTGCTTTCACGTTGAATATATCATCATCATCATCATCAAAAGCCAATTCCCACCAAAGTGGGGTTGGCAACACGAATCTTGTATCTCCATTCTGTTCTATCAAAATCATATCTTTTGTTAATTTATGTTTTTGTAGGTCTTGTTTTATTAATTCCATCCAAGTCCTTTTTGGTCTTCTTCTTGATCTATTAGATCATATGCTATCTCTCACACCTTCTTACAGGTGCATTTCTAGATCTCCACTTTACTTGTCTAAACTACTTTAACAAACTCTCCTATATTTTATCCCTAATGTATGTTATGCCTAACCACATTCGGGTTTCTTTATTTCTTAGTTTGTCTTTTTAATTTTGCCGCAAGTCTATCTTAGCATCCTTATCTCGGTAACACTCATCTTGTAAACTAGTTGATTTTTTGCTACCCAACATTCTGTACCCTACAACATAACTGGCCTAATTGCTGTCTTGTAAAACTTACCCTTTAATTTAAGTGGAACGCGTTTATCACACAATACCTTTGAAGCACCTCTCCAGTCTCCACTTAAGCCAACCGGTTCTAATCCTATGAGCGATATCTTCATCAATTTCTCCATCTTTTTGTATCACTAATCCAAGATATTTGAACCTATTGCTTATTAGTTACATTGTTATTAGTATTAAAAGAGAATTTCATATATTCAGTCTTCGTACGGCGTATTTTAAAATTCCCTATCTACCCCTCTCTATGAATTATTTGATATGTCATCAAGCTGGAACAGTCGTTTAGGAAAAATATACCCGTGAACATCATTGTGAATTTTCATTAACTGTTGTGAACAAGAGAATTTCTAAAGATTCGTCTAGTTCCTTTTGGGTCTTATTAGAATCATTCCTCGGCTATTTGTTGTATTGGGCATCTAGTAATGAATCTTTTAAAGGGATTGTTCGTCAAGAGTTTCTTGAATTTGTGGGAATTTTTGTGATCTTTAGAGTTAATCATGTACACTATTCGTGTACTGTTTAGTCCTGTACTTTTTTCTCTTCTGATTTAATATAATCCTTATTATTACCGATAAAAAAAAAGAAAAAAAAACTGTTGTGATTGATGTATGTGTAGTTTTCAATTAATTTAGGCTGGTGATTTGAACACACTATATAATTGGTTACTGGACAAGGTAATTAGATTTAGGGTACAGCTGTGGCCCAATTTTGGAGGAGGAAATTATATACCCATGTCCGGATAACAAATGCACATTATGTTCAGTGCTAACTTATAAATTTACTACTATTGTTTTTCCCTTTGTGCTACGGTTATTCTATTTGATGTGGTTCTTTGCAGGAGTCATCATCCATTATTTTCCTTTTTCCGATAAACATGAGTTTCTTGTGGGTTAATGTACAATTGAATGGAAATTTGGTTTCATGATGGACATAAAATTTTGGTAAAACAGGAGTGTATTAATCCTTGTATAGGGAAGATGCACTGGTGGAGCGTGTCAAAGCACTTAAAGTAAATGCTGGAACAGAGGCTGGTGCAGACCTTGGTCCAGTGATTAGCAAACAGGTGCATACAAAGCTCACAAAAAATTTTCCAATTATGCGTTAATCAAAATTTAGGGGAACCAATAACTTCTGTATATTGAACTCTGGATAGCAAGTTTGTACTGTATAAGGTATTGATCATCCGTATGTTATCATTGGCTGTATCAGTGCTGAGACATCTCTTTTTTCACAATTCTACATGCTTATCTATTTTGTGCTTTTTAAGACATGCATGCACTCACCTCTTCCCTATCTTTTGATCTTTGCTTTCATGTGCTGTTTGCATCTGCAGGAAAAGGATCAAATATGCAGGTTGATCCAAAGCGGTGTTGAGGGTGGTGCTAGACTGGTGCTTGATGGGAGAAATATTTTGGTATCTATTTCTATCTGCTTGAAATTGTTATGTGTAGAATTGAGTTTTTCCACCATTCACTCTTTAGGTTTAATTTTCCTTAGTATTCAATGTTACTCATGGAAAAATTGCTGTTATTGTGAATTTTTTTAGCTTAGAAATGTGTGAGATCTATGCACATGAAAGCAGGACAAATTTCAACAAAATGCAGATTGAAATGTATTGAAACTAAAAATTAAAATTCCTTTTTGGTACTGAACATGAGTATTAAAGTATAATAATTGTTATAATGACTATATTTGTCGAAGCAACCATAATTATTGCCATACTAAAGACTTTTTTGCAGAACACGTCAGTACATTATTTGACATAAACCTGAAAACAAGTCATTTATATGCATTAAGAACCCAATAAAATATGTTGGAATATCCTTTGGTTATATGTGCATAAGTGGATATCCAATAATTTCTTCTGAATAATTATTTTTGCAATACGTATAAACAAATAAATGCGAAAAGTCTTTAATTTAGCATTAACTAGACAATTTTCAGAGAGAGGGTATATAGGAAGGACTATACTATTGGGGCTGCCCTTTTGTCACTTTATGTCATTTTGTCTTTGTATTCATTTTAAATCTTCTTTGCAATGAACACAAATGTTTGTTTCTCTTGAAATAAACTAGCATTATATAGTTTTTATGATTTTTTTATGGTAATTTTCTTTGGAATTTTCCTTGAATATAAGAATTTCACAGATCATCTATATGTTGATATTGAGATAGTCAACAACGTGTCCCAATTTCCACTTTAACTGATCATTTTCAAATGAGAGAATTATGATTTTCCTTGCTGCATTTTAATTATTTTAAATGCGTATATTTATGATCTTATAATATAATATACATGTTGAAGTTTATAAACACCATAAGTGGATGTCCATTATACAAATCTTAAAGAGTACTATTGCGAGATACATGTTAAAACTAGCAATATCCTATACAATTTTCCATTGCTAAGATTTCTTTCCAGGAGAGCAGTACGGTGGCTAATATTTCCTTACTCTATTTCTATTTTCTATTGCACCTGCTAATATTGTATTCCAGTCGAATAATTTCATGATCTATATCTTTTTTCTGTTTATTTCTTGTTCTTTGAGGGACACTTGCGGAAGTATCAGCATTTGGAAATATATAAAACAGATAGATAACCATATAGGTAGATAAACGAGCATAAATTGTTCTGCACATCATCTACTGAAGCCCTGTACAAGATGTCCTTAATTTATGAAAATCATATTCTACTTGGAACAATTTTGGGTGGTAGCTTTATAATTTGATACTATGATAGTCTGTGGAGCTAATTGTACTGCCCTGCCCATCTGATTAGTTTGAAAAGTCTGAATTGTTTCTCATTAATTGTATGACAAATAGGTTCCAGGATATGAAAATGGCAATTTTGTTGGTCCCACTATTTTATTTGATGTGAAAAGTAACATGGAATGTTACAAGGTATCTATTTTTCCTCAACTCTTAAAATAATGGACTTGGGTACCCCTCATTCTCAACGGGAAAATATTTGACCCCTGGAAAAACTCTGAAAGCACTTTATCATGTGTTGAGCAGGAGGAAATAGTTGGTCCAGTACTACTTTGCATGCAGGTTTGCTGATTTTGCTCCTTTTACTACCAGCACTTATGGTTTAAATTGGTGTACTTTGAGAATATTCAACTTTTGTTTCCTATGTGCATTCAGGCCAACAGCCTTGAGGAGGCAATTGACATTATTAATGGAAACAAGTACGTCAATTGTGATTCTCTTAACTTAATTAGTCAGAGTCCTCAAAATGGATCGAGTTTCTCATTCCGCAATCATGCTCAACAGGTACAGTAATGGAGCTTCTATATTTACCACATCTGGGGTAGCTGCAAGTAAATTCCAAAATGAGATTGAAGGTCGTCAGGTAAGCAAATGATTTCACCATTTATTTTATCGTGATCCAGGTAGTTTGTCCAATTGCGAGATCTTGTTTAGTCATGCTCATGTGGTATAAATCTCAATATGGGTTTGACTCAGGTTGGCATTAACATTCCTATTCCAGTTCCATTGCCCTTTTTCTCATTCACTGGATCCATGGCCTCTTTGGTCGCTGATCTTGATTCTTACGGTAGAAAACGCTCACTCTAAAGTTTCCTATTCTTTTCATCCTTTTATTTTTCCAATCTTCCCCTCTGTCTTTGTAGCACTGCATAAACTGAGAGAATCATTTTTCAGAGTTTTAACTCAAGAATTCTTGTAACTTGCAGGCAGGGCTGGGGTGCAGTTCTACACCCAGGTAAAAACGGTGACTCAACAGTGGATCAATCTAGAAAGCCAAAGAGTATCATTGTCTATTCCAATTTCTCAAGATCTATAAGACGAGCCTCCAGAGTATTTCCTGTTCATGTTGTATATAGCCCAGACTCTCTCTCTCTCTCTCTCTCTCTCTCTCAATCCTCAGCCTCATTATTTTAGGGTGACCTAGGAAGGAATGTGGCTTACAACTCATCTCAACTCTTCTGAGTTATTGCTAGTGGCGGAAGACAAACCAAGGTCCTTTTTCCTGCGGTGCCTTGTGTTAAAGAGTATATCAAGTAGTTCGGTATGACCTTGTGGGGATTTCCAATTTGGGCAGATCTCAACCAGATTGAAGGTCTTGAATAGATTGGTGAAACAAGTAGGTTCTACATTTTTTTTCCTTGAAAGCCTTAAAAGGTATATGGTGTAAATCCTGATCTGCTTTAAAGATCTGTGAAGCCACACCTTAGGACTAGGGAGCATCAAAGGTGCTCATATATTGTATTCTATTTCGCTAAATGACTGATTTTTGTAAATGGCTTCGAGGGTAAATTCTAGGGAGGCCTCTACAACAGTTTATTGTAAATTGATTCTTGTGATACCTAAAATTGTGTTGTAGATGTGTGCATGCATGCCTAGGCGAAACACAAAGAAGTGTGAGTTCTTCTGTGGGTTCGTGCGTTACGTACATGCGTTGGTCTACAAGCACCTCACTTTGGCCCCCCCCCCCCCTTTTTTTTCTCAGGTACCGGTTTGTAAAGATTTTGGTACCTAAAGGTGAACTTTAAATTAATGGTGTTTGGTAACGTTTAAAAAAAAAATAGAGGCCGTTTGGTAAAACTTATTTTTTTTAACAAAAAATTTGAAACTGCTTTTGTGTTTTTAAAAACAGTTTAAGAGAAACCTGTTTGATAACGTATAAGTCAAACTCAATTATAATTTTAAAAATCTATAAAAATATGTTAGGTTAGCAAAAATTGATTTTGTTTTTAATTTACATCATTTGATGCATAAAGCCTTCCATAAGGATTGTACATGCATAATGCACTCTAAAATATAACTTTAGTCATATCTGCCTTCACTAGCAAATCTACATGTTGTCTTCTGCTCCGTTATCGTCACCTCCAGCTCCGAAATCACATAAGGTTTCAAATAATTATCTTTGATTCCTCTATAAAGCCTTGCACAAAAGGTTCATTGTTCTAATTTTGGTGTTGTTTCGTTTGTAGACCCTGACATTTCATCGACACGTTGCTTGTGCTACTGGATTTTTTGTACCACATTCTGAAAAATTCTCAAATAAATATTTTTAACATATAATTTGATTTATTATCTATTATAGTAAAATAAAGGGGCTCAGGCGGTTTGAGTGTCCGAACCTGTAATTTCTATTAATTTTCTTAAAAAATCTCTCCATCCCGTACTCTCTTTTTCTTGAAAGCTCTAGCATAGTAGAATCAGTGTTGAAATCATCTACCATGCTTCCCTGAAGTGGCCGTGAGATGCTACCATGTGAGATGATGGAGCATCTCACAGCCACTATTTTTTCATGTGGAGCCCACTTGATTGCATTTATGATAATCAAAAATCAGTGCTCGTGAGATGCTCCACATGGCAACATCTCACGGCCATTGCATGTCACGACCCAGAACCAGGTCTGCCCCTCCAAGGCACAACCCGTCCAAAACCGTGGCAAGTGGGCCAATTACTTAACAAAACATGAGGGATTTAAAATTTTTTCTCAACAAGTGCAAGTGCAAACAGTTTATACATGTGCATATCAAAAGTGTGTTCATATATATATTTGAAATGACGTAAGACATAAGAGTTTAGTTACAAAATATTGGGTGACTAGTCACTCCTCTCAATGGTAAGGTTTTACAATTCAAAACTATACATGAATAATAAAATAAAAGCCTAAGGCCTATAAAAATCCTCCTCTCTATACCCGATGGTCTTTTCCTTGCCTCTATTCCCAGCTCGGTCCTTCACACCGGACATCGATGGATCTGAAAAATAAGATAGAAAGCAATTGTGAGACAAATGTCTCAGCAAGCAACACATGCTTGATTCAGTGAAAACACAGTTTATGCATATATCTTTCGATAAAACCATGGCATGCGGGTAGTTCTAATACTACAAAATCCACGGCATCTCATGTGTCATACAATAGTGCATGCATGTGCCTCAGTGTACAGTTCATCAATTTATAACAATTGCAATCATTAATCATTATACAACTGTAACAGATCCCAAGCTTGCGTGGAAGATGCGAGTTCTCTATCTCAAGACCAGGGTGAACAAAGGTCCACTACCTTCAACCGAGATGAACCGATCCATCTACCCACCAAGACTTACTGTTGTGGAATAGCTAGTTCATTACCCCCAAATTGAAGTGAACAATGATTCACTACCCTTAATTGAGGTGAACAGCACATGTTACTTACTAATATTCACTCTTGTGAAGGAGCTAGTACACTATCCCTAAATTGAGGTGAATAATAGTTCACTACCCCCAATTGAGGTGAACTGCACATGTTACTTACCAATTTTCACTCTTGTGAAGGAACTAGTTTATTACCCCCAAATTGAGGTAAACAATAGTTCACTACCCCCAATTGAGGTGAACTGCACATGTAGAATGCCAAACAAATAAGCTAATGCCCTAAATAAATCTCATGAACTTCTAGGCTACTGCCTCCCATACAATTCATGTCAAATGTGGGATCGAAGCCCTCTGTTCAATAATACTTAATGTCCCTGGGGCCATTGCCCTCTATTCATAATATCAAAATCAATGAGCCACTGCCCTTTTTCTTTCATAATACAAGTAACGGGCTAAAGCCCTTGATGTCATGCAATTGTGTTATGGGCCAATGCCCTTCATACCACGTGTTAAATACCAGGCTGAAGCCCATCTGGTCATAGATGGTGTACTCTCGTTGATGATCAATGGTATAGGTTAGGTTTTCAGAAATTCTCTACCTTTCATGACTCAATTTGGGCAACCTATGCCCCAATTCTTTTAATATTTGTGCAACTTAGTTTTGACTTTTGTTTTCTACTTCTAATGATCATTTGGAAGGTGCTCGAAGTGACAGAATCAAATTATCCTATTCCTATAGTAATCTGGGATAGAAACTCTTTCTAGGACCTTATTGGGCAAAACGTACCCAAAATCCTTGTTATTTGGAATTTTGTGATATTTCCAGTTGGAATACCTCCTAGACACCTAACTCTCACTTATACATAGGTTGGATTTAAATAAAAACAAAGGGTAGTTCAATCTGGGCTAAAAACTCAAAATATGGAAATTCTGGTAAGGGCGCTCGATAGGTCGCTCGAGCCTGCTTCGAGCAGCCAAATATTTGCTCTCAGGTTCTTCTGTTAAAACAGGTCGCTAGAACAGTCGCTCGAGCGGCTATAACTTAATTCACTTTCTAAAACTACCGCTCGATGCTGCTCTTAAGCGACTGCTCAGGCGGCTGGGCTTTTTGACAGTTCGCGAAATTCAAACTTTTGGGGATTTTGGTTTTTTTCAAATCTCACTTGTTCTGGGTGTTTTTGGGCTTGAAATCACTCCTAACATGTGTAGAAATCTACTACCAACAAAACCCCTCAAAGAAAACCCTCACATTTGGCCTAAGACTCGTTTTTACCTCTCAACCTTAAATTCATCTAACATGCGATTTTTTGCCGAAAATGAGAAAACAAGGTTGGGGTGGTATTGCTTACCTCTTGCAAACACTTGAGCAAGTTGTTTAGCCTCCAATACAACTCACGAACAGCTCTTGGTGTGCTCCTTGGCGATTTTCCCACAATCTCACCAAGCAAACCCCCAAACGAAAATGGCTTCCTTAGTTCTTTCTTTTCGTTTTTATTGCCAACAACTCTTCCAATGGGTTGGAAATGAATGGGGACGAAAATGGGGAAGAAGATGAAAAAGAAATGGGGAGAATAGGAGTGTGGGAGAATAGGAGAGGAAGAAAAGGGTTTTGGGCAAAGGGTTGGTCAAATGGGCTCCCTGTGGCTATTTTCCACTTAAGTTGCTTTCCAACAAGACATAATATTTTACAAGTTTACTACTCTCTTCCTATATGGCACATAACACCAACACTTAGCATATTTTATCTCTCATGAGGGAATTTTATTTAACCAAACGGAAGATGCTCACCTTCACAGGTTGCTAACAGCCCAGGGCTTAGCCACTTTGACTGGTTTTAGGCTTGAGCTTCTCCAGCTTCACCTACACATCAAGTTTACTAGTTAGGATGTGCTAGGGATATTGGAACGGGTTTTCACATTGCAGGTGCCAATTCAAGCAACACATGGCAGAAGATTTCATTCTATAGAACTATGTTCTTCCTCTTCTCTCTTCTTTATCCTAAGGCTGTCCGAGGCGGCCATGTCAGCCCGAGCCCGTTTACTTTATAATAAAGTAAATAGCCTCGGGCTGACGTGCTGCTTTGGCCAGCTTCGGGCTTCCGAACCTGAACCTCTAACCCTCCTTCTTCCGCTAACATGTCGATCGTAGGAATTTTCGCTGCTTTGTTTCCTCTTAAAAACCCTTACTTATGTCGCGAGGAAAGGTCGAGAAGGCTCCCGAATCCTTCTCGACTACCACGGCGTCCAGAAGCTCCATCACATCCCACTGTCGAACGAACCTTCCCAAAGGCCCTGTTTCCGTCTTTTCGTCCCAACGCAAACCTTCGATGACATAACGCTTCTGGTTTTCTTCTTCGACAGTGGTGGTTTTGCATTCCGCCGCGCCGATTTCAAAGCCATCGAGCTGGTCGAGGTCGAGGTCAACACCTCCGTCCTCAACGACGAGTTCATCGCTCACAGACTCGGCCTCATTCCCCTCACCAGCGATCGTGCCATGGCCATGCGCTTCTCCCGTGACTGCGACGGTGATGGCCAGTGCGAGTTCTGCTCCGTAGAGTTCCGACCAAACCCTAGATATCACGAGCAAGGACCTCATAAGCTCTGACCCCTCTGTTGTTCCCGTCGATCTATCCTCTTCCGCCGGTTACGACGCTTCCGAGCAAAGGTAATTCTCTATCCTACGGTTCCTTTTCCCTGATCGGCTATTATTTACCCTTCCCAGAGACCGTCGTGGTCCGAATCGAATTTTCATTTTGTTTTTATTTCTGTAAAAATAATCTGAAATACTCAAAATTTGACAAATTTGGAGGTTTAATGTCTTATTCCTAGGGGAATAATAATTGTGAAATTGCGTCGTGGGCAAGAACTGAGACTGAGAGCTATAGCGAGAAAAGGGATTGGAAAGGACGACGCAAAATGGTCGCCCGCGTCAACCGTTACGTTCATGTGCGAACCAGAGATTCATCTCAACGAAGACTTGATGGAGTCTTTGACACTCGACGAGAAAAGAAATTGGGTTGAAAGTAGCCGGACCAAAGTCTTCGACATTGATCCCAATACACAACAGGTAGAATTCTTTCGCTATTTTATTATTAATACAACCATTTTGAACTTTTCATGCGTTATAATCAGTCTTTTAGAACTTAGCGATAGATTGTTTTTAGATTTGCTTCTTAGATGTTGTTTAGTCACTATTTGGTTTATAAATTCGGTAGTTACTTCGTAAGATGCACTTCAGAAGAAATCTTTGGTGAAGTCGGCTTTCATTCCCTTGCAAGTTAATTGCTTGCTTTTTCTGATATGGGCTTCTGATTTTTTTTTTAGCTCAGTATTTGGTCCTGTTCACGTCATCAACTGGGGATGTTTAATATTTATTTCAATAATTTGACGTGTCAGCCTCGGCTTGCCTCGAGCTGATGTGGCCGGCTCGGGCATACGAACCAATAAAATCGTGAAAACCAATTGCAGGTCTGGGGTGGTTTGGGATAATGTGTCAAACACGTAGGGTTTGGACTAGACCTTCGTTTCTCTTTTTTGGTTTGTTTTGTCAAGAAAGGAAATTATAGGCTATTGTTCCCTCGCATCCACTTGGTGCTGAGATGAAATTCTTTGACCTAATCTTCTTGGTCCTGACCCGGTCGGTAAACTTAATCATATTCTATATTATTGGTAAATTAATATTTTCAAACAAATATAAATAATATTTGATATATAAAATAAAATACTTTTATACCGGGTTAACCCCATCTTATTGTATATTATAATAGATTAATTTTGTAAATAAAATATATACAATAATTAATATATTACTTATACTTTTGATAACATGCAGATTGAGGTTAAGTTTAAGTCAAGCAAGTTAGGGTTGGACAAACTTGAACCTAGCTTTATGCATTTTTTTCTTTCTAAAAGTGTATTTTCTAGCTGAAAAGATATAAACGATATATATAACTTCTTTATTACTGATAAAAAAGAAGAAGAAGATATAAACGATATAAAATGATATTTATATTAAAAAATAAAACATATACAGAGAGCATGGGTTACGCTCGAACTCCTCCCTTTCATGCTCTTCTCCCAGCTTTCTCTCGAATTGGTATCTTCTGCTATTGCTACTATCGGCGTGCCAATTAGCAATAGTTGCTCATGTGACTCGTACGCACGCTAGCAACAACTAACAGGGAAACGGAGATATCTCCGTTTATTTTGAATTAAAAATTTTCAAATCCCTTTTATTGTTGTCGTCCTCAACGCCTGATTTTTTGACTGTAGCTCTCCCTCGACGGGATTGCTGGCAAGGACGATTCGTTGTTCCGGCGAGACCCATCTCCGTTTCTCTCCATTTTTCTTACATTGGCTGTTCTAGCAAGATCCATCTTCGTCTCTCTTGCGTGCTGCAAGGACTGAAACGAAGATCAATGGCTGTTAAAGGTAAGAAAACCCTAGCCAAATCTTCCCATATCTAGCTATGAACTAACATGAAATTCCTATCGCACTTTTATCATCGCTGATTCTAATCTTTTCTTCTTCTTTTTTTTTTCTTTTTACGGACATGGGTATTATGTTGTGAGAGTCTTGTGTAGGCATTTGTTTTGCCCAAATATATTGAAGATTGAAGTGTCATTTAGAGTGTCTTATAAACGAACTCAATCAATCGGTTGAACTTATTGAAAGAGTAGAACCATCAACCAAGCATCTCAAAGATATTCGAGCTCTATGCAGAGCTCGGTCTCTGGGTTGGATAGAACATATTAAACTTTTGTTTTGTTTTTTTTGTCTCTTGAATCAAATACATTTGTGATGTGTCTTTCCTTTTCCGCTGTTTGAACTTTGAAACATATATATTAAACTATAATTCTAAAGCATAGGTTTGTTTTGGAACAAAAAAACTAAGTCTAGAAATTTTTTTTCCCCAAAAAATAACTATATTATACAAGAAACCTATAAGGCGTAAAATCTTTGCGCATTTTTTATCGGGTTCTTATGAATTAGAAGGGTCTTTTGTGAATTAAAATGTTGGGAAAAATGTCGAGTCAGAATCTTGTTGTCTCTTTTGCATAAAATTTTATGGTTGATTGTTGATGCTGCCAAATTTTGACTTGGAGCTTCTCTATGACCATTTCAAAATGTTTAGACCCACTTGATTTTAAACGGTTGACAAAAGGATGTTAACACCTGATTTTGTGAGTATTGCATCTAAGATGGGCAAAATGAAAAGATATGTTGTCAAAGGCAACATATGTTCTTGGAAAATTTGGTAGAAGTTAGCATCAGGATTTGGTAAAAGATATGTTGTCGAGTCAGAATCCCGTTTGATTTTGAGAAAAGATATGTTCTTTGAAAATTGAAAGTCCGCATTAGAATTCCCCCAGTCAAAGAAGAGTTTTAAGAGGTACGGGCAAGAATGTTGTCAAAGGCAATGAAAGGGTTTTGGGTGAGTGTTGTACCAAATGCTTTGTCGAGACACTCCATATTGGTTATTTGCACAAAAAGAAGATCAATGTGACAATTCCACTGGATAAAAGTTGTCTTCACAGTAAGTTTAGGTCCTACAATAAAAAGAAAAGTATAGTGCATGGCTAACTTGACGAAATTCATGAAAATTTCCTAGTGTGCCACAATAAGAGAATTAATATTCCTATGCTAGATCGGGGGTGTCAAGGGGACAAAAAGAATGCAGATTGGGTGGCCATTTTTTCCTCAGGTGAATAACACATGTTCTTCATATTGTGAACTTAATTTAATATGGTCAAATCACATTAACCTAATTTATTTTACTCATCTCATATTTGGGCTACTCCATGAGACTTTTGAACTAAGGCTCTGTTTGTTTTAATGCAAAACGCTTTCCTTTAGAAAACATTTACATTGGAAAATATTTTTAGGAAAATCAAAGTTTTTCAATTGTTTGGATGGACATTGGAAAATAGAGTTGAAAGTGAGAATTTTTCCATTTTATTATGTTTGGAATAAATGAAAATAATCAAGGAAAATTTAACAAAAAGATATACATTGAAATAGGGGTGCAACTCGGTCTGGTTAAAATTGAACCCAAACTGACTTCGGTTCAGTTTGTTTTTTTTTATGGTTGTTCGGTTCGATTTCTGTTGAAAAATCCCTAAATTGAACTAACTCGGTTCGGTTTTTGGTTGGATGTTCGGTTAAACCGTATATATTTGTCTAAACTGAATTGAACCAATCTAATATATAATATAATATATAATAAATTTTGAAAGTTTACCTTTAAACTTTGAGGATATTACAAACAATATCCTTGTTTGAGCACATTCATGTGTTGGTCTAACTTGAATTGAATTGATTTCATGTAATTCGGTTCAGTTTGATTGCAAATATTTTCAGTTTGGTCTTGGGTTGACCTCGACCCAAACTGACCCGAGTTGCCCCCCTACATTTAAAGGGTAAGTCATTTTCCGGAAAATGACGTACGGGATTTTCAATGGTAAGTCATTTTCCAAAAAATAGCTGTCTTTTAGGAAAATCATTTTACACTGTATTATATTTTACATGGAAACAAACACGTGACAAACCTCATTTTCCCTCGAAAACATTTTCCGCATTAGATTTTACATCAAAACAAATGGAGCCTAAATGAGAGTCATTACACATCCACATCTTAACAACATATCCTATGAATATTTTGCATCTTTATTGCCTAACATTATGCTCCATACATCATAGCTGATATAATAGTTGCCAGTTTACATAATTGAATTTGAAGAGAGTAGATGCTTTGGGTTAGGTGAATGGCCTCATTGATAGCCACGACGTTGTATCCAATAAATGTAGTTTTTGAACATTCAAGAGGCTTCGGAAGAAGCTCCACCACACTTACTTGTCAACAACCACAAAATCCTTCTCGTTCTTTTTGCACAAGTTCGCTTTGGGATTTTAGGGAAAACATGTGTTAATAAACACACAGAAGGTGGGAATAGAGTTGTTACTCTCGACACCTTCCCCTTTTGTACATCCTATTGTAGTTATAGTTTTTCCATATTATCTTAGAGCCTCGCTCTACCGAAATAGAAATTTTCCTCAATCGATCATAACGGGAATTAGGAATCCCTTGTATTTTTATCAGATTAGATAAGTTCTGAAATTGCGGAATTTTTTCTTCCATTCAACGCTTACGAGTAGAACTACACAATTGTTCATCATTAGGATTGAATTTGGATAGAAACGAAACGTAAAATTTCATCCGCATCGGAAATGCAATAAGCAATAGAATAATAAGAAGAACAAAACACGGGAAAAACAACAAATCTAGAGAGTATAACGAGAAGGAACATACCTTCTTCAAGATAAATGAAATGATGACGACTGTGTACATAGACAAAAAAAAGAAGAAGAGAAATTTGAAGGTCCGACACAAACCGACGAGGGAACTCTGGGTGGGTTATGGAAATTAAAACGCAAACTGCTACAGAGACACATTGAAACGTGAAGATTATAAAGAAACAACGGACCTGGAAGAAAATAATATGGTTTGTGGTTTGACATAGCAGCATCCGGGTTTAAATGTTAGATCTGGGTCTGGCTATTAATATATGATAAAACAATGGTTCATTGATTCTTAGGGTCTAGATGGAATCTTTTTTATTGTAGGGAGAAGAAGAAGAAGAAACGGGGAGATTGGACAACAGCCAGGTTTTCTTTATGGAATGTCAAGATCTTTGAACAGAACAAGTTTATTGCTAATTGGATTGATAAGCTGCCTCGCTGTCCAATATTTCATGGTTGGACAAAACAACTCTTACCGTTTTTAATATACATTAGAGGCTGTTTGGAAACACTGTTTGAAAAAACAATCTAAAAACAAAAAAATCGTCAAATTGTTAATGTGATCTTGGAATCATGGTGAACAAAAAACCACCTAGTAACGATTATAGAAAATCAATTACGATTTTAAAAATCAAGAAAGATGTGTTTGATAAGTGTAATAATCATCATCTAAAAATTCTTTATTATGATGGTAGTGGTGGTGTGGTAAAGGAAAGCTTAAGTAACTAGATTAATTAAATAAGAAATTACAAAAAAGCTATTAAAACATTGGGAAAAAATTTTATTGCTTTGAAAAGCAAAGATTTTTCAATTTATAAAGCAAAGTATTATTTTTAGATAATTTCTTTTTTTCTGAATCAATTTGTAAACTATTATTAACAAACACAATTTTGTATCTTATATTGTATAAAAAACTTAGAGGGTGTTTGCTAATGTTTTCAAATCTGATTTCACCATCTTTGAAAACAAGAAACACAAAAACATGTTTGTTATGTGGTGGTTGTCCATGAGGCCATTTCACCTAACCCAAAGCATTTACTCTCTTTGAATTTAGTTATGTAAACTGGCAAGTATTAGGTCAGTTGTGATGTATGGAGCTTAATGTTAGGCAATAAAGATGCAAAACTTTCATAGGATATGTTGTTAAGATGAGGATGTTGAGATGGATGTGTGATGACTCCCATTCAGTCCAAAAGTCTCACAGAGTAGCCCAAATATGAGATGAGTAAAATAAATTAAGTTAATATGGTTTGACCATATTAAATTAAGTTCACGATATGAAAAATATGTGTTATTCCACCTAGGGGAAAAATGGCCACCAAATCTGCATTCTTTTGGTCCCATTGACACCCTGATCTGGCATAGGAATATTAATTCTCTTATTGTGACACACTATGAAATTTTCATGAATTTCGTTAGATGAGCCATACATTGTATCTTTTATTTTTATTGTTTGACCTAAACTCACTGTGGAGACAACTTTTATCCAGTGGAATTGTCACAGTGATCTTTTTTTTGTGCAAATAACCAATATGGAGTGTCTCAACAAAGCATTTGGTACAACAGTCACCCAAAACCCTTTCATTGCCTTTGACAATATTCTTGCTTGTACCTCTTTAAACTCTTCTTTGTCTGGGGGAATCCTGATGCTGACTTCTAAAAATTTTGTTCATGTCACTTGGTTTTCAATTTTCGAAGAACACATCTTTCTTTATGAGCCAAAATTTTTTGAACTAAAATTTTATATCCGAAAGAGAACATTTTAGTCCTTGTTTTACCTGATTACTGATCTCAAAATATGAACTCCATGGTCTTAACAGACTATCTTATTAGTTACAAGAATAAATTAATCAGGTACAAAATCTAGTGTCTTGTGGTCCATGGTGAAGACAATAACGCAATCTTTGTCCACCCAATCACATCTCAACTCCAAAAAAGGGAGGAAGCATATCGGATCTTCATGGTATTATCAAAATTCCTAATGTGCCTAAATTTCCAACCACAATGAATAACCATAAAAGCAGTTGCATTGTTACCAGCACATGCAGGAAACTCAGGTAGTTTGTTCCTCCATAGTTGTCTAACAGATTCGAACACTGCCTTTTGCTTCCCCATTCTCCCAACCTTTTGGTTGGTAACTATTTCTTGCAAAATAAATTATATGTATTTAACATATCAAAAATAAGTTATATGTATTTAGCTTGGATGGGACATAATGTCAGTTCTCTGGACCATTGTATGGTTTATCTGCAAACAAAAAGTAAGGAAGACATACCTATTCTCTAGTATCAGAATCACGAGAAAAATTACTGTAATGGGAAAAGGTAATATGATAAATTCTAAACCCTTCAGCCTAATAAATAGTTTAGGATAAGAAGGTCCCTATGATGAAAACCTCTTTGAGATGTTCTTTATACAATCACCATTATTCTCCACCTTTTCCTTCCACTACAACCTAGATATCTTGGACTGTAAAATGCTTCCTGCCACATTCTGGACTGGCAAATGTTGGGGACATGACATGTGGCAAACATGGTGCAACAGGTATATGAAGCATACCTGGACAGTTACAGGAGATTTCTTTTATATTTTTGTTGCACCAGTTGGCCATGGCATTAGCATGGTCAGAGAAATGTGGTTTCTCCTTGACAGTCTGTTTTTGTATCAGTAGCTGTACATTTCACTGCTATAGATAGGGGAGCCAGGTGTTATGAGCACCATAATTTGTTGTCTAATGGCTATACTCCCCGTAACTCCGCCAGTGCTGTGCTTGGCACTGCATTGCCGGTCCCAAGCCCGGATGAAGGAGGAGGGTTTTGTCAGTTTGGCAGCAGGTATAAAACTTTGACTAATTCAATGTTATGATCTTGGTTTATTGAGCTTAAACTCACAGTTCAAGGAATTACATGAATGTTATGGCCCTTGGTGGGCCAGATTGAGATCCATACTGCCAATCCAGCTTGTTGGAAAAGGGCATGGTCAATGATGAATTAATAAAAACTGCAATATGAATCTATGATCGTTATATGCTAGTTATATGGGAACATGGGAATATGTACATTAGTCAAGCCAATCAAGTATTGTATATGTTGGCACTCAGGAAGCTATTGCTCTTAATAGGCTGGAATGGCTGAGCAGAATCCATGCTGCTGAACCTACTGGTGAAGGCATTGCTTATATGGTGATTGAAAATCCAATCCGTGCAATACATTAGAAAAACTCACAATTCAGTGCAAGCTGATCAGATGGGTAATATATCATCACTTTGTGGCTTCTGTAGTGAAATTCTGAATCTCATAACATGATTCCAGATGCCAACTCATCTAGTCAGTGATGATTGAATGGAAGCTACCTGTGTAAGCCAAAACATGATTTCCAACTGAGATCTATTAATGCATCAGATTATAAACACATTATTCCAATTATATTATACATGCCAATAGACTTAGCTGGTATATGTCACTATTTGGGTTCACGAATAATGGTCTATCTACTTGGCTAGAGAGATTATATGTTCCTGGATGCCATATGAAACTATAATGGCTCCTGTTCTTTCACTTATGTGTGTCAGTGTTTGATATTGTAAATAAATATCTAGAATTATGGAACTTTGGCTTTTGGTTCTATGATTAAATTAACTTGATACTATGATTCTTATCTATTCTTAATATTTGGAGATGATAATCAATATTTTATATTTTAAAGATTGTGTTCCATTTGAAATGAAGTTTATATTCTATTTATGTTTCCATCTAGGTTTTATACTTTTCGTCACTGATGAATGGATATCCAAACAAACACAGTGGCAATTGAACACAACAATATGCTTCCACCGTCGGCTAGAAGCTTTGAAGATCGTGAAGAGCTTATCCAATATGTCCGTGACTTCGGTGTAGCCCAGGGATATGTGGTAACAATTAAAAGTTCCAAGAAGGACCAAATCGTAGTCCTTGGTTGTGACAGAGGAGGGGTTTATCGCAACAGGCGTAAGAGTGAAGAAAATTCTCGCCAAAGGAAAACATGTTCACGGTTAATAAATTGCCCTTTTGAGGTCATAGGTAAAAAAGAAGATGGCTTGTGGGTAATTATCGTAAAAAATGGGGAACACAATCATGAAGCTCTAAAGGACATGTCTGAGCATCCCTTTTCACGTCGTTTTACTGATGAAGAGGTAATACAGATTAAACTGATGACTGATGCTGGTATGAAACCACGTCAGGTACTTAAGGCGCTCAAGAAACGAAATCCAGATCTTTTATCAACACCGAAGCAGGTTTATAACATCAAAGCAAAACTCCGTCAAGGAAATTACTCAGGTAACATGGCTTTTTAGAAGAAAATTTTCATGTCTCACCACTGATTTCACCTATCTCCTCTTGACCATGTTGTTGAATGAGGTTACCAAATTGACACTTACAATTAGTTCTGTCAAGCAGGATTAGTGTTTTGGGATCACCCACTCTTAATGGGGAACATGTCTAAGATACTGGGCAACACTTATTGACCATTCACCTAAATCGTAGGAACAGCAATTTATGAAGGTAATGGCAGCTCAGGTCCAGTCATTTTTGTGGTCACTGTGGGATAGGTCCAATCTGGAATGTGGACATTTGGGTTAGTATTTAAATTCACCAAAATTGAAGGATCAAAACAAGGTACTACTTCCCTTGTAATATAAAGGAGTTTAGGCGTTTCATAGTAATTGAAGCCAGCCTCGTCTTTTAATTCTCTCACCTTGCAATAATCTTCAATGGTGACTAACTCTGGCCTACAATATAAGTAATGGACCCTGATAAACAGAATAAAAGCAATACTCTGGGAAATTACTTGTACCAACCATTTTAATGGTTAAAACCTAATATTTAGAATATTTGTTGGCTCAATGCTATGCTGAAATGTTTTTGCACCCAAAAGTTCATCAACAGTTTCTTTGGTACTAAAAAAAATCAGAAAACCCAATGGTTTTAATATAGAAACATTTAAGGTGTTTTTCTTGTTAGTTCTATGTGGCTTGCATAATTTGGGCCCACGCGAGCTGTAGAGTAGGTGGTACAAGTAATGGTTGGAAGTTGGAACCACCTGGATACAAATTATCAAAATATGTTATCCCAATTAGTTGGGATAACTAATTGTTATCCCAACTAATACAAATGAGTAGCTGTAGAGTAGGTGGGATGACTGATACAAATGAGGGAACATAAGAAACAACAACAGAATATGTTATACCTTTTAGTTAGGGTTAGCAGTAAAATCCTGCTCTGCCATCTTATCTGTTGAAAGCTATATATTCGGTTAGGATGTGTATATTCAAATCCTTCTAACTGATTCTATGTAGGTTCTTTTTAGTCTTTCTCTCACCTTTTTGGACCCTTTTGTTGTGTTTTGTAATTTTATAAAGGGCTCAAAATTTTTGTCTTCTTGTGTTTGTCTTTTGTGGGAACAATAGTCCTACATTGGAAATTTATCAACACTTCTTTGTGTTTATTAATAGTAGTTTGCTTTAAAGGGGTGCAATCCCTAAAGTGAGACACTATATATTGTTGTGTGCCAGGGTGCTTTTAAATCACACGCGTGCGGGCCGCCACTGTCCGTCCGATCAGTCGGGCGTGGCGAGGTTTGTTTGTGTGATCTACTTTAATTTTTTCTTTTTATTGGGTTGACCCATGGTTTATTTATGGTTTGTTTTTTTTCTTTCTTAAATAATTTCCGTTTTATCTCTTTACCGTTTTAGTCTTTTTGGTATCCGTTTAATAACGGATTAGTGGACCGTTTTGTGACTGAATGCAGATTCACGAAACGTCACCACTCTTCTTTTCTTCTATAAAAGGAAAAAAGGGGTTTTCAAGGGTTTAGAGATACCAGCGATACAAACCCTTTCTTCTCATCTTCTTCTTCCATCATTTGCTCCGATAAACCCTCTCTTCTCATCAGAGTGACACTGCAATAGGGTTCAGTCTTGTCTAGCATTGTTGTGTGACTTGTTCAGTCTTGTCTAGCATTGTTGTTTACCCACGCATTGAAGAATTGATTTAAAAGGGGTTGCTTAAGGCTTTAAGTACAGAAACTGTTTAGTTTCGCCTCGGCCTTCATCCGATAAGTTCTTCTGTTTTCTATTTGGTTTCTTCCGTGTTTATCATAGTCTTTTCGAATTGCTGTGTTCATATTTCAGCGTTCCTAATTTTCTGTTATTGTTTGCATTCATCTCGTTAAGATTCTATTCATTAGTTCTTATAGATTTTGTTTGATTTACTTGTCCATTTCCTGTGTCAATTTTAATTAGTCAACACTGTGTTTCAGATTCATTCTGTGTTTTAAATTCACTCTTATAGTTCTTGTTTTATATGACTGTTCTCTTCCTTTCTCTTATCTGATTTGACAGCAATCTCTTTATCTTCTTTTTGATTTGTATTTGCTGTTCTAACCTTCTATTGTATACTTTCAGTGATTTACTGTGCAAACGTGGTGTTTGGAATTAGCCCACTTCATTACTTAAGATTTCTGGTCTCTCTTTTATTGATATAATCAATTAGTTTCAGCATCTGTATGTATTTGGCGGCTTCTTAGTTGCAGTCCTTTAGAGAAATTATAACAACAATTAATATGCACCTTCTCACACCTCCTCCTGATCGTCTTCCTTGTTCTATTTTACATTTGCAAATCATCTTAAACTACGTTATTTTAAATATCTCCTATGTAGGGAAGCATCCAGTCACTTTCAAGATCCATTAATTCCATGCCTTAACTCTTCTAATGTTCCCATGGAAGGGATAAGACAGTCAATGAGGAAGTTAGAAACATGTCCTAGTGAGGCCAGCGAGCAATGTAAATCAAAATTTGGAGTCTGAGAAAATAACAGTGGAGATGATTTAGCTTTTATTAATTGCCTCACCCTGTCTACTTCCCTGCCAAAATATCTTGCCATACCAATCTTCTAGAACATTTTATGTAGTGCACAAATAATAACAAGAATCTGTTTGTGTTGCAGCGAAAAGCTTCAAGTCATGGAGACCTCAGATGTCTACTCATGGAAACCCACATTTTTCATTCCCCACCGAGGCATATCAAATACATGGCAACTTTCCGGTACATACAGAAGAAAACATATAAATCTACTAGGGCGCTGTCCTTTCTTAATTTGTTTTCATATTATCTTTTCTATCTTTGTTGTTGGTGATATTTGTCAAATTCACAAGGAACTTCTACTATAATTTGATTGAATCATAGATGAGGATTCCAAATCTAATTGGAGGGAAATTTGTGGACTCACGAGCAAGTTCAACCATCCATGTTATAGATCCTGTAAGGGCAGAAAACCCCACAATCATTTTTATTCTGGTTTCTCTCCTTTTTTGAGCTAAGATATTTACAAGAGTTTTTTTTTGTTGTTGTACAATAACAGGCAACACAAGAGGTTGTTTCTAAAGTTCCTTTAACCACCTATGATGAGTTAAAAGCTGCTGTACATGCTGCAAAAGAAGCTTTTCCTGCATGGAAAAACACACCTTTGACAAGTCGTCAACGCATTATGTTCAAGCTCCAAGAGCTCATACGGAGAGACATTGTAAGAAGATGCAATCCTTTTCGTTCTTGTATCTTAGCTTGAAAATTAAATTATTTTTGTATTTAAATTCATAAACTTTCCAGGATAAACTTGCCAAGAATATTGCTATCGAGCAGGGAAAAACGTTGAAGGGTGCTCATGGTGATGTGTTCCGTGGACTAGGTTTGATTTTTTTTATTTAAAATAATGTTAAGGCTAGTTGGAGACTAAGCTCAATTAATGTTGGTTGAGATATGTTAACTCTTGGGTTTGCTTCTTAGAGGTGGTGGAACATGCTTGTGGAATGGCAATTATGCAAATGGGGGAGTTTGCTTCCAACGTGTCAAATGGCATTGATACATACAGCATTAGAGAGCCACTTGGTGTTTGTGCAGGGATATGTCCCTTCAGTTCTCCGGCAATGATTCCCTTATGGGTATGCTATTATCTCTCTCTCCCCCTATAATGGACTGTCTTTTCGTTGCTATGAACTGCTATTTCATAGTGAGACAAGATTTAAGATGCTCCCTGTAATGAAGTAAAAATAGTTTACTAAATAACATGTATTTAACTTCTTTTGTGTTTTTTAGCATGTGGGTGCTACAAACTTTGTATTGGTGATGCACAAATGCACATGATCACGCTATGGTATTTATAGTACTTAAGAAGCTTAGTTATTTTGTTTTTTTTTTTATGCCTTTTCTTTTTTGTTTTCTGCTTTTTTTTCCCTGTTTTATAAGAAGCTTATGTTCTCAAATAAGTAATAAGAAAGAAAATTTTGTACTCAATGCCATATTTATGATTTTGACAGATGTTCCCAATAGCTGTCACATGTGGTAATACCTATGTTCTAAAGCCTTCAGAGAAAGATCCAGGTGACTGTTACCACCCCCTTCACCCAGCATTTGTTCATACTCTCTTTAATTAGATCATTGCATCATTTGATTGAAATCCAACAAGCAAATAGCATTTATTTTTAATGGTTTGAAGTAATGGGCTTGTCTGTAACACAAGTCTATTTACCCTATTTCATCTTTTTGATGGTGCTGGATAAAGCCACCAAAGAATCTGTGGGCAAATGCAAATCAATGTGATTTTTGAACAGTTTGGGTTGCTGTTTCAGGATTTAATGTGTGGTCACATGGTTATGATATAGAACCACCAAAGAATCTGTGGGCAAATGCATTTCAATGTGATTTTTGAACAGTTTGGGTTTCTGTTTCAGGATTTAATGTGCAGTCACATGGTTGTGATATAGCAGGCCTTAAATGCTATTGTCACAAGAAGAGTGTTCCGTCAGTATGTCCTTTTTGCCTTGTTATTAGCACATGCTAATTGGTAATATTGAAATCTCCAACATTTTTCAGTGATCTTTATTTGATGCTTGGATATTAGATTTTCATGAGTCATGGATATCTGAATTCTCTGACCCTGGGTTTTGGGAGAAATGAGAAGCAATTGCTGAGGAAAGCACTTTATACTGTCTGTTTGATGAAGCAGATTGGAGAAATGGATTTGGAAAGAAAATTAGTTCCAGGAAAAAAAAAATTTCTTTTAACGCCAAAAATTTTCTCCTTGGAGCCATTGAGACTCTGAATGAAAAGAAAAGGACTGGTGAGTGCAGCTTTAAAACTCCAACCTGACGATCTCTTTTATCTTCCCTTGGCATAGGTCAAACGCTTGCAGTCTCTCATCTTCTGAAAAAAAAGGGGTCAATCTTACCTGGAATATAAAGATTTAAACAGAAACTTGCTGGAAATTACCAGAATATTCCTTTTTTTTCCTTGTCACGTTATCTCGTTAATTCTTCCCCGTTGAACTAGGGAAAACACAGAGCAAAACCAAGAATGAGAAATTGATAATACAATTTGGTGGACTATATAAACTCTAAGACCAGGAAAAAAAAAAGGAGAAACATAAGAAAATCCACACTAGGGATGCTAGCTTTTCTTTAACCCGGAGAGTACTGAGAAATCTCAAATGTCCCTTGTTGCAGTGCTTGCCATGGATCCAATTAATCGCACTTGACCTACAAAAAATAAAAATAAAAAATAAGAAAAAAGAAAAATTAATCAAGCCCCTCGACAACCTAGTTGAACCTCAAACAGACCTGCAAAGATTGAATTTTCCAAAAAGGAATGCAAAAGGCATTTTGTTCTGTTTCAACAGCTTTAGTTGGCTGTTGTGATAGATCAGAACATGCCATTTAGAAGAACAGTCTAGCAAATTCAGGCCTTCCATTTGATAAGGGAGCCATGTAGGCAATATGTTAAAACTATATAAGACTCAATAGCAGATGCATATGAAGTTTTAGCACATCTATTAATGGCTATTTAGCTTTTCAATGCTTCTCAAGCTTTGGATACCAGATGACATTAGTCTTAGGTGAGCCCTTTATGCCACTTGGAAAACTTATTGTTGTGTGAATCTTACCATGTGGGACCATCTCTTGGTACAACAATAGAAACCTTGAACTGCCAGCATAAAAGTGCAGGTTTGATTCCAAGTGCAGCTACTATGGACAAAAATGTCAACAATTAGGTCTTTTATGAGTCCACCATCTTGGGACCATGCTTTGGTGGGAACTACACCAGATTTTGACCCCTTTTTTTTTTCATCTAGGCTATGACATCAGTTCAATTTATAACCTGTGGGGAGGCAACTGTGGCAAATAAGCTTCCACACATGAGTTACTTGCCTCAACTGATTTCTGTCTGGATCAATGCTCCTGATTATTGCGACTCTTGAAAGAAGTATGGCCATATATTTTCCTTTTTCCCCACAACCAAGATTCAAAACATAGCCATAAAGTTTCATTTTCACCAACAATATACCACATCTTGATGGAGAGAAACAGGAGAAGATTTCATAATTCCTTTTCGCCCTTGGAGACAGTTGTGAAGCGAGTCAAGTGGAAGTGCATAGAAAATTCTCAGATGAAGAATTGGGAGCTGAATGCCCAATATACGTGTTGTTAGATGGTCTATTTTGCTAGTGGGTTTTCTGGTATATTTTGTTACAGGTTTTTTAGTCTATTTTGCCCAATATACGTGTTGTTAGATGGGAGCTGAATTGGGTTTTTGGTGTGTAAACCCAAAATGTGCAAGTCAAGGGATGAGTAGGTTGTGAGGTGCCCCATATAGTTTTTTCTGGCATTCTTGTAAATATTTTCACAGATCTATACAATGCTTTTTTACTTTCCAAAAAAAAAAAAAACATAGCCACAAAGTGTTTAAGGAATTCCCTTTACCATTATCTTTTAGTGGCAATATTTTCTCGTTTTCCTCTGATTTTCGGCTCTAGAAAGTAGCATATTGCTGTTTGCATACATCACACATTTTGGTTCCTTTATAACACTTTTGTATTACCGATATAGAAAATAAATAGAGTTATAACTATTCGACTCTTTCTTTTCAAGCACATACTATGGTTTTTTGAAGAGATTATAGCATTTAAATCTTCTTTGCTGGAGTCATCTTTAACAGAGTCAATTAACCATTTACAAGAGATAAAACAACTTCTGTACATACATGCATTCATACATACATACATATAGAGATAGATACATGCATAGATACATAGATACGTACGTATGTCTGTATCAGAGTAACCCAGAAGTTAGAAATATCAGAAGAGTAATCCAGGAGTTCATTCAATCTTGCATTTGATTAGCTGTAATCAGAGTTTATATTAAAATTTGTACTCATAGTCTATATAATCACAGTTTCCTTTGAAGTATCGTTTCGGATGATTCCATGTAAACTAGCTGTAGGAAGGTCATCAATATTGTATTTGATTTGACATATGTATATTTATTTTCTAATTGTTAAAATTAATATATTGAACTCATCTGTAAAGTTTTCCTTCTTTTCCCCCTTATTCATAGAATACCTAAAATCTGGATTGATTTGTTGTATTGGTGAGTTTTCAGGGGCTTCTATGATACTTGCTTCATTAGCAATGGAGGCTGGTTTACCTAATGGTGTCCTAAATATTGTTCATGGTACCAATGTAAGCTTTGGCTTGACTATTCGTTTCATATATCTTATTTACTTAATTGATCCTCCTAATTTGATGACTATTATTAGAAGGATACAGCATCATATAAGGTTTAAATTTTTTACTTGGCAAAACTTCTAAACATCTAAAATGGAAAGTATCATCAAAAATTTTGATTTGGTATAGAAACTGGTAATTTTGAAAAAAATTGGATATTTGCGCCAAAATAACTCAATTGCTCAAAAAATAACCATATAAAACACATGAGATGCTGTTGTAAAGAAAATATGTTTTCATTCATGTGTAATGTACTTTGGTCAAATCATACATTGTTTTCTTTTTACATCCAAGACAAATATGATACCGAAGATTTGTCTATGGGCATAAAAATATCCATAGCATTGAGCAATAAATCAGGAAATATGAAGAAATAAATTTTTAGTTGTGATATAGCTTAGAGATGTTCTGGGCATGGTTCCAAACTACACATGTTAATATAACCCCTTATTACATCTTTCTTCGATCAAGTTACCTCACCATCTTGATTCCCACACTTGTTACATAAATACTGACTAAGTTTGCTGTGCAAATTCTCCAGCGGAACCTCCATGTAATGCCACAACATGTTTTCGTTGATACCGAGTACTGATAGATCTTTTTAAGTTCACATGTTACTGTTGAGATTAAGTATCCTCTGTCATTTTGTGTTATGCAATGCTGTACGATGAAAAATATGTGTAAGAAGCTATTAAATATATTATGTGTAGAACAAGGCGAATTTTGAATAATGTCACTAAATAACTAATTAATTGATTTCATAACCTCAACTAATAGTTTAGCAATTTTTTCCAAGTTGGTAAAAGTCGTTATTGTGAATATATGTGAAAAGAATTGAAAAGGCAGCAAACCAGTTACCGTAAAGACCTTAAGGACAGCCCAAGTACACAACAACATACAAGCGCATGAATATTGGCCCCAACAAAAACCTCATACAAACAAACAAATCAGTAAATTTCTAGACTTGAGTAACGCATAAGGAATCCCATTCCTGTAAAAAAATCAGAATATGGAGTTAGAAATTCAAGAAAGATGGAGGCCCAATGTAATAAAACAGATGTCACTCAGAAAATAATAGTTGTGGTGTTTCTTTTGCCATGCCAATAGTCTTGCAATTTCTCTCATTCCAGATGGTCCAGCAAGTAGCTGTCAGGCACCTGTTCCACACCAGTCCTTTCCTCCTCTGGCATTTTCTCCATATCTGGCAACACAAAAGCTCCACAAGTCCTGTAGGCAAGCAGACATCAACCCAAACTGTCGAAGAAGAAATATCACATCTTTGTAGGGATAAATAACTTCCAAATCAACCTCAATGAATTGTTTTAAGCTGCAACTTGGATGAAGATTGGACTGAAAATTCCTTGTCCTGCATCTGCCCCCTCCTTGATGCCATGAGCATTAAGCAAAAGAAGCAGAGAGAAAAATGATTTCAACTCTCAATCAAAGAGAGATCTACAAAAGGCAAGGATGCACAGCATCCCCTGCTGTGCGTGAAAACAGGTTACAAATATAAGAATTTTGACTGGTGCCTATCATAAAGAGATCTGGAAAAGGCATACAAGGGGGCAAATCTGCTCATCACAGCCAGCCAAAATCTCACTCTAGCTCCATTCACCTCCATAAAAAAAAAATTCTTATCAAACAAGTCAAGGACACTGAAAATGACCTTCCTTAGACCCATGACCATACTGCTGTTATAAATTTAGTACTAATACGATTATATACTCCTCTAAACTATGTAATTTAGAATGATTAGTAATATCTCTAGACTGATCTATTTTTTCTTTACGCATGTTTTTATACTTGGATAAACAATGCCATTTTCGTATAATGTGGCTAGTGTTTTTTATAAAATGCTTGCAAAATAATCATTATTTTATGATAGAAATTTGCAATGCCTTGTCATTTTCATGTCTGTACAATTTTTTTTATAATAAATGGTCTTATTAATTGCTTTTTTGGGAAAATTAAGAAAATAATTAATTTTGTCGAAGAAGTATCTGGTAAATTGAAGATTTTTGTCCATTCTATCACATCAGGGATGAAAACTCAGAAAAGAAAAAGGTTTACCCAATTTTCCATTTTTTTCCCAACTACTGTAATATATATTGTAGACCTACTTCATTATGCAGTATTCTCTAGTATGAATTTTCACCAATGGAGCTTCATATTTCTTGTTACAGAGTAGGCTTGCATGCAGGACCTTTTTCTCCTTCAAATGTTTTGGATGTCATTTTATTTTTTTTTTCACTGCAAGCACATTTACCTGTTTTGATTAGATGTTATTTCATGTTTTAATGTTCCTTATCTTGAAAAGATCACATTAAATTTCTGGCAGGACATTGTTGATAATATTTGTGATGATGATGATGTCAAAGCCATTTCATTTGTTGGTTCAACTACTGTAAGCTAATTCTTCAATTTTCACTTTGTGCTGATTTAAAATTAATAATCCTAGTTGATATATATATTACGTGGCACTTCATTTGAATTAATGCCTTGAATTACCATTTTTCAAGTGACCCAGAAAATTTTTTATTTGTAGTTGAATATTTCTTTGATGAATGTGTTAAAAGTTACACCAGGCAATCTGAATCCAAAGAAAATCCTCAATCCATTGAGTGATATCAAATATGAACAGGGGGTAAGATTAGTGAACCAATGGGTGGGAGCAGAGGAGGAAGTTAATTTTGAACATATTGATCTTGGTGAAATTTTTGTAGGTATTTCTTTCATTCCAATTTCCCATCTTGTAGCATTCTTAGTAAATAGAAGGAAAGATGAGGAAACTGAAAATGAAAGGTGGCAAAACATATATATATGACTTGTGTTCAACTTGTGTTCAACTTTTATCATTGTTCAGTTATGCTTTGCTTGTCTTAATTTTATTAATTTTGGCTTCCCATGGATCTGGAGGGCATTAAATATTGCACCAGCTGATCTCTTTAAGTTATATTCTTACTTTGTTAATATCTTTATGAAGGCTGGTATGCACATATATGCAAGGGCATCAGCTAAAGGGAAGCGTGTCCAGGTGAAGTCTTCTCAGAAAATATTTTCTTTTTCCATTTCCTCCACATTGGTTAGCTGACTGAATTTTGTGCTCAGTCCAATATGGGAGCCAAAAATCATGCAGTTATAATGCCTGATGCGAGCATAGATGCTACTTTGGATGCACTGGTAGCGGCTGGTTTTGGTGCTGCAGGAGAAAGGTGCATGGCGCTGAGCACGGCTGTTTTTGTTGGAGGCCCAAGACCATGGTATTGTGATCATTCACCTGTTTACTTTTAATCATCCTTTTCAATGCCTTGCCCTCTACTGAGTTTGCTTTATCCTTACACTTTTGAAGATTGACGTCCATAAGTATTTTTAAATACGAATTATTTTTACCTCAGATATTTGTTTCCTGCTTTATTGCAGCAGCTAAGAGGCTTCATTTGCCCACACATACCCATAACTCTTTAAGAAGTACTTGACTTGATCAAGCTGCAACCTTTGTTTAATAAGACTACATCAACTAGGAGCTTTCTGCTAATATTCATTTTTACAGCTGCTGTTATAATGTAGGCATAATTCTCTGTTAAGTTTATATTAAGAATCTCTTATATTTGTTCTCTTTCTTTACAAAATATTGTTTTTCAGTAGTTATGTAATTATGTTGTTAAAATTGCTGCTTCTGTAAAATTTAAAATTTTCTATCTGTTTATTTGAGATCCCTTTTTTCATAGATTTTTGTTAGTCAATAAATAATGGTGGTTTTTCGGAAGTTCAGCTTCAAATGGACATACATTTTTTTGGTATGAGTTATGTACTATAAACATTTATAGGGAAGCTGCACTTGTGGAGCTAGCCAAAGCACTGAAAGTAAATGCAGGAATAGAGCCTGATGCTGACATTGGTCCTGTAATAAGCAAAGAGGTGCATACATAAACTCAGAATAACTCTACAGTTAATTTAGATTCTCAAATTGATGATAAACATCAAATAGTAAGCCTAATTGAATTTTTGAATTTGTATTTTGAAAAAATATTTGGTATCTTTTGATGTACGTACGGTAAGCATTATAGGATACCAGCTAGCCACGTTGGTAGAGCTCCCACCTTTGCTCAAAAGCCCAACCTCCCACTAGCATTTTCACTCACCAATCTTCACCTCACTAATAGTTGGCCCCTCTTGCCATCTTGTTTAGAATAGGAGATCAAAAGAAAAGGTCGACCATGATGAGCTTGGTATTGTTGGATGTAAGACCACTGTAGCGACTCCTTACCAATTCATAATCAACACATATGTGCCCATGTTACAGACTAAGGAGCGGATATGTGGATTGATCCAAAGTGGCATTGAGAGTGGTGCTAGACTTGTGCTTGATGGGAGAAACATTGTGGTATGTCTCCATATATTTCCTAATCTAATATCTATGTCTGTTGTATTTTCTTTTTCTTTTTTTTTTCCTTTTTTGATTAACATTGAGCTTGATTGATTGCAATATTTTCCATGTCTCATCTTATGATTTCAAAATCTTCTTACAAGTTTGCCTAATAAGGTCCTACCTAGATACTGAAATTTAATTTCAAATTCCTACTTTGAAGGATCCTATAGCAATTTTTGTACTCTTTTTTATAGAAGTTCTGGGGTTAAAAGACAGTCAATTATACTAGTTGAAACCATTTTGTCATTTATTTTTTATGGAAAATTACTATGATTTTAAGGTATAAATTATAGAGTAAATTACAGTTACCTCCCTTATGGTTTCGCACAACTACAGATTCCTCCCTTGAGCTCCTTGTTAGACTTGTAAAATATAATTTGACTATATAGTCTTTTATCAATTTTTGTTTGAAATAATAAAAATTTAAAATTTAAATAATAAAATCATCCATTATTTTTAAATTGATTATTAAGACTTTTAAACCTTAAAAAAATATAAAAAGCTCAAAATATTATACTTTTTGCACTTAAAGAAGGGTAAATCCATCAAATATATTCAAATTTTAATAAACTTTGTTCACAAGGGAGGGATAGGAAGTAGATAACAAAAATACGAGGGAGGTAAGGGTCATTTTAGAGACCTAAGGGGAGGTATTTGCAATTGTCCAAAACTAGAAGGGAGGTAAGTGTAAATTTCTCTAAATTATATGACCAAATAAATTATGTTAAAGTGTAGAAGTTTAGGCATTTTTGTTCTATGAAATTTTCTATAGACATTTTGTGACCAAAGGGTATAAATTATGCGGCTTATAATGTTGATGTTATTGTTGTTAGTGCTATTAATATTATTATTATTATTATTTTTGCATTACTAATTTCTATGGATAGAATCACTTGATTAGTTCTGGACATTGCACATTTATGCATATTGTAGGAAATTAATAAATATTCTTTGTTTTTAAGTTAGTAAAAGTATGATCATATATTAAACAAAAGGGACATCATATCACCTAAGCCAAGCTTATTGATCAAGGCTGGCAAACAGGCAAACCAAGTCTGAACTGTACAGGCCCTTTCTAAATGAGGAACTTAACACCTTGAAAGCTAAACATGAAAGAACCCTCTGAAGGAGCCAGGCTGAAGCTACCAATTGTATGTACATCAGAGCAAGGTTTTGACTTTTGAGTTTCGCTAGCACGCCGCTAAAAATCGCTAATGAAAATGAAAATGAAAAAAAAATCAATTTTTTTTCTCTTTATCGCCTGTTTCACCCGTTTCGACTCATTTCACTAGGCACGCCACACCGTTTCGTCGGCACGTCGCAAAAAATCACCAGCAATGCAACAGAGCGATTTTCTCCTTTCGAAATGCATCGTTACTTGAAGAAAAAGGAAATTTTGCGATGAGCCGCGGAAACTGTAAACGCTGCATCAAAGCACTACTCTCGCTATCGTTGGAAATTCTATTATTTGCTCTAAATGGCTGAAGGATTAAATCTCTAACATCTATTACTGAAGGAGACAAGCTGTCAATTGCATCTACGTCAGGGCACTAATCTCGCCATCATTGGAATTCTATTATTTTGCTTTAAATGGCTAGAGGATTAAATCTCTAACATCTATCACAAAGTAGTGGTTTATGAATTTCATATCATTACTAGGAACATTTTTCTTAAAGAATAATTTTTTAATCTTTTTATCAAAATAATTAAAATTCCTTTTATGCCAAAAAAAAGTAAGTCCACCGTTTCCATAGAAAAAAAAGAAGTTTTTAACCTTTCATTCACACGCGCACACAGATATATTATTGGTCCCTAAGCTTTATATTTAAAGGTTAAAAACAGAATGTAAAATGGATTGTGAACTTCTATTCATAGCCTACTAATGTGATTATTTCACTCAAATTCATATGCATGCAATTACAGAAGATATTCATGTATTTGAGATTAAAAACGGCCTAGTATGTGAAGAAAAAAATTTGAAAAAAAAAACCTTGAAACTATGAATTGGAGAAAGGGAAAAAGAAAAAACAAGTTGGTACCTTTATCTCCTTGATTTGTCCACACAAATATCTACTGAGTTGCAACTTTTAGGTTTTGGAAGTTATGAAATTTTTTCCTTCTAAAGACGAATGTTATGGTGGTTTCATTACTTTATTTTAAGAGATTCAGTGGTGCTAATTTTCCCTCCTTTTTGCCTATATGTTTTCTTTATAGGATCTTACATTGATAATCTTTTGAGTGGCAACTAGGTCCCAGGATATGAGAATGGCAACTTTATTGGTCCCACTATCTTATCTGATGTGACAAGTGACATGGAGTGTTATCAGGTAAATTTTTTTATGTTCCCAAACTTTTTGTTCATGTTTCTTGGAATTAATTTACAGTGCCAGTAGATGTCAAGTAGACAATTCTGAATTAGTGGACATATTTTTGTTCAAGAGATCACCTAGGGGAGTAAGCATGTAGTTCACATGAATATCAAGTCGTAACTTGCCTACAATGTTAGAGACTGAAATTTAATCTTAAGAGGTTGTAAATATTTTACATAATCTCTTAGATCCTTTTATTCCACGCAACACCAACACCCAACCCAACACCACAACATACACAAATGAAAAAGGGAAAAAAAAGGAAAAGAGAAAATGTAGACAGTTTGAATGGCTTTTAATTTAAAGTGCATCATAAGCGGTTATGTATTACTCGGCTGCCTTTGCAATTATAATCGTTTTTATGGCTTTTTTACAGCATTACACACGAATTAAACCAAATTTTCAGCTAAATTAATTTGAATCAACATGCTTATGATAAGGTGTCCACAATGGTGGGTTGCCCAAAACAAAAGGTGGCTAGGTGGACAGCCAGGGCAAATGCTTTGATTCACCTAGCATTTTAACTCCTTAAGAGAAGAAACATTTCAATCATGTCCTTTGGCATCAACTTGACAACTCTTCATTTTTTGTTGAGCAGGAGGAAGTATCTGGCCCAGTTCTCCTCTGCATGCAGGTTTGCCTATTATTGCCAGCCTTGTTTCTCATTCCTATCAAGTTCTCTGCTGCATAAACTACAGTCGTTAATTTATATTCTTCTGTTGATTAATTAAATACAGGCTGAGAGCTTAGCAGAGGCCATACTCATTGTTAACAGAAATAAGTACTTCAAATCCCACACTTCATCCATTATAAATCAGGATATCTCAAAATAGATCTTTGTTTTTCAATTCCTGTAATCCTGTTACTGCAGATGTGGCAATGGAGCATCAATATTTACCAATTCTGGTGCTGCTGCAAGGAAATTCCAGGATGAGATTGAGGCTGGACAAGTAAGTGCACCGCGCCAAGCCTTCCCAGTACTCAGAAACTGTAACTTTATCAATTTCTTACATGATGCGAGTTCTTCTCAGATCGGTATCAATGTTCCTATTCCAATACCTTTGCCTTTTTTCTCATTTATGGGAGCAGAGGCATCTTTTGCAGGAGATCTCAATTTTTATGGTAAGCTATACTCGCTTTCGACTGTTTTCAGAATTCTTCTAAGCCGTTACAGAGAACAGAGTGGATCTAGTCATGTTCTAAGTTGCAACATTGGTAACTTTTGTTCTGTAGGAAAGGCAGGAGTACAGTTCTACACACAGGTCAAATCGGTGACCCAAAGGTGGAAGGATACACCTGCACAAGCAGTATCATTGTTTATGCCAACATCTTAGCATATCCAGGACCCGAAAATCCCATTCATCTCCTGTGAACATTTACAGGCAAAATATAATGCCAATTCTCTTCGTATTCCATCTATGCAATTTTTTTTCTCTTGCCTTTCTGTGTTAAAAGGTGTGAGAAAGAAGTGAGACCAGGTTGGCAGGTTGCTAGTGCCATTCTAATGCACGAAAGAAAAAAAAAAAAAAAGAGGAAGAAGATCGCTGTGAGTGAGCGACTAAGTGCTTTCCAATCACTTTCACCAGCTCACAAGAGCTAGAGCTAGTGCTACTAAATTGCAGTTCGAAGAATATGATGGCAAGAGCAGGCGCTGGAGAAACGGCATACAGAACCCTCACCGAAATGGCACTGAAACCGGCACGACGAACCTTCCATGGAATACATAAGTTGGAGCTTATGTGGTTGTAATCATTCGATCGGCTTCTGACTTGTAACTACTTATCAAGAACTTCTCATTAGATTTAACGAAGTATATTCTGAAGAAATTCTTGAGTAGATGTTACAAGAATGCATTCGTCCTTCCAAATTTTTTGTAGACATGGATCGTCCGTCCACACGATAATGAGAAGTTCTTAACAGTCCATCTCTTGCTTGTTGCCAAAAATTACTTTATTCAAATCCATAATTTAAAAAATTGTTTTAAGAGATGAGAAAAAAAAAATGATTACAACCAAAACGCGACCTAAAAGTAACCCAGGGGTTTAACTCAAAAACCGGACTTTTAAATAAAAGACGGCGAGGGCTTTCCGGTTCAACATCGTGTGGGACCCATGAGAATCAGGTAAGTACTGACCTGGCAACACTAGAGACTGAAATGACGAAATAAGCCCCATAGCAAAGATAGGGGAGAGCAGCGAATTAGGAAATCAGAACTATAAAAGGAAGGGGAAATTAATTTGTGGTGATATTTTTGAACATAATTAAATATTAGCCAGTTCAATGTTTTAGAAATTCTTATCAATATAATTAAATTTAGTGTTTTTAAAGAAAATAATTAAATTTAGTGACATTTAACTATTACCATCCCAATTTTTCAAAAAATGCTCTTATACCACTCAATCAAATGACTTATACAAATTAAACTTATAGATATAAAAGATACAGGTCATTTTATATGATTGAGTTGGGGTTGACTGGTATTTTTTTTTAAAAAAATTTAGTTTGTTATAATAAAATGTCACTGAAATTTAATACTAATATTGCTGATTAAATTTCAATTATTTTTAAAAAGTATTACTAAAAGATAATTCCCCCAAAAGGAAAGGAAAAATCTGGGCATAAAAGAGGGTCGGGGTGGCGGTGGGTGTGAGAGCGTGAGAGTGTGAGAGTGAGACCACGAAGACACGCGATCGTCTAATCGAAGTCCACGCGAAGAAAACCAGTGGAAATGATTCGGTTGTCTGTTGGACGAGGAGGTAAGTGATGGATTCAGCGATCGCTCAATCGATACCTGTTTGATTCCCGAAATGAAACCCTAAAAGGATCTCTGCGGATCAATCATGTAGTAGGACGAGTTATTTGTTTCCCGTTAAGAATAATCAGAATATGCTTGTGTTGCAGCGAAAAGCTTCAAGTCATGGGTACCTCAGCTGTCTATTTTCGGATATTCTCATCTCTCAACGGCCACCCACGCGTTTCAGATGCAAAGCAACTTCCCGGTATGCTTGCATGCAAGAGAAAACATATGATCCGATTTGTTATGGTTTTCTTTCTTTCAGTTTGATATCACACCCTTGCTCTCTTCTCGGTTGTTATTGTTTCTGTTGTTCACCGATCACTCAATAACTCGCTACTATACTTCTGACTGAATCTTAGACGAGGGTTCCGAATCTCATTGGAGGGAAATTTGTGGATTCGCAAGCAAGTTCAACCATCGATGTTGTGAATCCTGTAAGACCATAAAATTTCGTAGTTTTTGTGTTCTTTTTTTTCGTGTTGAAGTTGTTAAGGTAATTGCGGTGATTTTTGTTTATCTTTTTAAGTTAAAGCTTTTATGTTTAATGATAGGCAACACAAGAGGTCGTTTCGAAGTTGCCTTTAACCACCCATGATGAGTTCAAAGCTGCAGTAAGTGCGGCAAAAGAAGCTTTTCCTTCGTGGAAGAATACACCTATTACTACTCGTCAGCGCATCATGTTCAAGCTTCAAGAGCTTATCCGGAGAGACATCGTAAGAGCATATTTCCTTCTTGCTAGTTCAAAAGTTCAGTTATTGACATATGTGAATTCTTGAACAACGTTCCAGGATAAAATTGCCATGAACATTACTGTCGAACAAGGGAAGACGTTGAAGGACGCCCATGGCGATGTGTTCCGTGGCCTAGGTTGGTGTGATTATTATCTTGTTCTATCATAAAATAGCGCAAATTAGAGTCTGATATCAACTGTTGATGGTTGGGCTATGTTGAATTCCTGGGTTTGCTTCTGTAGAGGTGGTGGAGCATGCTTGTGGAATGGCAACCCTGCAAATGGGGGAGTTTGTTCCCAATGTGTCAAATGGAATTGACACATACAGCTTTAGAGAACCGATAGGTGTATGTGCTGGGATATGCCCCTTCAACTTTCCAGCAATGATTCCCTTGTGGGTATGTCAGAAATTTTCTGTAATTTTATTTTCATTTTCCTTTTGATTTATTTATTTTCTGAACATAAATGAAGTCAGGAGGGTGAATTTGGATTGTTAGTGGCTTCTGGTAATCATTATTTTGTGTACCAAAGAAAATAAATTCCTTGGTAGGCTGGGTTAAACGGTTTACCAGATTAACTATTAGTCTTTTTTTTAGTGTGTGGGTGCTACAAAACTTTGTACTTGTCAGTTACACAACAATCAATTGTGCTCAAAAAACACAGGCACAGACTATGGTGTTTATTTTACTTGAAGAAGCTTCTGTCCTCTGTAATCGAAAAACAGAGGAATAAGTAGCACAAAAAAATTATCTCAAAACTGTGTTTATGATTTTACAGATGTTCCCAATGGCTGTCACATGTGGTAATACATATGTTTTGAAGCCTTCAGAAAAGGATCCAGGTAAATGTTACTGGCCCATAACCTAGAATTGTATTCTCGTTAATTGGATTTGTTTGTGATTTGATGGAAATTTCAGAAGAAAATTGCATTTATCCATTTTATTTTGAAGTAATTGACCTGTTTGGGACACAGGCTTGTGTCACTTCATCAATCTTTTGATGATGCTGGACGGAGCGACCTCAGGACCTGTAGGCAGCTGCCTTTCATTTTTCCTCTTTCCTTTTAGATAAAATCCATAGGACTTGTAGGCACTTGCAAATTTATGTGAATTGAGACAGTCCTTTAAAATGTAGTATGGTGAATTTGTTGGACGGTTAGTTCAGCATGAAATGCATGACGACTTGCTTTGGCAAGAAAGGTTAAGTGATTTACTGCCTTATATGCTGTTGGAAAAAGATAGAATTTTCTGTTGATTTATCCCTTTTGTCAATGCCAGACAATATTCTCATTGGTCTAGATGATCACCATGTTAGTTCCTACGGTAGAGAATTTCAAGCCATATTAATCACAGGGTTCAAATTATTCTAATTTCTATCAATACTGAATGGCATGCCATCTAGATAATGATTTGGGAATTTCCACTAGGCACAGATACTCAAAAAGTTTAAGTAGATTTAGTTCTGTATTTGGTAGCAATTTTTTTTCTTGCTTATAGTTTCTATCCAGCATCAGCTAATTGTTGAAATGTTTCAACTCTTAAACCACTATCCATATTGTCAGTAATGATGAGATAAGAAATATTGTAATGTAGGCTCAATATTTTTGCTATACTTTTGCTTTGGTGTGCAGTAGGTTCACCCATTGGTATTGTAGCACTTTTCTATGAGTTTTAAAAACTTCGTTGCATATAAAATTTAGTGTCTTCTCATATATAGTGGCAGATATTTCATGTTTTTAGACTGATATATATATATACATGGATCACTTGGTCTGAATCAATATCAGGCTGGATTGGTCTGAAACGTTGGTACGAAGCAACAGCATTTTTAAGTATCTAGCAATATGTACCATTGTATGTCTCATATCAGTTAAGTGCGATTGAAACAGATCGGTGAATCATGACTGATACTCTAAAACATGCATTACATTGGTATAAAATGGACTGTTCTAAAGCATCTCTACCAATTCATCTTCAGGTTGAAATATCTCCCTCACATTTTGAAATCATTTGACTGAAATGCTGATTTTCAGAAATTTGATTCAACTTTCATGGCATTGGATTTCTTCCACGGGCTATGGAGAAAAGTCTGAAAATTTTGTTAGAGAATTACCATGAACTCACAACTTCACGTTTCCTGTTTTGATTTGATATTTTTCATGTGTTATGTATACTCCATTCAATTTGACTACCTGCTTAAGGAAATCCATGTGTTTCTTTCTCATGTAAAATTGACGAAGTTTGCGTATTTTTCATGTATTATGTATTTCCATTACATTTGTTTGCCTGCTTAAGGAAAACCCCATGTTTTTTTTTCTCATGGAAAATTGACGAATTTTGCATTCTATGGTCTTTAGGAGTGTTGAAATATCTCATTAATGCCCACTAGAATAATATCATAAGTTTATTTGGAAACATAAAATTGAAGGCTTGACTCAAAGCCAGTGTATCCATATATTCCCTTACTGTCCATCTTGGATGATTGGCATGTTCACTTAGCTGTATGATGGTAATTGATTTTCAATCTTGCATTTGATTTAGCACATTAATAATTATATTTTTGTTGTCTAAATCTAAATATTACTAGTATTTGAACCTTTCTTTCTTCCATTTTTTATTTTCTAAAATGGATGAAGTGACTTGTTATACTGGTGGTTTTTCAGGGGCTTCAATTATGCTTGCTTCATTAGCAATGGAGGCTGGTTTGCCTAGTGGTGTCTTAAATATTGTTCATGGCACCCATGTAAGCTTTGGCTTCTAATTATTTCTGAGATTTTATTCACTCAATTGGTTCTTGTAATTTGACCATTGAAAAACAACAGAGGTGGACCAATTTGGAGTTGATTTTTTTAATTTCAATTTTGTAGGAAATTTTAGACAATCAGTCAAAAAAGTTCTTAGGAATTTTATGTGATATAGAAACAATGAAATTTTTGAGGCAAAATTTGTGGATATCTGGAATGAAGTGTGAACTTTTCAATAAAATTTAGAAATCTTAAAGTATGCCTATTACCTGTTGTGTACATCCATAACGCAAAATGCATGAAAATGTGTTTGCTTACATTTGTAGAGCACTTAAGTTCAAAATAGCATTCATAAATTCAAAATATTGCTCATACTTGTTTTACGCACTGAAGTTCTTATTTGCCTAGTCTCATTCTAGCCTGGAGATGTTTTCTCATTTCTGTTTAATTTCCACAGGGCATGGCTCACAGCCATGCTCATTAGGATGACCTTGAATCGCATCTTTGAATTCAAAAACGCTATTCATACATTTTTATTACAGTCCAAAACTAATATGGTAGCCAAATGCAGCATTTCTCCTATGGACATAGAGAAGTAGTCAAAGAACCTAAAAAATTTATTATTAAATGTGGGAACTCAAATTTTCAAAATGATCAGACTAGCTTGGAGATATTCTCTCGCTGTGGTAACTGCCACAAGGCATGACTTGTATCTGTGCAGGCTAGGATAACCTAAGATCACTACCGACATTGAGTTCCATGGAGGTACTCTCCAGTGTAACCTCAGCTTGAGGCCTTGGCACCATCTCCCTTACTAAGTGCCTTATTAAGAAACATTTATGTGTCCTTGACATTGTTTCATTCTGTGCTGCTTAATTATGGCAGCTTATACCCATAAACAACTACATTTATGAAATTTTTAAATACATCAATTTATTTATATTGCTAAATATGGTTTTTGGTAGATTGGGAATTTCTATCACAAAGTCAATTTTTGAACAAGTTTTGCCAAATTAACTAATTATTTCTAAGGCCCAAACTACCATTGAATATTAATATCATATGAATACGAGCTAGTTTGAATGATTTTTTTTTAATTTATTACCAATACTTATGGTTGCAAATAATTCTAAATTATTCAACCTTTATTTTCTATGTACTCATAGATTTCAATAAAAAAAATTTAATACCGGTCCATATCGAGACCAGTTCAAATGTGTTTGGACTAGGCCACAGTCCATAGGTAGCAGAAAGGGAATTAAAATAGGTACCAATCGAAACAGTCTGAGGGCAACTGTTAGATTCACAGGAAATAGTTTTTTCTTCTTTTATTTGTAAGGGGATTAAGGCTTTGGTCCTGTTTTACGAGACTAAGAAAGAAAATTTTTATTGTAATTATAGCTTTTTCATCAAAAATTACACACCGCAGTCCTCTTCTTTACTTGATCCCATTGGGCTGGTACAACCTGGTCTATCTGGCCTAGATCAGCGATCCATCAGGATCGGTTTGTGACTCTGTTTCTCTGATTAATAACCTGGTTATGGCTATTAGTTTTATCAAGTAATTAATAGAAAATAATTTGAAACGCTAGCAAAATAATGATTTGATGATAGAAATATGCAGTGCCTTTTCAATTGCATAGAGACCAGTTTTTTATGAAATTTTTTTGTTACTTATCTCTTTAGTAAATAAAATAAAATACATGTTTTAATCAACAAATTTTCTGATCAATCTAAAACTGACAATATTTATCCATAATCTCCAAAATTTCCTCTCTTTTTTTCTTTTTAATTCGTTGAACCAGAAAATATCTGTTAAATTCATATGAATGCCTCGAGTTGATCATTGACATGCATATCACCCAATTCCATGGTAAATCTATAATTGTCTCCTAAAAGTATAAAGTGATAGTTTACCTGAATTCGTTTTAAATTTGTGTAATCAAGCCCACGTTTTTGTGTCACTTGCGGTCCAAGTGGTGGAGACCTGCCAAAATTTTGAATTGACATTTATTCAATCAAATGAATTTTCGTAAATAGACAATTATTTGAAAATATTATGACGTTTTACAAATAAATCAATATTTCAACCAGAATCCGTGAGGTGGTGAATGCAGCTATAGTTTCATTTGGTTGCCAAATAGTAGCAAACTTTGGCATGAAATATCACAAAATTTAAAACACCTTTGGCATATCCTGTTGACCCATCACACATACACCATAAATGTTTTCTCATATTGATTTTTATGCTGGAGATACCTATTTTTCATCATGGCCTTTTACAGTGCAACTTTTCCTTCTTGTCATCATTCTATTAATATCTGACTGGAAACAGATTTCTCCAAGATTGAATGTTAGTATTTGCAATTTATCTCAATGTTCATTTTGCAGTTTATCTGTTTCTGTTAGATGGTCCCATGTATGTTAATGTTATACATCTGAAGGAGATCACAAAATATTTCTGTCTGTCCAGGATATTGTTGATAATATTTGTGATGATAACGATATCAAAGCTATTTCATTTGTTGGTTCCAACACGGTAAGTTGATTCTTCAGTTATTGATTCATGCTGAGTCCTTTATAACTTTTTTTTCTTAATTACATTGCATGCTCACAAATTAGATTCAGTTTACTAACTAATTGATCCATTTCTATGTTAATATCTTCAATAACCACTTGTTGCATCTTTCAGATGATTCTAGCACTTGTAGTTGAACATTCTTTGGTTGTGAATGAATTAACTACTCATATTCAAGGGGATGTTCCTTGGTATATGCTATGTGCAAATAATGTGGTTTGCATGAACAAATCTAAAAAGTGAAAATTTGGAAACTAGAGTTATGGGGGGATATTTTGGAGTCAAAAGATTCTGATGACAAGTCGAATTAAGGTCAAGTAAATAGAGTTTAACCTTAGCATGATTAGTAGTAAAGGGGAAGTAACGGTAGGAATTGAGAATCAAGGGATCCCTAAAAGCAATCTACTTTATTATCTTGGATAAATCATTCATAAATTGGAGATATTGATGATAATGTTTCCCATAAAATTAGAGGTAGATATATTAAATGAAGAGTTATCTTTATAGTATTGAGAGTGTTGTTTGATCAACATGTTCGACTTGAACTAAAAGGAAAATTTTATTGTACAATTATTGGGTCTGCTACGCATGGGACGGGGATTGTTGAAATGCAGACGATAAAGGAGGAAAAATAAAGCAAGAAATTAACATATCTAAAAGTAAAATTGTTGCCCAAATAAGAGAAAAGGCAAAGAAAAGTATTTTAACATGGTTTGAGCTTAGAAAGCGAAGTCCTAGGGAGGCAATTGTGAGTTGTAATAGGGTACTCGCCAACAGATTCAAAAGGATGAGAGAGACATAAAGGAACCTATATAGATTCAATCAAAAAGGATTTAAATGCTCATTGTTTGACTAAATGGTTTTTGAAAAATTTGGATGAACAGGATACATATGATTAAATGCAACTATTTGGGACAAGGAATTTTGTTATTTTTGTTATTTTAAATATTAAATACATTAAAAGCAACATCAGGAAATTTGAACCTAGATGAAATCATCAATGTCACATTTGCTTCCAAATATTGGACATATGGGGCAAGGGCCCGACCATTGGGTGGGAAGAGAGAATGTTGGTAGAAAACACGGTGGTATTATGAAATTTCTGGGCTTAATACTTTCCTCCAATGTGCCTAGATTCTCCATGTCCTTTTGCGGCAGTTTTAATAAATATAGATAAAAAATGAAAAGATAAAAGATGAAGAAAATGTAAAAGAGATTCCTTTTTAAATTTTTTTGAGTTCCGACTTGCTTGTATTAATTTTATTGTTTGACCTCCTGTGTATCTATGGGCATGAAGTAGCTCATCAGCTGACTTTTAGAAGTTATATTCTTACTTTTCTAATATCTTCTTGAAGGCCGGCATGCACATATATTCAAGGGCATCGGCTAAAGGGAAACGTGTTCAGGTAACTCTTACGAGAAACCTTTTTTCAATGATACATTGTTTGAAGTCCAGATAAATTAGATAGCTTACGGAATATTGTTTTCAGTCTAATATGGGAGCCAAAAACCATGCAATTATAATGCCCGATGCAAGCATGAGTGACACATTGAATGCTCTAGTTGCTGCTGGTTTTGGTGCTGCTGGACAAAGGTGCATGGCATTGAGCACAGCTGTTTTTGTTGGAGGGTCTAGACCATGGTATCATGACTTGTCCTCTTAATTATTATTATTGTTGTTGTTATTGTTGTCGTCGTTGTTATTAGATGAAGAGAAAGTTGTTAGAATAGATGCAAAAAGGATAGAAAAGTACAACGAAGGCTGTACACTTAAAAAGTACCATGACAAATGGCTACAAGAATAGTATTGATTAACTACTTGATGGTGAAACTGGTTCACCTTATTGGTTTTAATCATCTTATTTGGATGTCATTCCTCTTGTTGAGCTCACCTGTTCTCTGATTTATGGAGTTTAAAAGTCTGTAAGTACCCTCATTGGCATGAATTATTATCATCAACGAGTATTTATATAAAGCTTCATTTTATTCATGAAGCATCCTGTGAACTGGTACCCATATCACTTTAGAGGAGGTACTTGACATTCCATCAATCTCAAATCTCCATTTAACAATAATATTTCAGCAAAAGCATCTTTGTCCTAGTATCGTGTGATGTTCATCAATTAAATTTATTTTGTAGATTATTTCATATTAGTTTTCTTCTTCTATATCAATATTTTTTCTGCAAGTAGGTCGTTAAAATTGATGCTTCTGAGAATAATGAACTTTATTCAAGATTTTTCGTAGACTTTTATATGTTTAAAAAAATTTATATATTGGATTTTGAGTTATCCAGTGGATATTCTTTGTGTGATATTACCTGTTATGACCATTTCCAGGGAATCTGAACTTGTTAAACGTGCCAATGAACTGAAAGTAAATGCAGGAACAGAACCTGATGCAGACCTTGGACCTGTAATCAGCAAAGAGGTGTGTCCATTGCTCTAGAATATTTTACCTTTTAATGTAGAATCAAACTAAAAAATCATGAGCAATATACAAAGGGTAACATGAGAAGATGCCAGACAAAATGATTGGTACAGTCTCTGACTGATGTATTTAGAAGTGGATTTGAGTACCATTTTGGCTCAAAAGGGCTTCTTCATAATTAACCCATAATCCAAATACAGTCACAGTTTAAAAAATGGAGGAAAAAGGGAGGGAAAAAAAGGAAAACAATAACCATGGTGCACCCAGTATCATGGGTATGAGAGCACTGGAGCATCTCTCTGATTAATTCATGGTTTCAATGTATGTCCCTTTTAATGTTGATTAAGATTCTTCTGGTATCCTTTGTTATTCACAGGCAAAGAAGCGGATTTGCAGATTGATAGAAAGCGGCATTGAGGGTGGTGCTAGAGTTGTGCTTGATGGGAGAAATATTACAGTATGTATCTGTATCTTTCTTGATATAACTTTTGCACCTGTTTTGTGTCTATTATTGCGCCTGACAGTCAAATGGCATTGATGGTGTTAGAGAAAAGTCAAGGAATCATGGGCTAATAGAGTACCTTATTTGGACAACCCATTTGTTATAGAAACCTATTATAACTTCAAAATCTTCCCTCTATCATGCCTATTCACATGCCCGCACACGACTCTGAACTTTAATTTCAGAATCTCCGCTTATAAGGTGTCGTGACATTTGCCCCATCTTATTTAGAAGCTTACAAGTGCAAGGGGTGGTTGAGACAATGTATCCTGCAGTGGTTTCTTGGTCTTCATGGTGAAAAAGGAATTGCTGAAGGAGGAAAGGAGCTTGACACAGATTACCAAACAGACTTTTCATTCAAAAAGGAATAGCCTGAACCTTAAATGAATTAAGCTCACAATTCCTATCTTTTCCGTAAAAAAAAAAGGTACTTAAAAGGTTCCTAAAAGACAGGTATCATGCTTTGTTTGAATGAGTTGGAGACTTGGGATCTGAATCCAGGTTGACAAATCCGAAAGATGTGATTTATGCTTTAATAATTATCTTTAAAAACTTAAAATATATGCTAATTTTAATCATATTATAAAATTAATAAAATGCCATTACATGATTAGCAACATAACACAAATCCAGGCCTCTCAGGTGTTGGTGGAGATTTTTAGGGATTATAGGGAGACAGTTTTCCATGTATTTATTGTTTCTATTGGTGAGAGAAATTCAATACAAGCAGAATTATTGGTCCTTGTCACAGGATTAAGGATGGCATATATAGAAGGCTTTAGTAACCTGATAGTTGAGGGGGATGCAGCCTCTATTATTCAGTGGATGTGGGCCGAGGAATTAGAATCATGGCGTCTGCAGCATTTAGTAAGGCTGCCCAACTCTGGCACTTATATTGAATACTTCATTCAACTAATGAAACTTGCTTACTGATAAAATAAAAAAACACTTCATTCAACCAAGTGTCTATATCAGCCAATGTTGTGGAAGATTGATTGGTTAAACTAGGTGCCACATGGGTGAATACATTTGTGGAGACCCCGACAATGAAAATGGTGGAGGTCCTTTAGGTAAAACACAGCATGGGCCCTTATCTATGGCAAAGGGATAAATTACACGGGGGTTTGTTTTATTTTTATTTTTATCGGTAATCAATATAAATTTTATATAAAAAGTTCTATAGGTACACAGATTATATACCTATGATTACAAGACTCGATTCAGATCCTCAAGATCCTGAGGACCTAGGTCCTTATATCTATGATTACACAGGGGTTTGTTTTGGAGGGTAATACCATTATAGGATCTAGGTCGTTAAATCTGGCTTCTAGCTATGGATATTCTCCTCTTTCTGATATAATAAATGACTTCATCTCGTATCAGGAAAAAAAATGGAAATATAACACATTTAACTTGATACAAGAACCCCCAGTCTGGCTTCTAACATGTTTAAATGACTTCATCTCTCGCATAGATAAGAAGTCTAAATCTAGTTAGAATCAGAAAATTTTAAACCAATGAGAAGAGGCCACCTGGTCAACGTGATTGCAGCAGTTTCTTTTTCAGCTTTTTTCTCTTTCGATTCCACATACAATTACACAAGGTAGCTTGAACTTGGAGTCTTTCCTCGATGTTTGAATTCAAAAGTTAAATTTCTAAATCTGTTTTCTAAGGGCACTTGAAAAGTGTTCTTAGAAATTAGAGGATCTAAATTTAAAATGCATTTTTGAATTGCAATCAGGTACCAGGATATCAGAATGGCAACTTCATTGGTCCCACTATCTTATCTGATGTGACAAGTGACATGGAGTGCTATAAGGTAACTCCTGTAACATCCTCTATTGTTCTATCAATGTTTATGAAATGAATGGACTTGTAGTCAAAATGGATGCCAAAGTGCCTAAGCAGTTATGCAAGCATTGGGTTCTTAGGCGATCATCATTGTTCAGATGATCCCCTAGGGGAGCAGATTTGTGTTTATGCATGATTTTCTGCTAGAAACTTGCCTATGATTGTAGAGATGAAAATACAATCTTGAGAGGCTATAATTGTTTTCAGAGATAAAACATTGCAACCACTTCCTTCAGCATAGACTTCACATTTCTTTATCTCATTTTGAGCAGGAGGAAATCTTTGGCCCAGTTCTCCTTTGCATGCAGGTTGTCTTCTCTCTCATTCTCTACAAGTTATCTTGCATATAAACCATATAATCATTAACACGTCTTATTTGATTGTTTAATTGAATGCAGGCTGACAGTCTAGAAGAGGCCATAGATATTGTAAACAGAAACAGGTTTCTTCCAGGATTCTCTTCTTCATAACTTGTAGACTAGGACGTCTTCAGATAAATTGTTGTTCTGAATTCCTGTTATTGCAGATATGGTAATGGAGCATCTATATTTACCTGCTCTGGTGTTGCTGCAAGGAAATTCCAGAATGAGATTGAAGCTGGGCAGGTAGGTGGACTCATTTCAAACATGTTAGGGCAAACAGCAGTTTTGAGTCTCTTGACTTGTGATAATTGTTTTGCCTTGCTTTGATCAAGACTAATCTATGCATATAGGCGGTGGGTCAAGTTTAGTCTGGTCAGATTAGAGTTGGGTTGTGATATAGTCAACCCAAGCCACCCATTTAACAAGCAGGTTGCTGGGGCTTGAACAGTTTACCCAGTGTTGTAACATGAACTCAGTAACACAGTCCAACCCGGGCCATGTATTATTTGGCAGATTCCTGTTGTTCTGATTATGAAAGATATATTTTTTCGTCGAACTACTAAAATACTAGGCTGTTTGGGTGGGTTGAGGATGAGGTCAGATTTTGCTCCCCACAATTTTCATGTTAATACCTTAAGATGATGTTGTCTCAGGTCGGCATAAATGTTCCTATTCCAGTACCATTGCCATTTTTCTCGTTTACCGGATCAAAGGGATCCTTTGCAGGAGATCTTAATTTCTATGGTAAGCTATATTTAAGTTTCATTTGTTTTAAACTCTCTGCATTGAGGCTGTTACATAGAACAGAAGCAATATGATCATATTCTCAAGTTGCAACTTTGTGCTCTATGAATTGTAGGCAAGGCAGGAATGCAGTTCTACACGCAGATCAAAACTGTGACCCAACAGTGGAAGCATACGACCAACCAGAAATTATCATTGGCTATGCCAACATCTCAGAAGATATGAGATTCAAAATCCTAATCATCTCATGTGAATGTGATGTCAATGTCTTCATGTTTTTAACAATTATCATGCTCTCTTATATTTATGTGTTGTTGTGAGAAAGAGGCAAGTCCACCTTGTTCGCGGAATATGAAGTTAATAATTTCCCAGTCTTTATGATCTACTAGTGTCTTCTAATAAAGATATAATTAATGTTGAAGCGTCAAGGTTGAGGGTAGCTTTTATCAAGTTAAGGTTCTGTATGAATTCGAACTAAGAAGTATGATAATAAATACAATCCTCAACAGGCACTTGAAGGAAACCGAAACAGAAGCTCGCCTGTCATATTTTCAGATCCAAACAGGTTGGGTTACAGTTCCCCTTATAGTTCAGTTTTTTAAACCAACAGGAAGAGCCACAAAAATAAGCTCAGTACAAACCCAACAATATATATTTACAAGGTATAAGATGATGGCAACGGTTTCAGTTGAACCTGATAAATCGGATTGAACCAAACCTACTAGGCCGGTTTTTGGTTGCCCTTACTGTTCAGTTATGGTTTATGCCATATAAAACTGATTCAGGTTTGCTTTGATTTAAGTTTCAAAGCCGAGCCGAACCAAACTGAACCGAATATATAAATATACATGTTTTAAGTTCACCACCAAAAGGATTGTTCGGTTTATATTGGTTAAAAACTGATAAACCGAACCTATTACGTCGGTTTTGATTCGGCTATAGTTTTTTACAAGAAAACCAAATTTACTTTGGTTCGGTTTCAGTTTGAAGTACATATAATCTGTTTAGTTTTGGTTATTCTCAAGACCAAACTCAAAACCAATCCAAGACCAAACCATTGCCATTCCTAGATTATAACCATGGATTTCTGAAGAGTGGGTAAGCCATCAATTTCTACAAGAGAAGAAAAATTATTGCAAGTGTATTCCGTGTGGTAATTTATGTTAGCAAAATATTGATTTCTTCGTAGTTTGTACCAATATGAACGACAGAAAGAGGTTGAAATTATTTACGTTTTATTTTAGTGCCTGATGCTGCATTTAATATAAACTGTAAACAGACAACAGGATTTTAATTTTGTCCAAGTAGCCTTATGACATCCATTCAACTTCAGCCGGTTCTACATAGAGCTAGCAACCTTAATAAATATTACCCATGATCCTGTATCTGCTCTTTGATCTCTCAATCACATATCATCCTGAAATAATCCCAAGAATGGTTCATCTGAAAGGCATAGAAAACCACAAAACTGCAAAACTAAATGCATAGACCAGTTTATCCACTTCACCTGATCAGCATTCAGCAGAATGCAGACAGTAAAGAGAAAATGATTATTAGTCTAAAATGCAGCTGAACCCATCATATCATTCCATGCATATTTCAACATAACAGATCAGAACTTTCAAAAAACCAAGTCTTTGTCAAACTTAATATTGAAGAAGGCATCAATAATCAAAACATCGTGTCCATTGTTCGCATAGAGATTATTAACCTGAATCATTAACCTTGTAATATGAAAAGGTCTATCACCCATGTGCGGAAGTAAATTTTAAAATTTCAGGAAATATATGGATAATGGAGATTATGCTCCAGCAAGCCATATCAACAAAGATACCAACTAGGCACCAATCACTGAGCCAGAGCTCCTCCTGCACTCAGATAACATATCAAGGTAGAACTGACACTTGCTGATGTCACTCCCATAGTTGTTCAGGCACTGCAACATGAACAAAAAAGATTCAATATATTAACCGTCACAATATATAACAATGTTATATCAATTAGTTAGATCACAAATAAATCTTCCAAAAACAATATTGCAATATGTTAAAATGAAATAACAATTGCAATGTCAGAATATGCTTTAGAATACAACGAAAATCCGTTATTTTGGTAATGACACAGCAACAGAAAGTTTAGCTATGAGTTCCTTCAAAGTCCGTTATGTAAATACTAAGGCTACAATTTCACTGTCATCATACAAGAAGATAACCACTTTCATAGAAAACACTACTAATTCCAAATATATCATGATCTCTCTACAGAATAATTTAATTGTCCTATTAAATAAATGCTGCAGAGTAAAATTCTACATACATCCTGGAAGGCCTTGGTGTGAACACTGCATGCATCTGACCCACCAACACTGCTCATTCCAGGTGCTGGAGCAGCAGCGGCAGCCTCTGAGGCTACAGTTTCATGTTGAATGGTACGAGGACCCATCACAGCATCAACCGCCCTGTGAGCCATTGCACTTCCACTACCAAAAGCCATGCCTGAAGTTGAAACACAGAAATAATGACTCAAGGCATGTGCACAGATTCAATTTTTTCAATGAGAAAGACATAATAACAAATGAACAGCCAAAATAACGTGTAAGCACCCATTCATCTCACACAATTGCATATTTACCCACCCTGAGCTATGGTTGAACCAAGACCTCCAAGCATGGATCCACCACTGCCACCCTGGGCAGGTGCTGGAGGAGGAGCACGACTAGCTGCAGCAAGAAAAACTAAACTCATGAAGAATCTAACATTAAGGTAAAAACTATTCACATTAAAAGCCAATTCGGTACGCATTGAGATTATATAAATCTGAAAATCAAGATACGGAAATATATTGCAACCCTAATAGCTTCACATCGATAGCTTAAACAATACTCGTACATTGTGCTACCAAATAAGTATGCAGTAATACCTGGTTGGGGAGGATTACGGACCGGTGCAGGACGAGGAGGTGCACGGGGGGCTGATCTTCCTGCAAAATGAAGCCAAGAATGCCACTAACATTGACGCAATAACCACAAACTATGTAAAAAAAAAAAATGACTGACAACATTTGTATCATCAAAACTCGAGCAAAGAAGGAGAGAAAAGAAGGAAAAAGGGGGGAAAAGGTTTGAATTGAAACATAAACTGGCAAAAATAGATCAGGAAGCCTCGAACTACACATGAGAAGAACGTCAAAACCATAAGATTACCATCCAAGAACGTGGTCGACGCCGGAAAAGAGTTTATTGCATAAAGGCAACATGAAAAAGTAAAAGATATAAAAAAAAATTAGGTCGAAAAGGATAAGTGCATAAGCAAGAGATCAGGTCAAGCAAATCATGTTCATCCTCAGCCCTACACAGGTAACCTAAGAATCCAGGAAGAGGTAAAATCGATGCGTGAAAAAGTAATCGGGAAAAGTTCATATAGCACCAGTATAGAAAACAAAAAGTCTAAACCCTAGATACGGTGGGAAATAACCAGAATAGATGATACAAAAAAGGCTAAATGTAGTCATAATCAGATAACAGAAACAATTAATCTGAAAACCCAGATCGAAGTGATGTCTAAACCTAACAGACCTTCCACAAAAACATAGAACCATAATCCATATAAGAAGAGAAATCGATGCGTGAAAGAAATCTAGCCTCCATCATAATAACGGAGCAACGGGAAGAAACTCAAAACCTTAAAGCAAATCAAACTATCAAAACAGGAGAGACCGGGTACAGATAGCGCATCAATTAACAGAAATCAGAGAAACAGACACGAAACCTACCTCCAGAGCTTCGGCGAGGCATGATTGCAGATTTCAAATTGCAGCTCTAACGACTTGGGGATTTCAGATGTGAAGACTGAGAGGAGCACGGTAGACTCAAATATATGTCGGCGGGACCTCCACGATCCTGCAAGCAAGATCGTAATTAGGTATGGTGAGTTAGTGTAACACGTGTCTTTGCTTGTAACGGCGATCAAAGTAAGCCAATAGATCGAACGGCTACCGTCATCAGACGAATGGCATCGATTTTTACGAACGGCTATGAATTTTATCCGATTAGAAATCCAACGGATCCTTTGCACAAGTTATGGAATTTGAAATATTCAAATCTGATAATAAATCAAAAATCTAATTAGGTTTATTTAACCTTAAAAAGGTTTCTAGCTAATGCATATAGTCCTTTTAAAATGATAATCATTTTTTCACTTTATTTATTTATTTATTTATTTATTTATTTATTTATTTTTTTATGAAAGGCCAAGCCGACATACATTCATGAATGAAAACCAAAATTACAAAAACATCCACAACCTGCTAGAATGTACAAGAGAACCATTGAAACAATAAGAACCTTAAGAACAGGGCCACCATATCAACAACCCGATCAACTACGTCTCGGAAAAGAAATGTCAAATTTGCGATAGGAGCCACAATAATCGGTTGGAAACCAACGGTAGATTCTGACAAAGGGTCTACACCTAAGCGGATTAAAGAACTAGCTCCCAAGACAAGGGAGGAAAGCATCACCAACGGCGATATGATAAAAAGTGGATGAGGATCCGGTGAACCGGATTTCGGCCACGCAAAGAGACATAAGAGATGGTGGTTGAGCATAGCAACCCTATACCAAGATTCATCAAACACAGACAGAAGCAAGAACCAACCATAACAACCATTAACGACAATAACAAAAAACATCAACACACCACCGACAGGTCCAAACACAAGATACATAGATAAGCAAAGATAAACTAAAAACAAGACATAATGTAACACCCCAGACCCATACCCAGCAAGATATTGTTCTCTCTTGGCCCACGGGCCCTTACGGATTTGTTCTTAAGGATAATACAAGAAAACTTCCCAATGGTCACCCATCCTAGCAATGCTCTCACCCGAGTACGCTTAACTTTAGGGTTCCAAGAGGATTTAGTCTCGTGTTGTTCCTTAAAAGGTCTCTTGCTTAGTAGGAGGTCTCAAGACTACTTTTAGCATCCCCGAGCGTTGTGGGATCCCAACCATATGCACATCCTCTCCTAATAACTCACCCAGTGAGATTACCCATTCACCCGCCCACTCAGACAACCAGGATGTCATACATAATAACAAAACCAAAAGAGGGGGTACCCGAAACCGGCTTTCCCACCAGAGAAAGCTGAGTGTAACCCCCCACTGTCATCCCTGTCTGTATCGTTGGATTTGTCTTCAACCGATTCCATCGGTAGGTCTTCGAATGCCTTCTGAAGAGAAAATCACGAAGTCGATGCAGATGCCACAAGAAAACAATAACGGTAGAAGAAAACCCCAAAGAGAAACGAGAGGATGAGTTGGACAAGATCACCGGAGATGATCGGAATAGCGAAGGAAGAAAGGAGAAAACCATATCAAATATGAGGACATGACCGCCTCACACACTCAAACGCTGGCCTCGAGCTCCTCAATCGCCTATTTTTTAACTTTATCAAATCAAATACATGTGAATCCATATTTAAATCCATTTACAATTAGATCTTTGTTTGAATCATTCTATAGTTTGAATCAGCAATATCATCATTGAATTCGAGTCAAATTTCGATTTTTATCCGACCCATTAACAGCCCCGGGCAAAATTTTTATTATCTTACTTGGGCAGAGCATTTTTTTATAGTCTTTCATTCATTGTACATTCCAAAGTGTGATTTGAAATATCATTATCTCCTGCACAATCTGCTCTTCCTGAATCCTTGCCCTTGAGATTCATCTGAAATGCTATGTCCATAATCTCCTTCTCTGCCCTGCACAATCTGCTCCTCTAGTTTACTATATCCTACGGAATATGCTCTTCCTGATTCCCATGCCCTCGGAATCCATCCACATTTCTGGCATAACGGAACTTTTCTCCCCAGAACTCCATTTGCTCTAACCAGGCCAACCTTCCTTTCTTAAGAGACTAGACATAAGAAATCAATGACTCAACCTATTATCGTTTAACGCTCCATATATAAGTTCATTTAAGAAAGTTGCAATGTCTAGCAGAATAACAGTAAGCATGAGGTGCAATTACAAATACATCACAAGCCCAAACGTATATCATCTTAACCCTAAAATCTAAGCATCTGAATTCCCAACAGCCATTAGACGCCCACCACTGCCCTGGGATTCCTGCGGCACTCAGACAGCATCTCTAGGTAGAACTGGCACTTGCCGATGTCACTTCCATTGGTGTTTATGCACTGCACCAGAAAAAGATGCATTGTAAGAACAATTCAATCAAAATTAAGAACAAAAGATTTGGGAAGTAAATTATCAGTCCATACCAACAACGGACCAGTCGTCCAAACTATTAGTTACCCGGATTAGTTACATCAGACCACTCGCCCAAACCATTAGTTACCCAACATTTGAACCTACTTCACTCTATAAACAGTGGAAGGACAAAGATATCTCCACGAGGCATAACAACCTATCACATCATCAGCAGCTACCTCATGTATAAAACATGCAACGGTAAACAGGCCCATATCTAGCTCATGAGATTGGAGAACTTCCCCTGCTCCAACATATTGTGTCTCAAAACCAAGTGGATGATTATAAAACCAACTTGCATTGAACTCAAATGGTTTGCAGATCATGGAGCATTAACAGTTTCATCAACAAGCAAACAAAAAAAAACAATGATTTGGGAGAAGTAGTTGCTGTTATAAATTGGACCAACAACTTTTTATAGATTTGAATCAACTATATATAAAGCAAGGCGCCCCCTTGGGCAGCGTGTCCAAAACAATTTACAACTTTCCCAAAATGCCCATCCCCTACAAAGTTTGGTTTCAATAATACAGGGCTATACCCTTCTTAACTCACCATGTTCGTTCAAAAACAGTTAGTTTGTAACTACCCCACTTCTCTCTCCATTCCCTCTCTCCCCACTTCTCCTCTCTCCATTCCCTCTCTCCACGTGCATTCTTGCACGTGCAACCCTGCTAGTAGGAATAATAAGCAGCGAGTAATGGTTATTGGTTAATGGACAGGGACACAAAAAGATTCATAGAACAAATCATGGGGTATAGAACAGCATATCAATTAATTAAAAACCAAAACCGAGACATTAAACCTCAATAATTTCATATCCAAAAAAACTCATAATTATTTGCTGCACTTTGTCTGAAACAGTAAACAAAAATTAATTAAGAGAAAAACCTCTGCTTCCATCACTGACTGCATATCAGAATCCAATACAACATAGCCCAACAATCGGCCACCAAAAAAATCAAACAACATTTTTAGCAAGAAAATGCAGGCCATAGAACTCGTGGCTCCCCCCAACCTTTTTTTATTGTTTGTCCGTTTTGAGGGAGGGAAATAGGGGGAGGAGGAGAGAGAGAGAGAGGAAGGAGTGAGGGGTGGCAACACGGTGTGGGGGGTGGTGTGTGTGTGTATATGTACTGCTGAACGCATAATTTTACTGACCAAACCATCAAACCTAGAAATTATTAACATTTTTACTGCCACACTTATTTTTCAAAACAAAAAAAAAATGCAATTGATTGATGAGGAGGGGATGAGAACATACATCATGGAAGGCCTTAGATTGAGCACTGCATGCATCAGACCCCTCCATACTGCTCCCACCCGGTGCTGAGACAGCTGCAGGGCTTGAAGAATCAACATTCTCATGTTGAATGACACGAGGACCCATCACAGAATCCACAGCCCTATGGGCAATCGCACTACCAGTGCCAAAAGCCATACCTGGGGAAGAAACCAGAACAGAATACATGTCAAGCATCTGTATTTATAATCTGTTACAATATAAAAATCCACAGCATACTAGTTTAAGCTTAAAAGGAATAATGCCTTTTACAGACCATCAGCAACGGTGGCACCAAGTCCTCCAAGCATTGATCCACCTCCACTCTGAACAGGCGCGGGGGGAGGAGCCTGGCTGGCTGCAGTTACAAAACAATAAACCTTATGATCAAAATGGTGAAGGAATATTGCAAATACTTTTCGCGTCAAGTTTAATTTCAGAAACATGAAGGAAGCATAACCATCTCATATTAAAAAATAGGGCCAAAAGGTGAGCTGGAATGTGGAATTTTTCCTTGAACAACCTCACAGAAAGATGAAGTAAAAAAACTGATAAATGTTACAGGAAAGCCCACTGCTAAATCCCAACTAATTAGTAAATAACCCCAGAATCCAATGAGACACTTCTAGCTGTATTTATTAATTAATTATGGACAATATATTGTTCTAACATGCTATGTGCAACATCTTCCATTTATATCACATACCTGGCTGAGGGGGATTACACATGGGAGCAGGACGAGATGCAGCACGAGGAGCTGGCCTTCCTGCAAAAGTAACTCCAAATTGTCATTGTTAATCATATCATGTCTACAAAAAGATGCAAGAAGGCACAGAGAAACCTGCAACTAACCAATCAATCATCTTATGCAATGTATATCCAAGATGGCACACCAGAGTCTCACCATAACCATATGAACACATGAAAAAAAAAATCAGGGGTGAGACAGAAGACAGAAAATGGATTAAAAAACCAGTCAGCAACTATCACGGAATGTTTTACCAGAAATGGGGAAAAAGGAAATCCCACTCTGTCATATGTATTGTGAAAACTAGAAAACTGAAAGTGCTCACTAGCTTCAGGAAATGGCTTCATATCCCTCATGCTACTGACGGGTAATTTTACAGTAATTACTTCCACTGTCTCCCTATTCATCTCTATTTTTGTTATAATAATAACATGATGCTCTATTTTTTAATGGTGACTGATATCGAACAAAGCTCCGAAATAGGATATAGAAAACAAGTAGCAGATCATTCTCGAAATTTGAACTGACAGGTAATTTTACAGTAATTACTTATTTATATATATTACTTATCTTTTTCAAACTAAAATCCTATGTCTGTCCTGTTAGCTCATTGCATCAAGAGAATATGCAGAGGAGGTGGATTTGATTTTTAGTAAGATGCATTATTTTCATGCCTTGGATAATTTAAAATTTTTTATCTTATTATTTATTTATTTTTATGATCACTCGATTCATCATGCCTCTAGGCTTAGATTTTTCAATTGTTAGAAGATCATTTAATCGTGTAATTTCTTAAGTCATCTTTTCTCGAGGCTCAAATTTTCCAATTATTCGAAGGAAACAACTACTTGCCAATCAGCCAATGAATAAGAGTTAGTGCAACCCTTCATTAAGCAATAAAGTAGAACGAATTCATTTTCATGAGAAAGCATCAAGTTGCAACCCTTGATTAAACAATAAGGTTTTCTGGTCCCTTCTAGCACTCATTGTTTATTTTTGTGACCTTCGAGTTCTATCATGTGTCTAGGGCTCAAATTTTCCGCTATTGAACACCAGCATATTGTCATACATGCGTGTGCGAGACACACGGAGAGAACGAATTCCCATATGTGTACGCAGAGCAAACAACCATATATATATGTTAGTTAATCCAACGTCAAGCCAATAGCTGAATTACTTCTGATTCCTAGTTTCAGAGCTATATGGTGTAAGACAAAAATTACGTTGAAGAATCTGAAATGAAGACTCAAACAGCAACAAAAATAACCAACCAAGATATTCGAAGAAAGATCAAATCAAATCTCACTACCAAAACAAGCATTCAACACATTCCACTCACCGCCAGCATCAACTAAACCCATAGAATGTGTAACGATGGCCGTGAACGATGACAAATGCACTATAAATCAAACGCAAAACAGCACTAAAAATCACACAAAATAATCCCTGATGAACTCACCGACGGCATATAATATAAATTAACATCTCCACATATGCAACGTATAAAAACGGAATTCAGATTGAATTTCAAGAAAAGCCTAGAAGTCATGGAGAGCGAGAGAGGACGAGAAACTACCTCCTGAGCTTCGACGAGGCATGATTTCAGACAGCGACGATGAACGTACAGCAGAAACGTACGACACGTATTTCACAAAGCAAAATGATGCGTTAAGGGTAAGAGGTGACGGAGGTGGCTATTTATAGCATGGATGGATGCGGAGATTTTGCTTTTGCTCACGGCGCCAAATAATTCCATGCTCCTCAGGCTATTTAATTGCGTACGTTGATTCCATACATACAGAACTATGGGCTTTGGACCTTTGTGTGAATAACACATGGCCTGTTTTGAATGGGTGACCCGCAAATAACATATACCCCCTCGGAGCATAAGATTATTTTTCTTGGTCAGCTCCGAGTGCGAGGTAACCACCTCTTCTCGAATATTCTTGAACATGGTCGTATTAGTGGCTTGTCGACAAAGCCAAAGAAACAACGAAACGCTATCGATTAAACAAGTCTTACTGTTGGATGGCTAAGATTGGTGCGGTAGAGCTGGCAATTGTGACCCGTCAATCCGTCCGGTCTTAGACGGGTTTGGGTTAACTGTTTCAACCCGTGAGTTAGGTAACTTGGGTCATGTCATGAATTCTCAATCTAGGTTAGGATTTGACCCCTTAACTCGATTACAACCCGATTTTTTTTTGGGTAATATAAGTTTGGAACATTATATTAACAATAGTTGTAGCTATTCAACATTTCCTCTTTTAATATAAAAATAATGACAAAGGATAAAAGTAAAGAAAGATTTTCTACATATAAATATTTCAACTTCTACATATAAATATTTCAAATTTCTTAACCTCTACTGATATAAATTGAGGCCTTGATGACAAATAAAGTATTTTAAGGCTTTATTATTATGTTTTAATTCTTTTCATCATGTTATTTTAATTCTATCTTAATGATTATTGTATTATTATGCTTGTTAGGTGTGTTTTGATATTAGAATGAATTAAAAAAATAGACTTTGATATTAGAATGAATTAAAATTTTTAATTTTTAGTAATGATTTAAATTATTTAAAAGGATTTGCAAATTGAAGCGGGTTGGGTTAGGGTTAGGATATTCCAACCCGCTTATTAAACATATGGATTCGGAATGAGCCTTGACTTATTAACCCCCTACATCAACCCGACCCATTGCCACCTCTAAGTGTTGGTCATCATTCATTAGAGTCGGCCTTAGCTAGGGATGACGACGTGACGGATTTGGAGGCCCATCAAGAGTTTTGCCTAAAAATGGCAACCGATTAGGTGATACCAAATCCTAACGCGCCCCTATCCCGCTGCCAACCCGGTTAATTATAAAAGTCATAAAAACCTTTTTTTACTAAAAATAATAATATAAGTATTAATAAAATATGAACATCAACATATAAAAGCAAGACATTACCAAAAAAAGAAACATATAAAAGCAAGACCGAATGCATAAAGGCTACTCAAGATGAAAAAGATCTCGTGCCACATGTTAGAAACTCTCTCTTCTTTGGGTTTGGCTTACATAAAAAGACTAGTCTAAATAAAACACAGTTCTGCAAATCTTCACATGTGAATAAGATAGAATAGGAAATTATTTCCCCACAACTAATTTCTGCTCAAGTAGCTTGAACCAACCTTTCATGGTGATCTCCCCAACTCTACAACATGATACCACGTTCTAAAGAAAGTCTCACTTCATCGTTTGCTGCCTACCATCTGGAATTGCAATAAGAACTAGAGGTTTTGAAGGTCTAACAAACGGAACATCACACCTGAAGTAGCCCTTTCTCTCCAGCTGCAATATCTCCCCGCGCTTCAAATTCCGCATATTGGAATCTCCAAGAGCCAGAGTTTCCTTTTTTGTACATGGATTAAGCACGTCGAGGAAATCCTCCCCTTCTTCCAGCTGAAAAGGGTACCACAATATACAAACATATCAGCATCATTCTAATCTCATTAGGGCTTATCAAACTTTGATATAAACCAGTACGCAAGCACATCTTTAGATCAATTTGATATTGCTGCCTTGGATGTCATTTCTTATCATACATTAAAGATTCTATATTTTTGACATACAAATGGCAATAGAAAAATAAATCATTAGATAATCGAAGTCAAGTATATTAGAGTTACAGGAAATTTTAGTAGCTGCGAGTACCTTCTTCTTTGTGATGAGATAGTCAAATTCTACCAGTGATAGATTAACCAGTTCATTCGTTTCAGGTAGCCATGTAAGCTTCAACTTTGTGGTCTTGACAGAGCCTTCAAGATGCAAAACTCCCATGAGATGTGTGACATTTCCACATTGATCCTTCCCAATTTCTTCTATTATAGCATTTCCCCAATCCATTAATGTTATCTCCTCACCTACCGAGATGGAGACAGCATCAGCATGGTCTATCCAAATTCTATTTGTATATGCCGTAGCTTTCTTTCCAGCACCTTCATATTTCTTATGTCTAGGTATGATACGGACAAACGGCTTCTCAGGACCATCAGTTAGGGTCAACATCACTCGTCGCTCGGCAATGACAGCTGTATGTCTGGGGCAAACAGGATCAATTATCTTCTTATTAATGGTCCAGAGTTTGTCCCACTCCATGAGATTGAGATTTTTTGATGCACCCTACAAAGGTTGTAGAAATAAAAGGGTAGACATTAAATTCAGAGACAACAAATTTTAAAAATGTTAATTTGTGATATACCATCTAAATGCAACAAGTACAGGAGGCTAAGAAGCCCATAAAAAACAGATCTGAAAATGTGGCGCATATGCAAGGATCACATTTTACCATTTCATGGTTCCTACCAAGTCACTTTTAGTACGAAACGAGAGAGTGCATGCATGTGCGTATGCTTGTAGTATGTATCATCATATAAATGGTAAGAAATACTATAGGTTAACTAGGAACATTTACATCTGCCATATGGTTAACATTAAATCATCTCACCTGCTCAAGGATAAATTGTATCAGTGCCTCGATTTTAAGTCCCCTACGCACTATTCCTTGCACAGTCGGGAAACGGGGATCATCCCATCCTTCAACCTTTCCATTTTGAACAAACCAAAGAAGTTTACGCTTACTAAGAAGGGTATACACCATGTTCAACCTGCTAAATTCATAAATTTGAACTTTTCGTAGCCCCATATCCTCAAGAATCTGGTAATACTGAGCATTACGGTCATGGTATTCACTAGATCGAAGGGCATGCGTTATACCTTCTTCAGCATCAACAAATGGGCAGGCAAAATCATAGGTTGGGTATATCTTATAGTTGGATCCAATACGATGGTGAGGAACTGGGTTGCAACGATAGTACACTGGATCTCTAAGTGACTTATTTGGGTCCTGCATGTCCAATTTACCACGAAGACAGCACTGCAAACCCCTTTCAGACCCAGCAACCATTTCTTTCCATAATTCCATACTCTTCTCAGGACTGTTATTTCTACATTTTGATTCAATTCCATCCATCCTCTCTTTCTGCATCTGCTCACGTGGTGTATCATCAACATATGCTTTCCCTCTGAGTATCATGTTTTCAGCCATTGTCATCAACTTCGGAAAATAATCTGATGTATAAGTAACAACATCATACTTGATACCTAGAGTTTCAATATCTTCCAGTATATTTTCAACGAACTCATTGCTTTCTTTAGTTGGATTCGTGTCATCAAAACGAACAATCAACCTACCTTGGTATCTTTGAGCAAAGTATTGGTTCAGAAGTGCAGCTTTTGAGTGTCCAATATGAAGATATCCACTGGGTTCCGGAGCAAAGCGCAAGCATACCTTTCCAATTTCAGCACCTGGAAGATCAACTTCAAAATTGGGACGGCTTCCAGCTTTTTCCTTCTCATTAATTTCCCCATTCGTGCTTGTTGATTGATTGGCATTCATTTCCCTTTCTTTTGGTTTCAGTGTTGGCTTTCCTAGACCTCGTTTCCCAACATAAGTTGCTGTGACCTCATTCACAAGACCGCTGTACTCTGCAGCTATTGAATTGAACCAACGGACCAGATTTTGGTATTTCTTCGACTTCCTTAAACTTTCCCATCTTTGACCACTTCCTTTAGAATGCAAAAAAAAAAACAAGAAAATTGTTAAGGAATGCTAGGTAATGAAATGAGGAATATATACGGTATAATGTCTCAAAAAGGCCAATTCCGAGTTGACTCAACCGAGTCACGTCGAGATGACACGATCTGCCCAAAATGTTTTAAAAAGAAAAAATAAAAATAAGAAGATTGATAAATTTGATGAAGAGCTAAACATGAAAAAATAAAAGACTCAAGAGTGCTGCATGAGCAGGAATTTATTTCTTGGATATATCTCAACAAGATAAATATCTCCTCAAGCAATAGAACTTTACCTGCAAGGCCAGACCAGATTGCTACATCTGCAATCGATAAAAAATGACCAACCAAGAAAGTCCGGAATAGCAGAAAACCATCCACATAGCTGCAGGCATTCTCAAATTCAGATCCTGATGAGAAGATAGGGGCATACTCTAGCCATTCATCGATCTAAAAATAAAGAGGAAAGATTGTTAATAGAGAATAAATGTTAGTACACCAAATTTTACGAAATCAAAAAGACAAATTTAATTAGCTTGTGATGTCTATGAATGTAGCATAAAAAACATACTTGGCCAGATTCCAGTGCACCCTGTCCGTAGTAATTCGGAATGGTTGCTACCCGACCAATGTAACGTAATAGTGTATTTGTTCCTTGCAATTTCAATCTGGATCACAGATTGAGTTGAAACATTAATATGTAGGATCATTTCACACATATGCCAACTATTTGGAATGACAAAAAAGGATTTCTCTATTGAAGCAAAAACATACAACTAGATGAAGCAGATATCAGAATTCAAAGATCAGAATGACCAAGAGGAATTGAGGATGCACAACATTCATCCACTTAAATAGATTTTCTGTACAGTGGCTGGCAAGGAAGGCATGGGATCACTTTAATGACAGCACTGAAAACCCCTTTCAAAAATTCATCTGCTACACGGAGGGTCAATCAAAAGAGGAAGACTCATGGCTTATTCCCAAAACAAAGCTTTTACCAATATCAGAATTCCCTCAATGGAGCTCTTGTATCCTAACCTTAAAAGTATCTCCATTCAAAGACAGAATTACTGTTCAATACCAGTGTTTCTATTCAGGTATAAAACTACAGGTTACTAACAACTTGATGATTGGTTCAGTTTAGCAATGGAGGGAGTGCGTTCTGAAAGTTTGCTGTACCAGTTCAGCCTTAAACAAACTCCGACCATGCGCATGATATGAGTAGGGATACATACTTGCAGTTTCAACAAGCAAGGCACTCTTTGCTCAGATGGACCAGGAATGTGTAACACTTGCATGACTCTTTTCCCATTCAAAGTAAAAAGACTGCAACGCCTACAGCACAAAAGTTAGAACACATGGGTGCATATCAGGGATCTGCAGGTGCATTTATGAATCAAGCTTTAAACCATTGAAGGCAACATGCAAAGGTCTGGTTCAGATTGGGGATGGGACAATGAAGGGTACCTGAAGTTTAGGGCCTCTGATATTAAGCTTTCTGAGAGGAATTCAAGCAGGATTTTTTTTTTCTCAAATGAAAAAGACTTTATTAAGAATTTTAGTATAGAAGGTACATAAAGGCAAAACAAAGGAGGGCAAGGAGCCCATCACCAGAAGGGAAAAAAAATCCATTAATCAAGTATCTCACGTACAACCGACTAGATATCCCCCAAAGCATATCCTCACATCCAACCTACCCTCAGCTAGATGATAGGCAATGTCATCACTTAAGCTTATGGGACGTTCCAACCAATAATCATCAATCTAACTAAAGTGCCAGGCATACCAAAAGTGTTACCATGGAACGCAGCGACTTTCTGAACTGCAGCCAGCCTCCAAGAGTTACTATTGCTACAGCTGCCAAGCTACCAGGATAAGAACCCAGTCAACAAGGAGAGAAAAGGGCGGAAGTTGACAGGGAAAGATGGTGAAGAAACATTATAGTCAATGCGGCATGCCAAAGTTAGCGGGGAATAGAGAGTGGTAGCTGTTTCCTAATTATATTCATACTGGCCGGCAATAGAAGTATGGTAATACACTAACACTCAATTTCAAATTAACTACAAATGACTTGAGGAGATCGACATATCCACCTAAGGATAAGTATGTGGAGTTACTAGGTTTTTTATAACAATAAACCAGAGTGGTTCATCAAAGAAAGACAAATTACAGACTGCATTCCTGTTGATAATGACTGAAGAGAGGAATAGAGAAAACTGGAAACATGCGACTTACATGTAAGCTCGATCTGGAAAGAACATACGACAGAGTTGAGTGGAATTTTTCAAATCATTCTATGTAACTAAAAGAATTCAGAGAAAGTGGATAAAAAGATGATTGAGGAATGTTCAACTTTTCATCGGTCAGAAGATTTGGGATGTAAATAATTTTTTGATTGGTAAAAAGATTTGGGATATAAATAATGGAGTCAAAGTAGCTTTATTAACCCTTGAAAATATATTTTTCCCTACTTACTCATATTCAGTTTTGATTAGGTAATGACAATGAAATCCACAAAATGTAGCTGGGTTAGTGCCAGTAGAGTAAAAAGTTCATAGTTGTCTTAAATACATTTCAAATCAATAATCCATTAGTTGTTGAGATCATTTCTGAATGAAGCCATGATGTTTATAAAGATCTTCCCCATCTTAAAAATTTTCATCCTAATAAAGCCAAGGTTAGGACTCTAGAATTTCTAAAGCACGTCTTTGTTGATTTTCAATCAGTTGACCACAATACATGGTCAAAAAGATATGAAAAGCACAATTTCATATAATTATTTTTCCTTGGCTCTTAATGTTTCCAATTGTAGTCCAATGCGTTCATTCTTCGTTAAACACGTTTAACAGTTGTCTAGTCCACCTAGGGTTAAGGGTTTTTTGCTGACAGTTCATAAAGATCAACACTCTTGACATTCTTGAAAGAGAAAAAATTTAATGGCTCTATTTGTCCATATGCATGTTAGCTTCCACGTCCAGGAGAATCCATCAATCATATTTCTGCATTGTGGCCTAACTTGGCACTGAAAATGATTTAAGTTTGATTGAGTGATGCCTTTTTTTATTTAGGTCAGATGGTTCTACAATGGTGCTTCAGGCCATTGAGAGAAGGGGAAAGACGCTAAGTAGTCTTGACCTGGCTGTTCTTGTGACCAGTTACTAGAATGGCTGCCTTGCACCATTAATGAAAACGTGAATCCATGTCGTGCCCTGGACACATAATATGAAGATAGCCAGAATTTGTCAGGACATTTTATTTGATATGTTATCGTTATACTGGTTTCTTTGTTGTTTTTCTCATTGTAGTTGCCTGGTTGCTTGTGTGTTGTTCCCATTGAATGTCCAGATGTGTTTTGTTTGAACCGACAACAAATTATTTCTAAATAAGCGCACAAAAATTTTCTTGCACAAATTTCTTACTAGTTAGGGCCAGAAATACCAAATCCTAACAATATGTTATTTTTAAAATGCATTATTGTTAATTACCACAAAAAAAAATATTAAATATAGCCATAAAATAGTACTTCCATAAACCAATACTCAAAGTATTAAAAGAAATTAATTGGGGAACCCAAACCAGAGATCAGATAGTATAGAGAGATGGAATACAAGAATAGAAGTTCATTTCAATAACTGCTTCTAGGACATAGCAGCATCAAAAATCAATATGCCAATAACACGAGTAAAATCCAATACCAATGTGGCCACTATATTTAATACTTAAAATGGAAATCCATAAACAATAAAGAAACAGATAAGCAATAACTGCATTCGCTGATACAAGCCAAAAATGCTAATTGCTGCGGCCCATGCAAATTTTACAGATAAATGGTCACCCACCAGGAACCAAATCTAACCAACTTGTAAATCCCACAAAAGCTCCACAGCAAGTTTAAAAGTTCAGCTGAGACTGTCATAAGTTATATTTGGCCAAGATTCCGGGGGAAAATTACATTTTTATATCTTGACATATCTGTTGCTTTAGATAGATGAAACAGAGAAAAAAACAGAAAATTTAATAACTTCTTAGACAAGGGGGTCATTGACTAGCATTACTAGTAAAGTTACTCCATCAAAAGTGAAAGGATTAAAACTTCTCATACCAGTAAAGAGCCCTACCTTCTATAGAACAAAGCTACATAAGATTCCTTCGTTCACTAACAAGTGGGATGACACAACACTAAGAACTTGCAGAATGAAATTAAACTTCGAGAGTTGTACCTTTAAAATCGAAAACTAGAATCCATCTACAAAAGGTAGCATAATTTCTCAGCCTATCATAATGTGAGTAAGCTTTGCTGAGTTTGAAGATAGAAGCACTTACCATTCTATAAAACAAAAAAGTGAAGATAACAAAAATGACCCAAAAAAAAAGGAAAATAAAAGAAAAGAAACTAAAAGGCTCAAGCATGAGCTGAGCATGGCCAAAACTCCGAAATTCAGTATCCAAAGAAATAACTTAAATTAGGGAAATATATAACAAAGATAAATTGATCTGCAACCAATTTCCACTCAAAATTAACATGAATCACAGAGATAAACTACTAGAATCATAGGGAAAATAATTACCCAGAGGAAAACTGAAAAAATAGTGCAGAACCAGGAGGAAGAGTTGAATCCAGTGACACTGAAAGGCCAGCAATCTTTGCTGCGGCAATAACTGAAAGTGGAGTATTATCAACAGAGAAACACAATGTGATGTCCATCGTCATCTGCAAGGATGAGAATATAACAATGAAATATGTATGTCCACAATCCAAAGTATCATGTTTTCGCTAATGGCTTCGACATGTTACAAAAAGGTCATATCTGCACAACATTTACCAATTTGTGCAGATACCCCAATACAGGTCGTTTATTGGCCTCCCAGACAGAAATCATTTTATTAAGAGTTGGTCGTTTATACACAATGACAACTGGTTAAGGTCAGGTCATTAATTTGGACAGGTCGATCATTACATATCACTCAATCATTTCAGTGCACTAAGGCTAAGGATGATAAATTTGATCATCCACCCACTTGGAGCAAGTAACCCACTTTACGTGCTTTACCTTTCACACTTCCATTTCTTACTCATGCAGTTACAAAGAGCAAAATGAGCAATTCAGACCATAACTCGATAATTTCAATATCTAGATCCAGAAAATAGAGAACTGATTTATTTCAATTGTATCATCACAGACCTGAATAATTCCGTAAAAAATGACATCAAGTAAGATACACCTAAGGTGAGTGTGTGTGCTTTGAACGACCCATATCATTGAAATAGAAAAATAATAGAAAGTAACCACTCATAGTAGCACGCCATGACTATTCTTCCAAAAATATATCTTAAGAGTCTAGGTTACATCCAACCCATTTAACAATGAATGGAATTAAGAATCACACATGAAAGAATTAAATAAAGTCGATAGAACATGAGTAGATCTCGTCAAAATGCTTTGAAGCATCTACGCTTTTCACATGAATAGATCAAAGGGGAAAATACCAACAATTAGCCTTGTTCTCCGGCGACTGGATGGATTGTTAGAGAAACTATGCGATGCACCTTCAGTTGGAAAGAGAAGAACCCAAAATATCTCTCCAAATCGGAACTTGAGTGCCTTACGCTTGTAATAGTTGGAGTCGATGGAGCAAGCTTAAAGACTCAAAGAGAAAGCACACAGAATGATGTAAATAAGAAGAAGAAATCGCCTAAACAAGAAACCCCCCGTTCTCTCGTTTTTTTGCGCAATCGAAATCCTTCCTTATTATTTTCCTTTTTTTTCCCCTTTTTCTGATCACTCTCGAAGCATAAAAATGTAGACAGATGTCAACCCCCCAAAAACGCTCTAGACTAAAACTTGTGATTCAGTGGATGTGCATGGATTTCCTGCAGAAAAACCAATTAACTTGCTGGATTAATAGACTTAGATTGCAGTAAGTAATTGACCGGATCAATCTCAGTGGTGTGACTTGGAGGGTGTTTGATAACGTTTCTAAAAATTGTTTTTCCGTTTTTCAAAACAAAGAAAAAACCAAAAACATGTTTGGTAATTGGTATTGACGGTTTTCAAACAATTTTTTTTAAAAACGATTTTAAAAACATTGCAGATTTCAAGAACCGAAAATATGGGTTTTCAAAAACGCAAAAACCGTTTTTTTTTTTTTTTTTTTTTTGTGTTTTTATGATGCCAATTTTGTAATATTCTTATTGTCTTCTCGATTCCTGTTGTCTTCTTCAATTTCATTTTTTTTACGGAGAAATCAAAATATATATGTATTATAAATACGTCAATGTCTTACATGAACAAGACCCCTGATACCGTCGAAGAGATAAGGAGACAAAAAACGATGGGGGATTAGTCAACCATGTACATTGGAATGGGTCAATAGCATGGTTTGCAAGCTGATCTGCCCACTGATTTGCCTCTCTAAGGACATATTGAAATTTGAACGTCAAGAACGAGCTACAGATTTGTCGAATTGAACCGATACTTTCACTAATGCGCCAAGGGACCTGCTGAGAATGATCTGATAAAATATGGATTAAAATAAGAGAATCTCCTTCTAAAATAATGTTAGAATATCCTAAAGCATGTGCAAGCCGAAGACTCTCTAACGCTGCAGCCGCTTCAGCTTGTAAGGCATTGGATACTTAAACCTTAAGTGCAAAAGCTGCCAAGAAAAAAAAAATGCTGCCAAGAAGATTCCAGATGAATCCCTGCATATACCACCAGCACCAGCTGTTTTTGACGCTTGCCGATAAGCTCCATCGAAGTTGATATTTATAAATGGTGATATTGGTGGCTCCCAGATAACTATCTTGAAGGCTGGCTGATCTTGGAAGGAGGAGACAGGCTTCTTCAACAAGTCTGAATCATGAATGTTGATAGAGTTGATTTTTGGAATAATAATAATCTCAATTATATTTAGTGAATAGTTAATGGGTTTTATACCCACAGGCTAATTAGCATAATTACAGTAATAACCCATAATTAACACATAATAATATCTAACACTCCCCCTCAAGCTGAAGCATAGATATCGATCATGCCCAGCTTGCAAAAAGAAGATCTCAGAAGAGAAGGATCAACAGGCTTGATAAGAACGTCTGCAGTTTGCTTTGATGATAGCACAAAATGAGGAACTATAGCACCAGACCGGACTTTCTCCCGAATAAAATGAACATCTATCTCAATGTGTTTAGTTCTCTCATGTAGAACAGAATCAAATGCGAGCAATATTGCCGACTTGTTATCACAGTATAGGAGTGAGGGTAACTGAATAGGAAAGCCAAGCTCTCCAAGGATAAAGTGAAGCCACATAATCTCACAAGGGCCCTGGGCCATAGCTCTATACTTAGCTTTTGCAAAAGACCGGAAAACCATAGACTGCTTCTTACTTTTCCAAGAAATAAAATGGTTCCCATGAAAGGAACAAATACCAGACGTGGATTTCCTATCAGTTTTGGACCCAGCATAGTCTGCATCAGAGAAGCATGAGAAATCGTAGGAAATGGTGGAGTCATAAAAAAAGACCAAGGCCTGGACAAGACTTAAGGTACCTCAAAATATGATAAATTGCATCCATATGAGTAGTCCGTGGTGCATGCATAAACTGACTCACCAAGCTTACAGTGAAAGATAAATTATGCCGGGTATTGATCAAGTAGATAAGCCTTCCAACCAATCTCTGATAGATACGTGGATCGAGTAAAAGATCACCAGACTCAGCTGAAAGCTTGATATTAACATCCATAGGAGTAGATGCCGGTCTACATCCTATCATCCCGGTATCACTCAAGAGATCTAAGACGTACTTCCGTTGAGAGAAGGAAATACCACGCTTTGATCTAGTAACTTCTATGCCCAAAAAATACTTTAGGTTACCCAAATCCTTAATGTCAAAAGCTGAACTGAGGTCCTTCTTGACCTGAGTAATCCCAACATCATCAGCTCCAGTCAAGATGATATCATCAACATAGACAGATAAAACCACACACTTTCCTTTAGGATTGCGCCGGAGAAAGCATGTATGATCATTATGACATCTCAAAAAACCCATGTTGAGAACCACATCACTGAACCGAGCAATCCAAGCTCAGGGAGACTGCTGCAACCCATACAGCGATTTCTTTAGACGACAACCCAGGCCGGCAAACTCCCCCGGCCTCAGCTCGAAAACCCGGAGGAGGATCCAGGAAGATGACTTCATCGAGATCCCCATTTAGAAAGGCATTTTTAACATCCATCTGGTGGAGGGGCCAGGAGTGAGAGGCAGCAAGGGAAATCAACAGTCGAATAGTGGTAAGTTTGGCGACCAGAGCAAAGGTAGCAGTAAAGTCCTTGCCAGACACCTAAGTAAAGCCCTTAGCGACGAGTCGGGCTTTAAAACGACTAACAGTCCCATCAGCATTGTGCTTGACACTGAACACCCATCGACAACCTACTGTTTTCTCCCCCTGAGGAAGAGGAACGAAGTCCCAAGTGTGATTAGCCTGTAATGCCCTCATTTCCTCTTGCATGGCGGATGTCCAGATCAGACTAGAAAGAGCCTCCCCAACTGACTGTGGAATGGAAACAGAATCAATGGCCCCAAGAAATCCCTGAAAAGAGGTAAATAAAGCACTATACGACATATGCTGTTCAATGGGATGATTAGTGCTACAAGATAAGTTAAGACGATAAGGGGACCGACGGTCCCGGATAGGGTTTCGTCAAGGTGAGAAAGAGGAGGAGGGAGAAAGAGTACCTTCATTCGTAGAGGAGATCGGCAAGGGGGCCAAGGGCGACGGCTATACTGAATAAAGGGAGTACCTGCAACAAGAGGTATCCAGAGAAATAGTGCTGGTATCAATAGAGGTGTCAGCAGGAACACTAGTAGGCGTATCAAAAACAGGAAGAGGACAAGGTATGAATGGGCCATAGGAAGAGGGCGAACTGCTGGGAACATCAAGGGAAGAGACAAAAGGAGTAAACTCCCAGAAAGTGACATCAAGGGAGTTGATCAAACACCCAGAGGAAGGATCAAAACATCTATACCCTTTGGAGTGGGAGGCATAGCCCATAAAGACACACCGGATGGATGTATCGTCAAGCTTTGTCTGAGAATGATGCTGATCTTGAACAAAGCAAACACACCCAAAAACCCGAAGAGGAAAGAGAAACAAGGGTTTATCAAGCTGAAGAACACAAAGTGGAGAAGAACCTCCCAAAACTTTGCTAGGGACCCGGTTAATAAGGTAAGTGGCTGTAAGCACGGCCATATGCCAGAACGACTTTGGGATAGACATTCCTCGAAGAAGACATCGGGTAAATTCCATAAAATGGCGGTTTTCGCGTTCAGCTACCCCATTTTGTTCAGGGGTATAAGGATAAGTGAGCTGCTGGAGAATGCCCAAGTTGGACAAGTGAGCTACAAGATCATTGGGGATGTATTCCCCCCCCCCAATTATCAGTCCGAAGACTCCGAACTACAGTGGAAAGCTGAGTTTTAACCATAGTGAAAAACTGGCATAGGGTAGCAAAGACATCAGATTTTTTCTTAAGCAAATAGACCCAAGTACATCGAGAAAAATCGTCAATAAAAGTAACATAATACCGATGACTGGACCTAGTAGTAACGGGGGAGGGCCCCCAAACATCAGAGTAAATCAAATCAAACATAGTGGGAGAGCGATGCATACGAGAAATATAAGACTTTCGACAATGTTTCGAAAGTTCACACACATGACATTTAAAATGAGATTGTTTGCAAGCAACAGAAAGGCTAGGAAACATTAAACAAAGATACTGGAAATTAACATGACCCAAACGAGCATACCACAAAGGAATGTCTTGGGCAAAAACAGAAAAGGGAAAATCAAACACAGGAGTAATAGCAGCACGCAAAGCATAGTTAGGACGCTGAGAAGGTGGTGGATTGCCAAAGTAGTATAGTCCATCACGCTCATACCCCTTGCCAAAAATCATCTTCAAAGTCCGGTCCTGCTGTGCGCATGGTCACACGGGTAGGCACGCCTTCTAAAGGGTAATTCGGGAATGTTGGAGTGCCACTGCCTGATGGGGTGCAGGCAGACACCTGGGTGCCTAGGTTTTTCTATTAGGCGGTCTGCGGCTTGAGATTCTAAGTAAGTTCTCGGTTACGGTCCGGGGAAGTCCGTAGACACCCCGGTCTGCCCCGTCGAGTGATGGGTCCCGTAGTTTTCCTGGTTTGAGTCAACTTTTGGTCTCTCACTCACCCGATTCCTAATCCAGCATGCCATTTGGTTAAGTCTTGCGGGACCACCGAAGTGGTGTGGGTCCCTTTACTTGATTTTATCTTTTCTTTATTTAGAGTGATCTGAGTCAGATTGGGTGGGCCTCGTTGGAAGGCCCACGGATCCCTTGGTGGGCTTGGTTGAGCCCACGTGTCCCTTGGTGGGCCTCAGTCTAGCCTGAGAGGCCCTTTGGGCTTTGGTTCAAGTGAATTGATTTTACTTTAAAGTTTAAGTTGAATTTAAAGTGATTTTTATGCAAAGGTGGGCCGGGTTGACTTGCGGGCCCCTGAGTGGGCCTCGGCCTGGTTACCAAGTGTTTTGAGATTTATCTTTCTTGCCTGTGCAAAAATGGGCCAAGCATTGGGCTTGGGGCCCTTTACCTGGGCTTGGGCTTGAAAGCCCAAGACTTCCTAAGTTAGGGTTCTGAAACCCTAAGTTGGTTGGGTTCATGGGCTTAGTGGGCCCGATAGGCCCTGCCCGTGGTCTCGGCCAAACCACATCCTCCTGTAAGCATGCATGGCCCAACTAGGGCTTGGGTGGGCCTCAAATGGTCTGGCCCACTCAAATCTTTTATTTATCTTAGTTAAGCAAAAATAAATTGGTCGGGCTTGGTGGGCCCCGTTGGAAGGCCCACCGGAAATCAATTTGGACCGGGTCGGTCCATGGCCCATCTTGGGTTTCCGGGTCACCCGGAAACCCTACTGGTTCGCCTGGAGTTGATCAAACAAACCAAAAAATCACGCAAGATCAGCAAAAATGGAAAAAAATGAATTCTGGCAGTGTAGCCGGCCTGAGATGCCGGTTACACACAGGTCTCTATGTATCCGGCATCTTTTGCCGGCTACAAATGGTATTCTGTGTATCCGGCATATGTTGCCAGTTACACACAGATCTGTGTTGATCCGGCCTGAGTTGCCGGATCAACCTACAAAATCTGTTTTTTTCGGATTTTGGCAGTGGGGTTGGTTTCTTAGGTCCTCTAGAGTGTTCCAGCACTGTGACAGGGACCTAAGTGTCCCTGTCTTGGTTCCTCATACTCCACATGTCAATAATCAAATATGGACAACCCAAATCCATCAACAAAGCCTAGCATGCATGCTCTTAAACCATGAAAACTACATGCATTTTGACAGATTTTTATACATGGGACAAAAGTGTGTGTGTGAGGGGGCATGCTTCATGTGGGAGCATGTGTTGAAAGGTAAGCATGCATATTATTTACAAGTAGCTTAAAGGGATTAATATGAAAGCATCAAAGAGTATGAACCTAAAAAAAACATGTAATCTACCCTAAGCATGCCAACAAGCCCTATCATTAATCTCATGCTAAAAACCAACACCAAGACATCCAACCAAACCTACTTAAAGAAGGGAAAGAGGGGGGTTAACATGGGGGTACATGAGATAGGAATAAAAAGGGAACATACTCCCCTATTGAATGACAATAACAGTGATTTTTTGTTTTGAGTGCTTAAGAGCCAACTCAAAAGTCACTCCTCTCCCCCCTTGAAGTTGACCATGAATCCTCCCCTTACCATGGGATTTTCTTATGCGAAAATGGAGAAGAGAAAGTAGAGAAATAACATACAACACATGCTTAAAGTGGAAAAAATGAAGTGGCTAAAAGCTTTTGCTCACATGGAGCTTCTTTTCATATATGATGAACAAAAGACCATAGGGAACATTACCTTAGGGTTTTTGAACCCTTGAGTGGAGTGGTGGCACCTCCTTGAAGCTTGGACGGCTGCTGGAGCAGCTCCCTCCTACCACCAATAGCAAGCCTCTCTTGGTTGGTTGGGCGAAGAATGAAGAAGAAGAGAGGGAAAGAGAGAGGACTCAAGGTGATGCTTGAAGGGTTGAAGAGAGCTTGGGAGAGATGGAGAAGAAGGGTGGAGAAGGAAATGGTAGGACAAAATATGCTCAACCCCCTATACGTATGGGGGCTTGGGCTTTTTATAGTGGGGTGGTATGGGTATGCATGCATGTGATGTGTGTGCATGCATGGGGGACACTATTATGGGGGGAGAGAGAGAGAGAGAGAGAGTTATGGATGGATGGCATGCATGTATGATGCACATGCATGCTCATCAACCATGAGAGAGAGGGGATGCATGTATGAATGATGATGTGTGATCATGGGGGGAGAGAGAGAGAGAGAGAGGGATGCATGCATGGATGATGCCCATGCATGCCCATAGGGGACATCAATCATGAGCAAATCTTGGTATTTGTGGATTGGTCCCTGGAACTTTGGATTTTTACAGATTTAGTCCCTGATACTTTTGGATATTTACAGATTTAGTCCTTGATACTTTTGATATTTACAGATTTAGTCCCTGATACTTTTGGATATTTACAGATTGGTCCCTGGGATATTTTCTCAAGTTTTGATGCTTATGGATCTAGTCCCTGATACCCTTGGATATCTGCAGCTTTACCATTGAGATATTTTTCATTGATTTGGGTAATTACAGATTTAATCCCAGAGACCTTTTTGCTCTGCTGCTTGCCACTTGTGCAGACTTTTGCCACGTGTGCAGTTTTCCAGCACGCTGCCCTAGAACTTCAACTGCTTACATCTTCTTCATCCGGACTCCGATTTGGGCAAACTCAATTGCGTTAGAACCATGTCGGAGTCCTCTATCCATTGGCATAGGGCTAAGCACTCGGCACGGGGTTCAAGAAAAAGTCAACTTTCGGCTCCTCTTTAAGTTTGACCGGCCCATAGATCCTTCATCCGGACTCTGATTCCAGCAAACTCAGTTGCGTTGGAACCACGTCGAGATTCTCTATCCATTGAGATAGGGCAAGGTGACCAATTTTCTCTTGATCAAAAAGTCAAATTTTGACCCCTCAGGGTTTGACTTTTCTGCTGTCTTTTAGCACATTTTTTCTCTTTTATTTGGTTTGATCAAAATTTGGGTGCTTACACCTGCAAGAAACAACGATCAGGTTAGAAGATAACAGCACAATCAAGGGATTTTGCAAGACGACTAATAGATAAAACATTAAAAGCAAATTTTGGGACATGAAAAAAGGAGGAAAGAGTAATATCCGATGAAAGTTTGACTGTACCTTCACTACTAATTGTAGCAACGGATCCATCAACCAAACAGACAAATTTGTGAGTATGAGTCAATGGGGAAGAAAAAAAATAGATAACTCACCCGTCATATGATCATTTACACCGGAGTCTAGAACCCAAGAGGGGGACTCAGAGCGAATATGGAAGGTAGTGGGGATACCTGAGGATAGAATAGTAGTGGAGCCTGTAATGACAACTGGGCGATCTGGGCCTGAAGTGCTGCCACTTGAGCAGAGTTGGAAGGGGCAAAAGGCTCTGTGGTTTTGGCAACGGCAGCAGTTCTATGAGGGGGGGGGGGGGGGGCATTCTTCTTTTAGAATTGAAGCTTCAACTCGGGGTGAAGTTTCCAGCAAGTTTCCTTAAGGTGTCCAGGGTTCCCACAATGGCGACAAATCGACCACTTTCTCCCAGAAGGACGAGTATTATACGTACCTGCTGAGGTAGCAAAAGCCATCTGATCTATAACCTCGCCAGTAGTAGGTATAGCAGTAGGAGTAGAAATAAGGCGCCGACGCTCCTCCTGATCGATCATCACAAAGGCATCCATCAAAGATGGAACTGGAGTAGAATTTAGAATCTGGGTGCGAAGATTCTCAAACTCGGGCTTAAGCCCCATAAGAAAGGCGTAAGTGTGAAGACGATCCAACTTCTTAACGGCCACAGAGGCCATCGTCCCAAAGTCACTGACAGGATCATACTGGGCCATCTCATCCCAAAGAGTCTGTAGGTAGACAAATTACTGAGAGACAGTCAATCCAAGGCTCTCCTGAGTGGCACGAGCAACCTCCTGGTACAACTCAAAGTGCCGAGCCTCATTCCGAGAATGAGCATACATCGCAGTCATAGCAGTCCAGAGGCTAGCAACATTCTCATGATACATAAACATATTAAAATATGTGGTTCCATAGAGCCATAGATCCAACTCAGGATGAGGCAATTATCAATATCCCATTGATCTGCCTTAGGATCATTATCAGCTGGACATGGAGCTTTTCCCAAAAGCCAAGTAGACTTACCTCGCCCACCTATAAACAGCTTCAAGGACCGAGACCAAGCTGCAAAATTACGTCCATTCAACAGAATGCTAGTAACTCTTCCACTGGTCAGAGGAGGTGCCAGATCCAAACGGGCACTAGATGATTCTGCCATGGAGAATCAAAGAAATAACCGAAGAAAAGGTAAACAACCCTTAGGGCATTAGCAAGTCACAGAGAACAACGTGAAGGAAAGAGCCCTAGGTTTACTCAGAATAACATAGAGCCAAACCTAAGGCTACCAAAAAATGAAGTCGCGCAAGGGAGAGTCATACGAGAAGAAGAAGGGGTTCCGGCGACTAGAGGGGCTGGAGGCTGTGTACGCGAAAGAGAGGCGGATTGGTGGTGGACTGGTGCTGCGTGCGCAAGAAGAGATGAAGAAGAAGGTCGGGGAGATGCTGTGCGGCGATGATGGGTGCTGCGGCGGTGGTGGTGAGAGATAAGGTTAGGGTTAGGGTTTGTTTGTTCTGATACCAAGTTGAATTTTGGAATAATAATAATCTCAATTATATTTAGTGAATAGTTAATGGGTTTTATACCCACAAACTAATTAGCATAATTACAGTAATAACCCATAATTAACACATAATAATATCTAACAGATAGGTCCTAAGCAATATGCCTGCAGATTCTGTAGTGGGAGCTTTATCTTCAAAAATAGTGGCATTACGTGTTTTCCAAATTGCCCACCCAAAACAGGCAACCATACTCAAGAAATCCAAGAATCAGTAAGAAGATGAAAAAGGATTAGATGATAACAGATTGCAAAACCAGGATTTAAATTCTTTTTGTGGGTCATGTTGTTGCATAGTTCCTCCAATATAACGAAACCACACTACTCGACTAAAAGGACACTTCAGCCAAAGGTGCTCTATGGACTCCATATGTTCCCTACATAGAGGACATGTGGTCTAAAATCCACCAATTTGTTGAGCCAATAGATCAGCTATAGGAATCCCATTTTGCAAGCATTTCCAAAGAAACAGTTGAACTCTAATAGGACAAGTTAATTTCCAGATTAGGTTCCAGGCAGGTTTCATCAAATGTACTTGAGATGATAACAACAAATAGTAAGCAGAAGCCACCGTAAAATGTCCAGATGAATTTAAGGACCAAACCAGTGTGCCTTTGTCAAGAAGAGGGTTTATAGATGTATGAATAATTTGTTGAACAGTATTCTCATTCCAGAAATAATGAAGGCGAGATAGATTCCAATCCAAAGTATTTGGAAAGAAAAGTTCACATACCTTAGACATATTGAAGGCAGAAGCATTATTGGAGACACATATGGTATTACATTTATCTCCTGCCCATTTATCATTTAAAATATGCACTTCTTTCCCATTTGCCAGCATCCAAGCACTGGCTTTTTGGATCCACAAGAATTGTTTCCAAGCATATGGATCTTTTTGATGAACTTGACTTCCCATAAAAGAAGTTTGTGAAAAATACCTATCCTTCATCATCTTTACCCATAAGCCTATCCTTGCTTTAAGATAAGGGCCTTGTTCAATTTCGGTCCTCTTCTTCCTCCATTTTCACAACATTCTTCGTCACAATGCATTGCTCCGAAGGAAGATCTGCTACTATTTGCTACATTCTTAACTTCGGTTCCGCCAAGGCCTCTCTACGTACTTCAACGTATCATTTCAGTGATTACTGTTCTAACGAAATTCGTCAGTGCCGGAGAAAGTTTGTCGGCTTTATTGGGTTCCGTTTTGGAACCTGAATATTTCGTGAGGACTTTAAAAACCCCCTATTCCAAGAATGAAGGAGAAATCGACAGCACAATGTACCATCGATTTCATAACATTCAGAGCAGCCTGCCATTGGTACTAACGATGTACCATTCAGAATCAGTGAAAAAGAAAAAAAATATGAAGAAAGAGATAGGGGGAAAGGGAGAAAGAGGGTGAGAGTAAGTGGTGGGAGAGGCGTACCTAATCGCCACTCCTTTTTTCATTCGGAGTCTGCTAATCACAAGAGATGAATTCATTTGGAGAGATGGGAGGCCTGGGCGAGGGTCCTAGGTCTCTTGATATATATATATATATATATATAATAAAAACAAAACTGGTCAAATGAAACAATTTCTATGATAAAACATCCAAATCAAGGCAAAATCTATCGACGTCCGTGCAGAGTTTCAATGAAATTTGATCAAGATCGCGGTGAGTAGCCCGACACGGATCATGAATGGGGATGATAAAATCGACAACATAAATCCCCAATTTTCTTATAAAGATTATAAGGAAAGGCCTAATTACTAAGGATTTGAAAAGTTGTAGAGAGAGCTTACCAGAGATAAATCAAGAGAAGCGGCGCAATAAGATGCGCTCATAGGTCTAAGCAATCTCACTCTCTCTCAGGGCTCTTATGCACGTTAGCACAAGATGAACAGATTACTTATCTCTCCTATTTAAGGAAAATTATACAAACCTCCCTTAATGTTTAAATAATTATAGATACATTCCTTACTGTTTTAAAATAAAGGGTTTTTTGCATTCATATCCCTACATTATGATGTATCTTCATCTATATCCTTTTATTTTTAGTATTTGTATTTATACCCTCCATTAGCATAATTGTTTGCAAATGTACCCATAATGTCAAATTCCATTAACTTTTGTTGTTTATTTTTATTAAATGACTAAATTAACATCTATAAGATGAAAAATATATTACATAAACAAATGAACATGGATGTAGGTGGAATATCAATAGCTTAACGTATATATGTAATAAATATAAAGGAGGATAAATGCAAAATATTTTTACTTTATAGAAGGTTACTTTAGTTATTTAATAAAAATAAATAATAATAGTTAAAGTACTTTAATGTCAATGTATGATTACAACGGTTATACAAAATGGAGGGGTCTAAATACAAATATTAAAAGCAAGAGGATATACACGCAAATATAATATGATGTAAGAACATTGATGCAAAAAGCCCTAAAATGAAATCCGCATATCTTTAAATTTTTCACTTAGGTGCGATGTCTATAATTTTATAAAAACCTAGAAGAACTTTATATAATTTAACTTTTTATTTATTTAAATTTGGGTTAGGTGTGGTGAACATCAATAATCAATGGTAATGATATGCAATAGATAGTAATGTTCCAATTTTGTTGGGTTAAAATCCAGAATCAATTGACCCAAACTATGGGTTGATTTAGGTTGGGTTTCAAAAAATATGGTTCATTTGTGGTTTTAAAATATGTAACTCCGATTAATTTAGAGGGTGTTTGGTAACGTTTCCAAACACAGTTTTTCGGTTTTTAAAAACAGAAAACCAAAATCATGTTTGGTTGAGAGACTTTTCAAACCGTTTTTCAAAAAAACGGTTTCAAAAACATATTAGATTTTAGAAACGGAAAATTTGGGTTTTTAGAAACGCAAAACTGTTTTTCGTGTTTTTTAAATGGCAATTTTGTAATATTTTGTTAAGGTTCTTCTCGAGTCCCGTCGTCTTCGTCTTTCCCGCTTGACAGGTCTCTCCTTCCTCCATCTTTCTCCATTGTTTCAATTTCAGATTTTGTGTTTTTTCTCTTTTCTTTCTCTTTCCGATAGTATTCATTGTCGACTAGCTATTTCAATCTTCCGATCTTCCGGCTATCGTCCATCATCGCCGGCGGTCCTCAACTCATGCTGTCCTCTCACAATACTGACGAACTCATCGTAAGCCCCAACTCCAACATGCGTCGGCCGCAGTAGTCAGACAGAGGAACAGTAGGAAAGATATAGCTATAGCGACAGTTGATGACTGCAGCGCTGCCGTCGTCGAAGGCATGGATGAGGAATCGCAGTCGAGAATCATCAAATGGGGAAGAAGACATATATCAGATCTGACGCCTTCTGGGCTTGAGATTCATGGAAAGAGGTCACGTGAAGGGAAGCGAAGAGTCGGAAAACGAAAGCGGAGTGGAGGGGATAGAACTTAGAAATGAAAATGCAATGAGACCTGACAAGGCTCTAGTTTGTGGAAAGAGGAGGTCACGGAAGAGAGAGGGCTTTGGTTCATGTTGGTAGAAGGGGTTTCTTTTGTAAATTTGAAATAATTTTAGACATTTTTGTTATTTAAAAACCATAAAGTTAAAATAAATTTTAAATTACACTTTCACCCCTATTTATAATTTCTTTTGATCTTTTAGAATATTTGAGGCTAGTACGTTTTGTTAAGTTCTTAAAATTCCTTTCATGGGTCATATATATTATGGCTATGGTTCTACTATTTGTTTTTTAGCTATATCTTACTATTTATTTTATGGCTATAATTTTACTATTTAATAATGCTCAAGCAGGGTTGATCATCGCCCCCAATGTTGGTGGTTTTCTTCACAGATACAATTATTAATTTCCTTTCATCTAATGTTGGAGTTTTGACTTTCGAGAGATCTCTCTTGGTCGGATTAATTGTGTTTTGGGTCTTTTCATATGATTGCATGTTTAGGCCCATTAAAACTTTCTTATGGTCCTTATGGAAGGATTTATATTAATATAGTATTAATCAAAATCAAGTTTTAAATTATAACTTGCCAAACACATTTTTGTTGATTTTAAAATTTGTAATCGGTTTTTTTATCAATTTTTACCAAACGGGTTTTTTGTTTCCTGTTTTCAAAAACCAAAAAACAGTTGGAGTTGTTTTTAGTTTTCAAACTGTTTTTAAAAAAAACGTTACCAAACGACCTCTTAGTTAAATTGTAGATCGACAAAACTGAGACATGCCAAAACCTTTGTTTCTAGCCAATCAGATAATGGCATTAATTGTCAAGGTGAAGGAGGGCATCAGCCTTCCTGAACCAAAATTGGCTGATTGAGATGCATGGAATTGAACACAGAATTTACGCAAGACAACATGATAATTCTTGTGGTCCTTGTAGAAGGATTTACATATAATATGGCATTAATTAAAATCAGTTTTTAAATTATGACTTACTAAACGTATTTTGTTGATTTTAAAACCTTTAATCGTTTTTCATCAATTGTTACCAAATGGGTTTCTTATCACCTGTTTTCAAAAATTAAAAAAATAAATACGTTACCAAACAACCTCTTAGATACTTAAGTTTTAAAATTTTTTTGGGATGAATGGCTTGTGTCCATAGTCCTTGCAGGCGTCCCTCGCACTCCTTGTTACCACTTCTCCTAACAATCCATCAAATTTAAGTTTGAACTATGCCACTGATGTCGTACTAACCTCCGCTATCACTCTCAATGTTACCTAGGGTTTTTTTTTTCAGTTTTAATTGCTTGCTAATAATCTTTAATTTCCTTACACGAGCTTTCAAGTAGGACTGCTCAAACTCGATACCGGTGCCGGGGTGGCCGGTGTCCCAAGAAGTGACACCCGTACCTGCACCGGGTGGGCCGGTCACCGGTCTTTTTCCGGTGCCGATTTCCAAACACCGGATTTTTATAGACCACTCTTTTTGGGCTATTTTTTGCTGTTCACATAGAAACAAAGGTACATGTGGACATACAGAGCCATATTACCTTCAATCACAAAGACACAAAGCTACATGCTGCCAATCAAATTCAGAGCCTTCTTGACAAGAAGTTCTTGTCAATTGTGCTTGGTTTTTGCTGTAAATTAACCTCGATTAAAAAAAAGCATTTACGCTATTGAAAAAGGAGATCTTGTGTAGCGGTGGAAATAGGTGCAGACTTCAATATTGGTGTAACAATGAACAGTTCCAATCCTATTTAGGTCTACTTATGCCATGCTACAGGAAACAGAACAGTTTCTAATATGCTAGAACCCAACGACACAAACAATAACACAGGAATCAACATCATGTAAGGCGAATAAGGAATCAGATCATGGACTGCAAGTTTAAGCACATAAATAAAGTTTTGAATGGAAATCAAGATTTCATTGTCCTTACTTTGAGACAGAATGATATTTCCTCTAAGAGGTTTCATACAAGTAAGAATATGGGAAGAAGCACTACCTGCGATTTTTCTTGATCTTCTTCTCAGAACTATTCTTGATCTTACAAGATCTAACAGAATTAGATATCAAACAGGATGATTGGTTCAATTGCAAACCAAGAGAATTATAGATCGAATCATCTCCTTTTTCTCAAGGAGATGATTAGTTTCTGCGTGTCCATCTTTGCAGTGCCTGCTAAATTCTTGTGTGATGATGTTGATAAGGACGTGTGGACGATGTGTATGATGACCACAACCTCAGCGGCAGAGAGACACTCACTGGGAGAGAAATAGGGAAAGAAAGTGAGAGAGAGAGGAAGTCTTGGGTTGGCAGCGACAGACTGCCGGCAATCGTTGACAGCAAGCGGTTTTCCGGGTAAACCGGGCACACGGTACCGGGTTTCCCATAACTGATAAAGTACCGGATTTATGGAAAAATTACCAACCGGCACCGGCACCGGTGTCTATGTTGGTGTTCAGTCCTGTTTCAAGCACCTTATTTGGATATTCTTTAACTTGATCAAATCTAATTATGTCCCTTAGCAACCATAACTTCTAAATAAATAAATTTTCAAAGTCTTATGGATTTAGAAGATTAATATTAATTTTTTAATGGCTAATATCACAAGCCACGACGAAATCTACTACCATGTTTCATCGCATTGGTTCCGGCTATTGGAGTGAGATGTTGCCGATTGGAGCGTATAAAGGTTAGCGTTTTTAGGTGGCCCTCCGTCAAAACATGTAAAACAAAAGAAAAACACCAACGTTAAGATACTCCAAGTGGCAGCATTAACATTGTAGTACGTTAATATCGCAAGATCATGCCATTTTGACGATGGATTTCTTTTCATAAGGATTAGCTAAGGATGGGCCCATATCTGTTGGAGCCTGATGTTGAAAGATCAATTAGAACCCAACTTATCATTGGTACATGCTGGTTCATCATAGGGTACAACAAACTCGTTATTGGATTATATACAACTTATCATGGGTACAACCCAACTCATCATGGGGTACAACCCAATTTATCATCGGAAAATTGGTTTTTAATGATGCTTTATTAAAATAATTTGGATTCAGTCGATCAAATCTTGGTAATTGATTTTTAGTGACACTTTTTTAAATTAATTGAGAATCAGTGTCATTTTACTATTCAGTAAGAGTATCTTCCAAAAATGCCCTCAAAAGACTTGCAAACCTCACTTATAACAAAATGAGTGAAAAGGTTTTCAAAGTCTTTTGAGGGCATTTTTGGAAGAAACTCTTAATGAATAGTAAAATGACACCGATTCTCAATTATTTTAAAAAAAGTCACTAAAACCAATTGCCAAGATTTGGTTGACTAAATCTGAATTCTTTTGATAAAGCATCACTAAAAACCAATTTACCCATTTATCATTGGGTACAACCCATTTCTTCATGATAAGTTGACACGATGAATGAGTGGGACACGTGGCAAGATCAGGGGATGGTCTAATTGATCTTTTACACAAGAGGCTTCAGCTAATGTGCCCTCGCTCATGTGCAGAATACATGACAACTTCTAGATAGGTCCAATAATTGGTCCATTTGTTTGGGAGCATGGATAAAACCAGTGATGGAAATGGGACAGGTTAAATGGGTAACTTGCTTGACCTCCCCCCTTAACACACACACACATCAATGGTTAGGTTTTGGTATTGTCAAAATCGAGTAAGGGTTTAGCCCAACTTGTTCGACCCTCACCCTGAACTAGGACTGGCAATGGATCGAATACGGTATGAATCTACCATAATCCGAATCCGAACTGAAAATAAGAATTCGATCCGAAATCTAACGAATCTTTTATACGTAAATCCGAATTCATATACTATATCGAAATTCGAAATTTGATTGAATAAATAACCAAAATTCGAATTTGATTCGATTTGAACTTAAAACTCAAAAGTCAAGTTTAACTATTAAAGCAAATTTTAACTATCAAAACTAATGAGCCATATAAATATTAAAGCAAGACACGAGTAAGGATGGTTCAACCATGGTTTATACAAATTTTACGAATGGTTTAATGAAAAGTATATGTCGATTTCAGTTTGGATCCTATTCAGATCAGATATTGACATATTCGAATTTGGATCTGAATTCGGTCAGATCCGAAATTTGTATTCGAACCATGGATCTATATCTCATATCCGAATTCGAGATACTCGAATTGAATTCGAGTCATACTCGGATATATATCCGACCCATTGCCAACCCTACCCTGAACCCGTAATTAATTTTTTAAAGTATTAATTTAATATATTTCAAGATACTATTTTTATCTATATAATGATATATATATATATTTTTCGGTAACGATAATAAATAAAACTTTTTTTTTTGAAATTGCATATTTATAATAAATAAATAAATATGCAATTTCAAAAACAGTCTTTTTCTTTTTAATGCTCTGACCCGACCCTTTACCAATCCGATTGGACGGATTAAAGCCAAAAACACGAGCTTTACGGAGCTTAACCGTCGACCGTCGACTGTCGTCGGCAAGGGTTCCGTAATGCATGCGTAGGTTAACTCCATCTGCACCCATGGTTCATATAAGAACAAATCAGTGAAAACAGCTTAACATTCACCAAGCAGCGAGCCACACCGCTCAACGGAAACAAAAATCAAATCCGATGATATTATTTGATTATTTCTATATATTTTGAGATCATTCTCCGCCTCTGCAGCGACGATCGATTGCTTGGACGGCAGGGAACGACATTGACTGGCTCTCTGCTTCCTCAAATCTTCTTGAAACAAAACTACCACAGTTGCCCAGTTCCAAGCTAGGGCTTCTTCGATCCTTTCAAACTGATTGTCGATCTGCGAGGAAATCATACATGGCAGAAGAACCAGTTTCAGCTGCTCACAGCACGTCGACTGCTGCTTTATCTCTCGGTTATTCCGTGATTCCGATCGTCAACAAGCTTCAAGACATATTTGCGCAACTCGGAAGCTCGTCGACGATCGAGTTGCCGCAGGTTGCCGTTGTCGGCAGCCAGAGCAGCGGTAAATCGAGCGTTCTCGAAGCTTTGGTCGGGAGGGATTTTCTACCGAGGGGTTCGGAAATTTGCACCAGGAGGCCATTGGTTTTGCAGCTATTGCAGACCAAACGAAAACCTGATGGGGCCGAAGAGGAGTACGGTGAGTTCCTGCACTTGCCGGGGAAAAGATTCTTCGATTTCTCTGAAATTCGAAGGGAAATTCAGGTATCATGTGAACTAGTTTTAGTTTTTATTTGTTTTTAAGTGAAACACTTAAAGAAGTTTGGTTATAATCACCAAAATCGCATTAGCTTGCACAATTCCTACCTGCTTAGAAGATGATTAGAAATATTTTTCATCCGAATGAAATTTCGAAAGCCACGTTAGCTTGCACAATTCCTACACGCTTAGAAGAGATTAATAAGTTGTTATTGACAATTGATGAATAAGTTGATCTACGATACTCTATTTGGTTAATCGGAACCTAGGGTGAAGTAATTGAACGTTCGGGCAAAGTATATATATTTTCTGTTCGTTTGAAAATGTGAACACATTGGAAAAGTTTTTATTTTTATTTTTAAAATCTTAAAAGAATTTCCTTCAGTCGACTTTGCTCTGAATTTTGGATTCTTCCCTTAAGATGAACGGGGAAAAAAGTGCTCTTTTACTTACCCTTTTCTAGCCAGCCAAACATAGCCAGGGTAACATGACTGTAGGCAGTTCAATCTCAGATTGAAGCACCACTTTGGAAGTTATGCACCTTAATGTGTTTGTCATTAAGTTCAGAAATGCTGCTTTGCAGCTCACTGATAAGATTCTTAGCTTATCAGTGGAGAGTGTGGTAGCATGTCGTGATGCAGGAAAACTATTGATACGAATAATTCGCTTTGCCAATGTGTTGCTATGGTTAAGATTTTCTTGATTCTAATGCACAAAGCATGCGGTCATTCTCTCTTCAGCCCTTTCATGTAATAAAATTTTTTTCCCTTCACTGCAATGCGCAACACGTACAATATATTACAATAGAGTTTTTACACATTCTCTTTTTATTTTTTCTTTTGTCAAGGGAGCAGGCATGTTAGTTTCACCCTGACTTTAGGGGAGAAGTTGTCTCTGTGGCAATATGAGATTTACTCTTTAGTTATTATTCTCCACCCATTTATGGTCATCCAAAACCATTAGTTTGAAATAGAACTTCCAAAGGGTTCTCAGAACTCAAAAACTGTTAAACATAGAACAATACACCATCAGAAACTTAAAAACAATAAATTTGTATTCAACATCACTCTCCGACCCTGTATCCACTTAATACATGGGAAATTTCTCTTGAACTAACAACGGGCTCAATGAATGTGCATGTGCTTACACTTTAAGCATTGTGTCTCTGAGGCACAACCTAAATGCCTCCCCTCGACGCGTGCCTTGATTTTATCCTCGAGGTTTAAGTCTCATATACCTCTTAAAGCATTGGTTCACATATCATGGATTATTTTCTGTAGATATCAACCATAGAATCATTTCTCAATTTCAGGCTGAAACAGAAAGGGAAGCAGGTGGAAACAAGGGTGTTTCAGATAAACAGATTCGTCTGAAGATTTACTCACCAAATGTTCTTGATATCACATTGGTGGATTTACCTGGGATTACAAAGGTTCCAGTTGGTGACCAGCCCTCTGATATTGAGGCGCGGATTAGAACAATGATATTGTCATATATCAAACATCCAAGCTGTTTGATATTAGCAGTTACACCAGCAAACTCAGATCTGGCAAATTCAGATGCTCTTCAGATAGCAGGCACCGCCGATCCTGATGGTAAGTTCTTCAAATTTTCTTTTTGACTTGTGCTTCATTTGCGTTGATTTGAATAATTGAGATAGTTACAGCTGTAGGAAGTGGCTTACTGTTTTATTCTTGATGTTTTGCATTTTGTTTTCGATTGGCAGGTTATCGAACTATAGGTGTAATTACCAAGGTGCAATAAGTACAAATTTGGGTTTTTTTCTTATTGAATAGTAATTCAAAATAATTCTATTATGCACCATTATTTGTTCATGAAACATGGTTGCAATCTTGTAAATGTTTTTCTTCATATGTGGCTTCAGTTGGATATCATGGACAGAGGTACTGATGCACGGAATTTTTTGCTTGGGAAAGTAATCCCTCTTCGACTTGGTTATGTTGGTGTTGTGAATCGTAGTCAAGAGGTAATACTTTCACTCAGTAACCATATTTTTTTCAAGATAATTTTAAGAACCATTTGATTTTCTTGTTTACAAGCTGAGAATGGTATTTAGGCATTGATCATGTGGCACTTTGATGTCTCCGAGAATGATGGCTTTACTAAAAAGAATGAAATTTATTACCATGGTGAACACACATTAATGGTCATCAAGACTCCTTTAGACTGCCTTTTTTCCCCCATAATATTAGGATTATTTTGAAGGCACCAGCATCTCCTCATTCTATCTGCTCTTGCTTCTGAGCTATGTGTGTATCTATTCACACACATTTGCATGCATACGGGACCTTGGAAACTGGTATTTTCAAGATTTATTGCCTGGTGAAAAGGAAAGGGCGCTCAGAATGATGATCTGCCGTCAGCGAGCTGGAAAATAATCTACTTTATGATGCATTTACGAAGCATGCCTTGTAAATATAATAGTATAAGTAAATTTATTTATCAGCTAATTAGCCTTTTGGAGAATTCGCACAGGAAAACAGAAAATCATGCTTAGGGGATGACATTGGCTGAGCTATGGTTTTTGTTATGCGAATGTGATCCAGTATTCCTGCAACATCGTGACCAATCCCGTGACAATAGAACAGGCATACAGTCAAACTAACAACACAAATTTAAACCTGTGAAAGCCACATAATGATAAGAGCAAATTTCAAACTAAGTAAGAAATAAATTCCTCCTTAATTTATCAGTCCATCCCTTTGTAATGAACAAATAATTCCTGAAGCAAGTGCCAGCTTGTGATCCAAAGGTCATAACAATTTTGGCTTCACAATACAGACATTGAGCCAGACTGTAGTTGATCTACTACCTTGAGGGTTTCATGGGTCTCCAGCAGCACAAAATTGGTCACAAGTCTATTAAGATGTCCTTTTTTAGTTATCTTCTATTTGATTTCAAATTTAAGATGCGTATTGGTAGATATATTGAAATTTTTTGGATAGCATATATTTTGGCTGGCTTTAGTTAGTTCATGAGCATATTTTGTTCTGGTCCTCTAGTAAACATTTTCCCTTATATTTTCTATGCTAATATGTGAATCTATCTGCAAAGATCAACACTAACAAAGTGGCTTGATCCCTACTAGATGGAATCATCTTTGCTCATCCTAACTTGTTGAGATAGGCAACAAATAATCCTGTTCTACCATAACAATATATTAAAAAAATAATTTCTCGAGTCATCTTAATTAATGTCTCATTCACTTCACTTGTCTCACAAATAAATAAATGTATGTATAAGTAATAAACAGAGAGGAAAAGAAAGGACAGAAAGAGTGTGTGGGGGAAGCAAAAACTGAAGCTGCTATAGTTTGAATTACTCAGTCCACCATTTCTGGCATGGGATGAGAGCTGAGAACTGATCAGCCTATACTATTTTCAACTCACAACCTTGTGAATGAGTTAGGCTTTCATTTGGTTTATGGAGTCCTCAAGATGGTATTTTAGGTGTAAAAGATGTGTTTGAGGAGATATTGGATGGTTTTCCGATGTTTGATAAAAAAACGATGGTAGGGCCACTTCCATAAACTGACATTTTTCTTCACGACAATATACATCTATGCGCATATCCGCACGTGTATATTTGTGCTTGGCTATCCCAGTTCCAATGCCTTGCTTTATTTGTCATGCATGTGATTTTTCGTAGAGACTTCTCCCTGGGGTTTTCACTCTTTTAATCCGGTTATGATGTGGAAAAGCTTTGTTGAAAGCAGATTTAGTTTGCCCCAGTGGAAGAATTTTGCTTTTATGTGAATTTTGCACTCTCAGTATCTTGGATATTTGAGGGTGCCCATTCTGTAGTGAGATTTGTGGCTGACAAATAGTGAATCTGTATTCTTCTTTTGGTATTTGTTTTAAGGAATTCCATGGTGTAGAATATCATTATGGAGGGCTGATTTTCTCTTGTTGTACCATCTTTTTTGCATGATTTTTATGTGGCTAATTGTGTATTTCTTCTCTGTAATTCCTGTGAATATACGGCTATTATCTTTACAATCCTTCCTTTCTGTAAAGTTCTTGCTTAAAATTTATCTGATTGAATGTTTGTACATATTGCCCTTATGCTGTGAGCGACTTAACTTTAGCAATTGGTGTTATCTCTGTCCTCTGAACTATTTTACCAGTATTTTTTAACCTCAAATTAATCTTGTTAGTGCTGCTTAAATGTCCACTGGCACACATAAATGCAATATGTTGTTAGGTTTCAATGCCCATGCATCATTGATTTGATGTCTATAACTACAATTATTTCATTCCCTGCAAATAAAATGTCTTTGCGCTTAGGGAAGGCAACAGTTTGGTTACGGGAAAGACAGAAACCTAACTGACATGTGTACAATCAAACCCGAAACTGAACTGATTTTGTTATGGTTTAATAATTTAAAAACTGATTTTCCTTTTTGGCTTGGATTAGTTCAGTTTTCATTATTTCTAAACCCTATAGGCTTGTGGTTTGACTCTAAAAATATGTATATATATAGTCAATTTGGGTTTGGTTTGGTTTGGTTTGACCATAAAAACATAACCAAACTGAAACCAAATCGGTTTTTTTTAGTATAAAACTGAAACCGAACCGATGGTTATCAATAAAAACCACAAAGTGACCATAATATGTTTGGTTTGGTATGGTTTGTCAGTTTTAACCAAATCATTCACATTCCTACTTGTGTGCAATGGGTTCTATATATTAGAACTGCATCATATAATTCCATGAAGATTATCCTCTTTTGATAGTTGCGATTTTGCGTCATAATATCATTATAAGCTTTCTGGGCACATCTGTTTTGCAAGTTGGTTCATTTCTAATCTGGCAGTTTGTTTGCAAACAGGATATCATGTTTAACCGGAGTATTAAGGATGCACTTGCCGCAGAGGAGAAGTTTTTCCGCAGTCGTCCTGTATGGTCATATCATGTGGTTATTTAAGGCCCTCATTTAGAGCCTTTTCAAAAAAGGTCTAATCCTTTTTTATGCTGTTATACAGGTATATAATGGTCTTGTTGATCGCTGTGGAGTTCCTCAGTTGGCAAAGAAATTGAACCAGGTGGGGGCATTGAGTAGCTTGCTTTTTAGTGGATTATAGTCTCTTTCAGGAAATAGATGCTTCATTTTTACCGTTTCATGTTGCTCTCTCTCTCTCTCTCTATCATGCACGCACATATAGTTGGATTTCTTTTTTGTATGAATTCTCTCTCCCTTGGTTAAACACATAAAATTGGATTATTTTTTGTATGAGTTTTCTGTTGGATGATGATTATATGAATTTATGGTTTTGCCTTTTTCTTCATGAACTTGTAGTTGTCACTGAATAACACTGATGTATGCTTTGTTCAGAAAGTTCTATTTTTAGTAATGTCTAATAATTTTCAACTTTCTGTGCAGATTCTAGTGCAACACATCAGGACAGTGCTTCCCGGATTGAAATCACGTATTAGTTCTGCACTGGTTTCTGTTGCAAAGGAACATGCCAGCTATGGAGAAATCACAGAATCAAAAGTATGCATAGTGTACTTCAAGATCATATTTGAATTTTAACACAAATGGCTTTTTCAATTGTTTGCTATTTCATTTCCAGCCATTAGGTTGCAGGTTCCAGGATACTTGTAGTTGCTTCCTCAATTGCACTGCTATGATTGTATATGTCATTTTTTGATTTCCAAAATTCTGATTGCTGTCTTAACTGTTGAGACTGATGTTTGGTTTTTGTGCTCATTCCCGTTTCTGTTCTAATTTGATAATCCACAGGCTGGTCAGGGTGCTCTTCTTCTGAACATTCTGTCAAAGTACTCAGAAGGTGAACATGGGTTTAAGTATTTCATAATTTTCTTCATCAGGCGTAACAGCCATTTACTTATTTGTATTGTATTTTTCATTGAAAATACATCCTTATTTCCTCCTGTGGGTGACATTATCCATGCTACTTGTCTTTGTAAATGCTTTACCTCATTACGTGTCTGATATCTGAATTTTTTGTTTATAGCCTTTTCTTCAATGGTGGAGGGGAAAAATGAAGAAATGTCAACATCTGAGCTATCTGGTGGAGCACGAATCCACTATATTTTCCAGTCAATCTTTGTAAAGAGTTTGGAGGTGTGCCTCTGATTTTCTACATGAGCTTGTTCTTGTAAATGTTTATGGTTGATCTTTGGATTCTCTGTTGTGGCAAAGTGGATTGAACGTACTTTATGCTTTTCTCTATAGTTCTTCCTTCCATTCATTAAACATGTCAACATGATTCTCTTTTACTATTTTGAGGTTGAGACATCTAGTGGAACATTGTATCTTATGTTAATATAAGCTGCTTTTATCCCTGCTTTCATATGATAATGATACATTTTTGGGTGTATACGTTTGGCATTGATGCTTCTAACAAATCTTCCAAGTCTTTTGCCATGTGAATATGTTGCAGGAAGTAGACCCATGTGAGGACTTAACTGATGATGACATCCGTACTGCTATTCAGAATGCAACTGGCCCAAGATCTGCTTTATTTGTACCAGAGGTGAGAAATTAAATCTTTTTTTTTCCCTCCAGATAGATTTACTGGTTAGGTTTGACTCAGATTGCATTCACAATGCTGGATTGTAGCTCTCTTAAAGACATCACTTAGAATCAGGGGAAAATACACTTGCATTCACTAAATTTAAATGGAGAATCATATATTCAAATCATTTGTATACAAATATATTTCAGTCTGTACGCCTTGTAAAATTGACATTACAAATAGACCTTGTAAACTTTCCAAAAAATGTAAACTAATTTTCTGTACATCAACGGCTAAAAAATTTCCTAGGCCATTTCATTGAGATTTGAAGATTATCACAAAAGCTAAATGGCTATCAAGGATGTCCTATTTTAAAAAAATGTTTGATCTTTCTAAGTGAGATGCACAAGTAGAAAGCTAGTCTAGAAAATAATTAATTAATAGGTTAACATCTTTCAATGAATTTATAGTTACTGCAACTCTTCAAATCTTTCATCTCTTATCAAGATATCAGGTCATATGAAGTTTCATTCTAAAGCATTCATTCTAGAGGTTAAATATCATATAGGGCCAGTGGCCTCTCCATGGAAAATTTTGTCTAGAATTAAGAATCCTATTCGACCCCCATATTTCCTTTGATCTGCGATTCAGGTTATCATCATCCTTAGAGCTGGCAACGGGTCGGGTCATAATTGGATTGACCCGATTAATAGTGGGTTGGGGAAAACCCCAGACCAAACCCAACGTGCCAATAAACGGGTTCAACCCGCCAACCCGATTATATATATTTTTTATTTTTTCAAAAAGTATGATTAAAATAGGATTTTTTTTGGGGGGGGGGGGGGGGGGGGGGGGGTATTGGGTCGGATTGTGTCGGGTTCGGGTTGGGGGGGTTAATGGGGCCTGTTCATGCCACTTTTTTTTTAATCGGGTTGAGTGGGTTGGGAAAACCCCAACCCGTACCCAACCCAATTAATAAACGGGTCAACCCAACCCGTTTATAATCGGTTGACCCGTCGGGTCGGTTTGATTTTTTCCGGCTCTAATCATTCTCATGCCCCCCCTTCCTTCCCCCTCTCTCTCTCTCATACACATACTCTTGCACGCACGCACGCATACGCACAGATGCACAATGCACACACAGACATGCACATACACACAAACACTCAGACATGCCTTCACATACATACATCAGAAAGTAGTTGATTTTTTCCGTCTCTTTTCAATTTTTATATGAATACACGTTAGAGTTGACCTGTTGTTGAAGCACCATTTTTTTGTTTCCATCCTCTATATGAATTTTTTGTCCCAATATTGACACTGTATCATCTTTAATAACCTACAATAATCAGGTGCCATTTGAAGTTCTTATCCGTAGACAGATAGCTCGTTTGTTGGATCCAAGCCTTCAATGTGCAAGGTTTATTTATGATGAACTAATAAAGGTATGAATTATTTGCATGTTGCTGTTAGAACAAACTATCTGATATTGTAGTTGGCCATTAGAACCATTTATCTTTATCATCTTCAGAATGTTAAGCTTGGTAAATTTACTTCAGATGAGCCACCGCTGTATGTCTAGTGAGCTGCAGAGGTTTCCTGTTCTCAGAAAGCGCATGGATGAAGTAATTGGAAATTTTCTGCGCGAAGGCTTGGAACCTTCAGAGACAATGATTGGACACATTATAGAAATGGAGGTATGTTGAAGGGAAAATTAAAAGATTGTTTCTGCAAATTTTTTTTGAGTGTATATTGTTATGATGTGATGAAGAACATAACACGTTTAATACTTTAATGCGTCCACCATGTAAAACTTGGGAAATAGGTTTTGAGCTACTGCATTGGATTTGTATCTTTGTTTTTGAACATTTGAATCTATAATGATTAAAGATCTAGATATTTATGACAGAAGATCCAAATCCAGTTTCTATTTATTGAGGAATTCAGCCTCTATCATGGCTATCAATGAAAGAAATTTAATCTATATTATTTGTGTATCCATTTGTCAAAAACAGCTTTTTCGTGATGGTATGCATGGTAATTGGTCTTTGTCAAATGCGTCAAGGTTGAGAAGTTGAATCTGGATATCTACTTGAATGGCTTTATTAATGAATTTACCAATATTGGACTTTGAACAAAATATCATAGGTCCATTGTTGATATTTATCCTGCATCCACAATGTATAACAACTTTATGAGCTGAGACTGGCCTGGACCGTCAATCCAGGTAATGGGAAGTGGACTCTATGGATCAAGCTGACTATTGGCCTGGCACACCTTAGATGCCGGACTGATGACTGTTGATTTAATACCTCAATAATCCTGTATCTCATTGGTTTGGTTGGGCCACTGGATGTAGAAAGAGAGCATGGGCAATAGTATTACACATACAGAGAGACTGAGGGAGGAAGTTTTGTTGGGGCAGGTATGGGGAGAGTTTGAATTTCTCAGTCCTCATCCTGTTCTTTTATTTCTTAATTGAACTAATACAGAGACAATGATGGCAAATTGGGTTTCCACTTTCCTGGCCTCTTTACTGAGTGATGTCTGCTCTGGCTTTCAAGTACTGATGCAGTTTGTCTGAGTACTTTCACTGGATTGATGCCTGCTTTAGTTCTTAAGTACCAATGCAGGTGGGTTTTCACCCAGGAGGAAAACGAAAGGATGTCAATGGGCTTTTCATCTTCTGGCAAAAAGTTTTACCGTTTTGCTATGCCATTTTATTATTAGTAAAAGGGGAAGAGGAAAATGACTCCATCACATCTCATCTTTATATTGTTTATATTTAATTATTAAATTGATGATTTTACTTGATTGTCCTGGCTTGACTTTAAGGTCAAAATAAGTTTGAACACTTTTATATTTATATTTATTTCTTTTTTAATGTCAGTGTATCAACCTAGTCTGGCCTGATGGTCGAACTGGGTTGACTGTCTCAGCCACTCTCTGGATCCATTTTGGGTTGAGTATTGAAGGAGAAAGCTGTTCATCTGTAGAAAACAGATATTGGAACCTTTTCTGTCTTAGAAATAATTAAATGTTTATCTTGGCATTGCTGGTAGAGGGAGGAATGGACATAAGCAATTAATTTTACCTCCTTCCTTCCCCCCTATGCATCTTCTTCTGTTATTTACCTTTCGTCCATTGCCTGCAAGACATTGCCTTCTACTGAAACTTGAATAGGGGTTTATCTTGTTGCTCTTGCCTTTCCAATCTACCTTCCTTCCATGGTTTGTCTTCATTTGGGATAAGAGCGGAAACTACTGTTGGTTTATGCACAAAAGATTGCCTTCTGCTTGAACCTGGGATTGGGTAATCCAGGTCGTGCCTTTTAAATGCTAGGTTTTCCACTTTTTGTTCTTCCTTTTCTGATGTTCATTTTGACCATGCTTACGTTAGCATCTTATTCTACATGATTCCATGGGCCCTCTGAAACCACATTTTTTCTGCATGCTCCAGAATGGCATTATTGACATAGCTGTAGCCGTTTCTCATCAAATTCTTTCCTATTTCTTTCTTTATGTATTTTTTCCTTTGCAATGTTTAGACCTGTAGAGGTCATGTGAATTCTTTTGTAGATGGACTACATTAACACTTCACACCCAAATTTTATTGGTGGGAGTAAAGCTGTTGAGACTGCGTTGCAGCAAGTCAAGTCCTCTAGGACTTCTGTACCTACGAATAGGCCAAAGGTACGCACATCTTGTGTTGTTAGTCACTGGAATTGGTTGATTTTTAACATTTGAGATACATAACACGAGGAAGTGTTCAATTTCTAATCATGGTGGATTAGGATGGTGTCGAATCTGAAAGGGTACCAGCCTCTGAAAAGAGCTTGAAATCTCGAGCTATTTTTGCTAAATCACCAGCAAATGGTTTTGTTTGTGATCAGGTATGGCAAAATTGAGTCTTTTTTTATGTTAAAAGCTGTATTTTTATGTAAGTATTGATTTGACTAACTATCCAGACCACCTGATTTATCCTTGTTCTTGTACTTGTGAATGAGAAATAGGGAGTTAGTCATGCTGCTGGGTCTGAGAGAACCGTGTCATCTGGTAAGGTTCTACCTGAAATGTGGATTGTTTTCTACTTCATAAAAACTATAACAAACCTGAATTTTTTCATTTCTGATTATTATTTACTGCTTGATACATGGTGTTTAAAGTGGCAGTTAGCTGGAGGTATTGAGTTTTTAGCTGTTCTGCTGCAAACGCTCCTCTGGACTCTCCTGAATGGATATTTGGAACTTAATCTGTTTTCATGAATATGTGTTGAATCAGGAAGTGCGACAAGTTTGAGTTGGGGGATCACATCAATTTTTGGTGGAAGTGATAACCGTAACTCTGTGAGAGAGAGCTCTATAAGCAAGGTGCATGGTGAGCCTGTTCACAGCATAGAGCATACCCTCTCAATGATCCATTTAAAAGAGGTATCTTCATGTAAATTTCAGTCCAATCAAGCATTCCACTGAATTTGTGAGTTTCACTATAACAAGTGCTTTTGATGTTTAATAATCAGCCCCCTAGCATTTTGAGGCCTTCGGAAACTCATTCAGATCAGGAGACAATTGAAATAGGAGTTACAAAACTGCTATTGAGGTCATATTATGATATTGTAAGGAAGAATATTGAGGACGCTGTACCTAAAGCGATTATGCATTTCCTGGTAAGAACTGTTATAAGGAGTTAGCTATCTTAATTAGTGATACTTATTCATTAATATGAACGAATAATACTCAATTTACTATTGAATAGTTTATCTAATGTTTGTAAATGATCCTTTGAACGCCCCTTGGCCACAGAAACCTTAATATATGGTTTCAGGCATGGTGTATATAAACCCGTGTAGGTCAGTGGAACTCAACTCTGGGGTAGGGATGATTGGGGCATTGTTTACTCTTCACATAATCAGTATACGGAGCTGTCAGTTTTTGGCTCATTAAGTTGCTGTCAAAATATGATTAAGCTTTGCAATTTTTGGAGCTATATTTTGTTGCTAATGAATTTGAACTCATGCTTGTTTAAGTGATTGACTTAATTTATGTCCAGGTCAACCATACAAAACGAGAGCTGCACAATGTCTTCATTAAGAAACTCTACAGGTAACATAAAACATATCATAGGCTTCTTGAGTCAGTCTCTAATTAATTCTGGGAATTGATGATGCTATTTTTGGTTTTTGATCCAAAACAGAGACAACCTTTTTGAAGAGATGCTGCAGGAACCTGAAGAAGTGGCCATGAAGAGAAAGCGCACTCGAGAAACACTTAAAGTTCTTCAACAGGCTTTCCGGGTAAGTGTTTTGTGATTTATGGAGTTGCTCATAGTCATAGGATACTTGCTGTAAAAAGCTTTAGTTCTGTTACTAAAATGTGCCATTGCGTTTACAGGCACTGTGGTTTAGGCATGTATTGTTATCACGTTAGTTGACCTGTGTGATCCATCAAACATGTTAGATATTATGTGGTTCTGTAGGGCTGAAATCTTTACATGTCCAGTTACTCAATTCTTGTTCTCTCACTCTCTCTCTCTCTCTCTCTCTCTCTCTTTCTCTGTAGACGCTGGATGAATTGCCCCTTGATGCTGAAACAGTTGAGAAGGGTTACAGTTTGGGAACTGATCCAACCGGTTTGCCGAAGATCCATGGGCTTCCGACATCATCTATATATGGTACTAGCAGTGGTTCCAGTGAATCCTACTCAGCATCTCCCAAGAACCAAAAGTCCAGGAAGTCTTCTCATTCAGGGGAGCTACAATCGCCGTTATATGCAAATGCAGATTCCAACGGAAGTGGACGCCCTTCTATGTCAGGATTATATCCAGCAATTGATTAACAAGCATTTGAAACGGCATATTAGAACTTATTCTTGAATGTTCATTTATTGACCAATGCCTATTATCTCCCAAGATGTGGATTCTGACTTCGGAGCTGGCTGGATGGAGAGTTGATATCTTCTGCTAACAATATATGTGCAAGACACATTTGCTCTCTGAGATTACATATATCCCATTTGTTTTTCAGTGAAATATAAGTAACTATAAGTGCATTGTTAACATTGCCCAAAGAATGTTAACTGCGGCAGATCATCTTTTTTGTAAGAAGTTGCTCTATGATTCATTTTTCATGTCATAGAAGAAGCCTTGGTGGTGGATTTTGTTTGTGCTGATTCGCAATGGTGATAAGGTATGATGCTTTCATTTTTGTTTTCACTTTAGAACTCACAGCTGCTGCCCAACTAATGCAATATATTGTTGATCTTTTTGCAGTGGCAAAGCTATATGTGGCATGGAATCGAGAGGTTTTGGGTTGAGTTTGTTTACTCTGCCACAAGACTTACCACCATCTTGTAATTAATAAATATAAGCAGCTGAGAATAGTGGAGAGTTTTGTCTTGAAGAGGGTTATTTGTTAATACTTTATTTGTTGATTCTTCCTCGTGCATTTGGAGCCGTGTGGTTACTAGTTACTACTGAAATTCTTTGCAACGCATCCGTATCATTTCGTTGCTGAACGGTGAACCCCAAGCCATACGTCCAGACTTCCAGTGCACCTACAGAGTAGGCTTGTTTGGGTTTACAAACAAGGTTTCGTGGGGATTTGTAGGATGGAGTACGTCTTTCAAGAATTTTCAAAAAAATATTTTCAAACAAAATCTTGGAATATTCGATAAAGTTCGCTTAACTAAAAAGACCATCATTTTCTGGTGGTCTAGAGAGATTCACGTTCGGACCTAAAGAGTATAAATATCAACTAGGGGACAACGCATAACAAAGCAAAATCCTAATTTGCAAATATTTTTGTAAAGCCAACTTAGAAAAACACCCCACCATGTCATTCCATTTGGTTGGTTACACTTACATGACATTAAAATTTATAAAATAGGTAAAAGTTGAGAAATCAATTTGGGCATAAATTATCTGACCAAAATCTTAACAATTCCCTTCATATATTAATATAGAATAGATGAAAGCACAGCTGGCAGCTGCAACAGAACGGCTCTATGCACCATAGGTGTGAGCTACCCAAGAAATCAAAAGCCAAATTTGCCTCAGAACTGTCTACATCTACGCTAGTCTTGTCTTATAATTCTCCTTAAAGGTTATAAAATTACCCAACAGACTCACCATATCTAGACATGCTTTTACACGATAAGCACAATTCTGATAGCGTGAAGACTTCATAGGAACCAGATCTGTCTGATTGCAAATGACTCACATCTGAGATTGCTGTGGATAGAGTTCACTCGTTCCAGACATCCAAAGGCCTCCTTCAATGCCTTCTCTGTAAATGAACATGGCTGTGAGTGAGTACAGAGAACTAAAAGAAACTTAAAATAGTTGCCAGTGGAGACCGTAAACAAGTTTCTGCATAAGAACGGTAACATATAAAAACTGTGTCCTTGTGTGTGAGGGCAGAGGAAACATGTCAAATAAATCAAATACCAGCCATATGATTGTAAGGACAACTTTTTCAATAACCTGAACCAAGCAGAACATTTGTAATAGAGTAACCTGCAACCATGTTAGCAGGATGTTGTAATCTCTGTTCCACTAAAACCATTCCTTCCTTGAGGTGTAAGAATTATGGATCAGGAATGTGAATACAGTCATTAATTGCTTCCATAGGGCAGCAGGTTCCAAGGAGGATTTGAGCAAGAGCATAATTTCAGAGATCAGATGAGGAAGCATTTTACAAGGATTCTGGGCTGCAATATAGTCTTCTGGCCATAGTGATGCCGGTAAGATATGGCTGTAGGAAGATTACCATTCGAACCTTGCTAAAATTGGTAACATGTATTAGGTTGCACATCTCACCATGAGGTAGAAATACCATCATTAGAGCTTAAGTGTTGAACCCGACTGTATTTTATATTTTTGTTCAGAAAGCCTCCTAGATTATATGCAAAATAGAGCATTGCCAAAGGGCCTTTTTTTTTTTTAATGATCAGTAAGTAAGATATTTTATTATAGCTATGATAGAGAAGAAGGAAAGAGAGCAACAGGTACACAAACAGTGTACCAAGAACCCCCCAACCCACACTTTGGAAGGGCAAGGGTTGAGAAAAGAATGGTTTTGGTGAAGCACTCTACAGCAGTCGGAATACAGAGCACATTACTATCAATATCAGAAACACGAATTCTGTTTGGTTTCAGAATGAATTAGAAACATGGAAAAGGAATTGAAAATGTGCAATTCTCATCCACGAGCTCGAATTGGAATGAGGTAGGCTAAAAAAATGGTTTACATCTCACCAAACCATCATGGTGCTAATAGTCATTGCCATCAAAGGTGGTGTCATCGATAGTGATGACAATATTGTGGTGTCTTTATTAAAGGTAATGGTCATCTTGTCAATAGTAATTATAATGTACACATTGCAAGCAAATATTGTCAGTGGCTGACTGAATTTCAGATTTGATGGATTTTCTGAAGACGGTAAAGGGATGGTGGGTGTGAAGAGGCAGTCTGTTCTAGCAGTTAAAGTCTCAGGGGTTCAAGCCTTCCTCCATCCACAGTGTCTTCCCTTCCCTAACCACAACCCCCCACCCCCCAACATCCCCCCACAAAAACCAAAAAAGGAATGGTGGGTGTAGGAGGAGCCCTTATATGGGAATAAGGAGAAAGTATTCATGCTTTATTATACTTTTGGGAAAGCGAGAGAATCAAAACTGGGCCACAGGCGTGTCCCACTGGTTTACAAGCGTATGATAGAGAATTTAAGGATTCCGGAGTTCAAGGACATTGTGGCCCTATCATTTGATGGATGGGTAGCAGCTAGATTGGCTCATAGAGATTACAACACCTGGCTTATCGAATGAGATCTATCACATCTGCACTGAAAACTTGCTCCACTCGGTGACTACATCAACCAACACATTGGTTTCTAGACTTGTAAGATTTGGTGTCTTTAGGAGAGGAGATGTTCATACGTTTCCCTTCACAGGATATCATAGAGGGAAGATGTTGAATCACAGTATTAAGGGGGAGGCATACTGCTGGGTTTTGCTGTTGTCATTTGGGCATGGCATATCCGATGCTATGCTAGATCTTTTTTACACTTTCTTGTTATCCATCAATAGTTTTAGTAGCCATCATCGAAAAGTAAATGCATACAAGCAAGAAATTGCAGTTAAAAAATCATTTCCAAGATCTGACATGTAAAGAGAATATTTCCAACTAAACCCCATTAAGAATATTAAGCAATTCATATATTCATCAGTAAAGTTGTTGATATTTAGGATCACGTCTAGATAAAGATCATAATAAGGAATTCAATCTAGAAAAATAACACATGTGGAACAAATATTTAGAGGCCAACTGTACAATAACTTCAAGGGCAGGTAAGAAACCCAAAGCCATGAAATGCAAAAAGATAACGCAAAATTTGGAGGAGAATGCACAGCAGTATACAAACAAACTGAGAAAATATACGAGAAATCAACAGGAGATGTGCCATCAGTCACCTCCAAACAATTGAGAACAGACATGTTAACAATGTTCCTTTTTTTTTTTATGAATAATGAAGGATATATTAGAATTAAGGGAAAGAGAACATACAAGACCCCATGAGATATGGGAGTACAAAAACAAGAGAGAAAATAATAAAGTGCTGAACACAGCTAAGAAAAGAAAACTATATCAATTAAGCATCAACTCAGGACCAATCTAAAGCATTTGGGTGACAGCCACCCAATCCCGTAAGATGTCGTTTGTTGAAGTAGATCTGAACTCGTCCCTAATACTGACCCAATCTGCTACCAGGACAGTACTTGTGTAATATATATACATGGCACCATACAAGGAAATATGAAATCTAGAAGTGATATATAAGTCAATTATAGACTTCAATGAGAAATTGCATCAAGAAATGCAGTTTTTACTTTTTAGGAACCCTCATGTATGATCATTTCAAAAGACAGAAAGTATGTATTGTGTGATCACCCCCAAAAATCAATATACCTTGCGCTTATTGTGTTTTCTGTACCCACTGCTAGCATTACTGAACACTGCTGTATGCTCAGCATCATCATCTTCTAAAGGTAAAGTTTTAATCTCATCGTAGAATCCATCCGTCAAGCCAAGCAACCTAGCACAAAAAAATTGAACATATCAAACAAAATAAGGGCAATATTAATAATTAACACTGTTAAATTGATGTCAAACCACACATACCCATTTCTTGATTTCTTCAAGTGCTTTTCTCTCTTCTTCTCCATTTTTGTAAGTGGAGCACGAGTAAAAAGCTCCTCTTCTTGCCGTGAGCGCTCATCCATCTTCGCCTTGTATCTAATAAGCTCCCTACTTTCAGTTCCAACAATTTCCCTAACCTGTTATTCAACTGCTGTTAATAAGAAATGGAAAAACTACACATAATATCATCTTTGCATTGTCGCAGTAGTCCATGACCAACCTCTTCAGGTCTCCCTTCAGAATCATTCAAAATATTTTTCAAATAATCACTCTGCTGAGCCTGGCGTAGAATCTCCTTCTCCTTTCTAGAAGTTGATCTCTCTTCTTTTGAGAGCTTATCCTCCTCCATAGTAGCAGGGGCAAACTTTGGGGGGCGGTACACAGCTTCACCATCCTACAATACATATAGAGTTAGAAAACCAAAACTTTTATTTTATCAAATATAAAGTGCAAACATCAATTTCATCAACCCACCTTTGATTCCAGATTCGATTTACTGACAAGCATGTCAGGGTTTGGTCGATACTTCAATAAATCTTCTGTCTTCTTCGTGGCACCTGTTTCCTTTTCATTTGAACCCACTTTCTCCACTGTATTGTTAGCAGGCCTCGTGAGCTTCTGAATTTGGTATTGGAGTTTTTTGTCTATTGGACGTATCTGTTAGTATCAGAACAATAAACAAGGGCATAAGAGTTTAAAAAACCAAATTCAAATTTAGATAAAGCGAAAGAAAAGAAACAGATCCAGACCTTTTCTAAAAACAATCTAATCTCTACAAGGCTCTGAACAACAGGGTGTCCCTCAATGGAGGACCCTTTGGCCTTACGAAGCAAATAATAAACAATAGACTGGCAGTATCCAAGAAGCAGCAGATGCTTCGCCTCAAGATAGCTTATCCCATTTGCTGTTGGATAATGGTTTTCTTTCACCTAACATATAAGAAATTAAGAATCATAAAAACAATCATGGTTGAAAGATAGGCAGGAAGATGATATTACAATTACAAAAATCAAGGATATGCCATTAATGTATAAAGCTTTACACAGGAGCCAGCAATGCCCTCCCACCTTTGCTGTTAGAGTTTGCACTTTACTCCTCACCACAGCCAATCCTTCGTTCATTTCTTTCAGCAATGAAACTAACTGAGGAGCTTCTCTAGAATTGGGATGAAAAGAACATAAAAATGAAATTAATTTAAACAAAAAAAAAAAGAAAGAGTATACACAAAGTCAACAATATAGATCAATACTCTTGTAATATTTTACGAAAGTGGAAGTTCAAATACTAAATTTTCAAGTCTAAGTGAACTAAAGAGCCTTTACTACAAAGCAAGCTAATAAAGAAATTAACAGCAGAAACTGATCCCAGTATAATAAAGCAGACTTACTTGCTTATCCTAACCTTGTTGCTTTGCTTGACAGGCTCCTCCATGGGCTATCAACAAACACAAACAGCACCACAACAATCAATTCAAGAAACCTACAGAAACCAGAAACAAAGAGGGACTGATGAACAACTGTATGCAGAACCAAGGTATTAGTAATACAACTACACACAAATATCACACCCACACACATACATACATACATACATACCTACCTAATACCTACATACATACATACATAAACCCTGCTTTCCTTCATTCAAAGTTTTTCAGTGCCGCTCCCCCGAAACCTGCTAAGGGGGAGTGGCCAGGTTTTTTCCATGCCTTTTTTCTAATGTTTTCCTCATATACGGTGTTGCCCATCCGATGGGAGCAAACAATTCTCCAGAACTCTCAATGTAGATTGAAGATACTCAACAAATCCCTTGAAGGAATCCATTATTGGACCAAGTCTGATCTTCTTTACACTCTGAAGCAGAATTCCGTGTGAATTATTCTGGTTTACTCAACAAATGCTTGGATTCCCTTGTAGCAAATATTATTACATGTGCTGTCGAAATCATCAGATTCAGCATGGCACCCACAGCGTGCCATGCGAAATCTGTAAAAATATTAAGAAAAAAGGGAGATAAAGTAACAGAGAAGGGAAAAAAGACGATAGGAGGGTGACAGAAAGGTGGCGCATCATTGCCCTCCTCTGCCCATGATATATTAGAAAAAAACAGAGAAGGGAGAAAAGATGAGAAGAGGGCGACAGAAAGGGGGCGCATCGTCGCTCTCCTTTGCTCACGAAGAAAAAAGAAGAGAGGAGAGGGAAGAAAGGGGAATAGGGGGGAGAGGGGTGGAGTACCTGGTTAGGTCGTTGTCGCCCTTTCACCTTTGTCGACTATTGAGTGTTGCCTCCTGTCTATCGAAACAGATCACTCATTGAGGCTCTGTTTGTTTCACCGGAAAATATTTTCTGGTGGAAAATATTTTCCAGAAGGAAATTTTCCAAGAAAAAAATTTCCGGAAGAAAATTTTCCAAGTGTTTGGATGTAACATGGAAAATGTTTTAGAATTTTAATTTTTTTTCTTTTCTTATACAAACGCAACTAAAAACACCTCCCCTAGAATAAAAGTAAACACTAATAAATTGCAAAAATAAGAACAAGAAGTATTTAAAATATTTAGATAGTCTTTATCAAAGTAAACACTAATAAATTGCAAAAATAAGAACCAACCATTCTAAACAAAAGACATAAGTCTCAAAGCATATAAGAGCATGAAATCTCAAAAATCCATAACTGACACATATTCAAACTATAGCCAACCAAATGTAAATATAAAAACAAGAAGTATTTAAAATATTATAAAAAGAAATAAGGCAAGACGTATATAAACCAAAACCTAGTTTAAACTAGCACTAGCTTCATTCTAACGAATCTCATTTTCTTATTGTTTGAAATTTGAGTTGTGTGAACATGACCACACCCCGCCGCTAGAACCCCTTATTTTTGTAGTGTTAATAGAAGGAACTGAGTTTGGGCATATGAACATCTTGGTCTTCATGAACATGGGTCTGACCCCAGGCCTAAAAAAGACCAAGTCTGGATGTAGAATTGGATTCAAAGGCCCCACTAGAAAGCAATCTCCAAAATTGAACAACAAACCAAATTGAAATTGAAAACCCAAAGCATAATTTTGGTTGATTTAGATGCTTATGCATTTTATCTCAGTTTTCAGTTCGGTTGGAGTAAACTGAACTTCTATCCCAAAACTGAACTAATCTAATTCAGCTTAGTGTACTTCTAAAATCAGAACTGAACAAAATACCTATAACTGAAACCAACTCAAATCTAACCCAAAGTCGGTTACTAGGTAGAACAGACCCAAGTTGCAAGAAAGCCCCTTTTGATCTCAAGTTATCAGGTGGGGTTGGTAAATGCAGATGAATATATTAAAATAAAAAGTAAAATAGGCACAATAGGTCCATGAGATATGGAACCAGTGACGGAAATTCTACTAAATTAAGGACTATAACAGAACTACAAGATTAAAAACAGCTATCATAACCCAGTCTCATATCAAATCACCAGCAGATAAGGTCTGAACTCCTTCCTAATACATACCCAAGATGGAACCAAAGCTAAGATGTCATCAAATATCCTCTGTTTCTGTATTCTCCCCACCCCAAATCCCACACTCAGATGCCCCTGTCACGAATTAGCCAAACAAAACCAAATTATGGCTAACCAGACCGCTTGGTAGATCATTTTGCCTTTTCTATTAAGAAAAGGGAACCGTCACTGTTCTGCAAGGTCAAGAACAGTCCTTGGCTGTACCCAACTAATTCCTTGTAATCCAATAAAGGAAAACCAAAGAAACCCAATAAACTTGCAATATAGGAAGATGTGATCCACTGACTATACTTCTATGAGGCAGAAAATATACACATTAGACAAAATAGCTCAGTACTTGCTCCTCCTTTGTGGGTTATCAAGGGTAGTAATACCATTATGAATGCAGTCCAAAGGAATACAAGGACTTTAGGGGGAACAGGGGGCCAAAGGAAATGGAGGAAAAGGCAGGAGGATCGAAATTAGGAATAGAATATAAATGAGTTATGAAAAAAAAGGGCGACAGAAAATGACCCAAGAGAGGAGAAACTCCAACTTCACTGTCCTCAATGAGGGATCGTTAACGTCGTACAAAGATATAAGGAACCCTAAAGAAACCCTAATATCTTAATAAAGTAAAACAGATGATCTAAAACAAAACTTCACATAAACAAGAACGGAATAGTAGAAGAAATAACATCAAGAGATAATCGAACAAGTAAGAGCAAGATCCCTCACCTTGATAGGAGGAGAAATGAAAAAACGAGGCTTCGAACGCTCGGAAGAAAACAGAACAATGAAGAGGCGATTGCCCTCGAACCTCTATTTATAGATGCTATCGCCGAATACCGACTCTCTACGAAACTATCGCCGAATCCCAGATCAAACCCACGATCTCTCTGCAGTTGTCCGATTTCTTCACCACCGCAGGAAAAGCTATAAGGAGGGACGAAAGCGAGAAGGAAGAAAACAAGAGGCTCTCGCACGACCTTCGTCGTGCTTAGAAAGCTTCTGAGCTATCTTCGTCGAAGTCGATCGTCGTGCCGAGGACGACGAAGAATGGAGTCCAAGTCGGAGAAAAAAAAATGAAACACGAGCACAGGGCGAGAGTTCCGTTCGTATAATCCCCGGCGGAAAATAACTTCCGCTGATCTTCAGTTTTCGTTTTCCGCCGATTTTCTTTCAAGTTGGAAAATATTTTCTTCAGTTTTCGTTTTCCCTAAAGCAAACGTCCGGAAAACGTTAAAATGCCGGAAAATATTTTTTTTTTCCCTACTTTTCGGTGAAACAAACAGAGCCTGAGTGTCTCGTTACGAAACGATGAATTGTCTCTTATACCTTTCATTTAAAAGAAAGGAATAATGAGCCATGTGTAAATTTTTTAAGTTTTATAATATTTTTATATGTTTTTATAATTTGTTTTATTTTTTTAATTTTTTTAATTTTTAAGGCATAGTGGTGCGAAAAATGCTATAGCATAAGCAGCATGGCAACGCAATTTCAAAGAAATCGCATGCGGGATCCCCATTGAAACTGGCATTGCTTGCTTGGAGGATTAGTACAGCAATATGTAAGAATAAAAGACACATGCAAGAGTCTATAAATTACCATAGAATTAAACCTTGAGACACGCTATGAAATTATAGGAATGAGTGATTGAACATAGACTGCGGTTAATAAATTGAGTGACAAAAAACCAATTATGGGATGGAAGGTTTACTATAGAAGCTATATTTTTACTTGCAAAATTAATTGAAAAGCATCTAGGAAAAAAAAAAAAAAAAAGAACCGCATATAGTTTTTATTGATTTGGAAAGAACATATGATAAGGTTTTGAAAGAACTAATTTGGTGGACTTAGAAAAAAAAGTGCATCAGCTAAATATATTAATACAATTAAGGATATACATAAATGAGCCTTAACTAAACTAAAAACTGTTGGGATGAGACTACTGAGTTTAATTCAAAACCGAAAAGAAAAAACTTAATAATTGAAAGCTCCAATTCTATTCCACAGTCATTCTCAATCTCAACTCTCTGGTCCAAACCCAATCGGACCATAATAAATTTAGGTTGAAGAAGTGGATTTAAACTTGTTATAGGACTCTTAGATGGGCTCCTCTTGATTGATTATCCAGGGCATGTGTTCTCGCAAATTTAGGTTTGAGTAGCACTTATCCTTGGAACGTCCTATGACTCATCACACATACTCGATCTGTCTACAAAATCTTGGCTAGAAATTCAAATGCGTAGTTTCTTAAGAACAGAGGGACTGATCGTATACTATGCCCCGGTTTTGGCAACGCTTTTGCATTTTTGCTTTCAAAAGTAAGAAAGTAATTTTCTGTTTTTTGAAAGATCTTCTGTTGAAGCAAAACTGTTTGATAAACTTTTACTTTGCTGCTAAGAAGCAAAAAAGCATGTTTGGTAACTGCAGTAACATGGAAATTGCTTCAATGCTATCACAAAACTACTATAAACAATTGATACATTCTACTTAAAAATATACCTAACATATATTCTAATATAAATCTAATAATATAAATGCTTCATAAAATTAGTTGTTTAATTACATTCAAATAGGTAAAAAAAAGTAACTAATATCACCATTGTGCTAATCTTATCCATGTTGCTCATAAATTTTGCGAAAATTTGTGGGGACCTATTAGAACACAATACAAAGTCATGCCTTAGGCATGCATACTGTATTTGGATACCAAGAAAACGTAAGATTCCATTATGCAAATTAACAAACCCTTATTTTTCACAATGGTCTCTCACGAATACAAACACAGCCTAATCAGTACAAGTCCTCTATATCTTCGAACCCCTTTCGTCGAAATCAATTGCTTCATATGACCATTAAAATGAAGCTAAGGCAGTACTGTGTGATACACGATCAAGTAACAGTCTGTGATTTGCAGTAAATTAAATATTCTAAAGCCACAACAGTAATTCATGATCAACCCAGAATGAAAAACAGAGGACAGAAGCAGCATAAGTAAAATATGAGTGAAATGTATATTCACCAATTCATGCATTCATCCATAAACAGTGAACGTTAGGACAATTCACCCTGAATTTGACGTTATTGATGTTTTAAAATAGTTCATTTTCTTTGGGCTGTTTAATGAATGTGTCATCTCTTCGGACACGGTACAGACAATACAAATAAAGAGCCACTGAAGCATATTAGAGACAGTGACGGTTCAATTTCCATGTGAAGTTGGAAATTTTCTGAGTATTGGTTGAATCGGGGCTGAGTTTTTTGTGAGTTTATAATGGAAACCAATCAACCTAGCCACCATCTAGGTGCCCTCATTTGTCACGCCATGTTCAACTCATCTAGAATCTAATCAATCCAAGGCCAGCCAGCTCTCTCTGCCCTACTTGTAGCTATTTATATCAGATGATTTTCATCTCTTTCGCAACCTTCTCTACGTTCAAACATTCGCAACCCTAATGGCATAACCGTCGTTCAACATCCCCTAGAATAGGGTTTTCCAAAAACAATGATGACGTTTCAAGCACCAATATTTTTGAGTCTCCAAGCGAGTGAAGTGGTGAATCGAAGAGGGAAAAAATCGAAATCCCTTGAACAGAGAAATAGAAGAAAGGGAGAAATTTCTTACCGTCACCGGAGAAGGCGATCAACGTCGAGAAAGAAGAGTCACCTGAGAAGAAGCTCGACGCTGACAAAGAAGATGATCGTCCTCGGTGTGCGCACCTCAGGCACGTTGAAAAAGCGTCTTACATGTTTTATGCAGTCGCCACTACCTGAAATGGTGCAGGTAGACACCTTGTTGACTTTTGGTCTGAACCAGTGATTCCGGATAAGTGACCCGATTACAACCTAGGGAAGTCATTGAACACCCTGGGTTGCCCCACCGAAATGGGTTTCCTTAAATTAGTTGGATAATATTTGGGTTGTTTTACTATTATTTAATTCTTCTTTTTTTTTATCTTTTATATATATTTTTATTTATTCTTTTTATGATCACATGTATACAAATATTGGAGGAATGAAGGTTGCTATACTACATCATGTATAATACATATATAAAAAATCCAAAACAAAGAAATCTAAATCAAACATTTTATCATGGAGCAATGTACTTGGTTACTTCAAAATATATATTTTTTTCTTTTTCTTTTTATTTTTTATTTATTTATTTTATCTTATCTTTCTCATATATACAAAAGATTAGAGGAATTAACATGCTCCATTATCCCAATCATTTTTTATTGTTTTCTTATTTTTTTTATAATAATTTATTTGCACAAAGCATGTGTAAAAAAAAATTCAATCATATTTAATCATTGAAGATTACACTTTATTTTTCCATTTTTTAAGGATTTGGATAATATGAGAAGTGTTATAAGAAATTAATAAAAGTTGCAAATGTTTAAGCCTATGATTAAAATTAAATATGGTAGTTAAGCCTATTATCTAAGAATTAAGAAAAGAATAAAAAAAATCTGGTTAGTATAGTTAAATATGTTAATTAAGCATATTATCTAAAAATAATTAAGAAATTAAGAAAAGAATTAAAGAAATAACATGAAAGAAATAAAGAAATAATAAATGAAACCTAGGGGTTCTTAAAAAAGGGTTTTAAAGAATGACTAAACATAAAATACAATAAGTTCTTTTATAAATCCTTGAACTTTTCAGAATAGCAAATTAGGCATGATAGCTTATCAAATTCTCAAAATTCCACTCCCAAAAACAATCGTTCAACAGAAATTTTTTTTTTTTTGGTCATAACAGTGACATGCTTTATTTAACAACACTAACATGAAATAACACATTCGGCCATAACAATAACATGCTTTGTATTATTTTGACTTTGACAATTTAACAATACTAAAAAAAAAATACTTGATTAAATAATCAACAAATAAAATAAAATAAAAACCTGGTATGGAGTCGATTTCCCGGAAACTGGTGAGCACAACTCCGGATGTTTCCCCCCTTTTTCTTGCACAAACTTCTTCCACCTTTTCTCTCTCTTCCTTCTTTGCTTTAAAGAACTCTCTCCTTTTTTTCCTCCTCCCTTTTGCTCTCAACTTCAAGCCCTTTTATAGAGGATTCCCGCCCCTTCAAATTCTTAACCCCAAACCTTTCCTCTTCCTCTCTTAAACCCTTAACTCTTCCTCTTCCTCTTTTTAAACAACTAACCCTTCTTCTTCCTCTCTTAAACAACTAACCCTTCCTCTTCCTCTTCTTAAACAACTAACCCTTCTTCCTCTCTTAAACAACTAACCCTTCTTCTTCCTCTCTTAAACACTCTCATTCAATTAGGTTTGGTCAAAGTCCATTTTGTCCCACATTTTTATTAGGCTTATGTATTTTTTAAGCTTTGTTTCAATATCTCAAGAGAATATGAGTTAGACCAATTCGTCCAACTCATTTTTCTTTGTTTATTTTTATTATTATTATTTTTGTAATCTTAAACTTTTATTAACTTTGTTATTTATTTGCATAAGAAACCCCATTAGGAAACTTACTTATTTACTAAAACAACCCTACAAAATTTTAATTTGTCATTGGTTACATGGCAGCCACCATGGCGTACACGTGGCACCGTTATGGCCCGAGATTAGAACCCATGTTGGCCTCTTTAAAGAGTAGTTGGATCCTTTGACTTTATATAAGATTGCTCATAGGCCAAAAGTTTGGGGATGAAATCGTTTGCACTAACATTTCACATTTTTTAATATGAAAAAGGCAGCATCCTGCAGGGTCCGGCGCCGTAGGAAGATTTCAACCCAAAAGTTTGGTTTAAAATCGTTTGATGCTTCCTCCTATGACACAAGATGCAGTTTTAGTGAGATGTTTTTATGTGCAGTATCTAACAACTATAGGTTTTTATATTGAAAATTATGAAATGAGTTTTCTTATTGAAAAATCTCTAACCATGAGATGTAGCACGTAATAGCATCTCACTAAAACCGCATCATCTGCGAGGAAGCAGCATGCAATTTTATCCCCAAAGGTTTATGGTTTGCTACATTGCATTTTAATGAACATTTGTTAAGTTATGATATTTACTTTTAACTAGTGAAAGTACCTTTTTTAATCACAAGCATGCTTGGTGATATCTGATAATTAAATAAAAGCTAAAAGAGCTTTCCTACATTAGGGGCGGCTCAAACTTTTTGGAGGCTTTAGGCAAGGTCATAAAAATGAGGCTTTTTAATTAAAAAATTAATATTAAACCATAAATTTATTTTTTGCCTTTTTAGATGAAAAATTATCAATTAAACTTTTGTATTCAAGTTTAGCCAATAAATTATTTTTTATAGATAAAATTGTTAAACTGTTTAACTTATCTTGAGAAATACTTGTTCGTAAATAATTTTATAATCTTTAGTTTTGAAAAACTTCTTTCTGCAGACACAACTGTAACAAGTATGGTAAGTAATATTCTATATACAATAAAACAATCGAGTTCTTTTATTAAATTAAGTGTTTCAATTGGAGTATTAATTTCAATTTTTGCAATTTCTTTTAAAACCTTTAATTTTGAAAACGAATCCAAACCATCAATATTAGAATGCATATCACACTTAAGAAAATTTTCAAGATCAAGACATTTTTTTTCTTCTAAATCACAATCAACAAAAAACTTAATTTGCGAAAACCAAATATATCATCATACTTTGAAAATAATTCAAATCTATCCTGCATTGAAGATATTGCATGATCTACTAAGAAGAGAAAATTAGCAATGTCACTCTTTGATTTTAGAAGTAAATAAGAAGAGAAGATGGGTGTTTCATTTTTCACAAAAGATAGAAACCCTAAGCTCATTTTCAATTTTTAAAAAGCAAGCGAGAGAAAGTAATTAGTTTCTTTAAAAAACGAGAGAGAGAAAGTAATTGACTTTGTTTGTTGCATACGTTAGTAATAAAGGTAATAGAGAAAGGAAAAACCAAACAAAACGATGTAAATAATAACATTAATAAAGAAAAAACGTTAAAAATTTTAAAAAATGAGGGGCTTTACTCCATAGGCTACAGCCTTAGTGAGGGGTGAGGTTCACCAAAAAAAATTTTTTGTCTTAGTAGGGGGTGTAGGTGGGGGCCTTAGGCGGTGGCCTTAGCGGCCTACCCCTTTGAGCCGCCCCTACGGCTACATATTGGTAGGAACTTTTGGAAGTAGTTATCTTTAAGGAAATGTTGTGTCTTGACAAGGGACTTAATTACTTGAATTTACCAAAAGCATCACTTTTCAAGATTGTTGTTGTGAATAAAATATTGGCTTATACACTTTTACCCATATGAGTTTTTATACAGATATGATAATGATTAGTTCATCTCATATGTCCATAAAATAAAACCCCAATTGAGATCGAGCTCCAATCTCTACCTTTATCTATTGCTCCATGTGTATTAAAAACCAAGGATGTAAACTCCAAGTACTATAACCCTAATATTTTAAGTATAATTGGCATAATCTTGTGAAAGCTTCAAACAACAATGCAAATAGGTGCTCTACAAGATGTGAACCCTCTTAAAGATATCACATCAATAATCTTTACATTTATTTAAACCCTATTGACATATTCGTGTCACAATTTTATAATAAATTAATGTTCGGGTGTCGCTAATACATGTAGCGAGGGCCTGAGGGGCTCCACCCCTGGATGGTTAGACTTGTTTGTGAGGGGGTTCGAACCAATGTTTGTAGGGGGTGTGAGGGTGGGGCCCCCGTAATACAATTCAAGGGTATTTTTGGGATTTCAAAAATAATAGATTAGAGTTAGCATATGACTTCTGATGTGACCCTAATTGAAACATACTAGAAATTTTGTCATGCATAGTGATTGTAGGCATCTTGTCGGATCATTTAAATTTATGTGAAAATTTTCTCCTCTTCTTTGGATTTTTTAATACTGTTCACACGTTTCACATCAATTCATATGCGAGGTGGAATCACATTATGGGATAATTTATATGGGGATAATGTATCACTTTGCTTATAAGAAGGTATATAATAGCTTCACACGCCCACAATCGTTGAAGTCTAATGATAATTACGTTTTAATCTCAATCCGAGTAAAATTAAATAAAAACAAAAACAAGAAAACCGTGTTGTGCAACTCGTGAATCATGTGTCTATCAAGATCTGACTCACATTTTTCTTGTTTTGTATTGTAGTAAACGTGGGATTTGAGCCATAGGATTTTAGTATTCTTAATAAAGATCCAAATCATCGTTTATGACGTGCCACATGTATGAAGAGATCGAAAACTATTGAGATTAGGGTTGCAACTTGCGTCGGTTAAAACCGAAACCGAACCGATCCAAACCGATTTTGGGTCGGTTTGGTTTGGGTTATTAAGTCTTTGGGTAAGTTTTGGTTCTAAAAATATAAAACAGATTTATGTTTGGTTTGGTTTTGGGTTGAAGGCTCGGTTTAACCGAACCGAAATATAATAGTAGATATAAAATATATAATAGACATAAGTTCTTTAATAATACAATTTAACTTATAAAATAATGAATAATTGTTATTATTTTATAAATCATTGTAGTTTGTATAAAGTATAACATGTGTATAACACTACAGTCGCTACTTAAAGGTGTAATGGTGTAGGCTTCGTCAACAACAAGAGAGAGAGGGAGGAGGAAGGATACTAGACAGATAAGTTTAATGGAGAATGTACTTATGTAATTTTGAATGGTGAAAGTCTTTTTTCTTTTCATCTAGTGTGGATCTTGGAATCACTTCAAGATTCAGGTTTTTTGATCAGACAAATCAATAGTGTAGCCAAATCAACAAGTTTTAATATGTAAAAATGACTCAAACCAAATCCAATTAGTAATTTGATTCAGTTTGGGTTATAGGTTTTCTAATAATAATCGGTTCAATGTTCGGTTTGGTTATTTCGGTTCCAAGGTCGGTTCAGTTCAGTTTTTGGCCTACCATGAGAAACCTTGATTCGGTCTTGGGTTGAGGCCAACCCGAACCAAACCGCACTGAGTTGCAGCCCTAATTGATATAAATAACTTGTAAACCATTTGTTTGTTATCGTCTTTTACAAGTTAACAAGTTTTTTAAGGGTCTTTTTGGAAAAAAATTTGTGAATATTAAAATGAGATATTGATTCTCAATTATTTTAAAAATATTACTTATTTTAAAAATATTATTTATTTTTAATTACTAAGTGGTAACTGAATTTGAATTATGTTTAAAAATGTCACTGAAATCCAATTTCCCCATAGAGAAATTTTAGTTTACTGTCGGCCGGACGGATTGCGATTGACGTGATGAAAGGGCTCGATGGTACCAAGATGATGAAAACGTACACGGGTCACGTTAGGTGAAGAGACGCCGAACGCTGTCGTAGAAAAATCTCCCGGTCCCACGGGCTTGTCTTCGGTCTTCGAACCTAATTTTTCCAATTCATTTTAGCTTTCACGCGGTACTAGGTTTTGACGCAAGGAACACGATATTTAGCGGGAATGAAACCTTCTCTCATGTTTGCCTGAATCCGCACCTGCAATGGCTGTGAGATGCTGTCATGTACGCATCTCATGGTCACTGTTTTTTGGTTATTATAAATGTATCAAGCGGGCCCCACATAAAAAAACAATGGTCGTGAGATGCTCTACATGGCAGCATCTCAAAGCCATGTTAGGGAGCAATTCAGGAAGCATAACAGACGATTTCAAACGTTACTCCTTGAATATAAAGGGGAGTAGCAATCAATCATTGACAGACAGAGTACACGTGTTAATGCTTGTCGAAATATAAGTTCTTAGCACATACCAAGTCTACTCCTCACCATATCAAAATAATAATAAGATTTGACTTAAACGTGGTATAAATTATTTAGCATATTTATTTATTAGAGGAGACATGTGCACTACTCTATATAGTATAAATATTTAATGTGGGACTTCTTTGGGTACTTAGTTTTTTATCGAATAGCACATGAATAGTTACTTGATAAGATAGAGTGTTTTGGTTTTTTTAGGATAGAAGAGTCTCTTAAGGATTTTGAAAGGGTTTGTTATGACCAAATAAAGAGGCCGGCTAGTGGAAATATTCTTTAGGGTTCGCTTTTATATAGGATACATGCGAAAAATATATTTTTGAATTGAATAAGATTGGATATAGAAAAGTAACTTATGAATTACCAAATCCTAGTCATTAGGAACATATCATGATGGGTCAACCAATTATATAATGCTTCATTACTCTCACTAGTTATGTCATATTGTGGACCCTTAATTTGTACTTAATTATTGTTATTTTGGGCATAGAAGACTGTGAGGTCATAGAATCTCACATTATTATGGGAAGGAGAAAATAAAGATCTACATATATAGGCTTGTGCCCTTAAACAACAAGACCTTTTGGGGTAAAACCTAGGATCAAAACTTTGAGACCCAATGGACCAAAACAAACAATATCGAATATTGCAAGTGGGATCAAAGTATTATAGAAGAGACCTTACCCTAGTATAAGTGTGGGGTAAAGAAGGACTTGAACCAAGATATTCAGAGTAACAAATGGCACCTTCCTCGGTTAACAAACCTCATAGTCTTTAGTGCAATGAAATGCGGGATGACATTGTCTACTACAGGGTCTTGTTGCAGACCATATAGCCTACATTAGCATCTTACAGCTTCTGCGTTTTCACATTGAAAAATGTGAAAACACCTTTCATATTCAAAAACCAGAAACTATGAGATGCTTCACGTGACAGCATACGTTATACGGGGCAGAGTCTACAACAGGGTCATCTGACGATTTAAAACCATGAAATGCTCTTATCCAATCAATGGACGATTTGAAACCATGAAATGCTCTTATCCAATCAATGGTCGTGGAAATTATGGGCCCCCACCTCTCCTGAATTAACCTTTTTTGGCCGTGACGGAGAGGTCGGACCAGGTCATCTTTTCCCCTCTCTCTATCTCTACCCGCTTGATGGTAGCATTTAACAAACTCAGTATAAGAATCCGGTGCTAATAATAAGGACAATATTAACAAGTTTCAGCGAAGAAGGTATCTTGATTCTTGAAGGTATCACTTTGGATCGTTTTTTAAAACTTGTATGAATGCTTGTTTTGTCTTTTCGGTAAACCTTGTGTGGTTGATATGGTGTTATGTAGTTTCTCTTCCCTAAAATCTAACCTTAGTCATGAATTGCTGCTAAGGTCATCCCAGATAAGAAAAGAAAAATAAATGGGTATCTAAGACATGTGCCGGCTTTCCGATACCCCCAACTGAAGACAAAGTGTCCTGTTCAGTGTTCTGCTAATCTTTGTGTGTTTCTTCATGTGCACAGAGTGGTCTTTGTTTGTTGGCTTTAAATGTTCAAAGATTCTTACCCTCAAATTCATACCGCAAGAGCATCAAAGTACTCTGTCAGTCGTTCTGGAACCCGTCACACTCATTTGGTCATCATTTTATCAGAAAAAACTCATGATTTCTGCACAAAATTAAGTCGCTAATTAAAAACTTATAACCTTGTGCCTTAAATATTTTAATTGATTTTAAATATTGAATGTATACTATGTATAACGGGAGTAGGCCCTTTTGGGAAGCGTGTCAACAATTATGCACGACTTTTCCAAAAAACCCTTAATGCTCTTATTATTTATTGTAAAGGCATCATTAATATAGGGTTAAAATAGTCAAAACTCTACTTACTCATTTAAAATCTGGACTATTACAGAAACTGTTCCCTCCCCCTACGTTCAGTACTATACGTGCAACCCACTAATCTTTTTAATGTGAATGGATCAATCATTTGTTACAAACAAGGCCAAGCAATTTTACATCTTTTTAAGGAAGTGTTTTTCATTTTTTTTTCTTTTTTATAATTATAGCAATCTTTAAATTAGAGCTGGCAACGGTTCGGGTTCGGGTCAGGTCATAATCGGATTGGGGGTTAATTGGGTTCGGGTTTGACTAAATTAGAGTGAGTTGGAAACCCCCCAACCCAAACCCAATTTGCCAATAAACGGGTTCAACCCACCAACCCGTTTATTATTTTTATTTTTCAAAAAATATGATTAAAATAGGGTTGGGGGGTTAATTGGATCGGATTGTACCATGTTCGGGTCAAGTTGTGGGTTAATCAGGTCGAGACGTGATACTTTTGTCGCTTTTTTTTTTTTTTTTTATCGGGTTGTCGGGTCATAATCGGGTTGACTCGATTACTTGCGGGTTGGGGAAACCCTAACCCAATTAATAAACGGATCAACCCAAATCCCGTTTGCCTCGGACCGGTTCGAGCTGACCCGTCGAGTCAGGTCACATTTTGCCACCTCTGCTTTAAATTGATAATTTTCAAAGTGCTTCTGTTCTTAGTGGGGATGAACATGGTTCATCATAAATAGCCAACGACCAAGTGATTTCAACAAAGTCCTTACTAAATGTGACCATCTGGTCCAATTATTTCGTGTACTAGAAATCCACTATTCTATTTTTTATATATCGCTTCTATTAACAATTAACATATATTACGTGACATGTTTGATAAATCTTATTATTCTTAATATGTTTCGATTCGCGATAAATGAGAAAATGGCGTATAATGGTCGCAGAGGAAATGGCCCCTCCACCCTACATACATCCACAGTCCCAATGATTTCGAAACCACGAGCATCACGTGATGGCAAATATATGGAAGCCATGCTGATGGAGCTTGCCAGATACTGAGGTGCAGCAGGTTCCATCGGAAAGCGCCAGGTTCGCCCAATCAATGAGGTGAGATTGTCCACGCTGGGCTGCCTAACCATTCAATCATTGACTTGTGGTCAAAGCTGTTTCTTGGCCACCACCGCTGATACGTGCACACAAGGTAGACGTTGGCTTCGCAGCTCCATGAAACCTTTTCCTTCAAATTTCGAATTACAATCACCAGTTTATTTCATTCGATTTTCACGTCGCGCGGAGAAATGGAATACACGTTTTTTGGTTTGGACTTTCGATCAGTGAGAACAGAGAAATCGACTTTTTTGTTGCATCAGCATTTTCCGTCGTCCATTATAAATTTTCCTTCTTTGATTCCATCCTCATCCTTCCCCCATTAACCCGCTGTCTCTCATAGATCCTCTGGAGATCTCTCTCGCAAATTATAAATTTCTTTCTTCGCTATTATCCTTCATTACTCTCTCTCTCTGTGCGTGTGGTGTGGATTTGGTTATGGCGGTTTCAGGGTCACTTATGACAGCAGCCTCAACAGTCTATTCATGCTTGGCTCCGAGGCCCAATCTTAGTTGCAGAAGACAGGTCTGTGAATCAAATATTACATTTCCAGTTCTTTTTCTTGTTTTCAACATCTGGGTTCCGGAAATGTTTGGAGATTTTGGATTCTGAATTGCTATTTTTTCAACAAAAAAAAATTTTCAGTTCTGCGTGAGAGCTTCTGCTAGTAGCTCGGATGGAGAGGAAGCTAAATTGATGGTAAGGAGAGAACATGATGGTTGGAAGATAGATTTCTCAGAAGAGAAACCGGCTACTCCATTACTGGATACAATCAATTACCCAGTTCACATGAAAAATCTCTCCACAGAGGTCAGTAAGTAACCATGAGGCTAGGTTAATGGGTTGTCGACCATTTGTGCAGCAGATTAAATGGGTTTTGAAATTTTTTTTCTTTTTCTGCAATATATTCATTAGGATCTTGAACAACTATCAGCAGAGCTTAGAGCAGATATTGTGCACACTGTATCAAAGACAGGTGGGCATCTAAGTGGAAGCCTAGGAGTGGTGGAGTTGACAGTGGCTCTGCACCATGTGTTCGATGCTCCTGAAGATAAAATCATATGGGATGTCGGCCATCAGGTGAAGAAATTTGCTTGTCAAAATGCCAAATCACAGGAATTTTTTGGAAAGCTTCTGAAACTGATTTGTGAACTGTAATCAAAACCTCTGCAGACATACCCACATAAAATTCTAACAGGAAGGAGGTCTAGAATGCACACCATTAGGCAGACTTCAGGTCTTGCAGGATTTCCTAGAAGGGATGAGAGCGCTTATGATGCTTTTGGTTCAGGACATAGTTCTACAAGCATTTCTGCTGGTCTTGGTGTGTTTAATGTCTCAGTTTCTCAGCTTCATTTTTTTTTTAATTATTATTATTAGAAACTGGACTTCCTTCCCCCTTTACTTATTTGTTCTTTCTTTTATATGTTTGCTAGGTATGGCTGTTGCTAGAGATCTTTTAGGGAAGAACAACCATGTCATCTCTGTCATTGGAGATGGAGCTATGACTGCAGGCCAAGCTTATGAAGCCATGAACAATTCTGGGTACCTGGATACAAACCTGATTGTTATCTTAAACGACAACAAGCAGGTCTCCCTGCCCACTGCCACCCTTGATGGCCCTGCAACTCCTGTTGGGGCCCTCAGCAGGACTCTAACCAAGATCCAGGCAAGCACAAATTTCCGAAAGCTCCGAGAAGCTGCCAAGGTGAACCATGAATCTGTTTCCTTTCTTGTTGGTCTTAATCATCTATCCATTTTCAAATTCGGAAGGAAATCGAATCTTGTTTTCTTTGTCACAGAGTATTACAAAGCAGATTGGGGGAAACGCACATGAGGTTGCAGCGAAGGTGGACGAATATGCAAGGGGCATGATCGGTGCTTCAGGGTCTACCCTGTTTGAGGAGCTTGGCTTATACTACATTGGTCCAGTAGATGGGCACAACATTGAAGATCTAGTAACAATATTTGAAAAAGTGAAAGCTATGCCTGCACCAGGACCTGTTCTTATCCATATTGTAACAGAGAAGGGGAAAGGCTATCCTCCAGCAGAGGCTGCAGCAGATAGAATGCATGGTGAGACTTGGAAACTTGAATTCAGTTTTTAGTACCAATACTAGTTTTCTTTTTTTGTTTCTTTGTTAGCAGTATTCTGAAGGAAATCAATATTCTGTTTTCTTTCAGGTGTTGCGAAATTCGATCCAAAATCAGGAAAGCAATTCAAATCAAAGTCTCCGACACTCACATATACTCAGTACTTTGCTGAATCCCTAATAGCAGAAGCAGAGAGAGATGATAAGATTGTGGCCATTCATGCTGCTATGGGTGGTGGGACTGGGCTTAACTACTTCCAGAAGAGGTTTCCTGAACGCTGTTTTGACGTGGGCATTGCCGAGCAACATGCTGTTACATTTGCAGCTGGTCTAGCCACGGAGGGTCTCAAGCCATTCTGTGCAATCTACTCATCGTTTTTGCAGAGAGGTTATGATCAGGTAAGAAATGGAGAAAATGATGAATAGTTTAAACATTTTAATTTTAAATTTGGAATACTTTGTAACCCAGAGCTCTAATGGATATGAAGGTGGTACACGACGTGGATCTTCAGAAACTACCTGTTAGGTTTGCGATGGATCGAGCTGGTTTAGTTGGTGCAGATGGACCTACTCACTGCGGAGCATTTGATATCACCTACATGGCTTGCTTGCCCAACATGATTGTCATGGCTCCATGTGATGAAGCTGAGCTAATGCACATGGTTGCTACAGCAGCGGCCATCGATGATAGACCCAGCTGCTTCAGGTTCCCAAGGGGTAATGGAGTTGGAGTGACTCTCCCTCCTGGTAACAAAGGCACCCCACTAGAGGTTGGCACAAAAAACAACCAAACTTAAAATTTCCAGAGGGAAAAATTTTGTGACTTGGTAGCAGTGGATGAAATATTTCTTCTTTCTTTCTTGACTATTGAGCAGATTGGAAAGGGAAGAATACTGATGGAAGGCAGCAGAGTTGCTATTCTGGGATTCGGATCCATAGTTCAACAATGTCTAGAAGCTGGAAATACTCTCAAATCCCGTGACATTCCTGTTACAGTCGTCGATGCTAGGTTCTGCAAACCTCTGGATGCAGATCTCATCAGGAGATTGGCAAATGAGCATGAGATCCTGATCACAGTGGAGGAAGGTTCAGTTGGGGGTTTTGGATCTCATGTAGCTCATTTCCTAAGCTTGAATGGCCTTCTAGATGGAAATCTAAAGGTAATTTCCCTTTATTTTATGACTTGGTAGTTCATTATAGATTATTGTTTTACTTCCCCAATTGTGATTCTGAAAAGAAATTATATATATGCAGCTGAGATCAATGGTACTCCCAGACAGATACATAGACCATGGAGCACCCAAAGACCAGATTGAAGAAGCTGGGCTGACTGCAAGGCATATATCTGCAACAGTGTTATCCCTCTTGGGGAAGCCCAAAGAAGCTCTCCAGTTCTAGTGATTACATTTACAAACATGGGAAGCAAAATCTTGCCTGAGAAATTCATAAAAAATTTGAAGGGTTTGCGTTGCCTTCTGGGTGACTGAAACTTGAGAGCCCAAATCAGAAAGTGGAAATTTGGGTTTTGAAACACCAAGGCTGCTTGATTTTCTCATTTTAGTTCTTCTCCATCAAGCACATTGGGAATAGCCTAACAAAGGCAAGCATTATTAATGCTTTTGTATATTCTTTCTTCCAACACGAGTGGTGGCCAAAACATCTGCCTATAAATGTTGTAGAAAATCAAATAAATTTGAAGCTATTTTAAATGACAGGCCTGATTTTATGTCCTCGGCTTTCTGTATCTTTTCTTTTTTATTTAACAAAAAATAGCAGAAGTGGGTGGGGTAGGATCAATTATGGAGCAACAAACAAGTACAAATTGTTGATAGATCGATCATGGGTACAAAGCAAAGAATGTTTATACATATTGAAGAATAGAAATTCCTCTATCTACACAAGGCGTTTCTATCCTTGCTTCCATTATCAGAAAATCTAAAGATGCAAAACTGAAAATACAAGGAAGAAGGAAGCAAGATCCAGGTTATTCCATTTTAATTACCTCACCGCAATTGCCAGTTGAAGCCAAAAGGTTTGAAAACAGGAAATGAGGTCTCTCATCCCCCAGTTCAAATCTGAGTCATTAACTCTCAAAGCAATGTCTACTTCTCCATGAATTAACTCTCAAGTCTACAGAAGGACGAACACCATATCCTCCATGGAACCACATCTGGGTAAGAGAATATCATGGAATTGCATGTTATCTTTTTGACTCCTGAGGCTGTTGATATAAGTTCCTTGTCAGAAGGCTTTTGTTCACGCCTTGTTTGGGATGCAAGCAAAAGTAATTTTCAATAGTGATTTGTCTACCTTCTGCAGCAGATAATCAAAGATGGAGCTTCATTTAGATTGATGCAATTCCTCTCAAGAGTTTTGGGTCAGGATGTATTGCCTGTTCACTTGGAATCTATTATAACTTGTCATGTTAGCGAAAATTCAACGTCGTTTGTTGTCAGGCTTGCCAGTTGATTCATGATTAAAAATGAAATTTAACCCACCAAGTTGACAATGCTTTAGAATTTCGGTGCATACCCCAACTCGAAAGTATCCAGATTCAAATTTGATATGATCTAACAATCTAAAAAAATACAGAAAGCTCTGGACTGGATTAACCAAATGCAAAAAGTAAAAACATCTTAATCCGTGTTAACCGCTCAATGGAACCCTACTTACTTCCATTAGAGGTCCTCCGAATATATGAACTCCAGGAGCAGTAGAACGACAATTTGGGAATCTCGAGTGTTTAGAAGGCACCATTCGCATGTAATTTAATGTAACACCAGATGGACATTTTTATCCAGAAATGCGAGCCAGGATATTGCTTAAATCAAACATCATATCAATAAAATCATCCAATGATACTAACAGTTAGTCACATATCACAGATGGATCAAGGAACTCGGGATGATCAACAACCATACATGCGAGATCCTCCTATATATAAACACACACCATCACAGAGAAAATTACTGTCAGTAAGCCAGCAGTTCTGCTTTGTCCAGGTCAGGGTACCATGCCATGCCCATTTGAAGTGATATTAAATGCCTGGCTGCTGCCCTCCATGTTGGGATGATCATTGGCTTCTATCTGCAGGGCGAGACAAATGTATGATAAATTACAATTCACAAAGACAATGGAATTCCAAGGGGTGCATCATTACCTGCTCGTCAAGGTTGGTAGGAATCTCAATTACTGTTCCTGAAGCACTGGTGAACTCATCCAAAGTTCCCTGCAGGTCCCAAAATTTAGATGAGAGCAACTCACCATGGGAAGCGTTGGTTATGCTACAATGTACTCTCTCTAGATTATTCTGTACGTGTAGCAGATTTCAGTTACTCTGTCCAAATAGGCTACAGGCAGGCAAGTGATTTATGGGCAAGAGAAATCAAATTTCAAACAAATAAAAAAAAAAAAAGTTGAATCATACAGCAAAAACCCCTTGTACAGAAATACAATAATATGGGCAGCCAAATCAAGAATCTGATATTACATACCAGTGTCAATATTTTTTGGTTTTCCTTAAAAGATACCATACCTGGTCAAGGTTTGCCGATGAACTCTCAAATCCAATGGGCAGAGAATTTCCATAATCTTCAGCAGTTTCATGCAAATCCTGATCATCAGTTGAGGAAATAGAGACAACAAAATAGAGCAATTACCCATCTACAAATGGAATAAATTCTTCCCCTACAAAAATCTGAGCTACCATAAATTATTGAACAAAATTACACAATATTTATAGAAAGTTATACAATATTTATAGAAACAGCTAGTAAGATGTAACAAGAGAACACCATATTTCATTTCTTCCCCAGTCCACTTGTTCAAATGTGGTGCTTGTGCTCCATCAAGGTGGAAGTCTTCAAGTTCTTAGCAAAGTTTTGGATATATAGCATTCCTAGTTCTAACATTCAGAAGTTTCCCATTCTTGATGTAATGATTCTAATGAACAGGAAACTCAATAATCTGTAATCAAGGGTACTAATATTGTAAATTTTTACAAGTTTGCTAAAATATGATCATTCGTATATGAAGATTGGGCACATTCCATATGTAGACTCATTTCCCTTGCATTTTTTATTACTCATTTGAAAATTTGCAGTTCGATAGTAGAGCTGTCACTAACTTTTTTCAGACTTTGGCTAAATGAATGAATTTTAATTTTACTGCTTGGCTGTTGCTAAAAAATTCATTTCAAAGCAGTTGACAGCTTAGGTAAGGACACAGGAACTTATGACCTAATACCTAACACAGTACTCATATCTATCAAAGCAATAACAATCCATCCATAACATAAAAATAAGTTGGTCTAGTCCTTAGAACTCACCCGCTCCTCCTGAACAACAGAAAGGTTCCCAGGCTCCATTAGCAAGGGCTTCATCTCTTCTGGACTACCGTTCTAGTCCAAGAAATGAAGAGGAGAGTCCAATTAGCCACAAAATAAAAATAATTACCATAATAACCGTAAGGATAAAAAACAGTAATGACTAATCTACACTTCGTCATAATAACCATACGGACCAAAAACATTAATGGCTGTTGACAGAAACAAACAACATAATAAAAATAACGATAAAAAACAGTAATGAATAATCTATACTTTGCCCCCAACCCTACAACCAAGCCAGCAAGCTAATGCCATAAATAACTTCAGAAGGTTCTGGAACAAAATTTGAATCAATGTTCATTGCTAAGCTAGGCAACTTACTTCATGATCTGATTTAGCAGAAGGATTCTCGGTACTCTCATTCTCAGCTTTGGAGAGACTCTGACTTTCCTGCAGACGCCACAGATTAGGTGAGAATTGAAGAATTAATCATCAATTGACTGATCAAGGACTTATTTTTCATGCTAGCACTTAATTAATTGTCCATTGATTTATCCAATGACATGCTTCTGCAATTGGTCTTAACTCCTCATACCTGCTCAAGCTGATTGCCAGACGGATTTACGGTATCCATGGTTAAAGGTTTAATATCAACTGGAGTTCCCTGCAGGAAAAAATTACATCGTAAGCCATGTCAAAGGCATTATTCTTTTAATCACTGTCAAATAAGAAGGTTTCCCCACAGAAATCATGCTCTCCAATAAGCAAGATTCTCTTAACCCACAAATCATGCTCTCTAATAAGCAAGATTCTCTTAACCCACAACCTTTATACATGACAGTCAAAAATCAGACTGTATAAAGCATAAGAAAACAATTGACTAGGTTTTTTATATGGATAGTTTAATTGCTGAACATAAAAACACAAATCAGGGTCAGGAGTTTTACATATATGAAATAAAATAATGGTTGGGTTACCATATTTCAGCTACTGAAATTTTCCAATAACCACAGCACAGGTAAGCCAGCTGACTGCCATGGCAATCAAATACTTGAGGGCATATTAAGAACTAAAACCATTATAGAGTCCTAGTTCCAAAAGAGAGAAATTTGCTTTCTTTCAAACAGAAATTTCTGCAGCTCTTTCTCAAGAATCATACCGGTTCATTTGGGTCAAAAGAATGATTCCTTCCCCCCTTAGAGAGATCTCTCAAAGTTCCCTGCAAATCCAACAAACTGGTAAGATGAGATCTAATGGCATATCACACCAAAAACATGAAATTATATTGTTGAGAACCATGAAAGATCTATGCAAATGTTTCTAAACAGGCCTAGCAATATTCACTAACAAGGAGTCAGCTATATAATCAGATCTCATACATTATAGAGAATAACAAGTATGGGTTCAGCTCTTAAAAACAGGTAGTACTGAGAAAAGTTATTTCCAATTGACGGCAAAGAGAATATCATCTTCCTGGTCCCTGATGAAACCACAACCTATCAACTAACTGCTATGTTGCATGGACACTTGCAAATGAGTGGAGTACCTTTATCAGACATGTGAGAGACACTGCCACCTAATGGATCTTGTCAGAACACTCTTAGACTTCCTCTTGTTTGAACTTTGTTTTCAAAATACTAATTAAATCCAAAATATAGCATTCACTTCATGGTTCCTATAAAAAGGTTAATAAGTTCTAACAAATCGATATTAAGCTCATTAAGCAGTTTTTCATAAATATGGTCTCCTTCATAGGACATAATGTTGTGTAATACCATAAAATCAGTAGCTGCTTTCTACTAAACTATATTTTTTTTTTAAAGAATACTTTCTGCTAAAGCTCATTATGCACTCATTTACACTTAAGGGCATGGAAAATGCTTCCCTGAGGAAGCTTTTCGGATTTACATGTTATTGCATCTAGCAAAAGGCATTTTATAACTATCCCGATTGTGAAGGAATGGTTGTAGCTGGATGATAGTAGGAAGGTAATGCAGAATTAACAGATGAACCCCATTTTACATTGTGAAGCTTACAGCCCCTGCGTGGGATCTGATAACAGAAGTACTGAGTCTCTGAATCAAGCAAAAGAACCAAGACTGTTTGCTAAGATGCTGAATGTAAATTTTAAGTGCAAAAAACTGAGATACCGTTGAGAATCAGACCTGATGCAACAGAGTAGGGTCTATTGAACGAATGGAAAGGAAATATTTTATGTTTTAGGATAAACTCCCAATATAGTTCAGATTCAGAAAACAGTGCTACGATATTTACTCCATCGATCTTGTTGAAAAGAGTGGCTCATATTCTGGGTCCAAGGCGAGGTTTGGGTTTACGCTGCGGTGGAACTATGGGGTTTGGGTGGGGGGCAGTACAGTAAGGGTTATTGGGGATTCTGACCAATATACGGGGCTTGGTTTGTAATGGGAATGCAGAGAGATATATGTTATTCTCAAGATAGTGAAAGGACTCCTCTCTCTCCCGTGGACGTAGGCATACTGCTGAACAACGTAAATCTGTGTGCAATTTCTATTTGATTCTTTTTCTTATGTTCATATATTAATTATCGCAACATCAATAAAACAAAACAGGTCTCCATTTCATTGGAGCTTGGGAGTATAGCTGCTAAAGGAAGACACATCATATACATGAATAGTTTCCATACAGTTTTATCCGTAACAAAGTTCTCATTTACTAACCAGAAAAACATTCCAAGATTCACCATGTTCATGAATCTTAATACCTGCTACGTATTTATGTTTTCTCCATGTAACAGTCTGGTTAAGCTACATGATTGGCATTTCTTGTTGAAATACAAAAAAGCTCAGAAGTGGTGGAAAGTGAAATTAAGGAAAAGAAATAAACAAGATTATTAAACCTTTTCAAGCACTTTTCAGGGAAAAAAAATAAGTATACCTAGAAAATGACAGTATCAATCAAATAAAAAGAGCATATCTATCATGCTTTCTCCATTTAAGGTAAGGTCCATAAAGTAAAATTCTTCATGACCAGTGTCTGAAATGCCACAGTGACCATGCCTGTTGCCAAAATATATAATAAAAAAAAAATGTGATCGGAAAAGAGAAATATGGGGCAAATTGTTATAGTTCGATTTTTCCCCATGTTGACCGCATAAGAAAAAACCAATTAAAAAATTATTACACCGAAAAATCAACATATGATATATTTTATGATATAATTACTTATAAAATTTTTTAGCGAAAATTAATCAATTTGACCATTTATCTATTTAAAAAATGGTCATTAGTTAACCATGTGATTAGTTATTGATATAAAAATAATAAATATACATTAAAACACAAAGAAAATTAAGTAAAAAGATATCAAAATTATTAAAATATGCGAAAGTTTCAGGAAAATTGCAGCAACACATTTTCTAGTGCATGGATACCTAGGAATAGCTCTCTGTATTTTTTATCCGTATAAAAAAGTATATATAGTACTGAAAGATGTTTTGCTCTTGTTTTTTAATTTTCCTTCATTTATCATTCCAGATGGAGTGATAAGATTAACTTATGAGCGGCGTGGCGTACTGTAACTACACAACGAGGGTGCAATATGAACAAACTAGAGATGATGGTAATATTTTTGTACTCGCTTGACATTCCTCCTACAGTTATGTACTTTATGATATAAATTATGACATATATCTTATTTACTTTTAAAGGTTGAAATATTATGTGCCTTTTAGTTCATTTGCATTATGTCATCAAATTGTTTTTACGCTAACAATATTTATTACTTATTCAGACACAAAAGAGTTTCACTTTCACCCGAATACATTTGAGGATAACTTCTACACTTTTCCTCAAATAAAGGTAACTTTCCCAACATGGTTAGCAACATCAATTAAAACCTTGCTCATAATTTCTTTATCTTCAATATTTTAATTCTTCCATTCCAAGTTGAAAACAAGGCTCTTTTCTATCTTCATGTTTAAAGAAACATCATCTCATTAATTAAAAAAGAAAAGGAAAAAAGGGCTTTTTTCTCTAAAAAGGAACTGAAATGTGTAAGTGCAGAGTTCCACTCTTCACCATTCACCATACTACTTTCAATAGTTTAAAGCAGCTGTATGCCATCTTTACTGTGATGATCTATTTCATGCCACAAAATGAGCAGGAAATTAAAGGTTTAAAGAAAAGTATTTAACTACAATCCTCATGGGTAAAATATGCAATAATGTGCAGCATAAATTTTGTGTTCAGATTAGTGGTGTATTAAACATGCAAGGCATATAAAAATGGCAGTAAAAAGAAAGCTTACTAAAAGCTGATGGTTTGATGAAGCAGGGAGGGTGACATTGTATTTTATAGAATGTCATATTTTACTACTGTGAATTACATTCCATGAAATATATAAGGTTGTGCTTATAAATAAAATGTGTGTTTGACACATTCCATGTGATTATATAAAGGCATTTCCTAAGCACAATGGCTTCTTCAATTTCAAAAAGGGTACACCATATAATACACAAATGCCATAAAATTTCTCAAAATCATGGATTAAGCTAAAGAAAGAATATTCCATTGTTGCAGTTAATAATATCAATTCCTTCTATCAACTATTATTGTTCCACAATGAGAAACATGTTTGAAATAAAAGCCTTAGTTCCATCAAAGGCAGCACAAGTCCTCATTTTGTAAATGGTATAAAGAAAGTGGAAGTAAAAAGCATTTAATCAGCAAGACTATACAAACCTTGTTTGCCCACATAAGCCCACAAGCATTGCAAAGAGACCTTGGACCAGCTGGCCCGCGACGCATAGCTGGAGTGGCTTTTTCACTAATTCCACAATGCTGACATCTTCGGACACTATATGAGTATTGCAGAAGGAAATCAGAGAGTGAGAACATGTAAAATTTCAGCTTCACAAAAAGTTCATTCAAGCCAATTCGAAATCAATGCATTTACATGATGAAATTAATTAATAGAAGCACAGTTTGAGACTCACACAGTTTCCTGCTGAAGGGTACCATCGCCTTGAAGACGACTCTGTGCAGTATCCCAACTTGCACCACCTGATAGACCTTCTTTATAACTCTCTTTTAAGGATGCAAACTGACCATTCTTACGATGCATACTGAAAATATATAATAAGATGAAAAGTTTAAAGTTACATATAATTCTTGCAAATAAAAAATCTTTCTGAAAGGAGAGAACAATTCAATGTTCAAATCCTAATTAGCTAAACTAAAAAAATTTCATCTTGAAAATAAAAAAAAAAACCAAAAATATTCATAACTTCTATAATTTTCAAATGCTCAGAACATGTTAGAAGAAAGTATTTTGCATTCTGCATGTCCATTAAAATCATGGGAAGTTAAATTCGCACTTGATCGTTGAGTACCAGAAAATTTTTATTCCCCCTTTTTTCTAACATATTCCAATTAATAGATAACTTCATTTGTTAGTTAAAATTGATAACAACAACATAATATTAAACCGCTTCTTCATTCATTTTTTTTATCAGTAATAATGGAAATCTATTAAATCAAAACAAATGGTTTCAGAAAAAAAGGTACACGAAAAGTGTACAATAACAGAAACAGAAACAGAAACAGCAACTACAAATCAAGGAAGTTTTCACAAGACAGGAACTCCTAACTGCCTAAACCTCTACAAGAATCTGTACTTGAAGCCCAACAAAGAATACAGCTGAGATATGATTCAAGTAATGCCCATATGGATCTAGAAGCATCACTAAAAATTCTCCTATTCCTCTTCTTCCATAAAGTCCAAAGAATAGCCGCCGGTGACAAATTCCAAAGAACCTCGAGTCGAGAAACTCCTTTGCTAATGCTCCAAGACATAAGAACCTGATCCACATCTTGGGGCTAAACCCATGACCTCCCAAACTAGTGAACCACCATCACATGCCAGCAACAGATTTCCTCCACGTGAAGGGTGAGATATCAAGAATACAAGCTGATGCCTAAGAATAATCCTGTCATTTACGAAGAGGGGGGAGGGAGATAAAAAAAAATCGCAATACTCAACTGATCAACTCAAATAAAGCTTTTTAGTTCCATTCGGAAAAGGCAAGTTATACACAGTATTAGGTTGAAAATTTTTTGCTTATCAAAACATTCACTTAGACACGCTCCACATTAACTCAATGAGATTATAAACTACAATCTTACCAGTATGTCAATATAGGTATACCATAAAGAGCTACAAACATGTAGTCATATTTCAATACATCAACTAAAAAATGAGGAGACCAAAACTCATGGTAAAAGTTTGTACATTCAATACATAAAACGCTGTACACGATATTCTTGTGTATGTCACATCACTTCAAGTAACAAGCAGTATTATAGTTACACAAGATGTTGAAAAAATATATATTTCTACAAGAAAACAACTTCATTTTTCCCCCGAAGAAAGCATTTATACATTACCAGGAACAATATAATTAAATAACCAGAAAATTTTATAAACCATGTGCAGTCTAGACAGATCAATTTAATCAGTTACAGGCACCGCTGTCACAAATCCACTTTACCGTTCAGCAACCTCCTTTCGCACATTATATCGGATTTTCTTGTCAAAGCACCTCTCTTTCCTCTTCTCACGAAACCTAACCAACGATGCGATTCTTCGAGAAAGATTAGAGCGTCTTGGGTTGTCATTTACACCCTAGAGAACAATCCAGACAAAACATGGACACTACTTTAATGAGTACTAAATAATTACCTGTGTATAAGGAACAAAGAGTGTATAGCTTTAGAAATACCCTGTTATTATGATGAAATGGTACTTCAATGCCAGGTACACCAGAAGGCATTTCACGTCCTCCTAAAAGGAGCAAAACTGCTTGCACCTGTTTTACACATATCCAACAACTCAACCCAAGGTTGATGATAGTCTAAAAATCCTGAAGCAAAATGAATATAATTTAACTTCCAAAAAGCTGAGTTAACTTCACAAAAACAAACTTCAGCATAGTAAAAATACAAATTGGGGCTGCAAAATGTCTAGATTAAAGAAGATATGAACAAGAGAAGGTAAATAAAACAAAGAGAAAAGGCCACATGTATTGAGGTACTTCTTTTTTTTTTTTATCAGTAATGATAATGAAAATGAATTATATTAAAGGATAAGGGGAGATACAGAGATAGGAATACATCCCATGAGAAATGGGATGCACTCAAGACAGCAATAATAAACACATTCTGAAAAGGAATCAAAACACACCCATCATCACACTCTTACAACACTTACTGCCCTGCCTAGGATATTAGATTTTCCCAGTTCCTTATTATTGAGGTGCTTCTTAATTTGTTCTTTTCTTTTTTCCCTTTTTTTCATGAACATAGTCAGATATAAGAAGTATGATTACTTCCACCAATGTTCTTCTGTAGCACCATATACTTTATCCATCATTAGCACCAAGCTTGGCTAAAGTAGGGTGTGTCAAGTCAGCGGCTAACATAAAAATATCCTCTAAATTTCTCATGTATAGAATAATTCTTGTAATCTAAATGGATCTGATTGAAATATGGTCTTTGACATATTGCAATAGTATTTATGTTGCAAACCACAAGTGGGATAACGCTTTTTGTTGTTATTAGTGATAAAATAACATTATTATTACAAACTATTCATATTATCATCTCCATTGTTTAACAATAACAATGCTGATTTTTTTTAAAATTTTCTATTTTATCCGTTATAACTTATTAACCATCAATTAGTTTTTTTTTTTTTATGAATAATAAAGATGTGTATATATATTATATGAATGTAAGAGTATAAACTATGAAGTATACAATCGTAAACGCAAAATAACACTCTACAAAATCCTCACAAGCCCCCATCGGACCCCAAAAGCATAAAAACAATGTCAATCCACTGTACATATCATAACCATATCTAGCACCTCTCAAGACACCTTAATCCAAAGCTGAACAAACCATTCAGCTTTAGAACAAAAACACGTCTCACTCCCAATCTCCTAAATCATGTCTGGGATCACCCCTCTCGTCGTGCCATCCTCCACAATAAGAGACGAAAGCACCACTTTTTCCAATCTTTCACAATTTCTGTAGGCCATAACCCCTGGAATTCTGGAAGAATCGAAGCCCACGATGCTACAACAATCAAAATGGAATCAAACACTTAGTCCACTGATAACCTGATATCCCTAAAAATCCTACTATTACGCTCCAACCATATGAACCAGACAACTGCATGAAATAACATATCATACAACAATTTGCCCCTCCTACCCAGGCCCCTCACTCACCACTGATTAAACCATGGCTTAAGAGTATCTGGCAACACCCAGGAGACTCCGATCATCTCAAACAACCGCATCCAAATAATACTGGCAAACTGACAATGAACAAAGAGACAATCTATGCTCTCTCCAGACTCTATACACATGAAGCAAACACGCAGGGATAAAGCAATCCCTTTCCATCTTCTTTGAATTAGATTAGCCGTATTTATCCTGTATAAGATGGCAGTCCATAGAAAGGCCTTAATCTTAAGAGGGACCTTAGGCTTTCATAACTGATGTAACAGGAAGGACACCATAGGATGTGATGAACCATGTGTGACCAAGTTGAAGTAACATTTGCAAGAAAACAATCTATTGAATGAAAGGGACCAAGATACCTTATCAGAACCTAAGGGATCAAGAATCACATTCTTTAAACCATCAATGACCAAAGATATCTCTTCCACTTCAGGAGGACGAAGATTCCTCCGAAATGGAAGATTCTAAGAGGAACCAGAAGAAGACCAATGCAAAGTTTTTGCCACGAAAGCATTAAGAAGGAGAGCAAGGGAGAATAAACGAGGAAACTAGGTAGATAACGGCTGATTACCCCACCATAGATCATGCCAAAAGCGAATCGATGATCCAGATTCAATGCTCAATCTAATATGAGGGTAAAACAAAGGTGCAAGTTTCATAATGGCCTTCCACAAGCAATTTCTTGGAGGTCGTGCCCTCAAGTTAATGAACCATCTATTATCATCACTTCTATATTTACTTGTAATCACTTGGTGCCACAAGTGATTACAAGAATAAATGTCTAGTAGTGTTGACAAATAGATACCCAAGACAAGGTGATAATTAACAACTGGTACCGCACAAATTTGACAATAAAAACTTAAATAAAAATGGAGTATTATGGTCTATCGCACCAGGTATAGTGACCTGGTAAGATGTGGGTTTTATTGCCGCATAGAAAGATGATGTGGCGGCCAATCTAAACTGTTTGCCAACAAGAAACCTCCAAACAAGCCATGTAGTTAACACTCCATCTCATATAAACAAAATAAGAATGTGACACGTCTAAAAGATTTTGTTGCACATAATGGTATTCATATAATTTTAGTACTTCCTAATTCCTACCAAAAAAAGAAAAGGAAAAAAATGATGTTTAGGATGCCTTTTTGCCATATAGCAAATATGTTTCAAGCTAAAACTTCCTGTATAAACAAGGGTCAAGCAGAAGTAAACGCGGAGTGGGATTTGCCAAATAAGAAGCCACATGTCAGAAAGTTTCTAATACTGGTATCTGACCAATAAAACCCATCTTTATTTCATCCTTATTCCATAATCATTTGGAGTTGACATGGTTCAAAAAAATTTTCACTTTACCATAACTTATTAAACAAGTCATTGCCTTGGCACTGAAGCTGTACGGAGCCCTTAGTAGCTTTGATTGCCCTAATGAAAATTCTATTTTGCAAGTTTATTAAATCAGGATTCTCCCCAGCACAAAGTAACAAATTAGCAATCATTCTCATGGACCTCCAAATAGTAAATACCTATGTGAAAACAACTGAAGGTCATGGTCTTGTTCTCATCCAAAAAATTAAGATGGAATACAAAGAACAAATACAGCTTTCGTTAACAATAATTTCATGCTTGGCATTAAAAAATTTAATCATCCATATCCATATGTATGTCAACCAAGGAGGCTGAGCAACCCTAAATCATCTAAATCCCTCATTGATCACACCAAACAAGCAAAAATAAGCGAGTTCTCATTTCATTATTTATTTTTTTACATCTCCGGACAAATAACAATATGCTCCAAAAATAATATCTTCATCCTCTAAAGCTCCAAACAAATATCAATATGCACCCAAAATGATGTATTTGTCCTCTTAACATTATTACATACGATGTGTGCAGACAAATTCTCTTTAATTGTCAAAACAAATTTCCCATTTTATAGCATGTAAGAAACTATTCAACACAAAATCACAACCGAACACCATACCCTCCCCTCCCCACAAAAATAAAAAATAAAAACTCTGACCAAAAGGAGAAAAAGAAAAGGTGGCCTTATAATTTAATCTTCCATGTTTATAGTTTATCAACTGATTATTTTCCAACTCATTTACAATCAATAATTAACATGCAACAGAATCTAAATACAAAAAGAAAATTATTTTTCATTCAATAATCCCAACTAGTACCCTAACAAGGAAAAAAGTTTGTAACGATAAAATGCTTGAGTATAAAAGGGCAAATCATTTGAGACATGCAACAAAGTTATTATGAACCACTCTTGCCAAATAACAATATCAATAGTGAGCATTATCACTGGGAGACAATTATGATCCAGCTCCAAATAAGAAATCGATAAGCTCACTATATCCAACTGAGTGTAAGACCAAAGAAAATGATAAGAAATCTCGAGGTGAACATTCTTCTTATATCCAACTGAGTGCAAGACCACAAGCAATAAAGGATGAAAATATTATGCAGTAATTCCTCCTATTCAACCCACAAACCATGAATATTTTGTTACATTCTATAAGTCGAAACACATTGAGAAATCAATTTTAAGTAACAATACAAAATGATGAGTAAGGAAAAAATAATCCAAGCATAAATGAATCCTCGAATATAAAGAAACACAAACCTTTTCTGGCGTAACTGCATGAAAGACGTAAACTTCGCCTTCAAAGGATAGAGTGAGTTCACTGGTTCTAGACGCCATAGAGAAACTATGATCCGAAGGGTTTCCCGAACTTAGCTGAGCATCATCCACATCATCCATCGCATCATCGCCAATTCCACCGACCCCATCAGTGTCGTATCCGCCATCGTCATCATCTATCTGAATAGGGATCTGATCTTCATGGCCATCATAGGACCGGACCTGGAGTGGCTGCGTATTTGTTGTGGCCATTACTCGAGCATTACCACCTCAATTACAGCAAACCTGATCAGAATCACGGAATCCCAAACCGAAAACCTAACCCTAACCCGAAATTCATAACCTGTGCGGTTGCAGAAACATCCCACCAGTAAGAATTCAGAACCCCAGAAACCCTAACCCTAGACAGAATTTAAATTGCGCGTCCGAAAGGTAAGCACGCGACAGAAGAATGAGAAGAAGAAAGCGAAGAGCTGAGAAAGTACCCTTATTTAAGGATTTGCAGATTATTCCTTGTTTTTCCTCGAAAGGGCTTCGTTGAGCTTCGCGAATTAAGTAATTTTTGTTGTTTTGAGCTCAAAGAGGATATCGCAGGGAAGGACCTATGCGCGTACACATCGACCTATATCTAAAGACTATCGATGCAGATGCGTGGGAGCAGAGAATTAAGTGGTAAAGAACGTCTGGCAGCCGTTCGCTTCTGATCTGGTTTAGTAGTGATGGGTAGGACCCACGCACTGATTGTTTCGCACCTACGGGGTTGCGTGTGGCGCGTGATGTCACGTGCGTTGCACCGTCGTCGTATGCTGATCAGACGGTGGAGATAAAGGGAGGAGGCCTTACACGCGAGTTCCTAGTTGGGATCTGCAGGCGGTCGAGACGTTTGTTGAAATTTCGACTTCGGCGGCGGCACCTGTTGAGACCGCTCAGATTTCAGTTAACCGGTGTCGGGTCGGATTATTATTATTATTATTTTTTAAGTGGAAACAAACGTCAAAGACTGCACGTGCTCTTCAAATGAAATGCATTACCTTTACCTCTAAAGCTAGAATGGGGCCACCGGATCCGATGTGTTTTGGGATGTATGCCCTCCTATTGAAAACGGCTGATGCTTGTATCTTAAAGCTTAAAATTTAGGATATCTTATAAAGGAAATGAAAGTGGCTGCAAATTTGCTTTAGACTACTTTTCTTGTGTTTGGTTTCGTGTTCCTCATTTTATCATTTCTAACTCTCTTTGGGCTGATGCTTGTGGTGTAACCTTCCCTCGGGATTCTTTTAATTGTGTTTTTTACCACAAAAAAGGGGGAAAATTACCTTATACCTTGTCTTTTAAAATACTAGTAAGGTGCACATGCAAAATTGCACGTAGGGGAGGGAACAATTGCAGAGTTTCAATTTAAAAATAGAAGGTGATTGTAGTGATTATAAGTTGAGACTTGGAATTGTTTTCTTTGAGAAAGAGCAATGTTCGGAAAAAAAATGGGAGGCCAGAATCTAGGAGGAATATTCCCCCCTCCTCTTTATTAATAGTATATTTTATTCCAAAATACACTACCTTCATAACCAATTGCCAAGTTTACATTCATTTTATAAACAAAACGACGGAATGCCCTACTGCATATGTCAGTAGACAAAAAATGCCCCTGGTTTACAACTCACAAATCCATTTTGTATACTTTATGGTGGTTCATACAAAAATAACCTACCAATGAACTGGTTTTAGGTTAAACTGGTCTTTTTTTTAAAACCCAACTCTTTCCTTCTTCTTCAACCCTTATTTTTGAAAACCACCTTTCTTCAACATCCTCCAACCCAGAAGCATCGGCCTATGATAACCCTGGATTCTCTCTCTCTCTATCTCTCTGCTCAAACATTCTATTCAAATGGGTTTCCCACAGCCCGGAAAGGTTTCTTGCTTGAGATCAACCAATCTGTTGTGACAACCACAAAACGGGAGCTCATAGTCATACTGTGGACCGCAGTCCGTCCACAGGGAAAAGTGGGAGATCCCCTTGATGTATTCTAGCTGAAGTCATGGAGAGAAGCCGGGAAGTAGAGAAGAACAGGGAAGGAAATTGGCCAAGGTGGAAGGAGTCGCTATAGGACCCTCCTGTTACCTTCGAGAGCTTCATCTTCTTGTAGATGTTTCTGATTAGTTATTGGTTTTTTTTCCCTTAATTATTATTCAGATTAGTAAAACTACTCAAATAAAGAGGAAGGAACCTCGTCCTCTTTAATGCCATTTGAAAACATCAAATTTTATCATCTACAAGAAGGAGGTGAAGCTTTAATTACCGTGTATATTGAAGAACGGAATGAATTGGATATAGCATCAATTACTATATATTGAAGAACTTGCCCCACTAACGAACTAAAAGCACAACTTTCGTCTCAATGTTTTTGACAATTGTTGTTTCTCTTGGCAATTAATGTTTTTGAAATCTTCCGGAGCACTTAATCAAACATTAATGTCATATAATAAATCTTGCAAACGTCTTGGAAGGAATCTCCAGATGCAAATGCTGGAATCTAGGTTGGAGGATGTTGAAGAATGGTGGTTTTGCAAGGGTTGAAGAAGAACGAAAGAGTTAGGTTTTAAAAAAGAAACTAGTTTAACCTAAAACCGCTTCACTGGTAGGTTATTTTTGTATAAACTGTATAAAAACTGGGTTTGTGAATTGTAAATCGAGGGCAAAAGGGGCATTTTTTGTCCCCTGACATATGCAATAGGGCATTTTGTCATTTTGTTTATAAAACTAGTATAAATTTGGCAATTAATTGTGAAGGTAGTGTATTTTGGAATAATGTTTTAAAAGACAAGGTGTACGGTAATTTAAAAAGAAAAAAAAGAGTGGTTGCGAATTTGGTAGATTGCAAAGCTAAATCTTGATATGAATTATACGAAGTACGAACGCAATCAATTGCATTGATGGAAAATATCAAATGACTATGGAGAATATGTGACATATTTAGAGGTGTACATAGGGCGGGGTTGGGTTGGGTTATGAGAGTTTGGGCTCAACCTAATCTAGGATTTACTAGTCCAAACTCGTCGTTAACCCGTCCTAATCCAAACTCACTAAACCCAAACCCAAATATCATTCATTAATTCGTTAATATTGGAATATCATTCATTAATTTGTTAATATTGGAATATCATTCATTAATTCGTCTATCAACATGTTTTTATGTTTGCTTGTTATAAATGCAAATATTACAAATTCCTCTTGATTTGTCCCTTGAATTTGGGAAAAACGCACTTAATTAATTTATTTCTTTAAAAATTTTAAAATATAATACTAGTTCACTATATTTGTGGTTTTGCACAATCTTTCTTGTAGAATATGTGCTCTCAAATATCACATTCATTGTAACATATATGTATATGTATGTGAGTATAAAATTATTTATTTGACAAAAATTCATAAATTGATTATTATATGTTAATAATTTATGTTTAATAGTTGATTGCATAAATACAATGACAATATAAAAGGAAAAGAAAACAATGATACATATATATACAAATAAATATTCACTTATATATATTATATATATATATATAGAGCAGAGCCGGCAAAATGCGACCCGACCCGACGGGCTAACCCGATTATAAACGGGTTGGGTTGACCCGTTTATTAATTGGGTTGGGCGCCACTAGTAATCGGGTCAACCCGATTATGACCCGCGCAACCCGATTAAATAAAAAGAGGCCAAAAGTGTCCCGTTCCGACCCAATTAACCCCAAACCCAACCCGAACCTAGTACAACCCGATCCAATTAACCCCCAACCTATTTTAATCATATTTTTTGAAATATATATATATATATATATATAAACGGGTTGGCGGGTTGAACCCGTTAATTATCGGGTTGGGGGTTTTCCAACCCGAACGCGACCCGATTAACCCCCAACCCGATTATGACCCGACTCGTTGCCAGCTCTAATATATATATATATATATATTTGAGAGCGTGTACATAAAGTCAACATTAACTTCAGGCTTTTTGGGTTGTATAGCTTGAACCCAAGCCCAACCCAAACTCAACTTCTGGCTCGAAATGAAACCCAAACCAAATCCAAATCCAAACATGCTCACTTCGGGCTCTTATTCGGGTTAGGTTGGACGGGCTTTGGGCGGTTCGGGCTGGATTTACAGCTCTAGACATATTACATGATATAAGGTCCCTAAAAGTTACTTTTACCAACATTGAGTTCATCTTATCTTACATATAAAAAATGAAATGGTAATGCTCAATCTATATTCACCTTGTTGTTGATGATAAAGGTCATATTCTTAGTAAACTTCCATTATTGGCGAAGAACAACGAGTGTAAATACAAACAATTATAAATTCCATTCTAACGATATTAATACCAATAGGTGACACATATTGTTCAGCGCATAGATAATTGAAAAAAAACTCAATATAAGTAATGTACTAGACATTTGGCTAAAATGTACTAATGAGTATTTATTGGAAAGTAACAAATTGAAAGAATAATTTATTCTTATGATAATGTATTATAATTGGCTATTACAATGTTGTATTAGGCAATAATAACTCTATTTTTTGGCACGTTCTCCAAGGACCGCGCTTCCTATTATATATAATATATGTATAAATTGCTCATTTTTCTTCCAAAGGCAAGATTTAAATAAAGCAAAACATTGATATAAAATTTTAGCATAAAAACCTCGCACCAACACGAGAAAGTCACGGCAGTCATTTATAAAGATATTTTTTGCTTCTTTATTGAAGCAAAAGAAGGAAAATTTCTTGATGTTTTTTGAGAATAAGCAAGAGATCATTGATTATTTCTATTGATTATTTCTCCTGCTGTTGGTTTTCTCAGCTCCCGTCCTGCGTAGATAGTCTTGTGAAAGATGATTTCTTGGGGCGTGCTTTTCCCAGATGTACTAGACCTTTGGTCATTTAATCAAATTTCCTTTTTCCAAAAAAAAAAAAGCAAGAGATCATTGCCTCTTAATAAAATAAAAAACTATTTTTCTTCAAAAATCTTATGAAACCTATATTAGTTACTATTGACAAAAATTTTTTTAAAGCAAATCTCACTGGAGCCTATTTAATTTTTTAATAAATAGAAAATAATTTTCCTTGACAGCTTAATCTCTACATAATTTCATACTTAATTTTATTTGTTTTGTTTTACCATGTTATATTATCTCAAATTTGATTTTTTTTCGAATAATTTGATATTAAATCTTATAAAATATAATAAGCTAAATCTCTAGATTAACATTTTTTTCGTTTTAATAAAAATAAAAAGAAATTAATATTCTTCATTTTCCAACTTCCAAGCCTATCTCTCCTCAAGGGTGGTGCGCAATATAAACGAACTTCTCTTTTTTAGGACAGGCCCAGCCCATGGATACCCAACACGACCCGATCCACTCCTTAGGTTGGTCAATCTAAGCAACGGATTCAGCCCAAGCCATGTTAGAGCTGGATGGACCTTCACATGGTATTCGTATATAACCTTTGTCTTCTAGGGTTTGGTATTCTCTTGCTCGATTGTTGCACGTCGTAGCCTTTGAGGAGAGCCGAAGTTCGAGGACGAAGCTTGCTAGCAAAGAACGTCAAGATGGTTTAACCCTAACTCTATCTCTCTGTCTCCTTCTCTGCGGTTTTTTTTAATCGATTACAGCATACGATCGTTTTTCATTTTCGCAAGATGATTGTTCGAATTATTCTTCAGTGTTATTATCTCCGTCAATGTTAGTTTTCCTGTGTTCTGAAAGAGTTTTAGGGTTTTCGTCTTATAAAGTTGTGAATGCTTTCGGGGCTTTGTTTTGGGGAAGACGGTGTCGGTAGTGAGTTCCTAGGCTGGTTCGGACGTGAGTACGGTGCAGATTTCCTTGTTGAAAAGCTAGATTTGATGTTCAGTTGGTTTAATAGGAAAGAAATTAAAGAAAATGTAATAATAAAAAGAAAAAAAAATACTTAGTTTTGTGAAAGATGCGACATGGATCCCTGAAACTCGAGGCAAAGCTGCTTCAATTTGACGGAGCAACATATTCGAATTCTTTCAGTCGAGGTCGAGTTTCATGATTTTATTGACCTTGAAAAGATGCAGGCAGGGAAAAAGAAAATGTGTAACCATGAAAATTTAGGAAGAGCAGAAACAGTTGAATTATGATTTGTAGATACTTCTCAGTTGTGCCCATCATCCCACACCCCCTCCTAAAATTTTTTAAATTATATACTTCCATATGCACTCAATTATACATGTACCTAACAAATATCAGCCGATTATAGTTATTTAGAAAACTGTGGGGTACTGACTACTTATCAGGGAATAACGAAAGATAAGGACCTGAAAGGAATGATCAGTATCTAATACCATTCTCCCTGTGAACCATATTGGAATTCCTTCCTATTGTGATGGTTATGTGATTAGCCATACCAGGCTAAGGCAGTTATTTATTTTTTGCAGTTTTTAGTAATTGATAATATTAAAAGATAGACCATACACGCCTTTCCCATTTTCTGATGGTTATTTAATTATCCAGATTTGATTAATAAATCATATTGTGTCTCCGACAAGATGATAAAATTTGATTAATCAATCGTATAGTGTCACCAACAAGATTCAGCATCTTATATTTGTGATTTTTTTTTTGTTAATTTCCTTGCAGACAAAGCGAACTAAGAAGGCTGGAATTGTTGGAAAATATGGTAACTTCCTTGTTGATCAGTTATTTTTACTGGTTATGTTAACTTGGCGGTATTCCTCCCTCTACCGATTTTAGTTGATCCATTAATTGGGTGATACAGGCACTAGGTATGGTGCCAGTTTGAGGAAACAAATTAAGAAAATGGAAGTGAGCCAACACAGCAAGTACTTCTGTGAGTTTTGCGGCAAGGTATATTTTTGATGTTAGCCGATGGTTTTCTAAGCCTAATTGAAACAGTTTTGAGTTACTGATGAAAGAATGGAAATGGATTAAGTTTGAAGTACAGTCCACAAATTAAACACTATTGTTAACATCATTGCCTCTTCTTTCTCTCTATTTTTCTTTTTATTTTTTCTTGGTCTTGTGACTTTTATGATGAAAGTTACTATTTTTCTTGGGTCTTATGACGGGTACGCGTGCACCTTATTTTGAACACAATTTTTTCAGTTAAGCCTAAGAAAGTCATCATCAAAATGCTAATTTGTGAATTGTTTATCTATACTTCTGTAGTGTGGCAGTGCTCATAAGGCAGTGAGTAGTCCTGTTATGGTAAATCAGGCCAGATGATTAAGATAATACAATGGAGGTTATAATGTTTTAGCCTTTCCTTGGGGGTCCACTAGTGAGTCCTGTCCTGTGATCTGTCACATTTGTAACCATGTCATTTTGTAGAACCTGTGTTGGGTTTTGCATTGGAGATGTTGAAGCTGGAGTGTAGAATTTTGCTTATGTCACTTCTATATCTTTAGTTCTATTAATTTATCTAGTCACTCCATTTGTTCAATACGTACGCTACCACTTTTATTATCCATGTTTGCAGTCATGGCACTGCCGTGTTGGGAAATGAATCCATAATAACTGTTTCTCTGCCTTAACACAAATCTAGCAGTTTCTTGGTCTAGCCAAGTCCTGGGAACTTCTGCTTTTCTGTTGTTTATTCACATCTTCAATTTCTTTCATGTGGTATCCAGTATGCTGTGAAGAGAAAAGCCGTCGGCATTTGGGGATGCAAAGACTGTGGTAAAGTAAAAGCTGGGGGTGCTTATACCCTCAACACAGCCAGTGCAGTGACAGTAAGGAGCACCATCCGCCGCTTGAGGGAGCAGACTGAGGGTTAATTCACTGTCAGTGACTGATTTTTGTTGGGTAGGTAGCATGTTTTGTTGGGATGCTTGCATAAGGTTTCCCAAGTCATGCTTCGTTGTTTCTTCAGGAGATGAATTAATTAATTGAATTCAAAGATTGCTTATATATATTCATGTGGAAATCTATGTATGTTTCAGAATTGTACTGATGGGCTTTATAATTATCCTTCTCCGGTTCAACATTATTACTTGGTTGTTTTAAATGAATCATGGAGCTTCATGACCTTATATTCTTAGATATTATAAGATTGAGTTCTATAACAAGGTTAAGTCTGTAGGCAGATCACCTTTGCTATCATTCTGTTTTCCTTGGTCTCACTGTACTGCAAGGTCTGATCCCTGGTCTGGTTGTGAGTGAGAAAGATTTGTAACAGCAAGAATGACCTGGAATGTATTCTTTCAGTGCTTACAGTGTCTGAATTCCCTCAAATGAGAAAAACCCTTCAGAAGGTCGTGAAAGTTTTGTTGGATTCACTTGTCCTTTTAGCCAGATAATGTTTGGATCATTTGTTTCATGATGCCAATTCTGGCGATTTACAGGATCAACGTTAGAGATAATTGCAATTGCAGTTTTCCTGTTTGAAATTTACTCAATAACTCATTTAAGTGTGTACTTTTGATTAATCTTGGATGCTCATAATAGCTGCTGTAAGATCTACCTGTTAACCTTGACAGGACCGTTGGAAGGGAAAAAAAAGGATAAAAATTTATGAGCGAGTTACTTTCACCGAGCAACTTTTGTTCAACCTGTTGAATGGGAATATTTTGATCATCTGTGGACGTTTTGCTTGTCAAAGTTGTGTAGAAGTATACTTTTTACTGTTGAATTGTACACTGGAACGAGGACAAATACAGAATGTTTTTGGAACATCCGAAATGTGAACCATCATGTTTTTCCCTTAATATTTGAATGAATGGAACATGCTCTGTAACTTTGGGATACTTTATTTACACTAGAAATTTTATTTGGTCCTACAACTAAAAAGGCAGCATAAAAGACCCGAAGTTTAACACAAGCTAGCTATATAAATTAGATCCTTGTGCTCCTCAGAGAAAAATACATGGTACTGCTACATTGGTTCCTTTAACCCAAAAGCTCAATATCTTTTTTTTTTCGGTAAGGCCAAAAGCTCAATATCACTACAAGCATCCATAAACCAAAGCATTAACTACGTCAATAAGCAGTGTTGTTAAACAAGCATTTTCCGAGATAATATTCCACCAAGTATTCAGCCAAAAATAACTGATTTTGCATAAATTAGGGCATGGAGACCTTTGCTGTTACTCTATAATCTACTTTACACAAAGTTTGGAGTAAGCCCAAAACAATTCTTTTCTTTCTAAGAAAACACCAACTAAAACAAGCAAGCAATAAACCAATCACAAAAGTCTAGAATGATCTGGTGATGACCGCCCACTTAGGATGAAAGCTTGGAGGAGGCTCTGTGCAGCTTGGGTTTGATCAGGTGTACCAGATATGATGATCATTGCTTCACTTTTGCCGGGATGAGGATCATGCACTATGATTTTTGCACCCGAAATCTGAATGCAGAGCATAGGGAGTAAATGGGATGAGTTCAGGTTTAGTTGCCTAACATGAAATGGCTTTTTCTACAACATGAAGCAATGATGTTGCCAATAATCACAATTTATACTTGCTAAGCCCCATGGATGGCACTTTAACATGAGAAGACCATTATAACAGATTCTGTCAGATATAATTGCAACCGTCAAAATTTCTTTTACTATTCTTTGAATTTTGTACAAGAGAGATGTTAGATTCAGGAGATACCCTTTTTGCCATATGGTAAATAAGTTAGGGCTGAAAGCTAGCATGCTAGTATATGTGGTGGGTCAAGTAGAAAGTTGTGTTTGCCAAATAATCTGCAATGTGTGAACTGTGTCCCACCAGTTTCCAAGTCTGATCTGAAGCATTCCACTCGAAAACCCCATGATTTTGGTAATTTTAGAAAAAAGGAAGTTTTACCAAAATTAGGATCGGGTATGACACTTAACTGAAATATGATATAAAGAGCACAAGAAGCAAATGAAATTAACTGAAGAACTCCTGGTTCAAAAAAACCGAAGGAAAAAAAAAGAAAAAAAAAATCTATTATAGCCATTTGGATTAAGAGTAGAGTAGCTTCTTTGACTATACGAGTAATAATGGCAGATAATGATAGCAAAATAAACTGAAAGAGATAAACTGCTAGTTTGTAAGCTACCAGTTCAAATGTAATTCTGGTCTTAATAACAGTTATACCAAACCCATAACGTGAACTGTGTTAACATGACCAAAAAGCCATGGGATTTTGCTAGGGAAATCACCTAAGACTGCTAAGAAGAGATTCTCACCAGTCAATACTGTATTCCATTTAATTTTTTTCTTTTGGTTTTTATTTGTCCTTTTCTTCTTCCAACCAGCACTATTCACTGAAACATCAGAGGAGTTGGCACATGGTCCTACAGTTTAAATATCCAGTTGCCAGGATGTTATCAATGAAGTAACCAAAATGCAAGACATAGTAAAATAAGACCTCTCAACAAATCTTTAAAAAATGTTATAAAATAAAACTCAAGGAAAAATATTTTACATATAACCACTTTATTAAGAAATTAAGCTTTCTGGACACTTTTGAGTTAGACATTTTTCTGGCTCACAAAAACAGGAAATAGAATGTCCAAGTAATTTATCCATATGCTCTAGTCAGGGTCTCAAAAATTGATTAGATTCTTCTCAAATCTAAGGTTGGTTCTTCAAATTCTTAAAATGTTTCCATAAGTTGGGCATCACACATGAAAATCAGGGTGAGGATGGTCTCCAAATGTATTTCATAAGCTCTCAGGACTTGACCAACTTAGCAAGCTAACATCAAACATGAATCACTCGGGGAATAAACATAATCTACAGGGTTTTGAGAGTTCTATTCAATCTTCCATAGTTGCTAAGCCAAATAGCCAATATAATTATTTTGATTCTTAATCTCTTACATCAACACTACTAGAAGAAATAAATACATGGAAAATGAATTCTGAATAAATATAACTCCAGTAATGCAATTATTCAACGAGCATTTCAAAGAAGGTGCACAAGTGTTACCTGTCTCAGACGAGTCAGACTAGTACCGTTCTCCCCATAAACAGAACCAATAACACGAGCAGGAACTACAATCTCCACTGTTGTATTTGTTACAATAGCAGATTTGCTTCCACTGAAACATAGTTGAAAGAGTAAGTAGATTATATAAAAAAAGTTATTACGAAAGGTTTTGGAGATTGTTCTTTTGGATGCTACTTGAGGAAGGTGGACTACTCCTTTCTACATTAGCATCAGACAAGGTTAATGCTACTCGTAGAGTAGCATCAATAACGACATCAGCATCACACTTTGAATAATGCAACAGATTGTAAATAATAGATGATACACAGCTTTCTCTATCCAGAAGGAATCTTTATCTGATTTGAATGTGGAAATATAATTGACCAAGGGATTAAAATCTTTCAGTGTGTGAGAGGACATCAAAATGCCCTCATCATATAGGTACCAAAGAAATCTCTTGTTCATATAAGGGGTGAAACTCTCCCTTATGAAGCAGCAATAGAAAGAGACCACGTGCTAAATTCTGTCATGCTTACCTGCCAAGTTCTAAGCTTCCTCTAAGATTTGTCAATCTTCTTCCAATATCGGCAGTGCCCTTTGGATTCCCTCCATGCACAATTTGCTACCATACAAAATGCACAAATAGAAAACGAGTCCATAAAAATGATGGACACATAACATCAAGAAAAAGAGAAAGAAAAACATTTTGATGGATAAAACACACTTTTAAATAAGAAGGGAAAATAAAAAAGGCACCCTACCTGTGAAGCCCATAATCTTGGTGAATGCGGATGATCCAAACTATGCGAAAGTCCAAGGTGATCCATACTCTGGGCTAGAGTGGTCTGCCGATTGATACCATGAGAAAGTCCCATAGGCAGGTGCAATGCTGCAGAGTTGTGCTCCCTCACTCTTGCATACGGACTGATATCTTTGAATGAAGTTGTGGGGTAGCTCCCCACTGTAATGCCGTTCAATATTTTATTGGGTACAAGATTATCCCGCAGTCTACAAGTTATGCGAAACAAAGCATCTTGAACATTTCCAAATTCTCCATTTATCTGTAAAGCAAACCTTTTCCTTTCAGTACATATATGATCGAACTGCTATACGCTTGTTTCTGTTGTCAATTTAAGTCATGACTTAAATATTGTCCTTTATTTCCCCCCTACATTGATAACCTATATTTATTAAATTAAAAAGGATAGTACATATGATGACAGACTTGGAGAAGGCTGGACAACAATGCCAAACAGATAACAATAATAGAACCTCTAAACCTCCAAAAGAATTTGGAACTGATGCAAAACAGTTTCATCCTATTCATATTTCGTACAACTATAAGCAAGACCATCCACCAGTTCATTAGCTGATCAAGGATCCACATTAAGTCCAAAATATAACTATCTCGAATGATAATCCAAAAAATGAACCACATTGACAAATGGCATGCACCGTTATTACGAATCTGTATCAGAAAATGGCTGATAGAAAATACATTAAGTTGTAGAATATAGTTCTTTTGTGGAACAATGCGCATAATCAATTATTGCTAGAAACTACAAAATCACAATTGACTACAGCGGAGCAAACGGAATTAAAATTCTACTTGGAATTTCATGATTTACATGATGGTTGAAATGGAAATTTGACTTCATAATTTGAAAAATGATTGCAACGAATGAGTTGTGAATTAGCCCATCTATCACTTAACAAAACAATGATCAATTGTTTGTATAGAAATAGTCTAAGATATTTATTTTATACTGATTTTCATGATTATCATTGGTATCATTCCCTTCATTTTTTTTAACAATAAAAAACAGAGACACTGTCGCACCTGAACCAACTGATCATTCTCTGAGGCACACTTGGGGATCTGTTCACTTCCTAATATCCGTATACCAGCACCAGTTAGCTTCCTCATTTCTGAGACTATTGTGCCTCCTTTACCCATCAAACAACCAACTTGATTTGCCTGGATTAGAAGCCGTGCAGAAACAGGTGATCCGTTACTTGAGCCTGGTTCTAGACCCTTTTCAATGCCAGCCTCTACAGACCTAGTGAATACACGAATCACAGCATTTTGAGCTGGAGAGTACTGTGATTCCAAGTTCTACATAAGAAAATGCTAAAATCAGATACTTGGAAAAAAATCTAAATATGTGAAAAACCTTATTTATGAGATAAATGTTATAATAGAGTCAATGGTAGCAAGGCATACCTCTGGTGCAGAAACAGTGATCACACGCTCTTCAGATTCAGCTACAGATGCTCCAACACTTATAGAAGCTCCTGTTTCATTCTGTAGAGCCCTAACAATGGCCCCTCCCTTTCCAATTACACCACCAACCTTCTCATTGGAACAGAGGATTCTAAATGTAACTTCTTGCTGTTTTTTCTTTGGTTCCAGGGTGGAGATCCTGTCAACCTCTGTTGACAATGGGTGGCTTCTTGTGGCATAATCAATGGAACTGCCTTGTAAAGGTGGTAGCAAGGAACTCCCATGTAGCAGAAGCTCTGAACGTGGACCAGGAAACGATCCATGTGATACCGTCTCTACAGGTTTGCTTACGGCCAAATGTGCTTTGTCTTCTGGTGGACAATCTTGAAGGCGGCGAGAGACAGCAACTAGCGCTTTCTTTACAGCCAAAATATCCCCATCAATCTGTCACACACTGACTCAATCTTAAGCGGGTAAAAGGGCAAGAATTTTTTCATAAATTTGCACATCAAAATCAGCCACATCCAACATCTCCATCAATCACAACAGACTGAATCTTATGTAGCTAAAAAAGACATCTTGATGAAGTGCAAAATTAACATCTCCCACATCCAACACATGCACTTTGTAACCAATTTCTCTTTACCAAAATAATATGAAACATCAATTGATGGTTCTCCGGTTCTGACCAGGTCATCTGATGACAAGAGTGCAGATCAGGTGTTCACCCCACACTAATGAAACTCTAGCTAAATGTCATGACATGTGCTCTGTTTGGGGATTTACATCATTTTACAAGTAATTATCAAATATACGCTGGACTTTTGCATTTGAAAAGTCATACATACCTAAAAAAGAAGCAAGCATTTGAGTCCTCTTCACTGTTTTTGCCTTGGCGTGGGGTTCACAAATAATGTGGAGAAATTGTGCACAGGGAAACAATCATTATCAACAAGGTACCAGTCCCTCTCTATATGAGTGTGTGTATGTACCTCAGATGAATTTAGCTCTCGATAAATTCAGGCATGCTAAACCCATAAAGAGGTATTACAAAAAATAACAACACTATGAAATCGAAACTTGGTTTTTAATGTGGCTAAATTCTGTTTGGAGAAAAGGGAATGAAACTATATTTCTAACAGGGCGAGAAACACATCTATAAACCCACAAGACTTAGAAGAAATAAGACGAGAATTGTAAGAAGTTAAATGCATTACAAGCAAGGATTTAAGGAATTGAGGACATAAAAAAAATGGTCAAACAAAAAATTTTCAATAATTATTAAAAGGCCGCCAAGGTCTAGATAGCTTTATATGTAGTTATTGGAGAGTTTGAATTGGGGTTTCAAAAGTAAAGAGACATACAACCAAAATGAAAATATGAAAGGCTTTAGGACTAGATGGTGTTCCAATTTAGGTATGGAAGTCTGGGGCAGATATCAATATGCTGTTGCTGACTAAATTATCTGATAGACTTTTAGGGACTAAAAAATGCTAAATGCTTGAAGGAAGAGCATGGTACTATCTACATAAGAAAATCAGAGTTTTTTTTTAGAATTATACCAGTTACTGTCAAATCAAGCTTACAAGACATACCATAAAATTATGGTAAGAATTATAGAATAAAGTTTAAGAAGAGTAATTATGCTAGGAAGGTCTGAAATCGAGGAAATCTTTTTACTTAGACAGTCAATAGAGAAGTTTAGAGATAAGAGGCAAGATCTTCACAACGTTTTTAGTAATCTAGGAAAAAAAAACCATATAGTAGAGTGGAAAAGGAATTAGTCTGACAGATTTTGGGCAGGAAAAGAATATTAAGCAAATACTTTGAGATTAATTAAGGCAAGTAGAGAATTTTACTAGGGTGAGGGCAATGGGTACCAAGAATAATAAACTCTCAATAAATATAGGTTTAAATCAAAGACCAGATATTGGTAAAAAAATTCAACACCGAAGAATGATATTTGCAGATGTTGTGACTTTTGTGGATCAAACAAGAAAGGGATTAAATGCAAAACATGTTGGAAAATCTTATTAAAAAGGAAGTGTTTGGGGTGGCGAATGAGCTAAATGGTGAAAGAACCCTGCGTTCTCTTTTGGCATCTTCACAAAATGCTAGAATTAAATCAAGGGAGACTTGACAAAGGCATTATTTGCAATTTTGTGATAACTTTTCAAGTAAGGGTAGCTTAAAAACCTATTTTGTAATCATTCACCACAACAACAATAGTTCCTTATCCAAAATAGTTGGGGTTGACAACACAAGTCATGTTTTGCTATCCCAACCTACTAAAAAATACATCTTCAATTGAAACCTTCAATCATTTCTAATAATTACATTTTACCAACTGGGGAAAATTCCTCACTGTGGCATCCAATAAGAGTCTGGGCAGTGTCTTAGTCTTGGTGTGGCTGATCATCCTCTTGGATCAACTACTGATCATCACCTTGCTAATCTACTGATTCACCAACTAGCAAATCAGAGACAAGCCCATCTTCAGGCAGATTACAACTTTTGCTACTCAGACTATGGTGTATTAGCAGCTGTTTCCAGCTGCTGTTCCCTCCAAGGGCAGATCCTTACCTGTTACTCACCCATTCACAACTGGAAACACCATTTCTCATCCAACTGGTATTTGTTATTCCTAGTCCTCCATTAGTACCTTTTTTTTCTTTAAGTCCTTCAACTTGCACAATCTCACACCATCCCAAAAGTACCATTATATGCATTTTTTTTAAAAATTTCTACAAATTATGACGAACTGAAATTGTGCACAAAGGATTAAGCCATCCCTTTCCTGCTTCAATAATGCAACATTTCAATTTACTTGTACCAAAATGAAAAAAATGGTTACATCTTGGAATCAAGGTGTAGGCAACAAGGGATTTTCATTCAGCAGATATTCATGACAGATCAAGCAAAGACAATTTAGGGTACTTCCTAAAAGGGTTTGAACTTTAATGCTCCACTTGATAGTGGAAATTAATGTAACATCATAATATCTTCGTAATTTCTCAACATTAAAAGGTACATTGTTGATTCCCTCAAAGAATATAAGGCTGCTGCTTTGATCATGAAGTATGATGATACTGTTTGTGGTTTACATGAGTGTGGTTTTGTACAAGGATCAGTTAAGAGAGAACAAGTATCATTTCAAATCTAAATTGTTAACCATAAGTACTTTTATAAAAGAAAGTACAATCTCATGAAAAAACGCAACAGCTTCAAACCAGGTTCAGACTTCAGAACCCTTACCTGAATCAATTCGTCATTCGCAGATGCACAAGCCGGAAGCTGCTCAGCAGCCAAAACCTTGATCCTGGCACCACTCTCCTTCCTAATCTTTTCAATAATCTTCCCTCCTTTCCCTATAACTGATCCAACCTGATTGCTCACTGCTAGTAATCTACAAGAGACTACACCTCCCATTGGCGGGAAAATCCCCTCGGTCTCCGCCTCCACATCCAAAACCCTCTCAAAAACCCTAATAAGTGCCTCTTGCGCCGGGGAGACCTCACGTTCCACTTTGCTCTCTTTTTCCACCTCGTCGGAGCCCGTTAATGTAATCTTCTTCTTAATAGTCTCGGAACCTACAATGAGGACAATTCGATCTTCGCAAGCAGGGACAGCCTCTTCGATTCTAATCTTGGCTCCAGTATCCTGCTGGAACTGTTTGATGATACTGCCCGACTTGCCGATCACACCGCCGATCTTCGATAAATGACAGAGTAAGCGGAAGGAAACCTGTCCCGGCGACAGAACAATGGGAGGTGGAGGAGGTTTGGACCGGCCACGCTTGCTTTCCCCACTTCCGCTGTAAGTATTGCTCTCCAGTACTCCGGCGACGGTGTAGAACGAACGCTTCGCCGGTGGAGAGATAAATGGACCCTCCATTCTCTCTCTACCTGCTCTCTCTTTCTCTCTCTCTTCCTCTCCCTCTAATTCTGAGAAGAGTCGCTTGGAGGGAGAAATCTTCTCGTATCTGTTTGTTTCTTATTATTTGCAGCCAGCGTCACCGAGTACCGTGAGCGAGTGAGGTGACTCGGAGTGACAGCCAGCCCAGGGTTTTCGCTAAAATACGCACTCAGTGCACGTTTAAAATCCCAAAGCGTTTAAGGATTCAGTACTTCTTGACATAAGATACAACATAATCACGACATCATCTTACCGGAAATTTCGTTGACTTTTTCTAAAACGCTATAATCGACGGTGAGGATTCAAGGTACATTCTTAGCAGTGAGACTATAACTGAAGTGACGAGCTACCCTAGCATCTGACCAATGGTGCGGTGAAGAGTCGAGCCGCAGAGGAAGACCTTACGCCCCAGGCTCACGTTAGCAGATCCCTGCTGTGTTTGAGATACTAAGCGACTCTTCCAGCCATCTTTTCCGGGCTTCTCATTCAGCATGTGTGAGGTTCGTCTGATCGGATACAGCTCCGGCTATCGGAGAGTTAGATAGAGACTCATGCATGGAGTCCTCAACAGCTTCCGATGCTGCAAGATGAGAAGATCGACAGCCATTATTAAACCAGGTGAGTTCGTCGTTCCTCTTATCGACTCCTTCGCGAAGTCCCTGTCGTCGATAGCTTCGCTTCCCGAAACCCTAACAGAAACCGAACCAGTTGATCTGCCGGCGCAAATTCTTGAGATCCTATCTCGGCCAGGGTGGCAGAAGCATCCTTCCTTGAAGAAATTAGCTCCGTCTGTAACCCCGTCACATGTTTCCGGGCTCTTCAATCTGAACATCGACCCGAAAACAGCTCTAGCATTCTTCAGTTGGATAGGGCAAAGGCCCAAATACAAGCACGACGTTCAATCCTATTCTTCTCTGTTGAATATACTCGTCCGAGCACGATTTTTAAGTATCGCCGAGAATATCAGGATTTCTATGATCAAGTCGTGTGATTCTGTTGAAGAAATGCGGCTTGCTTTGGCTATGTCGAGGAAGATGAATCGAGATGATGAGTATAAATTTAAGCTTACTCTTAAATCGTATAATGTTCTGTTAATGTCCTTGTCAAGATTCGTCATGATTGATGAAATGAAGGCCGTGTATTTTGAGATTTTGGATGATAAGATCCCGCCAAATATATACACCTTCAATACGATGATCAATGCGCATTGCAAATTGGGTAATGTCGTTGAGGCTGGTTTGTATGTTAGTAAAATATTTCAAGCTGGTTTGGATCCTGATACATTTACTTATACGTCTTTGATATTAGGGTACTGCAGGAATAAGGATGTAGATGCTGCTTTTAGTTGTTTTCAGCTGATGCCAAGAAAAGGTTGTCGTAGGAATGAGGTCTCGTACACTGTACTAATCCATGGGCTTTGTGAAGCTGATCGGATTGATGAAGCTCTTAAGTTGTTCCATCAAATGGCTCATGACAATTGTAGCCCAACTGTCCGGACTTACACAGTTCTCATATCAGCACTTTGTGGATCGGGTAGGAAAACAGAAGCATTCAGTTTGTTCAGGGAGATGGAAGATAAAGGCTGTGAACCAAATGTTCATACATACACTGTGCTCATCGATAGCTTGTGTAAAGAAAACAAACTTGATGATGCAAGAAGAATGCTTGGCGATATCTCAAAGAAAGGGTTGGTTCCCAATGTGGTCACTTTCAATGCTCTGATTCATGGATACTGCAAGGAGAGAAAAATTGATGCTGCCTTTGAAATCTTGGACTTGATGGAGTCACATGATTGTAAGCCAAATGCTCGCACCTACAATGAGTTAATATGTGGATTTTGTGATGAGAAAAAGCTGCATAGAGCAATGGCATTGTTCAGTAAGATGCTGGATCTCAATCTTTCCCCGACTCTCATCACATACAACTCATTGATACATGGGCAATGCAAGGCGGGGCATCTAGATAGTGCTTTTAGGTTGCTGGATTTGATGGCGAATAATGGTTTGGTTCCTGACCAGTGGACTTACTCCATTTTAATTGATACGCTTTGCAAAGGAGGGAGGTTAGAAGAAGCTCATGCCTTATTTGATTCTCTAAAAGATAAAGGTGTAAAGGCAAATGAAGTGCTATATACCACTTTGATTGATGGGTACTGCAAAGTAGGGAAGCTTGATTCTGCCCATTCTTTGTTTGAGAGGATGCTTGCTCATAATTGCATTCCAAACTCATATACTTATAGTGTATTAATGGATGGCTTGTGCAAAGAAATGAAAATTCATGAAGCATCTTTGTTACTTGACAAGATGGTAGAGATGGGAGTGACACCCACAGTCTTTACTTATACAATTCTCATTGATGAGATGTTGAAAAAAGATGATTCTGACCAGGCTTGGAAGGTCTTCAACCAAATGGTTTCTATGGGATGTCAGCCTGATGTTTGTACTTATACCACTTTTATTCGTACATACTGCCATCAAGGAGAGCCTGAAAAAGCAGAGGATCTAATGGTTAAAATGAATGAACAAGGCGTTCAACCAGATTTGTTGGCCTACACTGCATTAATGGATGGGTATGGACGTTTAGGATCAATAGATTGTGCTTTTGATGTTCTCAAGTGCATGGTTGATGCTGGTTGTGAGCCTTCTCACAATACATATTCTATTCTGATTAAGAATATCTTAAATAAAAATCAGGTGAGTGAAAGAAGCATTGATAAAGGTATTGATCGGGTTTCAAATAGCACCCATATAGATGTTGATGATGTATGGAGGGTACTAGAATCTGAAATTGCAGTGAAGATATTAGAAAAAATGGTTGAACATGGTTTTGCTCCAAATGTTAACACCTATAGTGCATTCACGGCTGGATTTTGCCGCGAGGGCCGCTTGGTAGAAGCCCAGAAGTTGGTCCATTACATGAAAGAAAGAGGAATAATTCCAAGTGAGCAAATTTATACATCTATTTTCAGTTGTTGCTGCAAATTGGGAATATTTGAGGAAGCATTGAGGCTAGTGAATATGATGGTTGAATGTGGTCATCTACCGCATTTGGAGTCCTTTAAGCTACTCATTTGTGGGTTATACCATCGAGGGAGCATTGAGAAGGCTAAAATAGCTTTTTCTAGACTTCTTTGTTATGGCTATAATTATGATGAAGTAGTTTGGAAAATTCTCATTGATGGTTTGATTAAGAGTGGCCTTGCTGATAGATGCTCTGAATTGCTAGACATCATGGAGGGAAAGGGTTGCCATATTAGCCCCCGTACATATACAATGTTGATAGAGGAGCTCCCTGATTGAAACTGAGGATTGACATTTTTTTTTCTCTCTCACACTCACTATGATTGTCTTGGGCAAGTATACCCCCTTCCACCTTGGCAAGTTTAGGATGGTGTTATACACTTAAGCCCTACCCAATTTTTTTGGTCCACATTGGGTGATTATATTTATTGGTTTTTCCAAGAAAATGCTGTCAGCATGTCAATAATGAGGCAACTGTCTCATGTCATTTGGGAAGCCCACACCGATTATTATTTGAAGGACAGATGGCTGGTTGTGGCAGTTATTCAATTAATGAAGCCTTAATAATGAACAAGAGGCAAGAATTATACCTCTATATAATGTTTCCTTATTTATTTTTTGGTTCTTAAATTTATTTCTCTTTCTAGATCATCTTACTATTTATCTGATTTAAGTGAAACACGGTTTTTCCTTTTAATATGTCATCATTTACTTTGTTCAGGTTTTCCTTTTGATCTATCATCATTTACTTTGCAATCTGAACCAGTTTATATGTATGCATGTTCAGCTTGTTCAAAAAGTATCCTTTTCTTATCTAGATATGTATGTTGATTCTAAGCATAGAGATGGTGATTGATTGAGAAATTCCTTTAAAAATTTTTTTTTGCGGGTTCTATGATATTTTTCTGTTGTAATTTTTCCTGAACCTGTGAAATCATTCATGAGCTTGTGTTTACCTTTTCTTTCTGCTATCAAAATTGTATGTGGGAAATACAAAATTGACCCATTTGGTATGGTTTATGTAGACTTGGTAGGAAAAGTCAAGTTGGTGTAGATCCTAGAGGAAAGAATTGTGGGATAAATGTCACTGATGGGTGAATTTTTGAAGAAGTATTTCATGGTTTAAAAGTAAAATTTTGAAGAAGTATGAAATGGTTTAAAATCCCCACTGGTTTCTTTCTTTTCGTTACCACTTGAAGAGTCAAAGATGAATATGTTTCTGAAGGAATGCTTTAATATATAATGTATGCGTTGAGCATTTGAATCAATTGTAGGGTCAATATGATGGAGTCCAAGGTCTGAAATTCTTCAGTCCACGCTGCACAATTTTGAGTTTGTACTTAGATAACTAAAATTGCAGGAGTGTAGTGAGTTTTTTTTTTTTAAAATTTGGAGAGCAAGGAAGTATTTGTATTAGATGTATGTAATGTACATGGTGGGCTCATTTACAATAGGGCACTAAAGGTGCCAAATACATCCATGGCCATGGGCAATTTGCTACCAGCCAAAAAAAAAAAAAATGGTTGCAAGTATAGAAGTTTTTAAGATAAAAAGTTCATATCTTATAACTGGTTGAAGTAAGTGATTTGGAAACAAGTTCTGCTCAAGAGGAATGTTTGAAATGAAAAACAAAAACTGTGTCATGATTTGACTCTATAAATCCAATGTGGCACAAGGAAGGTGATGGTTATCCTACTTTGTTAAGAGTTGTGAATGAGGAAATATCATCTTTGCTTGAAGGCTAACTCTTAGGGGCTGGAAAGCTGGAATTCAAACTTAGCAATGACATTTATTTGTTGAAGTTTTTTCTCCATAAACTTTATATGCAAGAATGAATTGTGTTGAGGTGGGAAGAATTCCAACACAAAATGACTCCTAAACCAAATGGTATAATACCCGTAATTTTATTCCATGGTTGCTGGATATAATTCAGGAAAAGGCACTTTCAGCAATTGAAGAAATTTTTAGAAGGGGCAGAAAATTAAAACATGAACTGAACCTGTATGTAAAAGGGAGTAAGTGATTGTCCATAGTCATTTTTAGAGCTTTTTTTTTTTTTTTTTTCTGTGGCGGTCTATGCCAAGAATCTTTGAGTCACTGATACAGGTACAAGTGTTTCCTATTTGAATATTGCCTGCAAGTTGCTTTCATTTATTGATGAAATCCTAGTGGCCACGTGTCTTGAAGATAGAACGAAATCAATAGAAGAAACTCATCAAAAAGAGACAGAAAAAGGGTAATCAGTTGAGGAGGGCCTTATGCTTGGGGTAGAATCAACGAAGCATATAATCATATAGATTGAGGATCACTTTCCTATTCACTTCAGAAGAAAATCTGAAATATATGGAGAAGATGGATGGTGTACCTTGTCTGTTACTCTGTTTTCATTAATTGATCTTTTAAACGAAGCTTTTTCTTTATAGGGGTAATTTTTTACAGATGATCTCTTTCTTTTATAGTGGGAGGAAACAATCTTTCTCCTTCATATCTATTCCTTGTTGTGGTTGGTGTCCTTTAAAGGATGCTGAAAGAGTGTCCAGACTTGTATTTGGTCAGGGGCTCTGAAGTTGAAAGAAATAGCATTGAGGCATTCCATCTTGAATTTGTAGAAAATTTCATATGATAAAGGCTTATGTAAGTAATCACCAACAGCAAACACATTTTAAATTCCATAAGAAATCGCTCTATTGATGCAGTTGCAAACCATCAACTTGAAAGCATAATCATTAAAACCTGCATACCTATTGAGTGCAAAAGGTGTTAGCAGTGATTGTACACTATAATTATGATTTTACAAGAAGAAACCACCATAGAAGAAAATTCATATTGCGTTCCATACGGGTAGGAAAATGTAAATAGCAATTTCAAAAGATACATGAATACTGGGGAAGAAATTCAAATTAAGGGTTTCTGTAAAGAAAATAAGGATGACAAAATCCCATAACTTATATGACAATGATAATAGCATTTCTAGAAACTAGTGAGAACAGATTTACATTTTTGAGTTGATCATATGATGTGAGTTTGTTTTAGTTCCTTTTGTATACAATATGTTTGGCATACCACTTTTTTTTTTTTTTATACTGCTGTTCCTTGTTTTATAGAAAATGTATTTTGTTCTACATGAAAAAGCTCTGTGTGTTTTAGTTTCTATATTTTTTGGATCACATTACATGTAAATGTTGACCTCCTGGCAACTTTTGATAGGAAAATTTCGAAGGAAAGTTTGCACCATTGCAATATTTCCTGTATGAAATAATAAACTCTTATAATAAGGGAAATGTTAATGACGTTTCCTAATTGCCTTTGGAAGAGAAATGCCATGGTAATTTCACAAATCTAATGTCATGTGGGTGGATTGATCAGCTAATGATGATAACAAAGATAAACTGGCAACAAGGGTACTGTGAGGGTGTTATTTACTTTTTATTTTTGATTTGCTGGACTAACCTTTGTTTCGGTGATCTTGTACTTGCTTTCATGGTCCATGCAATTTTTATTTTATTGGGCACATTGAATCTCTTATGCACTTATTTGACTAAATTTTACTGTTATTCATCGCAAAAAGATCATGAATCCTACCATCTTATTCCTATTCCACATCTGATATTATTTTATTCAATTAGAATTTGACATGTTTGCTTTTGAGTGCAAGTATGATTGCAACTAAGTATTAAGAGTCTTGTTGCAGAGGAAGACTAACAATATAAAGAAAAAAGTAAAGAAAAACGTTTATGTTCAGGGGCTTTGGTCCCATCTATTTCCTTGAAGTGCACAGAAGCCAAGAATAGAATTACTTTGATGTGAGTGTTAATTTGTAATTAGTGTGCTGGAAATGGTACACATCGGCAAAATGATGGTTAATTCAATCATTCATTTGATGGAGGCTCTTCCTTATTTATTATTTTCAATTCTAACTCTATTGAAATAGACAAAGATTTACAAGTTTCATGTGACACACGATCGTACGCAGAAAAACTGATGATAGTCATCGTATCAATTATGTGACTATACTGACTTCAAAACTAATATATGATCTCTTTGAGAGTACATTTGGCTTGTTTCTGTCAAAATCATTTAAATCATAGTTAAAAATAACCTCATTCTTTTTCTTTCTTTCTTATTTTTATTTTTCCCTTTTTGTGTTTCTGTGTGTTTTGTTTGTGTGTCTGTGTTTGTGTGTAGGTGAGTGAATGACTGCATAACCTCGTAAAATGTGGTATCCTATAAATTTTGTTGCATAAAGGTGTTCAATCATAAAAAGTTTGACCATATGTTCCTGCTAGTTTTCTTTCTTCAGCAACTAAAATGTTGTTGCCACTACGATTTGAATTATCACAAAATTAATTCTCATATAGCCCGAAAGAGACAACCACTGATATTTGATGGTGTTTTTCAAACAAATGATGATTTGAATGAGGTGTATCTGGATCTTATTTGATGGTGTTTTTATACAAGAAAGGGGAACAATGGTCACTAGATGGTCAGTGAAATACAGCCTGGATGGGAATTAGGATAGGACAAACCTTGATGTTAGTATGTCACCATAGATGGGTGGGAGAAGGCAACGTATTATTAGCTACTAAACAAGGACAACCATTCATGATAATGTCAACTGATATCCAGAATGTATTCTCTGTCTCAACAGCTCCACTTTTGGTAGATCTGTCATTCCTTTCTTCTGACTTTGAGACTCTTTTACCAGTGGTGAGAAAATAATAAACGTAAAGAACATAATAAATAAAAAAGTAGGGAGGGATTTTGGTCCTAGTTAGTGGGGCTGATACTTTTGCTTCTTTTTTCTGGTAAAATACTGGATATAGATTAACTAATGGAACACTGAAATGGTTAAATTCATTTAGGGTTCAGAATTTTGGAGTGAAAGCAACTTGTTCTAATCCAGCTTTTTGCGAGGTGATTCTGTAAGAAAGGATTTGTGTGACCTGCTTTTCTTTTTCATTTTTCCTCACTTATCTGATTTCTTTTGTTTTTATTGTCACAGGTGAAGTAAAGCATTCCATGGATGGCACCAGAGTGCATGCTATGGTCCACTCATTCTGATTGTAATGCCAATATATATTTTTATAGATGAGAGCTTCACTAGACTGGAATATCTTTGGACTTGCCATTATCACGTTGACCGCAGCTGAATAAGGTAATGAAGTTCCTTTCTATGTAGGAATATGATTCCCTCTCTCTCTTGTGTGTCTGTTTTTGGAATGCTTATGAGAGACTCAAACTTTAATCACATGTGTATGGGACAAGGAACTTGGAATGGTGCTATATATATATATATGCTTGACTCAAACCAATTCAATGTGGACATTTTTTGCCAAATCCATTATCAATTGGAGGTTGGTATGCCTAGGTCATGGTTGTTCTGTTTTTATCAACAACCTTTACTGGAATATGCTAGCTGATCGAACAGACTTGCATCCTGAATTATACGTTCATTTTCCTTTAATTTTATCTTCAGAGTCATTATCTTGTTGTCTCATTTTATTCATAATTTTTTTGCCAAATTCCCATCATATCATAAACGAATGTAAATCAAGGAAATTTTGTCTAAGCAACCCTTTTTTCTTGGTTGGGTTCTGAGCAATAATTTTCCATCCTTATTTTGGAAACATTTCATCCTAATAATTAACATAATAATGTTTTAAACATAAAGCTCTGATATTGATAAAATGATTTGAATCATTTACTGACAGAAATTTTATCGGGAGAGACGGCACTATCTGATTGTCAAGTTTCAAGTTTGTTCATTGTCAATTTCCTGACTCTCTGCCAGGAAGGGGGCCATCCCTTTAATCACTTCACTTTGCAAATCCATAACTAAAAAGATGCTTCTCTCAATCTGTAGGAATCAACCATACCCATTAGAATTGGAATTAGAAGCCCCTTTTCATGGCATGTTCTTTCTATTCTGAATCTGTAATGGGTGCAATTGTATGGTTGTGCAGGAACATATTCGTTGCCCATGGATTGGTTTATTCTTCCGGGAGAAAGTGAAATGGTAACGACTGGCTAGAAAGGGTCCAAAATTTGTAAGGGAGCCTTGGAAATGTGATATTAATATTTCAAATCCAAAGAAACTGACATGATGCTAACGTTCCGTGTATCTCTTCAAGATTTTGTTCCACTTGAGGAAGCAGGTGCAGGACCGTGGTAGCTGCCGAAATCCTGTGATGAGAGATGTAAAACTCCGTGGACTGATAGAAGTAGCAGGTCTAATTTGTATTTTTGGTTATTCAACTAGTGTAACAATAACACCATGAAATAGCATTTCAGCAGAGGGGCAGACGTTCCTGTTCCAAAAATGGCACGCCCCAACAAGCCAAATCGGCGTGAAGCGTGATAATCGAAATATTAGTATTATCCAATGTACCGGCACAAAACTCTTAAAATTTTATGAAGGATCTTATTTACTTCACAAAGATTCAGGAAATTAGACTGGTTGATTTATTGGTGCCACTGGTAACGGGTGTCACGACTCTCCCTCAATGCCGCCAGTTCTATCAGTCGTCGGCCTCTTGACCGGGATGGGTTGCCGTAACTATGTTTGAAATATATGTAAGCTCATTATTTGTATTTGAATTTTATATCGTAATATTTTTTTTTCCATTAAAAAAGAAGTTTAAATGAGGTGTTCAGGTTATATGGCTCAAAATGCGATGGGTTGTGTTCATCATTCCCCAAATTGGCCATTATTTGGACTTGTGGAAAATTTTGAATGGGTTGTCACTCCAAAAGCAAATCAACTGATGCGAATCACAGTTCAAGTAGTCATGGTATCTCAGCAGAATTTGCGTTTCACGAAGTAAGATGCAATATAAGGTTGAACTCACACTCACTAGCAGTAACTCTTTAATAGAAAAATGAACACCAACTAAAAAAAATAGTAAATAAATAAATAACCACAAACAAACAAACAAAAAAAAAAAAAAATGCAAAAGAAGAAAAAAGGCATAAACACGGAAAGACCATGGAACTAACTTAAAAGAGGTTTAGGGGATATTTCCCTTATCTATACTGTAGTTTAATGTTAATTCTGCTTTCATCTAAAGATTGTGGCCGCCTAGTTATAAAAGCAATAACCTTAAATTGAAGTATGTATTACCAGCATGGTTCATACCTCTGAGACTCCCCTGCTTCTTGTTATAGATATTGTAGGTAACAACGCTTACCCAGTATTTTGATCCTGGCTGATGTTTCATGGCTCCTTGGCAGCATCGTGTGATGATGTTCCGGTGGCTAGCTTTCGGGCATATGCTACCATTTCTCGAGTTCTCAAAGAAGTTAGCAGCAAAAGGTATCTGCGTCATCTTTGTTTCTACCCCAAGAAATATAGAGAGGTTACCATCCATTCCTCCAAATTTGGCAGACCATATCAAGCTAAAGGAGATCCCATTACCTTCAGTCGATGGCTTGCCGGAATATTGTGAGGCCACCATTAATTTGCCATCAGAAAAGGTACAATATCTGAAGAAAGCATACGACCAAATGGAGGCTCCAATTGAAAGGCTTCTGCAACAGGTTTCACTAGACTTGGTTTTGTGCGACTTCGTATCATGTTGGATTCCAGAACTGGCTTCCTAAATTGGTGTGTCATCTGCCTTCTTTAGTGCATTCTCAGCTGTAACATGAGCATTTACAGGGCCACCATTGGAGCTCCAGACCTGTGGCTGGAGAAAAAAACCTGAGGAATTCACAACAGCACCAGAATGGTTTACATTCCCTTCGCTTGTTGCCTTTCAACCTGATCATGCTGTACGTACATTTCAAAATCTGAACATTCCAGATGCAACAGGTATGTCAACCGGTCATCGCTTGTCAAGAACTGTAGAGCGCTGTGACTTTGTTGCAGTGAGAAGCTGTAGAGAATTTGAAGGAGAATATTTGGATCTACTTCAAGAACTTTACCAGAAACCAGTTTTACCGGTTGGCTTACTCCCTCCACATCCACTAGAAGGGAAAACTTGCACTGACAATGAAGCGAAGTGGTCTAACATTTTCAGGTGGCTAAGTAATCAAGCACAAAAATCTGTTGTCTTTGTGGGATTTGGAAGTGAGTATAAGATAACAATCAACCAAGTGCATGAATTGGCTCTCAGAACTGCCCTTCATATACTCAGGAAGCCAAAAGGGGTTGACAGCTCTAAGACAGAAGGCAGCTCAGATGCAAACCATTTTTGCCAATATGGAGCTACATGAGGACTGCATAAACAGGTTCATCGAGCACTTGTATAGGTGCAAGAAAAGGGATCATCCTGTATCTATATAAGAGTTAAGAGATACCAAGGAGCATTGCCCAATGAAGAAGCAATTTGACTGCATCCTACATCTGCAGGGACTGAGTAGTTGGCTTTGCCTATAAAGTACAATCATACAGACGCGATGTAACAATCTTCTGAATGATAGAAGCATGATTTGTTCTCACCTAATAACATCAATTCTATTGACTAAGATGTAAATATTCAATACATTCTGAATGCAAAGTGTGTAATCAACAAAAAAAGTGGAAATGCTATATAGAAATTGACAAGAAAAGATATTCCATGAGTACATATCGAAATTGCATAGGAGGTGTTCAATGGGATATGTGTGCAGTCACATATTTAGAAGGGTAGGTTAGCTTACATTTCTCAGGATCATGCATTGACGTTGCATCCCCATCAATGTGTATAGACCTATTTAGAAGGGGATGTTAGCTTACGTTCCTCAGAATCATGCTTTGATGTTGCATCCCCACCCATCAACTCCTGAAATCCTTCAACTTTCACAGGTGGTGCCCTCACAGTGACTGTGTTCCTACATGCACCAAAGAATTTACAAATTCTAGCATCCAATGCTGCTTTTCACCGAAAAAAGAAAAAAGAAATCTGATACTGCTTTAAGAACCATCAATTGAAGTATGTTGGAAAGGCCTTACGATGTCTGAATTTGAGGAGCTTGAAGGGATGCCAATTGTTTAAATGGATGGTTGGATTGAGCATGAAGGTTAGCCATAGCGGCAAGCTGATGCTGCCGAAGTTGCATTTGGGCATGTCTATTAATGACAGGGGTAAATGCATTACCATCCACTGGTGTTTCCGAAGGGTTCTCAATCTTGACTTCCAGCATGTGTCTGTCTTTATCTGTATTACTGCCAGGGTTAGGCGTTGCTAATTGGCGTCTTCGCATTCTATCCCATTGTTGCTGCTGCTGCTGAAAAGTCATCTGAGGATGAGCCATCTGCATCTGGAGTTGAATTTGTCTTGGAATCTGCAAGTCCACCAGAAGTAAAGAAGACATGTTTGTTTTTCTTATTATATTTCACTGCAGAAAAATGTTACTCAGATGTTGCAAGAGTTAAGGCAAAACATACCAAAACCCCCAAATTTTACAATACTTAAGCTCTCCAAAAGTTAAAGAGGAATGAAGTTTAACAGAATGAACAAAGCTAGAGGTTAGTACCTGCCGTTGCAGACCAGTTATCCAAACAAGGGGCTTTCAGAGATGAGTTATACATTGAGCCCCCACGTGGGGAGATGGCAGGGCTTACAGGGTTGCTAGGGATGGTTGTATATTGGGGTTATCATTTGTGGTGGGCATAGGGATCTAGAGTCTTTCAGAGGGAATTTGTATATTAGGCCTCCCTTACATTTAGGAGTTGGTGTTTAGGTCTGGGCTTTGCCTGGATCTCCTTAGCGCTCATGTACATTTGATCTTTTGACTTAATATAAAATTCATTGTCTATCAAATAAGAAAAAAAGGATGTTAATACCTGCTGGGAATGTAGAAGAGTACTCTGGTGCTGTGATTGCATTCCTGACTGAAGTCCCTGTAAATGTTGTTGATTTTGGTGTACTGAATTCCTCGTACCATCCTTTACATGTTCCATTAAAGCTCCAAGATTGCTGGTGGAAAAGGGGAAAAATGCATTTAAAGAATGAATAAAACAGACATTTTGATGTCCTATATGACCGCAATTAAACATGAAAGTGAGAAAATTAGAGAAGAATAAGATAGACAAGCAGGGAAACTGATATGAAACTATGAAGAAGGCAAACCCCTATGAGAACACCAAAGAGTGAAAAAACATAATCAAGTAAATCATGGACCATTCAGATATTCAACTATTCCAAAGAAAGAGAATAACACATATATACATATAAAGACATGCAGACACACACCCCTTGTTCATGCATGCATGCACGCACATACGCATGCACACACACATATATACTTAAAGAAACCCAATACTGATTACAGAGACCTAATCATCATCATCATCATAAGCCAATTACCACCTTTCACGTCATGTTTAGATTTAGCAAGAGTTTTACACCAGCTGCCAACCTGACGCAACCCTCCTTCCTTTTTCCGGGCTTGGGACTAGCAGCGTATAAAAGGTATAACAATCAAATTAAATAAAATAAAACAAATTAAATTACCAATAAAATAAAATAACTAAATATATAAGTAAGAAATCATAATGCAAGTGGGAGCACAATTTGAGGGGAATTGCTCCCATCCTATTCCACACATTACTCTTCCTCAAATGGAGAACCTGAAACTGTCAAATTAAAGGTAGGAACAGTGTTGAAAGAAAGGGTATCAAGTAATTTATTTTGTAACTGCTTTAAATGATCAATGGAGATGGTTCGTTGAGACTAGTATGTGTAAGAATGTTTTGCTTGGTCTTTGGATTATTATCAAACTACAGAATTTTCGGACGAAACAATTAATCCTTGAAATCATGTATGATATAGTTATTTCACAACCATTGTGCTTCACATGTAAATCATAGAAACATGGACAACATGAAAGAATGAGTGCCTCATTTATTTGCATGACATTGAAGCAAAATTCTTTTTTGTACACCCTAAGATTGAAAGGCACTAGAAACCAAGAGTCAATCATAGGTAATTGGTTTCCAACCCATGTCATGCTGTACAAATACGGGTGCCTTTCTATTCTCGGGTTTAGCTTATTGATGGCACCCTTTGGGATTATGTCAATCTTACGACCACCATCAATCATGGCAAGTCACTTTCATTTCCAGTTAATGGATATGCAAAACACATCATGGTGCTTCTAATCTTCTTTTGAACATTCTTGAGTAAAATTCACTCAGACAATAAAACATTACCATTTCGTTTACAGATACATGGCCTTAATCGATATGATCCTGGGAATTATATAAAATTTTGACCTCATCATTAAAAATATAAATTAGAAAAAATAAGATTATCTGACTTAAATAAAAATACTAGCAAGTATTATGAAAAATTTAAGAAAGAGTTAGATCTCACTTAAGTATGTCTACAAAATTTAAATTAAAAAAAGAAATCGATGGGTCCCATATGCTATTAATATAATAATCATTATAGTTATTAAAGATTTAAATATATAAAACATATTGAAATGTATCCAACTATTCTATTACAGATACTCATAAACTGGATCCATTAAGTGGTGGATCTTAATTCTCATATACCTTTGCCATGTGTTATATTTTATGGCTTAAGACTCTTATTTCAAATTTTTAATACCAGATCTCATATGATCTATCCAAGAATTAATAAAAGATAATTTATTAAGCATAAATATTACTTTAGTAGTAAGAGCAAAATTTTTTATTTAATATTAAAAATAAAATAATTAAAAAAGCTAGATGCCCTTAAAAATATATTAAATATAAATCAATAATCCTATTAAAATACTAAATTATGCTAGTAAAAAAACTAACACAGCAGTATATTGATATCAAGGAAGCCATCCTACCTTATACACACACTTTACATAACCCTGGAGTCGTGTTGACATAACACAAAATGGGTATGGTTATAGGATACATGTCAGATCTTGCACCTACTCTCTTGGACACAGAAGTCCAAGATTGAAGAGAAAAATATAAAAAAGAAAATAAATAGCAAATAATCAATTTGCAAGCAGCGAACCACAAAAAGAAATACTTCTTATAAATATAGAGTAGATATTCTTTTTTTGGATATAGAGTAGATATTCTCAAACTCATAGAAATGGCAAGCAATTAATGTCATATTTAGATTAGCAGAATTTTTTACACCAGCTTCTAACAAATGGCAAGCAATGAATCGAAATGAAATATATGAAAAAAAAGAACAAAAAAATAAAATCTAAGAACAAACAAAGAGAGAGTTTGGTTTCTGACCTACCTTGCTAACATTTATTTCAACACTTTTCAGCCAAATCCCAATCGGTACCCAAAATTTTGTAGTTTCTAAATCCAGTCCTCATATCCTAAGTGTTATGGGCCAGGTGAATGCGAATCCTAGATATACAGTTGTACTTGACACCCATACCTGAGTCCATCTAACCTAGATGCCAACTACTAGAAATAGTAGAAAAATATAAAAAAACTTGGGTTAAAGTTTAGATTGCAATCTTCTTCATCTTCTCCCAAGTAGGATGTATGTAATGATGAATCATGACCTTTACACATAAATTACACATATTAGACTATAGAAAATTAAAAATTAAAATTAAAATTTAAGTAATTTTACCTATGAATTGAGAAATTTAAAGATTTATTAACACATAATTAGAAGCATCAAATTTCATATATGGTATGTTGTATGGACTACTCAATGTTTAATGTTATATACTTCTTGATATATATTTTCTTATTTATTTTCACTTTAGTTACTATAAACTAAAATTTTGGAATAATTTTTTTATTTTAAATGAAAGAATGATTTATTCATGAGATATAAAATAAATTTACATTCTATATTCACAACTATCATGTACGCATATGGAGAGAGGTTTCACCCCAAAGGAAGCCTCCTATTTAATAAAATAAGAAACCCATTATAATTAAATGAGATAAATAAAGCAAATAAAAAAAGAAATTTAAGAAACCCAAATGCAAGTGGAACACAAATAAAGGGGAATCTGTTCCATCCCATTCCACATCAATATTGGTGATACCAATATTTTGGAATAGAAAGGGGAAACCAAAATGCCGAGACATGCAAAGAAATCCTAAGAACGTTCAGGTGTTATGCAATGGTTGCATATGTTTTCAAACTTGCACTTTCTACCCACACAAACAAGACAGCAACAACAGCTGAAAAATACCATGGGCATCCATGATAACAAAACAATTAAAAATGCTTGCTTTCACTTCCTCTCTCTCTCTCTCTCTCACACACACACACATACAGACATGTACATAAAAAAAAGAAAAAGAAAAATGCACATATATATATATTTTTTGATGATTAATGGTATATGCTATATATTGATTAAAGTAAAAATATACAAGTATGCTTCGGACCAACACAAAATTCCACACTACTATACAGCCTCACTGACAATCCCACTACCTCCCTTGTGAACACCTAGCATAGTGACGGAACAAGCAATTCTATTAGTATCCATACTTGAATCTTGCCAACAGTTTACCAGTATAAATTGACCAACTTGCAGAAAGAACTCAATCATCTTGTAAAAATAGAGTATATTATATCTATTGCAAGAACAGGTTTAAGCCATTCAACACTTTGTTACTAATTATGCAAACTTTGTATATGGAGTCATGCCCTTGGTTTCAGATTATATGAGTGTAACCAGAATATATTTTAATACATGGGTCTGCCTACGGTAGGTTCCATGTTACCAATGAAAAAAAAGAATGTATTTTAATAATCACAAAATGTATTTTTCTGAAAATTTATATGGCATGATGTGTTTATATACAGAGGTTAGAGCATGCTTTAAGTACTAAGAATTCCACTCACACATGTTCTGCTGTCTGAAGAAACATCTTGAGTAGTTCCAAGGCTGAACACTGCTTTCTGTAACTATCACTAAGCACTTTCAGGATATGGCCAAGTTTACATATATGGCAGCTGAGAAATTGTGAAAAGACATCCACGGTAGCTTCTGTAGCACCCTCGAACCCCACACTTGCCAATACACGAGCTATTACCTTTCGAGACACCTGTGATGCTTGCTCTTGACCAAGAGGTTTGCGGCTCTTTCCCCGATATTTACTTCTTCCAAGCCCCATCCTCAGGCAATCTGGTCTACTACCAAACCTCTCAATCATTGCAGGACTTCGAGTCATGACCTGGGGCAAACTATCAAGGACCTCATAGAATTCCACTCTCTGGAGATTTTCCTCTCTTCTTACAGGAGGAAGTGCACTATCAGGTACACAGTTTGATGGAAACATTATTTCGGGGAAAAATGAAGTTTCATCATCAATTGGGATATTCCCATCTGAAACAGAATTTGGATGCAGGTTTGGCCCATTCTCTGAGATGGAATTACCCAAACCCATGTAAGGATCCACCTTAAATGCCACTCTCCTTCTCTTATGCATGTCAAGAAGTCTTAGGTATGCAGACATCTCCTCAGGTGAGCGGTTATGCAATTCTCGATCCTGAAATGGAAACTTATGTTGTATGCTAGATCTGTACTCTTCAATGAACTTGCTATACCATGTTCTAGGTAATTCTTCATGTCTGAGTCTTTGGGATGTATTATCAATATCAGATTCACCATACTTTGATCCCATAGAAAAGGTTGATTTGGATTGAATCTGCATAGCATGGCAATGATGTCAGAGAGCTGCAGTAACACAAACTAGATCATCATTTACCTCATACTTCTACATCAAAGAATTCCTAAAACATCAAATTAAAATACCGTGAATGCAAGTTGCATAATCAGATCCATCTCCACATAAAAGAGCATAGCTTATTGCATTTTAAAAAAAGAAATCTGGTCTGATCTTCTCTGTCTTTCCTCTTATTAATGAACCATTCTGGTTCTGGCTTCATGTGTAGAATTTGCTGTAACACCTTTTTTAAATCAATTAAAATATGTCTGTACTAAATCAAAGAAAGAAACATGGATGCCCCACCACATCAGCAAGAAAGTACAACAGAAAATGAAGATCGTGATGTAAAATTCTAGCCTACTTGTGTGCAAAGCACACTAAATTGCATTACATTGTAGCAAGAATGTAACACCTCTGCTGTATTGAATTGCATTATATACATCTTATGCCTGAATTCTTATATGAATTGTGCCTGCCTGTGTGTACATTATATTATGTGCATTCTAGTTCTCATTAGGTTAGCACATGTTCACATTAGTTAGAAAGAGAAATTAGAATAAATTAACATCCCTCTTGTAGGTTAATAAACAATTATAGGTATCCACTTATATTGAACTTACATAAACTCATTAGTTCAGAAATTTAGTAAAATATTCAAATTTCTATTTCAGTGGTTCTTTTGGCTTGCTAAAGGATGGTGTTATTCTTCTTGTAAGTAGTCAAGAGTATTTATACATCACATACATTTAATATCTATCTAGAGACAAGTTAATAGCATTTATGGTTTAAATTTTCATATTTGAAATTTGAGAGTTTCATGAATATCTTACTGACGGAGTTGTGAGTAGGAACAGCAACAGGGCATGTTCTGGTGGGTTTAAAAAAATCCTAACCTGCCCCTACAAGTGTTTAGTCAATACCTGTGCGTACCTGCCTCTAGGGTTCTGACAACACCAAAACTATAGCCCTATTGGATTGGAAATAGGGAGGGTTGGATTGGATGGCCTATGCTGTAAAGTGTTGGAATATTAATGTTTTTAAATGAAATATATTTAATTTATACAATTACTGATAAAATATGCATTTTTATATGGAACATATGTGAAGAATATATATTTGAATGAAATAAGGTCAGGTTCAGGGTGGGATAGGCACAGGTTAAACTAAGCCCTAAATCGACCCTGACTTGATTTATGTAATACCAAACTGTAACTATTAGGGGCAGATCAGGGCAGGCTAACCAATCAACCTGCCCATTGCAATCCCTATTTTTGAGCTCATCTACATTATATTTTCCTTTTTTTCTTCGAGGTCAAAAGAAGAATCAGGAGGAGGTGATCATAGAGGACCAATAGGTAGAGATTTTTATTGTCATTAGGATTTTTTTTTTTCAGTTTGTTTTAGCATATATTTGGGGAAAAATTTTCTGACTTGCGATTTTTATTAAATTGGATGGGTTTGGAATTTTAAACTATTCCAATTAATTATTATTATTTTTTTTAAATTTCTGTGACATTCAATATGATGATTTTATTTGAATGTTAGTTATAGTTTGAATGCTTGTTGGAGTAGTTCACGATTCAATGATTCGCATGCACAAAAAGTTGAAGTGTTACGAGCATTGGGGTGTGACAATGTTCTTAACAACTACCCATAATGCTTTGGAATATGTTATAAATATAATTTATTTATCACTGAATGTTTAGAGAAAAAATGTATATATTGTCCAGGCAAGTGCCTAATTGCCTAGGTGATGAGTAAGTCTATCGCCTGGCCTATTTGACAACACTACATCCAGCTGATCATATAACAAATAAAATCTTGTCCTACTTAGGTTTTTGATCTTCTCTCGGTTTCTCATAGATAAAGTCCCTTCTCTCGGTTTTTTAGAACGAAATTTGGGTTCATAAAGGATAATTAATTACATAATACTGCTACAAAGAAAAAAGTCATAATCAGTTACTTAACAACCTATGGCTTTTAATTCATTCAAACTAACACCAGCGTTGTCCTAATATAAAACACACATTGTCCGTGAAAAAACAATCCGGAAACCAAACAGAACCTTTTTATTCACTTAACCAAACACAGCAATCATACAAAGACATAAAAGACACGCAGTGCTGTGCGTGGAATGTTGATAAACAAAATAGAAATTAGAATAAACATCTGTGTCTCGATTTTCCATGTCTTACTCATTATTCCATCTGGAGCGAATGCATTACAAGAAAAAGTTCAAGTAATATCACAAACAAGGTGTTTTTAAGTTTCTCAGGTTATGCGCCACATCCATTCTTAAAGAATCCATTGAATCCAAAATTATGATACAAAAGAAACAGTGCACACGATTATGAGAAGGCGTCAATTATAACAACAACTGTAGAGAATCTAACCTTCGGTTGCATCGGAATAGTCGGAGCGGGGATTTCTTGTGGCAGACCACCGTTTTGCAAACAATCTTCCAAAGAATAATACACATCGTCGCCATGTAACTGCAAATCTGAGAGAAATGTGTCAAATAGAAAAGCAAATCCATCTACAAGAACACCAAAAAAAAAAAAAAATTCTTCACTTCCACGGATTAGAACGAAAGGCCGCGGAGACTTACAAGTAGGATTGAGCTTTGAAGGTGTAGCAACGGCAGAAGACGAAGGATGGGAGCGAAGGAAGAGAGAGACGCTGGCCTTATCGTATAGAAGAGCTCGAGCTCTAAGCTGGAGTTGGATCTGAGCCCTAGTTCTGGAATCGTCGGTCCTCATGAAGGCTTCCCATGTTGAAGGAGACGAAAGAAAAGCAACGAAGCTGGCATAATTAGATTCGCCAAGCCATGATCGCCACACACCGCAAGCATCTAGCTTTTTCGCGAGTTCGTAGCCTCGGCCATCATCGCCGAGTAAGGCCATATTTGATTTTGCTCGTTCTCTTGCGTTGAAACGGGAAAATTATGACTGATCTGAGCAACGGACACAAATTAACGGGAAGGGACTGGGGCAGAACCATTCGATAGCTAAGCGCTCGCAAGTGGCAACTGGCGACGCTTTGTAGGCTTATAATGCAATTTTTAAGATCGAGGCCGTGGTCCGATTGGCTGAACGCGCGGGAACATCAACTCAGACATTGTGCGTAGAAATAGTTAATCCGAGTCCTCTCGTGTAAACTGTACAGTAAGCTGGCTTTTCGGATAAAATCATGTTGGTTGTAACTTAAATGACAAGTTCTTACTTTGTTTCAAGTTAACAGGCCATCTTAGGAATATGGTCAAGATAATCTGTAAATGAGCTCACCAAAAAATAAAAATAAATAAATAAAATTGTACACGTGTTTCATCTTTCAGACTAGAGCAATGATTGTGTGTAGCATAGATTTGCTTTATAGCATGTATAGTAAAACATAGTTACATGGTACTCACAGAATATTCACTTTGGTGAACCCACATCAATGTTTCTTGCTGTACATACTGTAAATAAAATTTTTTCTTTTTACATTTTCAAAATAGTCAATTCAACCACAATCCGCCCCATTGTGAGGTTAGGGTTTTTGGTATAGGCTGAACCCTTGCAAGAGTAGGTTTGGGTTTGCCAAAACTGGCACCGTTGCCATCTTTAAATGAAACAAACAAAGAGGCTCCGAATGATATTAACTCGTTCGCACTTGGTTGTCCCCCTTAACATGGTGCAATCCACATTGACAGTATTGTTCACACACCGCAAATCCCAACAACTCGACCTTACTATTATTTTTTATCTGCTTGACGGTACCATTCAATTAAAACAGCGAATGGTAGACAAAAATGAAATTTAATTAGACAAATTGAAAGGAACATTTGAAATCTGTTGCCGCTGAGATTAGAGGACATTAATCCTATATGTACAAAGTGCATGAGGGGCTTACACCCGTGAAATGGAACAATATAACAGCCAAATTGACCCCCGATAGAGATACAGAGGGGGGTAAGGGGGGGAGGGAGAGTGGTGAAATACACTCAAGCCTAATATACATAGCATTTTAATCATCTCTTAAGAATATAACGTGCACAAATGCGTTAACTATCCGTGTTGCCTCACCTCAAATATATAAACAACAGGCCTATGGAGTCCGCACGCTGCAACATATCTGCTCATCTTCCATTTGATTGTATGAGGAAAGGCAATCCAAACTTGTACTCTCAGTATACTCCCAGCTCTGTGGTGTACCGGTGAAAAGATTCCATGAATGTTAGTCTCCAAAGAGCAAACAGGGGGTAGAGATGATCTGGATGCAATCAAGTGTGCTAATCTGAGCAACATCTCTGCATGTGTTGAGCATCGCTCATTGCTCTGCGTTGGTAGGTTCTCCTGCATTTAACTTTTTGTCTCTTAGATATTCAATCACAAATGGAACTTTATTGTCTGGTATAACTGTAAGAAATAGAAAGCTGAATGAAGGTTTGGACGAAATACTAGAATTATAGGACGAAATGTTGGTAAAGGATAAGATCGAAAATCACATAAATGATACATACTGTCTTGCAGACTCAAACTTCTTATTTTCCTTAACCAAAAAATTTTTGTCAATTGCAGAAAATAAAATGATAGTAAATCATTAATTGTAATTGCAAGTCTAAAAAAAAAAAAGGATATTAGCATTATAAATGTTCTAGTATGATAACTTGTAGGGGTAATAATAGTAAATGTGATGATGCACACCCAAACATGCTTCATAAACTGGTTGTTGATAAATTATTAGTTTACAAACACACGACACAGAGAAATACACATGCATATATTATTATACAATTATTAGTGGTAACATAGATGACATTACTCTAAGTTTATTTCCAGATGAATAAAAATTAGGGTGTATATGTACTTTACAGTGTCACATTAAGAATATATCAAATGCATTAGAAGACAAAGATAGCTAAACAGGTATAGCAAGAAAGATTTCACTGAGATTTCTCATAGCATTAGTTGCAGAAGTTGATTACAAAATATTAGTCTTAATAATGTTATTATACTTGAAAAAAATAGTTTCCAATATGTAAGTGTTAATTATTTAGAAAATTTGCACAAAGATGCTCAATCTTAGTTCAAATAATAATTTTCCTTGCAGTTGTATCTTGTTCAAATATTATAATAAAGGAAGTGAAGGAAAAATGTTCTGGGACTGAAAGAAAAATCAAAGTCAACTGGAAAGTTCTCTCATCAATTCTTTTACTTAAACTAGTTGGTACCACTATGATCTAATAACTTTTGCAGTCCTGCATGCAAAATTCAAGAAATAGAAACATCATAAATGGGCTCAAACATCACCAATGGCTACGCAGGTGGTCCCTCAGTAGAAGTTAGAAATATGTGAGGATTAACAGTGCACTGATGTAAAAGAAAAATTGCAGTAACATGAGCAACATAAACAAAAGTCAAGATCATTGAGTAGAATTCTTTAAACAAGGAGAGAAAATACAGTGCTATAGTAAAAACAGAAAGACAGGCAAGAACAAGGCAATTGATGAAACAATTGCAGCAGCTTACCTTGGGTTCATATTACTGACCAGCACAACTTAGATGATTCTCCTGAAGCAGCAACGCTGCATTATGATCTGGATCTATCCTGTTGCAGAAGCTTTGGGTTTCAAGTTTCGAGGAACACTAGTTTTGCGAAGATGAGGATTTTCGATAGAATATACGAGAAGGTTTCCATCCTTTGTTCCAGCTAAGAAGCATTCTTCTTGTGTCACTGTTAGAGATGTCATGACTTTTCCAATTCCATCATACCTCCTAACAACTTCAAGTGAATTCATAGAACGTACAACTATCTGTCCTTGGTCGCCTGCACAAACTAAGAACTCACCACAACTACTGAGTTCAATACAGTTGAGGCGGCCATTTGATTCAGAGGATGTAATGTGTTTTCCATTAATAGAATAGAGATGCAGATTGAGATCATCATCAGCATAAAACACAATTCTACCATGCTGAGATGCAACCAGCTTTGATAATGGGCTGCCCGATGGATGTTGAAGGGATCTTACATATCTTCCCTCCCTCAAGGTATGGAAAACACAAGTTCCATCTTTTGATCCACTAACAACTATATCAAGCTCTACACTAACAAATAAACATGTAACGATATCATCATGACCACAAAGAATGTGGAAGGGAGTCTCGACAATGATGTAGCCCTTTCGGGGTAGCTCAGTTTGTGTATTTCGAATTCTCTTGTCAACAGTTCTGGCACGGCAAACCTCCCACACCATAACTGTGGTGTCATAACTTCCAGTAGCAAGAATGCTTCCATCAGAAGTCACTGCAGAATTAATTGATATTGATAAGATTACCAAAAAAAATTAGATAGAATTCCTTTTGAAATAGATAATCAACTAATATGGTTATAGCTTATTGCAGAAAAGAAGACATTAATGTAGAAAACACTAAGGTTGGGACAGATTAGAAAGTCATATTATGAAGTGGCCATAAACATTGACCTGGGATTGGGTCTGGGTCATTCTGGGCTGGGTTGAGCAGGCTTATCATAAAGGAATGGATAAACAATCAGAACCCACTTAGTCCTAGGCACGCTGATGGCTTTTGTGTTATAAACTCACCAACCTATTCAGAAGAAATGAGTTTGGTTTGACATAAGGGTACCAAAACCCTATAACGTGCGGACACAATCCCATTTAAAATCAATTCGGCTGGGTGGGTTGGTGGGCTGGGCGAGAAATTTCCAATTACACCATAATATCATACCATGGTCTCAAGCCATGTTTCAGGGACTCTTGCATTTATCTGCATCTAGGTGTTAGGCTTGCATAATCCCAAAATCATAGGACATGGGAACTGGGGCCATACATTATATATTTTTAAACTAAAAGTGAAACAATACCAAAATGTGGTACTTCCTAAAAATAATATCAGCTTCTACAACTATGAAGCTTTTAAAGAATCAATAGTTCATAGTTAAGGATAATGAATATAAAGAAGGCAATGTTTGGAAGAAAGAAAACAAATTTTAAAAGAGAAAATTGGGGCCTGAGTAAACGCTCGCACCATTATTACTGTTAAACAAAGGACTAGGTGTTAAAAGACTTCTAAGAGTACAAGAATTTAGAAAGATCACTTCCATTAAATCTCTGATGCCAATGGCCCCAAAGGATATGCTCACTCACAACATAAGTTAAACCATCCGAAGTCCCCTAATGAGCTTATCTGCGCCTTTTTTGTCAAATGAGTCTCAACAGTTAATGAGTCATTCTGTGATGTTTTGTTTTTCCTTTTTGAAAAAGAAATGCTCCAGACCATCATAAACAAATTTTTTGTCCCATATGTTAGATAAGTTATCATGTAAGTGGCAGAAGCTCTTAAATGAGTGGCCATATTGCGAACCAATGATTGCTTGACTTCCAGCTTTAGCAGTTATGTCTAACCAAGGAAAGATTAGTGTAAAGGTTATAAAAGGAATACCTGCAACACAGCTGACCACATCTTTGTGCTGCCTGATGCTCTGCACCATTCTTCCATCATTTAGGGATATGACTTGGAAGCTATTTTCCCAATTGCCGCATGAAATTAAAAAATTTTCTGATGGTGTTGGCATTGTAGCAAAGCATTGGGTCCCAATCTCAATATTTTCTGCCAATGGACTGCCGATTTTACGAGGAGGAAGAATATCAGAACCAACCCCAAAAAAGGGATCCTGCAAAAGTTCAACAAGCCAAATCAAGCATAAATACACCTTAACACATTTCTGCTACCATCAATAGCTTCTATTACAGATTCTGGAGTTCAGAAAAATGACCAACATTCAAACCTGTGAGCCAGAGAAGGTTAAGTTTCCACCAGATTGCAATTGGGTGGTCAACCATATCTTGACAGACAACGTGAGCCCCTGGTGGACAATGACAATGTTCGAGTCCACAATACCAGTATATAATACAGCTGATGGTGGGTATGTGGTATTAGAAACTACGGAGGTTAAATTAATTGAACCAGGAGCAAAGTATAAAGGATGAGCTATGGGAATTGGTGGCCCTCTTCTGGGATGCTTTTTACGGAATATCTGGATTGGTGTCTGGCCAAAATTTGCTATTTGATCTTCAATTGCAGATCTTTGCAATTCATCTTCCGTGGTGTCCAGATCAACTGCACCTTCATAAGTTAAGTAGTAGAAGACATTTGCGGCCTGTAATCCAATATAAATTCCCATGAAATTAGCAAATATGAAATCAATTTCAACAAGTCACAATTTGCGTCAAATTAAGATTGTCTTATTAACTGAACAAAGCACACCTCAACTGCAGGTTTTCCACGCTGCTTATAACCGAACACCAAATCAATCCAAAGGTGAAGATTGGAACTCACATACTCGCTTTCAAGGGCTTCTCGGTTTTTCTGTATAAATTCCTCAGGGGAACCCTGTTTTGTTGTTTCAAAATCAGAATTTAGAGGGTCACTGCAGAAGCATGAACTAAATTCTGTTTGGGAAGTCATGTTGAATATGACACTAAGCAGTTTTATGATCAAGGAAAGAAGTTGAGAAATTCTTTGAGTCTTCATGACATTGAGAGAAGCGAATAGATTGAAGAAGTGCATGATAACAAGAAAATGAAAAAAACATTCACTGAATCTCAAGTTTCACTAAATAAAGTAGTATGAATAAAAACTCTATGTATGTTGGTTCAAGTTGGGATCCTTCTCATATTACATGTTATTCATAATTTTAGTAGTTGGTCATATTTGTGGATACTCCACAGTGACTTTCATTTATTTAATGAAATGACATTTAAAGTTATTTTCCCTTTTTCCAGTTTTTGTGCTGAAACTAAAAATTAATTTTCCTCGCCTGTTTGTGAGTTCGGATTGCAGAACACCCCAAGAACCTTCTTAACTATCTAAAATATATGTCTCAATAAGTAATTTTTCACGGAAGAGCCAAAAAAAAAAAAATTTGACATATTTGTGAAGTTGTTCATCCTCTGCTAATTCATATGAATGTAACCATGAATTTTTGGAGTGAAACTATTCTTATTGCTTGTTTCACTATACTTTGTGCTGCTTACCACTTTTCCCACATTTCCTTCAGTTCTTTGTGTCTTGGGATTTATCTAATTTTTTTGGATGGTCCAAATATTTCAAGTCAGAAAAATGTATATTTCTCGGTTGTTCTTGTTAACAGAAAGGGTACAACTGATATGGTCCACTTCTTCTAAAATATTTTGGCTCCATTTATGTAACATTCTTTTGGGTCCAGTATTGCAAGTCCACTGCCATTTTCTCTAATGATGGTTCTAAAACAAACTGTTACTTGCACATATTTGCTTGTTGGTTCAAGAGTGCAACTCCCTATCTGATTGGATGCCTATAAATTTAATGGTTACTGTACTCTAGTTTCTGCAGCTCCACTTCCTCCAATATAAGTGTTTCTTGCATGAGTCAGGGCAAAATCATTGGCATGACGAGTGTGCTGTTGGTTTTGCCATTATTTTGAGGGGCACCAAGTGGTATTTTGGTTGTGCTGCTTGAAATAAGGGTGGTTTCAAAGCCCCCTGAAAGTTCTGTTCCAAAAACCATTGAAACCGGCAAACACTAATTCCGTGGATGGCTACAGTAATTGCACATAGAACACCTTATAATGTCTAGAGATGAAAAATACTAAATATTTACAACCAATCAATAGAATGATACTTACCTAATGTTAGCTCCGACACTGATGTTCTTCATTCTTATAAAAGGGTTAAGTATATATGAATAGGAGGCTTGACTTGTATCATATGGACCCAAATATTGAACATTACCCTCGTGCTCTAACACAACAATACGAAATGGTGTAACTAAGGGATGATGTAGGAATTTTTTTTCCTTTTTCAAAATTGCACATTCACTCCTTTATGGTATACATGTTCATAAAATTTTTTTTGGTCCAAACTCCTTTTCCTCTCACACATACGGATCACTGATTGGTTATCATTGTCCCAGAAGTATTTGGTTATGATTCCTTCCTTAAGTTATTTAGCTTCTTTTAAATGGAAAAACCTCTCCGAAAGGAAAATTTAAAGTGAAGAGAGGTTGACCGGTGTTCATCTTTCACTTGTCGTCATACTTTCATATATATTTAATATGACTACTACTTCAGAAAATGATGGTATACAGGAAAAGGAATTAATAGTGTACACAAGAAGGAAGAAACCACCTCAGATTCATTGTCATGGGGGTATGTCTCAGATTTGCTGAAGGATTCTCTAATTATTCCTTCACATGATATCCTATTTCTAACCTTTGGCTTCTGCAATGGTATTCATTTTTACTCTTTTGACTTCATCCATAAACCGTTTTTATGTGTTTGCTGGTAAAAACCTCAAGCTGTCATTATAAAAACATATATTTGAATTGGAGTACAATCACTTGGTACAAATATGCCAAAGGTTATGAGGCCCGTGCTAGTCCACCCCTCACGGGACCAGGGTACTAAGTATCGTGCCGTATCGCGCGTATCGCGCGATACGGCTCGAGTATCGTGCCTTACGGCACGATTTGGTTAACTGTATCGCGATACAGCTCGTATTGAGCTGTATCGCAATAGTATCGACTGTATCGATCGATACAGTCCCTTAAAAGCTGGCTGTAGCGTTTAAAAACGCAAAAACAGCCCTTTACAAGAACTACGATAGCCATTTCGTGAGAAACTCTTTCAAAAATCTGTCAAACCCCATTGATTCTAACCTATTTTCGACCTAATTAGTACTGTAAATTCTTCAAAACAAGTTCGAACAACGAATCAAACAACCAAAGTAAGATTCGTCAACAGTTTTGAGAGGTATAATAGGTTTTCGATTTTTTTCATTCTAAATCTTTATATTTTCATATTTAAGCATGATTTAACAATCTTTTGTATGAATCTATCGATTTCAAGTGAAATCCATAGATTGAAATTGCGTTTTTAGGTAAAAAAATCGAATTTTTTTGCAATATGGAAAAAAGTGACGAAAATTCCAATTTTTTTTGAAAAAAATTATACAAACTTTAACGGTTTGTGTTCAATTTTTTATATGAGATGCACATGGGGTTGATTTATCCTCCCTATGATTCTTGCATTTTTTTCATGAATAAAATTATTTTCAATAATTGTTTTTGTTGAATATTAATTAAAAATATAAGAAAATAATATTATATTTTTATCAAATTTGATATTTTTGTTCCACTTTTTTTCCTAAGAGAGGTTGGTGATGCCATTTGCATGTTTCTTGATATAGTTTCAATTATTTTGTAGATATGTTGTGTTATGAATCATGATAGTAATTTATTGTTGATTTTGATGTTTTAAGTGTTAATAACTTAGTGTGTTACTTATATTACTTGAATGAATTTTCTAACCTTATTTATTGGTTTATTTAACTTTTTATAGCTTTTATTATAATTTTCATTCATTTTCGCGTGTGCCTATTTGCTTCTAAAATGCATAGATATTATTTGTATAGCCCTATAATGCTAGAAACATGTTTATTTAACATATTTTTAACTTATCTTTCTATCTAGATAGGTTTTAATCTATGTATCCACCGTATCCACTTGTATCCACCATTTTAGACCGTATCTGTGCGTATCCTCGATACGTTTCCATTTTTGGATCGTCCGATACGGCACGTCGATACGATACTTTGAACCATGCATCCATATAAGGAATCATACATGATGATTTGGAACAATTTCAAAGGGCGTGGTTTTAGAGATCCAATGGGGCACTGAAGCAGGATGAATATGTGTAGAGCAAGCTCACCATACCATACAAATAAAGAGTTAAATTCACAAGATTATAACTCCTGTGGCATATCTGGACAATACAGTAACATAGGTGATAATACCTAAAACAAATGCAATAATTAAAGAAATATCTGGGAGATGGATTGAGACAAAATATTAAGGTCCATGGAGATATTTTCTTTGAAATGATGCGGTTAGATAGAGGAAAGGGAGGTATGTGCTGGATATTCTCAGAAAAATGGGAAATTTGGATCTAAACTGGTTAATGTAAATATCAAGCTGAAACTAGATTGAATGAAATATAAGGAAATCCACTCAATGGTGCAGAAAAATTTCAGAGATAAGTTGACCATCATATCTATCTTTCACTCACTTGTCTATTCATAGACACTATCTATACAGTTTATTGTAATTAGCTGATTCATGCATCCTTGGAGAACTCACACCACCATGTAATTTACAATAACCTCAGATATTTAGATGCCTCACCAAGTAAAGGCCTATTATTTTTAGATCATGATCATCAAAGAGGCAAGGGATGCATAGATGCAGAATGGTCATGCTTGGATTGTGATTGATGGTTAATATTAGGGTATTTCTCCCTCATAGAGTCTTGTTTTAAAACTCAGTTGAAACCAAAGTGGTATCTGTGGAGTTAACTAGGGACGAGGCTTTCATTTGAAACTCCTCAACTCAGTCAAACTCACCCAAATTTGACTGAGACCAGAACAGGCCAGTCTCCTCCCTTTCTTCTCCTCTTCTCCCCTTCTCCTTAACGAAGGCCTATACATTTTTTTAGGGTAAATAACGAAGACCTGTTTGTGGCGTCTTCTGGGATGGCACGAACAGTTCTTATTATTTCTAAAATTTTCTAGGCCAGTCAGGTTGTCTCAACCCAATGCATCCAATACTACCCGTACGGCTGAGTTAACTCGGACATAGGCTTGGCCAAGTCTGAGGTTGAGTTCGAGTTTTTAAACCTTTTCATAGAGTTCTTCAATGGTGGATATATATAATGCATAGCCATAATATCTATCTCAGGTACATGGAGTCTATGAATTATTGTGGTTAAGGGTTTTGCTTTATGAATTAGCAAATGTCCAATTCTCCTGTCCAACACTTATTTTCCGCCATCCTATCCTTCCTATCCTTCTTCTGCTTCTTCTTTATAAGCACCACCATTATGTTTCTTCTTTATAACAAACAGAAATTAAGAAAACTAAAATGTTAGATACCATTCTTTATAAATTTCTTATGCCATCTAAGAAACTTTGTTAAATTGAATTATATGTCTTGTCTAAGACTTCATAAAATTTATTTATGTCATTCAAATAAGATTGGCTTACAGCTCCAAATAATCAAATCTGATTATCACAGTAATCCACAGGATGAGAAATCTTCTGATTATTACCAATTTAAAAACAATGTAAAGAAGCACAGATTTTCTGAGGACAATGCTTAACTATGGGATCTTACCTCCTGTGAAAAGAATATCTGTTATCTTAGGGGATCAATGAAAGAAGGAAATAAGAGAAGGTCTAAGAACAAAGCTTCAGGAGTTTAACATAATAACATTATCAGCTTCTCAAATGCTTTTGTTGCCATTAGAATCACATGGTTGCTTGCTACGAAATGAATTTCAATGCAAGAATTTACATACCTTGGCCCAAGGTGGAAGACAAACATCATCTATGGGTTCACCATCCTGCTTAACACCCAGATGGTAAGAATTTGAGTTAACAAGAAACTCTGGCATGTAGAAGAATTCAGGAATTAACTCCTTCACATCACTTGTATTAGATAAGCAGTTCCTATATGTTCCCTCAATACTCTGAAAAAGGCGATCTGCATGATCAAATTTTCCACCCTGCCAAAAATTATAGGGTGAGCAAGAAGGAGCTTATATAACCTAATCATATGAATAAGAAAAATAAAAACAATAAAATAATAGGAATCATAACGAATCCGAAATCCATTAGAATCTGTGAAGAAGTAAAGCTGCCTTCAATCAACTGTTGGGGAAACATGGATCTTTCTGCCAATTGGAGGGATGATTTGGCAATCCAGACTGTCTATCAAACTGGGGAACCCATGGATAGGCCATGTGATAATATTCTAAATTTCCATCCATGAGAAGCTCATTTTTAAGGACTTAATGGTATTAATGGTTATTTTTATTTCTCCCCCCTCCCATTTTCTTTTTTCATTTTTTGAGATTTTAGCATGAAAGATGGTAGGGCACCTTTTTCCCATGCGAAGTGGAAACATCTACAAACAGAAAAGTGAGTTTTTCTCCAAGCCTGCTACCATGTGTAAAAATTTTACCAAACTGGGTTTCTTACCATGGTAAGTAGCACAAGTTGACCACACACACAAACACACAAACACAGAAACAGTGATATACTAGTAGGTGCATATGCACACTATAATACTAGCTGAGTTCAGGAAAAAAAAATTAAACAAAAAGGAGGAAATACAGATGGTGGTGCAAACCTGGTCAAATCAGTTGTTCTTTTTCCTTTTTAGTTCTTCCTTCTTTTATTCAACATACATAGTTTACAGGAAATACAATATGCATGTTGGCTATGAGATTACATCTATTGGCTAGAAAAAAAATGTCTTGATAAAAAAATCAAAGATGTAATATTATAAAATTTTTTATCATGCTCATTATGATTACCGATTAAAAAAAAAATTTAGCATGCTCCTCGGAGACTTCCACAACGTCCAATTATACTTGTAAAGGGATTGGTGAAGTGAAGCATGCGTTTCCTTCTAAATTTTTGTAGAGAGAGGCAGTCGTGGCAAGATAAATTTGACATTATTGTCTTTAAAAAGCCTTTAATTATAACATTTCATATGTCCTTTTAGCTCCACATTTATTATTATCTTGTGAAAATGTGTCTTAAGTGATACTTTTTATAAATAATACTTGTTTAGTCACCTAATTCTCAATAATTAGGATTAATGATACCTCTAAAATAATTGAGAACAAGTGTCATTGACAAAGAATTTTGTCCAACAATGCCCTTAAAAAACTTATAAACCTTTTGTAACCACAATTTGTTATAAGTAATTTTGCAACCCTTTTAAAGGTGTTTCTTTTTGAAAAAATCTTTATGTGAACAGTAAAACTATATTTACTGGGTGACTGAAACTGTATTATATTTTTTAAAAAGCATAACTTAAAACCCATTTTTTTCCTTGTCTTTGTCTTGTAGCAGAGCTGAGCTCCACATTTATGATCTTCGTCTTGTAGTAGGTAGAGTGGAGTGTCTTAAAAGAGTCATAAGTTTTGTTATCATTGTCCGTAGAGTAGAGCTGCACATTTATTGTCTTTGTCTTGTAATAGAGTTACCTTAAGTCTAATTTTTGGATTTTATTTCTAAAAAAGCGAGATTTGGGAGCATCATTTGATAAATAGCTGCGATAACTAAGGGCTATTGGATATTTTAGGAAGAAACATGCACATTTAATACCCGACTAAATGACAAATGAACTAAGTAGTATATTTTTTTGTATAGTAAAAGACAAAAGTTACAAACAATTTGTTTGATGCCACGCTTACTTTTATAAGGGCATAGATATAAATATATGTAGGTATGAATGCAAAAGGCTGAAGAAAAGCATCGTTCTGACTCAGCAAAAAAGTCACCGCTAAATTAACGTTACCTGCAAATTTCGATGCAGTGCCGTGAAAGGCTCTAATCTAAGAAGATAAAAAAGCACAATCCCCATGCTCGAGTAGTGAGATCCATAATAGAAACTGAAATGGATAAAACAAGTATGATTACAATGCAACAGGAATCAAAGAACAGATATATCCTTACCCAAAAAAATAGAAAAGAAAAAGGGAAAAAAAAATGATATGTCATGAGATGGGACTCAACACATTACCTTGGAATATCAGGATCACAAAAATTTCGGTATCTATCCTCAAAAACCTGTGAACAACTTGAAGCATAAGCAAAATCTCAAGCAAAATCTCACAGTGAAAATGTTATTCAGATATCTCTGAACTAGGTACACTACTCAGATGTCAGGAGATGACGCAATACTTACTGAAAACCTTTTTGAATCCAGTGCCCCAACAGGTTTCGAGAGGTCACGGAAGGTCGATGACTTGTTAAAATCAAGTTTCTCAGAGGAATAGTCAGCGAGAACCCAAGGAAATACAGGATACTGAGTCAGATCATTATATGATCTGCCTGCAAGTGTATTGAGTGTCATTAAATATTCAAAGTTGGTGATATCCCTTCTCCTCCATCTTTCTCTGGCAGTTTCTGCCATCTCCAATGCTGCACGCCTATCCACAAATGATATGACTCCATTCCTGTCCCTGTTGCTTCCTTTTGGAAATAACAATTCATTTCTGGATGATACTATCAATGTCCCAACGTCTTTGGCATCTTTTGTTGAGGCAAAATTCAAAAATACAGGGGCGACCGAATCATTGAAGAAAATTTCTATTGCAGTATGTCTCAGCAAGTAACGAGTCCAATGAACGGCCTTTATCTAACATGACAACATGAAAAACAAAAATCATGAGGTTGAAATCATGAGATAGATTAAATTAAGTGAAAGCTTTTACAATTTCTTACCTTTACAACATTCCACCTTCGATGGCGTTTGATTTTTTTAAGTTGTTTTTGAATGATAGTATCATGAAGCACATCTGTGCCATCAACAATGTTTCCTTTCTCATAATCCAGATCAAAATTCATGGGCCATTTGTGTAACGTTTGTTTCTGGAGTCCTCCCAACTGATCAAACTTAGTTGAATCTGAAGTGCTCAAAACATGAAAGCTGCTAAAAACAGATGAACCCCCAGTTCCTTCAACCAAAAACTCACCAAAGAAATGGAGGACATTTTTCATGATTGCAAGATGTCCAGCTATCTTTCTCTTCGGTGTTACAAGCATGCAACGAACAGATATAACGACCTGAATTTAGACGACCCAGACATAAGAATTTCTATTGCATATTTACTCCAAAGGAATACATATCCATTAATCAGCATACCTCACTAGTTTCTGTCTCCAGCGTCTTAGAGGAAGACTCCTTTCTATCTTGAACAGCATCTTTCTGACTGCTGCATTCTTTCACAATGTCAGACTGGTTCTCCAAAGGATCCTCAATGACAGAAGTCCCTTGCAAGCATAAATCGGCATCATTTTCACAGGCCTCTGAGCTTCCTTCATCAGTAATTTTGCGCACTCCTTTCAATAAAATGTGCTTCAATTGTTCAGAAATATGGCTTCCCAAACCAGATTTGCTTTCATTTGTGGGATCGCTGGCCTCAGTGCCCACATTAACAGATGGAGGATGACATAAATTTTCATCAAAATGATAATTCTGCCTTAACTTTAGCCTACGCCGCCATGAATCCTCTGTTTTATCAAGTTTCCAATGCGTTACGGTACTATTTTGAAAAGGATTAGCTGACCAGGGACCTCTCTCATCAACCAAAGCACGACACATATGGACCCATTTTTCCTGTTGAAAAAATTCCTCAAATTTTAAGATTTTACATGCATGCTTCCAATGCAATTCCAACTAAAAAAAGGGGGGAGGCCAGAAGCACAGATATGGCAAAAGAAAATAAAAGACATCTTATAGAGCACAAAATTCTTACTGCAACAATTTGCTCCTCCTCCTCATGAGTAAGTTGGAATGCAACTCTTCTACTTTCATCTGAAGAAAGAATAGTGTTTAAGCTACTTTGTATCTCATCCTCAAAGGCCCTTTTCAGGTTAGATTCTGCAGAAGAATTTTCATCCATCCTAACATGGAGCTCATTTAGCTGTTTTGTGCGATCAGCTTTTGAAGTCTTTATGTATTTTATCTCATCAGTTACCTGGAAAATCAAATTAGAAAAGTGAAGCCATGCCCATGGAGACAACAAAACTATATGATTATATAGACAGCCTAACGGAAATATTTCTTCTAAACAAAATCTTTCATGAAATCAGAAGAATTGAGAACTAATTTATGGTGTCCTGGATACAAAATTAGGTTCATTATAGTGCCAAGTGTCCTATGAGGATCCAATTAATGGCAAACAATAGCCAGTTTAAAAAAAAAAACTGAACTGAGATCTTTCAAAAGCATTCCAATCATAGGTCAGATGAGATGCCAATTCTCATGCGCTGGATAATTGCCAACAAGAATCAATCAACATACTAAACTTTAATAGTGAGGAGGAGATTAAGAAAAACACTAGGAATATGTTTGTGACAGACCGCAGCAAGAACTCGATCCTTCTGAATTATAGCATGAATAGAGCCTGATTCCTTCAGATTGCTTCCTGAATCTGATGGATCATCTCTGCCCACAATACTGGTCGCGAGCATGGACTTTCCGCAGTTAACTGTTTCCCGAATTAAGTGTGATATAACATGAAATCGAGCCTCATCATCCAACATTCCATATTGCGATCTAACAGTGAGTAAAGACCTATCAACAAATGCAATTGAAACACCACAACCTTATTAGAAAGCTTTGTAATAAGAAATACCAGGTATTATTGTATTAATAAATAACGGCAAATCAATGATATAAACCTAGAGCCACAAACTAGTTCAAATATAATGTTGAAATACAGGAGTAAAGCTACCAGATAAACAGCTGCAATCTGCTCTTGCTTAGCTCGTCATCAGCAGACAGAAGACAAGGAAGAAGTGAAATGAACTGTTGAACACTTCTTGATGCTCTTTCTAGACCTGACTTGCAAAGATACAATATAACAAGTCGGAATATAATTCTTGGGCATTTCTCCCCTCTTAATAGCATTGCTTTATCAACAGTTTTATTTGGTTTTCCACCCAATGCATTGCCAATTCCTCCAGATACAACAACTGCAGCCATTTCTGCAGCAGGGATATTCAGTGATTCTACTAAGCCACGTGCTCTTTGGCCAAAAGACGGGCCTATTGCTGATGAAGATTTTGGTAATGTCTTACTTGGCCCCTTCCCATTCATCTCAGTAATAATAATCCACAGCTTGTCAAATATGTTCCACCACTCATCATTCACTATATCATCTTCATTTGGGAGAGGCTGCTTACAGACCCATGGATTTCTGAAATAACACGATTAAAATCATAAACAGGTCTATCAGAATTCAGAAATAATGAGCAGAATATAGCAGCAGATGGGAAGAAACTGCAGATAAATTGTAATAACTACACATCTCTTTTTTTTGACAAGATTGACTTCCTCCAGAAGTAAATTGTCTATTATAAAAGAATTCTGCTGAACAAAAATCACATCAGTTGATTTTTTTTTTTTTGATGGATAATGAATAATATATTAACTCGAAAAGATAGAATGTACATGATTACTGTGCAGATTCGGAAAATGCCCAGACACTATACACCATCTCCCAAATACAAGAGAGACCTGAGATACGTCTGCCCTCTGAACATCACTAGATCCCTATGCGCAACAAAAGTGATTACCCCCACATACACACAACCCTAGTCTCCCATCAGCTCTGCCATCTCCCCTAATGGAGGCCCAACATATAACTCATCTCTGGAGGCCCCATGCTTGGCTAAATGATCTGCAACAGAATTCGCTTCTCTGGGCACATGACTAAATGAGGTATTCAGCTCATGTGCCAAATATGTGGCCCTGTTAATAAGATGTGACAGTCTCCAAGATCCAAGGTCATCACTGGACATCCATCTGATGATGGTGGCTGAATCTCCTTCCATTTTGATCTTCGTGATCCGCAACCATCTAGTCTCAGACAGTCTAGATAAGAGTGCTATGAATTCACAGCTCAGATAGCATCCACAACACCCACTGGCCACTAAAAATAGTAGAGACATCCCCCATGTGATCCTGAAACACTCCGATACTTGAAGATCCTTGGTTGCCTAAGAAGCACCCATCAAAGTTAAGCTTCAAGGTGCCAATCCCCGGCTCCCTCCACCTAGAAAAGAATTTATGCTACCCACCAAACTCGTTGGGCAAAGGCATTGCTGATTGAATGATGGAAAGAATTTACACTTGCGAAAATTCTTGTATTAATGTTAAAAAACATCTTTAGAAGGCCATCTCAATCTTATTAACTTTAATTTAATCCAATCAGATAAAAAAACTGAAAGCAAAGGAAAAAAGGAAACATATTGGGAAACTATCAATCAAGCAATACAGTTCATAACATTTTAAATCAGTTCAAGCTGCAGAGAGAATTAGATTATTAGAGATCATGATCACAACTGAAACATAGAGAACTAACGCATCTTCAATACTAGAAAAACTACTCCGAAAAAACGAGATTACACAAAACAAAAGATGCATAAAGAGTCAGATCACGAGAGAAGTAATAAACCATAAACTGAATTCAATAATTCACTGTCAAAAGAAATAGAAATGCTACTAAGAGCATTTAAAGCATCAGGTGAAGCACAGTATAAGTGAAAAAGAAAGCACCAACTACCAAGTACCTATGTATTTGTTCATCAACATCTTGCAAGGCCTCAGACAAAGCAGGATTGAGATCTTTGTGACTTTCCAATTCGATATACTCGGGGGAAAAATTAGAGCTACTAGCAGGATACTGCAGGAAAGCAAAAGCGTAAATTTCTACAATATTTCATTTGAAAAAGTACAAGATATTTCATAATCCATAGTAACAGAGACCTATGTAACTTGGCCTAAAACAGTAACAGTAATAATACGAAATAAAAATTGCTGTTCATCAAATTGAACACCCTTCCCCCCAGGAATAAGATAAAATATGGAATAAGATAACAATTACAACACAAAACAGACACCCAGTAAATCTATAGACAAAACGGAAGCATAATATTCACTTCTATAACACAGTTTCACCAATAATTCAAATAACCTAGAAGAACATATATTAAAGAAAAAGAATGAAAAAAAAGGAAGAAGGAAAATACAGCCCTACATAGGAAAAGAAAAAAGAAAAAGAAAAATTTATGGCAATGACTAAAGCTACTTCTTATTCAAACCCCGGTGAAGAGACCATCACCAAATGGCCTATTTTTATTCCCTTACTCCAGGATGCAAATAATTTCTCAGTTTTCTTACAGTATTTCTAAATTCCTAATTAAAGAAATTAGTTTCCACACGTGTGTGCACATGAACAAGTGTAATTCTCCATGTAAGTCAGTAGGCCTATTGTTCATCAAACTCACTGGCCGAGCGTAATACATAAATACTCTTCAAAATATGCATATATCTGTGGTAATCAAACTGAAGTTCAACTGCATCGAAGAAATCCACAAGTTATATACTTTGAAACAAAAACTTAGCTGCATTTCAAACTGACTCTTAATCCCAAAACTAACATCATTTAGGAGGTTCTATGTTTAGGTGCTGCAGAAGATTTGGTACCATTCTGAACAGGAATTCTACAAGAAATCTACTTTTAGATATAACTTTTGGAGACTTTTGGTTGCATTTCTTGAAAATAAATGTTGAAGATTATTTGCAAATCTAGCACCACACATGTGCAATTATTTTTTTCATCTTTCCTATGTCAATTTGTAACCAATATATTACTGACAGTTGTTTCTGCATGTTAAGTAGCATCATCCTAATCTAGACTCATTTTCTTAAAGTTTGCAGGAAGTTTGCTATCTAAGAATGTGGGAACATACATAGACTTGCACCTTACAAACTTAGGATTTATGTTATTTCCGCCTATAACCAAGTTGAATAAGTTAAATGACAATCACTAACGTTACTCATGGATCAAGATGGCACCACATATGGGGCCCACCTGTATGGATATGCCTTTTTGTTTGGTTTGCTCAAATCTCCATGAGTGAACACAGGACCACCAAAGACAAGGCCTCTCTCTCTCTCTCTCGTGCGCATGCGCACACGCAATTTCTCTTTTTTCCTCTTCTCCAGGGAGGCAGCATTGCAGAGTCCCATCCCATAAAATGTTCTCCAATTCCTTTCGCCCCAAAAAAGACTACAAAACCGTAAGTGGACTTATTTATGAACACAAACCAGAGCAACTCCCACCTAGGGTCCAATTCCATCAGTTTGGTTTGGATTTCTGATCAAACCAAAACCAAACCCAATTATAGAAAATGAAACCAAAAAGCTAAACTGAAAACCAAAAGCAAAGTTCTTGGTTTAACCTTAATCTGAATAGAAACAAATTTGTAAGTTCAGTTTGTATGCGTATATGCGTGTGCGTGCGTGTGTGTAAACATATATAATTTGGCTTTGGTTTTCGATTACTTATGGTGGAACTAAGATATATATATATATATAATAAACTTTAAAGAAAGACTAACCATAAACTAAGCTCAAGTAGTCAGTTTTTTATTTTTTCAAACTGAAAACAAAGAAAAACAGGAACAACCCTAAACAGGATCAAAATTTTTTTTTTGGTTTGGCTCCCCAATGTTTTCTGTTCTGGACCAAACTGACACCCCAACTGCCAAAAAGACAAAATTTCAAAATTCAAAGGATCTACCAGCTAAAATTAAACTTTTTAGAAAAGGGGGAAAATAGACTTAAACCAATCTCACAAGTAACAAAATGATCAACCATGAACAATAGCTTCCATTAAATAACCCCATAAGAACCCCTACTGTGAACTAGTTTTGAATTACCTGATAGAATCCCATACTTAGCATCAACTACACTACCCCACAAGGTAATTAGCATAGCCGAAGGAAATCAATGGAGCTTGCCGGAAACAAGGTCTCTTTATCTGACTGAGCTGTGGAGGAGATTACAGGAACTTCCTAGCCAGAATAACCAATTGAATGATAAAATCACATGTGGCTTACAGATCTTTTCTTTGAACTCTGCATATGAGGCTCTAAGGCAACATCATTCGAAGATTGATTGGAGTGATCTAGTATGGTTTCCCTACTGAGACATGCGTTCATATTTTGGTTGGCAAGACGAAAGCAACTTACCCAAGACAGGTTATCCAAGTTTGGTATAATTCCTAATGTCAAATGCTATCTGTCTTGCTGTACAAGAAAGTATAGACCACCTGTTCATTCAAGCACATATAGTCATGGCACTTGGAAGCAGGTTCTAAGACTTTTGTGCCTCAATCATACTAGTGGGAACAGGCAAAATAAAATTGAATAGCTGACCTTGCATTGTCAGGGAACCGATCTTTTGTGCTAAGATCAGGAAGTTGTAATTGCTGCAACAGTATATTATATCTGGAAGGAGAGGAAGAATCGAGTGTTCAAATGCAAAAGCACCACTGCATTGGAAGTTCTGAAGCATATTAAAATAGACATTAGGGTTAAGTTTTTCAACTCTAAGGAGGTACTCAAAGACACGGCTCTGAAAAGGAAATTATGTGAAAAATGCGGTTTAAGTCTCAAATTTGTATCCTTCTAGTAGTTCCTGCTATGCTTTATTATCTGCCGTGTTTGGGGTGCTGTGGAAAGTAGCCTGGTTTTGGGTGCTTTTGAGTTGGTCTTCCTACTTATTTAGCTTAGGCTTTAGAACGTAAAAGTTTTGTACATGTTTTAAAACATCAATACATACTAACCTACCTTCCCAAAAGGAAAAACTACACTACCCACAAATTTATCCTCTCATAACCAAAATTCCAAAGCCACTTACACAAAAGAGCTTTACTGCCTTCGAAACAAAAAAGAGGATTTGAGCCTAAACCACCCAATTCATGTAGCCTGCACAACAATTTCCCATTCACTGATTGGGATAAAAGTGACAATAATACCAGAAATTACATTGCCACAACAAAGAGCCATGCATGATGTTATGTCACTTCATCAGTTTACCATAAATTAAAGTTAGTTCAAAGTAATTTCATTTACTTTATGAGCAATTTTTTTTTTTCAAATTCAGAAAGTTCAGCCAAACTCTGTACACAATCATCAATGATATTTTTCTTCTTTTGATGAATAAATAAATGTATATATATATACATATATGAAAATGGAATGTACAGCAGAATCTGTGCCAAAAGATAAAATGCTACTCAGAATAATACATCCCACTACCTCCATAGACCCTCAATATATCTCCTACAAAAGCCTCCCTAACCCACCTCCCCAAAATCACCTCCAGAAACTCCCCCTCCAATGCACCGGAGAAAAATCAACTGTCATTTAATTTCTAAGTACTTTAATTTTAAATCTTTTCACGAATTAAGAGTTCAATATTAATTAAAGTAAACTTAACTGAAACTTAGTTTTGAAAAATAGTTTCTCTCAAGGTTTACTGTTTTAGTGCCGATGGGCGTGTCGCCCATCGCACGAAATGGTTGAAAAATAAAAAATGGCAAAAAATTGGATTTTGAGGAAATTTCGCACGCCGCCCCGTTTCGCTTGTTTTGCCCCATTTCACTCGGTATGCTGCCCCGTTTCGTCGGCACGGTGCCAAAAATCGCCAACGATGCAATTAAATGATTTTCTTTTTCAGAAACGCATCGCTACTTCCAAAAAAATGAAATTTCGGTGGCACGCTTGATTTCTCTAACAAGTAGCATGGTAAAAATTGACTTATTATTTTATATTTCTGATTGTAACATGACATATATTTGTGTTACAATGCACTTGAAGAGTAACTTTATATTAAGTCAGGTTTTCAGGTCTGAAGATATCTTGACTGAAATCTTTAGCAGACAAAGTATACAGTATACACTGAAACCTTGGGGCTTCCTCTAGGTGGTTTGCCTAGGACGATAGGTGTTTGGAACCCAGTTGTTGAAAGAATCGAGAAGAGATTAGCAAGGTGGGAAAGGAATTATCTATCTTTGGGTGGTAGAATAACTCTTATTAAAGCAGTTTTGGCTAACCTCCACATCTATTATATGTCTTTGTTTAGAATCCCAACTAAGGTGGTCAAAGTGATTGAGAAAATATAGAGAGACTTTCTTTGGGGGGAGGTGGTCATAAGAAGGATCGTTTGGTGAGTTGGGCAGTTGTGTGTAGATCTAGAGAGAAGGGAGGTTTAAACCTTGGTCACCTTGTGGACCGGAACTCAGCCTTATTGGCTAAATGGTTATGGCAGTGAAAGGACGAGCCTTTGGCACCAGATAATCAGGTGCAAGTATGGTGTAGCTAGAAATGGGTGGGATGTGGATTTGAGAATCAGGCCTCCTATGACTAGCCCCTGAAAGTCAGTGGTATCGTTGGCCCCATCTTTCTATCCCCAAGTTTGGTTTTGTGTTGGATCTAGGACCTCCATTTGTTTTTGGATTGCTCTATGGTGGGGTTCAGAAACTCTTTCTTCTCTTTACCCTCGTCTTTTTCGTCTTGTCACTTCTTCTAAGGTTTTGGTAAGTGAGGTGCTTTCTCCTTGTTCTAGTGGCTTGTCTTGGAACCTCCATTTTAGGAGAGACACTCGAGATGTTGAAATGGGGGAATTATGCTCTTTACTTCATCTATTAAAAGATGCACCTATCAATTCTAATATCCCCGATTCTCGTGTGTGGTGCCTAGATTAGTCCGGTCTTGTTTCGTGCAGGTCGTTCTTCAAGTTATGTAGATCTGATGCTCTTCTTTCTTCTTCACCTTTTAATCCCAAACTTTTAAGGTTCCATCCGGCCCTCCTAAAATTCAAGCTTTCGTCTAGACTATGCTTTTATCCAAGGTAAACACAGCTCATATTCTTCAAAGCAAAAGAAGGTGGATGGTGTTGTTCCCTAGCATGTGCTTCTTGTGCAGAAGGAGTGAGGAACCTATCCAGCATCTATTCATACATTGCTCATTCTCCAGTCAGATCTGGGTTAGCCTATTGAGACCGGTCAGTCAGTATTGGACGCTGCTATCCACAGTCCTTCACCTCTTTAACCAATGGCAGTTTTTGGGCCTGGGTAAAAGAGATAGAGCTCTTTACCTGGTGGCCTTTCAGACTACGTTGTGGTTTATTTGAAGGGAAAGAAACAGGAGAATTTTTTAGGATGTGTCATCTTCAGTTGAATCAGTTTTGGAATCCATCAGGTCAGCATCTGTATCTTGGTGTGTGGTTTTGGAAGTTTTCCGTGGTATTAGTGGGTCGGATATTTTGGGGGAATGGCATGCCATTTCCTTCTCTCCGCCTGTATTTTTTAGAAAGGAAACAATGTGGAAATCTCCAGAGATCGGGGCTTTGAAGCTAAATGCGGATGGTTGTTCATTTGGAAATCCATAAGCTCCTGGCGTTGGTGGGATTCTTAGGAATCATTGGGGCCAGACCATTTTTCTATTTGGTTGTCATATAAGGAATGGTGATTCTGTTAGAGCAGAGATCCTAGCAGTCACCATAGGTCTCTCTCTGGCTCGGATGCAAGGTTACCATCACTTTACTATTGAGGGGGACTCTTCTGTGGTGTTCCACTGGATGACAAAGAAAATTCAAGGACCTTGGAAAATGAGATATTTGATCCGCCGTGCACGATTTTTGGTTACTATCTTGAATGCCTCATTCAAGCATGTACTTAGATCGGGTAACAACATTGCAGACTTTTTGGCAAAGGTAGGAGCTTGGAGATCTGATTTTTTTGTTGGTTCTCATGTGGATGATAATAGGGGGCTATGATTTATTATATCCTTTCTTTTTTCCCCTTTTCTTTTCTTATTTTTTGGGTTCTTCTGTTTTGAGATGACCACATACATTCTTCTTTCTCTTTAATATCATTTCTTCATTACTCTTCAAAAAAAAGTACACTGAAATAGCCAATTTTTGACCCATGATTTCTATATTTTACAGCAAGATTCAATTTTCTCATGCCTAGGGAAAATAATACAGTGGAAGGTAGCAGGATATAGCATAGAAATTAAACCATAAAACCAAAAGGTCCAATCTCCAGTTACTGCTTCCTGCAATTATATATCAACTATGTGACCAACAAACCCAGGTCATGCACTCTACAACATTAGCTTCTATACACACAAATGAGATATGGGTGAAAGAAAACCACTAGCGTGCAGCTTACATATCTTCTACCCAAAAAAAAGGACATATTAATTTATTTTCAAGTTACATTCCAAGCTATGGTTATTGGTAATGAGAACATTGATTATTAACTCTTATAATAAGCAATGCACTATCCATAACACCTACAATACATTGCCTATGCAAAATACATTTTCCCACCCTTTACGCATAGGAATTACCTTCCTTGAGAACCATGGTGCTAAGTCTTGCAACCCTTCAAGATAGATGATAGAGGCGGATGCCGGGGTGCCCAGCATAGAGAACCACAAAAGGACAAAAGAAAAGGACTTCCTGAGTTCGTAGTGAACTCTAAATGTCAATCAATAACCCAAACCGTACCCAAAAATTTAGGTTTTCAAATCGCTTTAACAGACAAATGAATGACAAGCCCTCTCTTACCAGGGAAAAAAAAAGACAATCCCTTTCACTCACTTGAGCATAGTTAAGTGCTTGTTCTGTAGGTGTAATCTTAAACATGCTGATGCATGTAATAGCTATTTTCTTGATTTGAAACAGAGTCATATATGTGTGTGTCCATAATTTTTACAACTCCATAGATAAGAACAAGAACAAAGTTTGGATTTTGGAATCTAAACTGGTATCATATCTGCAATCATCTTACAACAGCGTCTATGAAATGAACTGCATGGATGGTATTCCCATGATAAATCTTGCATGGAGAAGGTATTTTCACTGAATTTAAGAATTAATGTTCAATCAAAGTAAGCAGCTCCATGATAAATTGAAATACCGGAAGTTTATGAGCAATTTCAGCGATAAGCATCTCATCAACCAGTCTTAAAAGGTATAATGTATTGTCCCGGCATGGCTGCTGCACAAAGATGTTGTCCTCAGAGGATAACTCTAGCAGCCTTCCAGTCAAATCCTCAAATATATCGCGAACAAATTTTGTAGATGAGATCTCTCCCTGAAAATATAATAAAAAAGGGTTAAAGAATGTTGTTCTTGTTGTTCAATAACAGAAAAGGAATAATTCAAGACATTGAAAAACAACAAAATTGAGGTCTTTCAACGTACTTGCTCAAAGTGCATGAGTAAGAAATTTACTGTCTCTTCTAACTGCTGCCAGCCACCTTTTACAGAATACATGCAGTGACTAAGAACAACACAGAATAAGTTCCTCACTAGAAATTGTTCGTTTATCTCATAGTCAGCTCGTCTTGATTCAGCCTCATAGTGTTTTAGAACATCAAGCTTAATGGATGTTTCTAACCATGAACTCCAACCATATTCCTATTAGAACCACACAATTTAATTAGAAGATATTCTAACAAGTGCATACATAATTTCAGCAACACAAGTTCAGTAAACATAGAACAGGTGCTTATCCAGTTCTATTCAAATTGATACAAATCTGAGCAGAATCATAAGTTTATCTTTAAACATGTGAGGCAATATAGATTGGAGGAGGATCAGATGAGATGGTTGGAAAGAAAATTTTGTGGAAGAAGAGATCAAAGCCCTTGGACCTGACAGGTTCACTTTGGCCTTATACCAGCAGCAGTGGGAGACTGGGAGTTGATGAAAAATGAACTAATGTTCGTTTTCCAGGAATTTTTTTTACCATATGGTGATAAATAAAGCTACAAATGCTACTTTTCTGCTTATAATCCCAAAAAGGGCAGGAGCCATGGTGATTAAGGACTATAGGCCAATCAGCCTCACCACTTGTCTTTAAAAGATCATTTCTAAGGTTTTGGCCAAAAGGCTAAAAAGGGTTTTACATTCGATTGTATTCCCAAATAATAGTGCTTTCATTGAGGGTAGGCAGATCATGGATTGCGTGATGATAGCTGCAAAAAGAGATCACGACGGCCCAGGCTAGTGTGTAAGTTAGATCTGGAGAAAGTCTATGGTCGCTTGGAGTGGAGTGTTTATAGAGTCAGTCTTAGTATGGAAAGGGTTTGGAGAGAAGTGGAGAAGGTGGATGAGGGGTTGCATTAGTAAGGTTGAGTTCTCCTTTTTGGTTAATAGTTAAGTGGTAAGTTTGTTCCCATCCTCTAGAGGTCTCCGCCAAGGAGACCATTATCCCCTCTTCTTTTCACTCTCGCATGGGACATGTTGTGTAGGTTCTTTGAATCAGCCTGGGAAAGAGATCTACAATCTGGCTTCAATGTCTGTGAGGGGTCAAAGGCATTGGAGGTGTCCCATCTCCAATTTGAGGACAACATTATCCTAGTCATCGATGCCACGAAAGAGAAAGTCCATTGGTTGATGCATTCTGCAATAATTCAAGTTAGTATCGGGATTGAGGGTCAATTGAGATAAGAGCCCTCTTTATGGCAACAATGTCACGGAAGGCTACGGGCAGAAATTTGCTAGGTCTCTAGGTTGTAGGAGGGGAGAATGGTCTATGCCTTATCTTGAGCTCCCCAAAGGTGGTTAACCAAGGAGTGTAGGCTTTTGTGAACTAGACATAGAGAGGGTTGAGAAAGAGGTTGGCAGGGTGGAAAATGAATTACCTCTTGTTGAAGGCTAGAATCACCTTCATTAAAGCGGTATTGGCAAATCACCCCATTTGTTACATGTCTTTATTTAGGATGCCCACTAAGGTGGTCAATGTGTTAAAAAAATTGAGAGGACATTTCCATGGAACAGAGGAGGTTTTAAGAAGGATCACTTGGTAAAATAGGAAATGATGTGTAGGCCTAAGGAGAAAGGTCTGCTTGATGTCAGTCAACTTGTGGATCAGAATTCGGATCACTTGGTAAAATAGGAAGTGATGTGTAGGCATAAGGAGAAGGGTGGGCTTGATGTCAGTCAACTTGTGGATCAGAATTCGGCTTTATTGGCAAAATGGTTATAGTGCTTTGGTAGCGAAAGGGTAGGACCAGATTATTGGGAGAAAGTATAGAGAGGATATGAGTGTCAAAACTCTAATTTTACTAAGCCCATGGAAGGCAGTGGTGAAGTTAGCCCTATCTTTTTATTCCCAAGTGCGTTTTTGTGTTGGCTCTGGGAATTTCATAAGGTTCTGGCTTGATTTGTGGTGGGGTTTAGAACATTTGTCCTCCCTATACCCTTGTCCATTCTAATTGGCAGTTTATTCTGAGCCATTGGTGTGTGAGGTTACATCTCCTTATCTAAAAGCTCATGTTGGTATTTGCCTTGCGAGAGAGACATTCGAGAAGCCGATATGCCGAAGTTATGTGTCCTTATGCATCAGTTACAACATATTCCCACAGACCCAAATCTTCCAGATTCCCATCTTTGGTTTTTGAAGAGTAGATTCCCATCATTGGTGTCTGGAGTCCTCTAGGCTTTTTTTGTGTAAATCATTTTTCAAATCCTTTATATCCAATGCCTCTTTGCCATCATTAACCTTTAACCCCAAACAACTTTGGTTCCCACCAATCTCTCCCAAAATTCAAGCTTTTTTTTTTTTCGACTGTGCTCTTATCTAAGGTTAATAAAGCTGATGTTCTTCGATGGAAAAGGAAATGAAAGGCCTTGTCCCCTAGTATGTATTTCTTATGCAAAAAGAGCGAGGAATTGCTACAACATCTGTTTATGCATTGTGCCTTCTCTAGGAAAATATGGGACAATTTTTTAGGGCAAAATAGTCATCCGTGAGCATTGCCTTCCACAATCCTAGATCTCTTTAATTAGTGGCATTTCTTGGGATTGGCTCAAAGAGGTAGATAACTATACTGTACTGTGTTTCCGGCTACATAGTGGTTCATTTGGAAGGAGCAGAACATCCTGTTCTTGGATTTGGTTGCACCTGTTGAGGTTCTATTGGAGTCCATTAGAGTAGCCTTGGCTTCCTGAGTTTTTAGCTCGGATAGTTTTCAGGGTATTACAGAGTCTTTGAGGGATTGATATCTTATATCCTACTCCTCATCTGGATCCAGCATAAGTGTAATGGATTGGAGGCCACCAGGTACTGGTGTGCTAAAGCTTAAAGTGGATGGATGCTCTATAGCTCACCCAGGAGTCTAGCTATTGGTGGGATCCTTAGGGACCACATGGGTCAAACGATCTTCCTTTTCACTAGTCCAATTGGGGAGGGAAACACTATTAGAGCTGAGATCCTTGCAGTGATTACAGGCCTAAATCGGGTAAGGAGTCTTAGGTACCACCATTCCATTGTCAAGGGAGTTTCCACTTCGGTTGTTAGTTGGATGACAAAGGATATGCAAAGGCCTTGGCAGTTACGATATTCAATTCGATAGGCATTAGGCATGATCCCTAGCTTCTATGTTAAATGTCTCAATCAAGCATGTACCTAGATCAGGCAATGAGTTAGCTGATTCCTTGGCCAAGGCAGGAGCAAGTACATATAGTCTTTTTGTGAGGTCACATGTTCTTGATGCTGAGGAGATCAGGAAAGTTCCTTCATTCTAGTCTTGTCATTGGATTGGTGTTGGGTGTCATGAGGTAATGGCCTTTGCTTTGTGGTGTAGTATTTTTGTTCTTGTTTTCTTTGGTCCCACTCTCACGAGTATACCTTGTACATTTTCTATCTGCTTATTTATATCATATCCCCATTAATTCTCAAAATAAAAAATAAATAATATCAACAACACCTAGTATACAATACCATGACAGCTTCAATATTTGAAGGATTCGAATCCAGAAGATCAAGTAAATCTTTCATGATTTTCACTCTTGAAGATGAATCCTGGCAGCCTGACAAAAATCTGAAAATTAGCACCAACATCTGAGGAAGAAAAAAGTGAGAATTGTTTCCCTTGCTCCGCTGCTTTTCTGATTGAGCATGTTTCAATAGAACCTGAAAGGCATCAATCTCACAATATCAATCATAAGATAACTTGGACTGCATATAAAATAAAGAAACTAATTATGCATCAGAGCAACACCCAAAAGTGATTCAAATATGGTAAAACAAAAGGGGATGGAGTTTGGGGGTGGGGACGCACAAAAAACTGTGTTACCTGTTTAGGGCTAGCACCACCAAGGAGAACATCAAACAAGGTAGCACATAAAAGATCTGTCTGTTGAAATTTGAACAGCCTATCACATATTGCAGAGAAAATTGGCTGCAGCCGTAAATTGATCTTCCTATTGCTTTCAGAAAGGGATCTGGCTCTTCCAACTGATAGGTTGAAAAATTTTGCACCCTTCTTTTCAGATGGGAGACCAACCAAGAGTCTCCCCAGGAACTGCAAACTAAGCAGTCTGATCGGTTCAAATTCCCTATGATGAAAAAATTGGAAGAGACATTATTACAATTTGTATACAGGAAACAATTTCATTTTCAGCAATAGAATATGAAGTTCACTGAGAATTAAAAATAGCCTGGATTTATTTTTTAGAAATTCAAATATAGTTGTCATATTATTTTCTTTTTTTTCTTAGATTTTGAATATTAGATGCATTATTGTATTATGTTTTTTAAGACTCGTGAAAGCCTCAGATTATTGTTATTATATGCATACTATATACGATCATATTTATGTTTTTATACTTTAATTTGTTTTCTTGTTTTTTTAATGAAGCCCATATGAAAAAGGTTTGTATTAGTCTAAGATATTTTTCCTAGGTTAGAGAATTTCCCCCTTCATCGTTCTTTTAGCCAGCCCGAACTTCCTTCCCTTCTAGTTAATCATATGAAATGATAATCAGATCAGCAATAGGTAACAGACTTTATCTGGGTTCAATTCCTTGATTCTTACATGGATCAAGGTTTGCCGTTTCGGCGGCACCACTTCGCTAGGTCAGCGGCACGAAAAATGACCTCGAAATGGTCCTGCCTACGTTTCGCTGGCTTTTCGCCGGCACGCTGCGGCACGCCGCTAAATTTCGCCAATTTCGCCATTTCGCCAACAGTTCTCCAGAATTTTGCTAATTCTAGAGAAATTTTGGCACGCCGAAAATTTCGCTAATTGTTGTGTTTGCCTAACTTATTTATGTTTTTTTTTCAAAAATGGCATTTCGGCGGCACATCGCCGGCACGCCGCCAATTTCGCTAAAAACTTGTTTTGGGCCATTTCGGACCATTTCGACCGAATTTCTATGAAATTTCGCCCAAATTTCGTTTCGACCGCCTAGCGGCGCACCACGAATCGCCGAAAAGTCGATCCTTGACATGGATATATATTGTTTAATTCCTCTGATGCCTAATTGCAATGGGGTCGACTCAATAGGGAGAGACTCACCCACCAAGGACTTCATCACACCTTTATGTCTTTGTCTCCCATGTCAAGCTCAATCTCTAGCAGTAGCAGATATTTTTTGGTTTGTAGTGTGGTGCATCTTTGTGGATGATTCACCCCTGTTTGAATCAGGAATCTAAGCTAGCAAAGAAAATGCCTAATTATAAGTCACCACACCAAGCAAGAAAGGAAAATGGCTGCCTCACTGGCTTCCATCAATGGATAAGCTGGCATGTTTTAAGGGATGACCATCCAATGCCAAGAAAGGGATGACCATCCCTTCTTGGTGCCAATCCAATGCCAAGAAAGGGATGACCATCCCTTGAAACCCTTCCAAGTGGGCTTAATAACTTCTTCTTCTTCTTCTTCTTTTTTTAAGAATCACCTTTTCCTAATTTATACAGTCTCAAAGGAATATAATAAAACTAGTGTGTGGCACATGCAATACCATACGCGAGTAATTCAGTATTGCTAATTCAAAATTATTTAAAATAAAAGGTAAAAATATAGATTTATTTGTTGCGAAATTCAAGGTAAGAATCACTTGAAGTGGATATATTGTGTAATATGTTTTTTAATTTTAATCTGCAATGTCATATTTTAGAAATTAAATAGAACGCGAGAGTTGTAGCATTAGGAGAGTTTTAATAGTGTTTGGGACATAAAAAAGGCATTTGAAACCTGGTGGGTCCAATTTGACCAATAGCATATTACAAGACTGATTTGGGCAGAAGCAGTATTAGGAGAATCATGAGGTAGTATTCCAGCTCATAGGATACCTAGTGGTTAAGATCAAGAAGCTCTTAAAGAGAAAAGACTTTATTTTGAAATTGGGCAAAAGAGTAAAACCCAAGCAAACTTAGAAAGATATAAAAATGTTAAAAAAGAAACTAAGAAGAAAATTAGTGAAGCTAAAAACCATGCCTTTGAAAACTTATATGATAAGTTAGATACTAAAGAAGGTGAAAAGTTTATTTATAAATTATCAAGATTTAGAGAGAGGAAAACGAGGGACTTAGACCAAGTTAGATGTACTAAAAGTGAAGATTCAAGAGTTTTGGTAAAAGATGAGGAGGTTAAAGAAAGATGGAAGGAATATTTTATGAAATTATTAAATGGGGATGGTACACAAAGATCTAGATTTTGCATGGATGATAACAGCAATGGAACTAGAGAACAAACCTACATTTGTACAGTTCGATTTGTAGAAGTTAGAGATACTCTAGTCAAAATGAGAATAGGAAAAGCCTTAGGCCAAGATGGTATCCCTATAGAGGTGTGGAAGTGCATAAGAGATATTGGTGCATTTTGATTGGCTAAATTATTTAACAAAATTTTAAGGACTGGGAAAATGCCAAATTCTTGGAGGATTAGTACAATAATATCAATATATAAGAATAAGGGAGATGTGCAATTGTGTACAAGGGCATTAAACTTATGAGTCACACCGTGAAATTGTGGGAAAGAGTGATTAAACATATGAATTGCCACTAGTGGAGATTTCCTGGGTTACAAAGGAGAGGAAAGATATTGTATAGATTGGTGTTTCATGCAATTTTGTGGTTCATTTGGAAGGAAAGAAACGGTAAAATTTTTTATGAGAAAAGTTCCTCTGTTTTTTATGTGGCTGAATCTATCAGGTTATCAGTAGCCTCATGGGCTAGGAGGTTTGCTAAATTCTAGAGCATTTCTGTGGCTGATGTTGTGAAGAGTTCGCCTACAGTGTGTTCCTCATTGCCAGCTCTGGTGGCAATCCCATGTGTATGGATACCACCACCTGTTGGAACCATAAAGTTAAACTTTGATGGATGCTCTCTGGGGAATCCTGGTCAAGTGAGTGTTGGAGGGGTATTCAGGATTAGGAATCATTTGGGCGAAATCATTACTGCATTTCGTGGGCCTATTGGAGAGGCAGACTCCACTAGGGCCAAGCTTATGGCACTTATCACAGGTTTATGCTATGCAAACACTTTGGGGCTTAGGGAGTTCGTCATTGAAGGGGATGCTGCTAACATATTGAGATGGATGACTAGTGATGACTCAGGACCTTGGAGATACTTGGAGCTGATTAGAGTAGCTAGATCCTTGGTGCGCGGTCTAAATGTCTCATTCAAACATATACTAAGGGCTGCTAATGATGTAGTTGATAGTCTAGCAAAGGCTGGTGCTAGGAGTCACTCTCTAGCATTTGGGGACAATGGTGTTTGTATGCAAATCTAGTAGTTTTTCTTTTTTAGTGGTGCCCATGCTTTTGGCACCTTTTGCTGTTTTTTTTAATCTTTGTATATTTACTCTCTTTCAATAAAATTTCATCACTTATCAAAAAAAAAAAAAAAAAGAGTGATTGAACATAAATTAAGGCTAATAACTAGAGTGACAGAAAACTAATTTGGACTTATGCCCAGCAAATCCAGTATCGAATATATATTTTTACTTAGACAATTAACAGAAAAGTCTAGAGAAAAGAAAACAAATTTGCACATGGTTTTTATTGATTTAGAAAAAGCATATGATAGCGTTCCAAGAGAACTAATTTGGTGGACTTCGTATAAAAAAGGTATACCAATAAAATATATTGATGTAATGAAAAATATGTATGAGGGAGCCTTAAGTGAAAACTGTTAGCAATAAGACGACTAATTTTCCAATTAAGATAGGTTTGCATCAAGGGTCGGCTATTAACCGTTATCTTTTCACTTTAGTTATGGATTAGTTGACAAGTTATATTCAAGATGAGGTGTCTTGGTGTATGTTATTTGCAAATAATGTAGTATTGGTGGGTCACACTATAGAAGAAGTAAATATTAAACTAAAATTGTGCAAAGATATCTTGAATCAAAGGGTTTTAAAATAAGCCGTGCGAAGATTGAATATATGAAATGCCATTTTAATACAAATAATAATATAACTAATGAAACTATTAGAATTGACAATCAGGATATCCCTTTAAGGTAATAAGTTCAAATATCTTCGATCAATGATACAAAAATATGGAGAAGTTGATGAAGATGTTGCACATAGGATTAAAACCGGTTCGCTTAAGTGGAGATGTGCTTTAGGGTTTTGTGTGATAAGTGTGTTCCACTTAAATTAAAGGGTAAATTTTATAAGACAACAATTAGACCAGCTATGTTGTATGGTGTAGAATGTTGGGTGGAAAAAAAATCAAAATGTTCAGAAGATGAGTGTTATTGAGATGATGATGCTAAGATAGACTTGTGACAAAACTAAGAACGACAACATAAGAAATGAAGATATTCAAAAGTGATTAGGGATAATATGCATTAGTGATAAAATGAAGGAAAGTACGTTAAGGTGGTTTGGTCATATAAATGGGAGACCTAAAGATGCACAAGTTAGAAGGTGTGAGAGTACGCAAATTGAAGGGCCTAATCAAACAAGAGGGAAACCTAAAAGACATGGATGGAATCTATAAAACAAGATTTATAAAAACATAGATTAATTGAAAATATGATTTTTGATAAAGCAGGATGGAGAGACAAGATTCGTGTCGCCGACCCCACTTTGGTGGAAACTGGCTTATGATGATGATAATGATGCCCGAGAATAAATTTGAAGGTAGAATCAAGCCATATGTAGATAAATAATCACTTCACACATTGTGCGGGACCTATCATGGTCAATAATAGAATATGAAGGATCTGAACCTAGCTATTAAAAATAACAGAACACTAGCCATACCCATAACTTCCAGTAGGTCCTGACTCAACACGTTTGAAGAATGTAACATATTATTGATGCCCTCCTCTGGGTTTTCTTTTGCATATTACTACAAATGCCTTTCCACATCCTTCCCCTTTTCCTCCATCTCCACATCTTGGCTGTTACCTCCATTCCACCACTATGTTACAACTTATAACAAGTCAATGTTCAGCTGTGACTAACTGATATCAAGTAATGAGAATGAGAATGCCATTAAAAGAAGGAAGACAAGGTTATGTTGTAAAAAGATAGGTCACAACATCAAGAGGTGGCCTATAAAAGTTAGATGATATATGGCATGGGGAATTACCTATTCATGGTCTCTAGTTTTGCAACATATTAGGATGTCAGATAAGGATCTGCCCATGAAAATGAGTACTAGCCGGGTGAATTAAAGAGAATCCCGCTTTTAATCACGTTAAAGGAAAGACATGGAAAGAGTCAGAAACAACATCCTCAATGATAGATGAGAGTTCCCATCCCTTCAGACCTTAAAATTTCATTGTGATATAATCACATGATTTCCACACCAATAGTAGATCAACAATTGTATTAGTCCCAGTAAAAATTTCATACCTGTGAAGAAGATTAACAAAGATGTTACAACCTCCAATCAAATTGACTTGTTCAAGAAAAGATGCAAGCAATGACTTTTGAGAAACTGCACGAATAACCATATGTAGCACATCCTCAATGCAAGCCATATCCTGACTTCTCTCAAAAAAGGCTACAAGAGCTTGTATATCTGATGATTCAATATTCTGCCTGCAAATTTCCAATTATTTTTAAATCACAATTTCGTAAAACATAACTAAAAATGATAAATCTATTGAGCAATTCAAAAACTTGTTAAATGAAAATTATACATGCCAAGGACTAAGAATCAGCAAATAATACTGCACCTTAAACTCATTTCACCAAGACTTAATAGAAGAAGGCGAATTTTATGAATTTCCTCTTGACTTGGTCTCTCGCCAATAACATGCTTGCTTACAGGATGCAAAAGAGGCTTGTTTCCAAAAGCAGACCTGCTGGTTGGCTTATCCCAGTAAAATATTCTTATCACGTCAATAACTCGTGGAAGTCGACACAGACTCTTAAGCAACCTTGGGTCATTATCAAATTGCTGAATGAGGAACATGTAAAGCTCACGTTGCACTTTGTAAGTTGTGTATACCCATATAAGAGGATTAAGAAAAATACTTGAAATGGCATCTTGCACAAGCAGCTCAGACAAGCCTATATCAATGAACAGTAATAAAAAAATAAATAAGTCTACAGAAATTCATGAATAAAAATGATAAATAATCAAGATTACGAATTCAGAAAGAAATGGAAACACTAAATCAAAAAATAATTATGAACATTAAATTACCACAGTTCACAACAACATTGAATATATGTTTCAAAGATGAAAGCGTTTCCAAATTAAGTTGCTCAGGCAGAACTGATTGCAACAAAAATCCCAGAATTGAGAATCCAGAGAGAAGATGCATCTGTTGCTGATTTGCTAGATTTTCATCCAAAACAGAAGCTATAAGTTCAATAACTTCAGCTGCCAGACGCTCTTTTGTAATTGATCTAAGTAATGTATGACCAAGTTCCTCATTTTCTTGATTTTCATACCTATCAAACTGTGTCAAAATAGGAAAAAACACCGAAACACCACCAACACAGTAAATTATCTCCTGCATCAAGCGGCGGGAACATAGTTGTGTTCCATCCGATACTGCAGCTTCAAAAGGATATTTATCCAATGCATGGTCCAGCAGTGGTGAAACATTAAACAAGATCCTACCATCACTGGCCTGGAAAAAGAAAATCGCAGCTGTGAACTTCATAATAGTCAGAAAAGAAATGAAGCATTCATAACAGCAATTGTATCAGGAAAAGAAATATTAACCTGCGCATTGAAACCAAAAATCATTTTAGGCGCAAGACCATCTTTGGCATCAAGAATTTCACTATGCAATGAACTAGCAGAAGCAATTGAAACTTCATTATCAAGGAATGAATACATATAGCTTGGCCCAAGGGAATAAATACTCTGAACTTGCTCAGAAGAAATGGCATCACCAAACATATAAACAGGACCAATCTGACCAAGGAAAGGAAATGTATCTTTGATGGAGAATACGGTACTCTCCTCTTCATACAATGCTGGACTAACCTTTCCTCCAATTGTACAACTTGTCAAGAAATCATTGACTTTCGCATACCTGAAGCACAAGGAATGGAAGTCAGCCAGTATTGTTAAGGCTTGAGGAATCACTCAAGTGACTCAGTAACTTGACAATTAATCCATAAAATAATAAGCTAGAATACACAAACCTGCATCTTTCAGATGCTATAAGATCACCATCAATATAACATCTCAATAAGCTCCCCCCTGAAAATGCTCTTCCAATAGTATGAGTTATGCAAAGATAATGCCATTTCTTTCGAACAAAGTTTAGTCTCAAGGAGACACGCTGACGTTTCTGATTGATAGACTGAAAAAGACACACAAAGTCATTTGCCAAATGAGAAATTGCATCAAAGATTATAACAAGAGACATAAAAATTAAGAAGTTTATATCAAATAAAGACTGTAAACGTGCTTGAGAGTTCATTACATCAAACAAAACACATGGATTTAGGTCAAGGATCAGCAGTTATTTATAAAATCAACCATACACAGCCACTGATGGAAAACAAATACACCAGAATCAAAGAAACTCAAGGATTCTAAAAAAAAGGAATAAATGCGTCAGAATTCAGTTTTGAATTACTTTCTTGACAGTAGGTCACATAAGGTGCCCTAAAGAATAGTTCTTTTGTCCCACAAGAAGTGAAATGAATTTTTTGAAGTTGTATTAATTAATTATGCTTTTTTAAAAGTACAGGGATACAATTGAATTCTTCTTTTATGAAGTAAACATCAAGATATGCTTGGGGTCAATTGGATTATAGATTTATGAAATAAACACCAAGAAAAATTGGGGTCCATTAAAGATGAAAATAGTAAAGCAAAACTTGTGGTCGTGCATGTTAAAAACTCCATAACTAAGCTTACACTTCAAATCATAATCCTAAGCAAGGTTTTAAATTTCGTGTCGATCAACATTTCGCCGGCGGTGAAACTCCATAACTAAGCTTACACATCAAATCATAATCCTAAGCAAGGGTTACAATTTCTTGCCGATCAACATTTTGCCACGTGTCGCTGGCAAAATGTCGGCCGACTTGAGCAAAAAATACCAGACTTAAAAAAATGGAAGAAATGCCACACACAAAAAAAAAAGTAGATTAATGACATATTATGCTATTCCTAGGCTTAAATGAGACCAAAATACACCTTAAAACATAAGAATAGTCACAAAATTGTATGTAAATGGTCAGTTGCATGTTTAATGGAAGTTTAATCAAGAATTGAAGATACAATGTTCCTTTCATACATAAATGGAAGGTGCATGAACCTACTAAGGTCACAAACAAGCTCATAGGGGTTGGCCCCATGCTTTTTTGCAATGCATTTTCACCTCTCTCAACAACAACAACAAAAAAGTGGGTAATTTTACTCCTCCCTTTTCTGAAAGAGGAGTGTGTCCTACTCTTTATTCATTCTCTAGGCAATATAGCTCATAAGGATGCAGGAAAAGTAGATTTTTCTGCATTCTCTGTATTCTCTCAACATCTAAATACAGCATAGTGCTTTCAATGAGGATAGTGTCCCCTTTTCAGAGTGCTTTCATTGAGGGTAGGCAAACTTTGGAATGTTCATTAATAGTCAATGAATTTATTGGTAGTAGAAAAAGATCAATGCAGCTTGGGTTAGTGTGCAAGCTAGATTTGGAGAAAGCTTATGATCATGTGGAGTGAGGTTTCATTGATTCGGTCTTAGCTTGGAAAGGCTTTGGTGATAAATGGAGAAAATAGATAAAAGGTTGTCTCAACAAGGTAGAATTCTCTCTCTTAGTAAATGGGTCTGTCATTGGGTTGTTCCCATCCTCTAGAGGTCTAAGACAGGGGGATCCTTTATCCCCCTTTCTTTTTTCCCTGGCTGGGGACGTTTTGAGTTGGTTCATTGAGGTCGCTCGTGAAAGAGAGTTGGTTACGGGATTCAAGATTCGCAAAGGATCAGAAGCATCTGAGGTGTCTCATCGGCAATTTGCAGATGACACCATTCTTTTCATTGATGCATCCATGGAGCAGATCCATTGGGTAAGATGCATTTTGTAATCTTTTGAGTCAGTGTTGGGGTTGAGGTTAATTGGGAAAAAAATTCAATCACTGGCATTAATGTTCCAGATTAGGTGGTCAAAGTTTTTGCTATATCTCTAGGGTGTCATGTGGGTGAGTAGCCTATGTCCTACTTGGGGCTTCCTCTAGGTGGTTTGCCTAGGACAGTAGGTTTTTGAAACCCAGTTGCTGAAAGAATCAAGAAGAGACTAGCAGGGTGGAAAAGGAATTATCTGTCTTTGGGTGGTATAATAACTCTCATTAAAGCAGTTTTGGCTAACCTCCCCATCTACTATATGTCATTGTTTAGAATGCCAGCTAAGGTGGTCAAAGTGATTGAGAAAATACAGAGACTTTCTTTGGGAGGGGGTGGTCATAAAAAGGATCATTTGGTGAGTTGGGCAGTTGTGTGTAGATCTAGAGGTCTAGACCTTGGGCACCTTGTGGATCGGAACTCAGCCTTATTGGCTAAAAGGTTATGGCAATGAAAGGACGAGCTTTTGGCACCAGATAATCAGGTGCAAGTATGTTGTAGCTAGAAATGGGTGGGATGTGGATTTGAGAATCAGGCCTCCTACAACTAGCCCCTGAAAGTCAGTGGTATCGTTGGCCCCATCTTTCTATCCCCAGGTTTGGTTTTGTGTTGGATCTGGGACCTCCATTTGTTTTTGGATTGATCTATGGTGGGGTTCAGAAACTCTTTCTTCTCTTTATCCTCGTCTTGTCACTTCTTCTGAGGTTTTGGTAAGTGAGGTGCTTTCCCCTTGTTCTAGTTGCTTGTCTTGGAACCTCCATTTTAGGAGAGACCTTCGAGATGTTGAAATGGGGGAATTATGCTCTTTACTTCATCTGTTAAAAGATGCACCTATCGATTCTAATATCCCCGATTCTCGTGTGTGGTGCCTAGATTAGTCCAGTCTTGTTTTGTGCAGGTCGTTCTTCAAGTTTTGCAGATCTGATGCTCTTCTTTCTTCTTCACCTTTTAATCCCAAACTTTTATGGTTCCATCCGGCCCTCCTAAAATTCAAGCTTTCGTCTAGACTATGCTTTTATCCAAGGTAAACACAGCTCATATTCTTCAAAGCAAAAGAAAGTGGATGGTGCTGTTCCCTAGCATGTGCTTCTTGTGCAGAAGGAGTGAGGAATGTATCCAGCATCTATTCATACATTGCTCATTCTCCAGTCAGATTTGGGTTAGCCTATTGAGCCGATCAGTCACTATTGGGCACTGCTATCCACAGTCCTCCACCTCTTTAACCAATGGCAGTTTTTGGGCCTGGGTAAAAGAGATAGAGCTCTTTACCTGGTGGCCTTTCAGACTACGTTGTGGTTTATTTGAAGGGAAAGAAACAGGAGAATTTTTTAGGATGTGTCATCTTCAGTTGAATCAGTTTTGGAATCCATCAGGTCAGCATCTGTATCTTGGTGTGTGGTTTTGGAAGTTTTCCGTGGTATTAGTGGGTCGGATATTTTGGGGGAATGGCATGCCATTTCCTTCTCTCCGCCTGTATTTTTTAGAAAGGAAACAATGTGGAAATCTCCAGAGATCGGGGCTTTGAAGCTAAATGCGGATGGTTGTTCATTTGGAAATCCATAAGCTCCTGGCGTTGGTGGGATTCTTAGGAATCATTGGGGCCATACCATTTTTCTATTTAGTGGTCATATAAGGAATGGTGATTCTCTTAGAGCAAAGATCCTAGCAGTCACCATAGGTCTCTCTCTGGCTTGGATGCAAGGTTACCATCACTTTACTATTGAGGGGGACTCTTCTGTGGTGTTCCACTGGATGACAAAGAAAATTCAAGGACCTTGGAAAATGAGATATCTGATTTTTTTTGTTGGTTCTCATGTGGATGATAATAGGGGGGCTATGATTTATTATATCCTTTCTTTTTTCCCCTTTTCTTTTCTTATTTTTTGGGCTCCTCTTTTGAGATGACCACGTACATTCTTCTTTCTCTTTAATATCATTTCTTCATTACTCTTAAAAAAAAATACAGCATAAAATTCCAGCACCCTCAAATTCTAGGGGATGCTATTTACTTTATAATCACACCAAAACTTTGTAGCTTTACTACTTATAAGTAAAATAAATTATAAAAATGAAAGGCATATAGAGTTTAATATTTAGTTGGAAGAATCACACTGATTTAAATTTCCAGTGAAGAACCTTCTTAATGACAAATTTTTTGAACACACTAATCTATATTTCCAGTGAAAATCACAGATGATCATCAAGTAATAATGAAAGTTTTTTGTCCAAGAGATTATTTACAGTGGTGGCTGTTTTTCTCTTTTTTTAATAATCTTAGACTTGTGAAAAGAAATAGCGGAAGATTCATAAATAGCAGTGTTTATAATTTCGCCGGCATGGGAAAAATCAAGCGCTCTCTTCATTGCCAAACTTTTTTTTCACACTCATTTATGAGAACTAGTACATAACACTGTGTTGGGAGAATTATTTGTCATCGAGCACATGCATTCTAGTCAACCGAGGGTTGGGGCTGATGGTGATGACTTCGAGGCAACGTGATATTTTATTGTGGGTATGATTCATGTTTATCTTTTATTATTCTACATTGTTGTTGTGAATCATGCAACATAAATAGTAAAAAAATTAGAGAAGAGGAAGAACACAGAAAATTTAAGTGGTTCGGCAATGTGCTACGTCCATTGTGTACGGAAAAATTTCCACTACGAAAAAACTTCAATTAGGGTTACATCAATGTATACATACCAACCCTAAACCTAATATTTCTAAAACCCCAAAAATACCCTATACCGTACCACCCCCAACCCCATTATTCTCTGTGCGTCCAACTCGTTCCTTAGCACAGGAAGGGCCCCTCAAGTCCCCCCCCCCCCCCCCCCCCCCTTGGACCCAGAATATGAACCACTATTTCCATCATACATGGATTTAACAAAATGATATAATGAGCCTTATAAGCTTTTTATGAACTAAATCTGTGAAATCTACTATGACTTTGTTATTATTTGAGCTGCTTTTTTTATGTCATGCATGTTAGAATTGTATTATCCACGAAGAATGTCGAGATGGCTCAAAGTCATCTCCATCACCATTGTTACGCCAAAATGCTACTCAATAATGTAAATGCTCCAAGTTGTGACAACAGTGCTTCTAACTTATAGTGTGATGGTACCAAGTCGTGTAGTCCCTTACATACCACTCGTAATCCTTTGTAGTCATGTGTACCAGAATGCCCATAGCTAGATACTGAGGATAATAGGAATATGAAATAGACACACTAACAGGCATGGGGACGAACTGTGGTACGACTGCTGGTGGTGATGGATATGCATACATTTCAGGATCATACATATGGAGTATGGATACCATGCGAAAATATCATAATCATATCCATAAACATATCCGTACACTGTGTGGTATGTATACTATGGGAAAATACCATAATTATATGAAAATATTATATTTACATGTATTTTTAAAATATTTTTTGCCACAAAAAAAAAAAAAATATATATATATATATATATATATATATATATATTATTTTTTTTCTAGCAATACCCATAAATAGATCGGGTGTCATTATATGTTATACCCAAATTTCATGCCATTCAACTAAGATTAGCCCCAAACTGTTTTAAAAACGAGATATTACCTCACATACAATGCCAAAATCAGTTGATTCCTTCCTCCAAGCCTAGTGATTCATCTTAACGTTCAAACAATCCTTTGACTTGAAGTGTCTAGAGAGGATTTAGAAGTAGAAATTGCAGAGAACTTGAAAAACCAAGTTGGAAAGGGAAGAAGTGGGGTTCTAGAGCTCGAAATGTCGCTAAAGTCCATCTTATCATCCTCATCTAATACAAGCTACGCCTAATCATTTTTTAATATCATCATTTCTTACTTTGCCTTTTCTAGTTTTTCCACACTTCTATCTTACCATCCTCATCTAGATAATACTTATCTTCTGAACATCATGTTTCTTTGCCACCCAACACTCTATACCATACAACATAGCCAATCTACTTGCTATCATATAAAACTTACTGTTTAATTTAAGTGTAACACGCTTATCACACAATATCACTTAGCCAACCAACTCTAATCCTATGTGTTACATCTTCATCACTTCTCCATCTTTTTGTTCTACGAATCCAGGATATCTGAATTTATTGCTTAAAGGGATATCCTGATTGTCAATTCTAATACTTTCGCGTGTTATATTGTTATTTGTATTAAAAGGGCATTTCATGTATTCAATCTTCACACGACTTATTTTAAAACCTTTTGTTTCTAACGTATCTCTCCATACTTGACATTTACTTCTCTAGCGTAACCTACCAAAACTACATCATCTGCAAATAACATACACTAAGGCACCTCATCTTGATATGACCTGTCAAATCATCCAAAACTACAGGAAATAGAAAAGGTGAATAGCTAACTCTTGGTGCAAAGGTATCTTAACCGAAAATTCAGCTGCCTTGCCGCCAACAGTTAGTTAAGGCTCTTTCATACATATTCTTAATTACATCAATATATTTCATTGGTATACCTTTTGTACGCAAAGTAAACAAAATTCATTCTCTTGGAACCGTATCATATGCTTTTTAAAAATCAATAAAAACCATATACAAATCTTTTTTCTTTTAAGATTCAAAACACCACGAGCTCAAGTTGAGAACTTTGCCAAGGTTCTACAATCATGGGGGATGAGGAAAGGAAAATCCAGCAAGTCAATGCTATGGAACATCACTCCAGCAGCCATATCATGGGGGATTTGGAGAAAAGGGAATCACAGAATTTTCAGAAATCAAGAAAGAAACTAAGCAAGCCTAGAGAAAAAAATTCTGCGTACGATGTATGATTGGCGTACGGTGCATGATTGGGCATCAAGAGAAAATTTGATGGCTAATGTTCCTTTTCAAGAGTTCTGTTTAGGGGATTCGTTTCCAAGTTAGGGGATTGGCAGGATTTTTTAGCTCTTTTCTTTAGGCATATTTGTATTCCTTGGATGTGTAGTCTTGAGGGTACACAAATTGTGTACCCTCAAGACAAGCTTTCTATTTTTTATTATATTATATATATAACTCCTTGATTACCGATCAAAAAAAAAAATCTTTTTTCTATTTTTAAGATTTTTAATTAACTAAGTAAAAATATAGCCTTTGTAGTGGCCATCCATGCATAAATCCAAATTGGTTTTCTGTCACTATAGTTTCTCAATCCATGTTCAATCAACACATAAGAACACTATTCCATCAAAAGCCATCGAAACACCAATAAGTTAAACTAAACTCCTTCAAATCAATTTTTTCCAAACATATCCAAATTCTTTCTGGTCCTTCCCCTTATACTTTTAAAATCTTCAACTTACACTAACTCACAGCTTCATAAGGTTCATAACAATAACAAGTGATTTACGTTTCATGACTTCAAGACTGAGCCAAAACCTTAACATGCATTCTCACTCTTCATTGAAACAGCCAATGCACATTAATAACCCGTACATAGCATAGATAAAAACAACTTAAGGTGGGGTGCAAAAACCATGGTTCAAAATATCGAATTAAGATAGAGTTTTGGCAAGCAGACGCATTAGATTGGTTGGAAATCTCGTATACGGGACTAAAAAGACGCGTCTGGTTGGTTGGAAATCTATGTTTAAGGATAGGGAGAGAGGTGGGTCAGATTTTGACAATGTTGAGAGCCAAAACTCATCTCTACTGGCCAAATGATTTTGCGATTCAGTATTGAAAAATGCAGTCTATAACATCAAGTAATCGTTAGCAAATAAGGTGCGGGTGATAAAGGACATACCACTAACTCAAGGGCTCATCCTTCTATCCCCAGATTCGTTTTTGCATGGGTTCTATCTCTTATATTCAATTTTGGCACGATCTTTGGATGGAAGATCTATGCTCTCGTCAAAGTTCCCACACCTCTTCTATATTGTCCTTCATCCTGAGGCTTTGGTTAACATTTTATCTTGGTCATCAACAGTGTTTGCAAGCCGAAATTTTGTTTTTTTGGATGTGACGATGTGTTTCGGAGGGTAAAAATCGCTTCATTGCATCGCTGGCAATTTTTGGCGGCGTGCCAAGCGAAACGGGCGAAACAGATGAGGGAAATGCAAATTTGTTTAATTTTTATTGGCTAAACGAGGCGGCGTGCCAGCGAAATTTCCTCGAAATCCAAAAAATCCAATTTTTGCCCTTTTTAATTTTTCCGCCGTTTCAACAGCACGTCGGCGGCGTGCCGCCAAAATTTCGTTTTGCCGCCCATCAGCACCGAAACGGTAAAACTTGGTCATCAATGAGATTATCTTCGAATTTGCACTTTAGAAGAGACCCCATACCAATTAAGTTAGAGAAGTTAGCCTCCCCTTTGGATTACCTAAGAGATTTTTTCCTTGACCCAACGTCATTTGGTCCCCTTCTCTTTCAGGAACCTTTTCTTGCAAATCCTTCTTCATTAACTCTCGTCCAGATATTTCTGATCCTGCTTCCCCGTTCTCTATTTCTCAATTATGGAAGCCCAGGTTACCTCCTAAGATCCAGGCATATCTCTAGACTGTACTTATTTAGAGAATAAAAACAGATTATCTTATCCAAACGAGGAGGCTATCTTTATTTCCACATATATATTTCATATGTATGGTGGCAGGGGAGAGTATTGATCATTTTTTCCTTTAGTGTTACATTGCTAAGGTCAATGGATGCCTGTTACGGATGATCGTTAGCTATTATAACTTGCCTAGATAATAACTTTCGAACTTGGCTTGACCATGGCAATTCAGGGGTTTAGGAGGAGAAGTCTTATTCTTTACAGCCCCTTGTTTCATGAGATGGTGTGGCACATTTGGTTGGAGAGGAACTGCAAGATAGTATATAATAGAAGCTCAAGTAGTGAGAACGTTAATCTATAGCCTCATGGCACATTTGGTTAGGGACTGGCCTGGTATTTTTTTTCTCATCCTCGATCCAAATGACAGGGATGACTCGCTGGAGGGAGTCCGTTGTTGGGACCCTGAGGGTCAACTTTAATGGGTGTTCTCTAGGTTTTTAGGTACTGATGGCATGGTTAGAGATCATTTAGATATTGTTTATACTATTTTTTTTGTGGCCCAATGGGTATTGGTGTTCCATGCAAGCAAAGCTTTGGCCCTACTTGTTGCAGTTAGATAGATCATTTGGAGTTATCATATGCTAGCTCTCTGGCAATGTCACGATATATTTGTGGCTCTCCTACTTCTTTAGTAGAGCTATATGAAGAAATAAGAAGATGAAGAATTTTATTTTCTGTATATTCTGAAGTACAAAGATACACAGCCAATTTCTGTTCTTATAGTACAATTAAGAAAAGAAAAGAAAAGAAAAGAAGGCAATCTCCAAAGATATTCTGATCTGGAGATCTTTCTAGAAAAATAAATCTGTCTAATAAGTAAATCTGTGCAGTAGATCCCTAGACAATTTTTGTTTCTAATTAGTCCACTGAAATATAGAAACTCAATCCTCTCCAATTAGAAACTTAATTTATTGAAATATAAAAAACTCAATTCCGTAAATCACTCCACCTTGGTTGGGATCCTAACAGTCCCCAATCACTCAAAATAATCAAGATTTGATTACTATATCCCTAGCACATGAATTCGATATCTCAATTAATTATGTGCCTAGAGTGGCCAACCATGTGGCTAATCAGCTAGCCAAACATAGGGCCATAACAGCTGAATTCTTCATTGTGACTTTGTCTAGGGAGGCTGGACTGTTGTTGGAAAGTTAGGGCAGCTCCGTTTTTCATCAAAAATAAAGAGTTTTGATTATTCAAAAAAAGGAATCGTATCATGAAATGTATTGATACATGTAAACAAAATAAAAATTTATGGAAACATTGAAAAATCTTGGAAACATAATACAAGACATACTTAAATGCATAAATGAGCTAAAAAATTACGGAAGTGATACGAATTTCACGCCATACATCCATTTGGTTATCATAACAACACAAGAAAATTCCCAAAAAAGTGGAGTTGGTGGCACGACTCTTCTCTCACCATCCCATTGCACAAAAAGTCAAATTTCCAGTTACTTTATATTTTTTTTTGCAAAGATACAACAGTTTCTCTCCCTCCACACATGCCAAATAGTGGCGAAGAAAACCAGACGATATAAAAGACGGCCCCTCGCAGGAAGACTGAAGAATCTCCACTGCTCAAAAGCTGCCCCCAAAGACTCAGGGAAACACCAACCTACATCAATCAACCCAAAGAAGTGCTGCCAAATATGGAGTGTAAACTGTCACTGTAAGAACACATGATTAATGGATTCCTCGTCTAAAAGACATAGATGGCAGATGTGAGGAGACAGTGCCATGAACTTTCGTCGCCTTTGAAGAACATCCGCTGTATTCACCTTATACCACAAGGCAGTCCAAGTAAAAGCTTTAATTCTAGGCGGGACCGCAGGGTGCCAAAGGAAAAAGGGAGAAAAAGGAGGCACAAGGGGGGTAAGATCCTTACGGGAGGCAAAGAAGAATGATTTACAGGAAAAAACACCTGATGAAGAAGGGGACCAGATACGTCTATCTTTTGCAGCTGGATCTAGAAAGACATCTTGAAGAAGGCCAAGCAAAGAGGATAATTCAATGATATCTGCTGGACGGAGATCTCTACGAAAGGAAATATTCCAAGCTAGACCCGACGGGGACCAAGACAAAATCTCATTCACTTGGGCATGAGGAATGGAGGCAATATGAAACAGCCAGGGATAAAGCGAGAGAAGTGGTGAGTCGTTCCACCAAAGATCAAACCAGAATCTAATCTCTCAGCCCGACCCTAGACCCCAATGGATAAAAGAATAAAACACCGAAGAGGTAGCCATGATTGATTTCCAGGGACTAGAAACTGGGCATCTAGCTCCAACATTAATATCAAAACCATTATTACCGATTCCATACCTGCTGATAATGACCTTACGCCACAAGCTGTGCTGGTCCACACTGAAACGCCACAGCCATTTAGCAAGTAAAGCAGAATTACGTGCATATACATTTCCAATATTGATCCCCCCTAGGTCCTTTGAATGACAAACCGCTCCCCATTTTAAAAGATGGTCCTTACGTTTTCCACCTCCTTCCCACAAAAAGTCACGTTGTAATTTCTCAATAAACTTCACCACCGCCCAAAGCATATGAAAGAAGGACATATAGAATACCGGAAAGCTAGCTAATGAGGACTTGATGAGAGTTATGCGCCCCCCAAAGAAAGGTACTTCCTTTTCCAAGACGCGAGCCTGAGATGGATCCTTTCCAACACCGGATCCCAAAACTCCGCGAATCTGGGATTGCTTCCAAGAGGGAGACCTAGATAATTGGTTGGGAGATTCCCCACTCCCTAGCATGAGAGTTTAACATCTCGTCAGCCACATTGAGGCCAATCATACAACTCTTCTCTAAAGTTACTTTCAAACCAGACACCACTTCAAAACTCTTAATGATGCATTTGACCCAGAAGAGTTGACGACTATCAGCCTCACAGAACAATAGGATATCATCAGCAAATAGAATGTGTGATATAGGAAGATGATCCCTACCCACTGACATACCCTGGAACAATCGCAAGTCAAAACCTCTCTTTAAGAACCATCTAAGGACGTCTGCAGCAAGGGTGAAAAGGAAGGGGGAAAGCAGGTCCCCTTGACGGAGTCCACGAGATGAAGGAAAAAATCCTTTGACTGCACCATTGAAAACAAAGGAGAAGGTAATGTTATGGAGGCATCTAGAGATCCATTTACGCCATCTAGACCCAAAACCTTTCCACTCAAGAACAAGTTCAAGGAACCCCCATTCAACCCTATCATATGCATGGTTCAAAGTATCGTATCGACGTGCCGTATCGGACGATCCAAAAATGGAAACGTATCAAGGATACGCACGGATACGGTCTAAAATGGTGGATACAGGTGGATACGGTGGATACATAGATTAAAACCTATCTAGATAGAAAGATAAGTTAAAAATATGTTAAATAAACATGTTTTTAGCATTATAGGGCTATACAAATAATATCTATGCATTTTAGAAGCAAATAGGCACACGCGAAAATGAATGAAAATTATAATAAAAGCTATAAAAAGTTAAATAAACCAATAAATAAGGTTAGAAAATTCATTCAAGTAATATAAGTAACACACTAAGTTATTAACACTTAAAACATCAAAATCAACAATAAATTACTATCATGATTCATAACACAACATATCTACAAAATAATTGAAACTATATCAAGAAACATGCAAATGGCATCACCAACCTCTCTTAGGAAAAAAAGTGGAACAAAAATATCAAATTTGATAAAAATATAATATTATTTTCTTATATTTTTAATTAATATTCAACAAAAACAATTATTAAAAATAATTTTATTCATGAAAAAAATGCAAGAATCATAGGGAGGATAAATCAACCCCATGTGCATCTCATATAAAAAATTGAACACAAACCGTTAAAGTTTGTATAATTTTTTTCAAAAAAAATTGGAATTTTCGTCACTTTTTTCCATATTGCAAAAAAATTCGATTTTTTTACCTAAAAACGCAATTTCAATCTATGGATTTCACTTGAAATCGATAGATTCATACAAAAGATTGTTAAATCATGCTTAAATATGAAAATATAAAGATTTAGAATGAAAAAAATCGAAAACCTAACATACCTCTCAAAACTGTTGACGAATCTTACTTTGGTTGTTTGATTCGTTGTTCGAACTTGTTTTGAAGAATTTACAGCACTAATTAGGTCGAAAATAGGTTAGAATCAATGGGGTTTGACAGATTTTTGAAAGAGTTTCTCAGGAAATGCTATCGTAGTTCTTGTAAAGGGCTGTTTTTGCGTTTTTAAACGCTACAGCCAGCTTTTAAGGGACTGTATCGATCGATACAATCGATACTATCGCGATACAGCTCGATACGAGCTGTATCGCGATACAGTTAACCAAATCGTGCCGTAAGGCACGATACTTAGTACCCTGATCATATGCCTTTTCAAGATCAAGTTTCAACAACAGACCTGAGTCGATTGAGCTTTGTCTACAACAACCTCATTTGCAATTAGGACACAATCTAGGATTTGACGACCCTGAACAAAAGCCGCTTGGCAAGGGTCAATGAGAGAAGGGAGGATGGTACGGAGCCTGATAGCTAGGACCTTTGAGATGATTTTATAAAGACTAGTGACCAAACTGATTGGACGAAAGTCCTTAATTAATTCAGCTCCTGCCTTCTTCGGGATCAAGACCAGGAATGTAGCATTAGTGACCTTATTGATTACACCATGGGTGTGAAATTCCTGTAGAGTCTTACATACCTCATCCTTTACTACATCCCAGTTATTGTGGAAAAAAGCCATAGTTAAGCCATTAGGACCAAAAGCTTTATCACCAGGCAAACTTTTAAGAGCACATAAGATCTCATCCTCTTCAAAGGGTCTTTCCAGCCATTGACTTACCTCTTGGTTTAGAGTCCTAACATTGGTTTGATGCAGCTTGAATTGATGGTGCTGATTTGAGGAATACAAATTAGAGTAGAAAGATGTTAAGGCATGTATCATCTCATCAGGATCATCAATCATTCTCTCCTCCACCTTAAGCCAACTAATGTTATTTTGTCATTTCCTTCCCCTAGCAACAGCATGGAAGAATTTAGTGTTCCCATCCCCCTCTTTAAGCCACGAAATCCGAGATTTTTGGCGCCAAGAGATTTCTTCCTGACTCAATAAAGATTGCAATTCCGACTTGATGCATAGCCTCTTGGCTCTATCTTCCTCCGATATAAGCCTTTCTTCCTCTTTCCTATCAATCTCCCCTAGATCCCCTAGAATCTGCTTCTTCCTATCCCCAATTACACCAAAGGTGGACTTACTCCACACTTGCAATTTTTTCTTGATCACTTGTAAGACCTTAATGACCTTAAACCCAGCCCATCCGTGAATGGTAGGGAGGATGTCGAACCACCAATTCTTAATCAAATCATGGAAACCCGGATGAGAAAGCCACATATTCTCAAAACAAAAGGGACAAGGGCCTTGTGGCTCCAATTCGGCGGAAAGTAGAATGGGACAGTGATCAGAGACTGTCCGCGGGAGGATACACTGAGATATAAATGGGAAATGATCGTCCCATGGGATTGACGCAACACATCTGTCAATCCGAGAGCAAATGGGGTGGGGTGGGGGGGGGGTGCGGGGGGACTAAAATTTGGCCATGTAAAATCTCCACCATTGAGAGGATAATCAATCAATGACATATCACATATCCTGAATCCACTCCGAGAAGGCTCTCATGCTACGCGTGACATGCATCCGACCGCCACTTCTTTCAGAAGTAAATCTCACAACATTAAAGTCCCCCATGACAACCCACGCCTGATCATCTCCTGGATGTAATAAGTGAAGTTCATTCCAGAAGCTTTGTCTCTCTCTAGGTTGACAAGGGCCATAGACCCCCGAGAAAAACCACTGAAATTGATCCTGAAGGTGGAGGAAGGAGACTGAGATAGAGAAAGTCTGAACCATTATAGAAGACCCAGAGAGGACGGATGAATTCCAAATCAGAATAATACCCCCAGAGCGACCCACAGAAGGTATAAACTCCCATTGGCATGGACGCCTACCCCACAAACGCGTAATCAGTCTACTGTCAACTAATTCCAGTTTAGTCTCAAGGATTAACAAGATATCCGGTTTTTGGGAAGAACAAACTAATCTCACAGCCCTCTTCTTTTCCACTGCCCGCAACCCTCTCACATTCCAACTTACAATCTTCATGGTGAAACCTCTGGACCCTTTGAACTACTCCCCAAAACCTGATTGACCACGGAAGAGATAGAGACCTCGCGACCCTCCCTAGACATGACTTTAGCAACAATAGAATCTAAGAATATTTTTATAACTTCAGACAAAAGCAGACCTTCCTCCTCTGATTCAGAAAACCATGAAACCCCCTCACCCTCAACTTCAGCCCTAAAAGGACCCACAACCTCATCCCTGTTATGCACGCAATTCTGGTTATACTGGGAATGGTGGGGATAATTAGAACTTCCCAGCTTAGAAGTGTGTTCATCAAGATCAACAAGTGCATCATCCGATAGTAAAGGAATTGAATTAAGTGGGGTGCCAAAATTAAGTTGCATACTTGGAAAACGCTCATGATTACCAATAGGATATGTGAAAGATTGGGTAGGATGAAAAGGATGAAGCTTGCACCCAGCAGATAATCTCCCAAAATTCTCCACCTCCTTTGACTGCCTTGAGGTACTTGGATCTAAAAGGATACCCTTCAAGCGACTTGCAACATGACGTGTGTTCTCCACAACCGCCGCCGTAGTCTGAGGAGGTACATCCATTTCTACCCCTAACGCTCTCGCAGGTGAGGTAGCGTCATCCCCATTCCTTATAGGAGATGAAGAAGTCGGATCAGCTACTGAATGATTACTCCGAACCTTGCACGCCCCTAGCACACCTAAATTTTGATTCAGTTGATTTAGAACTTCGGTATCCACCAGTATACCCACTGCTGCAAGAACTTCCAAGACGCATTTCTCAACTTCAGTGCGCCACGGATCTGAAGCCGAACGAGGAGGGTCAGGGAGTGAGGTAGACGACTGCTGAAGAAGGGGAGCAGCTTGACGGCTTAAAGGGCCCCTGCCCAGGATCCCCTTTCCTTTCACGGCTTCAAACACGTTGTGACGAACACTCTTCTCATAGTTCTCTCCACCGTTGCTATCTCCCATTAAAACCCGGTGCCCACGCATGAGCACAGGTGAAGGTGGGGAAGGTGAGCACAACTCTCTTAATTCTCTCACACCCTCTGAAATGGTAGACGCAAGAAATGGAGGGGTGACTTGAGCTCCCTGCTGCAGCACAAGTAAAGAACAGGGCCCCACTCCCTGCTGCAATACGGGTCCAGACCTGGGCCTCGATCTAGAAGTAGGCCCCACTCCACCCATATGCTGACGGTGTCGTTCGCAAGCTCCTAACTCAATGGGGGACGGTCCTACTACTTCCTCATTTTGTCTCACATGCTGTGAGTCAAAAATAACAGGAACGAGATGGGTAGAGTGGTCTCCATTTAATGCACGTCTTGTTGAGCCATCATATTGGAGACTCGTGGAACACCTGTGAAATACTCCATCTCCCGCGCCGCCATGGGCATGGAGGAGAGTATCCCGATATGATTTCACCTGACACAAGATGGCCACCTCATCATCCCTAACCTCCAGCCATTGCTTCTCCATGTGAATGCAGATGTAAAGCTCGTAACTGGCCTAGTGATCCTTCACCACGATGCAGCGGGGAACAGACCTACATGAGGTTACCTTAATCCACATTCGTATCCCTCCACTTAACTTGCCTGAAGAGATAAGCGAACCTCCACGAATGAACCTCCACACAGGTCGCCAATTTGCTTCATAGAATCTAGTGATAGTAAATGAACAGGTAGACCGCACACAATAATCTGCATCCCATCAGAGCTCCCATGCTCTGCTCCTGTGGCATAGCCGTTAACCCATGGAGAGAAGCTCATCGAACCTCCTTGGAAAGACATTTCTAATTGCTATACCAGCCGTGAAGCAACGTCCACTGAAGAAGGGAAACATAAAGCTTCCACTGGAGAGAGAGGAAGGAATAGAACAAGAGATTGAAAACTGCACCACGATGATATTTCCTTACCAAAACCACCCCAATCCGCAACACTGGAAGAGCTTTTTCCTAGCACAGGAAATTTCCAGCAGCTTTCCATCGGAGGATTAGTTTGAGACAAACAAAGCTCGGGGAGGGTGCCTTGCTGAATCCTGATATGCTCTGTATCGTTGTGTTTTGCCCACCCCAGAATGACTCTAGGACCTTGCGAAGTGACTTTCGATGAACAAGGTGAACACCCCCACTGGAGGTACTCCCATCTCCCATATTTTCCATCCTCCGGAAAGATCATACAGCATCTACGACTTCTACAAGGGCCAACACTCTCAAGGCGTAAATATGAGCCCCTTCGGTTTCAGCACATACCAGGGACAACACTTCCTGGCCACGACGAAGCCTTTGTATACCTCCGACACCTAGACCAGCGCAGAACAGTTTTGAACTATGGAGAAACCAGCTCCGTTCAACTTCGCCGAAGACAACGAAGGAGCAGAGACCTTCCCTTCTTTCAGTGACACGAAGAGAACACAGAGAGTGCTCAAAAACAAAATGCTTAGATTGTATCCAAGCTTCACGAACGTCACCATTGATAGAATCCATTTAACGTCAGCACCTCACCGTCGAAGCAAAAGGAATCCACAGCACTATCGAAAGGACCCAGAAGATGAAGAAGAAAGATTTCACGTCACATACGAACGACACCGACGAGACTCTCCCGCAGATTCACCCCGTCGTCAAAGCCTGACCATCAAATTGTTCCGTCATCGAGCCTCACTTGATCTCTTATAAAACAAGTTCATAAAACTTGTTTTATAAACTCCATCCATGTCTTTTTACGTCTTACTCTTGATCTCTTATGCCTTCAATATGCATCATCTCACACCTTGTTAAAAATGCATCTCTAGGTCTCCGCTTTACATATACAAACAACCTTAACCTACTCTACTCAATTTTTTCCTTAATGCATGTTATGCCTAACTAATTTCGAATATTTTCATTTATTACTTTGTCTTTTCAAGTTTTGCCACATCTCCATCTTAGCAGCCTCGTCTCGGTGACACTCATCTTCTAAACATGATGTTTCTTTGTTGTCCAACATTCTACTCCATGCAACATAGCTAGTCTAATTGTTGTCTTATAAAACTTGCTCTTTAATTTAAGTGGAACATGCTTATCACATAATACCCTAGAAGACCCCCTACACTTAAGCCAGCCATCTCTAATCCTATGTCCAACATCCTCATCAATTTCTCCATATTTTTGTAATACTGACCAAAGATATCCAAATTTATAACTTAAAGCGATATCTTGATTGTCAATTCTAATAGGTTTATTCGTTATACTGTTATTTGCATTAAAAGAACATTTCATATAATCAGCTTTCAAACGACTTCTTTTAAAACCTTTTCATTAATGCATCTCTCCATTTAGTTACATATATAAAATAAAAACAAACCAACATACATGTGAGAGAACATAAATGAGAGCTTCATTAAATGTACTAACAAGCTCTAGTATATAAGCTTTGCTTATAAAATAAAAGAAAATGTATTTGAATGTATCAATTACCTAAAAACAAGAATATAAGTGATCAAACATGAACAGAAATAAACATAAGCACTGAAAAGCCACCCATTATAAAGCAAATTAAAACACATAACTAATACAAAAACTGCATACCCACTATTAATACAAAGCATACTACACAAATGATCATCAATATCAAACAAAGTTTCAAGCAAGATCATATTTAGGATGATTTGATCCCAAAAAATATTGAAAATAAATAACTTTTATGCAAAAAAATCACGAGACCATAGAATTGTTAGAATAGACAAGGATTCATCACACTATATATTTTTTAATACTTTTCCGTGTATAAATAAGATTACATTTTTTTTCTTTTTCTTTTTTTTCTTTTTTTGCTAAATAGTGTGATGAATACACAAAGTTGATACATCAGCACCAGATTCACCACTTAGTTGAATAAGGTTGACTGAAAAAGAAATTAAAAAAAAAAAAGGAGAAATTCTGTATTACTTTTTTGTTTTTTAAATCCCAAAAAAATTTTCAAAAATTCCATATTTTTTCAAGCTTTGATCAATGCTTTTCAAATAAAATCCATAGATCTATGATTTAAGTAAACCAAAAAATAGATTTCAACTCAAAAATATGTGTAAAAACAAATTGTATACAACATTTTCTCATACACATGTAAAGCTGGTGAAATCTGTAAATTTGGACTTTGATCTTCTACACAAAGCCAAATGAGGATTAATCAACAGCAATTAGGTCTTTTTTGCTTTTGAATCAATGGGTGTAAGAGTATTTTAGTTGGTTTTTTGGATTGGGACATCTGAATATTCAAAAGGAAGAGATTCTTTTGGGATTTTTTTTCCTGAATGAACAGTGCTTTTTGTGAAGTATTATACCCTGTACATATAGGTGTAATTTTTAGCTTCCCAATTTTTTTTTTTTTTTTTTGGAATAATGATATGTATTTTCTAGCTTCCCAATTTTAAACTAGTGTATCATATTGACCAAGTCGATACTCGATATGCATCAACCAATATAGTCAATATGACATGATATTTTGAAAACACTACTACATGTACAAACCATCTCAATTGATTTTACTTTATCTCTTATTCAGCCTACTCCTAGAAGCTTTCAAACACATCCTTTCATTATTTTACCTTTGTATGTTTTTATACACATCAAATTAAATGTACTTAGCCATGGTCACCCGATGAATTTATTGCTTCTGCATCAAACAACTAGACATTCCATATGTTATAGCATGCGTTCACAGTCAACTAATAGAATTTGTCTTTTCATCTTTTAGTTGAATGTAAAAACCTCTTAGAATCTATCGTTGATTCTATTTCATTATCGTCCATTGTATCTGCTGCTTAGTAAATAACCAATCCAAGGAATTGTAGTCATCTTTGAGAATCACTTGGCTTTTTCTTCTTAGCAGTGCTTCATCCAATTGCTATTAATGCAGGAGCTAAATTCCATAAACCCAACACAATTCAATTTGCTTCAAAATTTTCAGCTTTCCATTTACTCTCATATAAATTTTGGTTTCACCGAAGCCGAATCATTTGTAAACAACATACATAAAAGCAAAAAGGTAAGAGCACATAGTTGACCCTAGTGTACGACTTTTCATTAAATATAAATTGATTCATCACCATTTGTATTCACACTGGTTAGTGGCCCCTTAAAAATGCACTTGGTGGCATTGATTACCGGTGCAATTTATTGGTACTCCTTGACTAAAGCTCACACTAAATCCCACAAATTTACAACCTAGTAACTTGTTCTAAACTTTCTATACAAGACAACTTCATGGAGCTTTGATGTGGATGTATTTGTGTGTACACATTTAAACAAACAACAATGTTGAAATCAACAATTCCATTTACATCACAAATCAGAGTGACATGTGCAATCCTTTAAAGTATCTTATGACACAGACACAATTTAGTTATTAGGTTATGTTGTTTATTTTGTCACACCTTTTGGTTACATATCGCTCCCACTTAAGTTGTGTGCCTCTATACCCGTATCAGTGTTTGTCGTGATACCAACATATACTTGAGGAGTGCCCAAATGCATTCTTTTGTTTCGAAGTAGCATACACTTTAAAGATCAATACTTTGGAAATAGAAACTTTTGGAATAGCGTAAAAGCTACTTGGGTATTCCTATGGACGCTACACATAAACATAGTTCATTTATCAAAAGATATAAATATAATTTATTAAACGACCGTTGCACCAAAAAGCTTAACATGGTATTTGAGCGGTCGTTTAACATGGTATTTGAGCAAGAGATCTTGTGTTTAACTCCCAAGAGCGAGTTTGCATTTATTTGTATATGGGATGTTCATACCCTATGTTTGTCCTCCCCATGTATGTTCCTGTGCAAAGTCCCACATGCGAGGGAGTATTGAAATCTATATTTTTTATCGATAATAAAAAAGATTATATTAAAACATAGGAAGCTGAGAGATGATTCCAATAAGCCCCAAAATAAACTAGACGAATCTTTAAAAATTCTCTTGTTCCTCCCTTTGCATAACGCCCAAAGAATTACAGCCAGTGCCAAGTTCCACAATACTTCATACCTCAGAACTCCTTTGTTATAATTCCAAGACTGCAACACTTGAATCAAATCTTGAGGCTGCACCCATAACTTCTCAGTAGGAAAACAGACCACAAATCATGAGCAACCTTACAATGAACAAACAAGTGATTTACAGACTCCATATCAGATTTGCACAATACACATTTGTTTGGGATTTGCCATCCTTTTTTCATGAGGTTATTTATTGTCAAAACTCTCCTCAATACTGCTGCCCATATAAAGAAGCCAATTTTGGACGGAAGATTGGGTTACCACGGCATTTCTTAAATACGTAGTTGCGCCTTCACCTATCAGCTTAAGCTTTTAGGTGCAACGATCATTCAACATAATACTATCTCAAAGTCCATAGAGGCAAATTTGGGAAAAATGTAAACCACAAGGAAGAATCTTTATTTTGTATGTGGAGTTACCACCACTTATCCAAGGGTGGGAAGATTGCCCCTATCAGAAGCATTCTTTCGAATCTTCCAACATGCCACGTGCCCATCTTCAAAATTACAGCCTCAATGGCTTGTCAAATTGAGAAACTACAGAGAAATGGATAGACTATTTTGTAAAAAATGAAATCACAGTGCTTTTCAAAACAAAACATTCCAAATGGTTTATTAACATGAGAAAGTATGTCTTCCTTATGTTGAGTATATGTATACCTTGCCTATCGTAAATAAAAGTTAAAAGTCATAAAAGAACCTGAAATTCCAGTGGTCATGCATAACTTCATAAGTACCATTCATCTCATCAATGCCAGATCTTATTCATTTATTTGACTCAGGTAGAGGTAATCCTTTATTCATTCATTATCATGAGGGAATAGCCAAGCCATCCAGTTACCAGGAAGTTTTCTTCAAATGGCTAAAGTTTGAGTGTCTAATAAAGTCAAATCAAGGACTCATAAATGAATCAAGCAAATGCGAATAGTATACTTGTTAGTCCTCGATAAAAGAACAATATTTCATTGCACTACTAAAAGAAACATTGTCCAAGCCTCACCTAACATGTGAAATTTTCAACATAATGTACCTCTCCAAATATTTACAAGATTGAAACGAAAGAAACCCAATACAACATGATTTACACTTCACCAGCTTAAAGATAGCAGTTAAATTTAAACTGAAGTATTAATTAAAGATCAGAATAAGTCAAGTTCAGTAAAAACACATTCACACTGTATACATGCAACTCCTTTCCACCGGATAAAGAAAGTCAGATAATGGAAATCATCATGCATGCTAAAATAAATAGACATGATGATGCCACTAATGAAACTAAAAAAAAAGAGAGAGAGAGAGAAAAAAAGGGTAGAAAAACAAAACCTCATAGACCAACTTGTCTTTCCCCAGCACTGCGAAGCATCCTCTCCCATTTTCTGTGAGAAAACTGAAAAGACCAATTGTTCCAGTCCTCGGGAAGTTTTCTACCCTCAGCCAACAGGAAAAGGTAAAACCCTTACTGTGAGGCCACTGCATGGGTGTTTTTATAACAATCCCCTAAAGAAATAAGAAACAAAAAGATAATTAATTACAAGACAGAATCAGCTAACGCAAGCCAAAATTATAACCTAACAAGTAACATGATATCTATTAACATAAGAAATGTACAAGTCAGCAGTTTTTACCAATTATCATTATTAGCATTATTATTTTTATAATCATTATTCATATTGTTCAGCTTTTTAATTATTATAACTATTCTTATTATCATTATCATTTTTTATGGAAAATGACTATTATATTAAGTAAAAAGATAGAATGGACATGAGTGGTAGGGAGATTTGGGCTATGCCCAAACACTATACACTCTCTCTTAAATAACAGAGAGACTTGAGATACATCTCCCCTCTAAACATCACTAGATCTCCCTATGGAAAATACAAATGAGAATTCCTCATGCACACATCCCTAGTCTCCATCAGCCCTGTCATCTCCCCCACTGGGTACACAATGTATAGAATTCGCCTCTCTAGGTACATGGATTAACGAGGCGTTTAACTCACGTGCCAAATATCTGGCTCTACGAGTAAGATGTGACAGTCTCCAAGATCCAATGTCATCTCTAGACATCCATCTCATAATGGTAGCTGAATCTCCTTCCACAGCTAACTCCATCCCCAACAGTCTAGCTTCGGTGATCCTAACTAAAAGAGTTAATAACTCGGCTTGGATTGCATCCCCAACACCCACTGTTGCAAAACAATCCTACAATCCATGAAGGTCCTGGGTTGCCTAAAGAACGAAACAGAACTTCTATTACAAAGAATACAGATGAGTAGGAGGAGTCAAAGGGCCCATTCCAAAAAGGGGGGGAAAAGCCAGAGAACAAGAGGTGAAAAAAGCTGACCAACAACACCAAAAAGGAACTAAAGAAGCAATTTAAGAATAAATCAGTAGCCTCAACATCTCCGAATATCGGCAGATAAGCTAATTCAATTATTAGCTAGTATCAAATGTTTAGAGTTGCTCTGAAATTAGAGTTTTATTAATGAATTAAAATTTTGTAGAAAAAAAAGCTTAAACAATTTAGCCTTTGAGGAATTTCATGCAATATTGTGCCTCATATTTGGAACAAACGTTATCATATATTTGGGTTGAAAGGCTTATAATGGATATTGTATTATAATTCTCTAACTATAAAGTTATATCTATATATACATTTTAAGTGTTCAGTGACCGAGCATGTAAGACAGTAATTTCTAAGCATAGAACATATGCATTACTTAACTAATATCATTACTTCTATAATGTTCGGAACTATTTCGGTGTAGACATGTCCAAATAATCATTTCAAAAGGTTTCATTCAAACTTTCCTTTTTCTCCCAAGGTTTCCCTCATTTCCCCAACTTTTTCAACAATATTGACAAGTCCCCTCATATATCGAGCTGTACTTATCCTTTCCCAAGACTGCAATATATATATATAGTGATATTGATAATGAAAAACCTTGCTACCTTCCCCTCTCTCATAGTTCTCTCCCCAACAGTTTTTTTTTTTTTTTTGTGTGGATAAATAATAAGAGAATATCATTAAGAATGAAAATCAATACTAGTAAAACAGCAGCAACTTGCCCCTACACACATATATAGAATATACACTCCATTATGGAGTCAAGAGAATCCATTAGAAAAACAAATCAAGCAAAACATTCCACAACCATTCCCTCCCTAACTGCACCTGCTTCTGCAAGGTTATCAGCCACTTCATTGGCAGATCTAGGTTCTAGATTGAAGTATTCCATTCTAGTGACAGACTCGAAACCTTTGTAACGATGTGTACATAGCTCTCTCTTCACAACTAACCTTCTCTCAACCTCACCACACAACAAGCACATGCGCGTGCGCTCGCACCATTATCGTATTCGCATCAAGGGTAGAAGTTAAATATCTTTAGAGAATGTATACACTATTCACCCGCATATATAGCACACTTGATTGTGCATGAGGTTGAGTATTTTGGTGTGTTTATTCCATATAGAAGTATGCCTAGGATTTCATGCATCCTAGACCTCAAGTAACATTTAATAAGAACATCCTAGACCTCAAGACCTCAAATATCTTGAGTATTTTATGCTTTTGTTATTTATATTGCTGTTAATGATTATTAGTTGCTTGCAGTTCTACATGTTAAAGTTTTGCTTGGGACTTAAATTGTAGGATGATACCTACTGGGCTTTGTGCTCATTACTATCATATATTCCAGGTGATTATGATGTTGTATGCAAGGATCAGGAGTAGGATAACAAATAGGATGTGGACATATACTACAATCGGCGTATCTTGGCGTTGATAAATCTAAATAGTGTATGATAGGTAGAGAGACTGGTTAGAGTTATTTGAAGTTATTGGTTAATTGATAGGTTATTATCACAGGTTATTTATTTAAATTATTGTACACTCTGATATTATTCGTAATAATATTATTTGGATTTTTAGTCTCCTATGTGTAGGATCTTGGAATTTTATTTGGTTTTAAATTACATGGATGTATTTAACATCTTTGGACATGTAAGTAGGTTGTAGCTACTTAGGTTTCCATATTGGGGTGTATGGAGACTGCAGTCATGTTCTAAGATCCCTAATACCCCCATAGTCATTATTATATTATATTAATTAATGTTCATAGGGATATTTATATATTTGGGAACAGATCGTGACAACGATATCCCCAAGAACTAGGGCAATATAGAGGCCCAACCAAAAAGAGATATAATAATGGCATAAAGTAAAAAAAACACATAAAAAATAGTAAGTTGAAAAGGACAGCAGGCATAAAGTAACAAGAAACACATAAAAATAGTAAGTTGAAAAGGACAGCACGTATATTAATAAATTTATCAATGAAAATCATTGTGCTTTTGTGGAATCAAGATGATTAAGAAAACAACAACACTTTTTCTACTTGATACTCATTTTCCATTAAACTAGTTGAGTTGACAAAATGTGAAATCAAACATTGTCGCTGTCATCATCGTCATCATCAACATAAACCAGTTCCCACCAAAGTGGGGAAATGTGAAATGGATGAACAAAAATTATGTCGTAACTAAATCTCTATTGACCGCCTATTTTTTTTTTTTTTTTTTATTGACCGCCTATTATGCTATGTCATAAGACTCATAACATCAATGTCCATAATAAAATCCATCATAAGAATACAAATATGAAGAAAAGAACATCCAGACATATATCAGACTTTAAAGATTAAAATTATTGTATAATAAGTACTTGCCAAACACTCAAAGGGAATATAAATACTTTCTAATGCAGATTCCAAAAGTACAGATCATTTTCTTGCTTATTTTCGGCTTTTCACACACACACACACGCACCCCCCCCCCCCCCCCCCCCCCCAAACTTTCCTTCCTTTTATGATCTTTTGTGGTCAGAGGTACAGAGATAATTCAGGCTTATTTTTCATTATATATCACAATATATATCATTGATCAACATGAAAATTACAACAATTTAGACACATTTTAAAATCCAGAACATCAAACCAAATTGTGAACTCAAATAGCCCACTCGAATAAATTGTTCCCATAAACATAACAGCAACATGAAATTGTTGAGGATTAATGACTGCTAGAAGTCCAAAAGTAAATTGCAGCTCCTATGTGAATACATAGAAAGAAGAAATGATTCTTGCCATGTCCGAGCAAACCAAAACTACAAGCAGATTTACAATGACCATAAAAAACAACTTAGGAGAAACATGAGATTAATAATTCACAGGTAAATATAAATCAGATATGAACATACAGAATCGTTCCCATTGAGATCAAAAAATGCAGTTGGGCCTCTTTCATTGAGCATGGATTTGATGCTGGTCAACAGCAATGAGAGGTCCCTTTGCCTACTCTCACTTTTCTCACTACGGAGGATGGCAAATATTTTACGTATGTCCTTCCCTGATATGCTATGTCCACCAATGACCTGAATTAACTGCGTGATCTTCAAAATCACACTGTCATTATCCTCCTGTGAAAACCAGTCAAGAAGAAAACTAAGTGCTCCAGCTCTGACACACGAAGCACGATTGGAGATAGAATCTCTGAGAAGTTGCTGAAATGTATTGAGCCCGTAATGTTCCAACGGATCACTGCTCTGCCCAGCCGTTTAAAAACAAGTGAAGACTCAGAACAACATCAAGTTATACAACAAAAGGAACACCATAATCCAAATAAATTTCAGCAGTTGTCAAAGATTATTTCAAGAAATAAAAAAAAAAATTTTAAGAAGACAAGTAGAACAGCCGAAAAAATGACAAACCTTCTGCAGAACACAAAGAAAAAGTATAATCACATCTTCATTCTGCACCAAAAGGAAACAAAAATAATTTAAAAAATGATCCAAAAAATTGGATGCAATGATAACTCTTGTAGCCAACTACCCATATTCCATAAGCCAGATTAAGTGCAAAAGGAATCATGATATTAACATAAACTAATGGCCATATAAACATAAGATGACCCACATGAATGATCCTAACAAACATTCTGGATAGGTTATTCATCAATGAATCACCTTTATCATGGGATTTGTTTTGATATCAAACTTCCCATCAACAAGCATGTCCAGCAGGGCATTCAGAAGCCTTTCACTTGGCAGCCACTGGCAAAAGTCCAGTAGCAAACTTTGCATTGTCTGATAACCCTTACCAACAAGAGCTCTAAATGCAGCCTGAAAAAGGTTCAAGGAGTATCAGAATAAAAAACATAAGGCAAAAGAGTCAACAAATGGGAAAAGGGCAAAAAATGTACCAGAGAAGATCCTAATTGCCCTGATTAAAAATTGAAAACAGAACAAACATAGCAAATACTTGGTAGACACACACAAATAAAATAATGCACAAATCAAAGGATGTGAAACCTAGCAGTCTATAATTAATACTGCCTTGGTGAGTTTTCAAACAAAAGATAAGTAAACCAACACATACCAATGCATAACAAAATATATGTTAAACGGATGCGGAAGACATCCTTTCTAATTCCCATATCTCAAGACACAGGAACTCAGCTGAATCTTCTATATATTCTATGTTTTTAGCTAAGAAGCACCATAGAACTACACTACCTACAAATCAGCAGTTTCACACATTTAGAACCTGGATGGTTCGTTGGAGTATTATAGTATAGTCAGAAACCAGAGTTCCAATTGTCTCGTAAAATTGTCCACACTCCACAATAAAGAACTTTGGTGAGACACTTAACACACATAGGGAAGCATCTCTGGAAAAAAAAAAACCACCCGCCAGTAAAAAAACCATTTTCAACATAACAACTATTTCTACACAAATGCCTTTCCTTAAGCAAACATTAAAATTATACGGCCACTGATTATATGTGATAAAACTTATAATGCACACACTAATGGGGCGGACATGGTTTGAAATATATTCCATATGACCATTGCAGAATGTCACATATCAGATGAACAGTTTGCATTGACCACCTCATCGTTCCATGTGGCGAAATGGTCTTTCTCACCAAACAAATAAACCCTTTGATGTAGACCAAAACACCTTTCGACAATCGCTATTTTTCCCCAGCGATTTGGAAATCGCCAAGGATTTTTCCCTAGCGAAAAATCTCTGTGCGTCGTCGAAACATAGCAAAATTTCGCTGCATTTCAACAACGAGCTTTTTTTTCAGTTTTTTAGGCTCGCATGTGTGCGGCTCACACATGCAAGCGACATTAAAAGAGGTGCCAATCGATTTGGGCGAAATTTCGCCCAAATCAATCAATGAACGTAGCAGAGAAGGGGGCTTTCATTTCTAGCTCAAATATTTTGTAAAAAACACCAAATCCAAGCTCAAATCAAGGGTATTCTCATCACTATACTTGATAGAACTGATTTGAGAGTGATTTGCTCCAATTTAGAGGAGATTCAAGTTCAAATAGCAACCTCATGTTAGGTAAGAAATGGGGAAACTTGTTTTTTTTTATTTTTCTTGATCGAAAGTGCATAGAATCATTTCATATTATGAAATGTGTTACTCTATCACCCGATCTATAGATGGGTGTCGGTGTTTTATTTTTTGCATAAAAAATTTATTTTTTAGCATTTTTTTTGGCAAAAATTCATATAAAATCGTTTTTTAATTAATTTAAATTACATAAACCTTGTATAATATTATGATAATTATGTATAATATATGTGAACACCCGATCTACAAATGGTTGTCCCCGGATTAATTTTACAAAATTTATCATTTTTTTGAATTCATTAATCCGAAAATTAATAAATTATTCATAAAATTAATAAAAAATAGAAAAAATAGATAACTTCTCAAATTTAATTTATTTATTATAGAAAATTTTATTTTGAAAAATCGGAGTTTATGTAATTTTTTTATATTAAAATTTTTCTGGAATTATTAAAAATATTAAAATAAGGTGGAAAATTGAAAAAAAAATCTAAAAATTAATATGGTTTATAAATAATAAATTATAATTAATTGGTAATGTTGGTATACTAATTTATTATTGTGGATTATTAATAATCATAATTTTTTATTGTGCTCTGTGCAGGGGTTCAGATTCCACTGTGTAGCCGTTTTATTTTAATTTCTGCGTTCTTGGTTACCTTGTTAGAGACAGTATGGCATCTGGCAATAGTAGTGGAGGGGACCACCCTAGTGGCAGGAGACAGGATATTGGTTGGGTCCATGGCACGAGATTCAAGGGAGACAGAAATAAGACTGTCTGCAATTATTGCCACCAAGTCATAAAGGATCGAGTATCACGGCTGAAGCAACATTTGGCACACGGCTACAAGAACGTGGCCAACTGTCCTCGAGTCCCTCCAGAGGTTAAGAGGCAGATGAGAGAGCACTTACAGCCAAGGAGTGCATCTAGGGAAGAGAGGAGGCACGCACAGGAGGAAGTTAGACGTAGATTGGCACAACCTATCCAACCCCCTATGGCTGAGGATGATGATGATGATGATAATACAGTGTACCCAGAGGACATGGTGACAGAGGCAAAGAGGGAAGCATTTAAAGCCTCAGTACGAGCATCTTTGCAGTCTGAGTTTGAGAGGAGAGAGGCAGGGAGGTACGGATTTCACAGAGGTGGTACCTCTAGAGGAGATGTAGTTGATATTGATGCTCCTAGACATGGGGCTGGGCCTGGGCCTGGGCCTGGGCTCACTCATTCTCAGAGCACCAGGATGCCCGAGTATCCTATGGAGCCTAGTATGTTCCGTTCATCTGGTGCCAGGCAGAAGAGATTGAACGATATGTGGGGCAAGTGCAATGTCAAGCAGAGGATGGGGAAATTCATATCAAAAGTCTTTATCTTCAATCACATTCCAGCAAATGCAGCAGCGAGCCCACATTTCAAGAATATGGTCGATGTTATCCAGGGTTAGGGAGTCTTGCCTCCAACGCCTCGGGAGATTATGGGTACGTACTTGGACGAGGAGGAAGCAGAGATGAGAGACTTTATTACATCCTTACGACCCCATTGGCAGCAGTTTGGAGTTACCATCATATGTGATGGATGGATAGGTCCTAGTAAACTATTCATCATCAATTTCATGGTGTATTGTAGAGGCAGGGCAGTGTTCTTGAGATCTATTAACGCATCACACAATATCAAGGATGCGCCCTATATTACTGGCCTATTAGAGAGCGTGAGAAGCGGTTAGCCCCGACCATGTGGTTCAGATTGTGACAGATAGTGGCAGTACATTCAAGAAAGCCGGCTAGACATTAGAGCAGCGGTATAACCTCTATTGGGTGTCGTGTGCCGCACATTGCATCGACTTGATGCTAGAGGCGATTGGCAAGAGAAGCAATGTACTTACCACAATGAGGGATGCACAATCACTCACCACATTTGTGTACAACCACAATTATGTACTTGCGAAGATGAGAGAGATGTGGTGGGGACATAGTTCGACCGAGGATTACCAAATTCGACACGAACTATATTGCATTGAAGAGTATTTTGAGGCACAGGCAGGGATTGAGATCTCTCTTTACCAATGAGGATTGGACGAGCTATAGAGAGTCGTGCGGATATGGAGAGGAGAGTAAAGGATATTGTTTTGTCCAACAGGTTTTGGGAGAAAGTGTGAAAGTTGATTGATGTACTGGAGCCTATATACCGTGTACTAAGGATAATTGACACAGATGCCTATCCCACAACAGGATCTATATATCAGTGTATGGTGGTGATGAAATCTTAGATTCAAGCCGCATCATCCTCATCGTACATCTGAGTACACAAGATTATTAATAATAGATGGTTCAAGTCGCTAGCTCATCCTCTGCATTCAGCAGGTACAATTATATTTCTATTTGAATCTTTTATGTTCAATAACGTTTATAATTATATTTTATTTGTACTAATGTTTTTTCTTGTAATCGTCAATGTAGCATATTATTTGAAACCTAAGCATCATTATAAGGATAACCTTGGCACACGCATTGACCTCTGCGCTTCAGTCCACCAAGTCTTCATGAAGTTGGACCCCCATTCAGATGCAGTTGGGGAATTTGGAAACGAGGTAGGACCGTAGTTCTTAACTTGACTTATCCATATTATTTCTTCTTAATAGTTATATTAAATACTAACCTTTCAAATTCCACTACCAGCTAATACTATTTAGAGATGCAATGGGCTCGTTCGAGGACGACGATGATGCCGTGTAAGTGACAAAGGATTGTGAATATTAATTATTAAATGATTTTTCTTTATTCTAATTTCTAAATAAATGTTAATATTTTCTATTTATAAATCCAGGTGATTGGTTGGCGATGTATGGGACAGGTGCCCCCACACTGAGGAAGCTAGCATGTCGCATATTGGCTCAGACAGCATCTTCCTCTGCTTGTGAGCGCAATTGGAGTACGTTTGCACTCATACACACGAAGCAGAGGAACCGGCTAGCTTATCAGATGTTGCATAAGTTGGTTTTCTGCCATTACAACATGAGGCTAAGGACGAGACAGTTAGAGATAGAGCAGCGCACCACGTCAGTGAAGGATCCTTTGGACGTGTTATTCAGTAATGAAGTTGATGAGGAGGATCCATTCGCAGAGTGGTTTAGATGTGTTGAAATGGATGAGCTTAATGGTCGTCCTAACCCAGTCATTGCACACACTGCAGCAGAGATGGGCATCGATGTGGATGTAGCTATGGAGGAGGAAAGGGGGGAGGGCAGCGGAGACTCACTAAATAGATCTGTAAGAGTTGTTCCTCCCTTCGTTACTGCGACGACATCAGCCCCAGTCCCAGCCCCAGCCCATGGACATGTTGTCATCATCATCAGAGAAGGAGGAGACAGATGAGGAGGATGAGTCCGGATCATCAGATAATGATGACGGAGATGGTGGTACTAGTGGTACTCATCATGGTGTTGGCACCAATGGCCCGGGGCTGACCCCTTTTACTGGAGAGGCAGCTTTCCATCATGCCACACAGAACACTAACCACAGGTTTAAAGGCCATAATGAAAGTGAGGCACATTCCTATCAGAGGAGGAAAGGCAAGGAGAAATAGCATACAAGGATGCACGATGACTCGTCCTCCATAGCACAGAGTTTCGGATCTTTAGATGTTGGAGGATCATCGAGTTCTTTTGGAGAGCAGTATCCACCACAGCTGAGCCAGGGATACTATCCATTCTATTATCATTAACAACTTGGGCCAGCAGATTCATTAGATAGTAGTAATTACGGTACATCATACGGATATCCTGGAGCACACATGCAGACATCTGATCCATTTTGGATCTTTCCAGTGAACCCATATCCATACGGTTATTATGCTATGCTTATACCTACTGCTACTGGATCTGTAGCACTAGCCCCTCCATACGAGCATCCTGGTTATCCTACACCGTCTCCTCCGTCACCACCACAGTCAGAGCCAGATCGGTGCTACTATTATGATGATTTCCCTCCAATTGGTATCATGGCACACATAACACAGGAGGAGTATGGGCAGCATGTCCGTTCATATCAAAAAGAGTACAGATTTCGAATGGGATGGAAGCGTTACTGCCACTTTATTGGCGAGAGAGCAAGGTTTGAGCTGCGTCATTCATTTCATTACTGATTTGACGGTATGATTGTATGTTTTTTACTCTATATATTGTTGTTTTAGTTTAATTTAAAATTTGGATCCTATTTGTCATTTTTTATTTAAGCACAGCGCACATCATCACCCCAATCATTACATTTACATGTCACATTGCGTTTGCATGATTTTTTGAAGTATATAACAGCTACTTGTAGTAATTTAAATACAATTATACATGCAAATGCAATTATTTTACATATTATTGTTGCAAATCATTCATTTTCAGACAAAAAGAGGGAAAAAAGAGCTTTCTGGCGAAATTTTGGCCTCGCTCGATTCGCTGGAAATCCATTTTTCTAGTGAATCGGCAACATCTCCGCGGCGTGCCGCCGAGATGTCGCTCGATGCCCTGGGCGGCACACCCAGCAGCACCGAAACTATAAACCTTGCTTTCAACAAAAACTAATACATGGAAAAATCTCCGTCAAGGTTAAAATCAAACTAGACGCTACCCGTGTTGTATCAATAGGAGTACCTTGTCTAAACAAAAGCATCTACGCAACATTTGCCACAATGTACTTTTGTTAAACAAAAGGGTCTCCGAAACATTGTCACAATGCAAAGATCAGAAGACAATACATGAGGCTTTCATTACACACATTGTTTACTGTTTCTCTCCAGTCTCCAAACAACCTCAGGCTCTCAGCGACACGTTTTGTGGGGTTATTTCACTCATTTATAAATTGAGCGAAATTTCGAGCGACACAAGCAAGACAGGAGGTAGCATGCTGAGCAAAACGGATGAAATGAGGGAAGTGCTACCTTTTTTAACCAAAAAAAGAAAAAAAAAATTTTTCTATTTAAATTGACGAAATATAGTGAAATACCCCTCAAATCCCAACCAAAAAAAAAACCACAGATTTTTTTCCGATTTTTCCAGCATTTAGGCACGCTACCAACATGCCGCTGCAATTTCGTTTAGTGCCCTAGGCATCACGCCCAGTGGCACCAAAACAGTAAACCTTGATTACACATCCTTCTGAATATAACAATAGCAACAAAAAATAAAATGCCTTGTCCCAATTAGTTCAGGTTAGCAACAAGAATCCAGTTCTCATAACCCAATATATCAAAAGATACAAAACCAAAGCCTTCAACTAAATGATGTGTTTATTCTGCCTAGGGCCTGGAAATATTCTTGGCTTGGAGTTTCAAGCCAAAACAAATTTTCAGCCACACTTGGGAGTAACCACATCAAATTCTGAGGGATCAGGTTCAAACTATTATGCACAAATATTAAAGTTTCAAAGTATTCTTCCACTTAGAATCAAAAATAATTTGTCAGAGAGTAAGATCTTCAAACAATGAGAAGGTTTCTTAAAGAGCTTGTTTTGAATAAGGGAACTATACCGCAAGTCACCCTTCATCCACCAAGTACCTTAGCAGGCCTTTCGGTGATTTTTTTCAAAAACAATCAGTCTGGAGTCATAATGTGGAAAGATTTGAAAGGGCATTGGCCTTGAGGAAATCCAAAGGGAACACAATTCGACACAGCACCTTTTATGACCATACCGACCTTCTATCTCTTTTTACTGTTTCAATTCTAATGGCAAAAATTATAACTCATGGGGAGCTTCTTAGGAAAAGAAAGAGTCGGTCAGTTCATATAGCATTTTTTAGGCAGGGATCAGTATCAAATATTGAACCCCAGAGAAGAACAGCAAACAATAAAGAGGTAAAAAGAGAACACTTTTTAATGCGTTCAGAGAAAAATCACCTACTTTACAACATTAATTCACACAAAGGATAAGAAGTACATAAATTAACCGAAAGGAGAGTATAAAATTAACGACTTTAGGACGCTCCTGCTGCTGACAATGGTTACAATAGAAGTAACACTTATTTCTGTAACTCTTGAAAAATATAATTTCGACATATGTTAGATACAGTAGAGAGTAGAAGGAAACATTTCCACTTATTTAAAACAAAATTTTGATTCACTTTCCATTCAAATCAACAACAGTCTAGACTTAATTTCCATTCACGAAAAATAGAAAATACAGCAGCCGCCTTTGAAGAGATAATAATAGACGTAAGAACTGAGTACCTTTGAATCATCATTCCTTGCAAGCAGACACGTCAGTGTTTCGAGGACATTCAGAACTAACTTCTCCCCACTTTCCTCGACAAGGTTTCCATTCAGTAGAGAAACGATATGTACAAAACATTCTCCCTCACGAAATAGAGCTTGATAGTACTAGGGAAGGGGTGGAGAGGATGAAAATTTACTCAGATATGGTAGTGTAAAAACAACCACATGAATGCATTCACATAAGGGAAGTTCTAGAAATAGTCAACATGTAAAAGTTGGAACCCGGGAGAGTACCAAAACGTACCACTTGATCAGCATGAAGCATGCCCCGCATACCAACCAACAGATCTATTGAACACTCTGCAAAGCTTTTCTCCCTTTCTTTTACACAGGTAAATGTTTCTAAATATTTTGAACATAACTGCAATTTTGCTATTTGATCCTCTTCAGAAGATGGCGGTAGCTGCAAATAATAGTTAACATAAATCCAAGATTATTTTGCATTTCTGTAAGACAACTAACAAGAACTAAATGAAAAAATTACACTTAATGTACCTTCATTAGGTCAATAATATGAACCAGAACACGTTTTCTCAAACACTTCTCCCAGAACAAATTAAACAAACAATCAATGCAAGATGCATCATGCAAAATGATACTTTTTGCATCATCTGCCAAATAGAGATATTCTGTAAAGAGCTCCAAGGATGTTTCCATGGATTTAAGCCAACAATTGCTATTATTGGTTGGATATGTGCTCTCACAACTTTGAGGTGGACCTACTTCTGCAGATTCACTTTCAACCCTAGAGCTTACAGTCAAAGACCTTCTACATTCTTGAGCTTGAATGCAAACGACTTTCAGCACCCGAGGAATAACATCCAGTGTTTTGAAAGAAGCAACACTTTTCTCAGCTGCAAGCTGTAGGATTCGATGCAGGCTCTTTGCAAGAAAGCTAGCTATTTCAGGGTGACAAGCAGATTGCTCAAGAGCATCTAGCAAAACAGAACATTCTGGCTGCCATAATATGAGAAAATAAAGGTGAGAGAGAGAGAGCAAAAAAGGTTAAGAAATTGATCCACCACATGGAAAACATTTAATCCCAAAAAACTCACAAAAATGGGAGAGGAAAAAAATGAAAAAAGAAGCATCAGCACACTTTTTATTGCCCTTGAAGAGATAAGGAAAGTATTAAATGCTTTCCTGCTATTGTTGTCCGTAGTATTCATCATACATTTGTTCGATATAATAAAACATGATGCCTAGAAGAATTAGGACTAGATAATGAGATTTGTAGCATGAAAGTATTGACAAGCGAATTACACACGAGTGCTTGTTAGAATAATTGAGGACAAAAATATCACATTTCAAGACTGCTCCTCCTTTCAGGGATGACCACAGTCGTGCACAACCTTTAGGAGGGCCACTGAAAGAGAAGACCGAAGCTGTTTGTTTCTGATATTAGAAGATTTGGATATTAATCTGGATATAGGGATTCTAATGGGTCCCAGGTTTGAGCTCTGAGGAAACCAGGAAGCGATGACTTTCATCCGCTAAATTTTAGTGAAAATCCAGTCTCCCTTTGATCTCAGTTTTTCGCTTCAGTGGCAATCTTAGATAAAGTATTAAACAGAGGATCATCTTAATCAACCAAGCTTTTAGATTCCCAATAGATGCAAGTGCCAAAACACCCATCGTCCATACATTCACTTCCTCTTAAATCCGATATTCAGATCATATTTTAATCCCTTGAATATGGCTTGGATCTGTCCAATCTCAGAGATATTTTGTAGCCGAAGTAAGGATATATCAAAGGCAGGGGGTGGTGGCTAGTGGCCGATAGGAGGCAATGGCATGGCAGCAGCCAGTAGTTGAGGACATCAATTCTTCAAATATTCACAACCGATGAAAGTGATCTAAATAACAAGGAGAACATTATTTTCCAGATAAAAGTTGCCTAAAGGAGAAGGAACCTAACATTCTTATTCTGTCCTTCTTTTAATTTACTTTCATGCTTTCCAAGCATTATACATATTCTCTTTACAATGAAATTGTCGTGCATACAAAAGGGAAAAAGGAGAGCAAATTGATGCACATTATGATGTTTAAGGTGCAATCTAGAATTATTGTCCCTTTTTATTCTTCGGTTTTTATCAGTATCCACATTCATTCACTTTGATCTAATGCAAATAGAGTTCTTGTCAACAAAACACCATAACACTACTAGTTGAATAGGAAGCATTTATCCTATTTACCATCTCAACCTGTCAAAAAATATGCCACCAGTCACATATGTATGTAAATCGATTCTGAGAGAGCAGCATCCAGGTTTCCTTTTGTCTACCTTTCACCTTTTTAGATCCTTCAATATGCACTCTAGCACCTTTTCACAAGAATCTTCCAAGTCCTTCATTTTCTATGACCAAAACAACTTAGTTTACTTTCCTTCTTCCTGTTGAGGATAATCCTAGACACCCTCAAATATTCTCATTCCTTAAAATAACTTTTAAGGGTTTCTACATGCCCATTCAACATCTTGTCGACAAAAAATAAGGAACCAAATATCATAACAGGTATCATGGTTGTATTATAAAATTTGCCCTTTAGCTTGAGTGAATGTGTCAATTAATCGCATAAAACTTCAAGTGCATCTCCACTTAAGCCATCATGCTTTAATTTTTAGTATAACATCCTCGTCAATATCCCCGTACAGCAAGCGTATATTGGGAATTTTACACTAATGTATCGAGTTAGGGTCATAACTGGAGATCGGACATGTAGGTTGTGACCCTATTCCTTTTCAATATAGTGAAAAATCTTATGCTCTCTAGAAGATGTAGGTGCAATGCCAAATCATGTAAAATCTGTGTGCAAAGTTCTCCTACCTTCCTTCTGTTATTTCACTCACTCTTCACGGTGTTTAACTATCAACAATCCCCCTCAAACCCAAGCAAGCAAAGGGATTAATTGTGGAGATCATGTAGTTCTCAATTCTCATCAATGCTTTAACCCCACAAATGCTAGTGCCAATAAGAAAATAAAGCTAATATACAAGATCATAGTGCTTATCAAGAAGGCCCAAGCATGTAGCTTAAGTCTAGGAAAGATTTTCTTTCGATTAAGCACAACATTTAAATTACATTAGTTCATTACTTTCAATCAATAAATAACCAAATTCTTGAGAAGGAACGAAACAACAGGATTTTTGAGAATAAGGAAAGATCTCGGGATGCTCTTTTCAAATACTCTCTTAGTCTTATCCTTTATTGGGCGTCTGCTTTGGAATCTTGTAAGGGATTGAAATGTCATGATGTATTAATGTGTAAGGATTTCAATGATTTGTAAGGATTAGGAGGGGATGAGGGTATTGTACACCTTTGGTGTACAGCATTGTACTCTGTTTTCAGCTTCTTTTTAATATATTTCTTCATTACCGATCAAAAAAATAAATAAATAACCAAATTCTTTATTCCAAGTTTCCAACTAGTTCGATTCAACGATACAAATCCCGCTTCATCCACAAATCTATCAAAAATGATATCTTCAAGCACACTATAGGTATCCAAATGCTTTTGGGCAAACTCCATCAAATTTCTTTTTTATCATTTCCTACACTCTTGGTAACCCCCATACCTTCACATGGCTACCTTTTGAGGTCTAATATATACATGCCTAAACCATCTTAACCTACTTCCTTTTCTCACATCTCCTATTTGAGCAATACCCAACCATTCTTGTTTGCGCTTATTTCTTATCCAGTGTTTCCTCATCTCCCCACACATGCATCTCAACATCAACATCTCCAAAATGCTCATGCTATACATATTTTGCTTCTTTCTTTTCCAACATTCTAATACATAAATCATAAAAGGCCTACCCATTTTCAAGTAAAATTTTAATTTTATCTGGGGTGGACACGCCAATCGCATAGCATTTCGAAGAGCTTGTCCGCTTAAACCATCCAACTCCATTTGTTTGCAACATACTCATCAATATCCCCCCTCCTTATGGATAACTGATGCAAGATAAGAAAACTGATTTACTTTAGGAATCTCTTGATCCTGAACTCTTACCTTTGCTTCACCTACACTATTCCTTTTACTAAATCTGAACTCCATATAATCAGTGATAGTTCACCTTCAACTTCAACTTATTTTGAAAATCTTGATTACGAAGTATCCCTCCATAATAACAATTTTGCATTTAATTCCTCTCTAGTTTGCTTTAAATTTGTTAAACAATTTTTGGACCTAAAAGCTTAAGCTGATAGGTAATTGTGTCAATATGTATATGAAAGGGTCCAAATACGATATCCCAACATTCCACCGCAATTGCGAATTCACACAGGAACACACATAGGGAGGAACAAATAATAGGCACATATACCCTGGATACAAATAAATGCCAATGCAAACTCAACTCGGGGAGTCAAACACAGGATCTCCCGCTCTAATACCATGTTAAACAACCGTTGGACATAAAAGCTTAAGCTAATAGGTTATGGTGTAACTATGTATATTAGAGGGCCCAAATACAATATCTAAACAAAATCATTTACAAATTACATACACTAAGACACCTCCTCTTGCATGAGTAATTAATTCATACGTAATCATAGCCAACCCCTTATGTAAACCTGTAGGTTCTGGGAACTTTTTGACTTGATACCCATGGGTCTTAGCCCAGATAGGCCTCTCACAAATACGTCGTTATTAAATTCAAAGTATCTCATTCCAACTCTTTTTTTTTCACTCAAACCCTACCAAATAAACTCTCTTGGAACTCTTTCAATAGGCATTTTCCAATGAAAACAATGTCAAGATCCCTCTTCTTTCCATATCCATTTTGTACATTCAACTGCAACATGGCATCATATAATATTTTTTTATGAATAAAGAAATGCATCACAAAGCAAAAGTATATAAGGGGAAACTATAGTGGGGCTTATATCAATCAGTCAAATCAATTAAAGATAATATCCAAACAAAGAACAATAAAAATTTACTCTCTAGCCAACAAGATCTCCTTTGACAAAAGGAGCATGGAAATTCTGCCCATTTCGGACTCTGCTCGCCTATAAACAATGCCATTAGTAAATCCAAAGACGGGCTCATTTTGCAGGCAAGAAATCTATTTTATTGAAACCAATTAGCCAATCACCAAGAACAAAACGAACATCAGTAAATCCAACATAATATCACAGTTGAACCTCCGATTCTCCGAACATGACCAAATCAAATAAACAAAGAACCTTCACCCCAAGGAACGCTCATAATGAAACACATAGTGCTACAACGACTGACTTCCTATCCTTCATAGGGCCAGAAAAGCATTTATAAGGCTCCACTATAAGCCTTGAAAGATTCCTTTAATCCCTGACCAGAGCTTTCCATGCAAGCACCCATCAAAGTTCAATATCATTTGTTCTTATCTATAGTAACCCAAGCTAAGCACTTCTGAATTCACTCCACAAACCTTGACAAAAGGCTACAAATGCTTTAATCTCTACTCCTTTGAAACATCTGATACTAAACCTGTCCTAAACAAGTAAATGCATGGAACCAAGGGTCAAAGATGAACACAAACTTCTCAATAATCCAGGAGAAGCAAAAACTCTTACAGTAAAAGACTCTCCTATTCCTCACTCCAAATATCCCAAGCCCAAGGTTAAAAGAGCAGTTGCCCAATCAAGTCCTACTCCTACATCAAAACATAATTTGGCAGCTCTAAAATTTGATTTTCAAGGAAATTCATAATTCTGGAATAAGGATATTAGGCAAAATTTTCACTATTTCATGATAATTCCTGTAAAGTATTATCCAAAAAAAACTTCAAAAGAAGGGAAATTTTTGAAGCAAGAAAAATTCCAATACAATTCAGAAAAAATAATTTTGAAAAATTTCAAGGAAATTCAAAACCATGCATGCAAAACAAGAACTGAATGAAATGGACTTAGACCTCTCAAGCAATATCAGAACAAAGGAAGATACATGCTAAAACCTCCCCTTGACTGATAAACTTCACATGAAACTGAGAATAATAATCTAAATTGATTCCTATCGCAATGAGGATGTCACTCACGACGATTTAATTTACTATCCATGTTCATCAGTAATCAGTATCCATCCTTCAGATCCTTCATATACATTACAATAGAACCATCCACCTTCCTCCTCAATGAGGAAAACTTACTGAATTGCTATACTAAGCAAAGAAATGGGAGAGCAAAAAGCTTTTTGCCAAACCACTAATACAGAGTATGAGGCCGACAAAACAAGCTAATCGAGAAGGGACAATGTATATACTTCTCCATGGGAATGCCATCCTATGACTCCTAAAAATAGATTTTAGAAGGTTTTAAGGAAGCAAGTGTACCAAGTTATGTGCACTCCCATTAAAAGTTGCAGCAAACTCCACGAAAGAAATTGCTTCCATTTGAAGAATTTCAACTCCACTGGCCTTGATATTCGAATTAGTAGTAGAACAAATCTCAGAATTTCTCGGAACACCCTCAATATATGTGCAAAACTCAATAGAAGAATCTTCAAATGTTGGTCCAAAATAAAAAAAGTTCTCAGAAAATATAAGGTCCCAAATTCCCTCTTCTCGAAATACCTCAAGCAAGACTGGTGATGTAACAAGAACCTTTTTGAACGCATAAAGGATATAATGTTGCAAAGTACTGACAAAGGTCCTGCAGAAAATTCAAAAAAAAAAACAGAGACGATAAAAGGCATCAAAAAGCAGAAAAACCAAACTGGCAATCAGAGGAGCTGTAGAAAACCAACAATGTAATGATGCAATAAATATTTAGACAATGAAATAAGAAATCACTGCATGTAATTTAAACATTCACCTTAAGTAGCTTGGCAGCTCATTTTGGTTAGAACAAGCCTTAATGCATGGAAATACAGTGAGAAGAACTTTCATGACCCACTTAATTGAAAGTTCCCAATACGTCAAAGAAACAGGCACAGCACCTTGACTGACCGATGTTTGGGCATGATGACATTTAATATCTTCAGAAGCAAGAAGGAAAGAACAAAGTACTCTGCTCAATTTTACAGCATACTCATTCCAACACTCAGAATAAGTACCATCACCGGTAAGCAGAACCAAACCATCAACTGAGGGAACTTTTGTCGCTATCTCCTTTTTAGAATCAAAAGCAGGCATGTTTTTTTGTCTAAATTCTTGAAGCAAGAAAGCAGGCCAACAAATGCTATTTGCTAGTTTATGTACTCTCCCATTTTCACAGAGAAACTGCAAATTGTTCAAATTTCCAAAGCTGAAACAGTGGTTAAGGGCACAACCAGTAGATTGCTCATCAAGAACAAAACAACAAAAGACATGTGACAAACCCTTACATACATAAAAACATCTATCTATAAACAAAAACACATAAATGTAAATACATATACTTCTAAGCACAGGACTTCATGAATTTGCACGTGCACACACGCACACACATATGTGCATATATACTTACAAACAGACATACACAAAAGCACATGTACATATTAGTTAACGTATGCCTAAAACATACGGGCCCTTTAACCATGAAAGAAAGAATTATTCTAACTGCAACAAAGTTGATTCCAATTAAACTATAAAATAGCAATCAAACAGGTATAGCCATTTCATTAGCACTTAAAGAAATAGAACCTAAATTCATATTTCCTGCCGAAAAATGTTCAGAATTTTTATGTATACCCATTTTCTAATAAAGAATTTGTAAGAAAACCAGCTCATCATTATATACCACAGGGATGAAACTGAAAGGATACATAGCCTCCCTTAGGACTTCAAGAGAGAGAACTTGGAGCTGGAAAATAGTGGCAAAAGGATATTCACCTCTGCAACCAAGTTTAAGTTGACATGTCAATATACACAAAAAGCAAAGCAGAAGGTTCTATAATAAAAATTAATTCTTATGCTTGAACAAGAATAAAAATATTTTAACTTTTTAAGAGCAATAGAATATGAAGACATAAAAAAATTTTGTTATGGTTTGTATGCGAGTTTAGCCACAACAAATAAATTAAACAACATTCCCGCATAATAACGTAGGGAAAAAGACCAAGTGAAAAGATGTACAAAATCAAAACTGAAAGCATTGCCAAACTTTTTTACATCTCATAATGAAGAATAAACACAAATTATCCTTAAAGACTTCTTTCTCACTAGTTAATTTTTCACGTGTTAAAGTACGATGAACTCCCTACCCATGTTATGGTATATACGCCACAGCATTTTTACATTGAACTTTTACTATACTACCATTTCCATCACGAACTATCTTGCCTAAATAAAGTCCCCTTGACATTAATAGCATTCCATTGTTAGAAAAATGTTATTTTTAGCTCTAAAAAGTGAAGACTTTGATGCACATTATAAGAGAAATTTGACCAACATTTCTATGACTCATCAGAGATACTTCTCTCAGAAGTTCAACTAAATTGATTCTATTCTATGCCATATTTCAGTCCAAAGAGAACACTCTTAATCAAGGATAACAACCAGATTTAATCCTATAATCAATAAACTGAAGACACATTTTGTTGGGATAAAGCACTTTCCAAATTCATATTGAAACAAATTTTTTTTTAAAGACTTAAATATGAGATATTAAAATTTATTATTTACAATATATATATATATATATATATTATTAAGAAGACAAGTTCTCTAAGCTTAACATGTAGGAACATAACTATTCTCACCCTAACATCTGTGACACGTGATGCCTGACTGTACCAAAAGGAAAACCCATCTATTTTTTTTGCCACATCAGCCTCTAAAGGAAAGATAGCCCAATGGAACACCTATAGCCAGCTGCTCAAGCCTTCGAACTGCATACCAAAAACAAGTGGAAGTGGAGCTGTCTATATTTATAAAGGGAAAGAAAAAGCGTACCAAAAATATAGAAGATTTCTTAATGGGGATCCTCATTTTTTTAAAAAGGTGAAACTTAGTAATATTTTTGGTGCAATGAGAGTATCCCAAGATAGCTTTATGGGATTTTATTCTATGACCAATGAAATATGGAATCATGTAGCAAGTAATTTGCAAAAAAAATTTAGCGGGTAGTATGGATCTGAAGTTCATAATGAGATGCCTGAATAAATGTAAGTCAGGTTTTTTACAAGACTTTCTCTGATGCTTATTAAGAAGAGCATTTTCCAAAGTTGATTGATATAGTTTCTGGACCTCTGAACAGAGCTGATAACGAATCAGGTTAAAGTGGGTTAGGATCTGGTTGCCTATGGGTATTAATTGGTCAATGCACAAAAACAACCACAATTTTCATACTAGCATATACAAACCAAGGTTTACCGTTTCAGTGCCGATGGGCGGCAGTGAAAAAATAAAAAAAGGCAAAAAATGGACAAAAACTGGATTTTTTGGATTTTGGGAAAATTTCGCCGGCACGCCACCCCCTTTCACCAATAAAAATGAACAAATTTTCATTTCCCTCCCCTGTTTCGCCCGTTTCACTCCATTTCGCCGCCCCGTTTCGCCAACACGCCACCAAAAATCGTCAGCCATGCAATTAAGCGATTTTCTCCCTCAGAAACGCATCGTTACCTCCAAAAAAAAACAAAATTTCGGCGGCACGTCACCGAAACCATAAACACTAATATAAACACAACCTACGTAATATAGAAATATAGTAAAAATAATATATATTTATATTTTTTTTTACCTTATGAACATAATATACTATGTTTTTAGCATATGATAGTATATGCATATATTATAAAGATATGGTATGACGTCCCCATGGATAAAGATGCCCTACTCAAACCTGCAACATATCAATTTGCAAAAAACTCCACCTTAACATATCCAAATGCTGCCATGATGGTTGGGTCAATGTGTTGTGCCACAAATTTAAATCTGCCCTTGATGCTAGAGGCCAATCATAATGAAAGCTGCTTCATTTGCCACATTCTCATCCAATAAGAGAGAAACAAGCCCAAATTCCTGGAAGGATTTTGATCCATTTCAAAGGCGATGGATATGGCATAAGATGGAGAATAAATCAAAACCTTGTTATTCTTCTGATCATCTTGTATTAATGACCTAAAAAAATTTGGGATGGTAGACATTCATACGAGCTGGAATTAAATCAAAATTTTGATTGATATCTGCTTTAAAAAAAATGCCTTTTGAACATTTAAAATTTTTTCTTCAGATATTCTGAAGAAATGGCCAAGAATTCACACCCCGGTAAATTATTTTTGGTAATCTGAAGCTGCCTACACCAGGAACTGCCCATCCATTTTTCCCGTTTTCCCCCCTAAAATTATTTTTCATTTCAAGAAAAAATTATTGAAGAATTGTACGAAAATTTCAAATAGTAATATGGCCTAACAGCTCCTTAAATAGCACGATCAAATCCTCCTCCCTAAGGACCTTAAAAAAAAACTGAGGAGGATACAGAATTAACAAGAATTGCAGAAACTTCTATTGTTGAGGTTCAATCAAGGACTCATGAGTAGATTATACAAATTGATTAAATAAAAAGCCTAGTGATTCAATTAATTTATATACAGAAGATTTTGAGAAATAGTACCAATTTAATTTGCAAGCACCATGAAAAAACACAACCTTCTAGATTGGATTACTGATGTTCCATTTAGTAATTATACATTTTTCAGTTAGTTATCAAGTACAAAATGAAAAAGAATACTGAATGTAAAATTTCTTAAACATCATAAAAATGTGGTAAAAAATTTGGATGACAGTAATCTCATTTACTCAAAATCAACTACTACATGCATAATGCATTTCAATGCTCCTTCCAAATTGTACAGCAATATTCCAAGTCAAATTATCATGGTCGACCACTAAAGTTAGTTACGATAAATACAAAGCAAACTTTGCAATCAATCAAATAAGGTATCAGAAACAGAGAACCTTAGCACAAAAAAATTGGATGCCAAAGTATGTCTACATTCCAAGAATACCTCTCCCTAGCAGCGCAAAAATTATTCTGTGATGCTAACGCATTATTTAACACAAGGCCAAGCCCGTCCAAAAGAACTTCAAGTCCTCCAATACTTCTAAAATGATTCTGGCCACGAGGATTTCCAGATAATGCTGAACGGAGTGTGTTTAAGGTCAAACACTGAAGCGATACATCCGTGCACTGCTCTTTCATACTCAGCCTTCTGATGACACGCAATAATTCTGAATATAGACAACCAATCCATGTGAATGAAATAACGAAAATAGATTGAAGATTATATGCAATTTACAGTTTTTTTCAATTAGCTTCATATTAAAGGACCTTATAATCTTATATAGTAACAACATTATGACCATTCTTCATGGCCATTCCCTCAATAACACAAATCAATTGAGGAACGTCATTTACACAGAAGCATTCTGTTAGACAAGCCAAGACATCTCATCCCGTTGAGTTAAGAATTCATTAGCAACAAATACTGAAATATGAGCTTATACACGAGTATTTTAAGCATATCATCTATTAATAAAATAACAGAAAAAAATTCTTACATTAAATTATCATTACAACAATCTAATTACAAGATGGAGTAGTAAACATAAACTTCACAAATGAAGAGCTAACATAAGACAGTTCTGTGCAAGTGGAATCTTCTAAAGGGTAAATAAAATACTTAATGAGTTAACGAACAGACACCATGGAAAGATGTGTACAACATTTGTTATAACTGAAGATATAGCATTAGATAGGCCAAACAGTCATGACATAATATGTTGATGACCTTTCTAGTTGTGAGGAAAAAAAAAACATTAATGATTGATTGATTGATTGAGCCAAGAAAATCATCTGGCTTATTGGCAGCAGATAGAAAACATCAAACAAAGATTTACTAGCAGTTAATTAATTACACAGATAATAAAGGACACAAGGAGGAATAAAGCATGCCCAACTTGTGCTCATAGAGTTGGACACTAAAAATTAGATAAATTTAAGTTTTCAGAATTTGTAAAATAGAAAAAAATTTTAAATCCACTAGCTAAGACTTCTTTGAGATTTGCTGTCATCAACAGAAAATGAAATAAACCTTCAGATCATAAAAATAAATTGGCAACCAAATTTAAAATGGCCAACTGAAAGGACTTAATGACATCATAGTAGCTGCTTCATCGAATTGCAACATTCGCCAGCATCCCAAAAAAAAATTTTAGCTCTACAAACCCACCCCACAAGATTTCAAGTCATTTCAACAGAATCCCACATCCTCCATCAGGTGGGCTTTCTATTCCCTCCTTTAATTTTGTCAACCAAGATATCCAGCATCTTCCCTTATGTGGGTTTTCCCTTCTATAACATCCTGAGTCCACTTGGTACGATATTGTCCACTTTGGGCCCCATAGCCCGCACGGTTTTGTTCTAGGTATAATGCAAAGGAAGACTTCCCAATGGTCACCCATGATAGCACTGCTCCATACCCGAGCACGCTTAACTTTAGGGTTACAAAAGGATTTAGTCCCCTATTATATCCTAAAAGGCCTCCTACCAAGGAGATCCAACACTTTACTCAAATAGCACAATCCCCTTTCCACACCCAGGAAATGTGGGATCCCAACCATATGCACATCCTTGCTTGGTAGCTCACCTAAGTCTCTCACCCCGCCCACATCAAAGTCGTTCACTTAGACAGCCAAGATGTCAAACCTTCCCTCCTTTGCTCTTCTCAATCAAAATACCCAGCAAGCACTGACTAATTCCTCAATCACTTAGATTATTTCAAATATCATGATACAACCAAGGCTTTTCCAGTGCCACCGCACACTTTGCACAAGGCCCAAAATGAAACAGCAAAAATTTCAGTAAAAACTTTTTATCTTTTTTCATTGCAAGAAAAATGAACAATGATTCATACAATGAGTAATAAAAAAAGAATATACTCATTCATTTATCAATTTTGAAATTGATATTATATTTTTTCAATTTCTTTCAATAGTTTCTTAAATTTTTCAAGTTTCACCCTTAAATATTACAGATATATAAGTTTTTCTCCCGCCCGCACGCGCGCGCACACACATATCTTTATATATGATATTATATCTATATTTATACTATATATAGGCAGCAAAAGCCCTCTTCTTCTATCTATCTCAAACTCTCAACTGAACAGGAGAGCGACCCTAGGGGAAGCGACAATTATGGCAACGGTTACACCAGTTACGAACTCTTTCTTTCACCTTTTTTTTTTTTAGAAGAGGGCAACGGAGAGAGTGCATTGCCCCCTCCCCTCTCTTCTCTCGTCTCCTCTCTCTAGTCTTAACTCAACAAACAAAACCCTAAGAAGCACCTACTCCTGCATCCACAACAATGAGATCCTGTCAACTCGTTCCTGCAATAGCTAACTTGTCCACCACCTCGTTGGCTGATCTATGCACAAGGTTGAACGAGATGTTCAACCCATGTGCAAGAATTTGACCAGCCTCACCATATATCATAGTTGCTGGGGGCCAGGCTCATCCTCCACCATCAAATGAGTAATATCAGTCGCACACAGCACAACACGCACCCCCCACCCCGCTACCACCCTTCTAGAAACTCACTCCTCATTATGCACATATCAGTCACGAGAGCTAACAACTCTGCTCAAATAGAATCTCTCACCATAGCAGGTCCACAAGATGATAACATCACTACCCCAATGTTATCTCCGACCACCCCTCCAACTCCCAAGTCCCAAGATTCCAAACAGCACACCCATCAAGGTTCAACTTTTCAGTCCCTGCCCTAGCAGGTTGCCCCTGTTACTGCTCTACAACAGTTCCTATCTCCATGGATGTGTAACAAAGCACCACCCAATTCCTTATGACTTCTGAAGCTGATGATCCCTATAATTATTTATATCCCACAACCCAAGAAGTCATTGCAGAATGGATGGATTTGATGACCCTATCAATGGATGCGCTGGTATCCTCAAATACTTTGTTATTCCTCTATTTCCATATGTGCCAAAGAATGGCATGAATAAGAAGCTGATATAGAATACGTCCACTCCTACCCAACCTTATAAATGTCCACTGGTTAAACAAATCAACGATAGTTCTGGGTCAAACCCACACCATAACAATTGGTATAACTCTTATAAACTCAAAAACTCCTATTTTGCACACGTAAGGTGGAATAAATAATAAATAACAATGTTTATAGCTTATAACAACACAAAGCTCTTCTTTTGCGCACTTATAACATGTATAACAATATCATTACATTTGCAGTGCATTAATGACATTTGAAATCAATTTTGCTGGCGCTAACATAGAAATGAAATACATGCTACCAAAATATCATTCACATTACCATGAGTTCAACCAAGCAAATTTGGGTTATAAGTGGTTTAATACCAAATCAAAAGGATATTTAACATAGAAATGGCCTACCTTACCTACTAACCAATTAAGACCACCAGCCTCCATCACTGATACTACAGCATTCTGATGCCAATGAAGCGTTGTTTCAGATGAAAAATTCTTTAAACCAGCATCAGGATAAGACAGAGAGGCATCTCCCATTGGGACAGAAAGATCTGAAGTACTAGTGTGCAGCTGATCCTTATCCTTTTTATTGGCATTTGAATCAATGAAACTACATATTATAGAAACAATATATACAAGAATCCTCTGCAAAAATTTAGTCTTCTCTACAATAGGATTTGATAAACTTTCATCAGCAGCAAGTGCACCGGTAACTGTTTTGAGTTGGACAACAGCAGCTGAAGACAACGAAGTTCACAATAAAACATCATTATAGTGATTCTTACACAAATTTTAATATTGTGAAAGCTTATCAAACAAAAATATGAACACGACCACATCGAAGAATGGAAATAGAAGAACCATAAGATATTCAGTGATATATGAACCAAAGCACAGTGCAAAAAAAGTAAAAGGTAACAAACATGAAATATGGGATAAATTATAAATACAAAGAAGGCCAAACTGGATACGTAAATGACGGAGTAATGAAAACTATGACAAATAACTTTCATAATGACCAAACAATCTCAGGAGAAAAATAAATGAAAGAGAAGATTATTAAGTAGAATTTGAATGGCCTGCAAATGAGACCAAAAAACAAAAACACAGATAAGTGCAGCTCACCAAGAGCAATGCCTGGCATGCTTCTAGGCTCACGAACTAAACCTAAGCCTAGATTTAGCTGTTATAATAAACAAGCCTTAGAAGACTAATGGAGTTTTCAGCTCAATTTAGGTTTGGTTCACTAACATATAATTTATTGCACCATTAAATGTGATGTACGTCATACCAAGTATCATGTATAACAGTCAAATGTCAATTACATTTTGATTGAGCCTAAAAAGACATTCAAAGTCACTGACTAAATAATACTTTTTGTTCGGTATATGAAATTAAATGAAACAATAAAACTATAATGAGAGTTTTAGTAAGCCACTAAGAATTAAATTCGGATGGAGGCACATTTATTTCTACATGGTAGTCCTGCTCATCAAGTTTGGTGCTTCATTCTGTGAAAGATTGGGTTGAAGCGAACTATGCCTAGGAAGCAAGAGCAGCTCCTTTGTTGCTGGGGATGGAGAGGATGAATTAGAGAAACCAGAAGGAAGGGAATGGAAGGATCTTTTGAGGGTCCGGAAAGTAACCTTGAGTAAGTCACATCTCTGACAGAATTTTAAATGTTTCGCTGGACCACTAGTTTTCCAGAATTTAGAAGCATTCCATTTTGTGCTCCTAGACAAGATTGAATGTTAAGTGCCATATGTTAGTGGTAAAGTGTGCATGGTTGTAGACTTTCTTAGCTCAAACAGCCAGTGAAAGTTTGCACTCCCTTGTAGATAGTTTGTACTTGAGCTTCCTAACTATTTTGAGTGGGTAACTTCCCTTGCCTTTTTATATACACATATGTATACATACATAAATATCCTGTGCAGTTTAGTACCACTTCCATTTCTAACTTACACATTATTATAACATATGATAAATATATAAGCCATGCATCCCATTACTGATCAGAACAGTATCTGGATCCAAATTAGATTCACTAATGGTGGTTCTAGAACGAATATAGCTCCTCAGTGTATAACATTGACCTAAATTTTCAGATCTAATTAAATTAGGAAAAAATTTAGAGTTTATATCGATCTATACAGTTGAAGCCAACCTGATTTTGTCATTTTGTGTATACGGGATGGACAGTAAATGTTCAATCATAGACAATGCTCCCTATGTTTGGTGGCGGTGCAGCCGGTTACTCTGGGATACATTGAGAAAAACCATTCTAGCTAAACCTTACCAAACCACGACACACATAAAAAACAAAAAATAAACAAACAGCCTGAAAGGTCTGTCTCATCATTTAATCACACTTTAATTTACCTACAAGGACACTGTAGCTCACCAATAAAGCATAACACCAAAACCAACAAACCAAAAACCCCTTAGAAATTACACAAACCCATCAACGGTTCCCTCAAAGGGCCCAAACAACAACAAAAACATAAATAACAACGGATATGCATTAGGGTTTGAGAAGGGTAGGAAGAAGTCCCAACTGCCCTAGGAATGCATGTAAAAATGCATATCCTGTGGACCCATCCCTTGCAAGGGTCTCAGCAACCAACCAATTAGGCAGCACGTACAAGATGTTCATTCAAGGAGGATCTTGCCAAAAATACAAGGTGGAGTAAACAGTGGAGATGTTTACTCCACCTTTAACATCATCCTCAACACCAATAGAACTCAGAATAAACAAATCATATAAATGATCTGCTATGATCCTTAAATGACGAACAAATAACTCAAGGACCTACACTGCCAATGAAGCACACATTAAAATTCAGCTTGAAAGACCCCACAAGAGGACCTACAAGAAACACACAATCTCTCCATCATCATGGATTAGAACACTACAGCTGCAAATCCCTCAAGATGTCAATACCAAAATTTCAATACCAAAACATTGCCCAAAGATATCTTCCATAATTTACTAAGATTTATGTGTCAAGGTAAAACTATGAAAACACATATTAGCTTGTGGCTAGAGGGTTATGCTAAACAAAATGCATTGGGTTCAGGTATTGTACCATTTAATTTCTTTTGGGTTTGGGCCAAGGATTGCAATGCCAGTTTCGACGCCCCTTCACTAAGAGCATTTTGTGCCATTACACTAAAATTTAATCAGCCCGTCACTCGTTCCATTGCATTTTTCAAGCCACCATATTGTAATTTCTAAAAAATTCAAAATTTAAGAGAAAATTTAAAATATATATCTTAAAAATATTATATTTTTGAAAATAAATAAATTTCTATTTATTTAGATTAAAAATATTACTATTTTATGACATTATATTTTGTATTCTATTCTATATATTTATAAATATTTCTCTAATATTTTATCTATATAAAACACATTAAAGATTTAGTATCTATTCTTATTTATCAAATATATGTATGTATGATGCATTGCGTTTTATAATAAATACACATAATCAATATTTTTACACCTATTTAATAAAAGTTCTATTTATATATCAAAAAAAGTTCTATTTATATACTAAATATAATATATGTATATATGTATATATATGCATAAAAAAGGTTGTGGCTGCCCAGAAAAACAAAGAAACAGGCACCACCCACCCATCTGTAACTATGTGAATACTAGAGAAATATTATAGAAATATAAATATAATGTCACAAAATATTAACATAACTAGCAGGGTGCACGTGCAGTATTGCATGTATGTAGATACAAATTCTAGGACATGTAAGGCATAAGGAATTGTTGAGGGTCTCTTTTGGAAATTGAAAAAATGAGAAAGACAAAATTACCAATATAAATATATAAGACAAGATATCATTAAAAAGGTTATTTTAAGAAACAAATTCAGTTAGTTTGGTACGCTTCCCAAGGGGTCGCCTCGTGTTATATATAGTATAGATTATTTATTCATTTTCAAAAACATAATATTTGGTGTATAATGTGTAAAGAAGATGAAGAATCAGTAGAGCATCTACTCATTCATTGCAAGGCTGCCAATAACATATAGAGCAAGATAATTAGGAGGTTAAGAATATCTTGAGTTCAAGAAAGGAATTTTGGAAAGGCTCTACAGGCGTGGGGGGTGCGCAAAGGGACTTCATGAAAGAATTTGATATGGAATCCAGCACCTGCTTCTATTGCTTGGGTCATTTGGGGAGAACGTAACAATAGAATATTTAGCGGAACATAGCATATCTAGAGAGGAAAGTTTTGAGGTTGCTGTATAACTGGTTAGCAGCTCATAGTATGATGACTAATATACAACGTCAAGACTTGCTCCTGTGTGAAACGTTTCCAGATTAGGGAAGGGATATCTTTTGTAGTAATCAGGTTGCCTAATATTGTGTTGTGAACAGTCACGGGAAATTATGCTCATTCATGTTTGTTTCTAGAATGAGGGGGATGTGAGAGTCTGAAATATTACACTGTAATCTTACGTACACAATCTGTGTACCTATAAAACTGTTTTCTAGTAATTTATAGAATAATATATCTACATTACCGATCAAAAAAAAAAATATATATATATATATAGAATCTATTTGTATATATGAAATATATGTATGTATAATGCGTTGCATTTTATAATAAATACACATAATCAATATTGTATATCTACTTAATAAAAGTTCTATTTATATTATATTGTAAAAAATTCGGTTTATATACTATATTTAACTTATATATATGAAAAGGGTTGTGCCTACCTATTAAAACAAAGAGACAAGCACCACCCACCCATCTGTAACTATTTGACCATCAAGCTATGCCCATAAAGCCCTAGAAAGTGCAACTTACTCGGATGAACCTCTTCTTCGTATAAGGTAGCAATGAGTGCCTTTAGGGGCCGGCAAGTGTGATACCAGCCGATAGAAGAAGCAAATGTTATCTCAGCCGATCAAACAGAAGCACAACACCCACCATATACCAATCATTAGAAGATGCTAAGCCCCAAACCAGACATTAACACTCAAGAAACTAAAAGTGTGACCAAACCAATACAGGCTTGCTCTGCACAGGCAAAACAAGCCAGGACCATAAATGAAGAGACGGCACACAAAACTAATTATGCATGCCTCCCGCTCCCTCCTCCTCTCCTCTCCCTCCTTCTCTCTATTTTTTTTTTTTTTTTTTTTGCTTGCAGATTTCACACGGCACTACATGGCACACCATGCTTGCCATGTGAAATCCAGTGATTTTGATGGAATACAAGACGTGCCATCAAAATCGGTTGAATTTCGACTGGCACAACGCAAAATGTTGCCAGTTCCGGTCGAAATAAGGGGGGTTTTAAACCCCCAACAGAAAATCACAAACTTAATCCAAGCCCCAGCCTCTACAGACATATTTCATCACTTGGTGTACATAGAAATGGATCAACAGTCTGCATGAGGATTCAAGTATTCATCACATTATGTAGATGCATCTCAAGCCATATTTTACTCCATATACCCATAAAAGCAAAGAAGAGTGGAAAAAGAGCCATTGTGGCATTTTGTACTTTCTGATGAATGACCTGAAATTTGAATTGCCAATTAGACCCCTCAAAAACATCGGACACAAACATATCAGGAACCAAAGGTGCAAGCAGGAAAGAGAATTCAAACCCTAGCCAAAATCCAATCACAAATGACAATATAACTGTATAAGGTATGAAAATAAGTTCTTATGCAATGACATCAGAAACTAGAAAATTTGAATAACATAACAAAAGTCATCAGAACTGAGAAAAAGGATAATGATCACTGGCTATTATCCCAATTTTCCAAAAAGTTTTCACGAAACAATATTGTTATCTGTTCTTCAATCACTGAAAGAATGTGAAAAGCACCTTTCATTAATGCTGTAAGCTTCTGAATCCCACCATAGTATCCAAAAACTCTGCAATTTTGCATTGAACGAGTTACAATTGTTAGTGCATCCAAGACTGGAAATCCCTCGGCAATGATGCTGAAGCTCATGGAAGCCCCGGATAGTTCTTCTGTAGATTGTCCTGAGCTGCTGGCTACTGGATTGATAAGGATAAAAGAAAAAAAATCAAAATCAAATTATCCTGAAGATATAGACTCACTCCATAAAAGAGCCTCTATGACTAATGTTTGCATGTCAGTGGATCACAGACTTTCCCAAAATACCTATCCAGATATTCTAAATGCACAATGTCAGAATGAAAAGAGATTTGAAGTGCCTAAGTGAATGGTTAATAGCGGAGAAAGAGGCCAAGGATGATAGTAACAGAAATAAGTATTTAACAAAATTGAAAATTTGCTCCTTTTGCATCTTCTCCCCTTTCTCTAGTAAATATATGAATAAAGGAAGTTCCCGGAACATCAAGTCATGCAACAAAGATATAATAATATTATTTGTAAGCAAACCAAAACCAAAAATAATCTACACATGAAAATTTCCACTGATCAACTCCTAATGCATAACTGGTCTTAGGAATCTAGTACAGACTTAGTATCTTGATATTTTCTCGAGTCCCTAGATTTAATAAATAATATCCAAATTAAGGGCAGTACAGATTACACTGACGATCCCCATGAAATCAACCTACAGACTTGAAAAATAGGCATCATGTGAATAATATGAAGTCATCCGAATGAAAGAAAGAATTGAAAAAAAAAAAAAAAGAGTGTTCGCTTACAATCAGAGACAAGAGCAGTTAATTGTGTAATCTCCTGAGTTAGGATAATAATTATTTCAGCAGGATGTCCAGTAAAGCAACCAACAACTATATCATCAAAACTTGATGAGTAGTCCGCTGACGGCAATGCTGAGAAAACAGCCTCTGGCAACTGACCAGAAGATATAGGCTCCCAGTTCTTGTAAACAAGTATGAATTGCTTGAGAAAGACATGAAAAAGCTTTCTTTTTTCGACCTGCAAATTTACAAATAATTGGAAATCAGAGATATAGGGTAAAAGATCAATCAAAGATGATAAAGCCCAAACTGAGAAATCATATATGGTACCAACTACCAAAGTATCTCATAATCTGGCAGCTACGAACCACTAGTTTAAACATCTTATCAGAAGATAAATATAAAAATGGCATTTTTCTCTCATTTAAAAAGATAAAATTATATTAAGAAATCTAAGAGTGGAAAACCCCATTTATCTAGATTTTAAACAGCCAAAAAAAAAAAAGGCTAACTGAAGTAAAAAAGGTTGAGAACAGCGATTAAAAGAACTTCAATGCGTCAAAGAGCAAAGCATTTGAATCCCCCCAAAGAAAATGACACAATACCATTAGAACGTCAACCTATATATTGCCACAAAGATATCTCCAAAGTCCATGTTCTTTTGAGATTGAATTGGAGCTGAACAAGTTTATTATTAAGTTTCTAACAAGAACAAGTGATTTCGCCTGTCATATGGAAACGTCCCTTTTTTCAATCCTTAAACATCGATAAAAAGTAGTAAAAGAATATGAATAAATGGCATGGAAGACAAATTTATGATTTGGGCCATGGAGTTCCTAGACCTGATGGATTTATAATAGCACTCTACAAAGAATAGTTCTAAAGATCGATATATCCCTAAATGTATAAAGGGATATATTCTCATTCCCTAGGTGACGCTTAAATTCAAGGTATAATTATAATACCATTATTTATCAGAGTACACATCACAATATCAAGTCATAAATCACAGCATTGGTGATATATAGCAATCTATCACTTGATATATTAGATGTCTACCATTGCTGGCTACTATGTAAGGAAATAGGGGAAAAATCAACAATTTTCCTTATTTCCATCGAAAATTCTTAAAAACCTTCGCTTCGAATCCTATTCTAAATCACTTATCACATAAATCATGAATATGTCAACTCCTATCCTATTCAAAAGTCACTTAGATAGAGATCTGACAACGTATGCTGCACTGATAAAAAATTGCAAAAAACAAGATAAGGTAATGTGAACTTTTGTTCGTCTTCTTTGGTTTGATTACATAAAATTGCAAGTAAAATGCACACAAATTCGCATCTAAAGTGGGCCGGCACAAATTTCATTACGTATTTTAGAATGCAAACTCAAAAAATTTAGGAAAATCAACTCTTTTTTGCATTTCCAACTAAATATATAATTTTGATTGCAGAATGACTACTGTATGGATGTTAGAAAGCTGATCTATATAATTTGTTAGCAAAAGTTAATTTAAAAATTATTTATTTTAGTTATTTATGAAAAAAAATATATAAACAAAGTTTTAAAAAGTAGGGGTTCCAGATATCCTCCTATTTTTCATAATATTTCAAGTTATTTGGATATAAATATAAACAAGCCTAAATTAGCATGTTACAATATTTCATTAAAAATTTTCATCTTATTTTTATGGATAATGAGTATATTTGTATTAAATCAAAAAGATAGAAAGGTCATAAGTGGTAGGGAGATTCAGACTATGACAAAACACTATACACTATTCCATCTTTCTTCCAACATTTCACTCAATTCTTTTTTTTTTTTTTTTTAATTCTTGATATATCAAGATTTCCATGATACTTCTGCGGTTTATTTATGGTCCCTTAATATCAACATTGACAACCATGGTTGGCAGTCAAACCAAGAACAATTACACTTGTGTAACAGGTCAAGCAATAAGGTCAATTCCTCCTCTTTTATTTATGTCTTGAAGCCCTGGAGGCAATTAGGAGGCCTTCTTACAATTTTTTAGATTTATGTCCTGATTGTGCATTCATGTCTTCCATTTAGTTGTGGCCATAAAATTTCCCTACACATTAATGACTATAATAAGGTACTTGCGCCTCATCAATCACTTTCAAAATTTTTTTAGCATATTTTCAATTGATTACGGAAGGAATTTCATCTGACTAACAAAATAAAGTTATAAAAAGCAATCAATATTTCGTGAGAACAGCAATAAACCATGCCTAGCTTTTACTGGTCTCTAAATCAAGCCTGAGTGCACAGTTCAGTTCGCCCGTGATGGAAGTTCTTGGGCCTAAGTCAGGACTAAACATCAAAACAAATGTATACTCAAATTTCAGAACATCAATTGCCTCTACAATGAGTCGTTAATATATATGTATATAATTATAAACTTCAAGTTATTAACATGCAAAAATCTATATCACAAGGAATGACTTAAGCTAAATAGATACCATGAGTCCGCAACATGGAAATAAAATTTGAAAAAGAATTAGTTATTGGATCATTTGTAACCTCAACATAATTAAATAAAAGAGAGCCAACATAAAATTTAAGAAATCATTTCATACAAAATGATTTACTTGCCTGAATTTCCACAAGATTGATCATGTAACATTACGAATGGATAAAAAATTTTACATATTTGAAAACAATGAAGCCAGATTAAAAATAGAAAAAAGAAATGATAAGAAATCCTTCAAACAACACCAAATTGATCAAAAAGAACATTAAAGAGAAGAATAATAAGGTGAGATTGGACACTTTCTTCAATGAGGTTAATCAAGACTTTTACTTTCCTTGCCAGAGATAAATTTTAAGAAGATTTGCTAACTCAATAAACAACAAGTGATATGAAAGCGGCCACAAAAAATATGTTACCACAACTACCTTATCAGTGGCATTCTCATATTTCTCCCAAAGTTTATTTAGAATTGCATCATCACCAACTTCACTGAAAAGAAAACAAATTAAGTTAAGAAAATATAAAAGTAGGATAAGTTGATGGAAAACAATTTCAAAAAAGAATTCAAATGCTTATATAGGAAAGAAGACTGGAAATTAAGCATGGACCAATTTCAGCTCAAATACCATTGCAACAAACTTTGCTCCATCAAACACACAAGAAGATTTCCAGAGATATAACAACAAAAAGGTCATTAATAATTACCATAAGCTGAGATTATAACTACCAAAAGGTCACTTATAATCAGAGCCCGCAAAATGTTCACAATCAAACATTCCAAAATCCACCTACACGGCTACACCGTTACAATACTTAGTGGAGAATCCTGTATTTAATGTGAAAGCACTTCCTCCTAGCAAACATGTAAAAAATTACTTAAAAGTTTGATGTGAATCATGACTCCTTATTCCAGAAGATCAAGAGTAACTGTAAAGACCTAAAATCTCTTTTTGAGTTTTGACCAAGTCAAACATTGACCAGTCAAAGTCCTTTCATTATAGACATTTGATTGGTGCTAAGCACCCAATTTCTTACCCGCACATACACTGAATCCCAACTCCTCCTTAAACCCTAACCCTTTATAGCACTTCACTTCCTTTTTATCTCTTTCTTTTCTCTTAGCTGCCACACTCACTCTCTCTCACATCTAACCCTCTTTTCCTCTCCTTCATCTCACTCACTTTCTTTTCCTCCCACATCTCCTTCTTATATGCTTACCTCCATGTTTTATTGTTCTTGGGATTAAGAGAAAGATGGAAAAGACAGAAGGAGGGGATGAATGTAATCCAAAGGCTTCATACAGGTAAGTGGGATTAATATTTCTCATATGATTATATGCATTGTTCCCCTTAATATTAAATCTTTAAATCTATGTTTGTTGTTTAATGTGTGAAATTTTAGATACATTGTTGATTTGATAATGAACTCATGAAAAGAAGCACATGAACTATGCCTTACTTTATGGGAATGTTCAGATTTAATTATGAGGTGTGCAAAGTTGATCTCTATGACTATGTTTAAAATCTTGGCTTGTTGGTTTAATGAAGTTATATTGTATTATAATTAGATTATATGTGTGGCAATGAGTCATGGCATCATGATTTCTCTTTTGGTATGGTTTTGTTCATCACATGATCATGGCATCTCATCCTATCATGATGATAGTGTGCTAAAATAGTATGAAAGAGAGACAAGGAAAAGAGGATTAAAAAGCTATTGCTTTGTCTTTTGTGTGAGGAGTGAGGACGAATGAGAGGGAGAGAGAAAGAATTGGGTTGTCTATTTTTATTTATTTTATTTATTGTTTAGGTGAGATAGAAGAGAGAGAACGTAGAGGGGGAAAATGAGAAATAGAGTGAAAGGAGTAAAGGGGTTGACTATTTTGTCTTTTAGGTGAAGTGGAATTCATGATCCCTTATGTTTAATATTGTTAATATTAAAATATATATGTAAATATGTTATGAACCCAACTTAGGAAAACTTTGCATATTTAATGATAATACTATTAAATACCTATTTGGTGTAAATATATTATTTAAATAAGGAAAATTATGCATATTCTCATTCGAGGTGCATTAGCCTCACTTACTGGTTTCTTCGAGACTCGCCCCTTATATTTTCACAGGAAACCTGAAATTCTGAGATAATGAAATGTGGTGACAGGATTGTGATTGGAATGATGAACATGTTTGAAATGTTGTGATACGCTTTGGCAAGAATCTTTGAGTTAATGTATTTTATGAACCATTGGGGTTCAAGATTGTGACTGGATGCATTTGGATAAACCATGGTTTGGGTTGGTTCAATTTTTGGTTTTGATTTGGTATATTGGTTTAATTTCCACTGTAACTCTGATTGTAGACATATTAAGTGAAATTTTCAAGTATTTATCGAGAAATAAATGTATTTTGGGATTCGCTTACGAGCAAGGTTACGCTCGGTCCTACTCATTCATAGTAAGTCGTGAGGTGAGGATTTAGGGCGTGACAGTAACATATCTAGCCAAGCAGTGTGCTGTTACGATCCTTTTATCACCAACTCCGACCATGCCTTACCCTAGGATCACTGTTTTAAAGCCTCTAATTGGCACAAACTCACACACTATAATCCATCAGATAATAGGCCTTAATTTAAAATGCAGAGACATTTATTAACCCACCTACGGTTTCAACTTTACCCCCAGAAATTTCCCTTTTCCAATGGCAAGCAAAATTTCCATTTCATCAAATATTCCATTATATTTTAGATTATACAATATAACCTTTATAATAAACTTGGCAAAAGAAATGAAATTTCCATAAATTTTCCCCATTCCCAAAGTGAGAAGTTTCCCTCATATAAAAATTTATGATTCTGCCCTCCTTCAAATGTTCCCCAATGCCTTCCAATTAAAAATTCACTCGAATTAGTTAATTTACAAGTACATCATAAACACATCTTCTTAGTTTGCTCCTTTAACAAAAATTTCAGCATTATATTTAATCAGGATCAAAGATTGCACCTATTAGGAATTTAGGATAGGTGCAAATCATCTAATGAATTGTGATATGACCAAGGACCTGTAGTAATTATCTAAAAATTTGTTACTACAGGACCTGTGCAAATCATCTAAAAATTTAAGATTGCCCCAGGACCTGTAGTAATTAGTAATTACTACAGGTCTTTGGTTTAAACATAATTCTAGGCACAAATCATCTAAAGAATTGTGATATGACCAAGCAAATTTGTTACGTGTTTCAAGGAGGAAATGTGAACAGTGCATTATTCCTATATGTGGCAGCAAGATATGTTTTTACTTTCTTCTTGTCGCTATTTTTATTTTCTCCCGTCTCCTCTCTTTGTATCAAAGATTGCACCTATTAGGATAGCACTGATTAGTGATTACCATTGGTCTTTGATTTTAAACATAATTCAAGGCACAAATCATCTAATCAATTGTGGCATGACCAAGCAAATATGTTACGTGTTTGAAGCATGCATACTTCCTGTATGTGGCAGCAAGATATGTTTGTACTTTCTTCTTGTCGCTATTTTTATTTTGTCAAAGTCTCCTCTCTTTGTATTGCAAGGTATTCAATACATGGAATTTGGGGCCTTTAAAACTTGTGGCTCTAGCTGTTTGAAACTTGTTTTCTACTCAATAAGCAGAGGGATATCGAAGAAAAGAGATGGCAGGATTTTTTATGACATTCAAAAGCCTCCCAACACTTCAAGTAGGTGCTGTTAGCCAGAAATTCAAAGGAATTATAAAAGAGGATTTTCTTTTCCATAGGGGAGAAATCATAAGAATGGCTATTACAGGCAAAATTGTAGTTCATTTCAAAGAAATTCATTATTTTACTCTATCACTTTGTCTCATCCATCGCAACACCCTTTTTAGTTATGTACTTCACAAGTTAAGCATCTTTCTATGTGCAACATTGTTCCCGGTCTCTCACTGAAGAATAAGGATTCCAAGGCACTGAAAATAAAAATTCATAGTTTAAAAAATTTTTAAATCATAGGTAATAAAAATTTTCTTGGGAGGCTTTTTGTGTTTCTGTGTATAGGAGGGTTTTTGGTTGATTTATGGTCATGTTGACCTGGGCACTGAATTGTGTGGTCTGTACAGTTCTCTTTCTTTACTCACATATATATACACACATCTACATTATTCATCAAAAAATATATATATTTATTAATAAAAGAAAGAGGACAATATATATAAAAACAAAGGAAGGCACTATTTTTGTGTGTGAAATAAATGAAAGCACATAAGATAATAATAAAAAATGAGCACCATGAAAAAATATTTACAATCAGTACCGACCACCAAAATGAGAGTTGTAAATATTGAAACCATAACAACAAACCCCCCCACCCCCCACCAACAAAAGAATAATAATAATTTAAAAGTAGGAGGAAGTTTTCAATAAGTAATGACAAATCACAAGATTTATGTTCAACAAGAAAGGATCACATTGAACCCGCTCAAATTGCAGGATTTAAAGTTTTCAAAAGTGCTGAGGTAGAAGCAGCAAGCAAGGCAGTGTTCGAAAAGATTGATGCTCATGCAACATGTCTAGGAGATGAGTGGAATATGACATGCAAGACTAAGGTCTACACAAGTGGTCAATGACGCCTTTTGGCCTCAACAAAGCACCAACACCAACGTTTATGAGGATGATGACCCAAATCTTAAAGCCATTCATGAGAAAGCCCATGGTTGTATACTTCAATGATATCCTCATCTACAATGCTTCTTTTGAGCATCATGTGGATTGTGGACCATTTTCGTCAAGTTTTTCAGGCACTTAAGTTTATAAGTTTCTTTATAGACTTGAAATAAGTGTACCTTTACACAGTTGCAAGTAGTATCATTGGGGTTCATTATGTCTAAACGGGGAGTTGAAGCTGATCCCTCAAAGGTGCAAGCCATTTTGGAGTGGTAAAACCCTACCAACATCCACAAAATAACCAAGTTTTCATGGCTAGCAATGTTTTATAGGCGATTCATTTGCAATTTCAGTAGTATCATGGCTCCTATCACAAACTGCACGTAGAAAGGAACTTTTCCGTGGAGTGCAGGAGCCTAGAAAGCATTTGAGGCAACCAAGAAAAAGATAATAGAAGTACCCGTCTTGCACTTACTAGACTTCTCCAAGGTGTTTGAAGTTTCATGTGAAGCCTAACAAGCTGGAATAAGTTGTGTACTAAGCCATGAGGGCCATCCGATTGCCCATTTTAGTAAGGAATTAAATGAGGCAAGGAGTAAGCGTTCAACCGATCACTTAGAACTCTATACAATGATTCAACCTTTGAAGCATTGGAGATACTATTTGGCACATAAGGAATTTGTTCTCTACTCCAATCATGATGCATTGAAGCATCTTCAGAACCAACCTAAGCTAAGTACAAAACATGTTAGATGGATGAATTATTTGCAGCAGTTAACATTTATGATTAAACACAAATCAAAAGAGGAGAACAAGGTATCCAATGCCTTGAGCCAAAAGAATCCATTTGCTCACTACCTTAGCCACCAATATCATGGGTTTTGATATTGTCAAGTCTTTATACTCAACAAACAAGGATTTGGAGGCATTTGTATGGGGTTTGAAGAGTGGTATAACAATGCAGCCATCTTTTTATATTAATGTGGATATTTCTTATTCTTCAGGAATAGATTGTGTTTATCAAATTCGCCCCTAAGGCAGCATGTCATCATGGAGCTTCATTCGGGGGGCCTAGAAATGCATTTTGGTGTAGATAAGTCTATTAACCTTGTGTAAGATCGCTTTTATTGCCCACGGTTAAAGAGAAAAGTGTTTAAGGTCATAAGGCATTGTCAAACATGCCAATTTTCCAAGATATGGCAACAAAGCACAGGCTATACACCATTGCCAACTGCCAAACGATCTTGGGAATACCCTAGAACGGACTTTGTGTTAGGTTTACCAAAGATAGTGCGGGGGTATGATTCCATCTATGTAGTGGTGGATCGATTTTCGAAATGGGCACATTTCATACCATGGTCATGCACAAATGATGCCTATAAAGTGGCATTACTTTTTTTTAAAGAAGTAACAAGATTACATGGGTTTCCAAAGACTATAGTTTTAGATCGAGATGGAAAGTTCATAAGCTATTCCTAAAAATCTTGTGGGAAAAGATCGGAATAAAGTTGCAATTTTCCAATACTTCTCATCCATAGAGTGATGGTCAAACAAAAGGTAGTGACTAGAAGTCTTTGAAATTTGCTATGTTGCCTTATGACCAACCATAAGCTTGCATGGTATTTATTGCTTCCATAAGTAGAGTTCACTTACAATGACTCTATTAATGGAAGCACCGGGATGACAGCGTATTGTTGCATGCAGTAGACCATGGGCATAGAGGTGGCAATGGGTCGGGTCGGGTTGATGTATGGGGTTAACAAGCCAAGGCTCAACCCGAACTCGCCCATTTAATAAACGGGTTGGAATATCCCAACCCGCTCTAACCCGCCAACCTGTTTAAATAATTTAAATTACTACTAAAAATTAAAATTTTAATTCATTCTAATATCAAAGTCTATGAAAATTCTATTTTTTAATTCATTCTAATATCAAAGCACACCTAACAAGCATAATAACACAACAATCATTAAGATAGAACTAAAATAACATGAAGAAAATAACTAAAACATAATAATAAAGTCTTAAAAGACTTTACTTGTCATCAATGCCTCAATTTATATTAGTAGAGGCTAAGAAATTTAAAATATTTATACGTAGAAAGTCTTTCTTCAATTTATCCTCTGTCGTTATTTATATTAAGAGAGGAAAGGTTGAGTAGCCACAAATATTGTTAATATAATGTTCCAAACTTTTATTATACAAAAAAATAATCAGATTGTAATCGGGTCATTTTGGGTTGAGGGGTCAAACCCTAACCCAACCCGTTTATAATCGGATTGAGAATTCATGACCCAAACCCAACCCACGGGTTGAAATATTCAACCCAAACCCACCTAAGACTGGGCGGGTTGGCGGGTCACGGGTCACAATTGCCACCTCTACATGGGCACCAGTTAATTTGGTGCCTTCACCGATCAACACCATTGTTAGCAAGAGTACGAAGGACTTCTTACGCCACATGCAATCCATATATAACAACGTAAGGAAGAAGATTGCATTGAGTAAATAAGCCTACAAGCAGAACGTGAAAGTTCATTGGCATGAGGCAGAATTTAAGGTTAGAGACATAGTGATGATCCACATGAGGCTAGAACAGGAAACATGCACAAGTTGCAATCTAAACACACAGGACCTTATAAAATACTAAAGAAATTATGTTTAAATGCCTACTTGATGGAGCGACCTGATAATATGCACTATGCAGATCCACCCAATATTTAATGCAACAGACCTTGCAAGTTACCCTTTTTTTTTTTTTTTTTTGATTGGTAAATATGATTCATTGATAATCATAGAATATTAAGTACAAAGTACACAAATTTTGTACCTAAGACATAAGCCAAGAAAAAACAGCAAGGAAATGGTGATTGATGCCACCATCTCCTAACATCCTCCTAAATCTGAAAATCTGGTACATTCCAAGAAACTTTCTAGAGACACTTTCAGCATCATGGGAGACTCCGCCAACCATCCATACATTAGTCTCAATACCGCCTGAGCCAAATATGTGAATTCCCTCTCCGAGTACTTGAAAATTCTGAGATTCCTTTCACCCCAAATCATCCAAGAGATAGCTGCTGGTGTTATGTTCCAAATCATATCCCTAATTGATTTACCATTCTTCCACCCCCCACGTTTCCCTTACCAATCTAAAATCACCTGGCTGAACCCAAAAACATTCTAACCTGCTATGAATCAAGTTCCATAACATCATAGTAGTTTCACATTGGATAAGTAGATGGGCCACCAATTCTTACTCGTTTTTACACATGATACATCTGCTTGGAGTTTACCATCCTCTCCTTCTCGGCTGGTCCATCATTAATATTTGATCAAGAGTCACCACCCATAAGAAAAACGAAACCCTGCTTGGAATACAGTTAGCCCATATAGCTTTGGCTGCTGGAAACATCTCTCCTGTGGAAATTAGAGATTCAAATGCTGATTTTACTGAAAATGCACCAGATTTTTCCTTAATCCATATTCTATTGTCTTCATCTTGGCTCGCATGGTTGTTATAAAGTACTTGCATCAACTCTTCAAACTTGTTGATCTCCCAATCAAATAAATCTCTTCTAAGTTCAATATTCAACACATTTCCATCCATTGATCTAGATACTAAATCACTAACAAAGGCTTGCTGATTTCTGCACATGTTGTAAATAGTAACAAATTCATCCCTTAGCCGCCTTTCTCCAGTCCATATATCATCCCAAAAACGAGTTTTTTCAAAGATTCCCTTGCTTCTTACAAAACCGCCATATCCATATATGTCGACATTCCTTCTCTACTGAGGCACCTAATTTAGCTATAGATCTCTACATACTAACCCCATATGGAGCTTGAGATTGAGTAGGATACCAGCCACCAAAGGAACCTCCATGCTTCAAATAGATGATTTCCCTCCAAAGATTTCCTTGCTTCTTACCAAACCACCATATCCACTTCTGAAGCAGTGCCTTGTTAAATGGTACCAAGGTTTTAAGTTTCGGTGCCGCCCAGGGCACCGAAACGCCCAAAAAATTTTAATGGGCAAAAAAAATAAAAAATTATGTTTTTTTGGATTTCGGCGAAATTTCAACGGCACGCCGCCCGTTTCGCTAAAAAAAAATTTCATTTTTTTCTTTGTTTCACCCGTTTCGCCTGTTTCGGTCCATTTCGCTCGGCACGCCGCCCGTTTCGCTCGAAATTTTGGTCTGTTTCGCCAACGAAGCAAATTGACTATTTCCCCCAGCGAAACGCATCGCTGGGGGCATAAAAACCAAAACTGCAAACTTTGAATGGTACCAATGACCTTAAACCCAGACCACCTTCTTCCTTTAACTTACATATGCTATTCCAGTTCACTAAGTGGTGTTTAGCTTTCACCTTCTGGACCTTGCCACAGAAAATTTCTCTCTATCTTTTCCAATTTCTTGACTATAGACACCAGGATTTTTAGGATTGACATATAAAACGTTGGAAGACTAGCTATCATGCTCTTGACCAAAGTCAATTTACATGTTACTTTTTTTATAATGGCACTTCAACAAGCACAGCACAACCATGAGTTCCAGTTGTCCAACAATAAAAGGAAAAAGTTGCAGATATTTTGGATGGTCAAATTGCTGCTATTAGCAACTGTGGCTATCATAAGTTTTTGGTGAAGTGGAAGGAGAGTTTGGAGTCAAATTATTTCTGAATCACTACACAAAAGTTTCAGCATCCATATGGTAGCCTTTATGAGTGGCAAATTTCCTTATACTCGTCAAAGCCGAGTCTCTTGAGAAAGGAGGAAGTTGATGCAACAATTCCAGAAGCCACCAAATAAAGCCTACAAGCTGTCCTAATAATTAAAGTTTCTGTTTTAAATAATTTCTAATTTTCAGCATTAGGAAAAAGTTTTTGTTTCAAATAGTTTCCTATTTCACAATTAAGCATTGTTTTCCGCTGAAATTTTGCCATTTCCCCCCTAGCAGCACGTTTCGTGGGGGAAAATCACAAAAATTATCATTTGGCGATTTTAGCGGTGCGCAAGCAAAACGCAACGACATACTGAGCAAAACAAATGGCACAAGCGAAATGGGGCACTATGCTTTTTTAACAAGACAAATTATTCTTTTTGCCGTTTAAATAAGTGAAATTCCCCAAATTCCAAAAAAATAAAACACAATTTTTTGTGTTTTTTAGATTTTTCCAACTTTTCAGCAACACTCCGACAGCACTGAAACGATAAACCTTGCTATTAGGAAAATATCCATTTCCAATTTTAGCCTTAGGAAAGTTTTTGTTGTTTCCTATTTTAACATTAGAAAGTTCCTAATATCCCTTTCAAAGAAACCTTTGTGACTTATATAAAAGAGGAACATCTACATAATTGAAGGCAATAGATTATTTAGCAAATTAATTGCTTAAGAAGAGAGAATCCATATAGTTTTTGCTTAAAGTGAGAGGCCAAGAGCTAGGGGGTTGTGATTCTTCCCTCGTGTATTTCTCTTGAGCAAGGATCGACTTTTCGGTGCCGCCTGGCGCACCGAAACGGTTTGCCGGCGAAATGGGCCGAAAAGACTTTTTTGGAGTAATTGGCGGCACGCCAGCGAAATGGCCTGACGAAATCCATGTTTTGGCGAAATTGGCAGCACGCCAGCGAAATGGCTTTATACACATGATTTTATACAATCCATGTTTTGGTGAAATTCTGGCGAAATTGGCGGCGTGCCGGCGGCATCCCAGTGAAACGCAGGGGGACCATTTCGGGGTCATTTTTCATGCCGCTAAGGGCACGAAAAGCGAAATTTCAGCCGAAATGTCAAACCTTGCTCTTGAGTTTGCTGGCCTCCAATTCCTGGGTTCTTTTTCCTATCAGCTTAAGAATTTTTATTGAAAAGTCCTACAGCTGCATCAAAGAGAGATACAACAAAGTTTTTGAAGGCAATGAAAGTATCGTTTTAAAACCCCACCAATACCGAGTAGTATCATCCGAGTTAACTCATCATCGACTCAAACCGAGCTGATACTGAGCATCGATACAAGGGATATTGTTTGAAATCCTTAATCAAACTTTAACCAAGATAAAGACATGGGCGATACCGCATCGTATTGGCCAATAGGACTCAATATCTCCCAAGTCAAGTCAGGAAACCTCAAGCACTATTTTGACATTCCCTAGCTCGTATCTTCAAACCTAGACATCCATTTTCAAAAAAATTTGACCCCTTCCTCTTTTAAGATGTTGTTCCATCCCAGAAAAACCTCGATATGGGTTAGAACTCCGTTTGTACAGTTTTGAGATTTTGAAGAATAATGAGCGGCTTTCTACAAAAATTCAAAAAAAAAAAAAACTGAAAGGCATGCTTTGTGACGAACAAGCTCAACACCTCCATGAAGGTATGCATAGGATCGACATCTTCTCCCCTTTTCCTTCTCCTCTTCTTGTTCTCCTCCTCTCCTCCTCTTCTCCCCTTCTCCCCCCTTCTTCTCCTCAACAAAGGCCTATTCTTTTTTTTTATTTTTTTTGGTAAAAAACAAAGACCTATTTATTGCGTATTATAGGATGGCACAAACATGTCTTATACTTTTTAAAATTGTCTAGATCAATCGAATTGTCTCAACCCAACTCAGCCATACTACCCATATCAACAAAGTTAACTCAGGCCTGGCCAAGTCCGATCCAAAGTCTTAAGTTTTTGAACCTTGAGTGGAAGCTCCCCAACAAAACTAAGCTTCAAATAAATTAAATAGTTAATAAACCAATTTGCTAATCAAAATGAAGAATTCCCTTAACTTAAGACTTCGGGAGAGAGAAAAAAAAAAAGGAACAAGATGCTTCATAAACATAATATGCTAATGAACAAAGGCAAACTGAAAATTGGAAAGATTTGAAATACTCTTGAATTTTCTATCTTCGCTAAAACTATATTAGTCACCATTCCTCCAATTCCCTAGAGAATACCTAGCTGCATTCTTCACAATTAAACTTCCATAAAGTATTCAAATTTTCATGTTCACCTACAATGGCTGCGATCAACAAAGTGCTAAGTTCTCATTTGACTTTAAGTTTTGTTTTGGTAATGAGTTCTGCAAACTGGTGTCTGAACTTACAGTTTAGGAAACAGAAAACAATATGAAAAATGGTATTTGGGAATGCCAAAATCCATTTTGAAACGACTACAAGTCTGCCACCCCAAACTTGACATGAGCATCTCATTTTATATATGACAAGGTAAGTACACATGAAGGCCTTGTTTGACTTTTTATGTTCATCTTGGTAATGAGTTACGCAAATTGGCATTTGAAAAAAATTTCCATAAGCTCTAAAACAGAAAAGATGATAATAAGCTCAAAAATGGTGTTTGATAATGTCAAAATTCATATTAAACAGTTTCCAAGTTTGGCACCACAAACTTGATATAAGCATCTCACTATCGCCAGTCAAGGTGACCCAAAAAGCTTGCTGAAAGGCTTGCCACGGAAGGTGTCAGGTGAGCTCATACATTCATTGGGATCCCGGGGGATGAATACTGCATGGCAATCCTTGACATGCTCTTTTGACAATGATGACTTTATTGTTTGGTTTTTCTTTTATCTAATTTATCTTTTGCTTTTCCTATTTTGTTGGTCACTTGCTTTAAGTGACAAACTCCATCCTCTGCACTTTTCCCTTTACTTTTTCACATAATATATTCATTATTCATCCCCAAAAAAAAAAAATTTTTATAATTCCTCTTCAAAATTTGTTGAGTCAGAATTCATGTGCTATTTGAACCTGCCATAGCAAAATTAAAACAACTTTTCCTACAGTAACAAATCTATCCTTGCATTAGAGTGTGAATTCCATGGAAAATGTCAAGTAAATGCTTTACAAGTTGCCAATATTACATGTATGACACAGCACATCGAAAAAATGGTTTAGTTATTTAAAACAAAAGAAAAATTCAACTCGCCCCTTGGTCCTTGTGGTGGGAATAATATTTCCTTATTCCTGTTCCAAAACAATCACTTCCATTTTGCTGAACAAACTCACAAATCGTAAAAATGCATTCCAAAAGTCAATAACTCGTTCTCAATGACTTGTCCCCAAAATGAAGACCGAACACGGTTAAATCATATTAGCCACCACCACCACCACCCCCCCGCGGGGGCATGCCCGCAAGACTGAGACTAGGGAGTGCCAAATATGCGCTATAAGGGCTCTAAAAGAAGAAATGAAGGAAGACACAAAACTAAGAGTGTTGACATGATAACAGCTTTGTCACTGTTACTCCAACCGAAACACCATTCACTACTTACTTGGATGACCTAGATTCGGTAATTTGGACAAGACTGAGATTGGGTGAATTTCAACTAATCATATCCCATTCAGCTGAAAGAACATGGGAGACCATTATCATCTGTCAACTAGATAATTAGAACAGATATAAAGGGCTAAATATTGCTCCAAACAAAAACTAAAGAAAGAAGTAGAGCAAGATTAATTCTAATCTGATTTCCAACCCTGCCATACTTCTCCCTCACACCAAACAAACAACATTAAAACCTCGGATAGTGGCCCACTGTTGTACAATGGCAACAAACTGACATGTTTCCATTACATCAACTTCAATCAAGAACAATAAAAACCAAGATAATCACTGATAAGGTTTTATGACCACCAGATTAACATAGTGAGAAGCAAGTATCAATGCTGATCTATGCACGCGCCAGGGAGGTACCTGAAGCGGATTTTAGGAGTGGGAACCGTGAACCTCTCAGCCTGTGAGCATGGAACGGATTCTCCGGTTTGGCTACCAGATGTCCTCCGGATAAGGTCGGCAACGCCCTTAACGATGTTCATCCTTCATGAAAGGATTTATGAAACATCAAGCTCTCTGGAACCAATCACGAAAAGATAAAAATTTATTCCAGCCCATCACTGTTGACAACATCCACTCTCTAATTCTATACGTGCAGACCATGCCAATTTTCCATGAATACCTGCAGTATACAAATGTAATAAGGTTAAATGAAAAACAAAAACTAATGTTTTAGTGAGAGTAAATAATCTCTCACATAATCATCATTTAATAGAAGTTGTGAAACAGAAGTTGATTGAATTGTTTCATTACTTGAAAATTTCAGTGCACAATCTAACCTAACTTTGACTAATTTTTTTCGAGTGATAAATAATCCTCGTTTCGTCCCTTAAAATAGTGGAAACCCTTCCTAAAGCCATACAGAGAGACCAACCTAGTTTCAGAAACCATTAAGCTGACTAAGCTTCTTTTATATCAATCAAAAGCCCCCCAAAAAAAATTCAAAAGTAACGAAAGTAAAAGACAATTAAAGCAGATAAAAATGAATGAAAAAAATAAAAAAAAAAAATAGGGCAATGATGAACGCTCTTCGAAAAGGAAATAAGGAAATAGATGAAAATTTAATCGGACAGGTCGCAATGGTTGAAGATTCGTATATATAGGGATACAGGATATGGACTTCAGATTTCTGCGGTGATCTATGATTGGACACTTCTTACGAACGATTGAATCAAGAGATCGACGAGATGTAATGAAGTCTACCTGGTCGGATCCCATAACTGTGATTCCTCGAAATTTTGGTTGTTTGGAGTGAGATCTGATATTTTTGGATTTCTCTGAGACTTCAACAGCGTCAGTGACAAGAGAAAGAATCGAAGAGACGTGGGCATCAAGCGAGACGAACAAAGGGACCATTTAAATGGAAAATCTTCGACTCCCGTAGAATGAAATTTATGCCGTTGGGTTAATGGACTTGATCCAGGTCCATAACAAGTCCTGACCCGATGATTTACTGATTTTTTTTTTTTTTTTGGGTAGGCAATGCTTTACTGATCTTGACCCACCCACGACTGTGTGGGGTGCAATAAATTCTTTTTTTCTTATTAATGATGAGAAATTCATTAGATGAAGAAGGGAAAAAAAAAACCATGACCTGAATACAAAACCCAAGAGAAATGAGTAATATATTCAAGCACAAAAACACCAAACCAGCCTACTACAAATTAGGGTTGCAACTTGGGTCGGTTAAAACTGAAACCAAACCGACTTTAGGCCGGTTTGGTTTGGGTTATTAAGTCTTTGAGTAGGTTCTGATTCTAAAAATATAGAACCGATTTATGTTTGGTTTGGCTTTGGGTTGAAGGTTCGGTTTAACCAAACCAAACCGAACCGAAATATAATAGTAGATATAAAATATATAATAGAAATAAGTTCTTTAATAATACAATTTAACTTATAAAATAATGAATAATTGTTATTATTTTATAAATCATTGTAGTTTGTACAAAGTATAACATGTGTACAACACTACAATCACTACTTAAAGATGTGATGGTCTAGGCTTCATTAACAGCAAAACTGGGAGGGCGGAGGAAGGATACTGGACAGATAAGTTTAATGGAGAAATGTACTTATGTAATTTTTTAAGGGTGAAAGTCTTTTCCCTTTTCATCTAGTGTGGATTAGGGCTGCTTATTGGGCCGTGCCGTGCCTAGGGCCTTGCGGGCCGTGCCCGCAGGGCACACGACTCGGCTAGCCGCGGCACGCGGGCCGAGGCTAGCTCTCTTTTCCCTCCATAAAAGTGGTTTTAAGCCACTTTTATGCCCATTTTACCCCCCCCCCCCCAACAGCTATATAACAGCCATATTGGGGGGCTATAATTGTAATTGATGATTAAAAGACCTTTTCTACCCTTCCAACTACAAAATAACAGTCATATTGGAGGGTAGAGGTGGTAAAAAACCACTTTTAATTTTCTATAAATAGCCACTCCCTTTCCTAGGGATGAGTACTAGGCCGTGCCAGCCCGAGCACGGCACGACCCAGCACGCCATAGGCGTGCCTGGGCTGGCTCGGGCACGCCAGCGGCCCGACACGGCACGGCTCGCCCCACAGCCCGCCAGGGCACGCGGGCCCGCGCGAGTCGCGAGCGAGCGTGGGCCGCACGTGCCCAGTCGGGCTGGCCCGCGCGCGGGCCCACTAGGCACGCGTGCCTACCGTTGGGCATGGCGGGCTGGCTCGCGCGCCGACCCACTGGGCACGCCACAACGGCAGGCACGCAGGCCGGTCCGCCAGAGCATTGGCTAGCTCTCTTTTCTCCCCATAAAAGTGGTTTTTAGCCACTTTTATGCCCATTTTACCCCCCAACAGCCATATAACAGCTATATTGGGGGGCTATAGTTGTAATTGATGATTAAAAGACCTTTTCTACCCTTCCAACTGCAAAATAACAGTCATATTGAAGGGTAGAGGTGGTAAAAAGCCACTTTTAATTTTCTATAAATAGCCACTCCCTTTCCCACTCCAAACCACACCTCTTCTACAATCTCCTACTCTCTTCTAATTGATTATCAAATAGTTTCTTTGCTTTAATTGTTGTAATTGGAAATTGGTGATACTCGATCTCTTCTAATTGTTCAAGCATCAAAAGTGCGAAATTGGACTCTGGAGGTTGAAGGCTTCAATTGTAAAGTTCAAGATTCATACTAAAGAGGTATTCTTCTATTTAATTTTTTGATTTTAAAATTAGTATAAATATTATTATTATAAGTAAGTCTCTCCTTCTACCTTTCTTATAAATTAGTATCACCAAATATTTATTATAATATTATTTATTAATAATTTTTTTCCAAAAATTTGATAATGGACCCTAGGTATCCTATGTTTTTTGACACTGAAGAAAAGGAATATCTTAGACCCCTTTCTGACCCAACATTTTCTGATGATATAACCCAACCCCCATATAATGACCCTCCCATCCAAGATCTTGAAACTGAATTGCCTTCGCAAGATATGGGATCGTCTTCCCTACCACCTAGGAGCACCAAGAGGAGTAGAAACTCCGGTATTTGGCTCAATTTTGCAATTGAAAATGTAGGGAGTGAAGAGAGGGCAGTGTGCAACCATTGCAAAAAAAAAATTTAGTTGTAAAGGAAAAAGTGGTACAGGCCACTTGCAACGGCATTTGCAGAAATTCCTTCCAAAACATGGCCAATTTGACCCTGGGCAAACCCAAATTTCTACTAGTAGTGTTAATATGAGTAATTTTGTTTTTAATCAAGAAGAAACCAAGCTTGAAATAGTAAAGTGGGTAATTCAAGAAGAATTACCCTTTAGATTAATAGAATTTAAAAGATTTAACCGTTTAATAATTAAATATTTAGCACCATAATTTAAATCCTTCTCACGCCACACTTTAAGAAAGGATGCTATAAAATTATAAGGAAGAATGAAAACTGCTTTAACAGAAACTTTTTTAAACAATACCTTTAAAATAGCTTTAACCTCGGATATTTGAACAAGTAGACAACAAATAAGTTATTTAGCTATAACTGCACATTATATTGATGAAAATTGGAATATGGAAAAAAGAATAATAACTTTTGAGCCACTAGATTCTAGCAATTCTGGACGAAATATAGCAAATACTATAGCAAAAAATATAAGAAAATATCAAATACACGATAAAATAATAGCTCTAGCACTTGATAATGCAAGTGCTAATAATGTTGCATTAGATATATTAAAACAACATTTAAACTTAAATATAGATGGAAGTTTATTTCATGTTAAGTGTGCTTGTCACATCCTAAATTTAGTTGTGCAAGATGGATTAAAAATTGTCCAACATCATTTAATAAATATTAGAGATGCAGTAAGATATATAAAACAATTTAGCACAACCGCTAGAGAATTTAAATATTATTGTGAAACTTTAGGAAAGCAACCTAAAAAAATTATCCTAAGATTAAAACATAGTTAATGCTAGATGGAATATTTAATGCTAGAAGCTGCACTAAGATTAAAACAAGAACTTGCAATATTTTATAAAACTAAAATGCCTGAAAGTGAATTAGAAGAACTTGATTGGCAAATAGCCGAAATTTTAATAGATTTTTAAAAAGTTTTTTATGATGCAACAAGATATTTATCAACGGTTTATTACCCAACATCCCCAAGTATTGTAGCTTGTTTATATAAAATAAGTATTTGTTTTAAACAATATAGAAATGTACCCATTGCTAAGGAAATTTGCCCTGCAATGGAAGCTAAAATTTTAAAATATTGGCAAGATATGCTTAATTTATATTATTTAGCTACTACAATGGACCCTAGGATTAAATTAGGAGTGGAAGACTTAATAGATGGAATAAATGAGAATATGAATTCTACTTTACAAATAGATATAAGTAAAATAAGAACCCTATTAGAAAGATTTTTTTGTGAATACTATACTAGTAGTAGCATACAAGGTCATACGCAAACCCAACAAGCATTTCTAGATAATTCCCTTTGGAATTTTTTAAGTGGAAGAAAAAAGGGAAAACAACCAACATCTAGTAGTAGGGGATCATCTGAATTAATGATTTATTTAGAAAGCCCCCAATAAATTTCAATACTATGGAAGAGCATAATGCTTTTAACATTTTGACATGGTGGAAGCAAAATCAGGTTCATTAACCTGTGCTTGCCGCCATGGCACGTGATCTACTAACGGTTCCAGTGTCCACAATTGCATCGGAATCAGCTTTTAGCGCAGGTGGACGAACCGTGGACGACTACAGGAGCAGATTAACGCCGGAGATGGTGCAAGTATGTGTCAGTCTTACAGATTGGTTAAGGGCAGAACTGAGAGATCAGGAATATGAAGATGATCAACTTGCTGGAGACTTCGATGATTTGAATATTGATGAATTTAGTCAACCAGATTAGTCTAAGTTTTGTTATAATTTTTGTAATCAAAGTATAGGTACTGTACTTTCTCTTCTTTTTTTTTTTTGTTTCTTTTAAATTGCAAGTGAAAGTTAGATGAGTGGGTGCCAACCTAGTTGGGATGTACTTATACTATAGTGATGCAGTATTATTTGTTCAAGTAATTATGTAATTTTTGCAAAATTGTAATTGTACTTGTGATAATTAATGAATTTATATTTTTTTGAGCAAAACCTATCCCAATATGTGTAATACAATTTTGTGAATAATAAAAGTATTTTTCAGAATTTTTCTGTGATTTTTTGGGATTTTTTTGTTGAAAAAAGGGGATCTGGCTCGCCGGCCCGGCGGGCTCGGCCCGACACGGCACGCCTGCTAGGGCGTGCTATGCAGGGCGGGGAGTCCCAGCAAAACGAGCCTGGCATGCCACGGCTCGCCCGAGCACGCCTCAGGCATGTCGGGCCGGCCCGCTGAGCAACCCTAGTGTGGATCTTGGAGTCACTTCGAGATTCAGGTTCTTTTATCACAAGAATCAATAGTGTAGCCAAATCAACAAGTTTTAATATGTGAAAATAACCCAATTAGTAATTCGGTTCGGTCCTATTTTGGTTCGGTTTGGGTTACGAATTTTTTTAATAATAATCGGTTTCAATGTTTAAAAATAATCGGTTTCAGTGTTCGGTTCGATTATTTCGGTTCTGTAACGCCTCGGATCCGTGTTATTCAATAAAGGTATAACACGTCTCACGGAGTGTTAGGTAAGGATCTTAAATAACTGTGATCGCTGGATAATCACCTAAACTAAACCATATCAGAGTGCACAAACATTTTTCATCTAAGAATTCAATATTTAGCTTTATTAAAATCAAATGATTCAACCTCGAACTATTTTATTACACTTCCAACATTTAAATAAACCAAAGTCCAATTCAAAATAACCTACAAGTCTATGGAATATAGTAGTAATCTTCCTCCCTATATGTCTCAGTCGGATCTACCCCAGTAGTCGCCTCACCACGAGTATCTGAAAACAAAAACAAAAACAATGGAGTGAGATACGAATATCTCAGCGAGTAGCAAATGGATGCAGAAATAGTTAACAACAGTTCAAATTATGCACCGATAAATAGCCAGCACGATTAAAGCAATCAAAAAAATTTCCAAGTTTAAATCCAAAACCAATAATAGTTTCCAATCATATTTCAATAACAATACCAACAACACTTCGAATGGTTAATGTCATGACTATTGTTAGATTGATTAATTAACATGCTAAGTAGACACTCCAGACCTCTATGTACACAGTTCCGGCCTACTCAGGGTTTCGGAACTCTGAAATGACGGCCTACTCAGGGTTTCGGAACTCTGAAATAACGGACTACTCAGGGTTTCGTCATCCAATGCTGGTCTACTCCCCAGGTTTCGGCATCAACAACCAGACTTACTCAGGGTTTCTGGCTGCTCTACACCGGTCGTGGCAACACACAAGGCCATGCAATTACACCAACCAACAATACCATCACATTACTAAGCTTAAGCATGGATCTAGGACAAGCTAAACCAAAACAGAAAACCATCGTATAAACTCAACTCTGACATCACCTTAAATCAACATGTTCATCATCATGTATAACACAACATAGCTCAACACAGGTTACTCCGGACCAGAACAGTACCTCATGTACTTTCAGTAATTACTCCAATCTCATAACACAAGACCATTAGTAATAAAACCCATTTACTCACACCAATATAAACTTTACAAATACATTTCAGAACTTTCAATCAAGTAAAACCAGGTGAAATAAATTCTCAATCAAAAACAGTGTATAACAAAAAGAGAACTAAATCATGAACCCCTAGTGTCAGGAACAGTAACATAACCTACCGATAGCCCTTAAAATTTACTTCAGAAACTCCTAAGAATTACCAATAATTCAACTTAATAATCTCAGGGTGTTTTGAATAGGTAAAAGTATTTCTAAGATTCTAAACAAGTCATTGGCTAAGTGATTAAAATATCAAAATATCAAAATCTGGCTTTATTTGGTCAGACACACATTTCGGCAAAGTCTTAGGGGTGCGCTGACGTCTGGTGCTTGGCGCGAGATCGGCGTGAACTCGGTTATTCAAGAACACTTCGCGCTAACTAAAATACACTTGGCGAGAGAATAGCGCGAACTCGGCAATAACTAAGAATCGATCTCGAGCTAACTAAAACCCCTAGCGCGAGATGAGAGCGAACTCGGCGAGAACAAAAACTTATTCTCGCGCTGACTAAACCTGTTGGCGCTAGGTAGGCGCCAACCTGGCGGACACCACCTACGAGTTGCGACTCTCTGTTAACTCTAGATCTCTATGACTGACCCATTTTTTCACCTCTGTAACAACTTTTCTACGCTCCTACCATCCTCCAAAGACTATTAGACACGATTCGAATTTAATCTAACAACCTAAAATTTTCACCTCTAAAATTATACCAAGAACATACACAAAATGTCATTTCTTCGAGATCATGCATATGGCTAAAAACCAATAGACAAAACCCAAAAACCTCAGATTAAAACAATGCTACTCACCTCTTGCACGCTCAAATCCTTGCAACAGCAACTACTCGAACAGCAAAACCCACAGTCGATCCTCCTGTTCGCAAGTCCAACAGTTGATCCTCTGAACTCTCTTCGCAAAGAACCCCACCCGTCGGCTCCTTTCCAAAACCCTAGAACAACAGCCGTAATCTCCTTCAGTCTCAATGGATGCGAAAACGAAACCTACAATTCTACTTCCTTAAGTATTTATACTTACTATACATACTTTGCCGCTCAACGAGTTTTGAAAACCCATGATTTGGTGCATGCTCTCCCACCAAGTTTCCCTACATACACACAGCTTATTAAGTTTATTTTTCCAATATAAATCATGTAGAAAATTTGGGGTTTTACAGGTTCGGTTCGATTTTGGGCCTACCATGAGAAACCTTGGTTTGGTCTTGAGTTGAGGCCAAACCGCACCGAGTTGCAGCCCTACTACAAACTACTCATTAAAGCTACAAACCCAACAAGAAACCCCAAGAACCAAAAACATCCAATAGAATACAACATATATAACATATCAGTTCCCAATTAACCTTCTTCTTTGGCCAAAGTATGCGATCCTCGCAAGATTTCATTTGAAGAAACATTGAAGAAAGCTTTATGCATTGACAATTGCCTACAAACCATAACTGTTATATCCTCTATCACCCCTTGTACTCTTGGTTGAAGGTTCTCAAAGATACATCTGTTCCCAGCCTTCCAAGTATTCCACCCCACAGAAAAAAGTTATGTAACCCGAATAATTAATCAGTGGTATTTATGCTAGCCAAGTGCATGTATGGTATGAAGAAAGAAGTAGACAGTGTGAGAACTGTTTTGCAATTGATTATTAAGTTTTTTAAAAATTGAGGCAGTTTTGACTATTGTATCATTTTATTAATGAATCTTCAGAATGATATATATGGGATGTTTTGGAACGTCAGCCATTTCAATTGGCGTGAGTCTCAAGGGGCGCCTCACGTTACATATAGATTGGAATCCCATGCAAGCAAAGGTTATGATAGCTAGTGCCTAACGATGGATTACAAAATTCAAACAAGTGAAAATCAAACATATCAAGAGATGGGGAAAAAGTGTGTCTCACGCAATGCCTTAAAATGGGGCTCAATACATATGCAAAAATCATACATATGGTGATACCCAAGGAAATTAGTCAAACTTTTGCATTGTGATTGTAATACTATATATATATATATATATATATATATATATATATATATATTTAGTTTTAACTTAATCAGAGGAATGCACAAGCCCCAAATTAGAAACAAAAAAGAGCTTTGCTTTTTAAATGGGATGCTTCCACGTGAACCACATAAAAAACACTAACATTAATTGAGATACTCCGCGTGGAAGCATCCCCACTTTAAAAGCGAGGGTCAATTTAGGTCCATATTGCATACGACTTCATCTAGTTAATTATGATAGTAACGTGGGATAGCAGAACTGTAATATCAAGATTACTTGGAGGGTACTTCCAGTACAAAATGTCAGCTAGAAAGCTCTTTGTTCATTTTATAATAGTATAGATGTTTTCTTACCCCAAAAAAAATATATAATAGTTAAGATTGATCCGGACATCACTGATTTTTAGGCAGCGGCACAAACATTAATTTACCGGATATCTATGATGCAATTGGTGAATAGGGTGATATCAACACAAAATTTTTCAATGTGACTACCATTACTCCAAATGGGGCCAAGGAAGAGTCTTGGGCTTAATAGTTTCCAGGGTCTATTATATTTTCATGAAAATCACTGGAATAGTCAATGAAACTTTCAAAATTGGTTTTATTACATAAAGGAACGAACCACATGCGTATTGCCTGTATTCTAACAGTAGATCACCCCACTAAGCCTATAGGCTATCGTCCCATAAGTTTGTACAACTCTAGCTACAAGATTAGTGTCAAAATGATCATGAATGGACTTTTCTCACTCAACTAGAGTATGGATCAACCTATGTTTGATGAAAATTAGATCCAACTGATTTGTTACATTCGAGGCCTTGTTGGCATTCAGTTTGGATTTAGGAACTCATTTTGAGGAATAAGTTTTGTAAGGGCTCGTTTGGCGTTCATTTTGGGAACTCATTCCAAGCCTTGGAATGAATTTAAGGGGTTAAATGGGTGTTTGGTAAATCATGCTGGAACTCATTCTAATAGAATGCAAATGAGAAAAAATGGAGTAGAGAGAAACGCCTCTCAACCCATTTTTAGAATTTAAGAACGAGCTTTGGATTTTTTACAGTGGTAAACTTGTAAATAACATGAAGTTTTAAACAGTGCCATAAATTGTAAATATTGCAATCACACCTTTTCGCTGCAAAGAATATTTCTCTTCTCCGTTGCTCCATTGCTCTAAACGGTCAAACCTTGGGAAACGACCATTCTGAACGATATTGCATCGTGATTAGAGGTGATTGAAAGATATTTCGTTTGTTATATGCTTGTTTTCTTTTTATTTCATCTCTTTTTCATTTTCTATGGTTTCTTTTCTAGGGTTATTTTGTTTGGATTGCTTGAATAGTTCCCTTTCACAGAGCATTAGCAGTTAACAATGGACCTAAAGCTATGGTAAATTCCTTTAGTCATGCAACTTAGGATCTTTTGGGGAGAACTCGTGGAGATTAGTTTAGGTGAGATCTTGGAGAGACTACTTTGGGTTCGTAGGATAGGGGAATTGGTCCTTTATTTCTTTTGGGTAGTTTTGAGAGAGAGATTTAAGGCATATTGTAAAAGGATTGAAGGGGAAGGAAGAAGTTATCGTTTAGGTGCTCCAAATCCAAGAAAAAAGTCAGAGTTCTCTACCAGGTATTCATCGTTTAGTTTTGTTCAAGCTTCAATCATAATAGTCCATGCACTGATTTGTTTATAAATAAGGATCGATGAGAAGCAAGATTAATTACTGTTCTTAAAATAAATAAATAAAATCAGGTTCAGTTTGCACAACTGAACCCAGTTTCCTGGTTTTCCCCTTGACTATAAATTGCTGCAGATTCATTGCCACATATTTGGTTTGCAATTTTAGATGCATCTAATGGGAACCTGATTGATCCATTTTAGTGATTAGTGCGAAGTAGTTACTGTGATAGTTATTTGCAATGAATGAGTGAAACCAAGATTGAGAGTTTAGTTTGAGTTTGATTTTAATGTTTTGAGAGCCATATCAGGAGTCGTTTCGGCGGGATTGAAGTGAGGAAAGAGTGACAAATCAGAGGCATAGTTGAATTGTCGCTCAAACTAAAAAAAAAAAAGGATCTATTTTTATAGTTGAGCAATGGCTGAAATCAAGTGGCTTTTATTTTGTTTTCAGGTTGATTTTTTTACCTTTGTTACTATTATGAGTTAGCAATGACATATGTCATCATATTCAGGTATTTCAAGTTTATAGTTTTTTTTTTTTTTAAAGTTGGTGTTCAACTAATCACATGTATGATTTTTATTTGAGATTCATTATGTGTTTGATGTTACCATGCGTTAGTTTTTTTAAGGTTCATTTCAAGAATCATTTTTTATTTCAGATTTTCGTTTTCTTTAATTTTGATAGATAAATTGTACTAGAATTCAGTAAAAGCGCTAGTTTTAATCTCATGTTGTTGCATAAATTATTTGCAGTATATGCTACAATTGGAAATGATAGATCTTTGGTAGAAGCTCATGTTCAAGCAATTACAAGCCTGCCATTATTTATAACTTAAGAAATTTTAATGAGGAGGGGTGGGTTGTACATTTGGTATCTCCGTCATAAATTATTGTAAGGGTTATAAATATTACAAGCCTGCCATTATTTATAACTTAAGAAATTTCTGCAAATGACAAGCTTATTTTTATCACGTGAAAAAATCTTCATGACAAATTTCAATTATGTCCTTTAGAATTTTTAAATATTACAATTTTCATGACAAGTTTCAATTATGTCTTTTAGAATTTTTAAATATTACAAATTTGCCACCATACGTTTAGAAGACGGGGTTATCAAATTTCAAAAGTGGGTCCATAGGAGGAGTTACAGCATATTTTTTAAAACTCAATTGAATATAACCCCTTTCCAATTTATAACCTTGTTTGGTTGCCAAAACTCGTTCTAAACTCCATAATTCAATTATGGGAAAGAAGTCAAGAAACGATCACCCAACGAGCACTTAATATATAACTAGTGGGCTGCACGCACTACGCGCGTAGAAAACGTGGGCCAACTTTGATAAACAGCCAAGGTAGTTACAATAGTGGGGGATTGTTTTGTTTGGGGAGGGTAATGTTTGGAAAAAGAAAAGGGGGGTCGGAATCTGGAGGGAATATTCTCCCCTCTTCTCTTTATATATAGTATAAATTAGTGGAGTCACATGCATTACTGCAAGTTGGACCATTTATTTAAGTAATTTTGTTTGTAAATAATTGTATTTTTATCGATAATAACTATGAGTTTAAAAAGTAAATTATGACGGTAGTTTTATTTGGGGTTTTTATGTGCTGTGAGGGTATTTATACGGAGGGAAAAGGAAAGAGTTAAAATCCACGCGGAATATTCCAAATGCATACTATTATACTAATGTTTATGCTTGCCAGATTTTAGAGTCAGGTATGGGCTGTCCGAATCTTAACCCCCAACCCTAACACTACCGAAGCGAATTCCCGTCCGTTCGTTCTTCGGTTTTTCGTTCGTACTCATCGTTGTGCATAGACTGTTAGTCTCTGTCGGTTTTCTCTACCTTTTTGTCCGCGATCATCATCTCCAACGGCTTTTCGTGTTTGTGCTCGTCGGATGTTGTCCAGCGACTGGTAGGGCCTTTTCCTTTCGTTTTCATACTTCGACGCACGACAGTGAATCTGGCTTTCAGATGCCTTTCATAACATATGAACACCTAAATCGATGTTTTCCAAGTGTACATAAAAGATAGTCTTTAATTGCAAGAAGAACAAAATGATTAGTTATTTTTATTGCATAATTTTCCTATATAGGATCTTGATATGTACAGAATCGAATTGGGATCGTTGCTCTCTCTGTTAGCTTTATTTATTTGATTGATCGATCTTTACTTGTGTTTTTCTTTCCCTTTTTTTTTTCCTTGATCAAACATGGGTGGCGGTCGGTGATGTTTTTTAGATTGTTAGAATAACAGAGGTTGGGCTGTCCCTGATAGATTTTTCATGTTCATAGTGGCTAATTTTTTGATTTGCCAGGACATTGTTTTAAAGGTTTCATTCTGCTTTCTGCTGAATTCTAGGATGCTTTTGGTGCATCCTAGATTGTTCCATTGCTGTTAGTTGATTAAAATAAGTACATCTTATTTTATGCGGTTATGAGCCCAGAAGCATTTTGTTTTTTATTGTGCGAAGAGCATGATATCACAATCTCTCAGTTGTAATGGCCTAAATTTTAGTCATGCTATTATAATAAGATCAGAATTAGTAATTATTGCGTGTATGTTAAAATCCTTTAACCATTGTCTAATTAAGATGTTGTGGCATAAGTTAGCATGTTAGTAGTTTTTGTAGATTAGTGTATATTATGGCTAAGCATGAATAATTTGCTAAGCTTTGGGAAAAATAATGACCACGAGTATTTTAAATGTAAGTAATTAATATAGAGTTTTGTAATTGGTTGGTAAGTGTATTGTGGATGAGAATATATTGGACGATATTGCATTACTTGATCTCTAAGTAATTGGTGAGGAGTATTGTGATTGATCAGTGTGTAAGTGTAGTGTGGGTAAGCATACATAGGATCCATTTGTTAAATGAAGGATAAGAATTATTCTGGTGGAGACACAGTGAATATGTGGCAACACAACACCATGCTAGAGCTAAGTGTGATTAATGAGCCAAAGTAAGCTTAAAGATTTTGATTAAAGAAGGATAAGGACTGCTCTTGGTTATGACACATGGTAGACGTGTGGCAAACTAAGTATTAATTTGATCAGCCCAAATAAGAGTATAACCTAAATTTTTTTTTGGATAGGTAATGAAAGTTATATACATTTATATATACAAGAAAAAATGTAATAGACATTTTTGATAGACATTTTTCATATAATTAAGTTGCAAGTTACAAGTGGTGCACTTTGTTTAGGTAATAATAAATCTTTTAATTATTAATCATGGTTTTATCCTAAGAAACAATGTCTGTGTTGATTCAACAAGGTAATAATCTTTGTTTTATTCAAAGCAAGTGATTGCTTTCAAGTAAGCAATAATCACCATATGTTTTCAAGTAATTAGCAGTCATGGCTACATACTAAGAAATAAGGTCTCTTTTTTTTTTTTATGATTAATGAGAACTTTCATTTAGAACAACGGAAGAAAAGGTCAATACAAAGGCCCACGAGAAGTAGGTAGGAACAAATGAAAAACAGCAATCCAATAAGTAAAACAAGCCACTTAGTATAAAGGCCAAAATCCTAAATTCAGTCTGTGGTTACTATTGTGGACCACCTATGAAGAACTTCCTCTTGTGATAACATACTAAACTCCTTTCTTATGGATACCCAATCCACTACTAACACCAAAATGTCCTCTCATATTCTTTCCCTTCCTGCTAATGCCCCGTAAAAAATACAGCCATTCCGAGCGGGCCAGATGCTCCGAGTTATCTTGGAGGTTTTCATCTCACTGGATTAGTTCGATCTTGGTTACCTGGGATGGATATCTAATTCTTCCTTGTGCTTGACTGGCCAAGGATTTTGGTGGATAGACTTGCAAAGAGAGGAGCTACTAGTGTCCCTTCCCTCTCGGATATCCTAGAGACTGACATTTCAGAGTTAGATAGTTGTCTTTGTATTTTTTATCTATAATAATGATGTTCTTGAGCCTTGTTCTTAGGTGTTGTGACTCTTTTGGGACCCTTCTTTGCTATATTTTGCATTGCAAATTCTTGAAAACACCTTCCTAATAGATTTTTTTTCCTTGTTACCACATTGCAACACATACACCACCCACCCCACCCCAACAAAAAGAAAAAAAAAACTCCAGATGTGGTAGAAATGAGTGGAATTATGTCCCTCCAGTTCCCTTTTTTAATTTATTTGTTGTTTTATTCATTGATAAACAAATTAATTTGTTAGGTTTTTCATTTTCATCTTTCACTCTTTCTTATAGTTCTGAGATGTTTAAATATTTGATCCTATGTAATGCTTTCTGGTGGATGTTGGTATTCTTTCTTTATGATAATTCCATTTTATCTTGCACTCTTTCCTACTTTGTTTTTGTGGACCCTTTAATACAGTTTTTCTGAGATACGAACCATAATGATAAGGCTTCTTGATGATGATGATTTATGCATATATGTGGGTGCGCATTTTTGTGCAGGTAGTACCATCTGCCTGAAAAACCAGTCTAAGAATGGCACATCTACTTTCAACTTGTTGCTCTATAAAAATATCTTCTGATGGCAAAACTCACTTCAAGTCCTTCGGTCAAAGATCCACAGCCTTTCCTACTTCTCTTGTGTTACAAAGTTCCAAAACTCCATTAAAAGGGCTTGTTTTTCATGGAGATAGACCTCTAAGACAAAGTATTGTGTATGCAACCACACTCCCTATGAGTCAAGAAACTCAAATGAAATCCAATTCCAGCTCCCATCACACCTCTGATGTATCGTCAAAGCCAAAACGAGTCATGGTCATTGGTGGAGATGGCTACTGTGGTTGGGCCACAGCCCTCCATCTCTCAAACAAAGGTTATGAAGTTGCCGTTGTTGACAGCCTTGTCCGTCGTCTCTTTGACGACCAACTTGGGCTTCAGTCACTCACTCCCATTTCCTCCATCCACACCCGCCTACGCCGTTGGAAAACTCTCACTGGTAAAACCATCCAACTCTACATCGGTGACATCTGTGACTTTGAGTTTTTATCAGAAACTTTTAAATCCTTTGAACCTGATTCTGTCGTCCACTTTGGGGAACAAAGGTCAGCCCCTTACTCCATGATTGACCGGTCTAGAGCTGTGTACACACAAAATAACAATGTAATTGGAACACTAAACGTTCTGTTTGCTATTAAGGAGTTCAGAGATGAGTGTCATTTGGTGAAGCTTGGGACCATGGGAGAATATGGAACACCAAATATTGACATTGAGGAGGGGTACATAACAATTACACATAATGGAAGAACGGATACTTTGCCTTACCCGAAGCAAGCAAGTTCATTTTATCACCTAAGCAAGGTCCATGATTCAAATAATATAGCTTTTACATGCAAGGCATGGGGAATCAGAGCTACAGATCTGAATCAAGGGGTCGTTTATGGGGTAAGGACAGATGAGACAGAGATGCATGAAGAGCTTTGCAATAGGTTTGATTATGATGGAGTTTTTGGAACAGCCTTGAATAGATTTTGTGTTCAGGCCGCTGTTGGCCACCCACTTACAGTATATGGCAAAGGGGGCCAGGTAAGGTTGCTCTTATCACTACTACTGCTACTGCTACCACATCAAATTGTTATATTTTATTCTTCAATTGTACAATTCTCTTGTTAGGATAAATAAATGGGAGAAACAACTACCTTTCCTGTGTGACACATGTAAAACAAATGACATAAAGTTGAAATGTTTGATGGGCCATTCTTGGAGATCCCTGTTACATGATTTTATTTAGTTTGTGTTCATGTTGTGAATTTTCATATGTCAGGAAACGGTGATGATGACCCAAAAGGGAAAATGCTTAGGTCTTATGTGTCACCTGATGTTCTTCTTCTAATGATGATCTCCTTTTTTGAGTCCAATTGAACTGTTAGAGCTAATTTCTCCTACACAAGTGCACTAATAGGATGTTTTAGTGTTTTACCCACATTGAAGACTTGTCTGGTTTCAGGGACTGAAAATCAAAAGTTTCACTAGAGGTTATGCCATCAAAATACATCGTTTTTGTTGATTTATAGGTGTCAGTTAATTATCCTTCTGTTACGTAGTTATGGCTTTATTATTCTCTTTCGTAACTCTTTTATTTTTCCCTTTTCTGTGATTCAGACTAGGGGATACCTTGACATTAGGGACACAGTGCAGTGTGTTGAGCTTGCCATTGCAAATCCAGCAAAGCCTGGTCAATTCCGGGTCTTCAATCAATTCACGGAACAGTTCTCAGTTAATGAACTTGCGACCCTTGTTACAAAAGCAGGGGAGAAGCTCGGGCTAGATGTGCAAACCATATCTGTTCCCAACCCACGTGTGGAAGCAGAGGAGCATTACTACAATGCAAAGCACACTAAACTCATAGAATTGGGCCTCAATCCACACACTCTCTCTGATTCTCTTCTCGACTCATTGCTCAATTTTTCAATGAAGTATAAGGACCGCGTTGACACGAAACAGATTATGCCAAATGTTTCCTGGAAAAGAATTGGGGTGAAAACAAGAACGGTTACAGCCTAGAGGTGTGGATATTAGATGGTTATATTGATGTCAATTTATGAAAGTTGGCTTCTATATTTGCTAAAGAATTGGGGTGAAAACAAGAACGGTTACGGCGTGGAGGTGTGGATAATAGATGGTTATGTCAATGTCAATGTATGAAAGTTGGCTTCTATATTACGCTAATTATTAAACTTTTAAATGATACATGTTTGCTTAAATGTCTGAACTTTATAGATTAGAAATCCTTTCTTGATGATTTTTGTGTTGAGTTGCCTGGTGGGTTGAAGTGTTGCTTTCATAACTGTGCCATTTGATAGATTCTAACAGGTTCATACAATTTGAATTGGCCTCATTTGTACTACTGTTGTAATGGATCTTCTGCCTGTTACCATGCTAATTTTTTGCAAAATATTTTAAACAGGAATTTCTAGTATCTACTCTGCATCGGTTAAATCCAACAGTTCTCCTAAGCATATCCAACAGTTCTCCTAAGCATTTCTTCGTTGGAGTGCAAATAGTTGCAAGCTGCAGCAGTGAAGCATCTAAGCGTACGTATGGTAAGATAAAACATGACTAGGAACGGATGGAAGTTCAGTTAAAGCAATTACAATTATGAGCAGCAAAATAACATTCAATGGCATTTATATCTTAGCAGTCTCAGGGAATATAGGAAATGAAAAAAGGAATATTCCCTGCACAAACCATACAAAGGTTATAATGTGATTGTTGGCAACAATTACCAAATCCTTGTAACCTGAATAATTCAGGAAGAGCAGAGCATAAGCAACTGAAGAAAGAGAAGTAGCAGCTTGAGTCCATAATTCCATAGTGACTTCTGTTATCTGTTTATGAAATAAAGATTTCAAACTTGTCAACTTCAATAAGCAGAATCCTTACTACAATGCTCCTGCCATATTTTCCCCAAGTCTTGCAGCAAATAATGACTGCGCCTCTAGCGAAACCCTCAAAAAGGAAAAAAGGAAGAAGTTTGTTGGATACTACAAACAACAAACGAGTACCTGATCATCTGTAACAAGATTTCAAGGCACCACCACATCTGCTTGGGATCTCCTAATATAAAAAAACCTTAATTCTCACAGGTATTTAATCAGCTTGTGCTCTTCTTCCTTTCTTTTTTCCCCGGGAGGATGTGCACTTACAATGTTGGAACATGAAAACTGCATCACCGCTACAGCACAAGCTTTTCAGCTCTCAAAATGGTTTCTGGACCACAGTCCCAACAGTTTTCTCATGAACAATTGGTTACTGATTTATGTCTCAGTTAATGCCAAGCTTAGCAACCCAAAAGTTACGTTGATCAGAAACACATGTTGAACCTGTAGATCCGTATGAGCAGAACTTCTTAATTGCATTTTTGACCCCAAGAAAATCATACACATCCTCATCAAACACTGGATATATGCTTCTCAGCTCATCAAGACTCAGCTCCTGAAGCTGGCAATTTTTTGACACACACAGTGCAACAGATCTCCCTACTATATCATGAGAGGTCCTAAAAGGTACTCCCTGAAAGCAGATACACAAGATGGTGATCTCGGAAGTCAATTTCATGAAAATATAAACAAACAAATATAGATAGTTAATTTGCATATATAATCATCAAGTTGTCATAATGTAAGAAGTGCATAAGGCTATAATTTCGTGATCACAAGAAGTTAGAAGACAATATAAAGTAGCAGTAAAGTGTCAGGGTTTGAACTGTCCCCTGCCTTCTAATATTTACCCAGATCCCCCATTGTTTTCTAACTTCAGAAATTTCCTTTTTATCAAAGCCACCAACCTTCCAAGACAACCTTGACACCATCTTAACACAAAACATTTACAAATGTCCTTAAATATATGCCCCAGTTAATGTAATACAAGGAGACAGTAGTAAACGCCACCACCGCCACTCCCACTATCATTAATACCACCACAACCACGTCTAACACAAATATTATCATCACAAACTGTTTCTAAATTATGATCATTAGACTTATCAAACACATTTTTACTGATTTTTTAAAACATAATTGATTTTAACAAGATGTTAAACAACGGGTTTTTTCTACACTTGTTCCCAAAAACACAAAAAAAATTTGGAAAGCTTTTTATTTTAAACTGATTCTTTCAAAAGAGTTACCAAACATCCTCTTAATTGCATTTTGTTTAAACCCGAAAAAAAATAAAAGAAGAAAGAATACAAGTTCATCAAATTTCATTCAAAGGAAAACATGAATTGTGTTTAGAAGCATGTATTTCCATTTTCTCTTTGGTCTTTTACATGTATTTTCCTTAGCACATTCCCCTTTCATGTTTGAAATTACAATAGAAAAAAAAATTAACAGTCACGGTTAAATCAACAACTATCAGAAGTTAGTGTCCAGAAAACCTTTAAGGAGGTTCGAACACTATGTTCCTTGAAACAAGACGTAAATTTTATAACCTCTGTAGTCTGTATGATTGTAATCCAGGACAAAGACTACCCAAAATCTGAGAGAAGATATGCCTTTTGACAAACAGGAATGAATAGGATTCATGTTGCCGACTTCAATTAGTTGGGATAAGGCATTTGGTTATTGATTATAGATTGATTCAATTGAGAGCAGGAACATCTGTATAAATTGCCATGAAGGAAGAGGCGTTAATTCTAAAACAATGGAGTGTGTGTCAATATCAGAAAACAATAAGTTTCCACGATTCCATATGAATAATGTTCAAGGAATATCAAGCATTATGCTCCAATAAACACATTACAATTTTGATACTCAGTAGATAAGCGCAATATATGCAATTCAAAATCATTTTCAAAAATAGGGAGGCCTTCGTGAACCGATTAAAACTATTCAAGGAAAATTGGCACCATTAATACCAACTTCAGATTAGGATCCTACTGTGAGACATATCGAGAGGAGATTAAGAGTTGATAATTGTCAAAAGAGGGCAAAGTTACTTTGACTAGAAGGACACTGGTTTTTCTTTCCACATTCCTTGTCCATTATGAAAATCTAGTATCTGTTAATAACAGGAATGAGAAACTGCAGACATACTTGTACAGCAGGATTGAGGGAGAGGTTTTTTCTTTTTTAATAAATAGGATTGAGGGAGAGGTTAGTTATCAATTCGTGCACTGGAAATTGTTATTTGGATCATGGGAAGCTGCAGATTTAATTACAAACACTAGTTTGCTTTATCAGAGCACCTCAGGAAAGTAGAGTCTCCAATCTGAGGAGAGCTATTGAAGAGTTAGTCAGGCAACTGGCTTGGAATTTCTTGTAGAGGCTCCTATGCAGTAAGTTTATAGGACACAGCTAATTTAGCTGACCATTTAATGAGGGGCATTCAGATTTTCGGTTGAATCTGGAATGAGGGTGAGAGGAGTGAGAAAGGTGGATGACTTTCTCTATCTCTAGTTGTACAGGAAAAAAATAAATAAATAAAACTTATTGTGACCATTTCACAATGGAAGAAGGTGAAGGTAAGCTGCACCCAAAGTGCTGGTGTACTTTCAGCTTGGTGGATAGAGGAAAGGGAGTAGTCAGAGGAATCTGCTTTGTTTAAAGCATTAATCAGAAATGCGATGGTCTCCTTGGAGAGAAAGAAAATCCAAAATTTTGTATGGTCAAGACAAAAGTAAGGGGTTAACTTTGAAAGAGTGCTATTTCCTCAACGTTTTAGAATCTGTCCTTAATCTTTCAATAAACTTCTTTTCTTCCTGTACCCAGGGAACACCTTTTCCTGCTTTAGTGAATATCAAGGAGATTTGTAAGTAGCTCGAAGTATGTGAGCTTGGTTTTGTATTGCTGGCCTGGCCTGGCCATGTATTCATTGTGTTAAGAGGACTTAGCCCTCTCATCTTTTGTATATTTCCTTATGACATAGTCATTATGTTTCTGATAAAAAAATTAAAATAAAAAGGAAAAAAGCTGTTAAGAAAACAGAGGAAGCAATGACGAAAACCGGAAAATCATTGACATAAATATCCAAAACATAACATGGGTTTTACAAAAGCCCAAAAGAAAATCCAGGTCCCATGACGTACCTAACTGATCTGAGACACTTTGCTGGCCATCTAGCAAAAGAGACAATTCCAAAATTTTAAGACACTAATAGTATAACCAACTAACCTTTTCTAAAATTGTCACTGAAAAATGGTTGGAATGTTAGAAACATCCAATTAATGTGATAAATATAATCCTAGAGGCATTTGTGAAGTTCACATAAATGAGTTCCATAAAAATACCATGGCAAAAGCAAAAGCTAATATAAAAAGCAATTCCGGGAATATAATGAGACCTTTTGTTAACACATCAAGTGGATCAAGTGCAATCAGGAACACAGTAAACCTAAAAGGATCTCATTCCTTATTAGCTTATACGGCAGTTTTTGGTATTAATACAGAGGAAATATCCATATTCATATCAAGCCTCAAGAACTTATTAGAAATTTCATGAAACATATTATGTAAATAAACTGGTTTAAAAGGATCAGCTTGCCTTCTTGACCAGATAATCAGCAAGTGTAGTAGCATCAAGATGACCAGCAGGTAAGGCTTTTTGTATCCTCTCATGATCAAAGGTAATGTTCTGAGCAAATTCAGTTGACACTTCAAGCATTGCTATGATTGTTTTCACACTGTCAAATAGAGGCTCCTTGTCTTCCTATACAGGAAACATAGCATTTAAGATCATTTCCAAGAAATACTATTATTGAGGAGATTGTGAAGAAGAAAAAAGGAAAATCAGATTACAATAACCTAGTCCATCAAGTAGACCTTTATTATGAACCAACAGCAAATCCATTCACAGGATGCAGATGAAAGATGCAAATGAAAAGAGGTTGGGATCAACAGTCACTGGTTCTCAACTTAAGAATCAAATAAGTTTAATTGAATCCCAAATCTCCATCAGAAGCATCTATACATATGGTGCACCAGACGATCACCTTAGATTTCCCTGCTATTTATATGAAAAATGATTTACCTGTAGATCACGATTGTAGGCCTGAGGAAGTCCTTTGCAAAGTACGAGAAGAGTCACAAGGTCTCCTACAACTCTAGCAGATTTGCCCCGAACAAGCTCCATTGGATCAGGATTCTTCTTCTGAGGCATGATGCTGCTTCCGGTGGAAACAGAGTCACTCGGAGTAAGAAATCCGAACTCCTCCGATGCCCACAGAACCCACTCTTCACCAAGCCTTGAAAGATGAATGGCCGTTATGGAATTGGCAGACAGGAACTCCAAAACATAATCCCGGTCCGAAACTGCATCAATGCTATTCAAATGGTGGGAATTCAAGAATTAGTCTTGGAAATTAGATATTCAGAGTGAGCCATTGTCAACACAAAAACACATTCACGTAGCTGTATCACAATTTATCCTGAGTTCCAATCAACTATATAGCACTCATACAGCTCAAAATTGCACATGTAAACATAAATTAAGCCCACTGGCTACTGTCCAGGATAAGGGTGTTGAGCCGCCATGTGTCTTAACCAGAAACATAAACAGAGCTGGCAAGAAATATATGATGATGATCTCGTATCTATAGATAGTCATATTACAAGACCTATGAGCCAGAAGTACACCTTGATAACCACTTCCAAGCCTGTTGATGTTTGGAGGGGCCTAAGACAATATCCGCATAGTTACCAAGTAATATCATTGCCCTCAAAGACAGGCATTGCTGACATATCACATGTCACAAACAGACATTGGTTTTCATGGTTCCGAATATTAAATAAACATAAATACTAATTTTAAATTTCAAACATTGCAGTAATCTATGTGTTTGATAGGATAAAAAGTTAAAAAGAGACCATTTTAATTAATTACTCCCATAAATTCAGAACTGAAAATAAACATAAAAGAGTATTGACTTTTGAAAAAAAAAAAATTATGCATATGCATAAATCATAGAGAGTTAATTGAACAACAGAGGTACTAGTGTTTATCTGGATTTTTGAGATTAATCACTTTTACTTTTTTAGCATTTCAAAATGGCAAGATAATGGGCACACAGATGCACAATGTGCAGATCTATCTATTGCAATTAAAAAAGCAAAAAAGAAAGAATTGAATGCCCAAAAAAAAAGGAAAAGGAAAGAAAAATAAAGGAAACTGTGTTTTACAACTCGAGAGGAACAAACAAACTTCCTAAATAATTTAACCAACAATAAAAATGGCCCTTAAATGCATGTGGATGGACAGTAACATGCAATTACATCTTAGATTACCTTCCACTTCATTGCTCCCTTAATTGGCTAGGTAAGTTTGATTTATATTAGAATAGAGAAGGACATGACACAACTAATTTAAGTTTTATCTAATTTTAACTAAGGCTCTTGGAAGTTAGAATATACAAGGAGCTAAATTACATCATATACAGGTTTACAGTTTTTGTTTTAATGAAAAGGTTCACGGTTTTTCTATTACCTTTCCAAGAAGAACTTTGAATAAAATGGGGGTTAAGCTGCAACATTTACAGGTTCATAGTTTTTCATAACCTTTTCCAAAAAAATAAATAAATGAAACTTTATGCTCCTGCCATTATTGGTAATTCTCTAACAGAAAGCCAGGCCTAGGTTTGTCACCTGGTAGCACAAAGACTTCCACGAAAATTCAGTTTACAATTCTCCATTCTATCACAGTAATTCAATATTTGGTTGTTTATCCAAGTGACAATATAGTGACTAAAATTAGAAAAATATTTTTTCAAAATTGAAAAATATAGAGGCTTTATGTATCTGAACAGGGTCCTTCTCAACAAGTTTTCTTTTCCAGTACAACATTCTCATTGCTTAAGTAAGTAATTTCAGACAGAGCACTCCATGTTGAAGGAGGGAAAATGGGGATTCCTCAGCATGACCGTAGCCTATTGTTCACACATTACTTTGGTATTTATTGCCACCAAAATGGAGAATAATCCTTATAAAATGCAAAATTGGAAGGTAAGTAGGTTCATTTTGTTGTACTAAGATATCGACAAATGCTTTTAAATGTTATGCAATACATCAAGAGTTCGCATCAAGATATCTTATCCTGCTCCATTAACTTTTATACTTGTTATGTATAGCAAAGCACAACCTTACAAGATGAGTCAACTTCCTAAAATAAAAAAAACTTCTGCCTACCATAAATGTTAACAACATCAACAAAATGCCTTGTTTCCACTAACCAGGGTCGGCAATATAAATCTTTTCAATCCCAATTCGTCAAAATCCACATAGTTAGAACATGTGCAATCAAATCAGTTCTGCTTGACTCCAACTAGATTTCCTTGGTCTCAATGCAATCCCTTCACATCCTTCAATATGCACTCCTTGCACTTGGATACGTACTAAAACCATCATAATTTATTTACTCTCTTTTTTTGTACCAGGAATATTCTTAGATTCTCTTGAAATTGTCCATCTTAACTTCCTCATCGCAAAAACACCGATCCTACACACACACACACATATATATATATTGCTTCTTTGTTTCTCAACAATATGCTCATAAGTCATTCCAGGCCTAATGTTGTATTTTCATTTTCCTTTTTGGCTGGTAAAAGTATGTAATATGTATTAAAAGTACACAGACCACAGCTTATACAAAGAGTGTACAAGATTGGCTTACAACAAAGCATGCCAAACTACAATTTTATGTACACTAAGTCAAAAAATAATTACATACCGAGTTGATTGGCTCAATAACACTTGCAGTCAGGTGAGTTGACCATGTGCAATGAACTAGCAAATGACCAACTGATTTTGTACTTGCTTCAAACATAACACAAGTTATGAATAAAACCATCCCTATTTATCAAGTGATCCACAACAAGAATTTTTATAAAGATGTGCTGTCTTGTTAAATTCACCTTTTAGCTTGAGTGAAAAGCATTAGTCACATAATACCGTAGACAACTCCAATTCTGCCTAGCCTAAACATAAATTACCAAAACTGCACATGAAACACCTTTTAACATTGTACAGCGAAGTTACCAAAGGAATATCATTTGGTGCTGTGAAAATTATACAATCAAAAGATAATATCCCTTATAGTCAAGAAAAATGAAAAATATGAAGTGAGTGATTTTCAATACACCCATGATGAATGATAATGATAATCTAAGACCACTCCATCACCATTGGGCACACGGGCATACATTAAGGAAGGAAGATCATCATGTACTATGGAAATTTATAAAGAAAATCCATAAACTAAATATTTGACTAAATATGAATTCAAGTGATAAATAATAATAATAAACACTAGATTTAAGTAGCTAAGAAGTATCCGGTATGGAGATTTTCGATACAACAGTCCATTATCCATTTGGAACACATACAGATGTGTATGGAGTATCCACTGAACTCAACCAGGTGCAATTGGAACTAGTGAAGCCCAAAACTTGCTTGAAGTGAAGGACCATGACCATCTAATGATAAATGGAGCTCTCCTCCACAACTGGTTGCACAGTGCAGAACAATGAAGGCCCTCAGATACATGGCAACTAAGAACACAAAAAATAATATCTGAAACATAAAAACCCTAGATAATCACAACAGCTTGCATGGGGTCCATGTGGGCTACTGGGAGGTCTCTTTTTTTTTTTTTATCAGTAATGATAGAATTATATATATATTTTTTTATCGGTAAATAAGATAGATAGTGTTAAAATAAAAAAGGTCAAGAAGTACAAGTACACAAAATGTGTACTAGGGGAAGACAGAAAATAGAAATGATAGAATTATATTAGAAAATAGAAACTGAAGGAAGTACAGAAATGGAAACACATCCCATGAGAAATGGGATATGTCCATATGGTAAAAAACAACAACCAACCATAGTATCGCAGCCCTTAAACACTCACACCACCTTTCACCATGTGGGAAACTGGGAGGTTGAATAAGTAACTTTTAAGAACTAGATTGGAAAGGCCAATCAAACCAATTGAACCAACGACCAGAATGGTCCAATTTGAACCTGGGTCCTGTTACGTAGCAAAACAATTTTCAACAAAATCAAACCAGTGAAACCAGGTGTAAAACAGAAATACCAGACTGATCCAACAGTTACTTTTCCTTTCAGTACATATGCTTTTGATATCTCCTGGCTGTCTTGGTTCAAAGAACCAGTCAGGCATCAGCACCAACTTCGTGCCTCACATGGTTTTTAGAACATTGAGTTTTACATTGTAAATCACTACGTAGCTGATGCAGATTCAACAATATTTTTCACTGAATACAAAAATAAGAATTCCCACAAGTGAATTTGAAAAATACCTGTTCCTCATCGGTGCAGTAAACCCCAAAGCATTAGAAGTCGCATATCTATCAATGGGAAGTCCGGTGCCAGCCAATGCACATGAACCTAGAGGGCAGAAGTTGAGCCTAACTCTGCAATCTAGTAAACGACCAGCATCACGTTCAAGCTACAAGACATTATGGCCAGTGTCAACTTTGAATGAAAGATTTATTTTTTTCCTTTTCACATCTAAGAAAAGGGTGTCGTTAATTCTGTAGTTTGTGAAAGAGGTTTGGGTATTTATAGCAGTAAGGAAAAGGTGGATAAAACAAAAATGTATGCAAGAAGTCCACATGTAAAATTTAAGAGAAACGCATAACTGTATGCATAGAGAGCAATGTGTTGCTTTTTGGATAATTTGAAGTTGAAATAAACCATCGAACGTGACATCATTTATTGTGTAATTTGACAAAAACAAGCATCTTTTTGACAAAAAGGTACAGCTTTGATCCATGTCGTCTTCAGTCTTCTCATTGCCTTATTAAGAAGTAATGTGATTAGGATTTGGACTACCTCGCTCTTCACAAGCGATCATCAGTTTCCAGTTAACAAGTTCAAGCCATCACACTTTTTTTTTTAATAAGTAATGATGCTTGAATTATAATTAAGAATAGAAATAAAAAGGTACAGGTACACAAACAGTGTACCAAGACATCCCATCCTACTCTTAAATACACTTTCTACAAATCAGCAAAATGAGTACAGTTCAGAAAATCCTCTAACAGAATGTCTTTCATTGATGCTTGGTTGCCAATCCAACTGTGGATCAGTTTCAGGACCCTTCTTTCCAGGTAGAACCAACTTCTTTCTGAGTCCTTAAAGATCCTGTGGTTTCTCTCTCCCCAAGTGACTCTTCTTTATATAATACAGAAGTGTTTACCAGACTATCAAATTCAGTTATTTCCAGTAATATTTTCCTAGTTGAAAGCACATCCTCCTAAACCACAAGCATCCTATGAATGTGTTGCTTCTTAATTGCTCAACGGAGCAGTCTTATAAGCATAGTTGGTTGTATAACAGTCCTAAGAGAACCAGCATGTGCAGTATTATCAGTCCCCAAACCCAAATGAAGAAAGAGGGTTGCATCAGATTTACAGCCAAAGGAACTTTTTCTATATATCTTTTTAGTAACTATAATGTGTATTATACAAGGTTCAAGCACACAAACATGCATACAAATAAAGAAATAAGTCGCAATATACACAAAGCTCATAAAGGACTCATGAGTGAAGTCAAAGTACAGAATCAATCCCCAGGCCCATGTAACATCTCATTGGTAGGAAACCCCAAGAAATTCTAGATACTTCTAAACTTAATCCTGAAAGACAACCCACTCTTTCAAAATTTGGTATCCCTTACAAAATAAGATCCGCCTTTGGCACTGAGCCAAGAGCATATATGAAAATATGACCAATGTCAGTGATAGCTCAAGCTCAAGTAAGTGCTACCAATATGGGCGATAAGGGAATATTTTGAAGGTATGTGTGTTATTCCTCTTACCACTAGAGGAATGCAAAAAAACATGGAGGTCAATGCTCATACAGAGGATTGAAGGTTCCGAATGAAGCTTTTATAATTTACTAGAGGTTGAGAAGCAGTCTCCCTGCACTTGTTCCTAACTTCCTAGAAGCATCCATGTTGCCAATTCGACAAATATTAACTTCATTCCAGATATAAATATGTAAAAGGCATCCATTAACAATAGTTACTCTATTGCCAGTCAATTATTTTTTAAAAAAAATTTCTTTTAAATGTACACATTCTTTTCATACAGGGCAAAAATTATAAAGGTAAAAAAAAAACAAATCTATTTTGCGAATTGACCAGTCACATGAATGCTAACACTAATATAAACCTTGACATATTATCATCACTTGGCTGATACCATGTGTTGACTTTTCACTACAAACTACAAAAATTCATGCACGGATTTGATCCAAACCTGCTCAACATATGCTAGGAGAAGATGTTGTAATAGAACAGGTTGGGCTCTCTGTAAATGTGTATAACCAGGAACAATCAAGCCTTCATTCTTTTCTGCCAAGATTAGTAATGCAACCTGCAAATTACACAGTAGATTTCTTCAATAGGCAAGCAGGAAAAACAAATCATTGTACATAATAGCATAATTAAGAACAAATCATTGTACATAATAACATAATAAGGAATGGATGTCATTTTATAATTACAAGTGAAAGTGTAATGATGATTACATTAGGATATATATCCTTTTAGAATGATCCAATACAAACATAAACCACACCCCCCAACCTGGTATTTGCAAATTCACCTGAACCCATACATAGTGTAGTTGGTCAACTGTATATATTGACAACATTAGAAGGAGAACAAATATGGAACTGGAAGATAGTGAGAATCTGCCCAACTATCCGGCAGAGAGAAAGATATAGACTGGGGTTTGGGGGTGGTGGGCTTGGGAAGGTGGGGAGATCACTTTTCCTATGTTATAGCATGCCAGATCTAATTTGTCAACTCTTTTGGCAAGTGGTGCATCAGAATATCCAATGATTTCATAATAGCTCATGAAAAATTATGCGTCCCAAATGTAAATCAATGAGGGTACATTGCCAATGTCATAAGGGGCATGTGAAGTTTACATCTCAAGGCTTGCTTAGGGTGATGCTCAAGGAGAACAATTAAATCTTAACCTTTTAGCTTTGCTAATGTAACATATATACACCTTAAACTTTTCTTTAAAATTTTTATTCTAAGATTTAGTTTCCTAATTTCAATTAATATAGGTTTTCAAAACCTTTAAAATCTTTAAAACCAAAGAGTTCACCTGCGAACAAGAAAGTGATTTCAGCCTATCAGTCTTTTAGTATAATTATTCTGACCTATCTTGATTTAAAAAATTATGAATTATCTCTAAATCTTCTCCACACATATAGTATTCCATTATGTCCGTAAAAATCTCTGGAATATCTTCTCAGTTCTAATTATCACTTCCAGTGAGACAATAGCATAGGGATGACATATTACATTTTGACTCCCAGATTTCACACCTCTAAGGTTCTAATGCATTTGCTTTCCAAGGCATGGTACAGCACCTTTCTGCATTGTTTCTTTAGTTCATCTATTCACTGTGTCAGCACACTTATCTATGTATATTGTGCATCTTATAAAATTTCTATTTGGAGTAATGTTCATTCATTATCTGGTAGAAAAGATATTAGTATTGAACCACAGCATAAAACTCCCTTCTTGAATATCATTATACCACCCACATTGGTTCCATCTAACGGGGATGTTAAAATCCAGCCGGAAGATCCTGACATCAAACAGTCACTTATATCCTAAACAATTTCTCCTGCAACACCATACGAAGAGAATAATCGTCTATATGACCGATTAGGAGACATGGGGCGGGGACTGCAAAAAACTACCTGAAGGCGTTTGATGTGTGTCGTAATTTTATCAATAGCATCACGACACCACAAACGAAAATCCGTTTGGACCTGGTCATTTCGGCTCCTAGCTGTATGGAGCTTCTTTGCAGGTTCACCGATCAAATCTGTAAGGGCTGCTTCAATGTTCATGTGCACATCCTCTCTGTCTGTTCTCCATACGAACTCACCAGCTTCGATGCACTTCTCTATCTCATCGAGACCTTGCAGGATACTATCCATATCACTGACCGTGATCAAACCCTACGCCACTGCCATGAATTAGGTGATGTGCGAAAAAAAAAACATTCAACCGAGTCAAAACCCTAAAAAAGCCCAAACTAAATGGGAAGCCAACCTGTTGAGCGAGCATTGTAGCATGAGCTTTACTTCCCCTGATATCTTGCTTGTAAAGAGCCTTATCGAACGAAATCGATTCGGTGAATTTCTCGACAACGTCTGTAACGCTTTCTTCGAAGCGGCCACCCCAGAGCTTCGTCTCTTTCGGATTCGTCATCGATAAATCCAACTGAGAGGTGTCCACGCTGTCGGAGTTGCTGGAAACCTCCAACTTCGTATAGATTTTCCTGCCGAGATCGATACGAAATCCAGACTTAGAAACCCGCTGCTTTTGGATCGATTGATAAGATGGGAAGAAATCAACCGAGGAACATCGTGCGGGTATGCACCGCAGCGATTCCAGTTTTCCGAAGGTTTGACTGTGAAAGAGTGCCATGACTGACTGTGAGAACTGGATTTGCTTTGTTTTGGTTCCGTCTCTTTCGCCACAGAAAGGCACAAAAAATTTTTAAAAAGACAAAAATAGCAAAACTCCTGTGATGCCCTCGCGCGATGGAAAATTACCTCGAACGCCTCTGACGCTTTTGACATCTTAAGAAAAAACCTCTTCATAATTTTTAATATTATCCAAAACTCCTTATAATATTAGCTAATAAATACTCCCGTGGCTAAAGGGGGGTTTTGATATCTGCATTTTTCCCTTATAATATTATCCAAAACTCCTTATAATATTAGCTAATAAATACTTGTATTGTTTTTTGAAGTGGTTCGGCGTAAAACATTTATAAGAAAAAATTAACAATGGATTCTTTATGTAGTAACGTCCCACACAAAGTGCCACCATGGATGCAGGGGAAAAAAGTGTAGAGGATGTATACCTACCTACCTAGTAAATTGGATGAAATTGTCTACTATTTAATGCTTCATTGGTTCTTGTTGTTAGAGTGGGGGCCACATCCGAGCTACTTGATTAATGTATATGCTTTAGCAAAATATAGTTTCATCTTGACACTATCAACCTAAATTCCCTCTTTCATGCACTATGTATAACTTTGTTTTTTAACAGACCTTTCACAACATAAGGACATTACATTTTTACAAATTGATGTTCTTTCTTATTTATCTCAAATTATCTTTATAATAAAAAATTTGACTATTTCCATACATAGGCAAGAAATCTTTTTATCAACCTATTCACAAATTTAAGGACCCCACGAATGATGGATATCTCAAATTTAATCACATCACATCAATTATATTAGTAGGGTGCGCGTGAAGAATTGTACGTATGTAGATAAAAAAGGGAGGAAACAACTTTACAACTACTAATTTTTAAATGAATTGAGACAATTATGACTATTATACCCTTTTTATTAATGAATCTTATCATTAATATATAAGGGCTTTTTGTAGAAGTCGTCCATTATGGTTGGCATGCTTCACAAGGGGCCTATTCATGTTATATATAGTATAGGTAACGAGAATAGGCCCATTTAGAAGGGTACAAACCATAATGTGCCCCTTCCCTAAAAAATCTTTACAAATCATTGTTAAGGCATAAAAAATGGTTAAATAAATTATTAAGTTGAAATTAAGTGCTTAATTAAGCAATTACAAACGCAGCATAAGATTCTTTAATAAATGTTATAATAGTAATAATTGCCTCAACTCATACATGTAGTATTGCATGTATAACTGTTATCTTCCCTCCATTTTCTTTCTATATACGTGGAGTGTTACACATACACTCTCTCAGATATAATACCAATCAAAGGTTGCTACATTTTCATTTTCAAGCGGATTTCAAAATTTAAAATCTTTAATCAACTACACACACCATTATCATTTTCTAAGCGGATTTCAAATTTTAAGTGCACATCACCGACACCCCACAGAAAGACTTTTTGGTTGGTTTATGGACGGCTAACTAGTTATCAATTCACTTCCTGTGGTGGTTCTATTTGCAGCCTTTAAGTGAAGCCTTCACAAAATGCAAACATGTGTCCTGTGGCTAAAAACCGTGAGTTGCTTCCACAGTTGCGTATTTGCATCCACAAGACACGTGTTTGCATCTTGTGGAAGCTTCATTTATGGATTGTAGATAAAACCAACGCAGGAAGTGATCGGACCGTTGATAGTACATATGTCGAGTTTGGGCGTTTGGATCGTTGGGATAACCTCTTTCTTTGCTCGTGCTAAACACGTGAACGACGGAATCCTCTGCCCGAATGGAGTAAAGTCATCGAGACTTATATTTTAGCGAAGACGTTGACGCGAGGAAGAAAGATTCAGTTAGATGCTCTGTAATCTGTATTGACGGCGTGATAGTTGCTTTTGTTTGTCTTTCATTGCTTTCCAACGGACAACACTGGCGCTGGATTCCTTAAACTATTCAAAAAGTGGCGAAACAGAGTCAAGGAAGCCAAGCGGCATTCGTTCCTTTCTTGTGCTTATTAAGACTCACGCAAAGCGAGGGAGGGAGAGAGAGAGGGAGAGAGAAACTGATTTCGTTGAGTTTGCCTGGATAGAGATGACATCGCGGGCGATAGATCTGTTGAAGACAGAAATTCCCGTTCAGCAGGAATCCCTGGTTCTGTCGGGTGATGTTACTACCGGTCTTGTTCTAGTGGACATCGTCAATGGCTTCTGTACCGTTGGAGCTGGCAACTTGGTGACCATATTCCACAAACCTTCATCTTCCCTTAATCCGTTTGGTTGTTTGGTTTATTCAGTTTTTTGTTTGACGGGGTTCGTTTAATCTAGTCATTCGCGATGTTTTTGGCTTTGATTATCTGCATATTCTTATAATTGCAATGTTCGGATTCTCTTTGCTTCCCTGTTTCGGTTGCATCTGAGAAAAAAACGGTGTTTCTGGATATGAAGATTTACTGGTTTGTTACGGGATTCTTTGCTGTCCTTCCGATCTTGATTTTAATTGTGTCATTCCGTTGTTTCGTTTCACGTTGATCGGATTTTTCGTGCTCTGTGCTATTTTTACCCTTTTTTCAAAGTTGACTAACTGAGATTGATTTCATTAACTTATTTGACGAGCCTGTTAAGTTAGTCTCGCCATTTTTGGATCTGGTGCGATCAATTTTGATTGCTATCCTATAGTTCATTGTTAGGGTCGTTATAGATTGTTATAGATTGATTTAATTGAGTACTTATTGATGTTGGGTTATGCTTGTGTACAGGCACCAAAAGAGCCCAATAAGCAGATCTCTGAAATGGTTGAGGAGTCGGTGAGGCTGGCCTGGATTTTTTGTCAGAAGAAATGGCCAATTCTGGCTTTCCTGGATACCCATTTTCCTGACAAACCCGAGCACCCATATCCTCCTCATTGTATAATTGGAACGGACGAATCAAATCTAGTTCCTGGTACTTATTTCTCTTCTGGTGCTCATCTTTTTGGCAAAAGAGAAAACAAAAAGTGCAATTTATGCTTTAGAGACGATATATATGGGTGTGGTATATGTGTGTGTATCATGACGTTTTCTTCTTTCCATTTGCAGCTTTGCATTGGTTGGAGAAGGAACCAAATGTAACAATTAGGCGCAAAGATTGCATTGATGGATTCCTTGGTTCAATTGAGACAGATGGTTCCAATGTTTTCATAGATTGGATTAAAACCAAAAACATCAAAGCTGTAAGTATGTCCTATTTTTCAATAAGTGACATCTTTGTGCGGTCTACAAGATTAAATCAATGGAGACAGTGATTTGTGTGTGTTTTCTGCGCATGCATGCTTGAAGATTTTGGTGGTAGGGATATGCACTGATATCTGCGTGCTAGATTTTGTCTCTTCTACACTATCTGCAAGAAATCGTGGTTTTCTTGCTCCGCTAGAGGATGTAGTGGTATACTCGCGTGGCTGTGCTACGTATGACATACCAGTTCACATTGCAAGAGTCACCAAAAATGTTGTAGCTCATCCACAGGTATTTTCAATTGGAAGTTCTGATTATCCTGTTAAGGTTACTGGCATGTTTGCATTTGTTTAGTTTAAAAAAGCTTTTCTTTTTTTTTTTCCAACGTGTTACTTGTTTCTATTTCAAGAGATAGCTTATGCAATGTTCTTCAGAATCCAGAAGGACGTGCAGTATAGCCACACATTATTTTATTTTCTTTTATTTTTTGATAGGTAAAAGTGGTAATGTATCAAGATATGATTAGTACATGGGGGAATGTACAAGAAGTGTGTATCAACCTCCTAACCCAGAGTGCTCCTTATGGCCCCTCTATCAAAGGTCCAAGAAGGACTTACATTTCAAAAAAATTCCTCTAGAGATATTTTAGAGAAACTTGGAAGAACCCATGACACAGCTGAATATAAGACGCAATGCTGCTTGACACAGTTTTTCTGCTATCTTCACTTCACCTCTGAAAATCCTGCTGTTTTTCTCACCCCAAACACCCACACGATTGCCGCTGGGCACGACTTCCATAACAAGTTACTCTTTCTTTCTCCATCCCCACCCTATTAGAGCTTTCTGAATCGTAGCTGGATGAACCCACATAACTCCATCCTTTAGAATGATTGAATTCCGTAAGTTGGTTGCCACTTTACAGTGCAGAAGAATGTGGTTGCCGCCGGGCACGACTTCCATTACTAGTTACTCTTTCCCTCTTTCTTTCTCCATCCCCACCCTATTAGAGCTTGCTGAACTGTATCTGGATGAACCCACATAACTCCACACTTTAGTGTGATTGAATTCCATAAGTTTGTGGCCACTTTACAGTGCAGAAGAATGTGGTTGACAGATTCCTTCATTTCCTGGAAAAGTGGATATCTGTTGGGAATTGACCAGCCTCTGTTTTTCAAATTATCAATTGTTAGAATTTTGTCCAGTGCTGCTGCCCACATTAAGAAAGCCATGCGTTGTTACTTAAGAATAACTCCATTCCTTCATCCTAAACCTTCTGCAAGTTTCGTTGATTTGATTGTTGGTTAGACTATTCATTGCACCAGAAATCTAGTATACTTTATAGGCACTTAACTCTGTGTATTATGGTTGTGTTAAAGCTAATAGGCTGCATTAGAATACTATCAAAACAAATGAGGTGCTAGCTCTCCAGAGCCTGGGAGCTTTTTGGCCAGCAAGTCGTTATCTGTAGAAAAGTTAGTTTGTGAACCAGAATTCTGGGCAACGTAGAAACAACATATATCTAAGAAGATTGTGGTTGATATGTTAAAATGGATGTATGGAAAGACTGGAAGTGATAAGGTATGGATTGAGCATATCCGAGTGTCTAGGTGTTGCTCAAATGGTAGATAAGTGGCTTATGAAATGTAAAGCGAAGACCCAAGAAAGCAGTTATGAGGTGTGATGGATCACTCATTGAAGTATATAAGAACAGAGCAAGAGCAATGTTAGCTTAGATGGAATTAGTTAAAAAGGATTCAAAGGTTCATAATCTAACTAAAGCTATTGACTAGTAGGGATGGAGGAATATGATTCATATTGCTGACTCTAACTAGTTGAGATGAGAAATTAATTCCCTTTTTTGGTTTCTTTGATTGTTTTTAGTAGAGATTTGCTTAGCAAGCTCCGGACACAACCTTATTTTGTGATTTTCAAGCCCTATTCTTTATATTAATTATTTGAAATACCATCACTTCACAAGAACAAGGGTTTAAGATTGAAAGGATGCTATGCACATGTATTTTTGTGTGCATGTGGTTGAAGCAAATTTGGAACCTCAACATGATGGTTGTAGTGTATTTGTCAAAAATAAAAAATCAAGCCATGGACTCAAGTCCTTAAGAAGGTTTTGTCTCCTCTTGGATAACCCTATTTTTAGGTAATTTGGTCTCCTCTTGTGATGGCCTACTGTTGATTTTATAGTCCACGTTCATTAGATGGGGAAAGAAACCCTATGTTCCAAAATATGTTGCATGTAGTGCACAGCATGCTACAGATGGGACACATATTCCATTGACAGTTGAAGTTTCATGCCGATAGCGAGGACTGTTCGGGTGCTAAATGGCATATTGTTTCATTTCATTTTGTAAGTGAAGAAATAATTGGAGTTTTGTGTTTCGTTGTCCTGAAAATTTGGAGAAAATATCTGAGACATTATAGATCAAACATGTGAATTTCTGGGTAAAACCCTATTTTTTTCAAAATACACTGGAACTTGAATCACAAGAAACAGAAGTCTTCAAGTAACAGTTTATGTATTATTTTTTAACTCTATAAATTTGACTTCTTTGTAATGTTTACGGTATCTTTGGGAAGGGAATAATTCTTTCAGGTCAGATCCTCGTGAAATGAACAGTCTCGGCCATGTTTTACACAAAATTTTCCCTGATACAACTAACACAGTGCATGTGTATGTGGACATTTAAAATTTTGAAGATGCCAGTTTTTGTCTATAAGTGAATCCCAGAACTACGTCCAAATCTGTTTTCAACTGGAAAACACTAAACAGTAACCAAAACCTCTTGCCTTTAAAATTAAGAATAAGAAGTTATAATGAAAGCATAATTCTCTCTTACTCATTCCTTTATGTTTTTCTTTGTAGCAGGAACTGATGCATCACGTAGGCCTTTACATAGCCAAGGGAAGGGGTGCCAAAGTAGTACAAGAAGTGGCTTGCAGTCCTCTGTAAGGTCCCATGATCTATCACCATATACAGACGCGGATGCTGTCTACAAACTGTGACATTTGGACAGTGTGGCTTAGGTGATTTAGTAATATGATATGTGAATACCCAGTAACATGAGTGTAGTTAATGTATAGATATGAAATTTGGAATAGCAAACACAAGGAATTTCCGGTTAGTCTGTGTACGCATCTGGAGAAGATCATAATAGAATTTGGGTAATAACTAATAAAGTCCAATATAGCTGTTTCATTAAATTCGTAGAGAAGTCCTTTACCTCGGATATTGCTTAAAATTGAATTGATTGGGTGTTTATGAGTTAGAATGATCACTTTTGGTTCAACAATTTGTAATTTGAACTTGAACATTTAAGACATGTTGTATATATATTAGTATAAAGCAAGAAAGGAGGGTTCTGCCCTTTGCACATGAAGAGCATATAACAGCCCAGGAAAACAAAATCAAGGCTGGCAGGCAGACTACATATTAGTTCTAAGTCCTCAATCCTTCTGCTATGAAGAAAGCTGTTAATGTATATCCTTGTATACTGGGAGAAGCATAACCACAAAGAGATAATGTGCTCTAAATATAGTCAATGCCATGTTCCTTTACTCAAAACCTTAAGGCGAACCCTCAATCTGTGAGTCTTCAGTTGCACAAAACTAATGTTAAAGCTTCTCCCAAAAAGGAGCAGAACAGTGTAGAAGCAACATTCAGTGGAGCAGAACTTCTGAAACTTGTTCTTGATTCACCTTACGCATCATGTACCAATTAAGGATGGACATGGTCTCACTCATCAAATGATCCCCTATAATAATCTGTCAATATGATGCTGTTTACAAAAGGAAGGCCACCTTGGATGAAATTTTGGAACAGGGGTTTTATGTCTCTTTCGGATTCGTCATTGATAAATCCAACTAAGAGGTGTCTACGCTCTCGGATAGATTTATTTTCCTGCCGAGATTAATACGAAATCCAGGTTTCGAAACCCTCTGCTTTTGAAAACTCCTATGATACCCTCGCGTATTTGGAAAATACGTCGAATGCCTCTTACGTTTTTTATATTTTAAAACACCTCCTCATAAGTTTTAATATTATGGAAGACTCCTTATAATATGAGCTAATAAATAATCCTATAGCTACAAGGAGACTAGGGCTGTCAATGGATTGGATCATGACCCATTTACCGCCCGTTTCCGATCAAATACTGATTAAATGTCCGTTGGGTCGGATTCAAATTTGAAAAATTAGATCTGTTTTATATTCGGATTCGGATTAGAGTCATATCCGCCCGATTAAGATAACAAGTCTAATTAAATTATATATATGTTTGTAATTTTTCAGATTTCTAAGGATGCTTAAGTAATTTTAACGTTCTTCTTTTTTATCTGTACATCATCTTAAATGTGACCCTAAGATATAGATTTTAAGATTATTTGAAGTATTATTCAATGTAATTATAATAAGCAAAGCCTATTTAATTGGATTTTTCAAATTCAAACATTTAATTGGATAACCGGATTCAAATACGAATTTTATAACTATATTCGGATTCGGATTTAGTAATAAGTATGAAAGATCCGTCGAATACTTAATCGAACTCGGATCTTGGGGGAACTAGTCCGAATCTAATCCGTTTATAGCCCTATTTGATACCTGCAATTTTTCCCTTGTATTGTTTCTTGTTCATTGAGCAAGATTGTACCATTGTTTTTCCAAGCGGTCCTACGTGAAACAGTTACAACCGCTGGTTGGTGGCATGTTAGCAAAATTTTATTATTATTATTATTTGTTGGTTTGGAGCCACGAAATAGGAGGTACAGGCCTTTTTCAATTTTTTTCCCTAGCATGCTGCGAAATGTAGTGGCATGCAAGCGAAATCTAGAAATTTATTTCCCAGATTTTCCCATATTGGGGAAATTTTGGAAAACGTGGCATTGTGCTGGCGAACTTTCTCAAGATTTCCCCATTATGAGGAATATATTTTCCCTAGATTTATTGCCTTGTTCTCTTTATATTAGTATAGGTATAGATAGATATACTAATAAATGTTCTTTATTATATATCTCAATTTATTTATACAATGAACAATTTGACTATTTTTATACATGGGCAACAAATCCTTTTATCAACCAATATTCACAAATTTTTAGGATCCAAGAACTTTTTTTTTTGGGTAGAAAGGACCCAAGAACATGGATATCTCAAATGAACCACATCAACATCAATTGAAAGTTTGAAACCAATCAATTAAGGGTTGCAACATTATCAATGTCAAGCGGATTTCAAATTTTAAAATCTCTAACGAACCACACACGTCAGTTATCAGTTTATCACTATCCTCTTTTCACATATTTGAAAAATTGGATCGTTGAGAAATAATCTTTTTCTTTGCTCACGCTGAACACGTTAACGACGGAATCCTCTGCCCGTATCGAGTAAAGTCATCGAGACTTTTCTTTTAGCGAAGACGGTGACGCGAGGAAGAAGGAAAGAAAGATTCATTTAAATGCTCTGTAATCTGTATTGACGGCGTGAGACTTGCTTTTGTTTGTCTTTCATTGCTTTCCAACGGACAACAATGGCGCTGGATTCCTTAAACTATTCAAAAAGTGGCGAAACAGAGAAAAGGAAGCCAAACAGCAAGAAACGAATAGATATTTCGTTCCTTTCTTGGGCTTATTAAGACTCACGCAAAACGAGGGACAGAGAGGGAGAGAGACAACTATTTTCGTGGGGTTTGCCCGGATAGAGATGACATCGCAGGCGATAGATCTGTTGAAGACAGAACTTCCCGTTCAGCAGGAATCTCTGGTTCTGTCGGGTGATGTTACTACCGGTCTTGTTCTAGTGGACATCGTCAATGGCTTCTGTACCGTTGGAGCTGGCAACTTGGTGACCAGATTCCACAAACCTTCCTCTTCCCTTAATCCGTTTGGTTGTTTGGTTTATTCAGTTTTTTGTTTGATGGGGTTCGTTTAGTTTAGTCATTCGGGATGTTTTTGGTTTTCAAATTTTTATTTTGATGAATGATGTTTTTGGTTGCATCTGAGAAAAAACGGTATTTCTGGATATGGAGATTTACTGGTTTGTTATGGGATTCTTCGCTGTCCGTCCGATCTTGATTTTAATTGTGTCATTCCGTTGTTTCTTTTCACGTTGATCGGATTTTCCGTCCTTTGTGCTATTTTAACCTTTTCTTCACAGTTAACTAACTGAGATTGATTTCACGAATAACTAATTTGACGAGCCTGATAAGTTAGTCTCGCCATTTTTGGATCTGGGGCAATCGATTTTGATTGCTATCCTATAGTTCATTGTGTAGGATGCTGAGTTGATGTTGAACTCAGCGTACAGACCTTGAGTTGCAAATAATATTAATTCAACAAAACAAAAACCAGCAATAAAATTGAGCATAGCAAGAGAGAGACAATGCAAATAATCTGAATTTCAGAATCAAGATAAAACTGAAACAATTGAAGGAATAAAATGGATAAGATATATGCATGTTTTATTATGTATTGCAAACAGGTTATAACTATGAGTGGAATCACATGTAAGAGTAAATAGAAAGCAAATAAAACCAGATCTGAATACGTGAGTAATTAAATAAGAAGAAATGAAGAACAAAACAAGAACTAGAACAGACGAACAGACAATCTAAAATGAGGTTAAACACCAAAACTAAGATTGTAATAGAAGAATAGGAAACAGAAATAAGAAGATCTGAATGATATTTGAAAGCAAAATTCAGGAAGCACTTTTTCTTTTAAGAACGCATGATCAGATTTAAAACCCCATGGAAATCAAAGAAGATTGAAATAAAATACTTGAATGAGATAGGGAAGGGCTTATTGAATGTAAACCGAGGCAAAGCTTGAAAGCTTCTGTGCTTAAAGCCTTTTAGCACCCCCTTTTTATAAAAAAAAAAAAACACAACACATTGTTAGGGTCGTTAGAGATTGATTTAATTGAGTTCTTATTGATGTCGGGTTATGTTTTTGTACAGGCTCCAAAAGAGCCCAATAAGCAGATCTCTGAAATGGTTGAGGAGTCGGTGAGGTTGGCCAGGATTTTCTGTAAGAAGAAATGGCCAATTCTGGCTTTCCTGGATACCCATCTTCCTGACAAACCTGAGCACCCATATCCTCCTCATTGTATACTTGGAACGGACGAGTCAAATCTAGTTCCTGGTACTTATTTTTCTTCTGGTGCTCATTTTTTGGCAAAAGAGGGGAAAAAAAGGCGGAATTATGCTTTAGAGTCGTTATGGGTGTGGTATATGTGTATGTATTGTGACAATTTCTTCCTTTCATTTGCAGCTTTGCATTGGTTGGAGAAGGAACCAAATGTAACAATTAGGCGCAAAGATTGCATTGATGGATTCCTTGGTTCAATTGAGACAGATGGTTCCAATGTTTTCATAGATTGGATTAAAACCAACAACATAAAAGCTGTGAGTATGTCCTATTTTTCAATAAGTGACATCTTTGTGCGGTCTACAAGATTACATCTATGGAGACAGTGATTTGTGTGTGTTTTCTGCGCATGCATGCCTGAAGATTTTGGTGGTAGGGATATGCACTGATATCTGCGTGCTAGATTTTGTCTGTTCGACACTATCTGCAATAAATCGCGGTTTTCTTGCTCCACTAGAGGATGTAGTGGTATACTCGCGTGGCTGTGCTACGTATGACATACCAGTTCACATTGCCAGTGTCACCAATAATGTTGTAGCTCATCCACAGGTATTTTCAATTGGAAGTTCTGATTATCCTGTTAAGGTTATTGGCATGTTTGCATTTGTTTGGTTTAAAAAAGCTTTTTTTTTTCCTACGTGTTACTTGTTTCTATTTCAAGAGATAGCTTATGCAAGGTTCTTCAGAATCCAGAAAGACGTGCCGTATAGCCACACATTATTTTATTTTCTTTTATTTTTGATAGGTATAAGTGGTAATATATTAAGATATGATTAGTACATGGGGGAATGTACAAGAAGTGTGTAAACCTAGAGTGCTCCTTATGGCCCCTCTATCAAAGGTCCAAGAAGGAGTTAAATTTCAAAAAAAATCCTCTAGAGATATTTTAGAGAAACTTGGAAGAACCAAAGACCCAGTTGAATATAAGACACAAGGTTGCTTGACACAGTTTTTCTGCTATCTTCGCTTCACCTCTGAGAATCCTGCTGTTTCTCTCACCCTGAACACCCACATGATTGCCGCCGGGCATGCCTTTCATAACAAGTTACTCTTTCCCTCTTTATTTCTCCATCCCCACCCTATTAGATCTTGCTGAACAGTAGCTGGATGAACCCACATGACTCCACACTTTAGAATGAATGAATTCCATAAGTTGGTGGCCACTTTACACTGCAGAAGAATGTGGTTGCCGCCGGGCCCAATTTCCATAACAAGTTACTCTTTCCCTTTTTCTTTCTCCATCCCCACCCTATTAGAGCTTGCTGAACTGTAGCTGGATGAACCCACATAACTCCACACTTCAGAATGATTTTGTGGCCACTTTACAGTGCAGAAGAATGTGGTCGACAGATTCCTCCATTTCCTGGAAAGTGAACATCTGTTGGGAATTGACCAGCCTCTGTTTTTCAAATTATCAGTTGTTTAGAATTTCTTCAAGTGCTGCCGCCCACATTAAGAAACCCATGCGTTGTTACTTAAGAATAACTCTATTCCTTCCTCCTAAACCTTCTGCAAGTTTTGTTGATTTGATTGTTGGTTAGACTATTCATTGCACCAGAAATTTAGTATACTTTATAGGCACTTAATTATGTGTATTATGGTTATGTTAGTGCTAATAGGCTGCATTAGAATATTATCAAAACAAATGAGGTGCTAGCTCTCTAGAGCCCGGGAGCTTTTTGGTCAGCAACTTGTTATCTATATAATATTGTCAAAACAAATGAGGTGCTAGCTCTCTAGAGCATATCTGAGTGTCTAGGTGTTTCTCAAATGGTAGATAAGAAAAATAGATCAATATGGTTTATGAAATGAAAAGCGAAGACCCAAGAAATCAGTTATGAGGTGTGAGGGTGTGAGGGGTCACTCATTGAAGTATCTAAGAAGAAAGGAAGAGCAAAATTAGCTTAGGTGAAATTAGTTAAAATGGACTTGAATATTCATTATCTAACTAAAGCTATTGACTAATAGGGATGGAGGAATATGATTCATATTGCTCACTCTAACTAGTTGGGATAAGAAATTCATTCCCTTTTAGGTTTCTTGGATTGTTTTTAACAGAAACTTTCTTAGCAACTCTTGGCATAACCTTAGTTTCTGACTTTCATGCCCTAGTTTCTATGTTAATTATTTGAAATATCATCACTTTACGAGAACAATGGTTTAAAATTGAAAGGATGCCATGCACTGTTGTTTACTTGCACGTGTCCTTGTGTGTGCATGTGTTTGAAGCAACATTTGCAACCTCAACATGATGATTTCAGTGTATTTGTTAAAAATAAAAAATCAAGCCATGGAATCGAGTCCTTAAGAAGGTTTGGTCTCCTCTTGGGTAGGTAATCCTATTTTTAAGGAGTTTGGTCTCCTCTTGTGATGGCTTACTGTTGATTGTTGTGTTGATTTGATAGTCCATGTTCATTAGATGGGAAAAGAGACCCTATTTTCCAAAATGTGTTGCATGTATTGCACAACATGCTACAGATGGGACACATATTCCATTGGCAGTTAAAATTTCATGCCGATAGCAAGGACTGTTCGGGTGCTAAATTCAATATTGTTTCATTTTCATTTGCATTTTCTTAGGGAAAAAATCATTGGAGCTATGTTCTTCTTTGTCCTGAAAATTTGGAGAAAACATCCGACACATTATTGATCAAACATATGAATTTCTGGTTAAAACCATAACCTTTTCAAAATAAACTGGGTCATGAATCACAAGAGACAGAAGTCTTCAAGTAACAGTTTCTATATTATTCTTGAACTTTATAAATTTATGACTTCCTTGTAGTGTTTATCGTATCTTTGTGAAGTGCGTAATTCTTTCAAGTCAGATTCTTGTAAAAGGAAGAGTCTTGGTCATGTTTTACACACAAGTTTTCCTTGATACAAACAACACAGCGCATGTGTATGTGGACATTTAAAATTTTGAAGATTCCAGTTTATTGTCTGTAAGTGACAATCTCAGAACTAGTTCCAAAATTTGTTTTCAACTGGAAAATGCTAGACAGTAAACAACAACCTCTTGCCTATAAAATTAAGAATAAGAAGTTAAAGTGAAAGCATAAATCTCTCTTACTCATTCTTTGGTTTATCTTTGTGACAGGAACTGATGCATCACATAGGCCTTTACATAGCCAAGGGAAGGGGAGCCAAAGTAGTACAAGAAGTGGCTTGCAGTCCTCTGTAAGGTCCCATGATCTATCACCATATACAGACGTGGATGCTGTCTACGAACTTTGTGTCATTTGGACAGTGTGGCTTAGGTGATTTAGTAAAATGATCCTTTCTGAATTCCTTTTACCCAGTAACATGAGAATGTAGTTAATGAATAGATATGAAATATGAAATAGCAAATGAAAGGAACTTCTGGTTAGTCTGTGTATGCATCTTGAGAAGATCATAATAGAATTTGGGTAATAAAGTCTAATATGGTTGTTTCATTTAATTCGCAGAAAAGTCCTTTATGTCGGATATTGCTTAAAATTGAATTGATTGGGTGTTTATGAGCTAGAATGATCACTTTTGGTGTAATAATTTGTAATGCAATTTGAACTGGAACATCTAAGACATATTGTATATATATTAGTATAAAGCAAGAAAGGAGGGTCCTGCCCCTTGCACATGAAGAGCATATAACAGCCCAGGAAAACAAAATAAAGGCTGGCAGACTATATATTAGTTCTAAGTCCTCAACCCTTCTGCTATGAAGAAAAGCTGTTAATGTATATCCTTGTATTCTGGGAGAATCATAACCGCAAAGAGAGAATGTGTAAAACCCTGAATTCTATTAAATCCTAACTAGTTAATCTATTGTTAAATGGGGTTTATTAAACTAATTAAGAACTTGTGTTATGAAGGAGCAGATGTGGATTCTGTCTAATGATTGGAGAAGCAATTGAAAGTCTATCAAGTATTTTACTAAGGTAAGCAACAACCTTTGATTTGAATTTCATGTCTTTTGAAAGAAATCCCTTGTTTCTGATTTATTTGAATGTTACTAAAATTCTCCAGAAGTTGGGAGTTTCCAATTCCCAGATTTTGATAAGTAGAAAAGTTTTCAAGGTTTAGATTCTTATTTGATAGGATGTTTTCTCTTCTCAATCCCTTTCCTAAATCATGAATTTAGAATGAGTTTAGGAAGGTTCTAAAAGTCCTCCAAGTAGTTCTAGTGAAGTGGGAATCAAATTTTAAGTAAGTGAAAAATTAAGCAAACCCAAGTGAGAGATCGTGCTAGTTTTGCTAGGATTCATTTAAAATAATATTTTATTCATATTATGGCTAATTGCTTAAGTGAGCGTGTTGCAAGAAAGTGGGGAACTTAGTTATTGGGGTTTATTTGAAAAAGGGCTCAAGTGATAGGGCAATTTGGTAAAAGGCCAAATGAGCCAATGTCTTAACCCAAAAAATTGGTTAAGGGCAAAACTCATCCTTGCCTAATACGTAGAGAGCAAAGGAGAGAGGGAAGCTCAAGGGTTTGCAATAGTAGAAGAAGAGAGAGGAAGGGAAGTGATTTTGTTGCTAAGGTGGAGAATCATGGTGCATTGAAAGGAGTTGTGAGCTAGGGTTGTGTTGGACAAAAATCACCAAATTGCTTGAGAAATTCCAAAGGTGAGCTGATTTCAGGTTTGGAGTCAAATGCTTATTGAAGTATGTTGAAACCGTAGATTGAGTCGAGCTTCTCCATTGAAATTGTAAGTAGCACCTTCAAATCCAAAATTTTATTTGTTTCTTGATTTTGAAGACTTTTCGTTTACATTCGGGTTTGAGAATTTGGTTTAGACATAATCATTAGAAACATGCTTTGAAACAAACTTATTGTGATTATTCTGGGGGGTTGTGGATTACCTTGGGATTGATAATTTAATTGCATTTGTGAGGTTTTTCAATTTATTTGTTTCAGTCCAAATTATTTTAATCGCTTGGTGAATTGGAGCCTTTTGCTTATTGTGATGGTTAAATCATGTTTTGATTATATGGATTCTAGGTAGGCAAGATTGGGAATGTTTAGCAAGAGTTAGGAATGATTCTAGAATGAAAGGTAAATTTATTGAAGTAATTTAGTTGAATAAAACGTATTGAACTTAGCACAGTTCAGATTGGGTGTTTAGAAAAATTATAGTGGACTTCTTGTTTTAAAAGAGTTTTAGGAGTAATTTAAAAGGGGTTTGCAAGGATTGGGAATAGTAAAAGAGGTAGGCATATGTCCCGAATTTACCAGGTTTGTATAGGAACAATTTGAAGTTTAAAAACAGAACCAATTCTGTTATATGGTTTTAAATCTATATAAGATTCTACGGCTTGCGAGGGCAAAGAATCATTGTATAAAAAGTCAGGTTATGAGTTTAAAATTTAGTTTAGGGGGTTTGCGAACGAATGGACGTGGTTGTAGACCATTGGGACCCAAAAATTGAAATTATAAATCACCAAAAAAGAGCAGGTAGCGATCTGGGAAGAAGGCGCTCAACTTAACTTGTTTTTCTAAAAGTATTTAATTTTTAGTGCTATAATGCATATTGTAATGAAATATTAGTTTATATCTTATTGAGTATTTAAGGTTTAGGCATGAATTGAAATTAACTTAAAATTTAGAGAAAATTTATGTATTCTTTAAAAAGTAAAGTTATGGGCTTTGTAAAACGATTTTTTGCTTGTGTCTAAGGTTAGTAATACTTGAAGCTGAACTAGACCTTTTGTTTATAAAATTATTCTTTAACTTGTTTAATAATTTGGTTTGGCTACACAGGTTGAGTTATGTGATTGGAGAATGAAGCTGAGGCTTCTTGTTGATTTAAAAAGGCTGTGAGCCTAAGGTATTCCGAAAGGCAGTGAGGCCTAGGGATTTAATGGGAAGTGAACATGAGGTTCATTTGAATTTGGTTTTGTACTTTGGGTAGATGGTGCCCTTATGAGATTTGTTTTGAGTAAAAATGTTTTGAATGGTTATATTATGAGTTTGTATGTAGTCTAGTGGGATTAGTGATGGTTATGGATCCATAGTTAACCTAGTTAGTATATTAGTGATGGCTTGTCGAATTATCACCCGGACCATATCCACGTTCCACCGTGTAGGATAGTTGAGTTGCGGTAACCCGTTCTGCCGTGTGGGATCGGCAAGGTCTTCTTTTGTGTATATGTTATGGTTATATGGTTGGGTTGTAATAGTTGATTGGGTTTTCTCTTGTTAGCCCATGCGTGGGTGCTCCAACTGGGGTGATAATCGTGTTCTGGTTTCTACATGCGAATCGTGAGGTGGCAAATTGGTTGAGGGTGGTTATTTCGATTGACAGACACACTAATCCACGAGTCTTGTACAAATACTTTATACTGAGATTTGTATTGTTATAATGAACTACTTCTTCACATGGTTTTGATATGGTTTGGACACATAATTTATGAGCATGTTTCTTTTATTATTTAAAAGTGGGATAAACTGTTTCTTATCATTCATTTTGCTACTTGTTGGGACGTTAGTTTCATATGTGTTTTGTTTTCAGATCCCGTTGGTGAGCCGTGTATTGGGGCAAATTTTCAGGGTGACCTGGAGTATAGGTCAAAGGATTATTTCCATTCGATGTAGGCTTTTGTATTATGACAGTCATGGGCTTGTTATATTTTTGGACTAGTTTGATGTAATGGATTAATTTTTATATATGACTATTTGAGAGAGGGAGAGATTGTGAGTTGTTAGTTGCCCTTTTGTTCATGATCCTTATAGTTACCAATGGTACACCAGTTTATATACACATGGGATATTATTTTGTATTGGATGGCCTATATTTGCACACAACCACTTTTCCTTGTCTAATGCAAACTGATAAATTGTTGTATATTGTCATATATCTGTTTATCAGGTTCTTGTGGGCCCATAAGTAGTGCTCAAGGATGGATTGGCACCTTTATTGTGCAGACCTTGTTCTGGGGTGCTACAGAATATGCTCTAAATATAGTCAATACCATGTTCCTTGCCAGCAAATATTTTCTTGTTATATTTTTCTCAAAGAGATCAGTAAATAACAGTTGGATCCATGTGCCAAAGTAATGTTCGGCTCATATCTTTACTCAAAACCTCGAGGCAAACCCTCAATCTGTTGCAGTTTTTACAGTTTTGAAATTTCAAAAAGTTTTTTTGGTTGCATCTGCTCATTTAACAAGAGGAAAGTTGCTGATTTTCATTTTTGGCGATTTTTCATTGTGTGCCGGTGAAACGGTGCGGTGTGTCGAGCGAAACGAGGGAGAAACACAAAATTTTTTTGGGTGATTTTCGTGGCCTGCTGGCGAAACGGGTTGTCATGCCGACAAAATTTGGTGAAACTTCCCCAAAATAAAAGAAAAACTTCCAGTTTTTGTTTTTGTTGATTTTTCCATTGCTGAAATTTTGTTTCGCTCCCATTGGCACCAAAACGGCAAACCTTGGTCTGTTGAAGTCTTTTGTTGTACCAAACTAATGTGAAAGCTTTTCCCAAAGAGGAGCACAAAACTGTAGAAGCAATATTCAGCGGAGCAGAACTTCTTCAACTTGTTTTCAATTCACCTTACACATGATGTACAAATTAAGGATGGACATAGTCTCACTCATCAAATCATCCCCTATAAGAATCCAGTCAATATGATGCTGTTTACAGAAGTAAGGCACCTTGGATGAAATTTTGGAACAGGGTTACCTGACTGCACTTTAGGTCGTCCAACCATCTAACGGAATCTAATATGACAAGGGAAGAATAAATATTGCAAGGTAAACATCTGGCAAGCTATCATTGGATTCCAAAGATTTTTTATTGATTGACTGCGTCTGACTTGGCATAGAATTCATTTCTGAAGTTATATTTTGTATTTTAATTTGTAATTAAAGGAGAAGAAAAGGATTGATACCAAGAACAATTTGAGTATTGCAGTGAAGATTTCTCTTGTTCATGTTAAAAGGGAACTGAGAACAGGGTTTAAATGATAAAAAAGTTTCCATTATTGGTCCATTCTTAAAACTTGAAAAATCCATATACAGTATAGGAATACTTCCCTACTTTGAAACTGAAATAGAATACAAAAACATTTGGCTTCTTGCCTAATTCCTTATCTCAACTTTATAACCAAAGCCATGACTTAAACTTCAATTTACTTTTGAGTTCCACTTGTCAGATCACTATATTGTTTCTGTAATGCTGGGCTCATGCATGAGAAGATTGATGGCTTCTGCTTCTTTGATTTAATGCCAAACATTATTGAGCGCAAAGGGATTCGAGATCGCATTTGGAAGGGATGATGTCGATGATTCTTTGATCCAGGAAGCCCAAAATCCTCCTTCAACTTGGAAAGAGTTTTGTCAATCTCAACCTGGAGTCCACTCACATGATCAAGACCTGCTTGCAATTCATCTGCAACCTTGTTATTTTCTTGTTGCATGTTGCGAACCTCACCCTGGAACTTCGCAGCCTGATAACTAGTAAACTCAACTTCAGCTCCAGAAGCCGCCTTTGAGACTCTTGATATCTCTTCCTGTATTTTGCACAAAGATGAGAATCTACACTTCAATTCATCTTTCAGTAATGCATTCTGTTCCAACCAGACTGTTAGTTCTGTCTGTATCTCTATTAGGTGTTTGTATATTGGTCGGGCGTTGGATTTCAAAGACTGGTCTCTAGCATTGCTGCCCTCTTGCTTCCTGTTTTTCTGCAGTTTTGACAACTCAGCCTGTAGATCCTGAATTGCAGTTTGGAATTTCTGTATCTGATGAAATGATGTGCTGAACCTTAACCAGAATTCCAGGTTCTCCTCCAGCAGTGCATCAATATCCATTCGGAATTTCTCTTCGACTGTTGAAACAGTGTGAGGTTCATCAACTAAAATTACCTTGATCTCTTCTTGTTCTTCTTCTTCTGTTGGAGGAATTTCTGCGGTGTTAGTTGCATTTAATTCATCGGTTCTTTCTGTAGGTTCAACATGTTGATCATCAATATGCCCGTGCTCTGAATTTACAGATGGGATATTGGAAAACTGAGAGCTAGAATCTGTCTTTATGCTATCTTGGGGTGATTCCTTGGATTCCATCAAACTGTTTTCCATAATTTCATCAGAACTTGTCTGCAGAATGCTCAGTTTTTGACGTAAAGATCGGATCTCCTCATCTTTCATCACATTAGCGCTCTTTAGTTCTCTCACTTGCACTGTCAATTCAAAAAGGCTATCTCGGTTTTTCTTCTCTACTTCAGACAGTTTCTTCTTTATTTCTTTGTAATTCCGAAGAATTGAAGTGTATTCTGCCAATAAAATCTTTTCTCTGTCCTCTAAGCCATTTAAGAACAACTGCTGCCAGTTCGGCAAATCTTCTTCCTCTGTTTCATTTTGCTGCAATCCAATATATGGAAGACTGTCACTTGTTGGGGATGAATCCCGCTTCTCAATTTCATCCTGTTTGTTTGGATCCTGGCATTGTACAGAAACATCATCAAAGCTATTGCTCACCTCGGATTGACCATGGCATTCTTCTTTATCCTTAACAACATGACTCATATTGGGAACCTCTTTTCTATCGTCTTCAACATCTCTTTGATCATGAACCTCATCTGTATCTTTTTGTGCCTCTATTCTCCCATCCTTCGGGGTGACTGAATCCTCATCAACTTTCCTTTGGATTTGGACATCGTCTTTATCTTCATCACCTTCTGTCTCTCTCTCCTTTGGGAGGACGCAGCCATTGCCTTCTCTGTGATCTTTAACCTCATTTTTTTCTTCATCAACTTTTGTCTCCCTTTCCTTTGGGATCACAGAACCATCATCAGGTGACGGTACATCTTGTTGTTTGAACTCTTTTTGTGGTGGGATATTGAGAACATCTACATCTTGGAATGAACCCACAATTTCAGCCCCCTCAGCAGGCTTCAAAGTTTGCAGTTTTTCAGAAAGATGACCGAGGTTGCAACATGCTTCACTCAAATGTGTTTGGAGGTCGCCTTTTTTGTCTTCAACAGTCTGTCTGAGATTCTGGATTCCATGCAGCTCCACTTCTAATTCTCTCACCTTGTTGCTCAAAGTGTTCGAATCCTCAATCAGAGATGATTTCTCCTCCAAACTCTTAACGTGTGACTGAAGGTCATCAGTTTCTGATCTTAGCCTTTTTATTAGAGCATTCTGAGACGAGATTGAGTTTTCTAAGGTGATAACCTTGTCTACGAGTTCATCAATCCGCTCCCCCAGTTCTGTCACAGTGAGAGATGTATTTAAGTTCATCTCTTTATGCTCCCTGATCTTTTCATGCACTGACTCCTGTTCATGTTTCTGAGATTCCATGTTGTAATCTACATGGTTCAAGTTTTCCAACTTTGTATCTGCATTTGCAGATTCATCTTTGTTAGGGAGCACTTGTTGATCTGTTCTACTGCGGAGAGATTCATTTTTTAGAGTCTTTAACTTCTCATGGACATCCTTGATCCTTTGGTACTCTACTCTTGCCTCTTCAGATGATTTCTCTTGTTTCTCTTGCAGCTCATGCAGTGTTTTTTCACATGATTTCAGAGCTGTAGCAGCCATCAAAGTTTGAGCTTCATCATCCTCAATTACCGTGCTTATGCTGAATTCATCTTGCAAGATGAAAACTTTTTCTTGCATTTCTTTTATCTGGTTTTCAATTTCCCAGTACTTTGCAAGCCCATTTTCATACGAGCTCTTCACGAACTCTTTCTCTGTTTGCAAGGCTAATATCCCTTTCTGAAGCTTATCAATCTCTTCAAATGCCTCGGATTTGCTCCTGGAACTAGCAGTAATGGAAGTAGCACTAACATTAGCGGCAGCCTTCTTTTGTTGCATTCTCGTTGTAATTAATGTGGCTGGCCTCTTTGCATCTTTCATTGGAATTGTTGGAACCTTTGGGATTTCTGCCTTCGGGAGTTTATTGGAATTGAAAGAATGAATGGCTGTTTTTGGAGAACCATCTTCATCTTCACCTTCCATGGCAAGTTGAAATCGTTCCGGGAAAACAGTGGCAATGGTATGGTTGGCATTTTGTAGTTCCCCTGAAATGTGATCATATCTCTCTGCTAAGGCTCTGTAAGCCCTGTAAGACTCTTCCACAAAGTTTATCAGCTCCGGCCTTTTCTTGTAGTACATTTCTGCTCTCTTGGCAAAGGAATCCCCATCCTCTTCGATAAGTGTAAGCGTTTGTTTCACCTTCTCTTCCACATCTATGAAGTCAAATCATTTCATTATTCATACAAATAAAAATTCTTCTTGCTTACAAACCGTGGTCTATCATAAAATTTAGCCAAAAAACACAACATTCTAAAGTAATTCACAGAATACAACAAAACTAAGTTTGGGGTATCAGTACATATTTTGTTCCCATTAAGCATGCATCATGTACATTGATCAATTGGTTAATGTTGGATTTGAGTGCAATCAAGGAAGTATGTAACACCATTTTCTTTCGAGAAACAGTGACGATCAATTTAACTAATATCTTTCCACAGATATGGGTGGTGATCAATGAAGAAAACAATTGTTCTATTATGCTTGCGCGACAAACTCAAGCTTCTGATCTATGGGAATTGGGCTATGATGGATTTCTCTAAAATTACAGCAAATGTTTCTCTTTTTCCTGGTAGCTGTGTTTTCCTAACTGATATATTCCCAAGAGATTCATGTGAAGAACTTCTTCAAAGCCCTCTTTTCATTTAGCTGACTACTATATTGTGGAATGATAATTTTCTAACGACAGGGACTTCCGATGTATTCTTGAGAAATTTAATTTCATTAGTCCTCAATCAATCCAAAAGTTAGAAAAGAACATAGATCAGGAGGGGAAAAAATCAGATCCTATAGCAAAATAGGCATTCTCAACGTCTAAATTTGCAACATCTCAAAGAGATTAGAAAAAAAAAAAACAAAGGACCAAAGAAGATGGCATAAAAACAGGGATAAACAAATGGGAAAGTTCGAAATCACATAAGAAGCAAAATCCAACTCAAGCAGCTTAAATTTCTAGGTAAACAAGAAAAATACCTTGAAGGTTCTGTTCGAGCCATTTTGACTGCTTTGTCCTTATGTGGCTTGCCCACCACCATGAGTACGCATTGGTTGCAGCTCTCTGCAACATTTTCTCACGTTCTTTCTCTATACACACACAAAACAAACAGATCTCTCTCTCTCTCTCTGTATTTTTTCTCTCTCAATTTCTATCTAGAGATTGCCACCGTAAAGGAAGAAGAAGTTTCATAACAGAAAGAGTAATAGAGCGAAAACAGTTATGCGCATCAACTCATTCGGGCTAAACAAGGAAACTTTTGTCTCATATCCCTCCAACCTTCTTATGGGGGTCCTGAAGGTAGGAGACTCCGCCCGGAATCTGTGTTGAAGAAAGGCATGACCGTCCACCTGGAATGCCAGGTTGGCATCTAGAAACAATAACAACGGCGGGTTCATATCGTCTGCAATTTAGCCACGTGGAGGGAACGATGGATATCGATTGGTTCATTGTGTTAATCCGACTTCCAATAATCAGGAGGGGATAAGAGCCATTGATTTTTTTAATGATAAATAATAGCATAATAATTGGTGGATTTGTTACGTGGCGGTGTCTGACTTATCTCCTTAATGGGATCAATGTTTTCTGGGTCCCACCTTATAATGATCACGATCACCAAGGAGAACCGTTATTTCTGTTATCATATGAAAGAGAGTAATTTTTGGTTCATTGGGAGGGCATTTCAGGAATATCAGGTTTGTGGGTCTTCTGAAGATGACAATGACCGGAAAACAAGGGTTACCATATTTGTGTTGAGAACGGCAAGAGAAGTAATTCCTGGTCCATACGATGGGCATTTCGGGAATATGAGGCCCGGCTTCATGTTGACCCATTTGATCTGAAAAATCGTGTCGGTCGACATGATTTGACTCGGTTTGATTTTTAGTTGACTCAGAAATCGGCTCGGTCTGTTGTGATTTTGCTCAACATGCGATTTTCTCAACTTAGACACAGAGACAAAATTGTCCAGCCTCTAGGTATTTTCTTAGTTCACACCATTCATCTACAGTCATATGGTTGTTGGACTAATCAAACTGAGCGAGAGGCTGAGAGCAAAGCTCACCATGTTATTCTATGAACACGAAATTTCTAATTCAAGACATTTTTGAGTTGCAAGAATCGCAGGGAATGAGTACCCATTACCAAAATATTTATCCATATTTAATCAGAGTGGTAAAAAGAGGTAGTAGATATGGAAAGGTTGGCCCTTTGATGTCATAAGCAAGAGTAAGTATTATTTACAGAGCATTTGCTCCAAGCATGAACATGCTTTCCATATTTACAGCAGTAGTATTTACAGCAAAGAATTCGCCAACATTCATCAGTTTCCTCCTTCCCTTTCTCCACATGCCTTCAATTCTGAAGGAGAAAAAGCAAAGCCGAGACGCAGATAAGCGAGGAAGAGTCTGAATCACTCAAAGGGTATCAATCCCCTTTTACATTATTCTTCTGCCCTCCTCCATTAGATTACACTTCAAAAGCAATTGATCTTCCGGCTTCTTCTGTTCCTGACTTTGGTTCTCTGAAAAGGTCCTCCCCCAATTTCTTTTGTTTTTCACTTTTGTTTTGTTTTTTCCTTTTTGCATGTTATATTCAAACAGAGTAGGTTCATTATATAAAACAAGAGGGGAAAAATAGAAATAGAAACATATTTCAGTAAGCGCCAATCTGAAAGCTTCATAGTCATGGAATTCAGCTGTTTTGGAGAGAGGACAGCCACTGTTCCATATACTTCTTACTCTCTGCACATCAACCAAAATGAAAAGAATAACTCAGTATGCTTGTGATGAGAAGAAACCTATAAAACCATGTCTTCACAAATTAGAAGTCACTACATCAGCTTAATAAAATCCTGAGCATAGCAGATGGTGGGATTTCAAAACAGAATAACTGAAAAGGCCAAGAATATTATCACATATAGATCGAATACAATAGGCAAGAATTAGCTATATAAAAATGGGGAAGCTGTGAAAGAACACAATGAACTGATATTCAGGACAATACAATCTTATGCAAAATGAGTGACACTGAAAAAGAACTCAATGTATCGATATTTCCAAAACAGGGCTGACTATGCATGTTTGTCCTCCCTCAAAGGTAAGATGTAACTACAAAACAAAAGTGGCAACAAGAAAATGATAGCGACGGATAAAATAAGGATACAGGCAGCATGAGAATACATTAACTGCTGAATGCAACTGAACTTATATCATAGAATAATAATAGCAGCCTCTTGTAACAATAAAGAACCCACTCAGATCCAAACAATAGCTCCCTTCATAGTGAACTACTAAACAAGGAGGAAAGCATAAAACTTGGGAGTTTACAAGAAAGACAATCTTAATTAAGTTTATTGGAAAGCAGAAGGACGTGATCACTTTGATAATAAGCGCACAAGCCGCAAGCCACCAACCAAAAATGTGAAGAGCAAGTATGAATGTTTTATCCTAGCGGACAATCTGTGACAATCAGATACCTCAATAGCCACTTTGGCTCTAAGATGTTAACAATTACCTAAACCCCGTTAGCCAATTATAAGGAACCATCGCATGGTGTGATAGAAAAAGCCTTGGGCTACCAGCATGACAATGTGGGTTTGAGTCACTTTGCATTGAAATGCAAAAGGCTAAGTCTGTTGCCAGTGCTCCCTCTCCCAGCATCCTGCTTAGGCTGGACCGAAACTAACTGAGGGTGATTTATGTGAATCAAAACTGAAGCCATAACTTATAAGATGTGCGCACTACTTGCGTTAAAATCTATAGTTGTTAGGCTTGTTACCTCATAATCATACAAACAATTGAAACCCAATGAGAGCAAAAAAATGAAGATCAAACATAAGGGAGAAAGAAAATTCAAATTGAAAATTCCACAGGCAACCAGAAATGAGATCCAAGTAAAATGATTCCTACCAGCAGAATACACGTTTTGCAGGTTCCCAATGGCACCACCCAAAAACTGGTTCTTTGAATTCTCCACCACCTCTTTACGACCACGTCCATAGCACGGAACGAGCACAGCAAAACTGCTCTCCGTTTCATCATCAGTCTGAAAATCAGGGGCATGAGGTTCCAACCACCCAATTGACCAGTCCGAATCATCTGATTCAGAACCGGATAAACACCCACCATCCGACGAGACCAACACAACATCATATTCCCTGTCAACTCTCCGTTCTTCCCGGCTATGCCATTTTCGCTTAACCTTTCTGGACGAGGAGGACATCTTGCCTCTCTTAACCGAAGGAAATTTTGCAGTCTCTGGCTCCCACAAGCCTAAACCCAAATCAGATGACGAATTTACAGAAGAGCCGGTGGATACGGTCGGCTCTCGTTCTTTTCCACCCCACAACCACCAAGACAAACGAGGAAAGGCAATTGCCATTTTTCCCAGAAAAATTTTGGCCCCTAACAACTGTATCAGATGGAAAAATTGGAACAGCTGTGAAGTTTTATAGTTTACACAAGTTCCCTCGATAGAAGACTCCGATTTCAAATAATAATGGAGGAGAAGAATAAATCCTCTCTATCGGGGCAAAGAATTGGGGCAGAAAATGGAAACTTGGAAGTGTAGTTTCTGCCTGTTGCAGGAACCACGAAATTAGGAAATTATTGACAAGAATTAATAAAAAACAAAGGAAAAATAAATTCAATTTAATGATAGTAATATCAAGAACTACGGTATCCCAAAACCAAATCACCAAATTCCATAGCTTTAAATGATAAAGCTAAAATGATGAAGACAGAATATAAAATTCTCTTCGAGATTTCTTCAGAATAAGATGATTCATCAAAAAATATAAGCCAACACCAGAAAATCTTTGCTGATTAAACTCAAGAGGACCCGGTTATCAATCAGATGAACTCCTCTTCCCACTAATAGGTTTCCCTTCTAAGTTGCAAGAAATAAAAGACAACACGCAAGCGGTAATCCAAGTGCAGAAATCCAGAAGGCAAGAGTTACAAGTCCAAACACGAAAGCTCCTCTAATCCATCTACGTTAAAATCAAACAACTTAAGATGAAAAGTTATATATAGAACGATTTTCTCCCAACGGAGCTGCAAATACCAAAACAGTACTCAAACAGTTGATGAAACTCAGAAAAACGTTCCAAAGAACGAAAAAAATCTATATTTTCCCTCTTTTTGAATTTTCAAAAAAGCAAACGCCAGGGTAAACCTAAAATCTTTAAAACCTAGGCATCATAAACCCCAGTTCTTGCCTTCTTTTAGAAACTTCGAATCAGAGACGCTGATCCGACGCGAAAAAAAGACTTGAATCTCGCAGCTTTTACGGCCAAAATCGGGACTACCCGAATCCCAAAATCAAACGGTGGTTTCCTCCTCAAATCATCTAAAGAAAAACGAATCTTCCTTTTGCGGGAAATAACCGAAAGATTGAATAATCAAAATAACCAAGATTCCGAAACCCTAGACCTCCCCCTCCCTCTCGCTCTCCCGCTCCTCTCCTCTCCTCTCACCGTCCCTCTCGGTGAATTCAGTTGAACGTCCAGCTCTTTATTTATAGGCTCAACTCCTTCAGCTTTTATCAAACCACATCGTACGGTTGAAAGTTCTGACACGCCATTCCCTTGGACATCCGATGCCGTTTGATTATTATATGCAGAAGCGAAAACCAAAAAAATTATAATATTAGCCACGTCGGATTGGGGCGGGCGCTACCTTCCAGGTTTGCTGACGTGGGCATATATAAGCTAATCATTGCGTGTTTGAGGTGCAAGAAACTGCCACGCGGCAGCACCGAAAAGTATTTTGTTCAGTGTAACCGGGATGTTCAATTACGAAAATACCCCCAATAAAGAAGATAAGACAAATATTAATCAATTTTTTCTTAGTTTTAAAATCCATACAGACAAATGATGCAATATAATCATATAGGTTTGAGGAAAACTTAGGGAAAAATTTTAATATTTATAACAAAAATTGAAAATGACCACAAAATAGTGGATATATATTACAAGTTACCCTAAAATATTAGGGTTGTTTGTATGCAAATTATTATTATTAGACTAAGACAAGTTAATGGTTACTATCTAGGTAAACCACTAAAATAATTATAGGTAAATTACACTTACCTCCCTTAAGGTATGCTATAATTACACTTACCTCCCTTGAGGTTTTTGAAATAACATTTTCCCCCTTGAGGTTTGTATGTGGGTTATAATAACAGCCATTCATTTAAGTTTCTATCAAAGTAGTAATAATAGTTATTAGAAAAAAATTTAATTGGACAAGATTACCCCTTCATAAAGATGAGAACAAAAAATTTAATGGCCTAAGGCATAGCTGTTATTTAACTTAAATGGAGGTAATCTTGTCCAATTAAAATTATTTTTACTAACTATCATTACTATTTAGACTGAAACTTCAATGAAGGGGTGTTATTGTGATCCATACACAAACCTCAAGGGGGACAGTGTTATTTCAGAAATATCAAGGGAGGTAAGTGTAATTATAGCATACCTCAAGGGAGGTAAGTGTAATTTACCCAATAATTATTGAAGATGGCAAATGGAAATCGCCTTTACTTGAAATTAGGCATTGGTATTATGATTGGTTGATTTCGATACGAGATGATAGCGATTGTTGGAGGATCGGCTTCTGGTGGTTGGCATTTGACCAGGGTTTGGCACTCAGATATACGACTAGGGATCGATATTCCAATGGGTAAACATTTTGGGTTTCATGTTTGATAGAAATCAAATGTGCATAGGATGAAGATGGAGACGAGACTGATGCTGATAACGGTGTCGGTTGCATCTATCTGGCATAGTTTGGTGTGGCATTGCATGCCGGCTGCTAGCTCACCCTTGGCTATAGGGCTTTGTTTCTCTTGTAATTTGTCTTGTTTCATTGGGTTTTCGTCAAGATGTGTATAGTTTAGGTGTTGGTTTTTAAATTGTAGTTTTACCGTCCGATTCTTGGCTCAAATTTCCAAGATTAGCGGTTCTCTTTTGACAATTCAGGTTATGCCTGTTCCAGGATTTCAATGTGCTTCCTTTACCCTATATTTGTCTTTGCATCTTGTTTGGGTGAGGATCGGAGGTCCAATCATTCTCCGTTTCTTTGCCTATCTAGCGTCTATGTTTTCCCCTTTATGAGACTTTTAAATCTGCAGCAAACCTGACCCTATCTAAGTCATACCTTATGAGAATCTATTAGGTTTTTTTGGCTTTGGCCGTTTGTTTGAATTTGTTATTTTTCCGTATAGACACAAATGTTAGGGTTGCTAGCAGTGTTCTTGTAAATTTGGTTATGGGTATCATTTCTGTTGTTGAATGTTTTTTGTGTTAAATAGTGGCTATGCCCTTACTTGATGTATTGATCTCCTTTTTGAATGAAATGACCTTGTTCTTGCTTTTTATCAAAAAAAAAAATAATAATTATTATTATGATTGGTTGATTTAATTTAGAAAATCAAATTATTTTTCTATAAAATAATTATTTAATGTGAACCCATTAAGCATAATATTCATAATGCATGCTCAGCGTATGACTTTCGGTGCAAACGATTTGTGTCGAAAAACCACTAGTGCAAAGCAAAAATAAGAAAAGTATTAAAATAAATTACAATTATAGTCTCAATGCAATTTATATACCAGAATCCCATGGCACAATAAACTTGATTGATTTGTCCAAGGCTCCAAGCACTAGAAACAAGGATATACAAATTATGGGAAAACTCAAGAGGACGCAATAAACCTTATGCAATCTTACTTGTAATCTATACTATATATAACACAATGGCACCTTGGGAAACGTACTTAAACTTATATTCATCGTTTGTTCGGTCATCACATGACATTTCTATTGGCAGGTGACCGAATGGGTGATTAGAAAAATAGGTCATTTGTTCCTTAATGTCTCTCACTGCGAGGATGTAAACCCATAAGACGGCCTCAAGAAAAGTGTTTGGTGGTTGCGTGCAGAAAGATAATAGACGCTCTAACCCCGTAAAACACGAAAAGCTTTTGAAAACTGTGATTCCTTCTTTAACAGAAGGGACCTACAAGGAAATGACCGCAAAGTGAGAGCGTAATTAGTGGTAAGCGCGTTGGGACGCCACTAGTCGTTTTTTGTATTCAAATCAAAACAATAAATAGTCTTAACATCGCTTGTAAAATATGTATGAGAAGAGGAGTTGATCTGGTCAGATGTTGTTATCCCAAAAATGAGATTAATAACAACTCATAATGAGAAGTTTTAAGTTTTATATGTTTTGCATTAGTTAAGCAATTACATATTTTATCTGCATATTGCTTTCACATGTATCATGGTCCCATGACATGACATGTGGGGACCACAGCATTCTTCTTTGATAAAAGAGAGAAACATCCTTAGGATAGCCCCTAACATTTATGGATCTTTAATGCTTATGTTGGGTATCACATATGTTACATAGGTCTTTTTGTATTTCGCCTGATATCTAATGGACCTTTTCTACTAATGGTCAGGCCCTACCCTAAAAAAAGGAATGGTGTAAACTGTAAAGTAGGAATTTAGGGATAAAGTATAAAGTTAGTTGATCTTGTGTGAGTTAAGAAAGACTTTTGGGGTTTTGGGGTGTTTCTTTTTTGTTAAGTTAGTGTATTCATTGCTCGAGATAAAATCTCCGTAAAGATCTATTTGTTCTTAATTTAGTGAATCTTCTCGCCAATCTGTGTCTAAATGATATATCTTTGTATTTGTTTGTTCTACTCTATTTTTGCTATCATATTTGCGATATCCGAATTAATAGTGTGCTTTTGTTTCTTTATTACACTTGGCAAGGTTCAATTAATATATTTTATATATATAATGGAGATGGTCTATCAAAAATATCACAATCCTACTATATGGTATTCTTAAATTTCTTTTAACGTCTACAATCAGCTTTATCTAAGACCAAGACCCCTTTGTGATAAGGTAAGAAAGATGGTATTTCAAGATCAAAGATACCCACTTCTCAAAGGCATATCAAATCACAAGAGACACTAGAAAAGTGTCACCTTGAGACTTGCGCTGACCAAGAGGTTGGAATTAAGAATTTTTGAACTTTTGGTTGTCCAACTTGTGGGGCACTTCATTTGCCTCGTAGCCTTCAGACCACCACAAAAAGAACAAAGATGGTTGTTCCTTTTCTCTCATATATCTCAAATCTTATCTTCAACTTCCACCTTTATGCCAAGAAAAAGGCACAAAAGGATGTGTCCTTGACTTGGATAAAATCCAAGTTCATAGTTTTCTTGTTTTGTAAGCATCTAAGAATATCAGAATTCGACTAAGGCTGAAGTTTGGCAGTTTACAATTATAATTATAAACACCGAAGCTAGGGGCACAAATAGGTTTTGTTTGGTCCGGTTGACATCAACCCAAAATCAAACTGAGGTTTGTGACTATTAATCGAAAAACCGAACCAAACTAAATTGAGAATTGATCACTCCAACCTGAAAAAGGAGCCATTTATTAGGTATTTCGCCTAATATCTAATGGATTTCAAATCTGCTGGAGCCCTTGACTGGAAGATCTGCTGGTCCAATGGTGATGTATGTGTCCACATAGGTGCATGGAACCTTTGTGTACACACCTTCCACTGTTGGACCAACAGATCTTCCAGCGTGAGGGACCAGTTGATCTCTCTATCCAATGGGGAAGTCGTGCATAGTTGTTGGCACGCTTCCCCAGGGGCCTATTCTCATTATGTATAGTATAGATTATGTCCATTTCTACTTTCCTAACCAATATTATAACTCTTAATTGAAGTGTTAACATAAACCATGTATGTGATGAAGAAAAAAACAAGATGCAATAAATAAATAAACAAATAACGAATGAGAAGTGACTTTGGTGGGAAAAATTGGAGTCTCTCATTAAAAGTAATCCCAAGAAATATCCTTCTTTTGTCTTAGGTGATCAAAACAGAGATAAAGATAAGGTCAATGCAGTTCCAACGCAACTGAGAATAAAAAAGGAAAAGGTAGTTATCACTAACAAAAATTTCCATCAGATTTAGAAAAATTAATTAGAAGGAGAGAATCAAAGTATAATGTTAAGCATTATACTTCGTATTTTCCTCCCTTCCCTTTCACGGCGACAATCCGCGAAGGCAGACCGATTTCAACGACTAATAGATGTTCTCTCCTAGAAACAAAATTGCTCACTATTCTTTCCATTGTCATTTGAAAAGAAAAAGTTCACTTACAGACAAGAGTTCGTAAAAGCACCAAACAAGTCTCCAGCAACAAAGACTATATTCCTTACTTGGCCTCTCCGCAACTTTTAACTCACAAAATAGAGCTTATTAATTATGTGCAAGGTTTATTGGTTAATGAAGTCTTCTCACAAACAATCCAAGAGTGCTCTACTGGAAATAATTTTCAAGAAGATGAAGAAAACAAGAGATGTTACGGATCATCATGAGTAGATGTATGATCTCGGTTCATATTACATTTTAGTTTTGTCAATTCTAAAATCCTATTGCAGTAAAGGGGCTGTTCACGTACACCATTGATGAAACAACTTGTGTATCGGTTGAGCTTGAACTATTATCTCTAGAAACTACTAGGGGAATGCACGCACTATGCGCGTGATATAGGGCTGTAAACGAGTCGAGTCGAGCTTCGTACAGCTTAGCTTAAGCTCATAAACCTTGGGTAAGGCTCAGGCTAGTTAAAAATTCTTAAGCTCAGGCTTGGCTCACAAAAGTTTGTCTGGTCAAACCTAACCTTTCTTCAACTTCTGAAAACGCATTTGGAGAATCTCAAATGAGTGTCAAACAAGGCCTTGGTGTCCCTCAGCCTGGTGTTTTTGCTCAGTGAGTCTTACCAAAGAATATGAACCTGGAAAGCCAGGCAGTATTAGATTGGACCAGGTTGCTTCATCTTGGGCTTGATGCATTATCCTACGTATTTGTGGAGGAGTGTGGATTAGGGCCCATCCTTAGGAAGACCCGTACAAGTCCATGAAATGAAATGCGGTTACTCCACGATGGTTACATGCATGAATCATCATAGCCGAAACTTCACCAAGCTTCTAGAACTGAATCATTTGCCTTTAGACCTCGAATTATAACACTACTAATTACTTTTCTAATGCGTAATGACTCAAGATTATTACCCAAAAAAAAAAAGTAATGACTCAAGATGAATGTGATGGGTCCCATCTGCTGCTGGGTCCCATCCATTTTGAGGTTTTTTTCTTTTTAACTCCCATTCACCCGCTCGCTACCCGGCCGAGTTACCGTTTCTGTTTACCGAGTTAGATATCTACTTTTGAATTGAATGCCACGTGTTGAATTGCGAATGTTAAACGCGCGTACGCGCGCGTTGAGATTGATCCCACCCTTTATTAGAAACTTGAAACGTAAGGAAGCTTCGATAAGGAGTGGGACCTAAGTCGCTCCCTTGGCAACGGCCGTTCCGGGGTAATTTAGTAAAATGAACGTCACCGGAAGGCACCAACTGATAGTAACTGGCGAGCAGAAGAAGACGATGCCGACAGATGCCTATGTCACTCACTCACTAACACTAACACTCCCTCGTTCACATTCGTTCGGTAATCTTCACTACGATTTAAATCCTAACAGCTGAATTGACACCATCAACCTTTTTTTCTATATCTAATCCATCTTTCTTCGCTTCTACGCCTCTCTTTCTTTATCTCTCTGTTCTTTTAACCACCATTTTGATGGATTGGTGAGATTTCTTGCTTTCTTCTTCGTCTTCTTCTGGTTTCAGATCCTATAGTAAGATATAGATCGAATACGAGTGTTTCTTTTTCTTGGGTTTTTGTTTAAATCATTCGATGCCCATTTGAGAACGAGCTTCAATGGAAGGTGGGTCGAGCTCAGATGCCCTAAAGAAGTCCGACATGCAAAAGCGCCGTTCTAAACCTGAAGATGTTCCTCGGAATATTGAACCTTTTGTGCCAAGAACAGATCATAGTCCTCAAGAGTTGAAATCATGGGCCAAGAGGACCGGGTTCGTCTCTAATTTCTCGGGAGAAACTACTGCCAGTCTCTCCAGTAGAGAACCCCATGAGAAGAAGGACAGTGCTGGGTTTGATTTGGAGAAGGGTCTTGCTGAGAGAGGCGGGTCGTCGCCGAAAATCGAGATTGATCCAATTCTGGGTCGGACGAGGGAGAACAGGGGATTTGAAATCGACCCGGTATCTGGTCCTGGACGGAGGCAGCGAAAAATTGATAGTGATGCCGGTTTGGGGTTGAGTAATGTACCAGAGAGAGTTGAATACCAGAGGAAAAGGGTTGGGGCAGAGCCAGTTCCGGTGTCTAAAGATGATGACAGGAAACTGGAAAAAAATGGAAATGAGCAGAATGGTTCAGCAACTAATCCCACCGTTGATCCCAACAAGGATGCAAGAGATGTGGGAATTGATGCGGTTCCAGATAGTGTCGAACCTGATCATCGAGGGTCACACACACCATCGGAGATGAAATTTGGACTTCGAGAGAGTCCTGGTTTTGGTCAGTATTCTTGCACTTTCCTCTTTTTCTATGTTCAATTCAAAATTTGTACTGTTCTCTTCAATCAGAATATTCGAAGCACTAATCGTTAAAGCTTAGAAGAAATGATTTTGTGCTGATTGTATTCGTTGAATTCATAACTAAAAGGAAAAAATTGAAATCATTTTTTTTTACCAAAAATGGTATTTGCTTAATGGAACTAGAATGGGCGAGAAATACTGAAAAGAGAAAGATTTCCAGTATTTTCTTCTCTCTGAGCAGCAGATAAAAAGCTATATAGATACATATAATTAATTAATTCTAACTTCTGAGTTATAGTAATTTCTAACGAATTTATTATTTTACATGGTTCAGATCATTAACACCTCTTATCATCATCAGAAGTCGCCTTCCTTTATGTAACACTTCCATATTTATCTAAGTCAGCTGTCTCTGCCTCAAACGTTCTTTATTCTGAATACTTTTCTGGACTGGGGGATTCATGCCTCCTATCCTGAAAGCCCAAATTATTGTGAAATTTATCTAAGTGGATAAATTTTCTCATAAGCAAAAAAAAGAAAAAAGGAAAAAACGTTCATTATTATTTTTGGGTGATCTAGATCAAAGATAAGACAGCATATGAAAGCAAAAAAAACAACAACATTGATATGGTTCACCCTTGTTGCCACATTTACTAGTGAGCCAAAAACTGGAAACCCACTTGTAAAAACCTACTAAAAACCTTCTATATTCCAACTGACTGAAAAAAAAAAATCTAACAATGTTATTCTACCATGTAATTGAAATCATTATCAACAGACTAAAACTGTGATCGGAATTCATAGTAGCCTTGGATTCTACGATTTTAGCAAGAAAGAAGAATAAGATTTGAAATGAATAAGGAATACATCACAATTCAAAATCAGAAAGCTCAACTTAAAGAAACCCTCCATACTTGACCAAAACAACCATCCACGAACCCCAATTTACTTAAGTTAGTGAAAAAATTTCACAAGATACTCCTCCATGGACAGTACAATACCAATTTAATGCATGAAAAGTTAAAGAAAGATGTGATTTTATCTTAAGAAGCCAAAAATTATAATGCTACTAAGGATGTTACTCCTTATCTACAAATGGGAAATTAGGGATTCATTTCAGAATCATTCACGTACTTAGTTGTAAGAACAGCAGTTATATCCTTGATCATTCTCTGGTGTTTGCCCATGCAGTTCCCCTTCTATATTACGGTGTTCAGCACTTTTTATCATTGGCTGGTTCGCTTATTTTCATCCCCTTGATCATTGTACCAGCTATGGGTGGAACTGATGTAAGCATCTAAATCTATGGTTCCTTTTTTTTTATTCAGAACAGTTGAAAAGGATAATGACAATGGTTTAATTCTTTATGTCATGACAGAAAGATACTGCGAACGTGATTTCAACAATGTTGTTGGTTTCAGGCATTACAACAATATTGCAGTCCTACTTTGGAACCCGGCTTCCTTTGGTTCAAGGAAGTTCATTTGTCTATTTGGCACCAGCTTTAGTTATCATGAATTCCCATGAGCACAGAAATCTTACTGAAAATGTAAGCGCCTTATAACTGAAAAGGACAAATACTCTTGTAATGAACCTGGTCATTTTTGGTGTCAAATGCACCTTCAAAATTTTCAGATGTTGAGAACATTTTCTTTCTAATGGGAAAGGTTAAGCTAGTAAGAAATTAGATATATTTTGGATTAAAAATTCTGTCTTGGGAGAAGTTGAACTTTCTTTATCTATTTGAAACTCTGGTGAAACAGTCATGGGATTCTTTTGATGTTTGTTGCCTACTAGATATAATACACAGTGCATTTGTTTTTCTGAACTATTGCTTCCTAGATTTATTTTATCTTGGCTCACTACGACTTTAAAATCTTCCACACACGCATATATAAACAAAAGTTCAATGCAGTATACTTTAAAAAGACTTTTTGAAAATGAGATTTGCAATAATGAGTATAATAAGTGATCAATTTTTATGCAAATCTAGACTCCAGTGATTTGTGATGAACATTTTGGTTTGTATGTGAATCATCATTTATTTTTAAAACATGAAGATAGTGTAGCTACTGATGTCAGTGTACACATCGAATTTATGAACTCCAGAATGTAAATTTGATCAATTACTGGGTTTTTCCTGATTCTTTTGAGGTTTTTTATGATCCTAAGACGGAGCTTGGCCATAAATTTTGTTTTTCCATTGTGAGTTCACATCTAAATCGTTTGTAAGGATTTGTGGATACGACAATGACAATATTTTCCATTAGTTGTTATTTGTTCCACCTGTTGTTGGAAGTAAAAGGGGATGGTCAAAAGGACAATTTAAAAGAGTGTTAGGACCTTCAGAAGGTGTTTCCAGGCTCAACTCCTATTGTTCTTTATGACTTTGTCCTGCAGTTGTTTGTCTCTCTCTCCAAAAATTAGAATCATGGTGCTAAGATGGCATATCTTTGTGAGGGTTCGCTTACTCTTCTTATAAAGCTATACACACGGAAAATCTTCCATGGCCTTTCTTCCTGTCATATACTCTTTATTTGCTTTCTTTCTTTTGTCCATTATTTTTCATATACTTTATGTATATATTTGTACTTGCTTCTCTTCCATGAAGACTTACTAAGTGGCAATTATTAATGCTAAGGTTAACTAAATGCAGAAATTTCGTCACATAATGAAGGAATTGCAAGGGGCTATTATTATTGGTTCAATTTTCCAGAGCATCTTGGGATATTGTGGTCTCATGTCTCTTCTTCTGAGGTAACTTGACTGGCCTGTCATGCTTGTCTTGCAAGATCCATCCGGATTACTGCAACTGTTATTTGTGTATGCATCTTTGCATCATGTCATCATATGCAGTATTGGGGCTTGTAGTAACTCCCTGTGGTATTGATAGTTGCCCAAGTTATTTTGAAATGGATCATTTTGACTTCGAATAACCTTCATGGCTTTGTAACTCTCAAGATGCATAGAGTGCGAAAGAGTTTCAATAAGCTGTAATTTCAGCGAGGATGTTACTGCACGAGGGGAAAATATCTAGGCATGGAAATAGATTGGGTTCAGGTCAGGCCAGCAACCGGTTGGGTCGAGAAATGAACATGAATGTGTTGCTCAGGTCAAGTGGCTTGGAAGTCTACAATCCAAATATTGCATGCGGGGTGGGGGTGTGGTTTGATTGGGTTTCAGGTTGGCCTGATAAGAAAATTTTATGTTATATAGACCTGAACAGACATAACTAAATATACTGAGAGGATCGATGGGCCAGTTAAGGTTTCACCATCATAAAAAATCGGGATTAATAATTTCAGAAGCTTATTGTTTCCACCTGCCCCCATCAAACACTATACTACCAATTGTTACTTTTTAAAACATCAAACTTCTTTGCTATGGGCTACCACAAGCTTTTTATGAGCTTGAATTTAGCAGTATTAGTCGCCATTATCTCAAATTTAGTATAAAATGTATGCAATAAATTAAACTTGGTCGTTTATATAATACTATGTTGCAGGTTGATAAACCCAGTGGTGGTTGCACCAACTGTTGCTGCAGTAGGTTTAGCATTTTTCAGCTATGGTTTCCCTCAAGCTGGTAGTTGTGTAGAAATCAGCATTCCACAGATATTACTGCTTCTTATTTTCACTCTGGTGAGCACCTACTTAACCAAAGCTATGCAAACTAGTTTACTAGGAAAATTACTGAAACATAAAGCTTAAGAAACGTAATAACTGTGAAGTGTAATGGCCCTACGAGATGTCTCTGACGTAATCCTTCCAGCATATTGCCAAATGGTTTAACCTTTTTTTGAATACCAATACTGCCTTTTTTGAATTTCAATTAAACCATTTACCCTTGTTTACATTTCGAGATTTTGACTGTCAAAAAGAAAAGAATTGTCCATATCTCCTTCATTCTATGCTTTTACTTTTCTTTTGTTTTTTCTTCTTTTCCCTATTTCATTTTTTTTTCTCTTTGTTTATTTTCATTAACAGATCCCCAATCAAAAATTTCCATACAAAACACAAAGTATCCTACTCTCTTAACACATGTAATTAGAAAAAGTTTTCAAAATATATATTCTTTCAGAACTTAGATTTGTATAAAATATTGTCCACATTAACATAGACAAATATAAATCTGAATCATGTGGGGATAAACTGCAAAATTGTGTCTTTCACATTTAATTATGGAAAGCTTTCCTTAGCGTATCATCTTGGTCCATATGTCAAGGCAAATTTTTTCAAAAATATTACATCTAAAAGAAATATTTGAAGATTAATAGATATTTTTTATATCATAAACTTCCATCTTAAATGCTGCAATATTCAATTCAAATATTCTCTTCAAATTATATAGTTAGTAAATTCAACTATCATATGGACTAATTTTTTATGTTGATTTCCTAATGCAATTTACATGTTTTACAGTTTTGTCTTGTAAATGATTACATTTTTTTTTCTGTTTGAAACGATACAAATTAATTCAAAATATACTAAAATAACTCACTATTAATTTTGTTTGTGCATGGTTTCAGTACCTACGGGGGATTTCCATTTTTGGGCACCGCATATTCCGAGTTTATGCGGTATTGTCCTCATTCTCAACTTGCTGTTCTTTTTAGAAGTTGATGCTTTTGTTTGTTCATATCTGGACTGATTAGGAATTTGAGCTTATCTTTGGGCCTATATGGTCCAGTTGAAGTAAATAATTTCTTACATATCTTGGTTGCTATTATATGCAATTGCTTTCACATACCAGGTCTGGGGGAATACGCTCCACTTTGGAATTGCTTTATGAAGCCATCCTTCCCCAGTATTCTTGTTTGAACAATTTATTTTATTTATTCTATCTGATTTGACTTCATATAAACTCCTAGCAAATGACTGGATCATAACAATCCATTTGAAGAGAAATGGAGGATACTTTCCATATGGGTTCTTTTAGATGGGTTCTTCCTGTAGGTTCTTCTAGGCCTATAAACTGAAAATCAAACACCTAGGCAGGCAACTGTGAGAAGGTTCTGAGGGGTACATGCGAAAATGCACATAGAAAGATATAAGAGAACAAGAGAAGACCCAAAAGGACGTGGATGAAGTTGGTTGTAATGGATATAAATATAGGCTGACTGAGTGTATGGCTGACTAAATGTATGGTTCTTGACAGATTGTGATGGCAAAATAGATGGGATCAGGAATTTTGTTGTTTTTGTTTTAGTTACTGGCAGCATTGTCTAATGCACCTTGCTGACATTTCAATCATCAATTTCAGGTTCCTCTTAGCGTAATAATTATATGGGCATATGCATTCTTCCTCACAGCTGGAGGAGCATATAATTACAAAGGCTGTAGTGCAGCTATTCCCAGTTCAAATATTTTAACTGATGCATGTAGGCGACATGCATCTACAATGAAGTATTGCCGGACTGATGTGTCCAATGCGTGGAGAACTGCTGCTTGGATTAGAGTTCCCTACCCTTTACAGTGGGGAATCCCCACATTCCATTTAAGGACTTGCCTCATCATGATTATTGTGTCACTAGTTGCTTCAGTGGACTCAGTGAGTGGCTTTTACTCAAGATTTCTCTAAATATTGAATTTCTTATGTTGCTAAAGTCATTGTTCCTTTTGAAGGTCAAAGTGTCATTCTGTTTAAGTAATAGAATGGAATCGAGAAAGTAAAATTTGAAGTCTAACCTCAGTAGTACTAATACCTAATCTCACCCAGGTTGGAACCTATCATTCCGCAGCTTTATTAATTAATTCAAGACCCCCGACACCAGGAATTGTCAGCAGAGGAATCGGCTTGGAAGGTTTTTGCAGTGTACTGGCTGGTCTTTGGGGTACAGGCACTGGGTCAACAACCTTAACAGAAAATGTGCATACTCTTGATATAACAAAAGTGGCAAGCCGAAAGGCAGTGGAAGTTGGAGCAGGCTTGATGATATTCCTCTCATTTCTAGGTAAGTTCCTAATTTTCTATGATTTTAGATAAATCGCCAAGACATGAATAGTTGCAAAGAGAAACAAAAGAGTCTGGGTATCTGATGATAAGTCCTGCATTCTTTAATGTTACTCAAAACTTTTCTTGATTACTAATTGGGTTCATATCTTTGGATTGCATTCAATAGGCAAAGTGGGTGCCCTACTTGCTTCAATACCACTAGCATTGGCTGCTTCCGTGCTATGTTTCATTTGGGCCTTGATTGTTGCACTCGGTCTATCAACTTTGCAGTATGGTCAGACGGCAAGCTTTAGAAACATAACAATAGTTGGTGTCACCTTGTTCCTCTCATTATCCATCCCTGCATATCTTCAACAGTATCAACCTGTTTCAAGCTTTATACTGCCAAGTTACTTTGTTCCTTACTCAGCAGCATCAAATGGTCCAATCAACACAGGCAGTAAAGAAGTAAGCATATTTTTTGCACTGTATGCTTCCATAATGCGAAAAAAACACATCCATATCTCTCAAAAAAAATTTTGGGGCATTACTATGGAAAGTACTGAATTGTCTTTGTTACTTGGATTGGTTTGTTGCAGTTCAATTTTGCAATCAATGCTCTTCTATCACTGAACATGGTGGTGGCGTTCTTTGTCGCATTTATACTGGATAACACTGTCCCCGGCAGCAAACAAGAGCGAGGAGTGTACATATGGTCAAGCATGCAAGACTTGGCAAACGATCCATCACTTCTTGCAGATTATTCTCTTCCAACAAAGATTGCCAAGTATTTTCCCTGGACAAAATTTGTTGGTGCATGACATTAAAGCCAACCTTTGAACGTTCAAATTGCACCATTGGGAGAAACATTTGCGAACTCGAAAAGGGGAAGCTACCATTGGAAGAAAACATCATTTTTACATATGATTCTATCCTATTTGCATTTTCCAATTTTTTTTCTACTGATAAATAATAAAGACTAAAGAGTATTAATAGCTTTTCCATCAAGTGTAAGAGACAAGAAAATGGGTGATTGTAAATCCAGTTAAGATCAAAAGCCAACAAATGTTGTTCTCTTAGAAAATATATATATATATATACACCATTTCTGTTATTGTTCTTTGGTTCTTTCCAACATCTTTTTTTCATGCAATTTGGGCTAGTCCCTGGTCTAAATATGCTAGTGTTTTAAGGGGCACTTGTATAAATTTTGTTTTGTATGTTATGTGAGGTATTGTTATCAATTTGTCATTTTAAAAATGAGTTTAATCTATACAATATACTATACTATCTATATCTGTACTATATATATAACGTGAAGCGCTTCCTTGGGATGCGTGCCCAAAACAATTTACAACTTTACCAAAATGCCCATCCCCTGCATAGTTTGGTTTCAATAACACTTATTTTGTAACTACCCCACTTCTCCTCTCTCAATTCGCTCTCTCCACGTGTAGTCTGGCACGTGTACCCCTGCTAGTATATATAGTGCGTGGCGCTCATTTAGGAATCGCACCAACAAAATGTACCATTTTCCAAAATAGCCCTTACATATCATCCTCAATTGCAAAACGGCTCCTTTCCGTCTACCTGTTTCTTCGTACGCACCCGGCTAAGAAAGATGAATTAAACGGTCAAATGGGTGGGGCTTTGGTTTAAATTCTTTAAAATGCTTTTGTTCGGTTGGCCGTTCTAAACCATTTGGCGAGTTCAGTTTGGTTGAACCGGTTCTGGTTCATAACTCGGACAAAATCCATCCGTGGATCGGTTTATCTCTATATTATCCTCTGACCGTCTCTCTCGCTCGCGTGTCCTGGGGACTCCAGCGTCTTCAGCTCCAAGACACCAGGGCCAGCTCGCAGGCTTAACAGCGCACCAAAACCCTAATAGTTTTCAGATGGTCGGAGTCATTGCCAATTCTCCGATATCTTATCATACCCGTATCCACAAATCTGTCAAGCTCGGAATTGATGATGCAACCATCCGCTCTGTTATTGAGTTCTAATCTAAATTTCCCGCCAAAATTGCTCAGTTTCCCATGTTCTAAGCGATTTCCTGTAAACGGAGCTCCGTGTCGTCCTCGAATGGCATCTCTTACTGGTTGTTGTGTTAAATCCGGGATGCATGGTTCTACGAGTGGCGTGGAGTGTTTTCAGACCCTGATAGATTATGCTGGGAAGAGTGGGGCGAACGTGGGGGATGATCTGGTCGTGCTACTCGCTTATTTACAACACGCCTGCAAAAGAATCGCGGCCGTTGTGGCGTCTCCGTTCAATTCAGAGCTCGGGAAGCAAATGGATGTTGCCGGTGGCAGCGACGTTGGCAAAGACGCCTCGAAGCCGTTGGATATCGTTTCGGTACTCTTACTTCCCACTCTTCAATTGAATTTGTTGAGATATATTTGCTACTAGCGGATTACACTCGATTCAGTATTTGTGCTTTCAATTGCTAATTGGGATTCTGGTACCGTTTCTACACAATTTCTCTAGCTTTAATAATTGAAACTATTTCAGTTTTCTCTTGAAAGGAGAATACCCCTTTTGATTAGCAAGTCGGTTCAAATTATGAGGTTTAGTCATCTGAAGATTCATACATTTTGATGAATTTAACGGCCCAACGAATTGTGTCGTGAATGTTGCCGTGCTTGAATGTTATAGAGCATGAAACCTTGCGGAATTTGGGTTAAATCTCCATAACAGGATTTATTGATTGTGCCCAAGCTTCAATGCAGTGTCTCACATATGCAGTGTTACTGAAGATTACTGCGTACAAGGGAAGCAATCCTATTTGTGGGCATTATAATAATTGGATGACTACTTATTAGACAATTGTGGGCATGCAAGGATATAATCAGCAAAATAGGGCCCTCAACTTAAGTTTCAATCCATTGTAGCAACCAAATTTGAGTTGTCTGTGGAGAAGGGGTGGATTTTCTAACTTGGATCCAAGTGGATCCTTTCATTTGATTCTTAACAATGGAGATATTCTTTCCCAATTTTCAAACCTACCCTTCTGCTCCTCTATGGTTAGCATTAGAGAATATTATGTTTCTGAATGGTGATAATATTATATTGCTGAATGGCAAAAAATTTCTGTTTTTGCAGAATGAAATCATCTTATCCGCCCTCAGAAACTCTGGCAAAGTTTCTGTTATGGCCTCAGAAGAAGATGACCTTCCAGTTTGGATATCTGATGACGGTCCATTTGTGGTTGTCACTGACCCTCTGGATGGTTCTCGTAATATTGATGCTTCCATTCCCACTGGAACAATATTTGGTTTTTATAACCGTCTTGTTGAAGTAGATCATCTGCCTAAGGAGGAGAAGGCAATACTGAATTCACTTCAGAGGGGGACCAGACTTGTAGCTGCTGGCTATGTTCTTTATTCATCTGCTACAATATTATGCATCAGCTTTGGTTCAGGAACTCATGCATTCACACTGGACCATTCAACTGGAGATTTTGTTCTTACACACCCCAGTATTAGGATTCCTCATCGAGGTACCATCATTATAGTTCCACATACATATGTATAAATTGTCAGTTGCACAACAATTTAATCTGGACCTAACCATCTCTACATATCAAATTCAAACGTAATGATGTTCTATCTATATCCTATAATCTGGAACATTTTCTCTTTGATTGGTTGGCCTTCCACGTGGTAGTTCCTGGTACTCATTGAAAGTGGCACTTGCTCTGAAGATGGGAATTATTTTTTATATTTTCCAAGATAACCAGTCCATGAGCTGGGGATAGCGAGTTAAGGGCAGATTCCTACCTGGTTTACTGGAATGAAAACCAAAATAAATATGAATTATACTTATATATAAAAGATCTATAAGTACATGGGAGCCTTTTAGAAATTTAAACAAGAAAAGATAGGAACTTGTAAATTCTCTGTTTCTCAAGATGTTGTTTGGGAATTTCCTACTCAGTAGGTACAGCAACTATTGTTTTCATCAAATGCATATCATTTTTCACTCGTTATGAAATTATATTGACAGTTAAAATTTGATTCCTTGGATCCTTTATGATTATTGCTTTTTGGTTATGACAGGACAAATATATTCTGTGAATGATGCTAGGTATTATGATTGGCCTGAAGGTTTAAGGCGATATATAGATACCATCAGACAGGGAAAGGGCAAGTACCCTAAGAAGTATTCAGCCCGTTATATATGTTCACTGGTTGCTGATTTGCATCGGACTTTGATGTATGGTGGGGTGGCGATGAATCCAAGGGATCATCTTCGTCTAGTCTACGAGGCAAACCCTCTCAGTTTTCTTGTGGAGCAAGCTGGAGGTAGAGGTTCTGATGGTAAAACTAGGATTCTCTCAATGCAACCTGTAAAGCTGCATCAAAGACTTCCTTTATTCCTAGGCAGCTTGGAGGACATGGAAGAGTTGGAAAGCTATGGTGATGTTCAACAGAAAATAAATCCTGGGTATGAAATTTGATGCACTGTAATAATGGCCATCCTTGGGAAAATGACTGTCCATTTTTGGGAAAATTGAACAGTTTCTATTAAACTCTGTATTTTCCTCTTCATAGATACTTTTGCTATACGTTCTCAACTTCTTTCTGGTTGATTGCAGAGGCTTGTGAATATATAAAAGGAGATAACAGAATTTGCCCATACTTCTCTTTAATTTTTCATTATTTGAGCCATTTTTATCTGTTTAATTCGCCTTTTAGTATAGAAAAACAACTTCAACTCATATATCTTGTTTCATTACAATATTTTTTATATTCAGCTGTACTTTTACGAGTCAATTCATACATAAATTAGGAAATAGAATTAGGAATATTTCATTGTATTGAACTTATAGAAAGGAGTCGGCTTTCTAAATTGGCAGGGTGATTACTGATTCTCAATTTTGTAGATTTTGGTTCAATATCTGCCTTCACAAGTCAGCCACCAATATGCCTGCCTTTGGAATGGAAATGAAAGAGAGGAAGAGAAATATTCACAAATTTATGTAAAAGTTTTTTTTTTGGGTACTCAGCAGCGTTTTCCATTTCGGCGACAATCTGCGAATGTCACTAGAGGTGTCGACACGAAATGTAGGGAGAAGAAGGGTTTTGTTGACCATTCCTGGAAGTCTGTGAAATGTAGACTACATTTCGTCGACATTAAACCAATAAGTACTCATTTAAACCTAGAGATAGCATACTTCTTGAATAATTTATGAGATACTCATTTAAACCTAGGCCTTGCTTATTTTTCTTCAAAATTAGCTTTGGCAATTTTTCCGGAAAGCTGGCGAAATTTTGATAGGTAAAACATTGAAAACCTTGGTACTCACTGATACTAGGCTGATTCCCTCTTCATCAGTATTGCTTAATTTTAAAATTAATACAATTATAAAGAAAGAAAATAAAAAATCGTGCAGCCATTTAATCCCTTAATCCATTAGTAAGCAATCATGAACAATTACAAGGACATTTTTCTTGCATGTACCAATTAGATGTATACCTTCATAATTTAACGATGTAATAAGAGATCCAACGTTATTTTAAGCAATAAACCATTCCATTTCGAGTTCATATTTCAGCCGTTCAAGATGATTTTGCTGCAAAATAATAGTCACAGTTCTTCCTCCAGCATCTTCTTCCCTGACATTTTCTGGTCCTGGAAGCACTAAAACAACGCCTCCATCACCAACCCCGTCTACTGTGTAGTCAACAGAAACAGGCTTTTGTCCATTCAACTCCAACCCATAGAGCTCGGCACCTTCGAAATCAACGAATGTCAAGTTTACTCCGTAGAAAATAAAGTCCGACAGCCCTTGATCTCTCTCCACTATCTCTTCAACCTGGCCTTTTTCATCGACTATTTGTTCAGCAATCCGTGTTGCCAATTCTGAGGGATTGGCTCCCACAACAGAGTCGTCTGCTTTGATTACACATATTTTCTGATTATTGCTCAACCTTCCATTTTCTCTTCTATAAGAATTTTTTCTGCACACAGTCACAATCTTGGGCTCTGGTCCTTCTTTAGCTTTTGCCAAAGATATCCAAATTACTGCACAGAGAGCCTCAAATGGTGGAACCTGACTTGTTTTACTTTGACCACAAATCTTTGTCTGTATTTGTTTCAGTTGCTTGGCAGTGATTTGGAAAGAGAATTTTCCCATCTTGCAGCTGGTGGGTGTTACCCAGTAGTCTCCAACAGGTTTGACCTGTTTCAGAGGGAGATGATCCATAATGACTAAGTTGTTGGAATCTCCAGCTTTAGTTTGTGAGTTTGGCAGGTTGAGCGACTCAGGTGGCAGATGACCAGCTATGATTTGCCCCCACATATTAAGAAAGCTTGAAGCTGAGAATGCATCTCCAACAACATGGGCCCAGCTAAGCCCTACTGCCATTCCTCCACATTTAAACCATGTAAACTGCAAACACCAGGTACGAAGGTTAGTTGATTTCAAAGAATGTCAATACTTTTCTGTTCTGCCTAAAAATGTTTTTTCATCTGTTCTTGGGCAGTGTTGACATTCTGCCGAAGAATGTCAATACTTACTGTTCTACCTAATCCTCTTGATAAGAGTTGGTCTCAGCATCATTTTAAAAAAAAGTTTTTTTTTTCTTTCTGGTTATTGTTCTATCAAAAATTCTTTATGTAGGCCATAGATGAATAAATGAATCAGGAAAGCAGGAAATGCACTGGGATCATCACAACCTAATGTTGATATGTGACACCCAATTCATTATTTAGGCAAATAATTGATTTTATCATGATAAACACTTTATTCTCCACCATACCTTTTGAAAAAAGGATCATGGTAAATAAGCATTCAAAGATACATCCAGGAATCATCAGTTAGTGAAAAGATAGAACCTCAGTAATCCATGATCATCATAGCAGATTACCCTAGTGTTCCTTCAGGCTGTGCTTGGAACCTTGGATTTGGGGAGAATTTTAAAATTTTATTCTCTTGATTGGTTAGAACAAGGAAAGTTAGATTTTCTCACCAAATTTTCTCTCCAATATAAAAGTTCTCTACCAAAAGGTAAAGATTTTGAAAGAAAAAAAATGTTCACCATCACTTATCACACCACTCACCCACCCCACCACTACCACCACCACCACCACAACCCACCACCCACACCCACCACCACCCCTACCGTCCCGCCATCACCACCACCACCCCTACTACCCCTCACCATCACCATCCACCACCTCACAAACACCGCCATTGAACACCCCGCCATGGCCCACAACCACCATCACCATCTACTAATGCCGCCCCCTCACCACCACCAACCCTACCGGTCCATCACAGTCGCTCACCACCACCCACTTTTCTCTTCTCTTCTTTTATTTTTTAGGTTTCTATTACTTTCTCCCCAAATCCAAGGCTCCAAACACCGCCTCAGGGAAGCAGGATGAACAGTGAAAGTAGCCTCATGACTCTCAACAAACACTTACAGCAAGTTCTGCTTGTTTTAGTTATAGCAAGTGAAGACAAGAAAAGAACACACTTCTGTGTACATGTGGAAAATAGGTTGAACTATTTGATCAAACTTTCACTGGACAGTCAACCAACCACCAGAATTGAAGATAAATACTGTTTTTTCATTTGAAATTTGGACTAATTTTTTGCTTAGTGAACCAAGTAACTAGTCCAACATGAACTGTGCTCTCAACAGTTGATATACCTTACCTACAATGCAGTCAACTCCCCTTTTGGAACTTGAATAGAAAGTAATTCAAGCTCCCACAGAAAGTAGAAAGGAGTTCAACTAATATTTTTGTCAAAAGCAGCAAAAGCTGAAAAAGCAGAAACAGGATGAGTTTTGCCCCTTCCTAGAGAAGGGGGCAAAGCCTCGGTTGGTATTATGAGACCAGGGCACAGTAAAAACCAGAAGCATTAAAGATCTACCTGTACAAGAACCAGAGGAGAGAAAGAGAGTTCAGGACCCAGGACAAGACTGGAAACGAGAAGGTTGTGAGACTGATCAGCCATGTCCATGTCCAGCCATTCTTCAAGAGTCTTGCTGCACTGGGCTTCGACTATTCTCACGCCGCTGTCGTTGCATTTGATGAACGGTCGGCCTGTCTCGGATCTTCGGATCCTCCCTGCAACGGTGTGATAGAGCTCCAACAATTTAAACATGGGTTTCTTGAAGTCACCGATACTGAGTCCTCGGACTGCATCGCTCCTGAAGTAGTACACTCCTCGGAGGTAATGAAGCTTCATCGCCAAGTCCATGCCACCAAGACCACGAACGATGTTCTCTGAAGTCACCCGAGCTGGTACAACCGTCGAGAATTTTTGGCCGAAAACCAGGTTTCCGGAGTCCGACAAAATCATGATGGAAGAAACTGATGATGCGGTTAATGGCGGATTGAACGTACTGCAGAGACGGAAGTCTGAAGGGGCGGATGGAGAGTCACCCTACTGGGTTCTTTTTATAGCGTGAAGCAAAGCCACGGTTGGGATTGCATTTAATGAGTTGCAATACTTGCAAAACTCAACAAACCGTTATTAAGGATGTCGTTCCCAGCAAACGGAAAGAGAACTGTGGGAGTTTTGGGTATTAAAATGTTGGGCATTTAGTAATTGATATACGTGATGAGCATAAGAGTTAATTTGATAAAAAAGTGAAAGGTGTTTTTGGCATCAAATTTCAGTTAGAAAACAGGGTGTTCGCTTTATAATAAAACTAGGGGGTTGCACGCACTACGCGCGTAAAAAACGTGGGCTCACTTTGATAAACAGCCAAGTCAAGGTAGTTACAATAGTGGGGGATTGTTTTGTTTGGGGAGGGTATTACTTGGAAAAAGAAAAGGGGGTCAGAATCTAGAGGGAATATTCCCCCCTCTTCTCTTTATATATAGTATAGATAACAATAGATATTCCCATTTATATCTTCTTATTTTTAGTTTTTGAATTTATATCCTTCCATATAGATACGTTAATACAATAATTGTCTCTCTAGTAGGACGTGTATTAATATTATTTTTTTTTTTAATCATGGATGCATTCAATTCCAAAATTTTTTTAAATAGGAAAGATCTAGAGTTTTTTTTTAATACAATAATTCTCCCTCTCGTAGGCTATATATTATTAAATTTTTTTTTATCAGAAATGCTTGTAAGGCTTATGCATTTAATGAAATGATATCATCTACTGCTAGTTGCCATCCGTGTAACCCATATGAGATGTTACCACGTTTTCTTTAACAAGAGAAAAAATTTTATATTTTAAAAAGCAAAAGCTTTGTAGTCGTTGGATGCTCTATGTGTCAACATGTTATAGCAGCATGCAGATGATTTCTTTATAACCTCCTAAACCCACCTTTTTATTTATTTATATGTTTTTAGCAAATAAATTATGCAAGAGAGACCCAAATGCACTTAAAAACTCATTGACTACTAATTTGGGAACGGGCATCGGATGCTGTAGATAGCCCCTCACATGGATGGTGTGGGGCCCCCCAAGTGAATGGTGTGACCCCCAAATGAATGGTGGCCCCCCCACTCTAAATGTGAGGGGTGTATACAGCTAATGCTGTAGGAGATGCGAATCGCTAATTTGGATAGGTTACATTAGAAGTCCCCACTTGCACATACAGCCCCAAATCCTTTCTAAATCGCTTTCATTTCTAACTTATCACATCAGGGTTGTGTTGTTGCGACTTGCGATCAAGGTTTTAACTCCCCATCTACATATTGGCCATGGTACGGAGGTAGTTAGGGCTGCAACTCGGTGCAGTTTGGTTCAGGTTGGCCTCAACCCAAGACCAAACCAAGGTTACTAATGGTCGGCCCAAAACCAAACCGAAAACCGAACCGATTATTTAAAGAAAACACGTAACCCAACCCAAACCGAACCGAATTGCAAAATTTGGTTCGGTTCGGCTCAGTTTGGATCATTTTCCCATACTTAAAACCTGTTATCAAGAGAGAATTCTCAATTTTTGGCCAAAAAAAAATTTTAAAGAATACACACAACAAATTTAAAGGATCATCACTTACATGCGGTCCAATCCCTTAAGTAGTTCACATCCATACATAAGATAGAGTAAAGAACTTAGAATCCAAAGTCATATGTTAATTGTTTTGGATCGCACTTTTGAGCTCATGAATCAATTTAATGATTAACTACAAAAATTTATAAAATAATAATCTTATTTATTATTTTATAACTTATAATTTATAAGTTATATTTTATTATTACAATTTTATCTATCGTATGTTGTATATATATTATTATATTTCAGTTTGGTTCGGTTTTACACTTAGAAAATTCGGTTCGGTTCAGTTAATCTGAGCCTTCAACCCAAAACCGAACCAAACAAATTCAATTCTCTATTTTTAGAATCAAAACCTACCCAAAGACTATATAACACCAAATCAATCCAAAGCCTAATTGGACCGATTCGGTTTCGGTTTTAAGTCACCTAAGTTTTAGTCCCAAAGGTAGCTACTATTAATATCCGTATTAATTATTAAAGGTACCGGTGTACGAGTATCCGCCGAGATTATTGACTCTATGGCTATGAAATATCTCCTGCGTCAAACAGATTATTTTCCGTCGTAGCCTTCAATAGCATAAATGCTTACGTAATGCGTCACTCTGCCGTAATTAATTCTAAGCCGACTCATGCTTGAACGAATGGGTAAGCGAGTTAGGTGAACCGCCGCCATTAATAATCTCACAAGATTCCAATCCAAATGCTTTCTTCTTTTGGTGCATGTATTCCATCATTTGTCCCTTCTTCGATTCGTTGTTTTGATTTGAAAACAAGATTTTGTCCATTGAAGATTGAACCCCCGAAGAGGCTGGTCTGATTTAATCCGGTTCGGACTGCTTTTGCTATCTGTTAAATCTAGTATGATCCGGTTCACGTTAATTCTTATGGTTTGAACTGCATGGTTTAGACGTCTTGTCGGAAAGAGGCTTGGGCTGACGTGGCCGCCCGCCTCGGCCGGCCTCGCCCGTCGGAGCCTGTAAAAAGTTTTTAAAAAATTTCTGCATTTATCGTACAGCACATTAATTTAAAAAGATTCCGCAGTTGGCATATGACAAAAATTCATTTTTAATGAAAAATCAGACCGTACCGTAATTTTCCCAAAAGGCTTTAACAGTAGCATTTAAAACAACCTGCAGTAATAGTTCTTCGCTTTATCCCATTTAAAAAAAAAAAAAAAAAACAATTCTGAGCTTTGAATTATTTATGTTGTCTTTTAAGCATTTCAGTCTCGCTGATTTCTGTTCCAATAGATCTTCATTGAGTGTAAGGATTTTGATCTACAAGCTTAATGGTTCTGTATTATAGAGAATATACGTATTTGATAAAGTCCCCTTTCTTGCCCATTTGTCAACTTAAATGTTACTACCTATTTTATAGCTTACTCATTCAAGTCACATCTCATCTTGATATATATTAATTTGTCAAATATTATGTTTATATTAATATTCCATTAATGTTTCACCCATCAAAACGGTTTCAGTATAAAACCCTGAAAGTGTGTTCTATTCATCTCATGACTAAGACCTGAACATCAATTGTAGGTTGTGGTCACCAAGTTGAAGTTCTCTTGCATCAATTGAAAATGAACTCTCACAGTGTAATGACCAACAACCTTTAAGTTCACAATTAATGGATGATATTATTGCATTTATGGATGAACGACACAATCAAATATATCTTCTATGTAGCACATTGTAAAACCCCAATTTTTTATCAATGAATTTGGAATTTATTTTATAAGTATTAATAATTATTATTGGTGGAAAAATTTCAGGGAAATTAAGAGCAAGGGTATTTTGGGAATTTCAGAAGTTAATTGAAGAGAGATATTATTTATGGTAAGTGGTTGTTATATTTATAATCTTAATATTTAATAAATATTATAACTAAATTAGATAAATTTAGTTAAAGTGTTAGTGTAAATAGCATGGTGGAGTGGCAAGCACCCAATCAATATAATTAAAGGTGGTTGATTGTGTAAGAAATTAGGTGGGCGAGCACACAGCATATCATGAGTTTAAGTGATTTGAGCGGCAACGACCAACTATAAATAGGTCGCTGTTTTGGAGTTGTGAATTTTGGTTGAATTGAATCTAGAGAAACTCAGTGAAGCAGTGGTGCTAACCTAGATCGTCTGAAGGAAGAGAGAAGCTAGAGTTGTGAGGAGAGAATTCACAAATTTGTTCAGTTTGGAAGAAGATCAAATTGGAGAGAATCTGGAAATTGTTTAGAAGTGAATGACTGAGCAATTGTGAGGAGTTCGACCAGATTAGTTGCAGATCCGGGAGATTTGAAGGAAGAATTGTTCGTAGAAGTTCAGATCTGAATCCTGGTTATTGTAGGCATTGGAATTGAGCTTGAACAGGTAAGTAGCACCTTTGTTTAATTGAATTGTGTATGAATTTCGGTTTTGATCGATGCATATCCTGATTTGAAGAGAATATTGAATTTTTTTGTGCATAATTGCGATTTTGCCGTGATTTCGGTTGCTATTGCGTTTGATTAAATTCAAATGCATTTGATCATGATCTTAGATGAATAGAGAAGAGAACCAGAGTGTTGTGAGGGGTTGATTTTAGGTCAGAGGGTCTGAATTTTGAATTTACAGAGACTTGAGAATTGCCGAAAAGTGAAATTAAAGGATCGCTCAGACAGTCGCCTAAGTGAATGTGAAAATTTTGTGAGGTCGCCTAGGCGACCAGCCAAGTTGTCAAGGTCGCCCAGGTGACCAAGGTAGGTCGTCCAGGCGACCTACTCTCTTTTTGTTAGTGAATTGCGGCTAACGTGCGTGTATTAAGCCAAATTTTCAAGTTTTACCTCCAAATGATATTCAATGAGAGTTAAATAAATGTTAGAAATATTTTGTAGTAGTCTCTAATCGAACATTGCATACAAATATAATTGTGGAAATTAAAGTGTTTATGAGATGGATGTTAATTGATGAGATTGGTAATCTAAGAGCTTGTTTTCTGAGTTATGCTTAATCGGAAGTTCCTATGCTGGTTTTGGCTTCTGTACAAATGTGTTTAACATCTGAAATTACAAAGTTGGAATATCATTTGATTTTGCCGGAATTTACTTAATTTAATGTTTTGGAACAGATTTAAATAAATGGTTTTATTTCACGAATGAGTTATTATGGATATTGTTTTGTTATTGGAAAGTTGCCTTGGAGGCATGTACTTGTGATCCTCTATGATGGAGTGGATTTGGTCATGAGTGACCCATGTTTATGAACTTGAGCACTTTGGTTTACGTGTTGGCTTACTTGATGGTTTAATTTTACTTAACTTGGTCTAACTTGCCTTGGATCCATGACTAAGCTTAATAATGTGATATGTTGACTTTATTGTTATAATTGCATGGCCATAAGTGTTGCTACGACCGGTGTAGAGCAACCCGAAACCCAGAGCAGGCCGGATTGTCAATGTGGAAACCCGGAGTAGGCCGACATTGGGTGACGAAACCCTGAGTAAGCTGTGATTTCAGAGTATCGGGACTATGTATTAGACCAGACTGTGTACACGGAGGTGTGGATGTCACTTTAGCATGCAAATTACCCAATTAAAGTGAATTACATGACATTGGCCTACGTGTTTTATTGGTATTTGTATCTCCACCACCGGTGTAGAACAACACCGACACTATGAGTAGTTTAATGTTGTCAATGCCGAAACCCAAAGTAGGCCGTCATTTCAATATCTGAAACCCTGAGTAGGCCGAATATACACATGGAGGCGTGGACTTGATCATGATGTGGCTTTATCGATGTTGACACTTGTTTTGATTTGAGTTATATCTATTGTGTTGTTTTGGAAAATTGGTTTCATCGACACATGGTTACATGGTTATATTGGGTTTCATAGTTATTCGCATAATTTGATATTAATGCTATGGATTTGACTTATATGATGGATTATATGAGTTATATTATATTTGATTGTTGAATTATTGTGGGATTATTCGGATTAATCTTGTTATCGCTACTGTTACATGTTTTATATCCGATCTATGTTTTATAACTATGAAAAATGTATTTGAGCATGCATGTGCTACTTACTGGGATATTCGTATCTCATTCCGTTTTGTTTTGTTTTATTTTCAACTACTCTTGAAGATGACGATACAGAAGGGTAGATACTTGGATCATGTGAGTTTCAAATAGAGATCTGTTATTCTATATTGAGTTGGGTTTTAGTTGACTTTGATTTTATGGTATATGTTTATTTCATGTTTTCCTTCACTCTGATATAGCGATCCTATATGAAAAATTAATCTTCGGAAACAAGTTAGGGTTTTATTACGTAACTCGGATCCGAGGCGTTACATCCATCCCTTTCCATCTCCTGCACTTGGCTTTAAGTCTCATAACGTAATTTTTTTATTAGTACCAGGGTTTGACATCCATGATCCTTTTCATTGCTTTTTCAAACAATTAACTAAGAGGACGGTTTCACAATTTGAAATCGAAGTGAATTTGTGCATTTCAATCAAATGTCAGGCTCTTTTCACATTGTTTTCTCATGAAGCGAAACGTATTCAATGAAATGCGTTCAACTTAACTCCTATTGTATTACCAAAAAAAAAACTTAACTCCTATTGTAGTGCCCTCGACGCAACAAATTTGAAATTTTTCGTAGCACGGGTTCCAATGCTAGTTGGAGTTAATGGTCTAAAATCTTAAACGGTCGTGCAAGGTAAATCTGGATTCTTGTTACCAAAAAAAAAAAGGTAAATCTGGATTCTATTACCATAAAAATAAAAATAAAAAGGGGGGGTAAATCTGGATTCGTTACCAAAAAAGAGGTAAATCTGGATTCTGGATATATTGCCAGAAGGAACAGTCGCTTTGGATCGTGCAACATAAATGCTAGCATGGAAAAAGGCGTACGGAAAGATTTGTGGTTTGAGTTCCTTAAAAAAAAAAAAGATTTATGGTTTGAAGGCTCTATAAATTAAAATTTTCAATAAATGATAGATCTTGCTGTAAAGTTTTGTAGGGGTTTTTTTGGCCGTACTAGTGGTGTAATGTGCAAAGTGTACGTTCTCAAACCCAATAACTCTTGCATAGAAGTAAAAATCGGATTTAAATTTAAAAATAAAAATAAGGATGGATACAGCGGTTATAGTTTGGATTATTTTGGTTATGGAGGACAATCTTTTGGGAAAAAAAAAGTCTGGGAAATATTCTTCCTAGTTAGTTTTCTAATAGTATAGATTTAATGTTGCCATCTGTAAACTATAGCTTTCTTTTTCTCTTTTTCTTAACATTTCTCACCTAATCCTCGAAGGAGACTCAAAGCTGGTTATCTCTCTTTTAGACAAGGAAACCAAAGATATTCCTTGGAGCATCAGGGGCACGATCTCAGAAATCCAGACTCTCGCTACATCATTTTCGCAAGTGCTTTTCCTTCACATTTTTAGGGAAGCTAACAAAGTGGCCGACTGTTTGGCCAATCATGGTCTTGACTTTTTTTCTTGTTGTTAGATAAAAAGGCCCCTGCTTCAATTTCTCCTCTTGTTTTTGATGATGCAAGGGGCAGTTTGTCCAACAGGTCTGTTTATATTCCAATATAGTTTCATTGTTTCCTACCAAAAAAAAAAAATTTCTCTCTTTTTCTTTAATAGATAGAAGAGGAAAAAAGGTTGAGTAAGAATAACGGGCTCCCTTTTCTTTTCTTTTTTTTGGTATGAGACTTAATTCCTCAAGGATCATAAATCCAAAAAGGACCTATGGCTCTTTTCGTATAGTAGTAACTCAAACGATTTAAGATATCTCAATTAAAAACAAAGTATAAAGCACTCTCTCTTTTGGTTTGTTGAGAAGAGCTAGGTTGCATGACGGGTTCTCTCTTTCTTTGCAACTAGTGGCTCTCCTACCATTGGACGCTGGAGTTCTAGTCCTACTAATAAGGCATTGGGATGATATCGTTTGCCGCAGGGTTGCTACGGCAGACCCTACAACCACCCTAAGATGCTGCCACGTGCAACATCCTAGGGTGGCTGTTCTTCACTCTTTTCAATGTAAAATGTCACTTATTGACATTTTACATTGACTGGGTAACCACCATTGGATGCTACACATGGCAGCATCCAAGGTGGTTGCAAGGTTTGCCGCTACAACCCTGCGGCGGACGATTTCATCCCTACTAATAAACTTTCCAAGTTTTCATTCAAAGAAGAAAAAAATGAAGAAAGGAAAAAAAAAAAGTCTAATTTACGATTGTGTGTATACTTAATTATTTATTTACAACTAATAGATCATAGTGTTCTAAAGTGTAAATATTAGACGAAAAAAGCTCGTTTAATGTGTATTAAATTGAATTAAACCGACTCAAACCAAACCAAAATTTGTAATTTGAGCTGGTTTGGTCTGGTATTAATGTTCTTAATTTAATTTCAATTCAGTTTTCAAGTTGGAGAGGTTGGTTCTCAATTGAGCATGGTTCGATTAGTTTGGTTTTGGGTTGATGTTAACCCCTAACCAATTTTAGGTACATCATTTAAAATTTAACGCTGTATAAATATTAACGGTACAGATTCAAGCCCAGGTTCAAATCAGCAAACCCCAAGTTCAAATCATCATTCAAAATTCAAGGAGAATCAAACCGTGTATCTATCAATCAAGGAAATTGATTTGGTCAATGAAGAGATAAAGATGAAGACTGATCTGCAATCCCAACAAACTGATTCATTCAAAATTCAAGAAAAGTCAAACCGTGTATCTATCAATCAAAAGAGATTTTCTCCTAATCAAATCTTGTAGGATTAGCTTAACAGTTGAGAACACAGTTCAATAAATTTCCATTTTTCATCTTCAATAAATCCCCATTTTTCATCTATAATCAATTGAATTATTAAAAATCGACTTCGTAGCCCATTAGCTTCTGGTATTTACAACCAAGAAAATTCGATTACATTATGAGGGCGAATTCGAATTTTTGTTAAGCCATTCGTTAATAAGTAAACGAAGAGTGTGATTAGGTGTGAGATGCTTGTGCTTGAGCTTCAAATTGGTCATCGGCGATGTCTCGTGCCCCGTCCCCAGCCACTCCTCTATGGCTTTCAACTCGTACGAGGATCCGTCCGCAGCAATGTGTGGGTTCGTCATCACTTCCTGTACTCAAAACAAATACAATCCCTTCAAAACAAACCTTAATAACTTTATTTTTTTTTAGGGATATTACAGTTTAAGCCCTTGAGGTTTCCAACAATCTCGCTTTATTTCCTTACGAGGCTTTTAAAATTCTAGTTTATCATCTTGAGGTTTGACGTGTGTAAAGTGAACCAATCCGTAATCTACTACTCTTCATAATTAATTTTTCATAATCATAACAAGCGCGTCAAAAATTGTCTTCTGGAAGAGGGAGATTGTTATACACAGCAAACCTCAAGGTAGTAAACTGATATTGTCTAAAAACTTAAAGGGTAAATATCCCTAGCTTTTTAAAATGGAATGGACCAATCAAGCGCCCATTTTATATATCACACAGCTGGAGCCTACGCTGGAATATCTACTAGTCCAACAGTGGGCAAGGTGTACATGTCAGCATCATTCACACACATGTACATTCCCCTCGCCGTTGGATCAGCATATGCTCCAGCAAGGGACTCCATCCGATTTCAAATCGCATTTGCGGGCCGAAAACGCACTACATCTTTATCTTTACTGAAAAAGGAAAATTGAAAGAACGAGAAGACAAACCTGAAGAATGGGGCAAACGAAAGCACTCGGTACATCGCAGCAGTTCTCATCCCTGTGCGGTCTCTCCTCTGCCGCGGTGGCGCGTGTCTCGCTCGCTGCCACCTCCGCCGCCTTCTTCTTCATATTATCCAGTTCTCTCGTCACGGTTGCGGCACGCAACTCCGGGATTGGCTGCTCGCTAACACGCGCACACCTCAGCGCGATCCCGGCGAACTCCTCGGCCAAATCCAACGGCCACTGGCCAGCCATCTCATCCACTGCGCCCCCAACGGCCCCACCTGCCATTGCCGTCGCCACCTCTTCAACCAGTCCAGCGCCACTTCGTCCCGTCAGAAGCTGGAGCATCAGCATCCCGAGCGAAGAAACGTCCGATCCCAGCTCTGCCTGATCGTTGCGTTTAGTGATCTGAAAAGAGATGATCTTAGCTACTAGGTTGGAATCGAGTAGAACACTGGATGGCTTCAGATCGCCGTGGATGATCGGCCCGGACTTGGGCGAGTGAAGAAATCCCAGTGCCGAGCAGACCTCGGCTGCAATTCGAATCCGAGCATTCCAATGGAGATTCTGGGTTCTTCTTCTAGAGCTCCGATCGGAGGATAAGAGGATTTCCTGTAAGCTACCGCTGGGCATGTATTCAAAGACGAAACTTCTCTGCTCCGGGCAGATTCCGATCGTGGAGATCAGATGTGGGTGGCGTATGCTGGTGAGGAGATGCATCTGCATATACACAGAATGCCAATCTAGGTTAATTATAACCATCATGAACTATACTATAATAACTGTCAAGCTCTTGTCCTATTGCAGTTAATAACGGCCAGTATAACGGTCATAACTGTAAGAATGTACACTATGGCCTCCCCCCACCCTCATATGGGAACTGGGAATTGGGAATTACCTGAGCTTGGAATTCTTCTTCAGAATACTCATTGAGGGAATTCGGCAGTTTGATTGTAACTGTTGTGTGATTGAGTATTCCTCTATAGACATTAGTCCAATAACCTCCGGATTTTAAACTCAAATGCTCGGCGAAATTATCGGTCGCCAATCTGATCTCCTCAGCTGTAAACTCCCTGTAACCATAGTTATGTCTATTGGAAGTGTTGGCGGCAACGATTGCATCCTTTTCTTTACAGAAGTCGATCCTTCGACGTAGAATATCTCTATGTTGCCGCTGTAACTCGATCTCTTCAAGCATCTTGGCTCTTGAATTCACTGCATTCTCTAACTGGGTTTCGGAATGATTTTTTGCCAAGGAGGAGATTTGGAGTTTGTTGGCGAGCTCGGATTTTAATTCTTGGATGGCATTGAGCCTGCTCCTGCTCTCTTCGATATCGCTCTTGACTTCGTAAATATCTTCCTTTGTTGATTCTAACTCTTTCTTTCGATCAATTCGAAGAACAATCTCTTGGTTTATGCGTAATTCGAGTTCTTCGGCCTGTAGAAAGTGAAGTTGCACGTAATATTATGCAGCTCTTGTATGTGATTATAGACATGGCTGTTTGTTGCAGATAGAGTTTATATTACCCTGCGATTGCACAAAGAAATGGCCCATTCAGCTCTGGACTGTCTCTCCTTGTCTGCCTTGGCTTCTGTCCTCTTCAACCCAATTGTCTTCCGAGCTTCATCAATCTTAGCTTTAAATGCTTCAGTCTTTTCAGAATCACTCTTGAGTTGCACCACAAACAGTATATAAGCAAATGGGTTTAGTGTAATAGCAGGCAATTGAGTTTAATTTGACCAAGGAAAAAAGCAAAATGGTGTTTGGATGTGAGGTTATATACTACCCAAATTAAGGATAAAATCTCGAAAAAAGCATCAGAAATTCTGCTGGTATATATATTCCCTTGCACCCAAACACATTCATTGTAACACTTCAATCATGGAGCTTTTGTTGTTGTCAAAGAGGAAGAAGATAAGGAAAGATGGTCCCTGGGCTTTGAAAACAACGTTCAAGGCCTTGAAAGCTAGCTATGACTTTCATGTGGGGCTAGAATCATTTAGGCTGCGTTTGGATATACCAAGAAACTGCACAAAGGAAAATGTAAGTTTCCTGCATGCATAGAGCATTTGGATATGTACCAGAAAAAGGGGAAAAAAAAGTTGTGGGATCCAGCATAATTAAGGCTGTTTTTCATCTAGCTCTGGAGGCCTGGAAATGGAAGAAACTGTGTCACGAGAAAAAAGGGATTTTAATTAACTACACAGTTTCTCAGTATAAACACAGCCTTAGGAAGAAAATTTAGTTTCTGGCTATACTTTTTTCTCAGTTAAATATATAAATTTGAGATATGATATGTGGTCAGAATTTACCATACTAGAATCGCCTTCCAACTTCATCTTCTCAATTGAACTGGACACAAAAGAGCTATCTTCTTCCTCGCTACTGTTCTCATCCAAATTTGAAGTTGACAAACACTGAAAGTACTTCTCTATCTCTTCAGCATGGCTTTCCCACCAATCCCTGGATCCAGGTGACTCAGTCTTGGAAGATGAGGATATACGAGGACTATTTGAATCAGACGGAACCAGATGAACAGGACTATCTGTGAAAATTTTGCCTAGGAACCACTTGAAATTGCCCCTTTCTCTCATCTTAGCAATTGCGACTCCTTGATCATCCTCCACATATCCTTCATCATTTTCTTGATCTCGAAGGAAAACCAATTTCCCGCCGCATATTATGTATAGCTCACAGAAACTAGGCTTATGCTTATGAACATAGAATAATTCACTGATTGCACTCCTCCCTTTACTGCAAAGAAATTAATGTTTACAGCACAAGAACAGAAATGGGGTTTGTGTTCAAAATCACATTGATGGTAAAATCTTGTCTATAAATAAATAAAGAGGTGGGAAATACCCAGATGAGGACTTTGATTTCATGACTGTCATTCCCATAACCAATTTGGCTACATGAAGCCTTGATATTAGTTCAATGATAACCTTGTGGATTGGTTCTTCAGATCTCTCAATCTTCAGAGTTTCTGCTCTGACCTAAAACAATTAAATGGTACCTGTCAGGTATAGTTCTGCAATTAAATCCTTTCATTTCATGGGAGTATCATAAGTCCCAAACCTTTCCACAGGCAGACATGTACTTGGCCAGTAACTTGTCAATCGTCTCCTGCTCACACATCCTAGCAATCTCCAACTTCGCATCACTTACAGCACTAGCAGGGAGCTTCCCAACTGCAACATAATGAGGAAAAATTGAAAAACGGAAACCCCTTCAAATTAAATTCCACCTAATTAAGACAAGAAAATTCAAATTTGATAATCTAACTTACTTGGGGTGTGAACAAAATCCATGGAAGCGTTATTAATATGAACAATGACTATGGAGATTGAATGGGAAGCCCAGTTCTTCAGTGCCCACTCCAATGTTCCCAAACCATCTTGCAAATCATTCCCCACGGCAACATAGACCTTCTCAGGTGGAGAACTCATTGTCATCTCGGATCCCTCTGTGTTATATTGGCTTGTACAAGAACTACCTACGCATGATGATCTCATTCAGCCAATAATTCAACAATTAATGGATCTGTATCTTTCGAGGATAGCTCATCCAAACCGCATTTATTTCCATGGGGGTTGCAGTATGAACAGAAGAACAAGAAAGGGCAAAGATGCTACTGTGCCTAAGACAAATGACGTTTCTTGATTGGATTTTGTTGGCATAATTTCACAGCTTTTCTCTTGTAGATTCTCGGAATGATGGAGACTGCATTTACTTGTTTTCCTTTCTCTCACAAGAAAAAAAGCGTCAAGACGGCCTTTTTTTTGGACTTTTTCCGGGGCTTAACGGGCATTGCTAAGGTTTTTTTTGGTAGGCACGGGCATTGCTAAGCTTGAATTTTTTTTTTCTTTACTTTGAATTCATTTGATCTGAAGTTTCAAAATTTTTTCTTGGCCGCGATGATATTAGAACTGAACCAAACCAAATGCCCGAGTGGTCAAGAGAGTGGTTCATTTTCACGTTTTTGACATTGAACCAAATCGAACTGAACCGAATATGTATACATATGTGTGTTCGGTTGGGTTTGGGTTAAAAGACACAAAACCTCGATTTGGTATAGGCTGAGATCAACCCAGACCAGACTGCGTTGCACCCACACAAAGTGATGCATATCTAATCAAATATAATTTTTCTTTTCTAATATATATAAATTGGGTGGGAAAGATGGTGGACCATTAATGGCTAGTGGCTTATTCTTATGTATATTAGCACAGTGCACGTGCAGTACTACACGTGACGTAGCAGGAGGAAACAATTTTACAACTGTCTAGATTTTAAATGAATAGACAGAATTTTGACTATTTTAATCCTATATTAACGATGCCTTTACAACGATCAATAAAGGCTTTTTAGCAAATTCGTGAATGTTTATTGGCACGTTTCCCAATGGGCCTATTCTCATTATATATGGCTTAGTCTTATGTATACTAGCACAGTGCACGTGTAGTACTACACGTGACGTAGCAGGAGGAAACAATTTTACAATTGTCTAAATTTTAAATGAATAGGCAGAATTTTGACTATTTTAATCTTATATTAACGATCAGTAAGGGCTTTTTAGGAAATTCGTGCATGTTTATTGGCACGTTTCCCAAGGAGCCTATTCTCATTATATATAGTATAGATGTTGAAATTTTATTTCATTATGTTGACAAAGGGTATAGAGCTCTTGAGTTAGGATCCCTTGTTACTTGAAACTAATTAGAAATTGCTCCATGTGCTGAAATTTTGTATCATTGCCGGGATAATCAGTTAGAGCCCCAACTTAATCACAACGTTTGCATGAATTAATAGGCGAATCTAGCATTGATGTAAAACTTCGGTTGACATGTAAGAAGTTTTAATAGGTTTTAAATGAGGACTCGTTTGGAAATTATTTTTTATTAATTTCCAAAAATCAATTCTTTGATCCCATTTGTAAAATTAACTTGTGAGATTTTTTGAGTGTGCTTGATTAATGGATAACCAAAGGAATTACTGTATCACAAGATATTTGGTCAAAACGTAAATTTAAGATATTGAAGTCAAATTTAATAAATTTTAAGTCCTTTATCTTAAGAATGAAATTCCTATAGTTTAAAGGTTGTAATCATAATAATGAGAAATCGCTTTTGGAGGTAGAAGGAGAGATATTTTGGCTTGCATCCCTGAGAAATGAATAAGCTTGATAGTTAGTTTCTAGAGTTATTTTGGGTCATTATGCAAAGCTAGATAGATGCTTATAAAAAAGGGTTGAAGACGTATTTTAGACTTTTTAGTATATGTATTCAAATTTTCAATTGAATGCGTATTTTTTTTTATAGTCTTCGACTTTGAAACAACTCGTAACCGTATTCAATCTGACATAAAATTATAAATTCGTATTCAAATATTCATATCGTTAGCGAGACCGTTTCCTTTGGTGCCACTCAGTGGGACTAGCACTGAATGGATGGACGGATGGCCCAATCCAATAGGGGGCCGCACACCCCAAAACACATCCTAGCCATTTGGTTTCAATGAACCATTAGATTTTGGCATTTCCAAGTAGGCAAAACTGATTTTAAATGATATTTTTTTTGAAAATAATTCAGATTCAATCACTTAATTTTGAATTATTAGACATTAGTGACACTATTTCAAGATATTTGAAACCAAATGCCATTTTACTATATGTAGACAACAATACCCCCGCATGAATATATTACAAGTCTTATATCGGATTTACTAATCTGATAACAATGCCTATAAGTTTGTAAATTGGATTTATAAGTCTATTAAAAAGGATTGCAAGTCATAAAATCAGTTTATAAGCCCTTGAATTGAATTTACAAGTCTAAATAAAATTTGCAAGTCCCTAATCGATACTCACTAAGGGAATTGTTGTTCATGAATCTAAATAATGTTCAAAATGTATCACTAAAAATAAATTTTCCGTTCAAAGTATCATCGGATACCCCCAGCAGGAGGAGCAGGAGGCCTCACCCCTAGTCTCGAGGGAGAATCTAAGGGTAGAGAACAGAGCAGTTACTCCTTTACAATATTTCGTGCAACAAAAGCAAAAGATAGCGTTCGGGTCCCCGCATCGACAACTACACGTTCCAAAATACATGATCTTATTTTGTAATAATTTGCGATAAAATGGAAAATGAAAAGCTTATGACTCCATCCCAAATAACTCCAAAAACTGGTTTGGCCGTTTGATTGGGTCTGAAATCAAGCACGAAATCTGACAGTCTGACACCATCAACTTCCTTGTTATGGTAAGAATTATATTCAATGGCGCTTTTAAGGCCCAGAGCGGCTGAGCTTCTCTCCCGTCTCTCTTCTTACTTTCTCTTTTGCTTGTGTGTGTGTGTTCTCTTTTTCTCGTTCTTTACCTTACCCTTTTCCCCTTTTCTGAGGATTTGTTAGACTGTTATGAGAAGAAGGGGGAAGGTTTTCAGGCATGGAATCAGTGTTCTCAGGTTAGTTTCCATCTGGGTTTCTTTTCTTTTATTTTTTGCAGAAAAAAGTATTGTTTTTCCTCATTTTCTCTTTTTTTTTTTCTTTTACCCCATTTCGTTCCTTTCTCTTGGAATGTATGTCCCCCCATTGTATGTGGGTTTTGCTTTTGTTTAACTGGTAAGTTTTGCTTTTAGTTTATTCATTAGTTCATTTTCTGTATGATTTATTCTTGACAATGAGTGGGTACTACTGCATTTGGTGTGGTTGCTTATGGATTCTCTGTTTTATAGTCAATGTGGATTTCTTCCAACTCTTTCTACTTTGTTTTTTCACATTATATGAATATTGAGGTTGGTTTAGATTCTGTTGCATCTGGGGTTTTTTTGTGTTTTTAAACAATGTTGTAGTCCTTTTATACCCTTTTTTCAATATTTGCTGCTGATAGAGCTAAAGGAGGCTTAGTGGAGAGATAAATAAATATATCTTTATGAGGATAAAATAATGAAATACATTCTTAAAATGCCTGGCTGAGATGACAATGCTGAAATAAATATGTGGGAAGAAGACGAGGAAAGATAAGATAGGAAGCCATTGACTGTATATGAAACTCTCTAATGGGAGATAAAATAAAATAGATTAAGATGGTTTGCACATGTAAGAGAGGGAGGTGCTTGTGATATTGTGTAAGACGGTGCATGTTGAAGTACGTAAAAAAGAAAAAATGCCACAGGAAGACTGAAAGAATCCTAGATGGAGTCATTCGAACATGCATAATCTGGGAAAAAAAATTCATTTTTTATTATGAATAATAGAAATTGTATTAAAATAATGAAGCAGAAAACCATACAAAGTGTGATGGCATCCCATGAAAAATGGAATACTACCATCAACACCAAAAAAACATCACCAACTCGTGAGGCATAGTGGCATACAATGTAGGATAAAGACATCTACTTGGCAAAAATATCACAGTTTCTTACAATTTCCCCCACCCTTATACCATGAAAATTCATTTTGCTACCCCAACTACTCAAATCTTCTTCTTCTCGTCTTTAATAGATATAGCGTCTTGCTGCCCCAGTCAGCGGCAGGTATCAATCCCCCACTGCATTAAAATGATTACAATGAAATCAGGAGTCCAGTATGGCCAATTCAAATGGATGTTAACATTCTTAAAATGTCAATTTCAGATTTCATTAGGCATGTTGGAGGAAACTCTTGTTCAAGCAGCCCAGAAGCTGCTCATTCAGTTGATTTCCCAACCTGTGTTCACATGAAAGTTTGTGGCAGCCCACTCAACCACTTAAGGATCCTTCCTGTAATACAGAATTTGGAAGCAGAATTGTCATGCAGTTACTAGGAATGAAGAGTTTCTCCATTGCTATTCCACATCAATAGTGGCACTTCTCTTCCTCTATTGATAATAATGTTTTGTCTGATACCAAAAGAAGTTCATTGCTCTTTGATGAAGTTCCTCATACATTTTAGAATATTTAAGGGCTGATATGCTTCTGTTAAAGAGGCAGTGATTAAGAAAAGGGAAATAAAACAAAAGACCGAAAGAAAAGAGAACTGCAGAAATAAAATCAATTCAACCTCAGAACTTAGCCACTATACAAGGCTAGCTCCTACTGGCAGCACATACTGCATCTGATTCATTACCTGCTTGGATGATAAACAGTAATAATCATTTTTCTTTTTTGGTAGAAATAAAAAATAAAAAATAAACAGTAATAATCAATCTCTCTGTACAAGCTAGAGTGTAATGAGATGGCACTCAACATGGATTCACATTGAGATATGCTACATAATACCTGAAACTTAAAAAACTTGGAAAAGTATTGAAGTAGCAAGGCTCAATTTCAAAGTTAATGCTTCATTAAGCTATTTAATTTTCTAGTAAGATATTGCAAATGAGGATTCGCTTTTGACTCATGTTTAGTGGCTTAGTCAGGTTTTTCTTTATGTTAGGTTCTTAATAAATTTTCTCCCATTAAACGAAGTATGAAAGATCAAGCACGTTCATAAGATGCTACATCTCAAATGGCTTGGAATCGTAGGAGACTCCAAATCCTTGTGGCAAACAAAATTATCTTTATTGCCTAAATGGATTATGCTATCAATAATAAACTTTTTTATGCACAAAGATTCAAGAATAAAATATCTCTACAATATCCTGGTGGACTGGAATAACTTACTTTCCACTTAGCTTTGTAAATATAGCAGTGCTGGACAATATCATATTCAGCTAGTCTTCTGGTATCTAAAAGGTGTTCACACCATTTTTCTGTTCCTTATTTAGACATCTTTAAAGTACTTAATAAAATCAAGATAAAAAAAATCAAATAAAGCAATAAATAAGAAGTTTTTCATCTTCACATTATCAATGACTTGTTAGAGATATTTCTTTGGAGATCTCAAATTCATTCCCCTCATGTTTTGTTTTAATCGCATCATGTTAGATGTTGAAATTTAAGGTTGAATAAGTGAAAGAAAGGTCTTCTATTAGAAAGGAAAATGGGACAGGAATTCTTGCGCCATGGATATTTAGTATAAATTTGACTCATTCAACATGTTATAGTGGAACTCAAAAGCTAAATCTTGAAAGTTCAACCCAATTTTCTCAGGTCTTGTACTTGACCCTGCAAAATGTAGTCAGCTGAGCTTGGAAGAGAAAAGAGAACTAGTTCATGAAATTGCACGGTATTCAAATGATGCTCCAAAGGTTCTCTGTTCTCTGAGTCGCCGAGAGCTACTTGAAATTATCTGTGCTGAAATGGGTAAGGAGAGGAAATACACTGGATTCACGAAGTCTAGAATGATAGAACACCTCCTCAAGTTAGTGTCAGAGAATTCCAAGAAGACCAATATTAATGATGCACTTGGCTTTCCATTGACAAAGTCCCAGAACAGCTCCAAAAGGCCAAGGCTAAAAGAGCAGCTACTCCAGCTAGACAATGGCATGGATCACTTTCCCATCGAGAACATAAAAATGGAGCAAGTGGACCACCTAATTTGTCAAAATGTTGCCTGTAAAGCTACTCTAAGCCCAGAAGATGCATTTTGCAAGAGATGTTCTTGCTGTATATGTTACCACTATGATGATAATAAAGATCCCAGTTTATGGTTGACCTGCAGTTCAGACTATCCTGACCAGCATGATTCATGTGGCATGTCATGCCATCTGAAATGCGCTCTTAAACATGAAAGAGCAGGCATCAAGAAGAAGGGATGCCATGCAAAATTGGACGGCAGTTTCTATTGTGTTTCCTGTGGAAAAATAAATGGATTGATGAGGTAAGTTAAAAAGCTCTTCTTCGGTAACTACAAGTGCTATGGTATATTGATTGTTCTGAGATACAGTACAGATACAGGTAACCTCACTTTACAAACAGTAGCTAGTGTAAAATTAGAAATACATAAAATCACTACCAGATAATGAAAATATACAAGTACATCAATATATTGTAGACTTCTCTTCTTATCTTGCTTATTGCCTTATTCAAAATAAGTTATAAACAAAAATGCTTGGAAGTTACATCAGAAGAGAAACAGCTAGACTAATGTTCGGTTCTCACAGAACCTGGAGAAAACAATTATTGATTGCAAAGGAGGCCAGACGAGTGGACGTTCTATGTTCACGAATTTCACTGAGCCATAAGATTCTCAACGGAACTGAGCGATATAAAGAATTACAAAGGATCATAGACAGTGCTGCAAAGAAATTGAAGAAAGAAGTGGGACCTCTTGACCGAGTATCTGCAAAGATGGCACGTGGCATTGTAAATAGGCTTGCTTCTGGCCCTGAGGTTCAGAAGCTTTGCAGTTATGCAGTTGAAACTCTTGATTGCATGCTTTCTGGTCCATATCCTGTTAATATAGATCTGAAAGGGCCACCAAGTGAGTAGATTCCTCAGTTTTAGAACATTAGATTTTTTTTTTTAACAACTTTGTTTTCCTGTTGCTTATTATCAACTCTTTTCAGCTTGCCTTATCCAGTTTCAAGAAGCCTCCTCAACCTCAGTGGTTGTTGTGTTGGCATATGAAGATAACATGCTTGAAGACTTCTTAGGTTGTCGACTGTGGCATCGAAAATCTGCTGTAGTGGACTATCCAGAAAAACCCACTTGCATTGTACTGAGGCCAGAGAAGAGGTTCCTGATATCAGATCTCGATCCTTTGACAGAATATTTCTTCAAGTTTTCTATGTTTAGCCATACAAGTGTATTAGGTGTATGGGAAGCTAAATATGTTACACCACAACTTGTCAGAGGCTCTGCTTCTGCCTTGGATAGAGAACATGGAAAGGAAGAGCTCGCTTCCTTGGGAGCTCAAGCTAACTCACAGAGGGACTCAACCAACTCAAGTGATGTTATAGTAGCCTGCAGCAACAACCATTCCAAGCTTCGATCACTGGAGGAAATAAGCAAGAACAATGAATGCCGCTTACCACCTTTGCCAAAAGGCCTCACCTCTTTGGTGCACTCTGGCTCTGCTCCTCCTGCCACACCATGTAAATCTGATAACACACAGGTTGTAACAGGTTCTGGTTGTCAAAAGCAATCTACAGACATGGAGTATGAGTACTGTGTGAGGGTGATCAGATGGTTGGAACGAGAAGGGCACATAGATAGGGATTTCCGAGTGAAGCTTCTCACTTGGTTCAGCCTGAAAGCAAAAGCACAGGAGAGAAGGGTGGTTAGTGCATTTGTGGATGCTTTGATTGATGATCCCCCAAGCTTGGCTGGTCAGCTTGAGCACACCTTTATGGATGAGATCTGCAGTGAGAAGAAACAGAAACCGATTGCTAAGAATGGTTTCTGCACTAGATTGTGGCATTAATTATTTAACATTGTTTTGATCTTATTTTTGCAAAACACTGATGGTGGTTCATTGTCTGTTGACTTTAGGGAATGCAGAAAAATCAAGAGAAACAATGTAATCCTGGAATGGATCTTTTGCTTGAGCGGAACCTGAGATTCTGAGGTTACAAGCAAAGGTTCCTGCTCTTACAAAGGGGAAGATGAACAAATATTCGAATTCCCTTAATTTAACCAGTACCCCTGGCAAACCAATCCTATCTGTGACTTCAACATACACAAGTAGTCCATGAAGCAACTCTTGATGGTGTTTTTTACTTTTGGCTTCCTTCCATTTAAGAAACAAGCCATGACATTTAATAGGTCTTGGAATGTAGTATCAAAAATGGGATAAAAGGAGGTAAAATGATAAGTCACCAGGTTTATTGGCTCAGTTTGACATGAAGATTAAACCCAACCCAGCTTGTAACTGTCTCAGTTCAAGTGATTAGACCCATTGAGAAGTGAAGCTGGAATGATCAATCTATATCATCCTCTTTGCATTGCCTACGAAGAGGACGCTAACACTTCCAGGACCCATTAAAATATCATGCCTGGTTTAGTGACCATCTTCATTCATAAACCATGATTTCAATTCCTTAAGATATCTAATTGGATCTATTATATATTACTCGGAAGAGACTGAAAGAAAAAGAAACAACCATATTCTTCCAGTTTTACCATCAACAGCAAGCTCTTCAGAAGATCATTAATGGATCCAAAAAAAAGCTTGGTAGCCTGGAGAATTTTTACTGTAAGAACAAGTGAACGGGTTGCTTACCCTTTTTATGTAAACAAGACATTCAGTTTGTGCAAATAACAATTCCTGCAAAGCAATTTATATTAAATGTTCCTTTGAGGAAATTACATACAGCAGAGATAAAAAAGAGCCATTTTGTCCCATCAGGACATATCTCCGGCAAGACAAGATAAGAAAGATTCGAGTGAGGATAGGGTATGAGCAGGGATCGAGTTCATATGGGTACAATCTTTTCCACCCTACATCTTGGAATCTCTACAAGGCTGCTTAAATTACTAAATTCTTAGAACATTCTCTTATAGTCTAAAACCAAAATGTAAAATTCTTCTTCAGGCCTTTTAAATATATTAAAAACGGTGACCATTTCTCAGAGCCCTTCACAGACGTGTCAATGGTGCCTCTTTCCTTAGATGGCCAGAGTCCTTTTTGTCATCCAAGTGAGTTCTGTGAAGAAGAGAAACCATAAGTACCATTGGGTTGTACACTGTTTATTTGGAAAAGAGAAAAAACATGGCAAATTTTATATACCAATATTTACACGAACATAACCAATACTTACAGTACAGACTAAAAACTCCAACAGAAGGCAAGATTCCAGTTTGCTCCCCTTATAGATCTGTCGCATCATTCACAGCTTCTTCTAAAGAAGCAGCCAAGCAATTAGCAAGGCTTGTCTGGGAACTGAACCCCTTGACCTCTTCGGAAAGTCTAGGTTTCTTCATGCTGATGGATTTTGGAAGCCAGGATCCTAAAGAGTCTGCAGTATTCATGCTTGTTTCTGACACCAAACTTCTAATAACAGGTTTCAAAAACTTCCAGGGGTCAGCTACCATGGACTTGTTATAAAATAACTCCGGCCTCTCCTTTGCCGAGACGGATGCATGGGAACCTCTCCCTCTTCCTCGACCTCTTCCTGAACCTGGGCTCTGACTATTGCTGAACTGACGACCCCAGCCTCTCCCAGAATTCAGAGTAGGGCTACCTCCTCGTCCAAAACCAGAGCTGGGAAAACCACCACTTGACATATTAGAAGCAAACCCGCAACTACCCATGCTACCAGATCCTTTCCAGACACCAGGAGTAGTTTGCCGATACCCTACAAAAGGACTGGCTGCTGGGCTTCTCCATGAACCAGGGCTGTGGTAAGGTGATGGGGTCTCATAAATTCTCTGATTGGATGAATAATTGTTTTGAACTTGATGAGCAGGAGAAGCCATGTTGGAATTCATTGGTCCTGTGAATTAGTCAAACATTAAACATCTCATTGTGTAGACTCACACATACAGAAGCTCTAGGTGTACGACTAATTTTCAGATGACTAATTTATAATTAAATATAAGTGCATTATCACTCCAAAAGTTGTGATGAAAATGTTCATGAAAAAGGAGTTTTCACAAAGTATGATGGGATTGATATAGAAGCCAGGTTGTGTGGTGCAATACTCCAGATTTCGATACCCACTGAGGTGGGGATTTACAGACGGCAACTTATTTGAAAGACCTCAACCATTGACACATACTTCTAGCTAGCTGAACCCTCCTCAGATACTAAAGTTACAGCCCTAAAAACATTTTTCTACATCACAAAAAGGGATGCCGAATTTAATGTCGTTCTTGAGCAAACTTCGGGAAATATTAAAAAAATTTAACAGCCGCTGTCGCCTAACTTTCCACAAGTGCTAATCAGGCTTATTTGGATTGAATCCACAAGGCCTATCAAGAGTATCTCAGTCACATGAAAAATCCAGATTGGCAACTCGATTGCTCTACATTGCAGAAAATGCCACATCTCACCAGGCAACTAAACCCAGTAAGGCAGACCAGGGTACCATTAGCCACTGATAGTCTCCATCAATAGAAAGGTAAAAATTAACCTTAGTCCGTTAACAAAAGGTAACTCGTAGTATTAGTCAAAGCTGAAGATTGGTATCTACCTCAATAGAAAAATAAAAACTAATGGCATATTGGATAAATAAATAAATGGATTGCTGACATATATGCAAATACACAAATGCATTCCTTACACGTAAAAATTCATGAACGAATGAGGATGGAGATAAAATCCTTGGATTACAGAGAATTGTTCTAAACTTGTACCATTATTAATTTAACCATGCTGAAAATGGAATTCTGTTCAAGTTAATGAATCAAGGTCAATTTGAGGTTTTTTTTTTTTTTTATGTTTAATGAAGAAATACATAAGACAAAGGTAGGAGAAAATACAGGACTGTAGTAACAGGTTGGAAACCAGGCCATACAGCTGAAAACAGAAACTGAAAAGCAAAAAAGTCAATCTGAAAAGTTGGCGGATGCCAATGGTTGCTTTCCTATAATCAAGATAAATAAACTGAAGTACTTCAGTAAATTGGTGGACGGAATTTCAATACAAGATGTAAGCAATATCTTTCTAATGGAATTCTGTTCAATAAACCTATGTTATATTTCATTATACCTTTTCATAGTGTCCAATGATAGAGCACCAAATCAAAAGGCAAGAAAAAAAATTTCTGGAAAGTAAGTTGCAATATCTTTAATGTGGGATTTTCTTATCCTCAAGAAGCTATATTCTTTTGTAAGTTTTTAGTTTCATCACAAAAAAGCATAAACTTAAAAATATCTATGTAGAGCCACAAGGTTTCACTCCTTGGCTGACATCCGTTATCATGAATTTACTGTTAGGTAACAACAGATTTATATTTTTGAAGAATAATAGAGCAGGATTCTATTAGAAAAGAAAGAGTCCAGCAAATTTAGATGGCAGATTAGGGAAAAAGAAAAGAAGTCACAAAAAAAAGGCATAAATGCAAAGAAAATATAAGATAAAAAGACATCTGGAGGCATAGAATGAGTCATCAAGAATATCTCTCTTTTCTCCATCATCTATTCAAGAGGTATAACCTAAAAATTAAGTCTCGTAATTGTGGATGTTTACTATTGTGATTTAAAGCGGGAACAGGTATTGGTATTTGACCCACCTCCCCAGGTTGGGGAGTTGGCGTCTGTCAAGACACACTACTCGTGAATGGCATGAAAAGATGCTACCCCCCGGGTGTGACACAAATACACATGACACCGATTTCTAGGTTCCACTGATACCAAACTAATGTAAGGTGGAGCCAGGGAATCTCCAAATGTGTGCAAAATTTTATATTATATTCCAACTAAGGCATAGAACTTCATGGAGGAAACAACTTTGTTTCAGCTTACTAAGCTTGGGAACTAGATCTTTGAAGGCAAAGAATAAGATGAGAAAAAAGGAAAGAGTAAATGTACCACACAGCAGGCCACAATCTCCTTCTACCAATCAATAATCTTTCAATTTGACCCTCCTCTTTGAAAAGGAAAAAAAAAAAGAAGAAGAATGTGAAATCTGCACTCCCTAAATTTATTTCCTGAAGAACCCACCAAGCTTCTCATGCAACTGTACCACCTCCTTTTAAAAGGATTAAAACTAGGGTACTCAATGACACCATTGTTGCAGCTTCAACAAGGATAACACTATAACAAAGAGACTTGTTTTCAAAGAACTTTTTCTCTTGACTCTTGGATCCCCGAATGGTCCCTTGTGGCTAGGAGTAAAATAAAAAAAAATTTTAAAAAAAAAAAAAGGAAGAAGAAGAAGAGGAAAATAGAGGTGCAATGAAATTGTAATTTTTTTCTTTTCTTTTCTTAAAAGGAAATTCTAAATAAAAAAATAATGATGGTAAACATAAGACTCGATAATTAAGTATTAAGTAAAAATTAAATGTATGCAACCTAATGTTCTGACAGAAGCAGTGACGACTGGCATTTGCTAAGGATAATATAAGTTGTATGGTGATGGCAAGGGAGGTAAATCCAAATGTGGTGATATTGATTGGAAGGGGTAGCAACATTTATGGAGGTGGTGGGAGTCACTTTAATAGGAATTATGGTGGTCGATACTGAATAGAACTGGAGTATATGTCGCAGCCAATGAGGAGCCAAAGACAGTCAAGATGGTGGTTAGAATGGTGTGGTAGAAGTGGTCATGATAAGGTAAACAATGGTTACAATTGGCAGGACGGCAAAAATGTTGGTCATGCACGTTCTGAACCTTAATCATAGTGATAATGGTGGAAATGGTGGAGGTAGTGAACTTATAGGCAGTAAAGTAAAAACGTTTTTGGTGATGGTGGTAATGACAGCAAAAGTGGTGCTGATATCATGGTTGTGGAGTGGAGATATCCAAATGACATACTTCTCTGTTTGCTCTTCTAAAATCTTCCCAATTTTTGGAGAAAATTTTCGCTCCCCAAAATATAATTTGGAGAGTTCCCTCAAATTCTATCCATAACCAACTCAAAATCACAAAAAACAAAGATTTTTCTTTCTTCCCTAATTTATTATGTCAATGTAAATGCACCATAAATGACTCTTAAAAGAGCTTTACCAACTTACACCAAACATCAAGGTAAAAAAGAACAATAAGGGAAAAAAGAGAATTAAATTTCATATTTGTTTGTCCTTTTGAACACGTTATACGAGCCTATCTCTTTTGAACCAACTGCTAAAAAATTGAAGCTTAACAGGGCAGTAACATGCCAAATGATCTTATTTAAAGATTCTAAACTATGTTAGGAGCTTCAGAAAGAGGAGGTTATAAAAATTAATATTTATTAGAAACGAACACCTTTCAAGTAAACTAAACCCTTGGATCAGTACAAAATGGCACAAATAATTTAACTTTTTTCTGAAGCATCATTATTGGTTATTCCTTCAATTCCCATGTCTCTATGATAACTAGACATGAAAATCGCGAGAGAAGCAAGTTAAAATGAGTTGACTATATCAAATAAGAAAATATTTCTTGAAAAAAATAGCAGGAAAACCATACGAATTGCATTCCAAACCATCACTAACCACAATAAGCCAAAAGTTTAATTTTACAACCAGAAACTAAATCGTGTATACTTATGAAATAAAAGAGAAGATTGTGAATATATTTAAAGTAGCATCTATGATTTACTTTAGAAGATAAATTACAACCCAAGTATTAGCATAATCAGATATATATTTGATTAGCACTCTGAGGATATCTTAAGTATGTAGGTTCAAGATAATTGTCTTCCAAGGACTGAAATCACTGCACATTGCAGTAAAGCATTTTTGGACTCAAGCATTAGAATCAAATATAATCAAATACTTACCCCTCTTTGTAAAAAAGAACCTGAGGATAATGCCAATCTAATGATGAAAGGTAGTATAAAAAAGAACCTAAGGAAAATGCCAATCTAATGATGAAAGGTAGTATAAAAAAGAACCTAAGGAAAATGCCAATCTAATGATGAAAGGTAGTATTTGTAAATCTGCTTCATATCAAAGGGAATCGTGAGTTACCTCACTTTTCCCTTGCCCACCCCCTCCGCCCAAAAAAACCACTCTACCCCTCTTTTTCTGCACCAAAATAAAAGGCTAGGACCAATTGCTTCGTAATAAAACAAATGCCACAATTTTTCTACTGCTCAAAAGAATAAAAATCAAGATATTGAATGGCAGTACAGAAATACAACTTTTAGTGCTTGAACAAAATATTAAGTCAAACTTGAAAGTGAAAAGAAAGGCATGTAAGATACAAAACCAAAATGCTTGTATCCATATTCGAATAAACTTAAGGAAATGCTTGTATCCATATTCGAATAAACTTAAGGAAAAGAAAAAAGAACTGTGATTAAGAGAAAAAATTGTTAAAATAATACCAGAAAAGGATGATGAAGATCGCATCACAGAAGAACCACTACAATTCGGAGGTGAGAAACAATCTTGTGGGCTCTGATTACTGCCCTTAATCTTCCTCCTATTAGCAGAGAAAGCAGACATGGGGTCTGTGTAGAAGTCGAACCTTGGTGTAGCAAAGGGGTTATCATTCACAGCGCAATTTACGGGGGTTTCAATTAATGGATTGGAGAGACAACCAGGCATTGCAGATGTGGTGACATTTGCAGAAACTTCTGCTTGAGCTGCCTCCATGCGCATTGCTTTCAATCTTTCCCTTCTCTTTTCTGATTCCTCCATCTAATCTGAAGACCCCAAAAAAATATCAATAAGTGCGGTAGCAGCAAACCGCTACACGCGTGATCTCATATTATAATATGCTAGGAATAGAGAGAAAACATTTCAAAAGCACTTGCTTTGCTACTACTTGTTCACAAAAGGGTTCCCGACATGGGTGTTCCGTGTGCCGGCTAAATTTCACTCGTTCCGACCAAAACCGAAACGGAATCGACGGGATTCCGTGGAGACATAAAAACCCTATAATATCGTCCGGCACAGGCGGAATTTCACCTCGTGCAGGACGAAATCCATGTAGTTTCGACGGCAAACTTTCTGTGCCGTCAAAACAAACATGTCCCGCACGAGTTGGGGCGTACATGACCTGCACCTCCTCTTGATCGCTTGGGATCTATGAAGCAAAGAAAAAAAAATAGAAACAAGCAGTGCCTGCCGGCGCCGGTGGGTTACCAAACGGTACCTCAATAATTTCGTTGGGGGTGGAGAACCCACCTCACACCACACCACCACCACCATCATCGCCCCCCCCCCCCCCCCCCCCCCCCCCCCCCCCCCCCACAAAAATCTCTGAAAAATCAATCAAAACCGACGGAATCTGATAATTCCTTCCGTTTGGATTAGTTCCGGACGGTATGATCATAATTTCCGATCGCACCGTCTGGAACCCACGGAGAGCGAGAGAGAGAGAAGGGGGGAAACGTACCTGATTCACTGCGTTCGCTACCTTGCCTTCTTGCCCCCTGCCTTCGCCTTTGATTCAAAAAAGCCTGTTCTCTTGCCCAGATCAAAATATGGCTCACGGAATTAGAAGTCTTTAACGAGCCCTATTTGTCTTTTTTAATCTTATACACATACTAGGTAACTGGGAGTCTGTGATGACATAATTTTAGCGGAGTTCGGAAATTGCGAACCGAGTTAGGCTGCGTTTGGTAATGCTTTTGCTTTTTTGCTTCTAAAAGCAAGAAAGCAAAAAAGTAATTTTATGCTTTTCGAAAGATCTTTTCTTGAAGCAAATGCGTTTGGTAAACTTTTGTTTTGCTTCTAAAAAGTAAAAAAACATGTTTGGTAATTGCAGTAACATAGAAATTGCTTTTTGCTTTCATAAAAGTATTGTACACAATTTATGTATCGTACTTAGAAATATACTCAAAAATATAAGTCCAATATTATAAAAGATTCATAAAATAGTCATTTAATTACATTCAAATAATCGGGTTGGGTTAATCGGGTCATAATCGGGTTGGACTAAATTAAGGCGGGTTGGAAAACCCCCAACCCAAACCCAACCCGCCAATAAACGGGTTCAACCCGCCAATCCGTTTATTATTATTTTTTATTTTTTATTTTTCAAAAAATATTATTAAAATAGGGTTGGGGGGTTAATTGGATCCGGTTATACCGGGTTCGGGTTAGGTTTTGGGGTTAATCGGGTCGAAACATGATACTTTTGCCATCTTTTTTTTAATCGGGTTACCTATCGGGCGGAACCCGATTATTGTTATTTTTCAAAAAATATTATTAAAATAGGATTGGGGGTTACTTGGATCCGGTTGTACCGGGTGCGGGTCGGGTTTTGGGGTTAATCGGGTTGAAACATGATACTTTTGCCATATTTTTTTTAAAATCGGGTTACCTGTCGAGTTGGCGGGTCATAATTGGGTTGACCCGATTACTTGCGGGTTGTGGTTTCCCCAACCCGCATCCAACCCATTTAATAAACGGGTCAACCCAACCCGTTTATAATCGGGTTGACCCGTCGGGTCGGGTGGCATTTTACCAGCTCTAGCAATAACAATACGTTGTTGCTTCTTAAGTGAGTATGGAGGCATCATCTTTAATATAGGAATAAAGCAATAGGGTATCAGGGGGTTTTGAAAGCATTAAAGCAATTTTGTAAAAAAATTGAGAAGCAACGTTTTGTTGCTTCCGTTGAAAAGCAATAAAATTGCTTCTTTGCTTTTAGTAAATTGCTTCTTGTGTGCGTTACCAAACGGTACTTTTGCTTTTAAAAGCAATTTTTTGCTTTCAAAATCAAAAAAGTACTTCCGAAAAGCGTTACCAAACGCAGCCTTAAAGTAGAGGAATAAGTATAGTCCAACTCCAACAGTCGCTGTAAACAAAAAGGGTTATTTACAGTTTATCCTTTGAGATTTTCAGCAATCCCAGTTTCTCCCCTTCAGGAAAAGGATATTTACAGCTTACCACCTTGAGGTTTCCAACAATCCCCACTTCTCTCCTTCGGGATTTTAAAATACCAGTTTATCATCTTAAAGCTTTCAGTATGTTTCTCTCCTTTGGGATTTTAAAATACCAGTTTATCATATTGAAATTTTCAGTATGTAACGTTCACCCCATTGAGAGTAGAGGTGGCAATGGGTTAGGCTAGGTTGTTTTATGGCGGGTTTGTAAACGGGTAGAGCCTTAATCGGTTGGGTTTGGGTTCAACCCGTTTACCAACGGGTTGGAAAATCATGGAACCCAACCCACAAATAAACGGGTTGGACCCAAACCAACCAGTTTAATTTTTTTAAAAAATTTTCCTTTTAATTTAGCATTTTTAGAGAATTTAGAAATCATGGAGACGTGAATCATTATTTTTTTTTAACATAAATGTTAAAAGTTCTTTTTTTAACATGGTATCCTCGTTACTAAATGTGCTATCCTCGTTACTAATAAAGATCATGAAACATTTTTTTCCCTAAATGTGCTATCCTCGTTACTAAATTTATATAATATTGAGTAGAAAAACGAGCACAGAGGATTTAGCATATTTACAATGTTTTCTCATTATCTTATCTTAACCAACAAAAAACCACTTGATTGAAAAGTGAAAACGTGGGAGTTGAAGAAGTTACAAATCTATTCATGTGTTGAACAACGGTTGAAGATAGACCACAAACGAAGCTTCTATTATCCTTTCTTTGTTTTCACTTTTCAAACTAACTTAGTAATTTCTTTTTTTAGGTTTCTATTTATGTGTTAGTTTGATTAATGATTTATTATGCTTATTCAAAAAAAAAACATTGGTATATTGTCAGGTATTCAACACGTTCATAGGTTCAGCCCGAGTTGACCCGTCTCCAAACGGGTTGGGAAAACCTCAACCCAACCCTAACCCAAGTAATAAACGGATCAACAAAAACCCATTTATTTGGGTTGTATTGGGGGTTTGATGGATCAATTCAAAAATTGCTGGCTATACTTGAGAGGTTTGAACGTTAAAATCGTATCTAAGAAAATGTTAATTCACAAATTTAACCCCTCATTATTTACATATAAAAGTAAAAAAAAAAAAATTTATTTATAGCTTGAGTACTAAAAAGTAAAAATGTCCTCAGAGCATATGTGAACCAATCTATTTTGTTTCATTTGAGTCAATATCGTAAAAATTGATCCAACCCACTAAAGAGTAATCTTGGTATTTAAATTTAAATAATCAAAATAAAAGGGACAAAATTGTCGATATAAATTTTATCTCTTGCCATGATGCCATCACATCAATGTAGTTAAAATTTTAATGACTAAACCTCTTAAAGGGGAGATTGTTACATAGAGCAAACCTAAAGGTGGTAAACTAATATTTCAATAATCTCTAGGGGAAAAGTAGATTGTCTAAAAGATCAAGGGGATAAACTGTAATTATCCCCAAAGAAAAATGTCACCTTATCATTTCTACAACAACCCACTGCTACATTTTTTAAATAACTTTACCCAATAATTTCTTTTGAAGTTCTATTGAACTCTCATATAGGATTTTAACCTTACTTAAAACTTTAACCCCGCATTATTTCTTTAGATTTTTTTTATTTTTTTCATTTCACCTGTGTCTCTATCTTCAAATTAGAGAAGAAAAAAAATTTCCATGGAAAAATAAAATTTACTTAGATAATTAACTTTATAAAAAATATTTAATAAATATAATAAAATATTTAGTTGTGTCTTGTAAAAGAGCCTCAAATGTTTATAAAAACACAAAATATAATTGAATTTTAGTTTTTTTTTTTTTTTTCAGATTATTTGGCTGGTGGTAATGTAGCATGCTTACGAGAACATATTTTAAATAAAGGAAAACAAATAGATTCATAACATGATAAACAATTCTTTTTATTTTGACAAATTTATTATATCTAAAAAATTCATCCTTTTTTTTATTATGACTGCACTAAAGCATTATCAAAAAACAGGCTAGCAAGTAGTAAAAAAAAAATTTCTTAACTCTAATGATTTTTTAAAAACTAATGTTTAAAATGTGATTTCTTAATCATAAAAGCACAAATTATTACAAAAATTCTTTATCCCATTAGAATATTATTTGGAAAATTCCTTATCCTATTAAGATTCTGGGCCGAGGGGAAAATCATGACAAAAAGAAAGAAGAAAAAAAGATGTATTTGACTCACTAACTTTATAGGTTTTAATAAGTTAGGCCCATAATGAAACGTTTATAAATGGTTTCTGAAACGCTAAGCACCTAAAAAAAATAAAAAAAGGCCACTGAAAGTTCAAATTAAAATCTTTCTATGAGTTTTTATAAACAATTATTCTCAAAGTCCATATTCTAATTCAATAAATACTAACTTACCAAGAATTAATTTTCTAATTTAATAATTGGAAGATTAGTTGATAAAATAAATTACTAAAGATAAAAATTCTATAAAATTAAATATACAATTTCAAGACATAAAAGCTAGAATTAACTTGAATTATTATTATTATTTTAAATAGCCAAAATATTCTTATGTAAAGGGGGCTTTTAAAATTTTTATTTTATTTTATTTAGGACTTTAATGTAAATCATAATTTCAATCTTAACGTGCAACACATCTTTACAGTTGCTAGTATTTAAAAATGGATTCACATCACCTGCTGGGTGCCCAGCAGCCAATGAGAATACATAACGCAGGGCCACATCACTGCAGCCCACATGTGTCAGGGCTGCGAGTGATGTGGCCCTGTCCCATTGGCTGCTGGGCGCCCAGCAGGTGATTTGATAAAAATTATATGTTAGGAATTTTTTACATATATTTTATTATATTTTTAATTATTTATTTATATTTTTTTAATTTTTTTGTATGTCACCAATATTGTGTCAGTGAAATTTCGGCCAAAACGGCGGCTACAGAGATACTCTACAACTTTGTTTTCAAACCCAAAAATAATCCTTTAAATTATGTATGGACAGGTGATGAATGCGAAGTATAGATTTCTTCTAGCCAAAATACAAAATAATCTTTCCTGAGCAGAGACTTGTGTGAAAGGAAGGCTTATTTCTGAGTGCACGGTGAGTAGACCTAAAAAGTCATGTTTAATCACAAACAAAAACAGGGAATAACGAACAGATAATTGATCATTTTTAGCAAAAAATTGAGAAGTTCGAAATTGAACAGTAAAGAAGAAGGGAACATTCTCGATCGGCAATGATCTGAATTCAAGCCTAGGTTTTTTTATCTCTTCTCAGATATGTCCTTGAAGATATAGAGAAGGCTTTTCCTAATAAAGGAATCAATCCGATGGAGCTTCTAAGAAGCAGATTCGAAAACATGACGATAACAAAAAATAGAAAATTTCGAACAAGGAAACACTTACTTGTTGCCGCCCTTCGCCTCGCCGTTACCTTCAATGTCGTATTGAAGAGGGGCAAACTTGGCAATTGGGGTTAGAAACCTCTGTGAGAGAGAGAGAGAGTGCTTTGGTAGAGATGAAACCGAACAAGAACGTTGTCATTGCTGAAGAAGATCAGCCACGGCTAATGTAGGGCTGTCAACAAGCCAAAGTCGGCTCATGAGACCAATCTTAATAACTAATCGCACGAGCCGAGCCCAAGCTTGCAAAAAGGAAGGGAGGAAAAAAATAAATAAAAGATGTCCATTCCCTTGTGCCTCGTTTGTTATTCATTCGAACTAGAGAATGAATTTATTTTGTAGAAGTTGAAGAAAGGTTAGATTCGATATTCACAAGGACCATTGCTTCTTGTAGAACTTGTAAATATTACAAGTTTGCTATTATTTTAACTTTAAAAAAATGGATTTGGTAAATTACAAGTCTTTCTTTGTCATATGAAGGAGTATTAAAAAAATTTTTAGTAAATCATTCAAAATTTACGGACATTATAAGTACGCCACTGTAAAGCTCATTTGAAAAATTTAGAAACGGTTGTTGGGGTGATATTGGATTGTCATGTATTTTTATTTTTTTTAATCATTTGAGGAAAACTCATTCTTCAAATAGACCAACACTCGTTTAAACCCTAACGAGCTTTCATTTTTTGTTGTAAAAAACATTTTTAACTCTTTAATTTGATGAGATAGACATATGTGAAATGGGAAAAAAAATTCTAAAAAAACAATGTGGGGGAGGGGGTTCAAAGTTTTTAGGAAGGTCAAAATTTTATATGGATGTCAATAAAACATCAAGAGAAATAACGGGGGTTAAAGTTTGTTGCAAAACTGTAATAATGGGTTACAATTTTCTTATAATAAGAAAATTTATATAGGAATAAGTTTAGAATAGATGATATTTTTATTAATTGGAAGATAACATCAAATAAAGATATAGGAATAAGTTTAGGATAATTAAAGCTTATAATAATAACAATAAACTTAACAATTTAATAGTAAAAACCATTATAAATTAGTTAAAAAATAATATCCTCTACTTTAACTCAGTTCGCAATTTCCCAGCTCCACTAAAACTATGTCATCACAGACTCCAGTAGCCTAATATGTGTAATTTACCCTAAAAAGGGCAAATTACACTTATCTCCCTTGAGGTATGACATAATTACACTTACCTCCCTTGGGGTTTCTGATATAACACTGTCACCCCTTGATGTTTATGTGTGAGTCACACTAACACCCCCTCATTACATTTTTCGTATTAAAAAATAAATAACTTTTGAATGTATGACTAAAAATTAATTTTAAAAAATAAATAACTTGTGATTGTATGACTAAAAATTAATTTATAAAATTAATTTTTATTCATACATTCAAAAGTTATTTATTTTTTAATACGGAAAATGTAGTGAGGGGATGTTAATGTGACTCACACATAAACGTCAAGGGGTGACAGTATTATATCAGAAACCCCAAGGGAGGTAAGTGTAATTATGTCATACCTCAAGGGAGGTAAGTGTAATTTACCCTAAAAAATATTAATTTACATAAGATTTAAAAAATACAAATAGGGCTCCTTTAAGTAGGCTTGCTTATCGGGCCGTGCTGGCCCAAGGGGCCCTAGGCCCTCAGCTCGTCTAGGCATGCGGCCTGGCAGGTCATGGCACGTGTGCCTGCCGTTGGGCACGGTGGGCCAACCTACCGAGGGCTAGCCGCCTCTTTTACCCCCCCTCCAACAGTTATATTGGGGGGTATGGTTGTAATTGACTATTAAAAACCTTTTCTACCCTTCCAACTGCCTAATAACAGTCATATTGAAGGGTAAAGGTGGTAAAAAGCCACTTTTGGTTTTATATAAATAGGTCTACTCCTTCCCACTCCAAACCACACCTTTTTTACAATCTCTTACTCTTCTCTTCTTACTTTATTAGATTCTTGTTCAACGTTTTGGCCAATGACGAGCATACTCGGCAGAGTGCTCACATGGGGGGGAGGGGGTCCCTAGGTCAACCATTGGCCAAAATTTTTTACAAGACTTTAAGAAAGTTATAAATCAAGTTACTATTGTTGTATTTGCAAAGCTGTACTTGTAATAATTAATTAATTTATATTTTTTGAGCAAAATCTATCTCAATATGTATAAGACAATTTTGTCAATAATAAGCAAAATTTTTTTGTGATTTTTTTGGAATTTTCCTTGATTTTTTTAAAAAAAATCATTTTTTAATATCCCAGCCCTACGGCGGCCCACTGGCTGGGGCGTGCCGTGCCAGGCCGATGGTATATACAAAACGGGCCACGCGATAAACGGGCCCGGGCCGTACCGGGCCGGCCCGTTTAGCACAACTACCTTAAAGACTTCTAATTCCTTGAGCCATATTTTGATCAGGGCAAGAGGCAGCTTAACAGAGACTTTTGAATCAAGGGCGAAGGCAGGGGGGCAAGAAGGCAAGGTAGCGAACGCAGTGAATCAGGTACGTTTCTCCCCTTCTCTCTCTCTCTCTCTCTCTTTCTCGCTCTCCGTGGGTTCCAGACGGTGCGGTCGGAAATTATGATCATGCAAACGGAAGGAATTATCAGATTCCGTCGGTTTTTGGGGGGGCCCCCAGGTCCCAACGAAATTATCGAGGTACCGTTTGGTAACCCACCGGCGCCGGCGAGCACTGCTTGTTTTTTTTTTCTTTGCTTCATAGATCCCAAGCGATCACGAGGAGGTGGTCCAGGTGGAGGCCATGTACGCCCCAACTCGTGCGGGACATGTTGGTTTTGACGGCACAGAAAGTTTGCCGTCGAAACTAAATGGATTTCGTCCTGCACGAGCTGAAATTTCTCCTGTGCCGGACGATATTATAGGGTTTTTATGTCTCCACGGAATCCCGTCAATTCCGTTTCGGTTTTGGTCGGAACGAGTGAAATTTAGCCGGCACACGGAACACCCCAACTGCGTGGACTAAGAACTCCCGCCCCGGCCTGAAGTTAAGAGGGTTTTTTTATGCCTCAACGGAATCCTGTCGATTCCGTTTCTCGGCACTCGGCACACACTGCCGGAAACCCTTCTGTGAACTAATAGTTGCAAAAATTTTGAAACGTTTTCTCTCTATTCCTCGAACGATAATTTCTTTGCTACATGTAGCAGTTTGATGCTACTACGCTTATTGATTTCTTTTTGGGGTCTACAGATTAGATGGAGGACACATCTGCAATGCCTAGTTGTCTCTCCAGTCCATTAATGGGACCGCCTGTAACTTACCCTGTGAACAACAACTCATTTGCTACACCAAGGTTCGACTTCCACATAGATCCCATGTCGCCTTTCTCTGCTAATAAGATGAAGAGCAAGGACAGTAACCAGAGTCCCCAAGATTGTTTCTCACTTCCAAACAGTAGTGGTTCTTCCATGGTGCGATCTTCATCATCCTTTTCTGGTATTATTTTAACAATTTCTTCTCTTACTCACTGTTCTTTCTTCTTTTCTCTTAATTCTATTCGAATATAGATACAAGCATTTTGGTTATGTATCTTACATGCCTTTCTTTTATTCTTTTTCTTTTCTTTTTTCCCTTACATGCCTTTCTCTTCACTTTAAAATATGACTTAATGTTTTGTTCAAGCATTAAGAGTTGTTTTTCTGACTGCCCTTCAATATCTTGATTTTTCTTCTTTTGACCAGTAGAAATTGTAGCATTTGTTTTATAACTAACCAGTTGGTTAAGATGAAATTCTTTTAATCCTATAGACTTTAGATGTTCTTATGGTGCTAATCAAACTTTCTCTATAGACTATTAATTTTGTGATCCGGAACACTTGAATTATGGTAATACTTGGGTTTTAATTTGGTTTCTAAAGTAAATCAATCTTCTCTTTTATTAATTCCTAATTATGAATGATATAGTTTCTGGTTGTAAAATAAAACTTTTGGCTAATTGTGGTTTGGAATGCAATTCTCATGGTTTTCCTGCCTTTTTTTTAAAGAATATTTTCTTGTTTTATATAGCCACTCATTTCAACTTGCTTCTCTCGTGATTTCATATCTAGTTATCACAGAGACATGGAAGCTGAAGTAATAATCAATAATGACGCATCAGAAAAAGTTAAATCACGTGTGCTAATTTTTTAATCCAATTAAGGGTTTTGTTCTCTGATTTGAGAGGTGTTCGCTTTCCTTCAATATTATTTCTTATAATCTCATCTTTCTGATGCACTTAACCTGATTGAGAATCTTCAAATAAGATCATTTTGTATGTTATTGCCCTGTTAAGCTTCAAAATTTTTAGCAGTTGGTTCAAAAAAGATAAACTGGTGTAACGTGTTCAAAATGATAAGCAAATATGAAATCTTAATTCTCTCCTTTCACTTATTCTTCTTTTTTTCATAAGATCATTTTGCATGTTACTGCCCTGTTAAGCTTCAAATTTTTTAGCAGTTGGTTCAAAAGAGATAGACTCATGTCATGTGTTCAAAATGATAAGAAAAATATGAAATCTCAATTCTCTCTTTTCACTTATTCCTCTTTTTTTCCCTTGATTTTTGTTGTAAATTAGTAAAGCTCTTTTAAGAGTCGCTTATTGTTCATTTAGATTGACATAAAATATTAGGAAAGAGAAAAAAAAATCTTTGTTTTTTGTGATTTTGAGTTAGTTGTGGAGATAATTTGAGAGAGCTCTCCAAATTTTACTTTGGGGATCGAAATTTTCTCCAAAAATTGGGAATATTTTAGAAGGGCAAACAGATACGTATGTCATTTGGATGTCTCCTCTCCACATCTTGTCACATCACCACCACTTTGGCTATCACTGCCAGCATCACCAACAACACTTTTACTGCCATATAAGCTCACTCCATCATTTCCGCCATTACCATTATAATTAAGGTGCAAAGAGTGCATGATCCAACATTTTTGCAATACTTTCCAATCCTAACAATTTTTTACCCTATCACCACCACTTTTACCAAACCTTTCTAACGACCATCATGACCATCTTTGGCTCCTCATTGGCTGCAACATGTCCACCAGTTCTACTTAGTACTAGCCACCATGATTCCTATTGCATTGACTTCAACCACCTCCATAAATTTTGCTAGTCCTACCAGTCACCATTACCTCATGCCATCATCACTCAAAAAACTATTATCCCCAACAACTGCCAGTCGTCACTGTTTCTGTCAGATGATTGGATTGCGTATATTTAATTTTTAGTTGATTATCGAGTCTTATATTTACCATCATTATTTTTTATTTTAAATTTCCTTTCAAGAAAAAAGAGAAAAAAAATTACAATTTCAATTCACCTCTCTTTTTCCTCTTTTATTTTTTATATTTTTTTAAAATGTTACTCCTAATTTCAAGGGATCATTAGGGAATGCAAGAGTGAAGAAAAAAAGGCCCTTGAAAACAAATCTCTATTGTGGTGTTATCCTTGTTGAAGCTGCAACAATGGTTTCATTGAGTACCCTAGTTGTGATCCTTTTTAAAAGAAGGTGGTACAGTGGCCGTGTGAAGCTTGGTGGGTTCAAGAAATAAATTTAGGGAGTGCAGATTTCATATTCTTCTTATTTAGATGCAGTAAAATACGAAATCTCTAATGCCTTTTGGCATGATTCTTCTTTGTATTCTTACAGCTCTCCTTTTCTTATTAACGTTATCTATCAGAAGTTTTTCCTAAATTCATGTCAATATCTCCCAATTTATGGTAAAAAAATCACATAAAAGTATGAATGTAAATGAGACAAGCAAATCCAAGGCTGTCAAGCTTTTTATAGCTCATCTAGACTCATAAATATTGATTAAGGCTTGGGCTAGGGTTATGAGTATTTGTTAAATGATCGTCCTGGTCCAATAATAGGCCATACGTGCCAAAAGCCTATTATTTGCAAATTTCTGAAGCTCATGAATGGGACATATATGAAGTTAAAAAGTATATGTCTATAGAACCTGCAAATCACAAGATTTTATCTTTAAAGCCCAATTTATGACTAAAATATGATTATAACTATCTCAAGTGATAAAATAACCAAGATGTGACCACTCCAAGCTCAGATTAGACCCTACAAGGAAATGGGCTTCTTTTCAATCTCAAAGCTCAAATAATTCCATTACAGTAAGTAGATAACCTACAACTTATTTTTTACAACTCACAATCTTTTCCTGGAAGCACAACCGATAGTTATCATAGATGCGAGGCCAGTTCACTTGTCTTGCTCTTAGATTTGGCATACAAACAGGCCTGCACTGGATCAAAGTCTCTACTCGAGCTTGAGGTGCTATAAGAGACTAATCACAAACTGTCCATAATAACTATCAATTATGGAGAACTAGTGCAAGATACAAAAGGAAAAAATTACATCCTACATGCCCAAGTAAATTATGCCAATAGGACACCTCTAAACGTTGACGCCCATTAGGGAACATGCTTTGCTTGCTCATCTGCCAATGTAATCACAGATTAAGCACATTCGAGAATGCGACGTTCATTGAAGAAGCTGTAGATCTAGCTTGCGGAATATGATGATTAACCTACATGAGTGAGCCTTGGGGTTTCATATCCATTAAATTGCGTTTATGAGTCTCCTTGTCATCAATTCTAAGAGAACTCATGCAGGTTACACTGCTAGATGATAGTTTTCTAAATTCTGAGCAGCAGCTCCATGCTCTTAAATGTTTCTAATTAGTTTTTATTTCCATTTTGATACAGTATGTTAGATGTTTGACACTGATCTAACTTTATCTTTTGACCTTAAACAGGGGTATCAAATTGTTATGTATTCAAGAGCCGATTACAGGAATATGCACAGAAGGCAGGAATTTCTACCCCCGTGTATGAAACAACAAAGGAAGGCCCTTCCCATGAACCTACCTTTAGGTCTTGGGTGATGGTGAATAATACCAGATATGATTCTCTTCCTGGATTTTTCAATCGTAAAGCAGCAGAGCAGTCGGCAGCAGAAATTGCTCTTAAGGAATTAGCAAAATCAGGGAATTTAAATGAATGTATTGCTCATCCTGTGGTATGTTTTTTGAGCCTGTTAATGCTGAATAATATGTTGAAATCATTTACATCATATGTTTGAGAAACTGAAGCTTTTGTAGGCTTTTGTATCTTCCATTTTTCCTTTTTAATTTTTATAATGTTGAAACTATAATCTTGGGCTTTCAGTTTTCATAACAAATTTCAGCTTTAGAATAAATTTAATTTTCAGTTGCTGTGCAGTATCTAAGATAAAATTGAAATATCAATTATGAATTCTCCACTCTCAGGGAACAACTGATTTTACCTGTTCTATATAAGTTTCAGAGAATGAACGCACATGAAAATTTAAAACTGAACCAAAGTGTATCTATATCTGATTCCAGATTTATAGGTAAAGCAAAGTTCAACAATACTTTATCTAGATAATAAAGATAACAACCTTACCTTGTTATAAATAAGTTGAGTAACCTGCATGTGTATGTCTAGCAGGGAAAACTCTCCCATATATTTGTGAAAGTGTCTATGATTTTTTTATATTATATATTGATATACTAATTTACATACAGTTGGGCACAGTATCGGGTGTGGGGATGTTCCTAGCTACCAGATCTGTTTGACCCCTGATTATAGGATTCAAGAACTCAATGAAGAAAATTTAAGATACATTTTTCATCAATAAAATAATAGTGAAATGTTAATATAGGATGAGCTACTTGTATAACTTTCATTATTTACATCCGATTATTTGAACCTCAAAACAAGAATTTATTAATTCAAATTATGATAACACAAAACCATAAACTTGATAACATAATCAAATTTCAAGAGTATGCTAATTTTAGCTGCTTAAATGGCTTATAGTTATGTCATATGTGTAGGGTTGTTCATGAACCAAGTGTCGTGCATCTGCTGATTATGGACAGACTTGGGTATATGTTATGTATGAGTGAGGCTTGGTTTGGCCAAGATTATAGAGCCCAATATTTTTATTGGGCTGAGCTTGGTCATATGGAACTCCACCTTCTCTGCCTCATCCTAGAGTACATAATAGTAAGCTATTTTATATGTAGTCAACAAGTCAAGGGCCTGATTTTCTATTAGTTAATTTGTTTTAATTTTTTTTTATTATTTTATAGCCCATCTATGTGCTATTAAGAGGCTTGGGACACTTTAATTATCTCCTAAAAGCCCAAGAATGGATAACACAAGAAGGGGATATGGGTGGCTAATGATTGGGAGGGATTCTTCTCCCAACCGATGGAATAAACCATAATATTTTTGGTGGATGGTTGGTTTATCCCAAGTTATGAAAAGAATCGCTTCACTTTTTCAGTTGAAAGTGATCCATTTGGAACAATCAATTCAGGCTAATCTAGTCTCTTTTAAGGTTGAACTACAATTTCCTTTTTTGTAATACAAAAGTTTTTGTATTTTTAGATAGAAATTCAAATTTTTGTTGTAATTTTATATATGCTCGACACCTGGTCCTGGCTAAGGCTTATCAAAAATTTATCAGGTTTGGGCTTGGTTATATTTTTATAAGCCTTAGCTTAGTATGCAGACTTGGTTAGTGCTTATTCTCATCACACTATATTCTCAGCCTGACCTGTTATAAACACTAGTTATGTGTCTATAAATCTGGATGTGTACCAAACTTCAAAAGAATTTGATTGAGACAAATAAATGAAGGGCCGAGGCATCATATTCAATAAATGTAGCATCTACTATGATAGGCTGGGAGCCTGATATATATATTCCATATCCATGAAACTTGCTTCTTTTATTTTGGTCCCTGTATGTTCCTGAGTTTTATTTCATTTCCCAAGGGCACTAATGGTATGAGCCAATGTGATTCCAAGTCTCTAGAAGACTGGATTAAATCTCAACTTGGTAACTCTGATAGGACAAAAAAATCAACTTTTCCAATAGTACAAAAATCTGTATGAGATTACCTGGGTCTATTTTTTGAGTATTATTCATCCCTTGTTTCTCTCAAATTCTATGCTAACAAAAGTTCTTGGTTCTCTATTAATGATTCTCATGCACTGCACTATCACCAACAAACGAACAAGTTGGTAATCCTTGCATGTACTGCTGTTGCCCAAATCTTAAAAACTGAACAATTCTAAAATATGTGAATAGACTATCAGTACTTCTGTCATCGTTGTCACGTGTCATAACATCTTTTGGGAAGAAAAAAAAAGGGTTCACCACTGTGAAAAGATGGTCATATTTGTAATTTCATCCAGTAAAATTTTTCATGCATGTACTTATACCAATATACCTTGGATATAGTAGTAGTCTAAAGCTGTATTGACTTCTAATCAATTGTATTCTCTTCTAACTCAAAGCTTCATACAGAAGCAGAAGACTGTATTCACTTCTAACTTGAGTGTTACCACTTTTCAGATGTATTTTGAAAATGATGTTAGAACCTAATGTTATAACTTGTTGGCTATTCACTCAAAAGTTTATTCATGGCATGCCATCTACGCTAGTCTTAGCAGTAATGTTAGAACTTTTCAGCTATTTCTTTTTTTCTTTTCGTGTTAGCATATCATATAAACTACTCTTGGTATTAGTGTTACAACATTTAGCTATTGCATTTTTGACAGCCAGTGATTATTCAAACGTTCTAATGAGAGCCAAAATATGTTTGTTGCATTTTGACAATGTTTTAGCTATCTCTGGATGCTTGGTTTCTTGTTCTTTTTTGCAGCAACTCATGATAAAAGGTTACCTCAAAACAGGAAGCTACCTTCATGACCTCTGACTGCCATTTTTCACCCCTTTTTTTTGTGTGTTTCAGCATGAAACAGGCTTGTGCAAAAATCTACTCCAGGAATATGCACAGAAAATGAATTATGCAATTCCTTCATATATTTGTAGAAAGGATGAAGGCCCAAACAGAACGTCGCTGTTTTCGTGTAATGTTGAGATTGGGGGAATTCAGTACATTGGAGCTGCTGCTAGAACTAAAAAAGAAGCAGAAATCAAAGCTGCACGGACTGCCCTGCTAGCAATTCAGTCAGCTGCAAATGGAGCTAAAGGGAAACCTATTAAAAAATCCGAATTCATCGTTGTACCATGCAAAAAGAAAGGCATGGAGGTAATCACTGTACAAAATGAAACTTCAAAGCCTATAAAACCAAAGAAGGCCCGGTTCAAAAAGAAATGGAATAAGAAGAGATTTGCCAAAAACAAGGGTGATGAGATTCAAATTAACCAGATTGAGCAAACGACCGGGAATACAGAAAATGTCACCGGAGTCCAAGATGAAACTGAGAAAATGTTGGAATCCAACAAGGCTGGTCAAGGCATGCAGCATGTGGGAGTCGAAGCGGAACAGAATGATGCATCTAGGAGCCAAGCTGTGGATTCTAAAATTTTAGAGATGGTAACGTATCAGAGTGTACAAGATTCAGTGTGTGTGATGTCAAGTTCCGGCCAGAATGAGGGTGGTATCCCTTTTGTAGATGATGCAGCGAAAATTCAAGTTGGCAATTCAGAAATGCAGTATGAAAATATAAGTGGTAGTACTCAACTTAGCCTGCCAGAGCAGTTTAATGATAATCGTCAGGAACATGCAACTTCGAACATGGGCATGCTTTGTGGTGTCCAGGATAAAGATTTGTCCGAGTCTGTCACAGAAGTGATTTGATTCTGACAACTTTTAGTTTGAATCTGCTTCAGGCTCCAGATTAGAGGTTGCAAATCCATTTTCTAAGGACTATTGGTTGGTAAAAGACTAACAATTTAGGAAGAAGGTGATAAAGTGTGAGTGCTGGTGAAGGCTTCAAAATTTATAGAAACTAAAGAGTTTTCACATGGCTTGTGCCACTTCTGCATTTTTGGTTTGCTTAATTGACCAGGCCTGTGGAGCAAAGTATTTCTTCTCACATTCAGATGTCAGTGCTTTGCTTACATTGCTAATTGATACATAGGAATAACTATAATACAAATCATAGTTTGTTGACAGTTTCTGGTAAATGATACGGATTAGAATCGGCCGGGTGAAAGTATTTCATCCAAAGCTTTGGCTTATGACATTGGTTATGTGAAGCACATCTAGTTTTGTATTTATTTATTTTTCCTGGGACAGAACTTGTTTTATAGTTAGTCAAGGTGCGACAAAATGCTGGGGGATTGAGTCCCATCTATAATGCATTTGAGGTTGTAATTTGTTAAAATTAATTTAATCTCATTCATACAAGATCTAAACACATGTTGTGACATACATACATAATATAATTTTCAGATCTTATATTTCGCAATCCCATTCATTTTAATACACATGTTAATCACATATGCTTGAATGATAAATATTGAAGTAAATCTACATACCTTAAGCACCGATAGACATCTTCACTTTAATCCCACTTGTAATGTGATTTGAATCTTCATAGAACACATTCAGATTTTGTAGGATACAGGTTTTTTTCATTTCACCCTTTTATTTCATATGTTATATAAATGATGGATTTATGCATTTATATATAGGGTAGAGAGAGGACCGGATCCTCATGACAATAACCACCCAGGTACCGGTTCGTTAAGAGTTGCGCCAGTTCGGGTTGTTTTACTTTCCATCAAAGTAAAAGCTTAGGGTTCAATTCTCATGATCAAACACAACCTTTCATATTCAAATTAATAACTCATTTATATTATATTAATAATTAAATATAGGTTTACGTCATGTGGGACATAAAATTTCTAACATAATTATGTTTGTGACTTTTGATTGTATCGATATCCTAGTTTGAACTGCACGTTACTTATATGAGTCACAATAGTTTATGCTTGTGACTATGAGAACACTTTTGATTTTTTCATAGCCTGGCCTTTTAAGATCTCTTGTTTGTACTCTGTTACTCTTCAGAGCATAGTGGTCTGAAGGTATTTAAGTCATAGGTCTGCCTATTTTATTTAAAAGAGAACCCAAATAATGAGTTAGACAATTGGTTTCTCGTAGAGGTTGTCTCTTAAAGGTAAGGCCGTTTTCCAAAGTGTGAGTGTTTTTTTTTAACAGGCTAAATCAAATAACTCATGGCTTCATTTTCTACCACTACAAATGCTTCCACCGCCAATACTGGTTGCTTAATGAGCTGGCCTGGTATGGCACAAGCACAATTAGCAACCCTACCACCACCTCCCTCTCATTTTAAGCTTTGTATCAACTTGTGGATAGGATGGCAATAGGTCGGATACAGATTCAAACTGATCGGAATAGTATCTGAACCAAGATCAATATACTATACACAAACGCAGACCAGAGAGAGGTCAAACCGTTTGTAAATTTTATACAAATCACGGTTGAACCAATCTTATTTTCTTATTAAAACCAAAAACCGAAGGGTTTCAACATTTTTGAGAAATCGATTTGCCCTATCCTCTTCAAATTCCGATTTTGGTTGTTCCATTTGATCTAATATCTAATGCGGATGTTGTATATGTTTTCGGTTTCAAATTCAAATTAAAGTATAAAAGATCCATCAGATTTCGGATTGAATTAGGATATCCATTTTTTTTTTCTTTCGGTTTGAATTCGGATCATAGTAGATTCATACCCGTATTCAGCCTATTGCCAGCCTACTTGTGGATTAACATGTGCTACTTCTTTAATATTGAAGTTAGGTATAAGGTGATTATTTTGGCAAACGTCAACCTTAAACCAAGAGGAGGTTTGTGACTGTCAACCCAATTAAAACCGAACCGAACCGAACCAAATTGAAAGTAGATTACTCCAACCTGAAGACTGAACCAAACACGCAAGCACATATAGTTCAAGATAAGGATTCCAAAACCATATCTTCTGAAACCCTAAGTCAGCCTCTTCTCCCTTTTAACCAAACAAAGTTTACACCGCTAATAACTATGAATGCGTTCACAACTTTATTGATTTCCATATTTAGCTCTTATCCGAATGATTATACCGGCGTTAAAAAGCTGCCGCTTTTCCACATCCCACGTTTCTTCCCGACAAACGGCGATTTCACCTTCGCTTTTGGGTGGCCAAAGCTGCAAAGCTGGCCTCTCTTCACACCATCATTTTTTAATCTCTCAATTTGTTTAAATTAAGTACAACCATCATGATTCCATGCGCGCTCCCCTCCCCCTCCATATAGTATATTTTAAGGACAAAACATGCACGTACGGCACAGCGCCAGAGACGAGATTTTTCGAGTCAAAAGATGCTGCGCACGTGATTTCCAGTCAACGGTCAAAAGCCGCGTGACACGTGTGAATGTGGATGCTGTAAAGATTATTGAACAATATAGCCTTTTAAAATACTCACCGCTGCATGTTATCTCTGCCAACCATTGCCTATTTTAAACCGTGGGCCCACGTTACCAAATATTATACAATTTTAGATATACCTCTACTGGCCCCATTTTAAACCACGTGCACGCTCACGTGCCGTCCATAGAGGCCCAGCAAATTTTTACATGTAATAATAGTAAAGTAGAGAAGAGGACACGCTTGATGCGAATCCGACGGTATTAAACTAAGGTAGGCATCTCTGCATGCATGCGCAGGTGTCCTCGAACGGACTACGTGGAGGAGGCAAAGACGGCCACGTCGCAATCATATCAAGTGGGCTCCACCAGGGATGATGCGCCGATGTGTCTTACCAACCAGATAACCGTATGTGTCCATACGGGCGTCGTTCGCTCGCTATGCTTTTCCAGTCTTTTGTTCCTTTTTGGCTACGTTCCAAAACCCTAATGCCGTGTGGGTTTGGACATTAGAGAGATGTTAGAGAGAGAGAGGGAGAGAGTGGAAACGTCCTCAACGTGCTCTCGTGGTTTCTGTTTCCGGAAAGGAGATGTCAGGCCGTTTTCTTTCCTGACAATGTCAGACGTACCCACCAAACTCCCCAATTTTTTTTTTCTCATTCTGAACCGTCTGGACTCTGGAACGTTTTAGTAACGAGGGTATATCTGTCATTTCGATGAGGGTCAGGACTGTAAATTTGGTCCCGGGGAAAAGGGAGCGGAAAATCCGCGCTACTCGTCTCCGGCTTTCTCGCTCGCCGGTCTGAGTCCGGCACAGAAAATCCACTGTGGCCGCTCTAAGCTCTCTCTCTCTTCTGTAAGTAATTCCGGGACGAGACAGGTCCTTGGGCTTGTGACTCCCGCTCTCTGCTTTTTTTCAGTACGAATTGACCGGAATGGATTTAAATGACAAAATGAACTTTATGGGGAAGCCAGCTTTTTGGAGAGATTTGAAGACGAGAATCGTCTTCATGGCTTCTCTCTCAGTCACTATTGCAGATCAGATCATGGTCATGGAGAGAATGTCAAAGATCCCCCTCATCCATCATCAATAATCGTGTGCCTAAAGCATAAAAGCAGAGTTAACTGTAGTGCCTTACATTACAGCAAGGAACAGGGGTGTAATGGTAATTTCAGAGAGAACGGAGGATCTTCTCTTCCACGTCCCCGTCTTCATATCCATGTATCGCTCCCGTGTCGTTGCAGTATAAAAATCTCTCTCTCTCTCTCTCTCTCTCCCTCCTTTCCCCCTCTCTCTATAGAAGGGCATTTCCGCCGCCCCGATCTTCCGCTACGTTGTGAATGGGCATCGTCTACAGCGTAAGCTGTAGACAGCCCCTCACATTGAATGGTGGGGCCCATCAAATGAATGGTGGGACCCCCCACTAAATGTGAGGGGGTGTTTACAGCTTAGGCTGTAGACGATTCATGCTCCTACGTTGTTGCCAGACAATTTTTCCTTCCTGCAGAGCCAAAAGTCACCATTTGCGATATAAAAAAGCATCTCTCCATCTCTCTCTCTCTCTCTAAAATTAGAAACCGCTAAACCCGCCCGTTAAAACCCTTACACCTGGGTGGAGGTTTGCAGTTTTTCAAAGTTGCTATCTGTCTTCTACCTCTTCTCTCACTACCAACCCAAAACAAACTCCTCTATATCTTCTGTCTGTTTAGGGCAAAAGTCATGGTCTTTTTCTCTGTGAGTTGCCGCGTTGTTATCGCATGGGGCTGAGCTTGTTTTGAGCTTCTGGGGTAGTAGATGGGAAGGTGGCCGGTTTTGATGTTTCTTTGCTAGTTCCTCGGATACTCAGTCGAGATAGAGTTCTTCGATCTTGGAAAGAAGAAGAAAGAAACGGGTATTCAGATTTGTTGTCCTGAAGTTTCTCCGATATTAATTCCTGGTGATCAAGAAGCTCAATAGTTTTGAAACTACTTATTTTGTCTTTTTCGTTTCAGCTATATAAAGAGGAGATTTGATCAGGTAACCTGGATTTCTCTTCGGTCTCTTACTAGTACATGCAGGGGTTCGATCTGAAAAATGGATAGTAGCGGAAACGGATAATAAGGTATTCTCTCTCTAATCTTCCCGTCAGGTTAAAATTTTTTTTAGTATCTTTAATATTTTGAAGCTTACGATCGTTTGGAAAGGTTTCGATCTGAGGTATGCTTGTTTGTTCGATTCTTTAGTCTGTTTCGAAGTAGAGAAGGTTTTGCAAGTGAAGAAGATTACATGCAAGCAACAATGGGGCCTGCAACTAACTGGCTTTCGTTTTCTCTCTCTCCAATGGAGATGTTGCGTTCCTACCAGTCTCAGATGCTAGTGCCGACCAAGTTAATGCCCTATCAGGCTTCCTCCAATGCTCCACAGGACTTCTACCATGAGAGCTTGAACAACTACGGTAACGCCATTTCTTTCTCTGAGCCAGATTTTCCAAATCGGTGACTCGACGAGTTCGTCTAATGAGTGTACTCGGACTCGTTTCTGAGTTCAGTTGGGGTTTCTCATTTTCAGTGAAAGAATATCTCACAAGTTTCCGTTACTTATTATTCCCAGTTGCAGACTGCTCGAACGTTAAAGCTCAGATTCCTTACATGGAGCAGAAATCTCAGGTAAAAGAAATCAAGACACCGAGCATTGGAGACACGTCGATTCTCTCAAGTTTTGACTCTCAAATACAGCAACAGACAGTGCCGAAGTTGGAGGACTTCCTCGGCGGCCATTCTTCGTCCTTGGCTCGATACTCTGAGAGCCAGACGGGGACTCAAGATTCTTCTCTGAGCAACATCTACGAACAGGATTCGAATCATTTCGGAGACCAGCAGAATCTCAAGACAATCACTGCGACACACGGGTTTCAATCTTTCCCCGCCAACTCCGGATCGGAAGTCGACGATGCCTTCTCGGTGAACGGAGCACGGCTCACCTGTGGGGATTTCACGGGGAACTCACTTGATTCCGGGAACGAGCTAGTCTACTCCGATACCCGGCGTGGCTTATCTTTGGGCGTTGTGCAGAGTTCTGAGAAGGCCATCGTTGCAGTTGATTCGCAGTCCTCAACGAAGATCGCCGATACTTTTGGTCAGAGAACCTCTGTCTACAGAGGAGTAACCAGGTGAAATCGCCATTAAACTTGTTCTTCTATATTTAATATTAGCATTTTATCTCTACATTTTGTTCTGTAAGCTCAAGTAGCCATTTTCGGGGTTGCAGACACAGGTGGACGGGAAGGTACGAAGCGCATCTATGGGATAACAGCTGTAGGAGAGAAGGGCAAAGCAGGAAAGGGAGGCAAGGTATCGCATTGCAGAGACAACCCCACTTCGCTTTCTTTCATTTCATTGGTTTTAATCGCCGTCTCTTGTCTTCCTCTTTGCCTTCAAAATTGAATTCGTTTCTATTTTTAACCATGATTTAAAGGAAAAGAAAGAGATCTGCATTCATTGAAGGAGGAGTCTGGGTAGTATTTCAGCCTTTTATGGTGATTGATTAGATGGATGGACGGGCCTGCATGTAAAATGGGTTTTCTCTTTGGTCGTTCCTTATCTGCCGCCATTTTGCTCGTTTTGTTCTTCTTCCTTTAAATCTGCGGTGATATAAAACCATGACAAGACCCCCCTTGATATGTTACTAGCATCAAAGGTCCTAAGCTCTGCAACTCTGACGTTTCTTACTTTTGTTCCCCTATCGTCCTATGACAGTGAAAGAGAGAGAGAGAAATAGAGAGAGGAAACGCATTCCTGTATGAACGGTATTGGTTCTTTGGAATCCAAAGTCTCTGTGACTTTGACCGAATTGAACATTTTAAAAAGAAAAAATAAAGAAGGAAAAAGCCAGTATCTAAGCCAGCTGCTTGCACCGTACCCTGTTTAGATTTTATAACACTTTTGTTCACCAAAGAGAAAATAAATTACCACGTGGAAATGGTGGCAGTTCAATTTCTTTGTCTATGAACTTTTAACCTTTTTCTGTTTCCCACTTCTTTTGCTTTCCCTGTAAATAGTTTTTTCATAGAAATTGTTGACTACTCTTTTGGCTCATGTGGTCTTGCCTTTCCTGTATTTTGCATGAAAATGTGGGATTCTGTTCGTTGGCCGTCCCCGGATCTGCTCTACAGTATACTTGGGTAAGGACAAGTTTATATTTTCACCTTTTCCTCTCATTTAACCCTCCCTTTTACTTCAATCTTTCTGTGTTATGATGATGAGATTGTTATTGTAAGTGATGATTGTGGTTATCAGGTGGGTATGATAAGGAAGAGAAAGCAGCAAGGGCATATGATCTAGCGGCCCTAAAGTACTGGGGCTCCAATGCTACAACAAACTTCCCAGTAATGGAACATGTCACTTTAGTTTTCCTTATGTTTATTTGCATGGAATAACGTGCTTGAATAGTGAATTTGTTAAGCTGACTTTCTGGGTTTTTATTGTTAATTAGGTTACAAATTATACAAAAGAAGTGGAGGAGATGAAGCCTATGACAAAGCAAGAGTTCATAGCATCTCTTAGAAGGTTTGCCACCGAAAACTGTCTTAGATTTCATTGATTTTATTTTCGATTGTAAAATTAACTGCACAAGCAGGAATGGTCTCTCACTTGGTTTTTCTTATCCAAAATTGCCAGGAAAAGTAGTGGTTTCTCAAGAGGAGCTTCAATCTATAGAGGGGTAACAAGGTAAGGACTATGACCCTGTTGTGAATCATGCAACGTGATATGAAAATTAGATAAGGCAAACAAGAACAAGAACACGCAAAATTTAAGTAGTTCAACAATGTGCTTATGTCCATTGTGTACGGCAAAAATTCTGCTAATCCTAAACCCAGGAGTTCGGGACCCAGAATATGAACCACTGTTGTTCAAATAAAAAAAATTTTTTTTGGGCCAGATTTCACTTTTACATTAACACTATCATTATTCTCTAGTTTTCATGTTATTTGTACTATACAGCTCTAATGAGAAGCATCTGTAATTGTGATATTTAGGCATCATCAACAGGGTCGATGGCAAGCAAGGATTGGCCGAGTTGCTGGGAATAAGGACCTCTATCTTGGCACATTTGGTATGGCTTGTTATGTACAATGTGCTTTCTCAGTTTTTCATATTATTCTCTGTAGTTTCTTTTTAGAACTTTGTTTTAAGTTAAAATATGTATGCTATTAGAACTGAGGCCATAGCTGATCTCTTCCTTTCTGTTCATGCCTGTCTAATAAGAACTATATAACTGTGGTCAGCAACTGAAGAGGAAGCAGCAGAAGCATATGACATAGCAGCAATAAAGTTCAGAGGTGTGAATGCAGTTACCAATTTTGAGATGAACCGCTATGATGTTGAAGCCATTGCAAAGAGTGCCCTTCCCATTGGCGCGGCAGCCAAACGCCTCAAGCTCTCGCTCGAACCAGAGGGCGGAGTGTCGGTGGCACATCAAGGAGTACAGCATCAATGGGGCAACTCTAACCTCAGCATTGCTGCCATTCAGCCAATTGCTGCTGTCTCAAATGGAATCCCACTTGACTCAACAGGTCTATATCATAACAGTCTCTACCACCTGCCCTATTCCCATGTTGGAGATTCAGATTGTTCCAGCCCCAACTCCACCATTGTCACCCCGACAGCATTGTTGCCGCAGCCGCCTGAGCTTTGTAGCCGGAGTTTCTTGTACGACCTCACCAACACTGTTAACATAAACAATCACTTGAACATCATCAATCTCAACAACAATAACAACCAGGCTAACGTCAACCTCCCGCCATGGAATGTGGCGTCTTCCTCCAACTAATCCGAATCTGACCTGAGAAACTAGTCTCATTTGGGTATAAGACTAACGACCTCATCATCTTGGCTGGCCACAAAATCGAAAGTGGTTTTTTCCAATTCCTGTTTAGTGGCTTTTGGACATGTATGACGGATCAAATGTACTCATCTCTTGGAAAAAATTTTGAGCTTATCTACTATGCATCAATTATACACCATGTTCGATCCTTAGGAAATCAAGAGTTAAACTTTTTGAGAGGGTGTTTGGTAATCTTTTTAAACACTGTTTTTCTGTTTTTAAAAACTGAAAGCCAACCATGTTTGGTTTTGTTAGTTTTTAAATGGTTTTTCAGAAAAACGGTTCCAAACACCCCCGTCTTTTAAAACCGAAATTTCCGGTTTTAAAAAGGACAAATCGTTTTTTTTAGTGGCGTTTTTTGTAATATTCTTTTTGTTTTCTCTTCGATGCCCCTCTTTGATCATTACATCTCCATCTGAGTTCCAAGATTAGGGTTGGCAATGAGTTGGATATATATCCGAATCCGATCCGAAAATTTCGAATTCGGATGTAAGATATAGATCCGTGGTTAAGAATATCGAATTTAGAATCCGATTGAATTTGGATACGAATTCGAATTTATCCATATCTGATCTGAACCGAAATCAACATATACTTTTTATTAAATCATTGGTAAACTTTATATAAACCATGGTTGAACCATCTTTACTCATGTCTTGTTTTAATATTTATATGATTCATTAATTTTGATAGTTCAAATTTGCTTTAATAGTTAAACTTGACTTTTGAGTTTTAAATTCAAATCAGATCTATTTCAAATCGAATTTGGATTTCAGTTATTTATTCAGTTGAAGTTCGAATTCGGACATAGTATATAAATTCGGTTTCGAATTTGGATTCACATATAAAAGATTCGTCGAATTTCAGATCGAATTCAAATATCGGATTTTTATTTTCTATTTGAATTTAAATAATGGTAGATCCAAACTGAATTCGACCCATTGCCAACCTTAGTTCCAACTATCGATTCAGTATCAAGGCCAAAACCGAAGTTTCCATCATGGTAAGATTGGCATTCCAATAAAAAATATCTCCAGACCAAGAGATCTAATGGACGGAGCCCTGCGTTGCTTGTCCATCTCAAGGCGATTGGCTTCTTGTAATAACAACACCCAAGACAAGGCTCTTAGTCTCCTCAAAACGTGGTTACCATCTCAACGCGAAATCTCTGATGACAAGATGAAGAAGATCTAGAGAGGCTTGTTCTACTGCGTATGGCACGCCAACAAGCAGGCCTTTCAGGTGGAGCTCATCAATCGACTGGCTTCCTCATTGCTGACTTTTGATCTTCCGCTCTCCGTTTAGTACTTCAAGGTTTTCTTGATCACCAGTCGGAGCTCATCAATCTATCTTTTGATCCGAACTTTTCTTCTTCGTCATCTTTTCATTCTTTTGAGAGTGAATTCATGGGATTTGGAGCTTTTGAGTTGATTAGTGGATGTTTTGGAAAAAAGTACGTGGGTGTTTTGGAACGAATGACGTTGTTTTCTTTCCGTTAATAAATTTGATCATAAAATAGTGCATGCTGCATGTTTGTAAAAATGCCTTAATCAGAATTGCAAAAATCAGTTTTTGAAGTTATGACTTACCAAACCTATTTTTGTTGATTTTGAAAACTTTAATCATATTTTTTCTTCAATTGTTATCAAACGAGTTTTGTGTTACCTGTTTTCAAGAAACCAAAAAACAGTTAGAAACGATTTTAGTTTTCAAACTGTTTTATAAAAAAAAAGCATTACCAAACACCCTCGATTAAATTGGTTGATAAGGAGGCCAACACCTTTTGGGCCGACTAATCAGACTTGGCTGCCCCGATAAAGTTGGTACACGGCTTATACAGGTTTCTGGATCGGGCCAGACGATAAGCTAAAAAGCTTCTGTTGCACTTTTAAGCGTTTTCGTGCTTCGATTAGAACTCATGGTCATAATGGGCTGTAGTGGTGGGCAACAAGTCCAGGATTAGAAACCGTTTTATGGTCTTGGCAAAGAGAAATCCCAACCCAGGCTACCTTTCTCTCGAGTGGACTTCACCAAGACACCAACAAAGTAAACAGGGAAAAACTATGGACCAGCAAGTGGCCGGTTAAGCGCAACGAAATGCGGTAATTTGGTCTTTGTAGGACATTTTGTGGGGATTGTAAGGGTTGAATCTTCTGGACTCCTCTCACAAGGTGTTTTTTTTGTTTCGATCAGCAAAACAAATGATGTTCATATTTTTTAATAATATGTTACTAAATAATTTAAAATAGATTTTACAATAATAGTAAGGCTGTGTTTGTTTCACCGGAAATTGGGGAAAAGAAAATATTTTCCCAGAATTTTCAAATTTCTGGTTGTTTGTTTAACGGAAAATTTATATTGCCGGAAAATATTCTCCTGACTTTAGGAAAATTGGAGGAAAATAACTTCCGCCAAAAAATGGCAGAAGTTATTTTCCGGAAGCAGAACGAGCCCATTTCTAACCTCGAGTTTGTATTGAAACTGTGTCAATGCCCTCGTTCAAGATGACAACTCCATGTACTCAAAGTCTGGGAGCCTCGTTGAAGAAGATGAATCCTTGGTATCTCTAAGTTCGTGTTGTCACCTGATTAAACAGCCTCAACGTCGCCACTAACTCCACTGCTGTTCACTGTTATCCGACTGTCGATTGCGGCATCAATAACTAACTATGAACTCTTGCTCAACAAAGCACAAGGTGGAACAGCAGCATACCTGAGCTTTCTCCTCCTCGTTCGCGTTTTCTCTTCTCTCTTCCACTGTTATTAGGAAATCGATATAGAAATAAGGAGATGAAGGGGAGAGAGAGTGGAGGATGGGCTTACCTAGTACTATTCCTCTCCTCCTTCGTGAGAGATGAGAGGCGAGAGACAATTTTAGTTCAAATCCATGGTTTCAGAGTATATTCATGGTCTCTGAAAGAAACGATGGTTTCTAACCATTTTTAGAAATGGTTTCTGAAACAATAGTTTCACTTTTGAAGCTTAAACTTCAAACCATGGTGGCTTCAACTGAAACCATAGTTTCTCAAATGACAGTTTCTAAAAAAAACTAGCTAACTTATTGTACTGCCCAAATTAAGCTAAATCATTTGATTTATTAAATAATTTCCAATAAATTTCTGTTGTTTTAGAATCTTTGGTGCCCAAGACAGTGAATCTGATCAGCCCGAATGCCTCATTTCAGTTGAATAGAGTCACGGGTCGAATTTTGCAAATTTGACAATGTTACATGCCATTTTTAACAAAATGAAAAGTTTAGGATACAAATAAAAATGTAAAATTTCATCTGGCCCCTATTTTTAACTTCCATTACAATCCACTCCCATAGGAAAGAACTTCCAAAAAAAATTATTGATGTACATCCAAACCGTAGGAAAAGAGAAAAAAGAAAAAGATTTTCCAAGAAAATTTTCATCCGGAAAAATTTTTCTGTTGGAAAATATTTTCCATTGAAACAAGCAGAGCCTAAGAGTTTACTCAATCTGATATAAGAGCCTGTCCCTGCTTGAAGTGTGGGGTCCAGCCCAACACGAGGACGCATAGTCCCTGAGGAGGCGAGTATGTGACGGAATGAAATCGTCTGTCATGCTTCTCTGAATTGCTCCCTGATGCAGCCGTGAGATACTGCCATGTAGAGCATCTCAAGACCAATATTTTTTCATGTGTTATAAATGCATCAAGTGGATCCCACATGAAAAAACATTGACTGTGAGATGTTCCACACGACAGTATCTCACGGCCACGTTAGGGAACAATGCAGGGAGGCATGACATACGATTTCATGCGCTATGGGACATATCTGGGTGGCTATGAATGAGGAGGCTGGTAACAGCTGGTAGTGGCGTCTACAAGTGGGCAATGTGCAAATGGTCGGAATCACACATTGGATAAAAGTGGAAGTGGGATGTGGTTGATATGTGTACTGAAAATCAGGATTACTAGTTTTTTGAAATAAAAAGTATTCATTTAACTTCCAAAAAAGACAAAAAAGTAGATCAGAGATCTTCATTTAACTTCCAAAAACAGACAAAAAAGTAGATCAGATATAAAAGCCGAAGCTATTCCATTGGAAGAAAACAGCAAGTTCGTAAATTGTCGCCACTGTACAAGCGGTTAACTATCATATGCAGAGTCATGGGCCCTGACATTATTTAGCTCGAGTCCAACCAAACTCATGACGCCAAACGGTCCAAACTTTCTTTAGCCACGGTCGAATTGGGTTCGACCGTCAAGGCCTTCTCGTAAGCCATTTTCGCTTCGGACCGCATCTCCTTCAGCTCGTAACACTGCCCTAATAAACAATACGCTTTGGAATTTTCCGGGCTCAGTTTCACCGACTCCACCAGATCCACTACCGCCGAGTCAACCCTCCGCCGGCGATTCTCGCCGATCTGTATCTCAGCGCGCTTGAATAGCGCGTCTCCTCGCTCGCGATCCGATAGAGATTTCATTGCAGGCGGAGACAGAGCGGCGTCCAGGGACTTGAGCGCAGAAGCCTTGTGACCCTGTAGATCAAGAGCTAGGGCTTTGAGGATGTGCGCGGCCGCATCTTTTGGGTCAAGCGAGAGAGCCTCGTCGGCCTCGTCGACGGCATCCTTGGCTAGGGAATTGGATGTGGTCCGGTTGCCTGCCGATCTGGCTTGAGCCAAGAGCTGAGCCCCTTTGACGAAGTGCTGCTTCGCTCGGACGCTGGATCGTCCCCTCAGGCGCAGTTTGGCTAGGACTTGTTTGGGTAAGTTGTGCATCGCAAAAAACATCCCTAAAGTGAGGAGCAGGAGGGCTACCTGCAGCACGATGTCCATCGCTGCCATCTCTCTCTCTCTCTCTTTTTCTCTCTGCAAAAACGAAGACGATGAGCTCTAAAGTTACAGCTAATCGTGATTTTATTTATGCCACTAAAGTTTTTAAGTTAATCAGCACCGTCCATTTTTGTACGGCTGATGTCACGTGGGGTTATTTAAAACACCGATAAGGCGGGTCGAAATCTGCTGCACTTCCGTTGCCGCTGATTAAGCCAGATCCTGCCATCTGGAACGTACCTGTATAGTTGAAATATAGATACACAATTTATTATTGTTAATTATATTAAGTATTTTATATATGTATATACTATTTAAAGGTAATTTACATATTATTTTCATGACCAATAAAATTATCTTTTAAATATTTGCCTATTTATCGATAAAATTGAACAAAAATTTTTTTTTTAATAAAATTTTCTAATCCTTATATTGAAAAAAAAGTTATAAGTGAAGAAGTAACTCTTAACTCTAAATCATAATAAACTCATACTTCGGATTGAGAAGTAGGCTAAAGAAATTTTATTTCATTTTAGAATTTTGTTAATCTGAAATCTTATAAAAAAGTTGGAAATATGTAAAACATAAATTCCAAAAATAATAATGCCAAAGCAAATGAATAGATACTATAAGTCCGCATGCAAACTTATTAATTCATATTTTTTCCGCTGGGTTGCAATTTAACATTTCTCAAAAAAGACGGTGAAAGATCTAGTAGATCAAGTTAGGCCATCAATGGGTCTAACAGAAATCTAAACCCGACCCAATTATCTGAATATGGATTTTGGTTCACATCTAAATCTAATTGTCCAAATACCGATCGGATTGGTTAAATTCAGATTCGAACAGGAATCATACTGATGCAGGGGGATCCGAGACAAATGATGCTGAGCTGTCAAATTGTACATTGATGCGGCTGAAATACTATGAGTTTGCAGATTAGCGCAAAGGCAGGAAGTGATTGTCATATCTTCCTACTTGAGACAGTTTTGAGTGCGTTTTAGTATTTTGACCATAACTTAGGCTACAGGTATTGGAATCACACATATGACCCCAATTCAGAAAGCTATTTTCGACGCGCACATCGTGGACACCACCTAAGTATGTGTGTATCTTTTCCGGCCTCAAATTCCGCTATTGTCCCCTTCGAATCACTATTTTTAGTTATTTTTTGTAACATTTCGTTTGTCAATTAGGAAGTGATTTTAAACTTGATTTGAGCCCGATTTTTCACAAATTGCTTATTTTATTATGTATTTCATTTAAGCATGCTTTAAGGGATTTTGCCGTTTTTAGTAACTTTTCAATACATATGATTTTTGGCTATAAAGTCCGACTTATGGATTGATTTTAGTATTACTTGATTAAATAATATTCAGTTGAATCTCAGAGAAGTTTTTTCTATGTTTTTTAGACAAACTGCTTGTGTTCTTCCTTGTTAATTATCTGTTCGAACTAACTTGCAGAATAATTACTATTCTGTCTGACGTCACATACATATTCAACATAATTAATAAAGATACCACTATTTATTCTATATATATGTTATGCTTTTTTTTTAAGCCTCGCTTAAGTCTTTTCAGTACGAGAAAACCAACAAAGTTACTGCTTGCAAAACCACCCAATTGTTAATGGAATGAAATCATTTGTTACAATGAGGTCCAGATGAAAAAAGCCGTGACATACTCCGCATGACAGCATCTCGCGGTCACATTAGGGACCATTTCCGGGAAAGGCAATGATATCTTCCCATTGTTACCATAATTGAGGCTTCGAGTTCAGTGGTAGCAACGACATTATAGCGGTGGTGAGACTATTACGAAACCCTAATAAAAAATTTTCGATCTCCAATCATTTTAAAGTGATCGAATGTTGCCCACCATCGATCACAAGCCTGCTAGTAATTGAATTACTTAAGATAAGGGATCTTGGGCCGTTGGATCATTATTTTTTTAAACAAACAAGCAACCATGCTCATGGACAAGTATATAGTAAATGGTCAAGTTGACTTGATATGATGTCAAGTCAAAGCTACATAATCTCAGGCGTCTAAAACCAAGAACTGGCTGATTAGACAGACAGGTTCTCAGGAGATTATACACAAAATAGATAATAAACGACGGAGCTTGCAATGTCACCCACGCAATGCACGTTACTATTACACTCCATGATACAAAGTTGCTTCTTAAGGGATATATAATGACAACGGAGAGCTTTTCGTTTCCTTGTAAAACCGCCCGTCCGTGCATCGCCATTAATAAGGTAGACTGCAAGGTATCAAAAGAAGGCAGTTTCGTCACAACCAGTTTACCAAAAACCAGAAAGGAAGAAGCAACAGCTAAAAGTGCAAAGTGGGTGTTCATGGGTTTTCATTTTACGAAGTTCTGAATCATTTTATCACTTAATCTCTGTTAAGATTCTTAATGGCTTTAGCCATTACATTTTTTCTGAGGCTTTGTTCTATGCTTCACTTCTTGCTACCAGGCATTGTGTTACTGCTTTTAGGATAAATCATATTGACTCTCCAAGAGAATACTATCAAAAAAAGTTTATCTGTCTAGATTTCTAAAACAGAAAATCAGCATGTATACTATCATGTACGTGTGAATGTGTGTGTGCAGAGAACCCACCCGAGTTTGAGAGAAGTAACAGAGCTGTCGTGATCTTGAGGACAAGCGGCGCTGCCAACGTTTGTGACAGAATCTGATGACTGACCTTCTTCGGGGATCACAATCCCTGACTCTGCACTAACATTTTTTTGTCCGCAAGGTATTTGTAACACCTGCAATTAATCCAAAAATTTCAAATGCTTAATGAAGTTCGGTTGAGTTGAATAGAACCCAAAAAAAAACCCAGTGGAGAGTCTCACTTGTCGTCTCAACCGCTCATTCTCTTCCATCAATTGCACCCCCTACACAATTTAGAACGAATAAGAAGCAAATAAGAAAAACTCTGATTCCCAATCATGACCAATAAACAATGCATCACGAAGACTGTTAGGAATATAATAAAATATATAAAATTCGGCCCTTACTATCAGTTTTGAGCTTTTAGAAGGAATGATGTTCTACATAATACCGAAGCCTTAGGCAAAGGCCAAGGTCTTGAGTTTAAACCTTCACTTTGCCCGATGATTAAAAAATATTCCACGTGTAGGACCTTAAAATGGGTCTCCAAAAATAAGTTTGAGTCCAGCCCACACGTGAACGGTTCACATCCTGTAAGACCTTTATCTACAAACTTATTTGCAGCTTTTCACAGGATTGCTTAAAAATTTACAAATATGCCATTCACAATATACGTAGCATGATCCCAATGCAGGCTTCACATAAGATTGTAGATAAAGATCCCACAGGATCTCAATTGACACGTGAAGGGGAGTGTTAGGAATATACTAAATTATATAAAGTTCACCCTTACTATCAACTAGAGCTTTTAGCAGGAATGGTGTTCTACAAAGACCAAAACACTGGTATTTCTAGAAAGCTTTATTCCACATCCTCAATCATATCAATGAACAGAAAGATGTTAACTGTCATAAAAATCCTGAAGTTTGATTTACAACCTTTCTTTTAAGGTTACTGATCTCCGTCATAGTTTTCTCACCCTGAAACCCATTTAGAAAACTCATGTTAGAGTATGAACCCCAACTAGAGTAAGCTTGTAAATTTTTGTCGAAAATTTGGAAAGGAAATCAACCAAACCTTTGCATCCAATACACGCCTTAACCCCTTTTCGAGTGATTTCTCTAGTTGCTGCAATTCATCTATGTTTAATCCGTGGAGCTCTTCGCCCCTCAGCTGTCTGTTACATAAGGTTTTCGGTCACAAAACTATTTAAATCATACATTTCAGAATTATAACAACAGTATATTAACAAACATGCACACCTACCTCAGCTGATGACTCATCTCTGCAACTTCCTTGCTCAGTCTGGCACAGTTGCTATTCTCTAGCTAAAGTAACACCATGGGATTGCAATTAAAAACTAGTTTTTAGTCAAATTAATCTATAATGCTGCTCACTATAAAAAAAATCTTTTGCTTCAATGCATATGCAGGTTTCAAAAATCTGTGGCCAAGCCACTCGGCTTCTAATACCTTGTTCAATAATCTACAGCCATGACCCCCCTGTGCCCAATTTGAAAGGAATGAATTGTCAGCCATTACTGTAAGCTCTTGGGTTTATACCTTTTTTTCCAAGCTCAGTTACTTTGAATTCTATGAATATAGGTTAATAAACTTATATTAATAGAATCATATCATAATCTCTAAGAGTATTAGTACTCGCTTATTACTCGAAATAGGTTTGAAGATACTGAAAAGTATTAAATATGTTCTGATGATGCACGTACTGAACTTCTTATAAACATATCAGTAATTAACAGATGACCTTCAATTCTCCAGAAATAAAGACACCAAAATCAATAGTTGGAAAATGGAAATAGATCTAAGCAAGAGCATGACATTTCTATTAGGTATGATAAATTGATATGAAATTTCTATTATGTATGATAAATTGATATGACATTTCTATTATGTATGATAAATTGATAAAGAAAACATCCTCACCTGCAGCTCAAGAGATGGTTGATCCAGTTTCTCAAGGTTATTCGAATGCATCTTATGCCTTTCAATTATCTCCATCATGCTTCGGAAGACAGATAACAATCAAATTAATTGTCACAAAATCAAATTTCAAGATGAAAAATGGGGATTAATTTACTAAAACTAGCAACTCACATAAGCTGTTAATCATTTATGATTATACATTTATGTTTCGAGATGACATAGTCTGCAGCATTATACTGTAGGATGCAATTTTAATGAAATTCTGCCACATGAAACATTTCACGATTAGTCTTTTTAACAAGAAAAACCCTTTTGCATTTTCAATAGAAAAAAATATCCTGAAACCATCGGATGCTCTACGTGGCAGCATCACACTAACACTACATGGATCACTGCAGTACAACACTGCAGACAATTTCAAATTCTTTAATGTTAATAGACAATCATTACCTGAAGGAGAATAGCTTGTCAAGCAAAAATTAACAGACAATAAAGTTCCTGATGCATTTCAAGATTCCAAGCCTTGCTTCTCAGTTTATATTTTACAAGGGTAGATTTGAGTATGTTGGATTACTTTTTCATTGATGTACTGTGTTTCTGATCGCTCCGAGGCATATTATTTTGCTTTATTAACATAGAACATCAATTGGTCAGTTCTACAAGTTGTTGGAAGTGATCAGAACTCATATGTTCCTTATCTTTCCTTTCCATTAACAATATGAACATTATGCATAAATTTTCTTTTAACTTGCAGATTTTGTATTAGCGTGTCAATAGCATGATATTACAAATCAACTTCATTTATGTCGCTTCACCAAGATTGAAAAGTTTTACCTTCAAACACCATATCAGAGATTGATAGCTTCATCTTAATCTAAAAATGAAAATGGTTCATTCAATGTGTACAAAATGCAACAGTTATTAGTAAGAGAACTTGGGCGGCTTTATGCTTAAAGATATATATATATTAGCTTCTAAGACAAACTGCATTTTCCTTTAGAAGAAAACCAAAAATCAAAATGGAGCATTAGGCTGTTATTAATTTAACCACAAACTGAGATATCCATTTGTACATTGAATTGAAAACAAAAACAAGATACTAAGAAAAGTGGGATAACTTGAAGTGCATTTGGCATTGCTTGTCAAAATGTCCTTTTTCACTTTTGGAAGCAAAAATTTACTTTCAAAAAGCAAAAACCATGTTCGGTTAAGCATTTATAAAATATGTTTTTTCTTCATAACTGAAGCAAAAAAAGCTTCTTCGTTTTTTTTTACTTTTGAGTTGAAGCAATGAACCATTGCTTCTCGATAAAATCAAAATACAGCCTTTTTTTTTGTTGCTTATCTTTAATATCTTGAGGAAAATGTCCTTTTTTTAAATTTTACTTTCGACAAAGCCTTAATCTTCGAATTGCATCTACATAGAAGCATGGTCACATCTGCATTGAGAAAAAAGAAAGAAAGCGCTGGTTAGAGCTACTAAAGCAATAAGTAACCCATTTTCCCTTATCTTTCTAACACAAATGCTGTGTAACCATATATATTTTAAAGGGGTAAGAGAATATTATTTTTCTTTGTAAAGAGTGCATACAAATGTAACTTTCATATTTTTAATTTCCAAGAATACAGGTGTGTAAAAAACAAGGGTTTCAGAGCAATAAACTTGCTAGATAGCTTCCATAACATCCTTTCAGGTTCATAAATGGCTCAAAAACTAAGTGTTCTTGTGTGTATTCTTTTATGTTTTGAAATATATTTTCAAATCAAAGATCAATCTTGTGAAAATATAGTTGCTTGGAGTTGGGAATGTGATTAACTTGGATATGTTTTCAGTATATTTGAATTGTATAGTTGGAACTTCCCAAGAGCAATTTGGACAATCCTCGGGACCAAGATAAAAGCTAATAATGTTTAAAAGATTATAGTGGTGTGCACACTTTTCCACCTCAACCCCATATATTGTTAGGAATATAATTAAATATATAAAGTTCAACCCTATAAAAAGCTTAAGCTTTTGGTAGGATCGGTATCCTATACGGTATCAAAGCCTTAGGCTAATGCTGAGGTCCTGGGTTCAAAACTCCACTACACCCATTGAAAAAAATATTCCATGATTAGGGCCTCCCTGAAATGGGTTTGAATCCGGCCCACGCGTGAGGGGGGAATGTTAAGAATATAATTAAATATATAAGTTCACCCCTATTAACAGCTTAAGCTTTTGGTAGGATTGGTGTTCTTTATATATTACATATAGATTCTTAAAATTTCAACCTTGATGACTAATTAAATTGAGGAATTGTAGAGATATTTCTTCAGTTAAGGTTGAGTGATGAGCACAAATATCAGATTGTGGATTCAAATTCAACATATAATACCCTCAAGTTGGGGGAGGCATAAGGCTAAGGCATCTAGAAATTTTCAATACTACCTTATTAGGAAAGTAGTCATAGATACAATTAAGAAGGGAAGGAATTCTTGTATAGATGGATAATAAAGAAATCAAATATCAAGATACTCCAAGTTGGTTTGATATGCATTATGGTGAGAATACTGGTGTCTTAAATCTAGGTTCACACATCACTTTCTCCGGCTACTCGACATACTGAAGATTGAAATCTGTCTTCTCTATCGACTTATATATATTGAGAGAGGGTATCCTAATGTAAATAATATTATATATATATGTACATATTAGATAATTATATTTGATCAGATTAGATCTCATTATAATTGTAAAAAAAAAAATAGTTGAATGGTATAATATTATTATTAATATATTACAACATATTATTAACATTGTATTCCTAATTATTGTCACCAATAATATATCATAATCATTTTACTTTAATATTAGTTTTTGAATTCTTTTGTAGTTATGACAACCAAAAACAAAGGAGTATGATTAACATAAGTTAGAGAATGTTCTTACTCGTTTTAGTGGTTTCTTTAGTATGTTAAAAAGCTTTTGTTAATCTTTAATTAATTTTTTCTAAAATTTCTATTCATCTGTGCATATACCAATTTGTTTGCATGTCAATATATATGCCTATAATGTAAGAACTATGTTAATTATCATATTTTTAGCTTATCTTCATATCTAGTATAGGGTTTGTTTTATTTATCCACTAATTTCATATGTACCCACCATTACTATCCATGCATATCCAATATGTATCTTGAGACGTATACCTTTTTTAATCAGTCAAGAAGGCACATTGGTGCAATATTCTGAACCAAATGGCTATCATATATGGAAGTTTACTCTCTCTATCATAACAATGTGTATCGATCATTCTAAACTTGATAATGTTTCCTACTAGATTTCATAAATCACTGGGCTTCTTGGTTGGCTTTAATTAGTTGCAAGCCACTTGACAAGACTATACCTCAATATAGTTTGCAAAAAAAGTTATCCTCTTTCATGATTCATTCCTTTGATTTGCTTTATTACATGGCATTGCCCAAGTTCTTTAAGGGTGGGTTACTTCAAAAAGTTACAATTTGTCATTGCCATTACTAGCGAGCCAATACTTTTTTTTTTTGGGGATATAGGTAAAAAGGTAATTTATTAAAATAAGATTATTACAAAGGAAAGGTGAATACAAAGTGTATAACCTCCAAGAGATCTTATGACACCAGGTCCTAGAAAGAAAAAGAATCAAACAATCCTCCAAATAATATAGATGCCCTAGAACTCAAAAGACTAGGAATGAGTCACATTTTAAGAAATCCTCCAGAGATAGATCTAAGAAACTAAGTGGAATCAAGACTGCCTGGGATAGAATCTCTACTGACTTCTCTTCACCTCTAAAAATCCTACAATTCCTTTCCCCCATAACACCCTCAAAATTGCCGTCAGGCATGAATTCTATATCAAGTTTTAAATTCCATAACTAGACAATCTTGAAATCCATTAACAGCATCAAGTTTTGAACTTGTCATGTTCACTATAGTTATGAATTATTAGCAAGTTGAGACTATCCCAAGAGTTATAAATGCCAATGCCATCACCATCTTACCTTCAATAAATTCACTACCAAAGTACATGTAATATGAGCCATCCTTTTGCACCTCTCTCTCCAAATATCCCTCTACATTGTCTTCATGATGAATTTTCAACCATTATTCATCCTTCACTTTCAAGTTCTAATCTAGACAATATCATCTAACACTTCTATACAGGAAATCAAAATATGGATGAAGATATATTATGGAAACCAAGATTATCAAGTAATACCTCCACAGTCCAACATGCGTCATGTCTATGCTAGAATTGAGGCTAAATTCAAATTACTATTCCTTTGGGATTAGTAAGATTTTTTATGTTTAGGGGCACTTAATTCTAAAGTCAAACTAAACCGCACTTGGACCATTAGAACCTCATCCCTCTGTAGCCAAACTAAACCGCACTTAGACCATTAGAACCTCATCCCTCTTGTACCCAAAGCTTATAAGTTTGAACATCTATGGCTCTTAATATAGCAGTTTAGGCTAGTTTTAAAATGTTTTTTTTATAAAAATAAAATATTATTGAATGTTTAACTTAGGAATGCCTTGTTACAAGGCTGATTTCAAGATAATTTCGATAGTTGTATTGGGGGCAATTGATGAGGCTCCTAAATTATTATTTTATACGAGCACCACAATTAAAATATTTCTTATAAGAGAGAAACAATCAATGTAACTTGAGAATGCCTTCTTACATAGGTAGTTTCAAGAGTGATGTAGGGGTCGATCAGTTTCTTTGACCTTGCTCTTCACTTTCCATCATCCAAAAATGAACATCATAGAGCTAAAATCAAAAGAACATGTACATTTCTTTATTGCTTCACATACGTGTAAATCGTTTGATATATATCTTCCAAGAACCTATACATATTGCTTGCTGAAATTTCTATCATGGACACCGGCTCTTCTACATTATTTTCTTTGAATTAAAGTTTATATTCTTTCAATTAGAATTCTCTGAATATCAAGTGAAGCACCCACATATCTCTAGGATCTTTCTCATAAACATGCAAGCAAATACTTCCACAAAATTCAGTTAATAGATCTTTGAGTATTTGTGGAGTGTTGTTAAATGGAATGCAATTGTTTTATTTCGTATTTAACATAGTAATCATCCTGTTACACATGCCTTGATTATTATATACTTCAAAAAAGGAACTCTAAAACTTATATTCCTCCAATTTCTTTAACAAAAGCCTAGTTGGTCATTGTGATTATATTTAAGAAGTCTACATTTCTAGTGCCAGAAATCAGTAGGAACCAATCCATTACAATTAGTTTCAATGATAAAAATTGAGTTTGAGGTCCTTTTTTGTCGCTATTCCAGGTCTCATGCATATATGACATAAAACATGAATTATATTCATCGGCATGAATAAGGCACTCAGCTTTATTCACTTATTTGTTTATTTTTGGGTACATAACAGATGGTCTGATCTCTCTCATTAGTCGGTTGTCTTCAATGCAAAATTAACAGTAACAATTTCAGATCACTTTCCAAAAAGATATTTGTTTCATCATCCTTCACAAGGAATTCATCCTCAGTCCCTATTCATGATCTTGCAGGTAATTAAAGTGATAACATATTGTAAATGTGGAGACGAGGCCTTCATCCCATTATCTCCACTACTGCTTATGTAGTCTCAATCATTATCAAGGACTCTTTCAATAACAAAACACTGCAGTAAAGGAAATTGATCGAGACACTTTAATAATTAAATAATGGAAATTTACTGGAAATGTGAGATATTCCCTTTCTTCACTGCCCTATGTGATATATTGCCACTTGTAAATTATCCAGCAAGTATTTACGCTTAATAAAAGCTTCTGATGCTGATCCATGCAAGTCATGATTGAGTAGATCCTCACAGTTCTTATCCATCACTAATTTGCAATCCTTTAATTACCACAAACCAAGGGTTCACAAATATGCATAATTCTGCACATACCACTGTTGGTCTCCACACAATATGCTAATTAAGTAGTTTTCTCACTGTTTGTCTAATTTCACAACCCACTCCAACTTCTTCTCAAGTAGAATCAATCAGACCACACATCATCACATGATCGTCCAAATAATATCTAACAGCATAAGCAGATCATTTCAACCCAACACTGGATTGCAATTCACTTTCTTACTCACGCATGCACATTTATACCCTTTTGATCCATTATAATACATTCAAATTTTTAGATCACAGCCATATGAGAGGTGGAGCTACTTCAAAGAATAATATGTTTTATATCTCATGCCAAGTCATCTAGATAATAAAAGCTCTTTGCTTCCAGTTGGTACATGTATAATACAGAAAAGGAAGTGTTACGGATTAAGAAATGAAATATACAAAGAACTTCTTGTTGCATGAGGCTAGAATAATGTAGAGGAAGTATATTACTGTGAGAACACTAATAACCAGGCCAGTTGTTGGATAGAAGGAAGATAAACACCAACATACCCATGTATATTATTCTATGAACAAGGCTACCAAGCAGGTCATCTATGAAACAAACATTGAAACACAATGACTTAAACAAGAAGAGCACAATGACTTGAACAAGCCCAGTAGTATTCACCTCGTCTAAGATCAGGAGCACAATATGTAAGGATTTTACTACAGTGAGACCAATAAAACCAGTTTTTGGGTCTTATGAAGATAAACTCCAAGGTCGTATGTGTTACCCTTTGGAACAATATAAACTGCTTGTTCAGGGAACAAGAAAAAGTACTCTTTAACAGGCATATAACAGACTCTAATATAACAAGAAAATGACTAACATTTGTGATAACAGTGATAAATTTTTTTTTTTTTTTGGTAAGAGTGATAACAGCGATAAAGTCGTCTTCTGAGTTCTGACGTCTCTCGTTATGTTTAAGACGATGCGAACATTATACGTCTAGCTTGCAGATCTGACTGTATACAGTACACTTATTATCACATCTTGATTTTCTTTTTCTCTAAATCTGATTTAAGTACGTACTGCTGTTGTTTCGTAACATGTAAAAAAACTGATTTCTTCCTTCCCGTATGGGATAATATAGACAAATGGGGTATGGGAAAACCAAAAAATTCTTGGGAGCAAAGAACTCTTTATGCTGATGGTCCCTCACCTCATGACCTGCCTTTCCTTTCTCGATCTGGGTGGTACTGCCAGTTTCACGGAGAACACCAAACAAGAAGATCTACACGAAGCTAGCAAAGGATATGGATCTCCTAAGCTCGGTAACAAAGATGTCAGACAGCACGGGAAGAAGGGTTTGATCGAGGAATTCAATTAATCTTCATAACTTCGTTACCAAAGCTCCGACTTGATAAAAGAAACACCCCAAAAGAATCTTCTCAGATACTCTAGAGCCTAGACGCTGAGGCTACAGATGAAAACTAGGACGACCTCCTAAACGACGTTAATTACCGCATTTCGTGGATTGAAGAGACCAAAGCTCGTATATCTCAAACCCCAAAAAAAATGGGAAAAGATCGATTAGTGCTTGAAGGTGTCTTATAATTAAGCTTGTGTTTCTGGTAATTTTTTCTTTCAGGTTTGAAGAGACTGCTAAGTTCGAGGAAACTTTGTTAATAAAACAACTGGACTCCATCGTACGGAATCAACACCGGAAAAATTCCTAGCTCGTATGGAGCAAGAAAGTCGAAACACGGTTGTTTTATAGCTGGTTCGAGATATTTTGCAAGAGATGTTTGAGTTCAGTAAAACATGAGGGAAGCGGTAGATTTCTATTGCTTGCAGATCATAACTCTTCTCGATGTAACACGGTGAGTTCAGAGATCACAGAAAGCAGACGTTGATCATAATGAAGGCAACCAAAAAAAAGAAAGGGAAGAAGAAAATGGGAGAGAGCTACCTCGAGCTGGAATATTCGAAAAGTTTTCCTGTTGCAGAAAAGATTATGAGAGCAACCTCGGCGTCACAGAGAATTGATAGCTCCTCGGCCTTCTTAAAAAGCCCTCTTCTCCTTTTAGAGAAGGTCACCTGTCTGGCCGTGGTGTTGTCGATCTTCCTGATCTGAATCTTCTCTCTCGCCATTCGTCGTACGACAATCAAGAAAACAGTTCTACACAAAACGAGCCAAACATCAAAACGATAACACTGGCATATATATATCAAGGAGTGATACTTCATCTTACGAGAAGGAAGGAAACGAATGGATCTTCTTAGCCTTTTAGATTAGAGAAGAAGAAGAAGAAGAAGAAATTTCCAAATTAAGCGAGGAAGCTAGGAGAAACCCTAGCTAGAAAAGAGAACCATTCTCGATCTAAGTAAAGGAAACACAGAAAACCCACCAATCCCATCTCACTGAAGGCTTGAATCTGCAAAAATTGCAGAAGAAGAAAGAAATGGGATTGGGCGCAGTTTACTCGTTTTACCTGTTTCTGTTTAGTTGTTGCTTCGGATGACCGATCGATGATTCGACGGAACTTAAAAGTCCCCAAGCAACGAGAGGAGGATGAGTGTGTTGTGTGAGAGTGAGAGAAGAGAGCAGCTCGTTACACAAGAAAAGCAGCTCCTTTATTTGGCGAAACAGACTCGCTTCACTCTTTCCTTCTCCTGAACACTTTTACTGTAAAAAGACAAGAGAGGAAAGAGCGGTATTTGGGCACCAGACAACTTTATAAACGAGACACCTTGGCCTACAACCAACAACTATAGTATTTCTCAGTAGGAGTGCCCGCTTACCGAACAAAAGAAGCCCAGCTAGTGAATAAAAAAAAGAAAAAAAAACATAAAACGAAATGATTCTTTTGCGTGGATGTTTGCTTTCCGTACAGAAAGCCATGCCTCCAGCAGGCCCATCACTGACAGGATTTCATTACTCGCTTGTACTCGTGCCCTCAAGTCGTCCCATCTCACAAACAGATCTCAATTTCTCGGGATAAATAAAACCCAGACCGAACCAGCGTTGAAGAAATCGTTTTGGTGTGGGCTTGTGAAGGGATGATGCGTGATTTTGAGACCGCTACTGTCGCTTTAAGATGTTCCTAATTAGGTATATAGAGAAAAGAGTACCGTTGCCTGGAATCGTAAGCATGTATTCGTGTCGGGACAAAATATTTTAAAAGTTTGATGGCTCTAGCGAGAGATCGGTGGTAGGCACTACTAGGCAGTAGCAAACTAGCAATGGCTTGGGTGACTTTAACGTGGTTCTCAACCGACAACCAAAACGGGAGACAAAGTAATAAATGGAGGCAATAAAATTAAGCCCTAAATTTTCTGGGCTTTTATTGATATGTTTAGTTGCAGTTTAAGGGAAATCCATTGTAAATTTGTAAGAGACTCGAGTCGATTATACGCAAAGAAATGCCATGTTACTCGTTATTGACATTCACACTTTGTGCAGGAGGAGCTACACTAAATGGGTACGGAGCTACACGTACGGTGCAATAATCCAGGCAAGGCTGCTATGGGCGTGATTGTGAGAGATGTACGTACTATAGCTCTTTTTTTTCGTTTTTGGTGAAGTTAGAGAAGGTTGGGTCAACCACCTGGAGTTGATGCTGAATATTTTGATCCTTACTAACTCCAGTGCAGCGGAGGCTGGGGCGATGTTTGAGCGGCAAATTTTCGGTGAATTGTTTCATTGGAAGTTGAAAATTAATGACTTAAAATCGAAGAAATAAGATTAGGGATGGCATCATAGGAGTGCAACTCGGGTCGGTTCGGTTTGGTTGAGGTCAACCCAAGACCAAACCCAAAATATTTGTAGTGAAACCGAAATTAAAAAACAAAAAACAGAACCGAAAATAAATAGAAATATCGAAACCCAAACTATAGCACCCACTTAATTAAGAAAACAAAAAGGACATTAAGCCTCAAAATGATCTACGTAGAAACATCCCACTCAAACAGCATGCCAAGGCACCTTTAAGTTATGGTTGACTTCATCCCACCCCACACCGATATTTATGGTTAGTGGACCTCACAAATTAATAATTTCAAGCCCATAAGCAATGAATCTTGCTATAATATAATGTGTTATAGACGATATAGCCTTGAGAAATACCAAGCGATGGAGAACGCTTTGGCGGCTACAAGTTGCTTGTTTGTTCGCGAGGGGTTTAAACTTTGAAATGGCCAAATCTTAGGTGGCGTTTGGTAGGGCTGTAAATGGATCGGATCATGACCCGTTTACCGTCCGTTTTCGATTAAATTATCCGATTTAATCGGATTTTTAACCGATTAAATGATCTGTCGGATCGGATTCGGATCCGATTTTCGGATCCGTTTATAATCGGATTCGGATTCGGATCAGGGCAATATCCGTCCGATTAAGATCCGAATCCGATTAGATTTAAGACATAACTGTAAATTTTTAGAATTGTAATGTCTTTTAAGTAAATTTACTAATATACTATATATACTCTCTATACAAGTCCTAACCCTAATGCTCCCTTCCATCTCTCAAATCGTCACTTTCAAGAGAGGTTCTAGGGCTATCGCTTCTCCATTCTTCTGTTCTCTTCTAGTCGTTCGAAGCCTAGTTTTTCATTTACCCTACTATCAAGGTCAGGGATCTTCCCCTTGTTCGATTCTCTCTTGATGGTTTTCATTTTACTTTTCCATTCTTGTTTATGTGAAGTTTTGTTTGAGATCATTTGTTTTGCTTTATTAAGATTTTAGGGTTTCTTTTGGGTTCCTTATATCTTTATATGAAGCCAAGGTATTTTTCTGATTGATTTATTGAGATCATCTATTCTTGCAGATTGAAACGCAAAAAGGTAACATTCTTTTTCGTCCCTCTTTCTTTACCATGTCATTCTCATTTTTCTTCTCCAGTTCTTTTCGTGTTTCTGTATTTTTCTTACCCTTTTCCTCTCCAATTTTTTGTCACACAGTAGCCAACGCTCTTTCATGGTAGCCGACGCCTAACGGAGCAGTGGAAGAGAGGTCGGTGATTTAAGAGAGGAGCACCACAGGGTGCGAACTGCTGATTTCCATGTTTTTCAGTTAAAAAGCCTTAGTTTTGTCTCACGTTCCTCAAAACTGGACATCGTTGTTCTTCCTTTCCGCTTTCTCGTGGTTCCAGCTTTCTGGTCATCGAAGATTGGGCATCTGGTTTCAGTTATGGATGCACTTTCATTGATTTTCAATGACTAATATATGGTAATTTCGTTTCCTTTTTTTTTTCAGGTTAGAAGAATGTGGGACGCATGTATAAAACCTGGAGGAAGGTGAGTTGTGAATTACTTCTCTGGCATATATATGTGGCTTACTTATAAGTTGGATATATCTAAATATATTATCTAGGTGTTCAATGTCAGGTCATCTGTAGTCATTTCTTTCTCTTTTAGGTCTCTTCACTCACACGAATTTTTTTTCCCCTCGTTGCGATATAGAGCATACATTTTTCATTTTCTTGGCAACAGTAGAAAATAAATTGCACAAACAAAATGAACAATCCCACAGAATACAGTAGCGGCTGAAAGTAATTATTATCTCGACTCCAGCTTGTGTAGACCACCATGGGTTCATGTAATATGCATATGTGCTGTGTGGTCTGATTTGATAATTTACTCACTACATTTTCTAAATCTGTGGTATTTGGATGCAGCCGGATACCAGGCCATTGGGTTCAGCCACCAGCTCCAGCAAATGAGATATGGGCATCCCACATGGTACAGCCTAAATGATGGCTACCTAAAGGAGAAGTTGGTCATGTATCATCGAGTCATGATACAGCAGTGATGCACTATTCCTCCCATGTACAAAAACAAAAACAAAAAATATTCCATAAACAGCCCTGATCTTTAGAAGCTGAAACTTCCATGACAGCAAATTGCTTTTTCCAACTTTTTGTTAGCATTTTCGTGGTCTCTTATTTGGTTAATCGGATTACTTAGGCTTTGTTAACCACAGTTACCAATGCCCCATTACTACCACCACTACCACCAGTCATCAACACTACCTTCGTGTTAACCACAGCAAATGAGATATGGATGCACTTTCATTGCTAAAATTCTGCTAATTATGGTTGATTTGCAGTGAATGAACTCTGTAAAGAGCCATGCAATCAGCATACTTCAGATAAATTGAAAGCCTAAAGTAACTGTGTATTCATTTGATTCATGTCCTAAAGTCTTTCATCCCTTTCACTAATTCAGACTCAATGGATTTGCATGTGATGCAGGTTTTTACCAACAAAAAGGAACAGAAGAATGAAACGAATTGAGAGAGAGGTGAAAGCTCTATTGATGGGAATTATCAGCAAGAGAGAAAAGGCTATCAAAGTAGGAGAAGCAAATAATGATGATGTATTGGGTTTGTTGATGGAATCCAATGCTAAATGTTACAGATTATATAGGAAAAGGTAATCTTTGCAAAGAAGATTACGGATGTAACATTTTATGCTGTAATTTTTTATGGGGAAAGCTGGAGTAGAACTTTTATGCTGTAATTTTTTCTAATTTTTTCATGCTGTAATGGTGAAATTTAATCGGATTTTCGGATCTCTTAACGGATTCGAATATTTAATCGAATTCGAATATAATCGGATACGAATACGGATATAACATTTTTTATCGGATTCGGACTTGGTAGTGTATTTCAAATATCCGTCGGATATTTAAACGAATACGGATATCCTATTACTTAAACGGATTCGAATTCGGATTCAAGAGGATCCGCTCCGTATTCGCTCCGTTTACAGTCCTAGCGTTTGGTGGGCATTATAGAATTTGGATTAGGATTCTAATCCTAGATTCTATAACCCAGATTATATTTCCTCGATTTTAGAAATCCAAAATCCTATTTGGATAAGTTCGATTGTGAACTTAGATTTTTAAATTAGAATTTGGAATCTTGTTTGGTTGCCACCGATTATTGAAATTAAATTTGGAGTTTTTTTTATTAAAAATTATATAAAAATAATATAATATATATATATAGAAAAATGAAAGTTGTATTTAAAATCATATATATTATTACGTAACATGTATATTTTTATATAATATATAAATTTATATATAATATTATTATTTATATTATGTACTACAATAACACTACTATTATTTTAACAATATTATATATTATAATAATATAATAATAAAATATTATGTATATTATAATATAAATTATATTATAACTTATTATAACATATAATTTTATAATAATATAATTTACATTTATTATCACTCAAACTTTATGTATATTATATATAATATTATAATAAATTTATTGTAACACTAAATTTAATAAAATATAATATATTATAATATTAAATTTGAATATTATTATATTAAATATATATATATATGTATATAATATTATTATAATATGTTTATTGTAACAATATAATATTATTAATATTAATATAATAATTTGTTAAAATATATAATATATTAATATTTTTTAGATTATTATATAATAATATAATATTATAATATATAATATTATATTAATAATACTATAATATAATTAATGTTTATTATAACATAATTCTAATATAAGTTATATTATAATTTATAGAATATTATTATATTAGATATAATATATATATATATATATATATTATAATATTAAATTTAGTATGATATTATAAACATAATATTATAATAAATTTATTATATTATAATATTATTATATTTTATGATATAATAATATGTTTATTATAATAATATAATATATAATAATAATATAATAAAATTTATAATGTAATATAAGTTATATTATAATTTTTTGTTATTAAAATAATATATTATAATAATTATTATTAATTATAATGTACATTATATTGAAATTTATAATTTATTATATATATTGTTATATATAATATAATAATGTATAATATTATTATTATAATGATATTTATATTAATAATATTTATATTACATGTAATATAGTTTAATATTGTATTATGAATTATATACAGGGGTGGCAATTTATCGGGTTGGGCCGGGTTCGGGCTGGGCTTAAGAGCATATATAAGTACTTTAGGGCTTGCCCAAGCCCAGCCCGGCCCTGATTTTGGGCTTGGAAATCATGCCCAAGCCCAACCCTAATTAAAGTAGAGTTGTCCGAGCCCGGCCCTATTTGGCCCGGTTTTTTTTACAAATGATTACTTTTTTTTTCATCAAGAAACAAAAACACAAGACATTTTGAGGCTTAGTTAAATCCCAGAAGAAGACAATGAGGCCGCATGTTCACTAACGAATTGTTGTATTTAACATTCCGAAGCATAGAAATTCTTATGCACATTCAACATATATTTGATAAGAAATGTTTTTTTGAAACTTAAATACAAAAAATATATGTACTATTGGAAAGTTTCTATATTGCCTAGGAAAATTAAATCCCACAATCCAAATACATTAAAACATGTAAAATATGTTAAACTAATCAACTTTAAATGAGATGTCTTGTTGGAGAGTGATAAGGAGAGACTAAAATTATGTTTTTTAGTAAACATAATATTATTAGGGCCGGGCCGGGCTGATTCGGGCTAAAATAAACTCACCCAAGCCCAGCCCTAAATATTATGGGCTCTTAAAATCCGGGCCGGGCTAGCCCGCTGGGCCTAAAAATCATGTCCAAGCCCTATTAAAACCGGGCCGGGAGGGTCGGGTTGGGCGGGCCGGGCTAGAAATTACCACCCCTAATTATATATCATATAACAAAATATATTATATTATAATACTTATAATGTTATTATTTATTATAATATGTTATACATAATCTCTAGAATCATAGGTTTTGGAAATATAAGCACCAATGTCCATAATCCCTATAGTCACAAAAAAATTAGATTCTGATTATGAACTTGATTATACAACCGGATAGTAGAATCCGGCCTTAAAATCCCAACCAAATACACCTTTTGGATTATGGAATCGGATTCTACTAGAATCCAGATTCTATAATGGCCACCAAACGCCCCCTTAGTTTCACTTGATTAAAAACCCCCACTCATCGGTCGGTTTGCACTTGCGGTTTAGTTTAGGTTCCCGTGAGCATGGACTTCACTGTGGGTTGTATTCAAGTTTAGATTTGTGCAAAGCTTGGAGCCTAGACTGGGCTGGATTTGTGTTTAATCAACCAGGCCTGAGCCCGTCTCTTTGCTCCTCGGCATTAATTCTCTCAAGCGGATGTTCAATAAAAAAAATGCAAAAGTTTGTCAATTTAATATGGGAATATTAATTTTTAGTGGTACTTTATTAAAATATTTATTATTTAGTCAGCAAAGTTTTGAGTTTTAATTTTTAATACACCTTTATCAAAATAATTAATTTTTAATGCTATTTCAATGTTACAAATAAATTCTTCCAAAAATACTCATATACAACTTACTTCCAGGACTTATACAAGCAATAAATTGACTTGTACAAGCCATTTTAGACCTGTACAAGCAATAAAATGACTTGTACAAGTCAATAAATTAGTTTGTACAAGTCAATAAAATGATTTGTACCATGAACGAGTGACTTGTACAAGTCATTTGGATGAGTGATATAAGGGCATTCATGGAATATTGGATTTGTAATAATAAAATGACATTAAAAATTAATTATTTTGATAAAGGTGTATTAAAAGTTAAAACTCAAAACTTTGCTAACTAAATATTAAATAATTTGATAAAGCACTACAAAAAATTATTTTTCCCATTTAATATTCGCCACTTTATATAAATACGAAGCATGATGCATTAAATTCCTGTTTCAATTTATCCTTTTAAACCAAGGTAATCGAGGTTAAATAAGTAATTCAACTAGGTGTAAAATAGAAGCAAAATATATAAGGGTTATCTTTATTTAAAAGAATGACACATCTAAGCCGATGTCTTCAAGCTCTCGTGTAAGGCATTCTTGTTTTTTGTGTTTTCCCCCTAAAGCTTCAGCAATATCTCTAGTAACATTTGACGACAGTAGCAAAAGCTTACATTCATATGGATGGAAAAGGGTTCAAACAAAGTAAAGATAAAATCCCCATTCACTCGAATTATTAGCCTAGATTTAGTCTATAGTTTTTAACTTGATTTATCTATGTAATTTCAGTGAGATAATTTTTATTTTATGCAAATTAATCAAACAAAATTTTTATAACTTGTTAATGTGATTAACCAATTTAATATTGATTAATGATCTAGCATCCAAGAGTCATGTAACTACACAATTACCAATAATGGGTGCACGTACAAAGAAAGAAGTATACAGAGAGATATGGTTTTGTAACTGTTTATTAAGTTTTTTAAAATTTGAGGCAATTTTAACTATTGCACCCTTTTATTAAAGAATCTCCGCAACAATGTTAAGGGTTGTTTGGAATGTTGCAGCGATTCCCAAGGGGAGATGTGATACAGATATTTCATGCAAATACACGTCCATCCGTGATCAAGTAGCCTTTAATGGCTAGCAAATACGGGTGAAGCAATAAAACAACAAAAATGACAAAATGCCTTGTGCCAACCAAAACATAAAATCTAATGAAATTTTTATAACTTGTTAACGGGATTACCTAATTTGATACTGATTGATGATTTAGCATACAAGAGTCATGTGCCTTACAATTACCAATAACTGATCCTTTAATGGCCAAGAATCGCGGTATATGCACCTTTAAAATGGATATTGGGTAAAACTTAAAAAATATTTAATGCAAATACGCATCCATGTATGACTCTTAAAATTAATTTGTACGTGCTAGATAAGATTTGATAACTATTAAAATTTGTAGGTGTAGATCATGGTTGTTTGAGAGCCAAGTGTATGCTCATTTCACCTATTTTATTTGCTAGCTTGGCAAAAATCATAATACATAAATGGGTGGCATGTGGAATAATACATGCACACATTTGAAAAGGGAATTAATGTGAGTAATTATTTTGGGACATTGAAGGTTTAAAATTTTTTTATAAAGGATATTCTTTTTTAGAAAGTAAAAAAAAAATGAAAAGTACAGAGTTAATCCGGAAGGAAAATACAGTAATATGATACTAGTCGGATGCACGAAAACTGCTTATTAAGTTTTTAGAAAATTGAAGTAGATTTGATTATTGTACCTTTTAATTAATGAATCTTTACAATAATGTGTAAGGGCTGTTTTGGAAATTTGCACAATTTTGCTTGGCGCTATTCTCAAAGTGGCGTCTCTTGTTACATATAGTATAGATTATAGGACTGCTTTGAAAATATATTATTTATTTGGAACGTTTTTCCAGAGGACCGCTTCCAAATTATATATGGTAATATGGTATAGAGTATAGATATAGCTGGATGGATTAACTTTTTATTGTTTGAGTAAATGCTTTCACAGTAGATTACAACAGAAACGGGAATGCTCACACCCAGAGTTGTAAGTTTGGCCCGGACCGCCCGAAACCCGCCCAACCCAGCCCGAATAATAGCCCGATTTAAGAAATAAGTTTGGGTTTGGGTTTGGGCCGGGCTCAATCTTGAGCCCGAAGTTGAGTTTGGGTTGGGCTCGGGCTCACAAGGTACAACCCGAAAAAACCCGAATAACCCGAAATATATATACCACTAAAACCCCCTCCTGCAAACCTCCATAGGATTGTCTCCTACAAACTTAAGAGTTTGTTGTCTTCTCCCATATCTCTACCACGGAAGTTAGAATTGCTCGCCCCTCTCACTGACTCACTGTCCCTCTCTTCTCTTTTATTAGCAATACCTCACATCTCAAAGACAACCTAGCTAGAGAAACCCCCAACAAAGGAGCTCAATCAACAGGAGCTAGCAATACAGTTGCCGTCGGCGTCGCTGTCAATACAGTGGGATACAGTTCCCACAGCAAGGGATTTACGATACAATTCCATTGCTCACAAGTCGCAAGGGATTTGCGATTGCTATTTTTGTCAAATCGGGCATCTCTCTTTAAATCGGGCATCTCATCTTTCCCCATTTGTTCACTGCTTTCAGGTATTGTTTTATTCCTCTCTTTTCTAGTACTCTATCTGGATTAGATCCATTAATGTATGCTTGGGAGGGTTTGTTTTTCTTCCTCGGCTAGGCACCATATAATCTAAAACAATTTACCCCTCTTTGACTACAAAGTTAGTTCAGATATTTCAATCCCCAGTCTTTTACTGCTGGATGCAAAATTTCACTAAAATTTGATTTCCGATAAGGTAGAAAAACATAAAATCTTGTTATTTTAGTAGTATTTTATTTTATGTTATTTTTAACATCAATATATATCCCCTAAAATCTTGATTTATTGTTCTTGTTTGGTCATATGCAAATGATTCATGTGCTTTCTTACGTAATTTCGTGGTTCTAATATTTGAAACGTAGATTCTAACTCAACCAAAAAAAAAAAACGTAGATTCTAAAATAATTGGAAGAGATAGGAAACATGAATATTAAGTCTATTTAAAATTACAAAAGTTGATTAATTTTGTATAAGGTATTATTTTTAGATTAAGGTTTGAATACTTAAACAATGTGAAAATGCAATGAAACTAATTCTGGAATTTCAAATGGGGTAGGTCCTGTATGCAACATTGCAATTTTTGTGAAACAGTGATTGAGTGGGAAATGTAGGAATGCCTTGCTAATCAAGTAATCATGTTCTATTTATTGTTTCTTTGAGAGTAGAGGATGCCTTGTTAGGATTAATTCTGCTACTGTATTTGTTGTATTGCTGTTAATTCCATGCATTATGATAGATGGTTGCATCAGATTGGAAGACATGTGAAACTCATAAATATCTTAGCGAATATTTTGTTCTAAGGCTCTTTACACACATCAAAAGTTTGGTGGACTTATAGAGATCATTTTTTAACCTAATACACAAACAAATCAATGTATGCCAATAAACTTTATTATATATATCGAAATATTGCAGTTTTATATATATGAGAATGTATCATTGTATCAAGTAGAAAAAAAGTTTGGGCTGGCCCGAACCCAACCCGAACCCAAGAAATAATTTTAGGGTTGGGTTTGGGCTCAAAGAGTTTGGGTTAGGGCGGGCCGAGGAGAGTTTGGGTTCACCAATTTTAGTTAGGGTTGAGCCCGAACTCATTGAAACCTAGCCCAGCCCGCCCTACTTACAGCTCTACTCACACCCACAAAAAAGTGGGGAGAAGAAAAAAAACATAAGGGTGGAAAGCAAAGTCACGTGCCTTATCCCTGAAACCCCTAACAAAACCTGGTGATGACTGATGAACACGAAAGCGAGGCCAGAAACGATTTGAAGCGCAAATTTTTGTGAGTGGGAAAGTAAAGGCGTGTCAGACTTGAGACGTTGGACACAGAGATGGAACGAGCAAGAAAAGGTTTGAGATGCGAGAGCGGGAGAGAAAAAAAGAGCATATAATAATTACAGAGAGAAAGCAAATTAGTGCGAATGTCCGTCACGTTCGAGGATGATGGATTGATTTATAGTTCTTCTGGTCCGTTTCATCGCATCAGCTGAGGTTTCCTCTGGATCGTCTGGTCTTTTTACTTGTTCGAGATCTAGGGTATCGGAGGAACGATAATGGCAGAGCAGAGGAACAAATGGAGCTGGGACGTACCTGGATTCGAGTCGAGAAAGCCGTCCGAACACGATGATCACAGGCCTGCGCCTTTGGTTCGGAGATACTCGATTTCAGCGGCGTCACTTCTTCCTCAATCCGAACTGCCAAAGCATGCGTTGGCCAAAAAAATTCAGAAATTGCAGGATAAGGTTAAGGTAATCATTGATTCGAAGAATGCGTCCGTGCAAGACATTGTTTATTTTCGTTCCTATTTTTGTCATTCGAGGTTGATTAAATTTGTTGTTGTGGCAAAATTTCGAGTTGTGTTATTATTGTTATTTCTTTCGTGTCAATACAAGAAATTGCTGCTGTCGGAAGGATTTATGGCACACAATGACCTTTGATAGCTATCTGAAAAGTCTACGAAAGGAAAAATTTATCCGGCGCTGCCTGAACTTTTGCATGGAATCCAGTAACTTTTGATAAGAACGAGTTGGTAGTCGTGGAATTAACAAGATTGTACAGTGGAAGGTTGAATTTTCTTAGCTTTGATTGATTGAGGGGATTTAAAGTCGATCTCTTGTCCGATTTGATATTCTTTTAAATTTGGTTTAATTAATATCAATGTTGATATCATTATTGTCATATTTATATTTATTATTATTAAAATTATGATTATTATTTGTTTTTTGTGTGTGTGTGTTGGGGGGTGTGGTTGGGGTGTTGGGGAATCAGCCAGAATGTAAGATTAGATGCCATTTTCTGTGGTGATCAAAAGGGAAATAAGTAAGAAAGCGTTAAAGTATGAAGGTTTAGTGGGAGCCGTCAACAGACATTCGGCCATCCATGTCTCATCACGTCAGCAGAAGGACTGTAGGCTGCTCATGGAGTGAAGGAAAACAAAAGCATTCCACATCAGAGTTGAGGTTGCAGCTGGTGGGGGTTGCTCCTCATGTTTGCGTTAGAACTAAAGGGAATCATCAATCATAAGTTCCTATTGTATCAGGGCATCAGAGTCATGGCTACATTGTCTGAAGGACATGATTATTCATGCCTAAGTGGTATGGTGAGGGTTGAGTGCTGGGAAAATGTGTCCTGGCTTGTGAGCTGCAAAATATGGCCCCAAGGATTGATCTTATTGTTGCTATGCTGAAATTTGATGATCTGTCTATGTTGTTTGTACCAGTAGTGATTGTAATCTGTTTTAGTTCTCTCGAGGCAATTAGGCTGTTGTTCCATGCAACGGAACAGTCATGTTGCTGTTCCAAAGGGCTTAGCAATTCTCCTCCTTTTTTATTTTTACTGGGCAATTAAAAATGGAAAATTTTATAGGACAGTTATTAGACACATCATGATATGTGGATTGGAATTTAGGCTGCAACAAAGCAAAATACGTATAAATATAATAATAAACAATGATTTGAGACTATATAGGTATTGTTCAATAGGTGTCAGATAAAAGAAAATGGGTTAGATGGGAATGCAAAGCAAAGATATAAGGAAGTAGGTGGGAGAAGGCATGATGGGATATTCATCGAAGGGTATAATAGGGTGAGAGAAAGACTTAAATAAACTTAGAATTTGGTATAGCGACACTTTTTGATAGATTAGGACGAGGGACATGATTTGCGTTTTTGATATCAGATAATTGGAATAAAGCCTTTTGTTGTTGGTGATGTTGTATAATTCTTTACTCAAGACTAGATCTGGCAAAAAGCGACCCAATCCGGACGAATCCAACCTGATTAAACAAGTTTGGGTTGACTCGTGTAATAGCTGGGCTGGTTCCAGGTTGGTGATTTAGTGACCCGTTCGCATTTGGGTCAACCCGAATCTAACATGATAATGACCCGTTTAAACTTTAAATTGAAAGGGGTTAATTTGGTAATGTCAAAGGAATGTCTAAAGTAAAGTTTAGGGTTTGGTGCTCTACAGAACTGATCATGTTTATGCTGATGGGGAATGGGGTGCTTACTATTGTCTATTGAGCATTTGGAATGTTCATGTAATGATGACGTTCTTTTCTATTGGTGTAAAAAAAAATTATTAACGGGGTTGGGTTTTTCCAACCCGCCAATAATCGGATTCAACCCGAGCCGATCATTGATCAACCCGTTCATGACCTGACCGAACCCGACCCGTTTCTAGGTCTACTCAAGACCATGGCACTAAGAGAGTTTAACTTATGTTGATTATAGATTAGATAACTGCAATAGGATCTCTGCTTGTGTCCTTCAATAACTTACATTTTCAATGGTTGAAGTGATTCAATCCTAGTTCTTTGGCTGTTTGTTAGATATACGGACTTCAACATGTCAATGGTTACAAGGGAAGAAACCCATTTATCTTCCATTAAACACCTTTTTTTTTTGAATTTACCGAACTTCTGGTTCTACAATTTGTCCCCCCACCCCAAACCAACAATTTTACACCTTAATTCCAATTCAGTAGTCTATGTTCAGGTTACCACTGTGCATCCCCTATCAACAATAATACATCTGAAAATAATAACGTTTTCAAATATTTAACTGTGTCCTCTTCTCCATTTAGAAATGCACTGCTAAAAGAAAATTTTTAGTTCATTATAGTAAGTGGATGATCTATTATGCTTGAAATTTTCAGAAATACAACGTGTGTAAATATTGAAGGTAACACCATCAAGGGAAGAAACAGTTCCATGTATATATTGTTGTTAGCTTAGTTTGTGACAAAATACAAACAATGCACAATGTTTGAAATTGTGACTCCATAACTAAAAGTCGAGAATTTAAAGTTACCAAAAACCAGATTTACGCAAGAATTACAGAAGAGTCAGTGCACCGAAGGCAGAAATTAATTTACAAAATACAAGTTTGCTTAGAAGCATAAAAATAAAAATCGATAAATGAAGCCTTAGTTCTATTCATTGAAGAAAGAAAGCATGAAAGAAGACAGTGGAAACCTTGGTAGATAAAAACGTCATCTTTCTTTAAAAAGAAAGAAGGCAGTGGAAACCTTGGTAGATAAACCATCATCTTTCTGTAGCTTTTTATGTTGCTTATATTTTGTAAATGAGGACAAACAGGGCATTTTTATGGCCTGGAATTCAATGTAGTCATTGGTTCCCTAACGTCTTTCATATTATGACTCCATAATCCTAAGCTTGGGAATTTTTTTTTCAATCTTGAACTGCTAGGCAAAAATTGATGAAAATGAACGATAAGTAGGTGATAGACAATAATAAAAGCACAAAAATGAACCAAAATTTAGAAACTATTGTGTGATGAAGTGCCATCTTTTATATTGGCAGTATCTAGGTGTTACGTCTATGTTGTAGATTTACATCACTTCCACTTCTGTCATGCTTTAGCAAAGCCATGTGCTAAGGTGTTGGACGATCTATGTATTCGAAAAGAATGAGGAACTTATCTTGGATGCATTGATTTCACCAATTTAAGAACATGTTTGAGCCTTCAAAAACAAAAGTCCATGTTGGTTATCTGCAAAGTAATTGTCATTCAATCATCTATCACCTCTTTCCACAAAAAATGTCAAGCCTAAGACCCACATTGATCATGGAAACATTCGTGGTCTTTTTGCCGTGTTAGAGTTTCCCGTCTCTACTGATCTCCACAATAAATGAAGAATTTTTCCATAAATTTTTTGTAAATTTGGCCAAGTTATTGATGATCTTTGTTTCCTTAAAGGGTCTATGATTTAAAGTATTGATTTTGCTTTGTTTTTGGTATCATGAATTTTTATGTACCAGTTGATATAATGAAGGATTGATCTTCATAATGAATTTCTAGAAGGTACTATTTCATGAGGTTTTGGACTAGGGCCATTGGAAATGAAATATATCAACTTTTTAAGTTATTGTCCAAAAATTGAACCCCGAGGGCACGTGCTTATAATTTGTCAAGCATTTTATCAAAAAATTATGGATTGTGAATGTTCCTATCATTAAATAAGCACTTTGATGTATAGATGAGATGGAGTGGCCAAGTTTTAAAGTATTTGTAGCAGATCAGATATCGGTCCTCTCCAAAATCAATTTCAGATTATGAATTGTGAGTTTTTTATGTATTTGCTGAATCCATTACAGAATACTGACAAATTGACACGTATTAGCTAATACCTTTACCAATGGTTTGTATTAGCCACCTCGAAATCAATAAGACCCAGCTGAATGGCATCAGTTTTGACCATTACTTGAATCCTATGAACTGATTGATGAAATGGTTTTTTTAGGATATGTTTTTCTCAAACATTGAAGTGAGATTTTTTTCTAATGCGAGAAACCCAAAAAGGTGGACAGAAGAGCATGTAGAATTTATTAATAAGTTGAAGGGGAAAAATTTAGATCATCTAGATATGGATTTATCACATTTACTATCCAGCTTTGTTGATCTCAATCATTTGATAAAAAACCTTTTAGTTGGATATTCCTTTTAATTTTAGTAATAGAGGCATCCCTTTTTAGGATGCATTATGGTGTCTTGTCACGTGATAAACAATCATTGTTGGATTTATATTATAAGGAAATTTAGGAATTTAATACTTTGATTACTGAGTTTGTGCACGATAAAGGGGTGATTTCGTAATTAGAAGCATGGTTTATGGGAAAAAATTATCAATTTTGAACTTTTGAGGTAAAGATCTAATTTAGCAAGTTGAAAGCAAAGGGTGTGAACTGTTCTGACTTCTAAGGGAAGGGTGTCTGGCTGCTCTGAAAACTCATTGACGGAACCTCCATACAGTCTGGAGATCAAGTGTGGGGGTGGAGATAAGCTAGTTGGTTGATGAGTTTAATGTTATAGACTTGCCACCCGCTTAAATAATTAAGGTTGTTAATTTCCATGACATGGAGTCCCAAACTTATTTACGACTAGGTTTGGAATTGTTTGGTGGGTCAAGAAATTACTGCCCTTAAATAAGATTTTTCTGTTATCATATTTTGTTGAGAGATTGACTTTGGTTTATTAATGAAGTAGTAGTATAATGAAAAGCTAACAAAGGAGCATGCTCCCTTTTGACCAGTTTGATTATTTTTGAGTTTGATTGTTGGTATCTCATATTCTAAGCTGTTAAAGAGTGAAATGGATTGTGGTGCCTTTATATGATATTTTAATTTCTTTGAGTTTGATTTTCTATCATATGGTACAGAGCATAATATCTTTTGTGTTGCATCGCCTCTTGTTTCATTGCAGTGGCAGCTATTTCTCTTCCATGTATGTGACTAATCTCATCTCAAATAATCTTGTTTCATCATTTTATAGCTTGCAAGAGATGATAACTTGGTGTTAAGACAAGAAGCAAGTGAGCTGCAGGAGTATGCTAATGTGAAACTTGATCGAGTCACCCGCTATCTTGGTGTTCTTGCTAATAGGGCTAATAAGCTAGGTAAGGGAGTAAAATAGGGTTAATATTTTTCATGAAAGACTTATTATCATTTTGATTGTTATTATTTTCCATTAGAAGCTTGATAGCTAATACAAGCGAGCTGCCAATGGTATTTTTTATTTATTATTTGTTTTTTTTCTTTATTTCATTGCTGGTTGGTATTATTTAGCGATTTCATAGTTAATTGTGTTAGTGGACGTGCTTACATCAGTGAGCTTGTTGGATGTTAGTTAGTGATTTGGAAGCGAAGAAAAGAAAGCCCAATGATGTTATTTGTTAACTAACAATTTTGTGGCACTTGGCAAATGATTCTGGAAGTTAAGCTTTGAGTTTTGTTGCATTAAGTTATTTGAATTAGATATGTTATGAGTCAAAATTTGGCTCTTAAACAAGAAGAATTGAGTGGTTGGTTACTCTCCCTGAAGATGCAGTGCTGTCCTGGCTTTTTTGTTGTATACTCTCATTGATTTTCGTTGTGTATGGTTGTGAGATTTTGTGGTGTGGGGAGGCTCTCTGCATTCTACTTTCCTTTGTTTGTTTAACTTTTCATAGTGTAAAGACAATAAGGTGGCTGATTTTTATTGTCACTTGGTAGTCTTACTTGGAACTTGCAATTTATTAAAAGTCAAGACTGGATGAACTGACTAGGGTTTATTTCTTGTTTGTTTGATCTCGTGAAAGCTTTCATCATTTTTCCTAGCCATCCTGACTAGTGCAATTAAATCATACACACTTGAAGGATCTTTTTTGCCATGTCTTTCTTCTTCTTCTTCTTTTTAACACCCTGATCCCATTGGGCCTCACGGTTTTGCTCTTGGATTTTATTCCAAATGGAATTGTTGCTTGAGGGAGTCACAAGCCTACCTATATAGATTTTCACTTTCTTCTTCCCAAGCAATGTGGGATTCTGGGATCTCAGAATCCACCCCCCTTAAGGGTTGTACGTTCCCGTGTAGTTGTCTAATTATTGTCCCTAAGATTGCATGTTTTGCCCTTTATAGTTGACTGCATTATCTTAAAGAAATTAGTTCTCAATTTCTCACCCTTCTACAAAAACATGAAATAAAATAACTTTTATCTTAACTAAATGTATCAGCGATGGAGTTTGCCATGCTAGAGAAATATTGCCCTTGCTGGTAAAATTTTGTTGGCGCAGGAATGGAACCCACCTAATTCTGATGGGGGTGGAAAAACCTCCCCAAAACTATCGGCTTGAGTGAAAAAATTGCTTCTGCTGATAAAAAAAGCTAGATAGAATTTGATAATTCTGCAATTTTGAAACGTTTTTGACTGTTATGAGCAGAATATCTGCTTGAGCTGTTTGGAAATTGAGAAATAGAAGATAACATGAGAGAAAGGGGGTGAAGAGAGAGAGAGAGTGAGCGGTCTTGGGGGGGGGGGGGGGGGAACCTACTTGCGTTCTTCTACCTTCCCTTAACCTCTCTTTCAGAGAATGGAGGGTCAGTTGTAGAGATTTGTGAAATTGCATAATTTCGTATTGAGGTTTGTAATTTTACTAAGACCTGCCCTATGTTTTGAAGTAATATTAACCTTCCTTCTATTTGGTTAGTTTTTACATGTACCTCCCCTTTAGGAAGTGAAAATTACCATTGCTTATTAGTAAAATTAATAGTTTAATTAAATGATGCTTGATTTTTAATCAAAAAATTTTGAATTCAAGAAGGAAATCAGTTTGGAGCTATAATTCAATTTTCTATGGCATGCATTTTATTTTAAATTTTTTTGAATATTTGGGAATTTATTGTCAAGGCGGCAGGCACAAAAAATTCAGTTGTAGGAGTGGTGTGCCAATGAAATTTCAATGAAGCAACTCATATGGTCTTGTACAAAACGGCACCAAAATTGGTATTGCTTATCGCAAACCTTGTTTACCAGATAACAAAACAATTTGGGTCAATTCTCATGAGAGAATTTAACATCCCCGTCTCTCTCTCTGTTTTGAAGAAAGCTCCTAAAAAAATTGGAAGGCGAGAGTTCAATGCATTCATAGGAACAAACTTTTACCTTTTTTTTTGGAGTGAATAATTTCTTAATTTTGTGTAATCATATGCTACATGTCTTCCTCCTTTTTGCCTAACTAACGACACTCCTGCTCTTGCTCCACTAAATTCCATGAATTCAAACTCTTTTAAATTCTGTGGTCCACATTTTGGTTGAACTTTTGATTTCACCCTGTTTGAGTACATTCTTTTAATGGAATTGAACCAAGCAAAATGCGGCCAAGGAAAGGCAATAGCTGATGGAAGGCATGAACATACCGATTTGTGAGAATCAACTGCAGAGATTGTTTTGGAATAGATATTGCAGGGATTAGTGCTTACAGTTTTTGCTGAAAAATTGTTTTTTTTTCCCTGAAGTTGCGAGGCATTTCTCGGCTGGAAAATCGCCGATTTGGATTTCTGGTGTTATTTCTCGGTGTGTTGGCGAAAGGGGGTGGCATGTTAAGCAAAACAGGGCAAAATGGGGGGAAACGAAAAATTTTTTGGCGATTTTTTGCGACGTGCCAGAGAAATGTTTCGGCATTCCGACAAAATTTTGCGAAACTTCCCCAAAATAAAAAAAGACTCCAAATCTTTTTGTCTTTGTTGATTTTTCTAGCGTTCCGAAATTTCGTTTCATGCCTTGGGCGGCACACTCATTGACACTGAAACGGTAAACCTTGGCAGGGATGCTCCTTGGTGGGTTGCTACTTTGTCATTACTTGCTAAGTAGCTAGCTTGATTATCATAAAAGGTTTTCTTTGGATCGTCTATAGAGTTGTAAGTTTGGCCCGGACTGCCCGAAGCCCGTCCAACCCAGCCCGAATAACAACCTGATTTAAGAAATAAGTTTGGGTTTGGGTTTGGGCCGGGTTCAATCGTGAGCCCGAAGTTGAGTTCGGGCTGGGCTCGGGCTCACTAGGCACAACCCGAAAAAACCCGAATAGCCCGATGTATATATACCACTAAAATCCCCTCCTGCAAACCTCCAATAATGCCATGAAGATGAGCTTCAGATTTTCCTCATAAGATATACAAATTTGCCTTCAACTCTAAATCTAGAACTTGAATCTATCTGCATCAAATAGAGAAAAGCATAGATAAACGAATGCACTTTTCAAAACTCTTAACAAGAAATGCAGCTGAAATCCACTCTTAATTTTGGCTGCTTCTTGACTAACCTTTTGCATGAGCATGTCCTTGAGTTGAGCTTCACCATCAGCGATGCCAGACTCCAGTAGAGCCTTTAAAACAAGTATTTGCAGCTTCTTCGTCTTCAGAACCCATCTGAATTCTGTTTCATCACAAGAAACAGATGTATCAGTCAACGTATGAGTCAAAAGTGGTTCCAATTATGGGTTGAAGGTGATGTTGGTAATAGGTTAATGGGATTGTTGCACAGCCAAGTTTAATCAAGATGTGTGGCAAGTGAAACTAGAACAACCCAATCTTTAGTTTAAAAATGATGGGTAGCAGACCTATTATAAAACATTCTGAAATCCCAACAAAGATATAATATCAAAATTGCTCATGAACAGTTTTATTTGTCATGTCTATGATTTTTAAAGTAGACCAAATTGCATTATATCATAACTACCCAGAAGATGGTCAGGGTAATACGTACGGGTCTCAATACTGTAGAAATCAGCTTCTTCCACTTTATCTTATTACTGATATTTTGATCCATGCACGTTGACTCATCGATGTTGTCTTTGTTATTCATATCAATACTGCTAGATTTCTTAGCAACACAGTTTGGTTCTTCCACTTGTGCCCTTTTCGCAAGAATCACCTCCCAATTACTCATATAACCTGAATAGTTATCATCATTCTTTTTCCTAGAACTTTCACTCTCAGATGTACTGCGTTCTCTCTTTCTTTGATGAAGAGTTCCCATTTTCTGGCACTAAGTTATTATTTGGAACAACCTCTCTTGGCAGTTCTAGCTGATTTGAATCCTTTGCTTCTTGCGGTTTTGGTTCCTCTGTATCTTTATTACCCGATAGTTCTCTTTGTTGATGGTCTTCAGTTGAGGCCTTCATATTAGGAGTAGAACCATCAGTCTGTTCCGATTGTTGCTTAGCTGCATGGAATGCCCGAGCCTTTGCTATGTGTTTCTTTCCATCAGCATGAAGAAGCAAGGTTTGCTTACTTGTAGCATTGGTATTGCAAAGGCTAAAGGTTCAAATTCACCTAGACAAGCAATTCAGAAAACAATCATAAACACTGAGGAACTAAAGTGCAACTATAAATGTAAAATCAAATAATTTCTCGAACCCACAATTCACATTAAGACAATTAAAACCAGTTTCAAGAAACCCACAATAGTTGTAAGTTCTCCTTTCTTGTTTTCATCAGCAAAAGCATTACCATTTACAGTAGAAAATGGCATCATGATGTTGCATATAATAGCACTAGTACAAAGTCTATTGATCATCATTTCCATAATAGAAGCTACCATGTATGTGATGCTAAAAATTCAACACCATGCCAATAGAAAGAAAGAAATAAATAAATAAATAAAGAGGGCAAAAGAAAAAGAAGCTTTGCCACTGTCATGACCTAAGAATAAATTACAATGGTTAAAACCATATGTGAATGTATCATTTTTTCAAGTAGAAAAAAAAAAGTTTGGGCTGGTCCGAACCCAACCCGAACTCAGAAATAATTTTAGGGTTGGGTTTGGGCTCAAAGAGTTTGGGTTAGGGCGGGTCAAGAAGAGTTTGGGTTCACCAATTTTAGTTAGGGTTGAGCCCGAACTCATTGAAACCCAGCCCAGCCCGCCCTACTTACAGCTCTAATCGTCTAGCTGGTCCTCAAAGTTCAAATAAGTATCTACTTTCGGTTTTGGATAGTATGTCTTTGTTTTGATCTATAAAATAAGCGACTGGTGCTGTCTCACTGTACCCTTTCTTTATTATTAAACATTGCAAGTTGCCCTTATCCATTTCTGCATTTTCATTGTGCTACATTCGGAGTTTCAGATATTGGCTGAAACCGATACAACTTGGTCAATTCATATCAGCTTTAAAGTGGTTGAAATGAACTCATTGGTAAAAGTATTGGGTGTTGATACAAGGGTGGTTGAAATGAACTTCACCAATAGCCTCTAGTTTTTAATTTTATTGATTCATACATGATGACACGTTCCCTTTGTGAAGGGTCCGATCCTATCCTGAAACAGATACTTTACATCTTGGCTGCAATGTATGTGCATCATCTTATGTATTTGTTGTTGATACCTGCAACAGTAATAATCTTCTTTGGTTTGATGTAGCAAGGGATTGTAAATTCTAAGAAGCTGAATGATATCTTATTTCAGATCAGGTTGCAGTTGAAACAGAGGCTAGAATTTCTCCTCTGGTTGCCGAGAAGAGGAGGTTGTTTAACGATTTGCTGACAGCTACCGGTAACTACCTTCATACCTCGTCCATGTGCTTTTCCTGATGAATTTGATGTCCACATCTGTCTTTACTCATCCTTTTTTCTTTTTCTTTTTTTTTTGTTTGTCTTTCAAGGATAATTATATTCTTCACGGCTCATCGTTCCTATTTACTTCATCATTTTCTTATATCCTATATGGCTATATAGTGGATGAGTAGACTTTTGTTTGAAAAATGGGGTTCTGATAATTTCAGGAAACATAAAGGTATTTTGTCGTACGAGACCACTATTTGAAGATGAGGGTCCATCTGTTATTGAGTTTCCTGATAATTTCACCATCCGTGTTAACACTGCTGACAATAACGTCTCCAACCAAAAGAAGGATTTTGAGTTTGACAGAGTATATGGACCTCATGTTGGACAGGGTGAGCATGTAACTTTTGGCACCTATTCCACTCTTGCTATTGGATTGCTCATGCTCTGATAGCATACAGATTGTTTTACATGCAGGGGAACTCTTCCATGATGTTCAGCCATTTGTACAGTCAGCCTTGGATGGATATAATATTTCTGTCTTTGCTTATGGGCAAACACGTTCTGGAAAAACACACACTATGGTCTCTCTCTTCTCTCTTTGTTTTTCAATGTAAATGCAAAACTGTTTCAGTTGATCTATATATGTATATCATTTATATGTAAACTAATACAAACTCATTTAGATTGATGCTTTATATTTGTTAATTTTATACAAATGTTGCACATATAAAGGTTATATGTATGATCTTATGATGTTTTTTTGTTTTTCCTTTTTTCTTTGGAGCATGGACATTCTAATTATTTATCTTAATTCTACCTTTGTGGACAGTATAATTGAATTTTACGTGTAGCACTAATTTTTATTGATTAGAAATGAATAACTGTCTTGTCTTATTATTAGATTAAAAAGATTGTAACATGTTATTTTTAGTTATGTAATAATGGTAGATCTCTTTAATTTTGTAGTAACCCAATTTAAATAAAAGGATTGAAATTCTTGGATATCCTTCATCTTATTGTTTACCTCATCACCGAGTCCAGTTTCAAGAAATATTGGGTGCAACCAAACCAGCTTGACAAGGTGGTTGAATCGTGGGGCAGGTGTGGAAGTCAGGGCCAAAGGAAATGATATGGAATATGATACCTTCAGTATTTGATTCCTATTATCCTCCATAACTCCAAGTTTGCATTTAGTCCCTCTAGTTTTGTCTGCCAAAACAACATATCTGAAAATAGTATACACCCAAATTGTATTATATATGACTAGTTAATTTTTACCCATAATTAAAGCAAAAAGATAGAGGCTTATTACTAACCCTTGGTGTAGAAGTATTTTTATTAGAAACACTTTTATATTTCTACCAACTTTTCTCTCTCTAATTAGCGCTTTTGTAGACATTTTTACTAACTTCAATATATCTTATAAAGTATTCCATTTTTGTCAAAAAGCCACCAGATTAATCCCTTTCGGACTTTATCACATGCTTATAATGATCTATCTTTTACCAATAAAAAAAAAAATAATACTGATCTATCTCCTCTATGAACTTCTCCACTAGTTGTTAAATAAGATGGTTGCCTTAGTGATAAACCTTCTTAGCATGAAGCCAAACTGATTTTTGACCCTTGGTTATTTGTTTGTCTTTGTTCCATCGCTCATTTAATTTCATAATATGGCTTATAAGCTTAATCCCATGATAATAAAATTTTGGGTTTCTCCAATACTATTATAGTTATATCTAGGTATTACTCCTTAGGTATTTGGCATTTTTTTGTCACAACATTTTTTTAATTCTCACTTTAGTTTTTTTCTCTGTGTTTTTTTATTTTTCTAAGTCTTCTTGATTCTTACTTCTTTTTCAAGTTTCAAAATAAAGCCTTTTCTCTTCAACAACCCTTTTAGATAGTATCACTCCACCAACAAGTCTCTTTTGGGATTTACCACAATTGGTCATCTCATCCCACATCTATGTAGGTTTTATTTGTAAATCTCATGTTCCATTTTTCATGAATTTATCTTTAAAAGTCAATACTCTTTCTCTTATTAAGTTTCACTGCTTTATTTTTGGATGACTTTCAATATGTTTTCTTCTCTTACGACTCCTTTTATAAAATCCATATGCTATCAACTTATGTTGTGAAGCTAGACTTTCTCTTGGGATTAGTTTGCAGTCTCTCCAATTCCCTATCTCATCTCTTCTAAGAAGGAAAAGGTTAATTGATTTCAAAATGTTCAACTCTCTTTGGAAAGAAACATTTCTAATGCAAGATCATAAGCTACTGCAAACTCAAGGATTCTTCCCCATCTCATTCCTACTTGGATTTGCTTCTTTACCTGCATTCATCTACTTTGACTCCAGAACCTTACCTGCTTTCCATTTAAACCAGAAGCTGTTGTGCATTGTTTTCTGAGGATAAACTACTAATGCTTGGTCACTTCTTGTTGTAAGAGATAAGTAGGTTCAGAGGCATTCTGCAGTCCTTTCCTCTCATGTAGAACTAATGGATTAAATTTGCATTTGGTGTTGCTTGTAAGGATCAATAGGTGCATTTTTATGATTACATCCATTGTAGTGATTTTGATTTCAGGTTCAAATCAAGTTAACATACATGTCCAAACCATTAAACAGAAATTTTTGTTGATTTATCTTAGAGTAGCCTAATTTGTCACTCTAGCATTATACCCAAGTCATCTTGTTTAGGAGTTAATATATTTCCTTGTGGGTAAAGGTATAACAAGGAATTCTTCAGAAGCTAGAACCATGCAAAGGTATAAAACATAGTTAAGAAAAATCCATAATCACATGAGATAGGCGTGCTAGAGGGTAAATTGCCTTTATTCACCTCCAGATTCTTTGGTCTGCACAAGTATTCTTCTTGATGCAGATTCTTTTTGAATATAATCTTAGTAGTCCAATGCAATTATTGATATATTGCTGTGCTTATTTGTTCGAGTATTGATGGGGACACCTGACAATCGGTGCACATTTCCTGAGTACATTATTGTTGCTTTCTTCTATTTTTTTCTCAAATGTTTTACTAGCTTCAATACAGTTATTTCACTTGATTAATCGCTACTTAATTTTTGCTTAAATTTTTCAGGAAGGTTCTACTAATGATCGTGGGTTATATGTCCGGTGTTTTGAGGAGCTTTTTGATTTGTCAAACTCAGATACAACTTCGACTTCCAGATTTAACTTCTATGTTTCAGCCATTGAGATTTATAATGATCAGGTTTCTTTTACTTACTTTTATTTTGTTTCTTGCAATGATCAGATATACTCTTTTTCTTTTCCCTGTTTAACATAATTTTATTGTTCCTTACTCATGTCTTTACAGGTACATGATTTGCTATCGGAATCTAGAAATAATATATCGAAGGTCCGCATGGGACCACCAGATTCTTTTGTAGAACTTGTGCAGGAGAAAGTTGAGATTCCTTTGGATTTTTCTAAAATCTTGAAATTGGGCCTTCAGCATCGCGGAACTGATGCATTTAAGCTCAATATTTCCCATTTGTATGGTTTCAAATTCTTTTATTTTTTTGTGATGGTCTAGTTGTGTTTTTATGCATGTCATTTCTTTGCAATTCTTATGCACATGATGCTAACTTCCTATCTTTAAGTTTTCAATTTAGCCAATCAACTGTTGTTGCCAGGCATTACTCCTGCATCTGTGTATTTTTTAAATTTTGGTTTCAAAATTCCTTTTTTTTTAAATCTTATTTGCTGTCTTGACTATGCCATCTTCAGGGTCATTACAATTCATATACACTATACCAATTGGATTACTGGAGAAAACGTGTATAGCAAGCTTTCGCTTGTTGATTTGGCTGGAAGTGAAGGTTTGGATGTGGAAGGTGCTAGTGGAGAGCGTGTCACAGATTTGTTGCATGTCATGAAATCACTTTCTGCGTAAGTTTTGAAAACATTTCTCTCCATTTTTTTTTTAAATTTTGGAATGGTTGTGAAAAAATTATTATTTATTGATTCAATTTGGTTAATTTTTGGGTTTTAATTGGGTAATGCAATTTAATTCAATTTTGCCTTCCAACTATTCTAATGGTATCTGTTCTGTCCATTATAACTGCATGTTAATACTTTCTTAAAATTTAAGTGGAAGCATGCCGGAGATTTCATCTTCTCTCTCTCTCTCTCTTTAATATTTGGATATTTAACGCCACTTTAAGCCTCATAGCTGACTTTTATAAATGCTTGATAGTAGTTCATGATAGAAAGTAAAGATTTTGACATAGGTAATCTTTGTAGTTGTGTGTGTGTTCTTTTTTGGCCTTATCATGGATACTGGCTGAGGAGGGAAATTAACATTTTTGACATAGGTAATCTTTGTAGTAGTTGGTTGTATTTTGATTTGTTGGGATGGGGAAGAAATCTTAATGAGATAAATCAACGGGCTTCGTTTCTAAAGGGGACTGTATCATCTGGCCAACTCTGTCTTTCTGCCCTGCTTTCACACCCCTTGATTCCATCTTTTTTGTGGTCTCTTGGGGTGTCGTTTTGGGTCTTTCCCTACAACTTATCTCGGAATTCCTATTGGGGCGTCTTTTAAATCCAAATTAATTTGGGAACCAACGTTATTGAGGATGAAAAAGAAGTTGTCGGCGTGGAAAGGGAGTCTTTTATCTAAAGGTGGTAAGATGGTCTTGATCAAGAGTTCTTTATCTAACCACCCTACTTATATGCTCTCTGCTTTATTAGCTCCGATATCAGTGCTACAGGCAATTGAGAAGTTACAGAAGGATTTCTTATGGGCAGGAGGGGAGGAGTCCAATAATTATCATCTGGTTTCTTGGAAGGAGGTGTGTAACTCAAAGGAGGATGGTGGCTTGGGTATAAGGAATTTGCGGCTTTTTAATAGAGCCCTTTTGGCGAAGTGGTGTTGGCGCTTTGGCCAGGAGGTAAATAGTCTTTGGAGGAAATTAATTGTTGTTAAGTATGGCTACGATGAGACAAGGTGGCTTCCTGACCAAGTGAATGGGAGAATAGGCTGCAACTTATGGAGGCCCATATGCAGATTGTCTCCCCTAGTTGCGGCAGGAGTGAAGTTTCAGGTGGGGAGGGGAGATCGGGTTAAGTTTTGGTCGGATCCTTGGTGCTCTGGTGGAGCTCTTAAGGAGCAATTTCCTTCGCTTTATAGTATATCTTCAGCCCCACATGCCTTTGTTGCAGACCTCTATTCCCAAGGAGTGGGAGGCACACAATGGAACTTGCAGTTCAGAAGAGGTTTGTTTGATTGGGAATTGGAAGGATTGTCCCAGTTTCTTGAGTGCATTAATGGAAAGGATTTTGGTCCTCAGCAAGACTCCATGAGCTGGTCAAGGAGCAATGATGGGGTTTTCTCTGTGAAGAGCCTGTATGGGTATATTAGTAAGCGGAATCTCAATTTCAAGGTCCATAATCTGCTATGGCAACCTTTACTCCCATCAAAGGTAGGGTTCTTTTTATGGATAGCGGTGTTGCAAAAAATCTTGACTGTGGATAATTTGATGAAGAGAGGATGGCAGCTTCCTAATAGATGTAGCCTTTGTAAAGCGGATGCGGAGTCAGTTAATCACCTCCTCATTCATTGCCCAATCACAACTGGAGTTTGGAATGAGTTCTTTGCCAGATTTGGAGTAGCTTGGGCTCAGCCTCAAGGTGTTTCTCAGCTGCTCTTATGTTGGAAGATCTCGAAAGGAGACTCTCCTTTCAAGGTCTTCTGGAGGTTGACACCGGGGGCAGTGATGTGGGCAGTTTGGAAGGAAAGTAATAACAGGATTTTTGAGAATAAGGAAAGATCTTGGGATGCTATTTTCAAAAACTCTCTTAGTCTTATCCTTTATTGGGCGTCTGTTGTGGAATCTTGTAAAGGATTGAAATGGCATGATGTATTAATGTGTAAGAATTTCAATGACTTGTAAAGGATGGGGAGGGGATGTGGTTTATGTACACCTTTGGTGTACAGCATTGTATCTTGTTTTCAGCTTATTTTTAATTTAATTTTTCATTACCGATAAAAAAAAATGTTTTTATTGTGTGGAGAATGCTTTTCATAAGCCTATTACACCTTTTAATTTGGTTTGTTTGTGTTGATTTCTTTCAAATCCCGTATTCAGTCTGCTTTATTTTTCTTAGATGAAGATTCTCTCTGTGTTTCTTGATTATTCAAATGGGCTTAAAATTTTTAGCCAGATTGACCTCACCTATTGACTGCCATTATTATTTGCTTGAAGCTCTCAGTAAGAGATGGATGCTCCCTTGTCATCATCTTATAACCCTCATCAATATCTTTGAGTGAAAAAAAGTGTTGTATTCTAAAAATAACATGTTGGGAATTAGACATCACTGACTTCCGACAAAATAAAGAAAAATCTACGCGACTCCATAACTTAGAAAGGGATCTGTCTTTATCCTCAAGAATTTTACTATTTCTATCCTTGTACAACCCAAAAAACCTTGAAAGCAATCATCTTCCAAAGCATTCTGCCTATAACTCCAAGGAAGAGAACTTAGCAAGGTTGAAATATTTTCTTGGAGCACCAATAGAGGCATAGAGCATTGATGGGAGGCAACGAAAAGAATATATTTTTCACCTTTTTACAATGAATAAAGAAGTGAGAAGCATTATCACTATTTTAGTTAGATGAGACACATTTCCTAGGTTTCTTCTACTCTGTTACCAATTTCTCTTATCATGAGGATCATGATTTGGACTTTACGCCAAGTAAAAGCCTCACTTTAGTTGGGATTCTACTGCTAGGGATGGCAATGGTTCTTTTGACTGAAACCAAACTGGTTAAATATACTCCAAACTGAAATTGAGCTGAAACTGACTCAGTTTTTTTAATATAAAACCAAAACTAAACCGAAACTGATTAATGCAAACCCAAAAAACTTATCCTCTAATTATTTTTAATGCTGATTTCCAAAAAACTTACCTGCTTTATGGAATTCACCAAATCACCTTCTTTTACTTATTTCTTCTCATATTTATCTTTGGAGCATGTTTTCTTCCTTCTTACATTATTTTCTTGAAATATTCCGTTCTATTTATTTTCATCAAATCTTTTGAGGCCCTATATTACTGGAAATTGGAATTCAACATTTGGACATAAATATCAATTATTTCATTGCTTTTGTCATATAATAAAATTACTTATTCACATTTGTGTGTAGTTGAAAATTAGGGGATACATGGAGAAAGCATAAAACAATATTTTCATGGATTGATAACTGAAGGATGTGGGTATCCGCATTTTGTTTTTGAGATGAAATATAGTTTGGTCATTCTTTTTCCATTTTTGTTTTGCAAGCTTGTTTTTCTGGCTGAGATACAGATTTTTAGCAAGGTGTTTCAGATATATTTAATGCTTGCTAACTTAGATATTTGCGGCCATCATCCAGTATGTTCTTATAGCCCTCAGTTTTTGTGTAGGTTGGGAGATGTGTTATCTTCTTTGAATTCAAAGAAGGATATCATACCTTATGCAAATTCAAGATTAACAAGAATTCTTGCGGACTCATTAGGTATTAATGCTTCATTCTATTTGGATAAAGAGTGATAAAATTATTGAACTGGCAATTTATTGCTCTATTTTTTGGTAATCTGATCAACCATATAAATGTTGTCATGATGCAAATCTTAATGTTGATTGATGAGAATAGGAAAGATAGTGTATTGGGTGTTTACCCAAAAATGTGGAGAACCTTTTGCGTCGAACTAAGATATGATATATAGCAAAGCAGGGTCGTGCATCACTTATGTAACTACTAGCTGTTTACCCATATAAATGTTGTGGTGATACAAATCTCTCTCTCTCTCTCTCTCTCTCTCTCTCTATATATATATATATATCTTTTTCTGTTACAATTACCTGCCCCTTTAATTTTTTCCTTTGATGTTCTACTATGCCCAGGCCCCAGCTACCACCTCTGCGTCCTCCTTTGCAAGAGTTTAAAATATGGTGTTTGAGAAAAATTCTCATCCAAGCGAAGAACTCATCTTATTTCTGATTCTATGATTCATCTTAATCTGTTTCTAAAAGTTTATTTTACAAATTTTAAAAACAAAGTTGCATGTGTCAAGACTTCTGGAGATTTTCTTTTAATGTCGATTGTTTGTAAGCTCTCTTTTGATGTCATTTCATCAAGTATGCAGGAAGTTATCCTTCCAAAGTCCTTCATAACTCAAATATATCACCATCAGTAATTGTCTGTTTGAGGATAGGGGATTGTGGTTGGAGCAAATTGATTTGAGGTTATAGCCTTCACAGTTATCCAAGTCTGGTCAAATTACTTTGATTCATTATTTCGATGACATTGCAAAAACCACATATAAGATTTTGAATGAGATATTTCACCGTCTGCTTTGTTTAAATATGATGATTATACCAGTAGATTGATCACTTCTTCGTTGCATTCCTGTGTTAAATATTTGAGTTCATTCATTGTGTTGTGCTGCTGGTCACATTGGATACTATTCAAATGGAGCAAAATAACATCCCTTATTTTCTGTTAAGAAGTTGCTGAGTGTTTGATCCTGAGCCAAAGTCCTTCATCGTTCCAAAACTGATGTGGTGGTGATGTAGGTGTTACAATTCTTCATTTTGTCAAATACATGTGGAAGACACCTTTATACCATGGTATGCTGCTGCCTTTTTGTCCATGGTGCCATTGAGGATGAAGGGATTTTACGTTTATAGGATGATGTTAATCCAAGTCACTCATGAGGAGTTGCATGGATGTGGTATTTGTGGTGGGCTACGTGTGTGGGTTTATATTGTCTGATGGAGTTTTCTGTTTGCTTTGTGAGAGGGAGGATTCGCAACATATGTAGCCTTTGATTTTTTGTGCAGTGCATATGCTCAGATCTGAACTCACATTCCCGCTGGTTGACTGAGGCCCTGATCATTTTACTATCACATTAGGTGATTCTTTAATCTGTCTCATTTAGGAAAGGAGCTTCTCTAAATACTTATTTGTAGGAAAACAAATGCCTTTCCTTCTCACAAAATAATCCGTTTGCAAAGTTTCTCCATTCACTGCCATCCAAATAGTTCTAGAGAAAGTTAGGCAAAGAGACATTTCATATTACCAGCAATCAATCCATAGTGTATTTTTATTATATGCGAGTGAGATTTTACATTTCAGTACATTGATTCCTGATGGCAAAGTGTATCTTAGCACTTTCCATTTGGGACTTTGGGTTCCGATTGTGCCTATGTATTCTTTATTATAGTTGAGGTTATTTATATGTACTTATCTTTTAGTAATCTCCCAAAATTTTCAAAAACTCATAACTGTCATAATTTTCATTTTTTCTCTCAATTAGTGAACAGTTATGCGAAAATGATCACTCATGTTACGCTCTGGTTGCTTAGGTCTTAAGATAAACAAGTTTAATCATTTATTCTTGTTGCACATATTCGATGTGTCGCTTAGCATGTTCTGGTTTGTGGAGTAAACATTATGCATGAGGTATTAAAAAGAATATGTGAGTCTTCATTCATGATCTGGTGTTGGAAGGGGATTGTGCTTCTACCATGACATGGATATCTTTAGACATGAGGTGTTCATGTTGTCTTCAGCATTTCGTCAGGAAAGCTTATAGTGGCGCTAGAGTTGAATTAATTCCACCTAGCGCCTCTATTTGCTAATGGTTTGGCTTATAATCCCGCAAAAGCAGGTGCTAGTAGAGAGGGGATGGTAGAGGAGGTTTTCTTTTGAATCTTCCCAGGGAGGTGTAAACTTTATTCCTATAGGTGTGAAGTGGAGTTGCTTTGCTCATGGCCTATTTGTAGTTATCTTTGGATATATAATACAATTGCTCATTATTTATCAAAAACGGTATGAAGCGTACACATCAATATATTCCCCAACAAATGAGCACATGACTAGGTCTAATGCCTCTTTGAGTTTTTGGGATGTCTTGTATCAAGGTCGAGGTGTCCTGTGAGTCATATACCTTTAGTGTCTTGAAAAAGCCTTATTTGGGAAATACATGTTATTTTAGATGACTACTTCCCCTCAAGATGCGTGGTGAATTTGGGGAAGATAATGAGAGGCTTGTTGATGGTAATTGTGGGTAAATCTTTGTGAATTGGAACTTATGGGGATGGGGGAAGAGAATGGAGAGCTTTTTGAAGATTGTGGTTAAGAGGTGGATGCACTAGTGATAAAATTACCATATTATGGTGGTTAAGAAACAATTTTTGGCCTTTGGGTCGGATTATACCCATACTTTTTATAATTACATTAGGCAGCATTCCAATTTATTGGATGTTTTAACTCAAAGCTGCTTGTAATGACCCATTGGAGCGGTCTACCTCTTTCGTCCTAAATCCATAGGCAACACTTGGGCTTTATGCTCAAGAATTTTTTCTATATTTGATTTGGGATTGCCCATCATGCTTTGCTCCAAATATCACTCGCATCCCACCAACCACACTCCTTATATCACATTCTAATTTACCTTACTCCTGCTTCACGCATCTGTTGTAACAACCCAAGGGGGTGGTTCCCCTCTTTCATCCTAAAACCTATGGGAGATATGAAGGGCCCCACTCTTAGCCTATATACACCTCGGGGATTTCCATCCTTATTAGATGAAACACGAGTAGTGGGAGTGGAGTTTTTGTGGACAATCTCATTTTGAAGACGGATGAGATCCCCGAGAGGTATATGGGTTAAGTGTGAGGCTCTTCCTATCGCCCATGGGCTTTAGGACGGAAGATGGGGACCACTCCCTTGGATTGGATTACTATTTTGAGAAAGTACGTCGAGAGAATCCAAACTTCAAAGGGAGTTCATTTCTCAAGGAATCGTAGCGTATATTCATCTTGTTCAATTGAACATAGTGCTTAGAATGAAAAAGTGTTGGGGGATATTAGGAAAATTAATGGATGGATTCGGCTCTCCTTTAAAATGACCTTGGAGGTTCTGCATCGGGAAAACTACTGGGTCTAGTGGCATATATGTGTGGATGTATCATGGATTATTCTGTGTTGCAGGTTATTAATATGGAAGCTTTCTTAGCCCTACTTGGCTTGAATATCTTTGATCTCTTTTCTCTATTGATAGTTGATCGGGAATTTGTGTGTAAATCAGGTTGTCTTCTGCGTTATGCTTACAAGACTAGGTTAATCCACAAGCCTTTTTTTCGTCCTCTGTTACTGTTGTCAGTACAATCCTGAACTGTCCATGTGATTTTAATGATGGGTTTTTAGTTTTTACATGGAAAAGAAGTGGAATTGGTTGCTTGCCTTGATGCTCTTGGTTTCTATTTTTTCTCCTTTTTCACACAACCGCTTGTTAGAAGTTGAAGTGGACTTTTCATATGCAACTTGTTTCAGTACAAGACCACTGGATGGTCCTTGGACAGTGGGCAGTGAAGTGTAGTTGCTGTAGTGGGTATGTGGGGACTACTGGTTTAGTATCACTGTGCTCCTATCGGCTATCGCTGTTAAGAAGTAGAGCGGCTAATTATAATGGGTGTTTTAATTGCAATTGTATGTTTCAAGGGAAACAAAGTAAAAATTAGGGAAATAATCAGGAAAAAAATAAAAAATTAGGGAAAGAAATAATGACATTTTAGACCAAATATATTGCCTTTATGTGTCAATGCTTGTTCAACCATCTGTTGATTAATATCGAATATCCATATTTATCCCTTTTCTCTTTTGGGACAGTGATATTTTCGTGCTAGATTTGAGTCTGTGTGTGTCTATCCATCTTTATCGTTCATTCTTACTCTTTATTATATATATATATCTGTGTAGGTATATATGTATATGATATATTTACTGTACGTTTGTATATATATGAGTATGTATGTTCTAAGAGGACAAGGGAAGATCAAAAGGACAATGGATGGAAATGGATATGAATACCCATAGGTTGACTGAAGATTCAGTCTTTGGCAGATTGGATGGAGGAACAAGATTCACATTGTGGACCCCCAACTGGTTGGGATAAGGTTTGGCATTGATTTGATTTGATTTGATGTGCATATGTGTGTGTGCATACCTATATATGTGTGTGAGGTAGAGAAATGCGGAAGTGTTAGTGAGTCATATATCCATTGTGATGACGGTTTGCATTTTCTAGATTATCTGGTTTTCTTTTTCTTTCCCTTTTACTGCATGGCAGAACCTTTATGTTCATTATTACTCATCCCATGTTTTCTTTTTGTAATTTATCAGATATGTTATTGAGAGTCATATATCCATTAGCACGAGAGTTTGCATTTTCTAAATTATCCGATTTTTTTTCCCTTTCATCGTGTGGAAGAATCTTTATGTTTATTTTTACTCATCCCATGTTTTCTTGTTGTAATTTATCATTTTGTAGGTGGGAGTTCAAAAACCTTGATGATTGTTCATGTTTGCCCAAATGTTTCGAATTTGTCTGAGACAATGTCATCTCTGAATTTTTCTGCAAGAGCTCGAAATGCTGAACTAAGTCTTGGAAATCGTGATACGATTAAGAAATGGAGAGATGTTGTGAGTTGCTTTAAAACCTTTTTTCTTTTGCTTCCATGGCATAGCTGTATGTGCATGTTTTGGCATCATTATTTGGTTTTACTTACGGAATATCTCATGATAAAGTCTAAGCCAGAAATATGAGGTCTGGAAATGGGTTTAGGCTAGATTGACATCAAACCATTTTGGCAGTATGTGTGCATGAGTTTGGGCTTAGAGGTGGAGATGCGCCTGTCATGATCTTATGTTATGGCTAACTTAACAATTACCAGTGTGGGAAAAAAAAATTTAAATTTATCTATGTTTCTTTGAAGTTTAGAGTTGGGAAAAAGGATTGTTAATGAATGAAGAAATCTAAACATATCCAGCTCATAAAAATGCTACCACAACAAATTTCTTATTCAAACTTGTTGGGGTTCGCCACATGAATTCTTTTCTGTTATCCTAATTTGTCAAAAACCATATGTTCTTTTGTACGTATTATCAAATCATTCTAATTGCTTCTGTCCAGGTCTTATTTAGTCTTCATATCACTCTTTTGGATCCTTCAATATTCACTCTTTTGAATCTTCTCATAATTGCCTCCTTAGATTTTTGTTTTACATGCTCAGACCCTTTAACCTACTTTCTTTTATCTGTACTCCTATTTGGGCAGCTATTATCAGATATTTTGTTACCTCGTTTCTAATTCCCTGCCCACCATTATTTGCAACATCCTGCTTTCCAAAATGACCATCTCATGAATATTTTGCTTCTTTGTTGCTCAATATTCTGCTCATCCACCATAAATCCTAAAGTTATCCTGATAAGGTTCCCTATGAGTAGAATACATTGATTGCATAACACTCTAGAAGAGCCTCTCCAATTGTACCATTCAGCTGTAATTTTTATGGCACACACACACACATATACATACATACATACATACATACGTATATGGATATACATACTTGTGGATAGACTTGAAGTTATATTTTCTTTTATTATTGGATTGTATTTCTGTTGTATAAAATATTCAGGTAAAAAATGGGCTCAGGCTTGGCTGGCCTCAAATCATGCCTGTGCTGGCATGAGCCATCTTAATTGTCATTGCCTGTTTTTGGTCTTAGAAATGCAGGGGTGGCATGCCCGGCTATGCTGTATGATGTTTAGTTAAAACTAATGACATGGGTCGTTAAATTTGTCTCCCATGGTATTATATTTGCTTCTGCTGGATCTCATAGGCAAATGATGCGCGGAAGGAGTTGTATGAAAAAGAGAAGGAAATACAGGATCTAAAGCAGGAGGTTTTGGGACTAAAGCAAGCTCTAAAGGATGCAAATGATCAGTGTGTCCTACTCTTCAATGAAGTCCAGAAGGCATGGAAAGTTTCTTTCACACTGCAGTCTGATTTGAAGGTTTGCTACTGCCTGGCTTGAAGTCTTATATTTTCTTATCAATTTAACTCTGATGCACCTATTGGCACTTCAAGGTTGAAAGTATAGGTTTTGGATCTCTGATCTCATCTAATGTCTCCTCTGAAGAAGTTATTTATGTGTTTTTAAATGGGAAGAAACTAGCACTTAAAATGAATTCTTCCGGGACACTCTTCTGTTTTTATTAAGAAAAGGTTGGTTACTACTCTTTGTCAAATCTGAGTTAAAGTTCAATCTGGCATGTCCTGTTTTAAATTTTTTAGTTGTTTAGTTACTTCTCGTCTCTTTTGCTCACATTGACATGATATTTTATTCCTCTTTTTGCACTGGATCTTAACGTGCCTATTACACTAATGGATGCATATACCATGCTCAATAACAGCTTCAAGTTTCATGAGGCTAAATAATGTTGAATAAATCCCAATAGTTTGTAATGAGTTTTTCATATTTTATCTTAGTAATTTCGATTGTTTGATGTTTTAAACAATTGTTATTTTTCATTATTTATTGGTAGGATTCAGAAGCAAATATTATTATGTGAAACTGATTTCCATTCTCTTATTTTATCTAGAATTCTTCATGGGCAAAATTTGAGGCTTTTAGCACCAAGTGGTGCATTAGTTATCTCTAATTGAGTACTATAATTCTTGGGCACGGAAGATGTGGTTTCTATTGGTAATTTGGTATTCTATTTTCAGTTTTCATATGATGTGTGATATGATGACTCCAATGAAGCGTTTATGATTGTTATGATTCATCATTTCCTTAGCGGTGTCATTTTTCTCCTCTTGGTGCAGTCAGAAAATATAATGCTTGTGGATAAGCACAAAATTGAAAAAGATCAAAATGCTCAGCTGAGAAATCAAGTTGCACACTTATTGCAATTGGAACAAGACCAAAAAATACTGATACAGCAACGGGATTCAACAATTCAGGTCTTGCAGGTAGTCTGCCTTGATTTTTCTGTTTCGCAGCCATATTTTGGATACGAATGTACTAATGCTCAAATTCCTGGCTCATTACTGTAGAAATATCTGGTTTTCGTGGTTTATTGTTATACTCTTTTGCTTAACCTCTCCTTGGTTGACTGGCACTTCTGATTCCGTGTTAAAGCCGTGTATCCATTAACATATTTCATCTTCCTCTTATACTTATACAAGAAATCATTATTTGCTCATGAATTCTGTAAATTGAAATAGAATTGGTGAAAATGTTGTAGTTTATTGGTGTAGAAAACCTTGGTTCTAAAATGCATAAATTTTTATATCATGTACTACTTTTGCAATGAATCTGGCTTGCTCCTCATGGCTTACTGAAACATCAGCTTGGCCATTGTTGTCTCCTTTTGGTTCAAGATACCCCTCCTGCTGACATTGATCAGAATTAAGTAATGTTATTAAGGATGTCTTCTTTGATTCTTCTTGTAAGGTCCATAAACATTTGTTGCTTGATTCTACGTGCGGTTTCTTTACCAAATCATTTTTTCCTTCCTTTTTTCACTTCTGCTTGGTCTTGAGGTTTCCTTTCTGTATTCTAAGATCTGGTGGGTGCATTTTCTTCCTGGAGTTGGAGCTTTTTTTTGGTTAGTTGTTCTTAGGAAGGTTAGGACCTGTTGCGTCCCCGATAAAAGAAGGCTTAAGATTTTATTCCCTGGCATCTGCTTTATGCGCATAATGGTCCTTAAGTCATCTCATTATTCACTCTAACAGAGCAATGTGGTGCCATTGATTGATGTGCCATTCCATAGTGTGTCCAAGAAGTGAATTTAGCATTTGAACATGAGAGTTGTGGGGAAGGAAGGGGAAATGATGTATAATATGATTTTTCGCACTATTCTATGGGCTACTGGGCGAAAGGAATGCAGAAATAATTTAAAATACATTTTCAAGTTTGCAGGTTATAGTGGTTTAGATCAAAATTCAAGCAGCAGAGCAAGTATTGGTACTTGAGGATTTTAAAGATGACCACATTAGCTTCTTTGGTGATAACATGGGTGAAGTAGCCATGTCATGGTCTGCAATGCACTGCATGTAATTGTGACGTGGACTCCACCTCAAGAAGATCAGGTTGGACTTAATTTCTGAAAGTGGCTATTTTGGAATCTGGCAGTCAGGCATGGAAAATGTATTTAAAATTTATCCAGGAGAGATTTTACACGTGTACTCTTGGTATTTGGAAATGAGGCTGCTAGAGTGGAGGATGAAGCCATCTTGGTTGCAGCCAAGGAAGCAAAAGTTTTGTAGTTTAAGAAAGTAATTTTTGAAGGAGATTCCATCCTGATATAGGATGACTAAAAGAGGGAATCATTTGCCTATGGGGATAATTGTCTTATGTCAAGATTATTTTTGTTACAGTGCTTTGCCCAAATGTACAGATTTAATGCATGCGCTGGTCAGCTAATAGCTTGGACATGTTTGTGGAGTATCTGATTTTCTTTCAAATATATTAGACCTCATTTCACTGATGGCTAGATTTTTAACTCTGTAGTAGATTGTCCTCATGAATTATTTCGTATAATCGCTTCCAGCTGGCCCTTCAATAATCAGGTTGCTGACCATCTGTTTACATTCTCCTTCAAGATTTAGTTTTCTGTTTAGTGTTACTGGGAACATGTACATCATAAATTACATCTAAAACAGAGTTACACTAGTATGTAGCTAATTTCTCGCGCAAAATTTCTATATATCCTTGAAAATTTCTTCAAATAATTATTCCTGCAGGCAGGTCTCCTAACTTTTTTTCTTGATTCCGTGTCAGTATTCTTGCTGTTAAAGTCATGCTTTTGAAGATATGTATCAGTTATAGCTCCAGGAGAAATTGCCTTAATCTTTTTCAATGATATTCTGTTGCCAATCTATCTTTCTGAGTGCATTTTCTCTGGAGTTAACCGTGGTTGTTGCAACTTGCAAGTGGTAATTCTATGTTTAGCATTTTGAAAAGGTCCATCCCTTTCATCATTTTATGAAACATTTGTTAGAAAAGATGTGATTACATTAGTGTGACAGAAAGTCTCAGTAAATCATGACAATCGATCTATTTGATTATTCAGTATATTAAAGGTGACCTTAGGGGAATTTGGGTCATTGCAAATACTTCTTATCTGTAAATTTTTTTTTTCTTTTGTAATTAAAGCCGCTTGGCATCAAAGGTCATTTTCAAAGAAATCCTATCTTTCCTTCAAGTCTGTTGGAAAATGCCCTCATCTAGTGTTCTTAAACAAGACTTTGGAGATGAATTTCGTGACAATCCTAGTTGTTGTGCGAAGTTTTTGTCATTTGAGTTTGTAAAGGGAAGCTTATTAAAGCTGGAACATTTAAATTTTGAGTTGCCTCTTATCTAATTCCTGAATGGGAAGCACTTGTGGATGATGTCAATGGTTTTAGGTCTCCAAATACTGTTGTTCTGATCATTATTGGACTGGAGTCTATAAATCTGGTTGCAATAATTTTCTTACTTTCTTCGGTCCAACTGGTACAACTGAATTTTAATCTCAGCTTTGCATCAATATTCATGCTGCCATGTGTTCAGAGAGCCAACTTCCTTGTTGAAAGTTTGGCTTATCGTGCATGTGACCTTGAAGATTCTTTTGAGTTCGATGACTGTTTAGCTTATCATGCATGTGACCTAGAAGATTCTTTTGAGTTCAATGACTGGAATTTTCTACTAAATCAGGTGAAGCACTTTTTTGACCAGGATTGTACTTTCTCTCCTACATTATGAAAAGGAATTAAGTTGTCTCTTCTACTTTAGATTTCCTTCTCTTCCCTTCATTTAAATATGTTTTCACATGTTTGCATTCTAGGCAAGCAACCACGTTATAGTTCTTTTGGGAGGTAAGTATAATGTCTCCTTCCTGTATAGGTGTAACTTCTTTGTTTTTGTATCATTAACAAACCATTTTTTGTTGCTAAAAGAAAAAAAAATTCATCAGTTTATGGCTATCTCAAGTAATTGTAGCTCGGGTAGTGTGGAGTTGGAGAATACAGCCACTTTCATATTAAAAAGAAACTTTATAGCTATGCACTTTTGGTGTGTTTAGGATTTCTACCACGAACAATACTCTTGTTCATTATGCAGGGGATGTGGTCTTCATTGTCGGCAGCTTTGTTATATGGGCGATTTTCCTATTTGAATTTTTAGGATATGAGAGGGGAGAACAAAAGAATTTGGTACTACTTGAAGCATTATCGTACTAAAAGGCTATTGGCCAGCTTTTGTTTGAATGATTTGTGTCTCCTAGGGATTGTCGGAATTAGTAAGGAAGGGTTCTTGCTAAGCTATTTTGTTTGTCTATTATTTTTTGACCTTTTTTTACTTCCTTCTTTTTGTGTTTTTTATCTGTGTATTTTCATAGTACCTTTTCTTTTCAATGTATATATGTTTATTAGAATATGTGAAGATAGTTTTGGACATTTGAAGCAAAGAATTTTTTTTTGATAAGTGATAATGCTTGAATTATACTTGTTACTATTCTCTTTCTCATACAGACACACATATATATACACACATCTACATTATTCATCAAAAAAAAAAAAAAAAAAAAAAATAATGCTTGAATTATCATTAAGAATAGAATTAAAGAGGTACATGAACAGGTACACAAACAGTGTGCCAAGACATCCCATCCTACTTTTAAATACCCTTTCTACAAATCAGCAAAATGAGTACAACTCAGAAAATCCTCTAACAGAATGTCTTTCATTGATACTTGGTTGCCAATCCAACTACGGATCAGTTTCAGGACCCTTCTTTCCAGGTAGAACCAACTTTTTTTTGAGTCCTTAAAGATCCTGTGATTTCTCTCTCTCCAAGTGACCCAAGATATAGCTGCCGGAATTGAATTCCATATCAGTTCACAACATGACTTACCCTTCAGCCAACCCCATGCTTCTAGAGACTGCCTAAAAGTTTCAGGTTGAGTCCATACCAATTCCAATCTTGTTAAGATTATATTCGATAATTTTGATACACCTGTACAATGTATTAGCAAATGTTCCATTGATTCCTCTTGCTGTTTACACATGATGCACCTGTTGGGGAGCTGCCAACCTCTATTCTTTAAGTGGTTTAACGTAAGAATTTTATCAAGTGAAGTTGCCCACAAAAAGAAGCCAACCTTGCTGGGGCAACCAGGTGCCCAGATTAACTTAGCGGCTTGAAAATTCATACTAGTAGATACCAGATTTTTAATAGCTTCTCTAATTGAGAAGGAGCCCGACTTCGTTTTAGACCAAATTCTCTTGTCCTCTCCATACCCAACCTGTATGTTGTATAGACGACCCATCAATTCTTCATAATCTTTTACCTCCCAATCTAATAAGAATCTCCTTCAAACCACATTCCACACAATAACATTCCCCTCTATGGACATGATTTCGCTGACCAAAGCCTTCGGTTACTACTTATATTGTAGATCGAGGGGAATCTCACACGAAGGCTGATCTCTCCACACCATATATCATCCCAAAATCTAGTCTTCATTCCATTGCCAACTGCAAATCTGAAATTTGTTCCCTCTAATCCACCCCATCTTGCAATTGGTCTCCACATGCTTACTCCGTATGGGGCAATGGATCTGTTTGGAAACCAATCCTCTTGAGAAAAACCATATTTCTCATGAATGAGCATTCTCCATAAACTATTCTGCTCACTACCGTATCTCCATAGCCATTTTTGAAGAAAAGCTTTATTAGTTAAAATCAAGGGTCTAAGACCAAGGCCACCCTCTTCTTTCGGTCTACAAACACTTTTCCACCTTACCAAGTGAAACTTAGCTACTCCTCTAGGTCCCTCCCAAAGGAACTTTCTCTGAATCACCTCAAATTTCTTAGCAATAGAAGTAGGAATCTTCAATATCGTCATTAGATAAGCTGGTAAGCTTGCAAGGACACTTTTTACCATAATCAATTTACCCCCCTTTGAAAGTAAATTGCTCTTCCATGTTGCCAATTTCTTCTCCATTCTTTCCACAATGGGATTCCAAACATGAATCCTTTTATAACCAGCGCCCAAGGGAATCCCAAGGTAAGTCATCGGTAGCTGACCAATTCTACACCTAACAACTTGACTCATTCTTTCTATATTCTCCACATTCCCAACTGCAAACATCTCACTTTTTGCCATATTTACTTTCAGACCTGAACAAGCTTGAAAACAAAGTAATATACCCTTTAACCAAGAGGATTGTTGATGAGATGGTCCACAAAACGCCAATATGTCATCAGCAAAAAGTAGATGGTTCATGGAAACAGCATCTCCAAATGTTACTCCTTATATCTTGCCAACTTCCGATGCCTTACATATCATGCAACTAAAAGCTTCCATGACAATTGTGAAGAGGAGGGGGGAAAGAGGATCCTCTTGATGAATGCCTTTCTGAGTTGGAAAGAAACCCGCTGCCGAGCCATTAACTAGAATTGACATTCTAACACTGAAATACAAAATGATATCCAACTCCTCCACTTCTCACCAAAACCCATACTTTTGAGCATATACATAAAAAAATTCCAGTTTACATAATCGTATGCTTTTTGGAGATCCAATTTGCACATGATCTTGCTCTTTCGTTCCTGATAGCATGAGTCCATGCACTCACTTGCAATTAGGACAGAATCATGAAGCTGTCTTCCCCCAATAAAAGCTCCTTGGTTTTGGGATATTAGGCCTTGTAGCACGACCTTGAGCCTATTAGCCAATAGTTTCGTTAGGATTTTATATACACTACCCACTAAGCTGATCGGCCTAAACTCATTTAATTTGCAAGTGTTTTCCTTCTTTGGGATCAGCACTAGGAAAGTGGCATTGATGCTTCTTTCGAAACTCCCTCTGGTGTAGAATTCTTCAATAGTTGCCATAAGGTCCTTCTTCACAATGTTCCAACATACTTTAAAAAATTTCGAAGTAAAACCGTCCGGACCCGGAGCTTTATCTCCATTGAGTTGGTCAATCACCCCTTTTACTTCCACCTCCAGGAAGGGCCTCTCTGATCCTTCCCTATCCTCTCTCGATAAAAAGTTAAATTCCAATCCATCCACTGTTGGTCTGAAACTTTGTTTCTCCTCATAAAGATCAGAAAAGTATTTAGTTATCTTTTCTCTCATCATATCCTCTCCTTCGAACATCTGCCCTTCAATTTCCACTTTATTTATTGAGTTAATCCGACATCTCATATTTGCCATACTATGAAAAAATCTCGTATTCTTATCACCATCCTTCAGCCATAGAGCTCTTGATTTCTAACGCCAACATGTCTCTTGAAGTTTTGCCCACCTCCTAAATTCTCCTTTTAGTTTCTCTCTCGTCAACCAATCCTTGGTATTTAATTGCTCTTTCTTTGCTTTGTCATCCAACTCCTTAATTTGATTCAAACTTTTTGCCATGTTAACCTCCACTCTTCCAAGCTCTTCCCTATTCCATTTTTTCAATACTCCTTTCAGCAACCTCAACTTTAGATTTAAGACATAGCTCGGCCTGCCAGTAACCTGAAAATCCTCCCACCATTTTTCCCACTCTTTTAGCAAAGGATGGATCCTCTAACCACATATTCTCAAACCTGAACGGGGATGGTCTTTTAATCTCATTTTCACACATAAGTCTTAAAGGTATATGGTCTGAAACTGGCCTTGGAAGAGCCTCCACCATCATACTAGGGAACAAAGACTCCCATTGAGTTGAGACCAGGAATCTGTCCAGTTTAGAGAAAGAAGCCACTGATGGATTGTTTGACCAGGTGTATTTTGCACCTCTAATTGGAATGTCCAGTAGTGAAAATTTGTCTATAAATTCTGAAAACTTATCCACTGAAGCAGAGGTGTGAATGCAACCCAATCTCTCAGATGGGAAAGGGATCTCATTAAAATCTCCCCCAATACACCAGGGAACCTGCAAGCCTTGTCTTGTTTCCTCCAATTCCATGCAAACCCTAGAGGAGAGGGATTCTGCGTTAGGACCGTACACCCCACTCAGTAGAAATTCCTCAGCAAATCTAGTATCCCTTATCAATGCTGAAATAGAATACTCTTTAATCCATGATTTACTCATCTTAATGTAATCACCTCTCCATGCCATAATTATGCCACCTGCAGTTCCTCTAGCTGGTAAAACCAGCCATTGCGCCTTCTTGTAGTCCCAAATCTCCCTTAGTATTCCTCTGTTCACAACCTCCAATTTAGATTCCTGTAGAATTTTAATATCTGGTCTCCATATTCGAAGCATGGCTTTCACTGCATCTCTTTTCTCACCTGCATTCAGGCCTCTTACATTCCATGAAATGATGTTAATCTTCATGAGAAACTATAAGATCCCTTCTCTTCCCTTTCCTGCTACTAGACCTTTCAGAGGATTTCGGAACTTCATTTATTGACCACTCAAGTTTCTGCAGTTCCCTTTCTGTTCTCTTATTTGATTCCTTCTCTTTAGCATGCTGGGCTTCAATGGCAGTGAATAAAGCCATAGCCTCCAGCTCAAATCCCTCGAAAGAGACACCCAAGGTTTTACTCATCAATAGAATTTTATCTAATATGTCATCTGAGATCTCCTCACTGCATTCTTCATCCACAACATCCACCTCATTGACAGCTTGATGTACTTCATCTACAGGTTGAAAGACACTTGAATCACTGAGAATCAACTTCGGGGGGTGATCACAGACCTCAACCAACTCACCGCTACGATCACAGCTTCTGGGAGAACAGGAACCATCCCTAACATGACGATTAGGGTCTGCCCAGATCATGATAGCCCCATTTTCTTCCCCTAAGATTGGAGAAGAAGGTTGAAAGAAAGGGCAGATTTCAATCTCCTCGTTAGGATCCTCATGACCACCTTGGTTCAGCATATATTAATCTTCAACCTCCTCTTCTGCTGTTTGAAGAATTATGGACTTAAATCTGTCAACAGGAATCTGAGAACAATCATTTGTGTCTTCCCCAATCTGTGACGACCCCTTATCACCCTCTTGACTGACTATATCACTTGACATTTCATCAAGCCGCTCCCTTGGACAGCTCTCGTCATCATAACTTTCGTTGACCGATGCAACTTCTCTCACCACCTCCGGAAACCCTCCAGCCTCAATCGTCACTCCATCCGACGTCGTCTCTGGGATAGAAGGAGCCAACGAACTTTCCCCATTTGAAGCAAAGAATCGGGGAGGAAACTCTTACAAAGTGTGAGGAATGCATATTGAAGTATCTAAAAAGGTGTGAATAATACTAAACAGGGCGGATTTTGCCTGAAATTATTTAATTTCACATAACATAACTGACCGCCCCTTTGGTAGGAATTGGCTTACTATGATGATGATGGAATAATATGACATAGGGTATGTTTTTTGACTTGTTATGGTTAAATAAGGATTGTTGTAATGGTAAAAGTCTTGGGCTGCTAGCGTTAAAACCTGGGCTGCAGTCCAAGCACTGCCATTTTGTACAAAAAAGTGCGAAATATTATGTTTATTGTCAGTCCACCCCTCCTAGGACACTTCTTTAGCAGGAGCTACACAGCCTGCACTGGGTTATGGTCCTTTATGGCACTAGTTGAGATGAGGCATTTTGTTGTCATAATTTTTCCTGACCACTTGAAATCCTTATTGCATTATATTATTGTAATTTATTGATGCGAAGAAAATGTAGAAGTATTCATCTTTCACTGTTTAGTGGAGCTTGTGCTAAATATTTGTTAGAGATAAGGGCGTTTTTTATTTTTAATTGAGTGGACTGTCATGTTACCTTTTTCTTGTAAGTCATGGGATCTCTTCCTCCTCATGTACTCTTTGGTTTGGAACTTCTTGTTTGTGGGAGCTCATGTTCTCAAATGGTAATTGCCCAATTTCTTTTAAGTTCATTTTATATCTCTAATATAATGACAGCATTGTGTTGGTTTTTCAGCTGCATTCTGTAGAACAACAGCAACAATAATAATTAAATGTCTTATATCAACTAGGGGTCATCATTATCTCAGTAATTGAACTTAGATTTCAATTTCAATTTTCATGATTTTATATTTCTGTCCCACGTGCCTTTTCATTTGGATGGTTTTATCTTTTTTGCACCCTGCCGTTGTAGGCAAAAATCAAGGACATGGAATCAGAACTCAATGAAGCTCTCCATTCTAATGATGCTGGGACAAAAACAGCCAGTCAGTTTGGTTCTCCCAGCACAGTATCGACCCCAAAGGAAACAGATGATAGAGTGGATTCTTCATCAGTAACCAAGAAACTTGAAGAAGAACTTTTAAAACGGGATGCACTTATCGAGGTGTGGAACTTACTGAACTTTTATAGCTGTAGTGTTGATTGGATTTTGTTCACCAATAGTCAAGGTTGAATGTACATGCCTTTGATTCATTTATTAAGGCTTTGTGATGAAGTTGCATATATTGATCTGCTAAATCACTTTTAGCACTTTCTATGCATTACTATGAAATTGAATCTGGATAATTTCTAATATTGGAATAACAATAGTGCTTTTCTGGTTCTTATTCATCCTAGGAGCTTGGAATTTTTATTCAGCATTTGACATGAGCATTGTCATCCATTCTATTTGATTGTAACATTTTCATTGGATCAAGCTTCTCAACTGGCAATATGGAGAATCAAGGACACCTTGTTCATGTACATTACATGAAACATTTGTGTAAATAACAAATTTTTTTTTTTTTTTGACAAGATATATTTTTGAAAACACAGAAGGCTTCATATGAATTCAAGGATTTCTTTCTGTTTGGTGCTTGATAACGATGTAGAAAGAAACTTATGACATGACTTTCCTAGTGTTGTTGTTGAAAGTGAGTAATCATCTTTTTGGTGCCAAAGGATCATTTGCTACTCTTCCGGCCATTTCCTTGACCAGCTTCTTCACCATGATCATCACCATGATCAGAGGTTTCTGCAATGTGCAATAAGCATACTCAATTGTACTTTGTGTTCTTGATACATACCTATAACTAAAACACCCGAGGTAGGGTCTACCAAAGTAAGGTCCAGGAGGGTGGAGTGGTGACATATCTAACCTTTGATATTTTAAAGCAAAGTTGTTGCATCTTAGACTCGAAAGCGTGCTTTCAGGTTGGAAAACCTAGATTCTTTCTGTCAAAGGAAGTAATGCTCCACTAGTATAACGTATTGTAGGTCCTATTTGCTAGGTCTATTGATTCTATTACTAGAATTAAGAAGTGGGCTTTGTAGCACGCTTCAGTAAGAATTTAAGGTTTCTTTTCAGCATGTCAATTATTTTTTAGACATTTTAATGGTGATCAAAGGGAGTTCTGTGTGTTAGTTTTCATGTAGTTATGTTCTTGAGAAGGGTTTTTTTTTACTAGGTCTTTTTAATTCTCTTACAGGGATTTTATCATGTTTCTAGGAGAAATTGATGCTTTATTTTAGATATATTTGTATGTATAACTGAATTCCCTTGATTCTTATATTATTCTATTTTTTTAACTCATTATCTCTCTCTCTATCTCTGTCTCTATCTCTCTCTTGCTTGTGGGCTCTGGTTTGCATTATCATATGCTTGGATGGTGGTCTTCTAATTGAACTCGCACACCTTTCGCTTTGTGCATTCCAGGGTGCAACTGGAGCATGTGTTAAAATTTTTGCATAGTCATTTTTCTAAATGATGGATACTGCTTTGTTCACTTATTTTAAACCTTATTCTTGGACGATATAGTTTATTTTATGAGTTCTCATTTATTAATTTTATATTCCTGCTTTTCATTTAAACTTTTTTTTTCAATTACATTTTAGAAGCAAAAAAGTTTCTAATTTTTTTTTCTTCTTTTAAAACCTGCAGAGGTTGCATCAAGAAAATGAGAAGTTGTTTGATAGATTGACTGAAAAAGCAGCATCAGGTGGATCACCACAGGTTGTTATTTTTTGTCAATAAAGTATTAACATTATTGTGCTCTTATGGTACCAATCTTCCAATATTTTTTCTTATTATGGATCGAATTCTTTGTTTTTCAGGATGTTAGTGTTCTCTTTATTGTTTGATTTAGCCTATATCTCATGAAATTTCTTGGTTACCCTGTTTAAAAGTAGAGGATATCTATTTCTTCTCTTGCTAATGAAACTGTATAGTATTGATCATCTTTCCTACTGCTGAAAGAATCATATATTTTCTTGTTAGTACATTCTTTGTCATGCTTTGATGCATGATAATTCTTTCCGCTGAATTCATTAAAAGAAAAACAAAAGGAGTCGCATGAGTAGTTATGGGTATTTGTGATGTTCATTCTCCCAATTGTGCTCTTTTCTGATCAAGTTCAAGATGTTTCTGAATCTATAAAATGATACCTAAAAGTGGGGAAGAATAGATTTTGACTGTGTTCTGGATGCTCTCGAATTTAATGGTTAGTTTTTCTGTGTTTTCTCTTCTTGTGGTTAGGGTTTGAGATTATTATGGATTCTATGATTCTATTCTACTTATTTTGTGTTATTTTCATATTGATTATCTAAGCATAAAAGGGTAACAGGTATCACCGGGGCCATTGTTGCATGGAAACTTAAGTGATATACTTGCATCGGACACCTGTTGGACTTTTGTACTCAATAAATCCTGGTGCTATTCTCATAGGAAAATTATACTTTTGTTGTGTTTGTCTTTACTACATGAATCAGCATGTAACAAAGAGTATTGTTTGTGTTCTTATACCAAAATTTCTAAGAGGACTCTATCACTAAGCTTAATTAACATCTTTTTTTGATAAATGATGAAGATGTACATATATATATATATATATAATGGTATGTGCAAAGGAACCTATGCAAGATACAAAATACTACTCAGAATAATATATACCAAACCCTCATCGTGAAAACCCATAGACCCCTATCATGTTCAACCTAACTCCCCATCCCACCACACACACACCCCCCACTCCCAAAAACTCTACTCTAGAAGGTCTCATCTTAGCTAGCTTATCTGCAACTTTATTAGCCTCCTTGGAACATGGCTGAACGAGACTTTCAGCTCCCATGCCAGAGATCTCGCTCTCCTAATGTAATGGGACAGCCTTTAAGAATCCATGGTGGTCAATGACATCCATGTGATCATGGTAGCAGAACTCACAATCTAAAACTATGCCGCCTCGCTTCAGACAAACCCGCTAGTAGAGTTAGGAACTCTGCTTGAATGGCATCACCCCATCCCACAAGGCCATAAAGAATATAAGATATTCCGGCCACATCGTTGATGGCCCCAGGCCCCTAGAGAACATCCATCAAAGATGATCTTCACCTGACTATAGGCTGGATCCCTCCTCCTCGATCTACCTTCCTGCACAATAGGGGTGGAATAACACCACCGATGCCACTCTCTCACTACCTTTGTGGTGCAAGTGCCCCGAAACTCTAGAAGAACGATGCCCATAAACGAGTTTAAACCTCGTATTCGTGTATCAGGCAATTCATATATTTGATATTGTTTGATCCAACATATTACATGAATCTAAATAATTTCTAGGTTATATTCAATTGAGATGAGTGCCAGAAAATCAATCTGGCTTTTTTCCCCAAAGGTCTTCCATTGTGGTTGTCTTTTTACTTAATGATTGATAAAGTTTAAAGAGAATAGGGGTGATAGGGACCGTCATGCATTTTGTTGTCAGGTATGTTCTTTTTTGCATTTAATAGATAGATATTGATTTTAATTTTCTGTAATTTCTATCTAGGTCCCAAGTCCTTCCTCTAAGGAACTGATGAATCTTCAACCTCAGGACATTGGCCGGTATCTTTCTAAGCCAATTCTGAAAATCATTGTGGTTGGTTTGTTACTTCTCTTTTATCTTCTTTCTCTCTCTCTTTCTCTCTAACTTCTTTTCAGGAGCAACATTAGCAAAGGGAATTCTGTGGATGTTCCACCATTGCCGTCAGTAATGGAAAAGACTGGTAGCACAGTTGCTCTGGTCAAATCAGGTCCTGAGAAAATTAAGACAACGCCAGCTGGGGAATATCTTACTGCAGCGTTGATGGACTTTGATCCTGATCAATATGAGAGCCTAGCTGCCATTGCCGATGGAGCAAATAAGCTTTTGATGCTGGTATGTTTTGTGATTGGTTTTACTGCTTAGTTTGTGATTGAATTCCACATTGACCATGTTTTTGTGCTGAATGTTAATAATGATCTGTCTACTAGTCTTTGTTTATATTCCCATTTTATTCGATGGAAAATTTCTTTAAATTGTGTTATAATTGACTGAGAACTTGTTATAACTTATGAATTCATGGAGCTTCCTCCTTTATTTCTGGTCATTGTTGGGTGATGGAATAGATTACTAAGAAATATTGATCCAAAAGGCATCTTTTACGAAGAATATTGTATTGTAATAGGATGCCACACATTTCTCACCTTTTACTCGCTAGTGGCACCTTGGTTCCTTATGGTGCTTCTCAGTGGCGTAAAGTGGTCCCCTTTCATCCATCTGTGTCATTTCCACCTGCTTTTTCTGCATACGGTTTAAGGTTGTGTGGGATCCTGTTCAAGAACAAAGATGCTTTCCACCTCTATACTTACTGGGAAGCAAGGTTCGACTTTTTGTGCTGCCAAAATTTCGCCGAAATGAGAAAAAAAAAGACAAAAAGGTGTGAAATTGGCGGTACGCTAGTGAAATTCACCGAAAAGCATAAAAAGCCGAAAATATTAGAAAAACATAAAAAATGATTGTACACAATTTACAAATAAATACAACTATACATAGGTCTACAATTCACACACATGTAAACACAAGAAGAATAAAGAAGCATAGGTCAATAATTTACAAACAAATACAAGCACAACTATTAAATTTTAACTATTAACTAATAATTATATGCAAAGTACAAGTGTACAACTACAAATTTACAATTTACAAACAGAGTCACACAAAATGCGAAGTATGAAGCACCAATCCCACGAATAGCAGTGTACAAAGTGAAGGACATATTGGAGTCACTGGACAGTTTCAAATATCAATAAGAGGTGGAATGCCTAGGAGGCTGGAAATTTTGCTGCTACTGTTATCTCTCAAGCATGTGAATATATAACCTTCACAACATGCGCCTTGTTTATTGGTCTCGGTGAGCGTGCATCACCTCCTCATACTAATCTTGATCTAAATATACAATAAAACCCACATGAGGACAATATTCATAATACTCCTTCATAATAATGATATTATCATTCTCATCCTTAGGATCAGCTACTAGTGGTGGTGGAGGTGGAGGATAGTAGCCATACAAGATAGTTTGGGCTGGGACATACCCATATCCGTATGCAATTGGATATGAGCAAGTGGAGGTGCAATTGGGTAGGAGCTAACTGGAAATAACCCATAGGTGTCTATGTCAGATGTCTGCAACTGCCCTGGATATAGATATGCATACCCATACTATCAACTCTGATCCCCATAACTATATGAAGATGTGCTGCTAAATCCCCCTATGTCCATAGTCATAAGAGATTGGGACATCTCCTTCTCCTGGGCACTAATTCTCTTCTTCCCCTTACCTTGCCTCTGAGAAGAACATGTCTCTGACTGACCCTCCTTATCTCGGCCATCCTTCATGGTCGGAGTCCTGGGTTGCATGTATGAAATTTGCCTCCCCTGTGAAAGGATTGACCCCTGGCCCCTATGAGCCTTGTCCACCTCCCTGATCATCTCCACCACCACCACCACCATCATCATTAAGACTCTCCACCACTCCCACCATCATCGTCTCCATCATCTTTGTCGTCGTCATTATTGTCCTCCTTAGACTCACCATGCCCACCTGACTGAACCGGGGTTGAGGCTGTCGCTGTTGTTGCTGAAATCGAAGGGGAAACCACTCTAGTATCTCTATCGAAAGTGTCAACAAAAGCGTCTCCTCTATCCTCCATAACGGCTTCAACATCAATCCCCAACTTTGCTGCGGCACGAGCAACCACTGAACTCGGTCCACCATCTGATTTGTCCAACTCTGCAATCCTCACCTACCCTGTTAGAAAAATTTTATTTGCATTTTTGTTTTTAAATGATTTTAGCCTGGTTGGCACTTTTGAGTTAGTGTGGTATTCTGCCAAATTTCTTTACTTCGTAAAGATTTGGTTTTGAAGTTAATTGCTACTTCTTGAGATAGAAGACATGTTTATTCATCATTTAATTCTATCACATGGTTGTTGACTGTATGTATTTGAATTCAAATTGTCAAAATCGTAGAACATCTTTAGTATCCATGTTCCCTAATTTGGAAGGACTTGAATTATAACAGGATATTGTTAACCATTTCTACTGGGCCCTACTGTGTATTAAATACCATTTTCAGTTGCAATATCTTTTCCGTTGTTGTATTACTGGTGTTTGGGTTATGATTAGAATTTTTCCAATAATATCTATTGGTTTTGGTTTTGTTAATGATATATATAAGTAATAGCCGGATTTTCAAATACTTGAAAATAATGAGAGAATGATGGTGCCTTTATACTTCTATAACAATGGTCTTCCACATGTAGGAAGGGGATATTCATTTTATTCTCTTATGGAGACTAGAATCTGTGGTACTAATGTACATGTTTACAACCGTTGTTAGCTATTCTTGTTGAGCTAACTTCTTTAAATACATCATGGACAGCGTGCTTGTCTAATGTCATTGGGAAATAACACTGTTATGTATCAAGCAGGATAGATAATAGCTGCATAATGTGTTATTATGCGAGAAATCTGCCTTATCTCTGTTTGTTAATTAACCAGGATTTTACCTTGATGCTGATAATGTGAAGGAAACTGTCCAATCTTGAAATCAGGTTTTGGCTGCAGTTATTAAAGCAGGGGCTGCTAGAGAGCATGAAATACTGGCTGAAATTAGAGATGCTGTTTTTTCATTTATCCGTAAAATGGAGCCCAGAAGAGTGATGGATACCATGCTTGTATCACGTGTCAGAATTCTATATATAAGGTCTTTGCTTGCTAAATCCCCAGAGTTGCAGTCAATCAAGGTAATTAAAGCATTAGGTGCTTCCTTCTTTATCAAGGAAAAAAAAATTTACGTTACCTATGGCATCTTCCTCAAGATCATATGGTTTCCACTTGTGTCTGTTTTAAGATGAAGTGGGTACTTCCCACCATTTATTCTGTAGATTTCTCCCATTGAGCGGTTTCTGGAGAAGGCTAACACTGGCCGCAGTAGAAGCTCCAGCCGAGGTAATAGTCCTGGCAGGTCTCCAGTCCGCTATGATCATAGCACAAGGACTTCTATAATTGATGAGCACATTCACGTCTTTAAAGTGAATATAAAGCAGGAAAAGAAATCCAAATTTTCATCAATTGTCTTGAAGCTCCGGGGAATTGATCAGGTAATTACTTATTATATTTTATCCATTTGGTGTGTGATGTGTTCATATATGGAATAGAGTGACTGAACCTTCTCTTTTAACTTGTTTCTTTACTTTTGCTTCTGGACAGATAAAGTCAGTTAATTTAATTTAGTTCCTCTCACTTTCTTACATCAAAATGTGCTCTCTTAACTCTTATTTCTTTCTTTTTAAATCAGGGTTATTCTAGTAATAACACTTGTATTAAAAAAAATCTGATCAAAATAAGACTTGTATTATGTTACAGTAATTTTTTTTGGGTGCATACCAAATAGGCAACCTATATGATTCTGTGAGAATATTAATTTAAATGGACAGGAGACTTGGAGGCAGCATGTGACTGGAGGAAAGCTTAGGGAAATAACTGAGGAAGCCAAAAGTTTTGCAGTTGGAAACAAGGCTCTTGCTGCTCTATTTGTGCATACTCCTGCTGGTGAGCTACAGAGACAAATTAGGTCTTGGCTTGCAGAAAACTTTGAGTTTCTTTCGGTTACTGGCGGTGATGCTATAGGGGGATCAACTGGGCAGTTAGAACTTCTCTCAACTGCAATTATGGATGGTTGGATGGCTGGTCTTGGTGCTGCATTGCCACCAAGCACTGATGCTCTTGGTCAGCTTCTGTCTGAATATTCAAAGCGTGTTTACACTTCTCAATTGCAACACTTAAAGGTATGTCCCCTAGGTAAACTTAAATTGTATTTGGGTTCTATGAGAGTATCCAGATTTGGTCTGCGATTCTCAATTGCAAAACATTTCTCTGACATTATGGATAAGCTTATATTATTTGTGATATGGAACAAGCATATTATTCTTTGTGTTAGTTAATTTCTTCCAGCTTCTCTTCCATTGGCAAGAACTTCTCAGTGTATGACAATTCTTCAAGATTCCTTTTTTTTCCTCCCTTTATTTCTGGGAAAAGGACTCTGCATTAGGAGTGGGAGATGAGGAGAGAGATTCAACACCGGAAAAGTGTGTTTCAGATGTATTTGGAATAAAAATATATTTTCTTATTCCTAACTTGGATTGCAAATCATTGATCATGTAGCATGGGACCAAATGTTTACATTTTTTCCTCATGAAACTCAATATATCTTGAACTGAAGTTTATAGTATCAATTTTTATAAATCTAAGGCATGGGATAATGTGTAAGCCTAATAAGCTTGCCTTTCCTTAATAGAATAGATAAAGATAATTAGTGTAGTTATTGAATAAATAGAGCGAACATGAAAAAATAAAAACAATGAATCACCAATTTCCTTATCCCAACTAATTGAGGTTGGCAACTGTTTGTCCTTCCCAATCTATCAAAAAATTTATCTTCAGTCAGTCAGGTATTCATTTTCTTTCTAATGGACTCCATCAATGTTCTTTTCAGTCTTCCTTATTCCCTATGATATTTTTCAATGAGTACGCTCTCACACCTTCTCATAGTTGCCAGCTGATCCCTCTAGGTCTTTGTCTAAGGTGCCCAATCCATCTTAAACTACTATCTTTTGTTTTATCACTTCTTTGGCAACACCTAACAACTTTCGAACATGTTTGTTATCTTTCCTAGTCTTTCCATTCATATCAACATCCTGAACAATGCTCATCCTATGCATGTACTGTTTTTTGATTAGCCAACATTCTAATGCATACACCCAATAATATACAAAATCTGAATTAAACAAGCTGATATCAGGTTTTATATTTTAGAGGACCATCTGTTACATTTTAAAGTTCTAACTTCCAAAAATACAATGAAATCTCCAGTGGAAAAAAAAATTGTTATAAATCACACTCACACAAAATATGAATCAAATTAAGAAAGCGCTTCTGAAATTACTCCATCCAAACTAAACATGAAGTCAACAAACAGATCTGATTTAGTAAAATACAAATCTGAAGTAAATAAAACAACTAAACAACCATTTGGTGTGCCATGAGTACATGGCTTCTTATGAACTTTTAGCACCAAGTCGGATGCTCAGTTTTGGCAAACAAAAACTGATAATGAAATTATAAACCACATCATAATGTTATCTACCAAACAAATATCACATTTTGAACAAGAAAAGTGATAAGGCATGATTATGAAAGGAAAAGAAAAGCATAAAAATTGGATAAGTATGAAGCAGTATAAAAGAAATAAAAAAAAAAAATCTTTGAAAATTGAGATTTTCTTTTGTTTTTTTTTTATTTTTTTTGAAAAAAAACTTAAAAATATTTTTTTAAAAATCAAGTTGGTAAATAACAGGAGTTGTAAAGAGAAATGGTTCTAGAGTAAACCCTTGAGAAGAGAAATTTGGATAAAAGGAAAAAATAGAAGAATTGGCAATTGAAAAAGAAATTTGGAAGAAAAGAAAAAGGGATAAGTGCCTTGACAGATTAATCTGGTAAAAAGAACTGGCTGTTCAGTTATTTGATTGAAGAAGAAGGAAAAGAATTAAGAGAGATTTGGAGAAGAAAAAAATTACAGAGTCTGATGAAGTGGAGCATTACATGACTTTGAAGGGAGTAATTGTTCAGAAAATGATTGAGACAGTTGCAGTTATGCCTCTCTTCATAATAACCTCTTTCAATCCCACTGCCAATCAATCTTTTGTTTTACAGATCTTTTTGTCCAGTTTTACAGATATAGTTATGACTTAAGCATTTAATTATAGCTAGATAATTATGATTAAGAGCTTTGGCATAATAGGAATCTAGTTTTTTAATTTCATCTTTCTTTATTTATTATTGGCTGTTTATATGGGTCATAGGTCTCAGATATAGGGCTTTGAAATAGTGCACACCTCTCTGAAGCAGACGTTATTTTGGAATGCCTCATTAACTGAGGCATATGTCATGGAAGCCCCGACTGCATGTTCAATATGCATTTGGACTTTTATTCTAGCTCTGAGTCATGAAGGATGCATTGAGGTGTAGCCAGAAATGCCATTCAAAACACTGATATGATTTCATCTTCACTCTGTAGGTCTTTGAAATTAATTGTAGTTGGATGAAACTTCTTCTAGATAAATTCCACTTGCTCAAAGAGACCTCCTCCTAAAACCCTTAGATTCACTAAATTCTTCTTTATAAATGGAAGAGAAACAATTGAACTGACTTAGACGAGGGTAGATAATATATTAAGTTTTATAAAGATACTGAACTCGGCGTTGCCATAAAATTTGTGTTTGTGCATATACAGCTTTCCATTATGAAGCATGCGCTTCACCTTTTGGTGCTGTATGGGTGAATGATCATTGCACTGCTATCCTAAATTTGTCTCAGAAAGTCATTTCTCACTAGCAGGAGATTTATACTGCAAATGAAAGTAGTGAGATTCATGGATTTGTTGAATTTTAATCCCCACTATTATTTTTATTATTATTTTCAAAGAACCTGAGGGATCTCACATTTGATTCGGTTTTTATACAGAGAAAAATTAGTAGATCTTTCTTTTATCAACAAGTTACAAATTGACATACATATTCTTGATAAGTACCTCGATCTTTGATTAGGATATTGCAGGTACCTTGGCAATGGAAGAAGCAGAAGACTCAGCACAAGTTGCAAAGCTACGTTCAGCCCTTGAGTCCGTTGATCATAAGAGAAGGAAGGTAAACATCCTGTTCTCTGGATATATGTTATCAGAATTCTCTGCACATTCTTGGACTTGCAACAGTACTTAATGGTTGAACTTACTAGTTTAACTATTTCCACAACTGTGCCTCACATAAAATCTGCAGTATGGTATGTGCATGTGGACCTTGGCTTATAATTTCGGATTATGATGTTAGTAAGTAGTAATGAGGAATGGCCTGGATTCATTTTTGACACTTGTGTATTTACGGTGTGTAATTAATAACTGCTACAAACTTTATGCCAACATTTCATAGAAGTTTGTTTTGGATGCATTTCGCTTATATTTACCACGTTTGGTAGCAACCATTCTATCTCATATTTTGTTAGGTATGATGTCTTTTTGCGTCTCTCTGCATCATAAGGTTTACTTAATAGATTTTCAGCTGTGCCTGCACTTCTGTAGTAAAGACGTGGCTTCAATTCAATTGTTCACCATTTTCTTTGAATTTGTAATTTGTTTCTATCTTTTGCGAATCTAACCCTAAAATAGGTCAACTATGCCTGTGGTTACTAACTTTCTTTATATCTCTTTTTTCCCAAAATCTTCAGTAAGTGGGTTATCCAAATGGATTTTGAGGTTATTATTTCATTAGTATTCATGCAGGAATCATTTAATGATGATGCAGTGTTTCATGTCTTTTTGAATTCTAATTCATCTTCATGACGTGCTATGACATTATGCAATCTTCTGTTATCAGATTTTGCAACAAATGCGAAATGATATAGCCTTACTGACATTAGAAGATGGTGGTTCACCTATTCGGAATCCTTCTACTGCAGCTGAAGATGCACGGCTTGCATCTCTCATATCCCTTGATGGCATATTGAAACAAGTCAAGGTCTTTACTTTGGATTTGATCTTCATATGCAGATTAGACCCTTTTCTTGCTCTGTCTTTTTTTTTTTTTAAATAATAGGCAGAGTTCAGTAAACATTAACTCCTTTTATAACAGGAGGTAACAAGACAAGCCTCTGCAAACTCTCTGCGCAGAAGTAAGAAGAGAGCAATACTGGCATCACTGGAGGAGCTTATGGAACGAATGCCTTCTCTTCTTGACATTGATCATCCATGTGCACAGAGGCAAATTACAGATGCTCGTAGTTTAGTAGAGGTTCGTGACATTCTTGTATTTTTGCAGCTGAACATTCTTTTGTCATAATTGGCTTCCTTTTAGTTTCAATTAGAGCAATGTACAGTAAATCATGCATATGATGTATTTTTAATGGTAGTATGTATGCTCATAGAGCTATAAATTTGGTCCTGTCCATGCAAAATCCACCTGAGCCAACCCTAATAAGAGCCCTACCTAACCAATCAGTTAATTTGGGCTTGGATTTGATCTAAGCTTAGTTTTAAGCCCAAAGTTGAGTTTGGACTGGGTTTAGGATGATGTTGAACCAACCTAATTATGTATGTTTAGTAAGTTGTCTATATCCATTGATGCATCCTAATCTAGTGATTTGTATCATGTGATCTTTAAAGCATAAAATAAAAGTCTAAAACTATAAACACTTGCAGTCACTTGTCCCATGGAAAATCCTAAAGCAATAGACCCTTGCATATTTTACATTACTAACAACAACAACAACAACAACAAAAAGGAAGAAAAAGGAAAACAAAAGAAAAAGGTGATTTCTGTAAAGCATAAATTTAGTTTGATTTGGCTCAGATACAGCCTGAACTCAAAAAAAAAAAAAAAGTTTGGGCTTGGTTCAGGCTCAATGGGTTTGGGTTCAGTTCAAACTGTATTATTTTAAATTGGTAGAGTCCAAAATGAGTAAAACCTGGCTGTGCCCAGTTTATTGACAGCTGTAGCTCTCCATATATTAGGGTAGAAACAAACTGTAAATGTTTTATATCTGAAAGCAAATTGATTTGGTGACAGTTGTGAGCAGAGGCTACCTCCTGACTGGTTCTCTTTGGAAATCAACAAGTATGACCCTCGTAATATTGTTGGGCATAATTGTTGATCTCGTTATGTGCACGTGCATTTTTCTGTCTCATACATTGAATTGCTGAGAAGCATGTGGTGTTTCACTGATGAGATGCACAGAATCATATTCATATTGAGATACATTCCAAACTGGTCGTGTGATTTGGCAAACTGCACTTTTCCCCATGTACTTCATGAGATCCTGATTCCTACATAATGTTTCATGTGCCTAACAGATCTATTGCACGTGAAATAGGGGTGCAACTCGGTTCAGTTCGGTCCGGGTTGATGTCAACCCAAGACCAAACCGAAAACATACATAGTTAAACTGAACCGAACCGAACTCCATGAAAACTATTCGGTTCGGTTCGGTTCGGGTTAGACCAATATATTCTTATCTTAAACAATGGTTTTTTTTGTAATATATGATAAACTTTAAAAGTTTATCATATATTATATTATATATATATATATATATATATATATAACATACATTATATATTATAATATATATATATATATATGAATTCAGTTCGGTTCGGTTCGGTTCGGTTTAACCGAACATGAAACCCAAAACCGAACCGACCTAGTTCGGTTTAGGGATTTTTGGACCGAAACCGAACCGAACCACTATAAAATTGAACCAAACTGAACCGAAGTCGGTTCGGATTCGGTTTTAACCGGACCGAGTTGCACCCCTAACGTGAAAGGGAGAAAACTTCTCCTAAATCTAGCTTATTCTGGATGCTGCTACTGCATGTTAAAATGTGATCTGGGCATCAATGACTATGAGGCCTATATCAGTGGAAGCATCTGCTCACTTATCCCATCCAAAAAGTCCCATCAAGTGGAATGGACAGTCTTGAATGACTACCTTAGTTTTCTGTGTAGTTTGTTTATGCAATAGCCAGTACTAGGGCTGCAAGTTGGGTCGGTTAAAACCTAAACCGAACCGGTCCAACCCAACTTTGGGTTGGTTTGGTTTGGGTTATATAGTCTTTGGGTAGGTTTTGGTTCTAAAACTAGAGAACCGAATTTGTTTGGTTTGGTTTTGGATTGAAGGCTTGGGTTAACCGAACTAAACCGAAAACCAAACCGAATTTCCCAAGTATAAAACCGAACCGAACCAAACCGAAATATAATAATATATATAAAATATACAATAGATAAAGTTGTAATAATAAAATATAACTTATAAATTATAAGTTATAAAATAATGAATAAGATTATTATTTTATAAATCTTTGTAGTTAATTATTAAATTGATTCATGAGCTCAAAAGTGCGATCCAAAACAATTAACATATGACTTGGGATTCTTAGCTCTTTGCTCCATCTTATGTATGCATGTAAACTACTTAAGGGATTGGACCGCATGTAAGTGACGATCCTTTAAATTTGTTGTGTGTATTTTTAAAATTTTTTTTTTTTTGGCAAGTGGGAATCTCTCTCTTGATAATAGGTTTTAAGTATGGGAAAATAACCCAAACCGAACCTAATTTTGCAATTCGGCTCGGTTTGGGTTGGGTTACGGGTTTTCTTTAAATAATTGGCTCGGTTTTCATTTTGGGTGTTTCGGTTCTGAGGTCAGTTCGGTTCGGTTTGGGGCCGACCATCAGTAACCTTGGTTTGGTCTTGGGTTGAGGCCAACCCGAACCAAACCGCACCGAGTTGCAACCCTAGCCAGTACCATATAGGCCCTTGAACCAGGCCTTATTTTCATTAGTGGATTCCATGTGTGATTATTTCCCAGCTGGCATACTATGACCATGATGAAGATATTTGGATATTTTGCTATCCAATGTGGAATATAGATCACCTCATTCTTGGCCAATAGAAAGGATGTAAAAAATGTAAATAACTTGGGATGGTTGTAAGAATGAAGTTCAAGGGTTTTAGATAATCACTGGATACTTGGCTGGGTCAAAATTCAATTTTTAATTTGCTGCAGATCACAGAGGCCTTCAGGTCATCACTGACAGCACTTCTTCATCTGATTGTGTAAGCATGTAGGAATTTTTGGACTAGCATTTGATGCTTCTTTATTCTTTTTAGTGAACACTATTTATTTGTAAAATGAAGAAGAAAAGTATTCTATGCTTTTTGATTGGGAGGCGATGTAGGGTATCCAAATTTGTGCAGTAAATAAATAAATAAATAAATATATATATATATATATATATATATATATATATATTTTTTGTTAGATAGACTTTTAGGGGTGTGGTTCTTTTTTCTCTTTTTACATGTAAAATTATGCTAGGTTTCCTTTGTCTAGTAATATACATTACCTAATTACTGTTGTATCATGGATTCTTTGCAGTCCATTCCTGAACAAGATGACCATCTTCAAGATGAAGCGCATGCTCTACAACCATCTGCAGACTTGGAGCCTGGAACTGAAACAGATGTGATGCAGTGGAACGTCTTACAGTTTAACACAGGTTCAACAACCCCATTCATCATTAAATGTGGAGCAAACTCTAATTCGGAGCTTGTCATCAAAGCAGATGCCCGAGTACAGGACCCTAAAGGAGGTGAAATTGTGAGAGTTGTCCCAAGGCCAACCGTTTTGGCAAGTATGAGCTTGGAGGAGATGAAACAAGTATTTTCCCTGCTCCCTGAAGCTCTAAGTTTGCTTGCTCTGGCAAGGACTGCAGACGGAACCCGAGCCAGGTATTCTAGATTGTACAGGACACTGGCGATGAAGGTCCCATCTTTAAGGGATCTAGTTGGTGAGCTTGAAAAAGGGGGAGTACTGAGAGATACAAAGCAGTGACTGATGAGTTTCGTATAACGTATACCTCTTTCGTTTTCTCAATATAATTTTGAGGTGACCTAATTTATCTTGGGAATGATTTAGTTTTGTAAGCTAAGCTCATTTTTGATCATTTGTAATCAATATGAACCCGATCAGGGTATCGATTTAACAGGATGGTAGCCAAGTTGGCTGGCACTACTCCGGATTAGATTTTAAACACAATTCGACAGGAGCTCCATTACGCAAGATGGGCTCCATAAGGTACACCCATTTACGGTGAAATCCAAATGATATAGACATGTTTCCGAATTTCCCAGTTGAAACCGTTTCTTCTTTCTGTAAACCATTATGTTGTTAGGAATGGATCTCTTGAACACAAAGGTTTGAAACTGATTAATGCACCCCATCACTAAAAAATGTCATGGGGCTCAAAACTTCATCACTCAGAATGCCAATTCCGTTGAGTTCCCAAATTTTGCATGGGTGGGATTAGGTCTCCAATCACTGTTTTTTCAACTTCCTACGATCACAAGCAAGTCAATGCAGAGCTCATTCCTTTGAACCTCTTAAGGGGTGAAAACTAGGAATTTCAAATCATCTCCTCATCTAAAAAGATGAAGATCAACAAGAAGGGGGCATTAGGCAACCATCTGACTCAGCCATTGGAATTTCTTTGTGAAATTTCTCTACCCAATCTGAAACGTTGTGTGCACTAAGGTTTTAGTCTTAACCTTTTTGAGACATAAAAAACCTGTGACACCAATCAGAACAAGCATAAGGAGGCCAATTAGATTATTAATTTTGTGATTATTGATCATGTAGAGTAATTGAGGGACCAAACAGATTTTTCGTGGTTGTGTTGTTAATATCTATTAGAGAGAATATTTCTATTCTTGTAAAATAACACTAGTCTCAAAACCTCCAAGGTCTCAGGGTCATATCTCAGGTGTTGCAAACAAAAGCTTGATTGCAACATTGGCTTACCAAAACGGATCTGCTGCTGAGCACTATTGGATTTGAGGAGCTCTTCGCAAGGCTCAACGATGTCAAGCTTACTGGGTAGAAGTAGAATGAGGGAGAACACTATGGAGAAACCGGCAAGCAACCAATCTTGGGAGAAGGCGAGGAGTTAGTGAGGGATAGAAGTACTAAAGGAGGGTTGTTGGACTAGCGCAGGGTGTTGTCAATCAATTCAAATGTTCTAGAGCAAACAATTTTCAATCAAAAGACTCTCAAACCGAATCTTGTCCAACGCCTATCAAAACCCATGAGAAGAATTTCATTTCAGTTTTTCATATCCTAATTCACTATCAAAAGAAGATAAATTCGAACGATTACCATCAATAAGAAATTTCTACTTACATCGAAGGCATTGCTGATGAGTTCTCAAAGACATATCTCCTTATTGCTGAAGAAGGTGTTGATGATGACGCTGAGAAGCTGATTGATCTCAGGCTGGAATGAAAACGTCTCGGTCTCTTCACATATGAACATTTGCCACTGCAGCAAACCTTGTAACACTTCTTAGAGCCGACAAAATGCCACCCGACCCGACGGGTCAACCTGATTATAAACGGGTTGGGTTGACCCGTTTATTAATTGGGTTGGGGTCTCCCGAACCCGCCAGTAATCGGGTCAACCCGATTATGACCCGCCAACTCGACGGGTAACCCGATTTTAAAAAAGATGGCAAAAGTGTCATGTTTCAACCCGATTAACCCCAAAACCCGACTTGAACCCGGTACAACCCGATCCAATTAACCCCCCAACCCTATTTTAATAATATTTTTTGAAAAATAAAAATAATAATAAACGAGTTGGCGGGTTGAACCCGTTTATTGGCGGGTTGGGGGTTTTCCAACCCACCTTAATTTATTCCAACCCGATTATGACCCACTTAACCCCCAACTCGATTATGAACCGACCTGAACCCGACACAACCCGACTCGTTGCCAGCTCTAACACTTCTGCTATAGGTGTAATCAAGCAGACGATGCGCTTTAATTCTTTGAAAGAATGAAATGAAAAGCTTCGATTTTTCAATATCCAATCCAGAGGTAGAAAGCTAAATGATATTGATGAGATATTTATATAGAATATCTAAAGAGCTTCTGGGTTCGTCTTTCTCTGATGAGATTACCATAAAGAGACTGGTATTAGTATAACAAAGAGTCAAGATTATTATGAAGTTTAGTTGATTGAAAGTCATCCCGCAATTCTGGACTCTTCTTGGTATCTCATCGATTCCAACATGATAAGGGGTAGATAGCATTGGCACGGGAGAGAATAAGGTAATGGGATCGAACATGAAGGCCCATGCATTTGACAGTGTTGGAATCCATGGGATCAAAGTCGGAGGGCTTCATTGAAGTGTTGGTGGAAGACGAGAAGTAGAAAACAGGGGTGTGATATGTTCAATAACAAAAACGATATGTTTTTGGAAAACGACATGCGGGATTTTTTTCCGTAAGTCATTTTCTAGAAAAGAGCTATATTTTAGGAAAACAATTTTACATCATATTAGAAGCTGTTTGGTAACGTTTTTTTTAAAAACAGTTTGAAAACTAAAAACAATTCTAACCGTTTTTGGGTTTTTTAAAACAAGTGACAAGAAACCCGTTTGGTAACAATCACTGTTTTTTGGGTTTTTGAAAACACGTGACAAGAAACCCGTTTGGTAACAATTGATAAAAAAAAAAAACGATTCAAGTTTTTAAAATCAACAAATATGCATTGCCATAGCTTTAACTTTATTGATAAAATATACAAGTTTTGGCCTTCCCGTGCCAAAAATTTAACTTTATTGAGAATGCTCTTGTGGATGTGATCACCGGAGCTTGGACTGAATCATCGCTGGTGCAAGGACGAGAGACACGGAACTGAAAACCATCGAGGGAGACATTGGAGGTGGGAAAGGAAGTAGAAGAGGACAAAGCAGCTCCGGCTCGGTGTAGACGAAGCTGGTCCTTGAAGGATCTCCAATTCTTTCTGTTGCTACTTGCTACTGTTACCGATTGTCCCTTATTTGTGCAGAGCCTGACTCTTCGTCTTCGATGATGTCGAGGAGGGGTCGACTGACTTGGAGTGATGCTGATTTGCTTTCACACCCAAGAATTGCACCTAGGGTTAGACCCGTTAAAGCATCTCTCCGATTGTTATCATGTTTGGGTCTCAGAACATCTCGTAGGTTTTACTTGTAGAGAATCGAGATTTGGTTGGAAAGATTTGTTCTCCCACGATTACCGTGGGCAACACCTTCCATGAACGAGATTTAATCAAAAGAACAAGAGAATGAAGAACAGAAGCGAAATCAGCCCTAAAATCAAAGGATCCCCAAATCCCAGAACCTCAGTTTCAATATCTACAAGCTCCAGATCTACAAAAGCTAAGACTTGAAATCCTGAACCAATCCAAAGTACCTCGAGAACAACCAAATTTTCCGGCGACTCTTAAATCAGAAAAGACAATTGAAAAAAAAAGCTTAGAATGAAAGGAGAAGAATCAGACACAGAAAGAGATTCACAGGAAAGAGATGAAAAGATCAACTCACTCATGTATCAAACGGAAGTTAACCTAGAACTATGTGAATTCCAGATCACCAGATGCGTTATAACGCAATGTGGAAGAGATTTTAAACTTGATTCGTGAATGAAATCAATAAAACAACCACTAAAAACTCAATCGAAACCAACCATGGTTTATTGACTTCAGAGAAGAACTCACGGACTTCAGAGAAGAACTTCAGAAGCTGTTACAGAGACCAGGGTTTATTGACTTAAGAGAAGAACTTCATGATTTCTGTCGTCTGTGTGAAGAAGAGCGACGAGAGGAAGAAGCTTCTTCTCTCAATTGGATGCCCAGTCGTAGGAAGAAGAGTTTTGTCGTGTGAGGAAGAGCGACGAGAGGTTTTGCATCGAAGAGAAAATAAATAAGTTATTACAAAAATAGCATCCAACAAAAAACGGTTCATCGTTTTCAAGAACGAAATTTTTCGGTTTCTGAAAACCGGGCTATTTTTCAACCATTTCTCTGAAAAACGGTTTGAAATTTCTTGCAACCAAACACGTTTTCGGTTTTTTGTTTTCAAAAACTAAAAAACTGTGTTCAAACACGTTACCAAACACCCTCTTATATTTTACATGAAAACAAACACTTGAAAAGCCCCATTTTGCCCGGAAAACATTTTCCGCGTTAGATTTTACATTGAAACAAAAGGAGGAGCCTAAGTTCAAAAAAAAAAAAAACGGTATTCTCAAAACTCAGTTACAATCAAAACCCCGGATCCCACCCTCAAAATTCGAATAAAATACAAACCACTCCTCAAACAGGCCTCTTCCTCCCCCTCTGACTAAACGAGAACATAATCAGTAACGTCAGCGAACCTTTTAGGAGGGGATTTAGCAATGAACCGCGCTACGCTTTCAAGTTGAATTCCTCGTCACATGAGCTGGCCCTTTTATTAAACAAGCGAGATCGAAAAGACCAAAATACCCGCGTTCCTACACGCTCCTTCTGAAACGGGAGGAGAAAAGAAAATTGGAAGAGACAATAGAAGCTGCGAAGGTACGAAAGCTGCCATTTCAACAAAATGCGTGTGCTATTTGGTCCAACGAGTTATCGGACCTTTCCCTTTTCAGTCACTTCTTCGCATCGCTTTCTCCTACGGGGAGGGAGGAACCAGATTAGGCGACAGAGTCGCCGGAGATGGACGAAGACAGCAAGAGAGCCGAGGCTGAACGATGTTTAGGAATCGCAGAGAAGCTCCTCTTGGCTCGAGATCTCGTCGGCAGCCGGAATCTTGCCTTGCGTGTTCAAGAGTCCGACCCGCTTCGTGACGGTTCCGATCAGATCCTGGCCGTCGCCGACGTACTACTTGCCGCCGAGAAGCGGATCAACAACCACCTCGATTGTTACGCGATCTTACAACTTCAACGTCAATCTGATGATCTTGAACTCATCAAGAGACAGTACAGGAGACTGGCATTGCTTTTGCATCCTGACAAGAACAAGTTCTCCTTCGCCGATAACGCCTTCAAGCTCGTCGCCGATGCTTGGGCTGTTTTGTCTAATCCGTCTAAGAAGTGTCTGTATGACAATGAGCTCAATCTCTTCTCCAAATTCGATTCGGTCGTTTTGAACGACGAATCAGAACGACAACAACAGCAACGGATGAGTCGGAGTCCTAGAAATAAGAAGAGAAAGGCATCAGAAGGGCAGAATCGTGGTTGTGGACCTTCTGGTAATGCATGTCCTTTGCCGTTGACGAGTTTCTGGACGGCTTGTCCGTATTGTTATTTTCTCTATGAATACCCTAGAATTTATGAGGATTGTTGTCTTAGGTGTCAGAATTGTCAAAAGGGGTTTCACGCTTCTTTGATTCCGTCTCCCCCTCCGATGGTTCCCGGGAAAGAGGCGTATTTCTGTTGTTGGGGATTTTTCCCGCTAGGGTTTTCCGTACCCAATTTAGATTGTGGTACTAGCAAAGGCTTTCCTAATTCAATGCCCTTCCCGCCTGTGTTTCAATGTCCTCCGCAACCGGCAGAGAGAGGGAATGCTGCTGTGCATAAGACTAGTTTACATGATGAAGACAGCTGGATGGGAAATTCGGAAGGAAGTGGGGATGCGTCGGTGGAATGGAGCAGCAGAAAGAAAGGAAAAGCTGTGAATGCTAAGGAGAGAGCTTCTTCGAGGAGGAATGCTAGAAAGTCACAATGGGGTAAAGTAAACGAGGGAGAGCAGAATTCTCCAGGATTGGTGAAAGATAGTAGTGAACCTTTAGATGGGTCTGTAATACCAGGAGGGATTGATGGAATAGAGGTGCCCAGCATTGCACAACCTCAGATGAGGAATAATAATATGGCTGTAAAGAATACAGAGAAGGATATGGGGAAAGGGCCTGAAGGAAATAAAGAGGAAATGAATTCAGCACAAACATCGGGTGAGCTGGATTTGAATGTAGAAAACACAAATGAGAGTGGAGACGTGTCTGCAATGAGTGACGGAATGTGGACTGTAAGTGGAGAGGAAGAAGCAACTGCAGGGACTGGCTTCTTTGAAGGACTGGATGATATTCTAGCTGGTCTACCAATACTTAATGTTGTAGAGGAAGAAAAGGTTGAGGCTGCGTAGTTTGGGAAGTAGAAATGCTGTTGTTGTTCGCATGATTCTCACATGGGTTGATGTAGCAAAGAACAACCAGAATTTTTCTTTAACTGGTAAGTCAAAAATGTATATTTTGCTGCAGTAATGTGATTAAATATGTCTCTATCCGTTTTAGCTAATTTATTTTCATCTGATATTTTCCTTTGATAAAACACTGATAACAATAAAACCAACTCCATAATCAGGATCTTGTCGACCGATGCTATCTTCTCCTCTCTGATGCCCGCACAAAATTTTCAGAGAATTGGAGCGGCTGTCATAAACATCACCATAACTGTGAAGTAGCCATGTCAATGAATGCAGTCATATATTACTACTAATTTTGCATGAGTCAGTTTTTCATCAAACTTGTTTATTGATGTAATAGTGAACCAGTCAAAACTGTTAAGTGGAGCTGAGTAACAGAAATTTTAGATTCTTTTCATCAAAACCGCTTGGATACAAGAGTTAAACTACTTGTGATGTGAGGCTGCATTATGAGTTCTAAATTTTGGATGGAAAAACATATGATGACATGGAAATGATAGTGCCATGGCATCTTATTCATGCGCTTCTATTCATTCAACCATCTTAGTATTGAACTTCTTTTTGTGAGAGAAAAGATGAGCTATGGTCTATGGTAAATAAGAAAGCTTATTTTCCGCTCTTCCTTAAAACTTCCTTCTCCCAATCTCAGTGAAGACGATTCTTCTCTGGAGAAGATTGAAGAGCAGAATAAAAAGGAACAGGAGTAGAAGAAACACTGATCTAGTAATCCCTTTCCTCCCATTGTGTTTCATTTTCTATTTTGTCTGGCTAGATGTTTTAAGATGCCTTCTTATTTTCCTGTGAAGTTTCTTATATAATAACATTATGGCCTGTGGTTTTTGAAATTTAGTGTTGCTTAAGCAATTACTAACATTATATCACTCTGTATAATTTTCATATATTTTGTTTGTGACATTCTCACACAAAGCCTTCACTTTTTTATTTATCTTCTTCTCTTATTCAATTATAGGATTGCAATGTCAGTACCATGATTGATTTTGCTTGTTGATCATGTGATATTATACAAGCGTCACAAATACCTGATTACTGTTTATGTTGTCAAATTCTATTGCATTGCACAGGAAATGAATGATCAAAGAGAAGTTTGTTTTGTAATGAACCAAATGTAGGTATCACCTTTTCTAGTTGAATATACACTTTAAGGCAAAGTGCAGTGAACTCAATAGCAATATGAATGTAAGATCTGTGTACATTGTAACCCTCGTTTTCCTCTTAGTCTCTGTACTTTGGCTATCCATAATTATTTCTTGTTGCTACGTGTGTAAAGGGAGAAAATATAGAAAAAACAAACTGATCAGATGTAGTTATGTCAAAATTAGCTGATGATCTGTAAGGACGAATCAGCTTAAGTTATCAAAGGAAAGAAATCAGAAATTAGCTGATGTTTTTCCCTTTAATTATAAAAAATAAAAAGGAAGAGATCAGCATAATTTATTATCTAACTCATGCTTATAGTCATAAATGTAAGCCATCTAGTTGACTAAATTGATGTTGGCGGCTATGTGAGCGAGAAGCTTAATCCATCATATGCAAATATGTGAGCTTCTGTAATTTGTGCTTCTGTGATATGTGAGCTTCTGTGAGGTAAATATGCAGATCAAGAAAACTTTTTCTCTAATTGGTGCTTGCACAAATATTTGAGTTCTTGGACATTGCCTGAGGAATGATTCAACACTTGGGTGACCATACAGGTATTTAAAGCATCTCATTCAGGGATTTATGGCTTCATTAACAATCCATTCTTACATGTCTTACTGAATTTTGTAGCTTCTGATCCATTCTGATGATGCCCAGACAATATGTATACTTTTACATATTCTATCATGACTTGGATTACTATGTTCTTAAATTTTTTAGATTGGATTTACATTTATATGGAAGTATCAATAAAGCTGTTGTGAAAATTGAATATGGCAGACAAAGAGAAACTTTCTGACATGGTGTTGCATAGGTTTTTGATCTGTTGATCATACACAAATTAGTGATGCAACTTCTGTTTTCTCTGGTTAGAAGGGCTGGTATGGGGTGCTCCTACATTTTATTAAGCAGCATTCTGTTAAATTATTTGCGTCAGTCTGGAACTTGGTTCATATCCTGCTAGTATGCTGTTAACACGTTTACCAATAAAAGAATAAGAAGGGAAGAGAGAGAAGAAGAAGAGGAAAAAAAGGAGGGTTGGGGGCGTAACCTGGTGTATATTTGGTCACAGCAAGGTCCTGGGATGGGCAGATTGGTAACAGACCTTGGCTTTAACATTTTTTTGCAAGATGACGAGGTTCAGACGTCAAATACATTTCTCATGTTGGCAGTGTAGGACTTTTACTATCACAGCTAATGGTGATAAAATTTGATTTTTGTATCTTCTAGGTTATATGATCTTCTAAGTACTCCAAAATATTCATTTAGACATGTTAAAAATATGATTATGGTTATGGAATAAGTATTAGATCCAATGATTATGGTTATAGAATAAGTATTAGATTCATGCTAAAATATGATTTTGGTTATAGAATCTGTATTAGATCCTTCACTACTGTGCCACACACACATTTTTTAAACTAATTTTATTGTTATTTTCTTTATTCTATCCAGATGCCTCTAATATCTAGGTGAAATTGATATTATATATAGCTTATATCATATTTTTGCCATTCTTGTCTTAAACAAGTACACAATGTATTGTATTGGGTTAAGATGTGAGGATTAAGAAGTCTTAAACATCTATACCCACCAAGGTTACCGTTTCAGTGCTGACCAGGGCATGAAAAGAAATTTTTGCGGTGCAAACATTTGAAAATAAAAAAGAAAAAAATGGGTTTTTTTTGGATTCTGAGAAATTTTTCCCAAATCGAGCGAAATTTTGCTTCGTATTGTAAAAAAAATATTTGTGTTTCCCCCAATTCGCTTGGCATGTCGTTGCGTTTCAATCATGCTGTTTGAAATTTCGCTCGATTTCTTGAAGGACAATAATCCCACGAAAAGCATCGTTGGGGTGTCTTAGAGAGAAATTTTGCTGAAACGAAAAACACTGATACACACATCTGCTCCCAACGCTTGCACTTGAAATCATGCAACATAGGTTATGGTTGTGTACTGTGTAGTTTAAATTTGCCGTGCAAACATGCTTTGAGATGTTAAACGCCCTCTTCTGGGTCTCTTCCCGAATTTGTAGATCCTGCCTTTGTTGGCATGTAAGCTCATACTCAATAGCCTGCTCGATGTCAAAATACTATCATACCAAGGCTGTGTAAGGTCCTATTGTACTGGCAGTAAAGTTATTGGCTATTTTGCCCAAGTTCTGGGTTTTTAGCCCTCTTTCACCTTTCCAGGATGCTCGTGAGGCTAGGTATTTGTTGGGCTAGGCCCTCCTATGGGGAGGTGGTCCAAGGATCAGATGCCTAACATATCTATTGATAAATATGGATCCCCATTTAAAAGGTGCCATTTACTTTATTAGGAACTGCCTCATCATATTATATTGCAGTGATAGAAAAAGATTCTATTGTTCTAGGAGAATAAGAACATTTACAGGGTGGCATTCAATGTCTAAATTCTTTATGAAATGGTGGTTAAATTTAGATTCTTGTCTGTCCTCTAGAAGAAAAGCTCCTTTAAAAACCATGCATGGATGAAAGCAATCAGCACAAGAATCATATTATTCTTTTTGCGGTGATGTGCTAAATGAAATTTTTTTTTGTTGTTGCTGAAATTGATAATTCTTTCTTTTTTTTAATGGAAAGCCGAGATAAGATCTTTGATGAAAACATTGTTACAAGAGGACACTGGGAGACAAAAACCCCAACAATCTAGTTGTAGTTCTGAACAATGGTGTCCGACCCTGTGCCAAAGCAGCATGAAACCACATGAAGAACAGTGGTAAAGTCGGACAATGGGTTCGTCAAAAGACTGATTGCAAATCCCATTAACGGGAGAAAAGGCTTCGTCGAAGACAAGATAGCCAGAAAAGGAATGCTCGGTGAATTGAGACACATCTGGACACAGAACTGCACCTGGACTATGGGAGTCAAGGGCCTCCGATACCTAACGATACAAAACCAAACTAAAAACAGCACAGTAAAACTTGATAAATACCCAACCAAAAATATCAAAAGCAAATACATTATCACCAAGATCAAATCTAAAAACGACCAATGAACACTGCTTGAGATGACCAAGGCCATCGCCAAGAACCACCACCGAACCCCACCGGAGAATAAGGAAAGGTATAGTGGTAAGGACTCCTGCAAGATTCACCGCCTCTTTAGTGCAATCACAAACCTGACGAATCCCAAAAGCTTTACCATCTGCAACCTCCCTTCATCGTCCCCGTCAAGGTCGTTCGATTCATCCTCTGTCCCTTCAGCCATTTGTAAGGAAGTAATCTGCAACCACAAAATCCATACGAACAAAAACCTTTCTTCTTATTTGCTAGAGCCCAAAACACCCGAGGAGGTGAACCTAGAAGCCAAATCCACAGCTACACCAGAGCTAATTGAGATCAAACAGAGCAAAGTCACAGGATAGAAATAGGACCTGCAGGAATCAGGAGAGAGCAACCGGGAAATGGAGGGAGAGAAGCCAAATTGCTAGTCCCAATTCATTAGACGGAAGTGGAAACCTAGGGGAGAGGACAGCCAAACCTCAAAACTAGCGGCAACCACTGAAACTATAGAAGAAACCATCCTTGAGTCTGCAGAAGAATCGCCTTGAATCGACCTCCGGTGAGGGTTTTAGGCTTCAAAATCACCCTCCGGAGAGGGTTTCACGAAGTAGAAACTAGGGTTTCACGAAATCGCCTTTCGGGGATGGATTGAGAGGCCGGAGGGTGATGAGAGAGTTGGACGTAAAAGGTTTTGATGATTCTTGATTCCAAGACTTTCTTAATAATGAATAACCCTCTAATGTTTCAAGAATAGTTTTTAAATAAAAAATAAAGACCACCTAATTTTATAATTGTTAAATCGAAGAAATAACTATTGCTTTAATTATTAAAATTGGGTGATACAAAAAGCTTTACGAAAAAGCATTGTCACATGTAAATCAACTCCTAGCTGTGAATTAATGCTTTTTTACTTAAATGCAAATAGATACTAAAATTATTCTACTTTCTCCCCTTTGTGGTGTTTGCTGGGATCTCAAGTCACATATAATCAATTTTCCAATCACAGCAATGTTAATTCAATCCATGTTTTTTTTAAGGTCTTCCTATCGATCTATTAGGCCTTTTGTTATGCATCATTTCCCATCTTCTTATATAGGTGCATCTCATGCATCTCTATCTCTGGGCCTTGTAAGCTATTGCTAATGAGAAGATGATCAGAGATCATGTCACTTGCTCCCCTTAACCAAATGTCATTACAATTGGGGATTCAGGTTTTTTAATTTATTTATTTGAAAATAGTTTGGGGCACAAGCATCATGCAATCTTGAGCTTGAAAGTGCCACGAACGAGAATGAAATCGTCTATCGCCTTTCCTTGAACTGCTCCCTGATGCAACCATGAGATGCTGTCATGTGGAGCATCTCACGGTTAGTGTTTTGTCATGTAGGTCCCATTTGAAAACATTTAAAATAATATAAAAACACTGGCCGTGAAATGCTCTACATAGTAGTATCTCACGATTGGATCAAAAAGCATTTCAGCGAAAGGCAAATGACGATTTCTTCCTCCACGAACAGTAGCAAGATTTGATCTTTAGAAGCACTAGTTTTTGTCCCTTCTTAACATTTTCCTTTCCTACAAAAGAAATGAATCTTGTGATCACTAAAATTGGGTTTAGAGGCGGAAGAGCACTTCGTATAAGAAGACCCACCGCCCGGTTTCTAAGGGCAAGTGAGATTCGATGTTCTTGATGGCGCGTTTTCGTACGAAATCGCAAGATCAGATAATCCATCTTCGGCCGTTGGATTCAGGGGACCTAATTGTAAGGGTCGAATCTTAAAAGAAGCGCTTTGGTTGAAGAGCTCCCTGCACCCGCTGCGCAGAATCAGGGGCAGGGGAAGGGACAAAAATATCCAAAGGCGTGCATCGCGAGGGGATGAAATCGTCTCCCTTGGATATGAATGAATTTTGAATCAGCCATTGATCACGTCATCCATCTCAAACTGTAAAAGCAGAAGGAGAAACGCTAGCCTTTCCCAGATTCTGGTTTTCAAATGTCGCTGTCGCTGCTGCTGCTGCTGTAGCTGGGCTGCCTTTCAGTTCTGCTTAAATCAGCGTTTGACGCTTTGCTTCCTCCTCTTCCTCTGCCTTGCTCTTGTGAGTAATACCGTTCTTCCTTTCTTTGTTTATTGCGATTTTGCGTTGATGCTCCTCTCGTGTTTTAATTGTGGAGTTTTTCTTGTGATTTTGACAGATCTAGCGTCTCTTGTGGTTGTTTTAAGGTTCGAGCTCCTCCCCAGGATTAAGTTTATGTATGGATTACACCTCTCTTTTATAGCCTGATAGTTATTTTTCCTGATTTTAAAGCTTGCAAGTCTGTGTCTTACGCTGGAATTTTTTTTCTGGTTTTGTTTTGTTACTTTCTTGTTAGTTAGTTGGATTTGGACTTTGTTGCGATGTTAGATCTTAGGAGGCGTTGCTGTTAAGCTACTATGAGAGGTGCACGCCTTACAAGTAAGAGAAATCACGTCAGCAAGGATACTGAGAAGGACTTGGGGGTTAATCGATTGAAGGTGGACGTCATTTGGGGGGATGTAATATGGGTCAAGCTCAATGGCTGTTCATGGTGGCCCGGACAGGTTTGTTAGATTCCTTTCTGGTTTATTGCCTTTTAATGATGTTTGTTGTTGCCATCACAAATGTATTGCATGCAAAATCAATTTTGATAATCCCCATTTTTAGTAGGTTATTGACGAGAAGACTGTGAGCGGGTGCAGTAAGCTCAATAATAATTCAGAGGGGGAAGTTCTTGTTCGACTGTATGGAAGCTATAATTAGTCAGTTGTCTCACCTATGCTTGACCTTTTTATATGTGCTTTTATTTCCTTGTAGTTCCTCAAGATGTTGATCTCTATTGGATTTGTTTCATGGGAAAATTTCTTCTAATTTTATACATCTTTAATATTAAGAAAAAAAGAAGAAGAAGAAAAGAAAAAATTAGAGTATGTTTGATGAATTACATTATACATCAAAAAGTTATGTTCATATAGCTTCGATTCTTATTTTTGTCTTGTAGCTTGTATGTTGACCCTGCAAAATACCGGGATGAATTTGAGAATGTGAGTGTTAACTGGCACTCTATTTCCTTTTTCTGAAGTGTCTTTAGTTTTATTAGATTTTTTTTTTGTCATTCTCGTTTTCCCAGCATCTAATTTTACTGTATATTTGAATATTATTCAGATACTCAAGCAAACTAATGGTAGTCATCAGGAAATATTTCAGAAATCACTAGAGCATGTAAGGTTTTAAGCCAGCTAATATGAAGGTTCTCAATTTGCTCATTCGTAAGTCTTGTAGGACATGAATAATCTTGAAAGCTCGTAACTGATAGTTTCTCCTCTGATGTTGGACCTGATGCTAGGATCTTTCTCAGATCAAATCAGGTAGATTGAAGAGACGAGCGTCTGAACGTAGAGGTTAGCATTTTCCATTTTTTTTTTGCCTTTGTCACTTGGTTCATGTTCTTGAACACATTCTCTCTTCTTTCTTATTATCTCTTGCACATTATGTCCATACTCCATAATTTTCCTTTAGGTTCCAGTTTTAAGCAAATAGGTTTGGATTGTCTAGAATGAATAATTTTCTTTTCTTGTTTTTAGAATGATTCTGGCAAGTTCTGAATAAATGGATTTTGCATGGTCCAGAATAATTAATTTTCATTTTAGTGATAGTGATTAATTTCTTGTGACACCAGCATATCAAGAATTTGCAAAAGGTGTAAACGCTCATTTTTCTAGAGGATGCCAAGGTTTTCTATATTAGAGTCACATTATAAGACTAGTGAATCGAAGAATCATCTAAATATTAATTATCATGGGTTCATACACTTGGGTGAAAACAGTGTCCACTGAACTACTTAAGTTGGAATTTGGTTTTTGGTTTAACTTAACTTGTATATGTGATCTTTTATTGTAGTTTAAGTTGACACTTCATAACTATTAAGCCTCCAAGAGATTTGCTCAACCCAAACTTCTAAGTGATAATCATTGACAAGTCATCCTCGGCATTAGTAGGATGATATCCCAAAGATTTAATGTCCCATGTTCCAATTTAAAATGAAATTCTGTCTGAACCATGTTTAGAACCCAAGAATGCATGAAAGATGATCTTTGCTTAATATGCGGATACTCCTTTAATAATAGATGACATAGGACTTCCAAGTGGGCACCCATTTAAAGTTTTTCTTGATAGAATCATCGTATCAAGCCCACGACACTACATCTCACTTAATAATTGCATTGAAGGAAAATAAAGCATAGATCCCAACTCTTTCTAATATTTGATGAAACTGAAATAGTAATGCAACAAAATAAAAACCGGGGAAGCAATGGACGTTACCACATCCATAATAATTGATGTGGTAAATCTAGTGCTCATGATCATCCTTCTATTCCTTGGTCCCAAAGCCCATCCCCATGTATTCTAGCATGTCCTTTACTCTCCTATGGACCAACATAACCATTTTGATCCCCACCTATAAATGTCTTCTTTCAATTAGGAAATTCTTGAATTTAACCATCTATTTATTTCCAAAGCTTTTCTTAATGTTTTCTTCTAATCCTATTTACGGTGCATAGGCACTACTGAGTCACTGACTCTAAGAAATCCCTTCTTAAAACTTATTCAACTATAAATAATACATTGTTAATTTGTCTAACACCTATAATGTTATTATTCATTTCCTTATCTATCACCGTGCCTATGCTAGTTCTATTGTTACCTTTCCCTATATATTAATTTTTTTTAATTATCATTCTCTTCAGCTTTGTATACATATTATTTATTCTCTGATAGACACGTTATATTAATTTTCTCATTTACTTCATCACATATGCTACTCATTACACCTTTCCTGTCAAAATCCTTACATTATAAGTAGCTAGGGTAAACCTACTTTCTTAGTTTAGCTTCTTTATTTACACTGTCCATTTTCCTACTAGTTTTTCCTATTATAGGTAGAAAATTATACTGATATAGGTTCTTGGAAATTGAAAGGCTTTGTAAGATTGATTCAGAGCATCATGTTGTCATGCCAACCTTCAGTTCTTTTCATGGGTAGATTTTAACAATGAAGTGGGAGATTAGCTTGCAATGAAAGGGATCGGAAGGAAACTTATGATTCTGGGCAAAGGGTTCATGCTGAAAATAGTGTCTTTTTTCAATTTCATGTTGTCTTCTTTCAATTTTGTATTTTGGGCCTTTTGGGCATTAATGTACCATCTCAGTACTTTCTTATACTAAAGATTTCATTCATTCATTAGAAAAAATAAAAGAGCAAAGAAAGAAAGACCAACAAAAATATGTAAGGGAGCTGATAAAGAGACATGCAGATTCTAATTCCCAAGAAACACTTGTAATTGCTGAAAAATGATCAAAGAACATGAAAGAACTCTGGGAGTAGAGCAAAACCTCACAAACTGGTCCAAAGGATGGTACCAGTTGGTCTATCATCCAATTGGTCCAAAGTCTTTCCTTTGTATATTCTATAGTTTCGATCCCAAGGGCACAAAGGATAAAGTGTCCTTAGCAAGTTGTTGTCTTGCGGTAATAAATCTTGGAAGATTATTTTACATGCTATTTGTTAGTATCTGTCAAGGTAGTTCCATAGAAGACTGTCTCAGAATGTTGGTACTGAGGTCTTTAACATTGCTTTGGTGTAAGCTTCTAAAAATTTGAATCTTTTGGAAATTATAATTCATTTCTCGAAGGATAATACCCCAACTTTAAGAAAGTGGAATTTTTTATGAGATTAGTGTTGAGTGAATTTAAGAAAGGAAAATAAATGATTAGAACCCAAGGGGTTGGCCCCACGCTTTTTTGCAATGCATTTTCAAATCTCTCAACAAAAAACAAAGTGGGTAATTTTACTCCTCTCCTTTCTGAAAAAGGGGTGGGTCCTGCTCTTTTTTCATTCTCTAGGTAATATAGCTCATAAGGATGCAGGAAAAGTAGCTTTTACTGCATTCTCTATATTCTCTTGACATCTAAATACAGCATGAAAATTCCAGCACCCTCAAATTCTAAAGGATGCTATTTACTTTCTAATCACACCAAAATTTGTATGTTTACTACTTATGAGTGTAATAAATTATAAAAAATGAAAGGCATACAGAGTTTAATATTTAGTTGGAAGAATCACACTGATTTAAATTTCCAGTGAAGAACCTCCTTAATGAAGGATTTTTTGAACACACTGATCTATATTTCCAGTGAAAATCACAGTTGGATTATGAAGTAATAATGAAAGTTTTTTGTCCCAGAGATTATTTATGGTGGTGGCTGTTTTTCTCTTTTTCGAAGAACCTTGGACTTGTGAAAAGAAATTGCAGAAGATTCATAAATAGCAGTGCTTACAATATCGCTGGGATGGGGAAAAATTGAGCACTCTCTCCATTGCCAAAATTTTTTTTTTTTTTGCACACTCATTTATGAGAGCTGATACATAACACTGTGTTAGGAGAATTATGTCATCGAGCACATGTACTCTAGTCATCCGAGGATTGGGGGTGATGGTGATGACTTCGAGCCAGCATCATATTTTATTGTGGATATGAGTCATGTTTATCTTTTATTATTCTACATTGCTCTAATAAAATGATGTAATGAGCCTTATATGCTTTTTATGAACTGAATTTGTGACATCTATTATGACTTTATTACTTGAGCCGCCTTTCTTATGTCATGCATGTTATTGATTTATTGTATATGCAATATTGGTGATCTTTATTTCTTTCCATTTATCTTTATTTTTTTAGATTTTAGGTGCATTTCACACCAATTAAATTGCTCCACAGCTGCAGGGATCAACTCAAACCGTATTCTCAAGAATTAAAGTGAGAAATTTATGAGCTTTTTAACACCATGCCAGCAGTATGCTGGGCATGGTGTAAAATTTTTCCATATGTTTTACACACACAGGCCAAGGGGTTGGCATGCCCCTTGGCAGCAATATTTAAGGCCTTGAGAAATAGACTTCAAGATGTATCTACAAGTAAATTATATTTTCAGTAGTTTTGCAAGAGTAAATAATTTGTGGGGGAATTTCCTGATAGTAAATCAATTTTTAAAGCCATGGCTAGTATGTTGTCCCAGAAATTTGTGAAAAAGTAGGCTTCAACATACGAATGACGCTTTGTTTACTGCTTTGCTCTTTTGGGTAATTCAAGATATCTGTTCATATTTACATCTGATTTTATTTAGTGAATTTGTAATTGTTTTTGAAAGTTTTACCATCCATGAGATTCATATAGAAGTGCTATCAACAGTTGGAAATTTGACTTTCTTTAGCAGAGAAAGCTATACTCAAAATTTCAAGAAACAGAATGTCAAAGAGAGATGATATCAAGAAAAGAAAGGAAATAAAAGGCCTAAACTCAGTTAAGTTTGATTCTATTTCGTCCTTCTGTTTCTCATATAGTCGTCTGGTGGCCTACTACCACTATCAAAACAGTTTATAATCTTGTTACCAGAAGCAGGGTATCAAGGGAAAACATGCAGGTGTAAGTGTTCACAGAACAAGTGCAATGGATATTAACATTGATTCTGAACAGTCAAAAGATGAAGCACCAAGAACCAAAATCCGGAAGCAAGGGAGCTATAAGAAAAATAGCGAGACAGATAAGAGCACTTCTGTAAGTTTGTTTCCTCTTTTTCTCTGAATTATTATAGATGGCATTTGGACCTGAATCTCTCATGGATAAAGTATGTATAACCCTTTATCAGGAAACCATATCCCCTAGAAAACCACAGAGTTCCATGACACCGCAAATGCAAAGAAAGCATGATAATTCCTTCCCACAGGAAGCAAGGGAGGAAGCTGAAGGGGAAATCACCCCAAAGCACGGTGGTGTTAAGAAGAAACCAAAGGTTGATAGCCCCTTATTCTGTAAATGTGCAAATTTCATGCTTTATAATTCCTTGTTCTCAAAAAGCTTGTGCATTTCCTAGTGTATTGGTTAATAAAAGTCAACTCTGCTACCAGGTAAGTACCACATTAGCAAGATCGCAAGATTTGAGTGCAAGGCGAATTAAGGTAATGCAGAATCTTGGCCTCATTGCTCCTTCCGGGTCTCCATTCCACAGAAGAGGACTTGTGTAAGCCAAAGTGCTTTCGAGTCAGGACCCTGTTTAATCATGCAGCATGCACAGCCATGGATCCATTTTTGTGGACACAATTTTTGCTAGTTATCTAATGGCACGCGTTCAGGTTTGCTGGTCGCTAAATTGGAATCGAAAGGGGAGAATTTATCCGCATTTTTGTATGGCACATTAAGCTTGAAAACAGGAACACAACTGCTACTTGTTTATGATAAATATATATTACTAATAGGTGTTTTCAAAAATTTCATATGAGTGACCTCATTTTTTTGCCCCTTTTTAAAGTACTTTTTGAAGCCATTAATGTCCTAAGCAATTATTACTTAGATTTGGTTGTCGTTTGCCTAATGTGTGGTAATGTATGCCACCTGCTAGTATATGAAGAAGTGGCTCTATGAAGCTCCTCCTTTTTAAGGAGAAATTTGCCGAGGCATCGTTTCATAACCTGCAAGAATGTTCTTACACTTTTGTGGTTTTTACAAACTGGTTGGTTATGGTATTGGTATGGTATGGAACAACCTTTTTAAAAATGTTTGAATTAGAATAAATTTTTGGGTGGGCTTCGTCATGACACTCCAAGCCCGAAATTTGGGCCAGGCTGGTTGGTATATTGACTACAAATCTTTCAAATAATAACTCTCTAGCCTAGCCCGAGCCTGAGCCCACCCACTAAGCACGGATCACTTCCTGTGATGGTTTTATCTACGGATCTTAAGTGAAACTTCCACAGGATGTAAACACGTGTCCTGTGGTTGAAAATTATTAGTTGCGTGTTTGCATCCTATGGAGCTTCACTTAAAGACTGCAAATAGAACCACCACAAGAGATGAATTGGCGGAGGAGGGAGGAGGTCAGTGTTATTTAAAGAATCACAAGATAGGAATCTAAAGGGGAGGTACGTGTAATTATCGAATTCTACAGAGCGACACGCTGGTAAGCCACAATAAAATCAGAAGCAAGAGTGGTCCCGCCCTGAGAATTTGATCACCTGGAAGAGGAACAAGAGTGACGTGATAAGCGGCTACTCTTACGGATCTCTGCCGTTCCATGCTTCCAAATAAAAACAAGAAAAAAAGTAGGAAATTTTTGGTATAAACGACAAGCGTGATCCCATAACGATTTCACCTGCAAAGGCATAAAAGGGTAATCAGTGTTGTCCCTGTTTCAAGCCAAAAACATGCCAATTGTAGTAGTACCCACGCTACGTCATGCTTATCTCAAATGTTCCCTTCGCATTCGCCTCAGATGATTCTATGGTGGAGAGGCTCACAGGCGTACGGCTGCTGCTGTATCTTCTGCGATTCCCCTGTCAACCACCGTATTAATAACGCTCTGCGCATCCGTAGCACCGTAACTTTTAAGCTTCCATCAAAATCATTCCTTTGGTCTTCGAAATAATGAGTCCCACCTGCCTTGCCTCCCACGAAATACAAAAAAATTTAAAAGAAAGATCTAAGAATCAATTGTTAATTATGCGTCCGATGAACTGTGTTCCTTTTCTCTTGATTCCTGTCCCGATGATGACATGGATGTACATAGTACGGGAGATTGAGGTCCTTTATCTATCAAACGGTGTAGGTGAGATCGCTCGCTTCGCAATGGATATCCACGTACGTTGACGGATTGTCGAGTTTTCTCTTCGCTGGTCTTTCTTCTGTTTGTTATTTTGAATAAAAAATTTATATTTCGCCGAAGTCAATTAATTAATTAATTATTTACTTAAAAGTCAACAAAAAAAATAATAATAAATTTACCCGGTTATAAATGAATCCAACCTGATTTGGGAAAATTAATTTTGAGGGATACTTTTTTTTTTTTTTTGAAAATAATTAAAATTCACACAACGATATTCTTGTAACAGTAAAATATCACTAAAACTTATTCTATTATAACTTTGTGTGACTGGATTTTAATTATTTTGGAAAAGTGTCACTAAACGTTTATTTTCCCATCTGACTTTCAGAAAAGCTAAATCAGTCGTCAAGATTCATGGCCGCTCGCTCTCTCATCATCTTTCCTCTTCCTCGGGTTGTGGGAGTTCAACGATGCGGAATTAATCACCGCCCTCCGTTTGGAATCATCAAGCCCGCCTTTCTGTATTTACGAGTCTTGCACTGCGATGATGAGCAAAGTTTAGCGTCATCGCTTTGTGTCCGACGATCAACAGAACAATAAGTGACAGTGAAAGACAGGCGTTTCTGATCGTCAACAGGGTTGTCGGGGGTCATGATGGCTATTGTTCCCGTTTTCTTCGAATAGCTGTCGCCTTCGCCGCCGGAAAATTATTACCGGCCTTTTAGATTTCAAACACCGCTACCACCCCCATGACCCACCGGTCCACAATCTACCCTCCACAGTCTCTCCACTTCCATTATTCCGCTGCTGCATCTGTTTCTTTTTCTCCCCCCTTTTTCTTATTTGTAGTTTTGCACTGCTCCTTCCTCTACAAAAAAAAAAGTGGAAACCAAAAGGTTTTTTAACTTTTTCACACTCGGAGAAGAAACTACAAAAGCCCTTTTCCCTTTCCAGTTCCCACTTCAGTTCTACTCCAAGTCTCCAACTCCCCTTCTTCTTCTTCTTCTCAGCTTAATCTCTCTCTCTCTCTCTCGCCGATTCTGTCTTCTTAGCAATAAAAGGGTTCTCGGATTTTTCGTGCAGGGCATTCCCGAACGTATCGGGATCGCTATTGCCATACTGATTGAGGTTTGATGCTTTATGATCGCTTGCTTTCTTTGATTCCGATTCTTATATTTAGTTCGGCTTAAATGAAAAGGATATGTTACGGATATCTCGGGTTTCTTCGCTATATTCTTCGCTTTCTTTATTCCTTACGGGGTTCGTTTGTTTTTCTTGTCTAGCTTCTAGAGGAAAAAGTGGGCGCGCAGAAGCTAGCAGAAAAGATGCTTTCCTTTCCAAGTTACTATTACGGGCTGGGGGGCTGTTCAAATGGCGACGAATATCTTCAGGGAGTTAGTTCTGTGGAGAAGATTATGAGCCAGGTGCACGGTGGGGGTTCAACGTCGAGTTTCCGATCGACGGTGGAGGCAAAAGCAGTTGCTGCATGCAAGAGCCACAGCGAGGCCGAGAGGAGGCGAAGAGAGCGCATCAATGGCCACCTCGCCACGCTTCGTACTCTTCTTCCCAACATGGCCAAGGTCTGTATTAAGTATTAACGCGCGTAATGGTTCACCTGTTTCTTTCGTTATTGGCAGGATTCCTCATTCCTCTTCAAAGTTCTAAATAATTAAAATACTGTGGTGGATACCAGACGGATAAGGCTTCATTGCTGGCAAAAGTAGTACAACATGTGAGGGAGCTGAAGAAGCTGGCAGCTGAGGTGGCAGTGCAGGATGGCGATGGATGCAGCAGCAGCAGCAGCAGCAGAGAATCTCCCTTTCCAGGAGAGACGGACGAGCTGACGCTGGGCTACTGCGAGGAAGAAGGGCATCAGCTTGTAAAGGTGTCGCTTTGCTGCGACGACCGCCCAGACCTTTTCTCTGATCTGACCCAAGCATTGAGGTCTGTCCAGGTGAGGGTGGTCAGGGCCGAGATGTCGACGCTCGGAGGCAGGACCAAGAGCGTGTTTCTAATACAGGGCGGTGGCGGTGGCGGAGGTGGTGGAGATGATAATAATAACACGTTTGGGAATTTAAGACGGGCTTTGAAAGCGGTTCTCGACAAACCCTCGGTGCCTGCAACGTTGGGACAGGTGGTTTCGGGGAATAAGCGACCACGATTCTCTCTAGCAACTCATTGCCAATGATTTCTTTCTTGCCGTTTTTATGTATTTTTTCATTTTCATACCCGCGCGTAGGTTGAATCGTGGGAAAATACGCGCATTTGTTTAGTTATCTTTGATATGGCGTGAGGTGTTCTGGGTTTTCTTCTTGTCCTATCACCGGACTGGATTGGGCCGGGAAGGCTGGACCAATTCAATAGGCCGAAAGACTATCCCTTTTTGTCTACATGGCCCAACACGTATTTAACACTCTACAGGCTCAACAGAAGCCCATACGAACCCGTAAAAAGTCAAATCATTAGGCCCAACCTACAAGATATCGTCGACAAAAAGGGTGGGGACCAACCGAAATAGCATCACGGCACTCCAAATGATCTATCGATTACAAGGCAACATTTTGTTAAGCAACCACCCCATGGACAGCCTATAGTGCTAACGCCTGGCAAGATCAAAGTGAAGTTGATAGGTTGATAGGTGCGTTTTGACTTGGGCTTAAGGTTTCTAAGGAAATATGGCACCTAAGGCTGATTTGTTTAACGAAGATGGTGAGTGATAGATGAGAAGTTCAACAAACAAACAGATAATCTGTCCCAACAACCCCATGCGAATACTTTAATCTCTGCCCAACGCCGCGTCCCTCTACATATTCCCCTCTATAAAAACCAGGCACGCCAATCTTTGTATTCCATACAAACGCAAACTTGTCTCGGGTGTCTCAGCCTCCCAAGTGATCCAGATATGGCTTCTAACAGCAGCCTATCTTTTCTGCTGCCTTTGTTGCTCATCACATTGTCGCTGATGAGTGGGAATGTAGTCCATGCAGCTCGCCGCCTTGCGGAGACGAGCTTGCCTGAGGTTCCTAAGACTGAGTTGCCACCGGTACCCCATGTCCCAGAGCTTCCTAAACTAGAAGTCCCACCTGTTCCCCATGTCCCAGAGCTTCCTAAACCAGAGCTTCCGAAGCTTGAAGTGCCACATGTACCAGAACTTCCGAAGCCTGAAGTGCCACACGTGCCAGAGCTTCCCAAGCCTGAAGTCCCACATGTACCAGAGCTTCCCAAGCCTGAAGTGCCAAAACTGCCTGAAGTGCCAAAACTGCCCGAAGTGCCACATGTACCAGAGCTTCCCAAGCCTGAAGTGCCACATGTACCAGAGCTTCCTAAGCCTGAAGTGCCAAAACTGCCTGAAGTGCCACATGTACCAGAGCTTCCCAAGCCTGAAGTGCCGCACGTGCCTGAGCTTCCCAAGCTTGAGGTGCCAAAACTGCCCGAATTGCCACATGTACCAGAGCTTCCCAAGCCTGAAGTGCCGCACGTGCCTGAGCTTCCCAAGCTTGAAGTGCCAAAACTGCCCGAATTGTCACATGTACCAGAGCTTCCCAAGCCTGAAGTGCCACATGTACCAGAGCTTCCCAAGCCTGAAGTGCCACATGTACCAGAGGTTCCCAAGCCTGAAGTCCCACATGTTCCAGAGCTTCCCAAGATTGAAGTGCCAAAACTACCCGAAGTGCCACATGTACCAGAGCTTCCCAAGCCTGAACTACCGCACGTTCCAGAGCTTCCCAAGCATGAAGTGCCAAAATTGCCAGAAGTGCCACATGTACCAGAGCTTCCTAAGCCTGAAGAGCCACATGTGCCAGAGCTTCCCAAGCCTGAAGTGCCTAAAATGCCAGAAGTCCCACACGTCCCGGAGGTTCCCAAACACGAAGTGCCAAAAATTCCTGAAGTCCCACACGTACCAGAGCTTCCCAAGCCTGAAGTGCCAAAAATTCCCGAAGTCCCACACATCCCAGAGGTTCCCAAACCCGAAGTGCCAGAAATACCGGAAGTCCCACATGTCCCCGAGCTTCCCAAGCCTTAAGTGCAAAAAATGCCTAGATTGATTGCTACCTCTACCTCTACCTCATCTGCCTAAACCCACATTGCCTACTATCCCAACCCTTCCCAAAGGACTTACCGGTGTGTCTCCCCCGCACACAACCACCAGTCCTTAATAATTAGAGTTTCTATGATTATCAAATTAATTTATTCTCACGTTCCTCAGTTGCTTTCTATGATGTTGGTGTCATTTTCATCAGTTGTTTAATTGGTACTCACAATTCTACCCAGGTCAGTGGCGGGGATCTGAGTGGATAGTTGTAGCTTCTGCGAGTGTTATCTCTCTTCTGGATTTCGATTGGGATGGATGATTCCATCTGAAGTTACATAGTTCTAGTCCTACTTGTGGGTACCAGAGATTTGTTCTATTGCTTCTGTTGTGTGTTATATGTATTTTCTTATGCATAAATAAAGTATACAAGATTTATTACACGTTTTGGGTTTACTTGATTTCAAGTTTGTTTCGCATTTCAAGTGAATGTGATCGTTAATTTTTGGCAAGATGCAGTTCACGCATGTCAACACACAAATTAATAGCTTTTGCAAGAAAGAGAAAGAATTAAGTGTAAATTTTCTCTGAGGAATATTGATTAAAACAATGAATCTTTATAAAAATTATCCCATTGGAAAAAATAGTTTTTACTAAGATAATAGCTAGTCAAGTTAGTGGCCTTTCGGTGCTAGGTGAGAGGACCTTACCTTCATGAGTATTGCATCTGTCTGTGGATGTTCAACCAGCATCTATTTAGATGCATTACAATACTTTCTTTTGCTCTAAGGAGTACCCCATCAGTGGGAAATGGTGCAAGCAATCAAGATTTAGAGTTGTTGGTACAGTCCTCTATAACCCACATACGACGAAGAACAAAAAAACTTAAATGAATGGAAAGACATTGAAAACTAGCTATATTGATTGAACGTTCAAAGGGTTGGAGAGATAAATTAATTAGCAAATAGAGTTATAGTTTGAATAGGGTATGTTTTATTTAAGATAAATATTAGAAATTTTTTTAATTATTTTTTCTTGGTTTGAAACTTTGAGTAGCAGTAGAATTTGATTACAGGTAGGAAACTGTGTTAATAAACAAGCCTGTAATCTTCTATTTTGAGTGAGAATAAGAATAATTTTTTTTATAGTTTCTTGAGGTTAAATCCCTCGTTCTGCGGTAATAGCGAGACTCCATTATCAAACCTGTTATTGAGACTCCCATCTTTCAAGCATATTTGTCTTGGTTGTGGTGACTCATGAGACCATTACCAATCCCTAATAAAGATTATCAATTCAACGATACATTCTTGGTACTAGTGAGACTCTATTAGCAATTTCTAGTAAAGGTTGGCGAGATTCCAATTCTTTTAAGAATAAACTGTCCAACATCCTTTATAGGTTTAACTCAATCCATTTAAATAAAAAACAACAAATTTTCTTAGTTCCTATATTGATTCAATGTACGGGGCAACAAACTGGAATAAAGAAAGGAACAATACATTTTATTCTTCCCTCAAACGCATTACACAATTGCAAAACCTCCCACGTCTCTAGTCACTAGCAATGGTAGACCTAGAAAAAGTTTTTAAAGGGGTGCACATATTATAATCTTTAAAAAAATTTATTTGAAAGCCAATTTCTATTAAGATTTTAAAATATTTTTTTAGGGGCACTAAAATTCATAGGGTTGTCATAACTCGAGAAATGAGTCACCCATTGCCATGGTTTTTTTGTGATCATAGGATAAACCGTAAGTGGAAATCAAATATGATTTCCCCTGTGACAATAAGCCCTTGTTAGGCTTTCATTTTTTTTTTATAAGGAACTCATTTTGGAGAATGAGTTCCACGAATTCATTGCAAGGAAGGATGGTTTGGACATTTGGTGAACAATTCATTCTTTTAGAGTTAGATCATAAATGTTAATTTTTTTTAATTTAAAAATATTTTTCATAACTGACAAGCTATCTTACCATAGTATTCTACAAGACACTTTTATTCTTTGGTTGGCTTTATAGGAGTGACCCCTTATACAAGATATATAGCTTGTATACGATAACCTCCTATAACAAGGATTTGTATCTAAACACCCGTTTTGTTACTCGAACTCAATCCTTGAACTTTTTCAAAAATAAATGGCAAACGAAGCCTTAAGGCCAAGATTTAAAACGATCGGTGGCAGTTTAACCGGTTCAATAAGCCGGGTTTTTAAAACGTCCGGATACGTTGGTCGGTCGATTAGGGTTTGCACGAAGAGCTGGTTTCTTGGCGCGGGGCGCGCTTCCTAGAACGGGCCGAATCCGTTAAGGCCCAAATTTATGCCTCATGATCCAACTGGTGGCTCCATCATCTATATAACGGAGTACTTGCACTTCGTTGTTCCCCCTCCGAATCGTCTCTCGCGTCCATGCCTTTTCCTGGAATTGCGAGACCCTGTAGTTCTAATGCATCAATTTACTGTTCTTGCTCTAGCTTTCTGGCGGGAAACGGTGACACTTCCGCGCGACTAGAATGCTGAAGTCCATGAGAAGAGCTTGTAAGCTACTTATATTCCTCAATTTTAAAATTTGCCGTCCCTTTTTCCTTTGATTGTTCTCTTTGCGTTTTCAAAATTCTCTTAGTTTTTTCAATTTAATTTTTCTCTTTTATGCGGTTTGTTTTCCCATTAGATCCGAGCAGTCGTTTTACTTATTTAATTTGTTATTATCCGAAGAACCTGTGATCCTGACTTTACAATTTGGTTTCTTATTAACAGTTGTGATTTTATTTTGTTGCGGAATTTAAGTTTGCGTTGTGTTTATCGAGTTAGGGTTTTTCACCACTATAAATGGTGCTAAACCCTGGATGCGTTTTTATCAACTTCTCATGCCAAATTTTACTCATTCGGCAGGAATTGGGGCAAAATTTTCATGGAATCTCCAAGTATTTCATTCGGAAATAGTTTTCTCTCTTTTTGGTTGAATTATAGTTCTTCTTTCTTTTATATTGCTAAGGTATTAAAGAAGATTTTTTTTTCCTTTTCTTTTCTTCCATGCTTTGTTCGAAGTTGATTAGACAACATGGGAGGAGAAGATTCAGGTACTGCTTATCACGATGCACGGGATGAAGGTAATCTGTTATTTCAATTTATTCATTTTCTATCTTTTCATGTTCTTAAATCTATTGAAGTTCTGGCATTTTAGACAGAGAAGTGCGTTGTGATTTTTTTGATGATTTGTGTAAAAGGAGTGTCAATTTCGTCAGTGTTTTTTTCCCTACGTAGAGCGGGAGGAGGAAATGACAACGACTTGTTTGCTTTTTGGTGAAAAGAGATGAAAGCCAAAAGCTGGTTTCCCTGCTTAAAGAGAGATCACATTATGGTTTTGTGTGCTATTTACGTGTTAACCGTCCAATGAACTGATTGAAATGGCAGCACTAACCCCGAATTTGTACTCTATCTATTATTGCCGTTCATAATAGATGATGAAATTGTATGCCTTACCAATGTTTGTAATAGTGGTTGAAGCAGCCTATGCAATGGTTGTAGGTCCTAGTATGCTATCATAAATGAAGAAAAAGCTTATACTCCCCTTTCAATGATATTGATGCCTTTTAATATGTGATACGTATTCAGTTGATGTATGTACATGTTGGATGATTTACACATTTCATATTGATAGTTGGCATCATGTCGAGGAAAGTGAAAAATTTAAACTTGTTTTTATAGAAGCATGGCGATGATATATAAACCTTTCCCTACAAACATCCTTCTTTTGGCTTAGTAAAAAAATGTTAGTTATTTTGCACCATCTGCTCGATATATATATATATATATATATATTTATTTATTTATTTTCTGTTATTTTGCATTGAGAATATCTTTCCCGTTGTGGAAGCCCAGAAAAGTGATAAGTTCTGTTATAGTTATGTTTTAATCTCTTAAGAAAATCTAGACTCGCTGACTATGCAAGTCAAATTTTAGAAATTTATTTGCTAAGTCCATGCCAAATAGTGAGTTTGATTATTATGCTAAGAATATTTTCACTAAGAAATCATAATGAAGGATGGAGATGAACTTTGGCATCATGTCTTTGGCAGACGCAAGTTTTTTTGATCCAGTTGTTTGGTAACTGAAAATAAGTGTCTTTATCCACATGTTTTATGCGTTTGAATTGCTTATCTGGCCGACAAGTTGGAAAATTTGCTTCATTTCAGATCATAAAAACAGTCTTTTGCTTTTTGCATATTCATGGCCATTATACTTCACTCGAATATTCTTAATTTAAGTGGGAGAATTAAAACCATTCATCAAATAACAAGTAGGCATGGGCTGAACATATTAATGTTTTGCCCATGTTCTTCTTGCATATACGACTCTAATATTTGGCTTCTCAAGGGAGAGCCCCACCATATAGTTGTTGAGTGTCATTTAAATCTTGATTACATACGTTCCATGAATTCATATAAAAATTAGTTACTTCTTTTGTGTTGAATTCTATATGTCTGTTACTGCAAGTTTTTTCAGATTTTCTTATGATCATCAAGTGTTTTGATTTTGCAAAAATTAGTATGACGGTTTTGAATTTTTGATTTGACAGATGATGAGGACGACTATGAGGATACCAATGGGGGAAACCGACTTTTGGGATTTATGTTTGGAAATGTTGATGACTCTGGTGATCTTGATGTAGATTACCTTGATGAGGCAATCTTCTGTTTCCCTAACTATAGATGCATATACTAATATATTTTGTTATTATACTCAATTTTCTGCTCAAGATTTCAAATCCTGAAAGAGGTATTTATCAGAATGTTCACATGGTTATATCTTCCAATTAGACAACACTGGTTAGAAGCTGATAGAGAAAAAACAGAACTTGAAATGCCTCTTCTCTTAATTTGTTATTTTTGATTTGATGCTTAAAGATATTGGTAGCCTGGTCACACATTCTGGAACAACAGAAAAATGTTGAACAGTTACCATTAATTTTTCCAGGCGTTATTTGGATTAAACTTTTGACTTTCAAGCACACCAAAGCGTGTGATTCATATAATAATGGGAATTTAATTTTCCTTCTTGATAGTGATCCTCAACATTTTGCATTCATTGTACTGCATTTTAAGCAACATTGTTGTTTAGGCTCTTTTAGTTAAATCATATTAAGAATGATTTTTTGTTAAATTATATTAAGAAGTTTGATCAATCCTAAACCTTTATGCTCCCTCTTTCAGTAATAGTGGGTGATCTATGCAATTTTATTGCTTCAACCAACAAATACTGCATTTGGTTAGTGCCTTTTGTTTTATTAAGGTTGTCAGTTGACAAATGATATTGGAAGTTTTGTGCATGCATGGGTACTTACTATGCAAATATATACACCAATTCCTCTTTTTTGGGGCAATTGTATTGATAAGCTTTTAATCAACTGCTTCTTTCCAATTTGGAGGGTGTTTTTGTGACAGTGTCATTCTGATTAAAAGAAGATCATGAAAATTCATGGTAATCGGCCGCTTATGTTGTCTCAGACGTGTACAGATATGAACTTGACTTCTATTCTGCTTCTTATAATTATCAAGTGGGATTACTTTCATGAATTTTGTATATTTTTGCTCCTAATGGGAATTTCAATTGCAATATTATATGTGGAACTAGTTCTTCATTATCATGATACCTGATTGTTATTTGAAAATTGATTCTGGAGATTTGGTGTTTGTCTCTTTAGGATGCAAAGGAGCATCTTTCTGCGCTGGCTGACAAGTTGGGTCCTTCGCTGTCGGAGATTGATGTATGATATTTCAATCATGTGAAAGTAGTGGTTGTCTAATATTGAATAAAATGCGATCCAGTTTGCATGAAATTGACTTTATGTTTCGGTTCTGATTTAACAAATATATTATCTTTTATCTGACTAATGAAGCTGTTTAACTTGTAGTTGTCAACAAAATCGCCAGAAACACCTGCAGATGCTTCTGTACAAGGTGATGTTGAGAATGACAAAAAAAAAAAAACATATCATGCAGTTATTTATGCATCTTTGGTGTTTGAAGACATTAAAGGGATTGTGGGGGATGCAATACCTTCTTCCTTTAGACAAGATCTGTTAGCATATTGCAATACTGCTGCATCAAAATTTTTCTGTTCATAATAGATTTTGAAATTTCAGCTGCTGCTAGATTCACATCTCATTTTAAGAACAATTTTGTACTATTATTTCCTTGGGAAGCTTAATAACCTTATGATTATTGATATTTCTATGTTTGGATTGGAAATTTTTTTAAATTTTATGTTGTCATGAGTTGAGTTTTATGGTAGCTTAAGAATCTTTTCTTATTTCTTTTGTTTTTCTTTTTTTGTTTGTTTTTTTTTTTTTTGTGTGCACACGCTGTTTGTGCTCAAAATTGAGCTGATATGATAACATGTATGATGAGTGCCTTCTGCACAATGCATACTTTCGTGCATGCATGCCTAAATCTGTATACGGGAATAAGATGTCGTTATCAAAGCTTCATGTAAATGTTTGTTTGTGTGTATATGTACATTCTGTTGAAACAATGTGGAAAAATGATGTCAGGATTAACAATATAAAGGCAGAAATATAACATTTATTTTCTGACACAGTAAGATGCAAGTATTCTTAAGGGAATTAGATTTTATTTCTTCTTGGATATGGACAATATTATGTCAACCATTGGTCAAACTGCATCCTCTTTGGTCCTTGATCTCCATCTGTTCCTATCATATAATATTTACTTAGTAGAACCTTGGTTGACCTGATGTCATCTTTGATCATGTGTTGCAAGTCATTTTTTCTTACCATGCCTTGGTTAATTTTTCTACATGTAGATTATGATGAAAAGGCTGAAGATGCTGTTGATTATGAAGACATTGAGGAGCAGTATGAGGGTCCTGAGATTGAAGCTACAACTGAGGAGGACCATCTACTGTCCAAAAAGGAATATTTTTCTGCTAAAATTTCCTTGGATAATTTGGAGAAGACAGTTTCTGTTTTTGACGAGGAAAATTATGACGAAGATGAGGACTTTGGAAAGGAACAAAAAATCATGGATAACAATTCTGAAGTCCAAACCATTTCTTCTCCAGGTCATTCCAAATATCCTATAATATGATTTTTTTTTCCAGCATCCGTTGGATTATGTTTAATGATGTTGCCAATGTTTTAACTTATATGGTTCGAGGCATTTAGTGTGAATATAGTAAAATTATTCCAATAGTGCCCTGTATGAATCAAAATGAATGGGATTTTGTAATGAGGCCGGGTCTCCTGGTGAGGTGGACCAGATTTAAACTTATGGCATGATATAGATGCCTTAGCACCTTTCTGGATGCTGATATTGCTCATCATCAACATCAACCTACTCAAAATGTGGTATATGATTTGACAAGCGTTCTTGTCCATGTATCGTCATATAGTGATGCCATCTCAGATACTAAGTTTCTGGCCTTAGCATCTTTGCCCCATGGAAGAAGAGTATCCCATGAGTCTAATGCCTTACTTGGTTGATAACTTAAAAAAATTTTAATGGCTGCCACTACACATAACAAAATTCTGTGGATTTGTTAATGGGGCTTATGAGGATAGAAATATAAGTAATGTATCCCGACAAGGGGGTCTTTATCAGGTGGAAATTATGTTTTGATGACCTTATTGCTTTATGTGGCAGAAAAGCCTTATATCACCAGAAAAGTAGAACTGGTGGGGCACCAGCAAACTTTTTGCTTATTTTTACATGGATATGCTTCGGAAAGTTTCAGTCATAGGTGTCAGGTTGTTATGAGATTACGAAGAGAAATTTATTCCCTTTGTGTTCTTAATAAATTTCTTTTATGAAAATGAGGTATTTATTTCCTTTAAACAGAAAGTGAGAATACGTTTTTATGAAATTGATCTATAAAAGAAAATATTGCACGCTTGAATTTATGGTGTATAACCTTATGGAAGATTGAGCATAATGAAGTAAAAAGCCAGCTAAAGGCATGGGCTGATAGACTTTGCCCATATCTTGACTGCCTTTGATAGACTCTATGACATTGTTAATCTTGTGTTGACTTAGTCTTGACATTTGTAACTAGCTTTATAAAATAAATATAATATAGTAGGCAAAAAATTCAAATAATAGTCTGCATAACTGACAACGAAAGCCAAATAGAACTTTTTTAAGTGAGGTATAAGCTTTTATAGTTCTTCTTTTCTCTGCTTTTTCCTCCTTGTTCATTCTTTTCATGATTCTTTTTCAAGTCTACAAATTCAAGGATCTGCAGTGGCCATTTGCATTTCTGAAGAAATTGCCTCGTTGGATTATAATCATGTCATTTGTTAGAATAGACATGATTGCACGATTGAAATTCTCCATTTTCATGCTTTCTGTGAGCGCCATCATGAAAATTTCTGAAATACTTGCATGTTCCACTTAAATTAAAAGGTAAGCTTTATATGACACCAATTAGACCAGCTATGTTGTATGGTATAAAATGTTGGGCGGGAAAGAATTAAAATGTTCAGAAGATGAGTATTATCGAGATGAGAATGCTAAGATGAACTTGTGACAAAACTGTGAAAGATAAAATAAGAAATGTATACTTCCAAAAGTGTAGGCAATGCATGCATTAGGAATAAATGCAGGAAAGTACGTTAAGGTGGTTTGGACATGTAAAGTGGAGACCTAGAGATGCACCTGCAAGAAGGGGTGAGAGGATGCATATTGAAGGGCCTAAAAGATCAAGATGAAGACCTAAAAAGACATGGATAGAGTCAATAAAACAATACTTACAAAAGCATAAATTAACTGAAGATATGATTTTTTATAGAGCGGGATGGAGAGACAAGATTCGGCATTGGTGGTAACAGGCTTTTGATGATGACTAGATATATTGCTACATGGGCCAAGTTGATATGTTGCTATATATATCGAGGGAACTACACAAGATTACACTAATGGATATTATTGCCTTCCAAGGAAAGGGGATACGCTGCTGGATAAATTGAGGGGTATATGGACATTTAAAACCATGGTTATCACTTCTCTTTATTTACTGAGTTCAACTACTTGGTGCAATGAAAAATGCGCCTGAACAGATCACTTGCCTCTTTATATACTGAGAATACAGCGTGGTTCAATGCTGTCGGTACACTTCAATAGAGCTTCAGTTTTATGCATTCATATTAATATAATGGCACCACATGTGAGACTACATTATTTTGGGTTCTAAAATTGTTGTCTTTGGTCCACTTTGTCCTCTCAAAATGTATCTTATTAGTTGTACCCAAGGTTTGTTGTGCTAGTTTTGCGTTGCATGCTGCTTGGGACATATTATACAACATGTACTAAAATTAGATGATTTGGATTAGTGAAAAATTGTCTAATATTATTTTTAAGTATTAATTTTTTTTTGGTTGAAAAGAAAAATATCAAATCTCATAAAAAATTAAAAGCAACGATATGCATTGATAGGATAGGTGTTATACACTATATTAAAGTCAAGTAATTTGGACTATATTAAGTCCACGAAAGTAAAAATTTTTTTTATTTTATTTCCAATGGAAATGTTCAATGAGATGCATGATGGCGTAGATATGCAGCACAACTGCAAATATTCACTTTAGGTTGGACAAGTTGGTTGAAATTGAGGCCAGAAAGCCAAAAGATGGTGGGGGCTAGAATCACTTTCTCATGGCGGGGGGCAGGGGAGAGTTTGGATGAAGTTCCACCAATTTAGGTAGAATTTTGAATGGAGTTCTCATTTTATAACTAAATTGAGGCATTTTGGTTATCTCACATCCATTTTGTCAGTGAGCAGAAATTTTGTGGTGCTGTTATGAAATCAAGTATATATATATTTTTTTCCCATTTGGTGATATGATCCAGTACCTATTGGCATGACCGGAATTTTGGTGGCACGAGATAAGTTTGTGCGAAACTGTGAATGCTGGTTCTTCTATAACATGTTCTAGGTTCTTGGGTTGTCATGATGTCTTGAGTGGACATATGTAACCTGTTAGTTTGTCCTCTTAAGTTTAAATTTTTTTTTTTTTTAAAATGGGGGTACAGTTTTCCATATAATTTTCAAAAAAATTCTTTTGATGCAGTGTTAGATTAAAGAGAGTTCATGTAATAAATTGATGGAACTTTTTTCATTTTTAATTTCAATTTTTGTCCAAGTAGTCTTGTTGAAAATCCATAGTTATTTATTGTTACTTTTTGGGCCTGTTAAAAACGGTTGCTTTACTTCTCTGTGTGATTTTTGTTCCTAACCCTAAGTAATTGAAATTTCTGTGTGGATTATTATGGAGAGATATACTGGAAGAGTTTTTTTTTGCTTTTAGAGAAACGAAGGAGCAGTGTGAATTTGTATATTTCTATAATCTTCAGTAGCTTTTTTGATAATCCACCCTCCTGATGTTTTTAAACTGTGTTAAATACTTAAATATAATATTCACTGTGACTGTACAGTTGAATGCTGTTTTTCTGTCTGCAACAGCATATAGTACTAACTACTATGCACTGTTGCATGAGGAGAAAGCATTTTCATTACAAAATTTTGAAATGTGCTAATTTGGGATCATGGAATCTTGTTTTTTACAATTTTTTTCATGAACTGACATAGGACAGAACTCTTCCTAGGGCACAGTACCTCCATGCCAAAGAGGCAAAAAAGGGAAAAGGACCCCAACTTTATAGGGAGAACTGCATCTAATTAATAGATGAGTAACATTCTTTGCCTAGGACATGCTATGCCACTTGGCATTTTCATTCCCTTGATCAAAGTCAAATCTGGTAGCATTTGTCATATGATTAGCGAATAACTCAACAGTGGAGAAAACAAATTTGACCCTAGTTGTGTTTATTCTCTCCCAGGTTATTTAATCTCTGCTACTGCAGAATGGAGTGGCAATATACATATTTGTTCTTTGAAAGTAGTTATCAATGACTATATGTTTTATAGGGGTCAATTTATATAATTGTGGACAAAGATTAAAAAGAAAGTATAAATACAAGATGCTAACACCACTTACGTGCAGAATAAAACATTTTCTCTTAATCGTTATTCAGTCTGGAGCTGGTACAAGTCATGAGTATTCTAGAGGCTTCATGTTGCCTTCTCATGTTGAACCTGGAAGGAATAGAAAACATGTTCGAAATTCCAAATTTGAGCAATCTCATAATTTTTATTCAATAATTCTTACTCATAATGATGATTTCTTGCTGAATCTGCACAGCTTGTTATTTAAATAAGCTACATTTGCTTTGTCACCCTAATTCCCTAAATCGCTTAATAAGGTCGAGCCAATTGCTTCAAGTGCCATCTATGCTTGTTTTCTCTTCCATTTAAATGGCAGTCCCTTATTAGCAAATCAAATAAACTCTTAAGACTGCTCTCAAACAGAAATTTATAACAAATCAGTAGCAAGGTTTTGAGTTTCGGTGCTGCTGGGCGTGCCGCCGAAAAGATGACGATTCACTGGAAAATTAATTTTCCAGTGAATCGAGTGAAATTTATTTCGCCAGCTTTTTTTTCCTTGTTTAGGCTAAAAATCAATGATTTAAATTTATAATATGTAAAATAATTGTACTAAAATTACTACAAGTAGCAGTTATACTCTTCAAAAAATCATACAAATGCAAAGTCACATGTAAATGTGATGATTCGGGTGATGCTGTGGCCTATGCATTGACAAATAGGATCCAAATTTCAAATTAAACGGAAACAATAATACACAAAGTAAAAAACATACAATGATGCTGCCAAATCAGTACTGAAATGAATGGCGAGGCTCAAACCATGCTCTCTCGTCAATAAAGTGGTAGTAACGCTTCCATCCCATCCGAAATCTATACTTTCTCTGGTATGAACTGACATGCTATTCATACTCCTCCTATGTCATGTGTGCCATGATACCAATTGGAGGGAAATCAAAATAATAGCAGCAACGATCTGGCTCAGGCTTTGATGATGCCGGAGGAGACGATGTAGGATAACCCGGATACTCGTATGGAGGGGCTAATGCTATAGTAGGTATAGGCATAGCATAATAACCATACGGATATGGGTTCATTGGAAAGATCCCAAATGGATCAGGTGTCTGCATGTGTGCTCCAGGATACCCGTATGAAGTACTGTAGCTACTGCTATTCGATGAATTTGTTGGCCCAGGCTGATGAGGATGGTAGAATGGATAGTCTCCTTGGCTTTGTTGCAGTGGATACTGCTTTCCATAAGAACTCGATAATCTTCCAACATCTAAAGATCCAAAACTCTGTGCCATGGAGGACGAGTCATCATGAACAGTAGTATGCTGTCTCTCCTTGCCTTTCCCCCTCCTCTGATAGGAACATGCCTCACTCTCATCATGAGCTCTAATCCTGTTGTCAGTGTCCTGTGTGGCATGATGGAAAATTGCCTCTCTAGTAAAAGGGCTCAACCCCGAGCCACTCGTGCCAACACCACCTTGAGTACCACTACCACCATCCCTATCATCATCATTTGATCTTGATCCTGATCTGGACTCATCCTCCTCATCTGTGTCCTCCTCCTCTTATGACTCAACATGTCCACGGGCTGGGGTTGGGGCTGATGTCGTAACTACAACGGAGGGAGGAACAACTCTCATGGATCTATCTAATGAGTATTCACTGCCCTCCTCCCTCTCCTTTTCCATAGCTGCATCGACATTGATGCCCATCTCTACTGCAGCATGCGTAATGACTGGGCTAGGACGACCATCAGGTTGAACCATCTCAGCACATATAACCCACTCTGTGAATGGATCCTCCTCATTAACTTTATTACTGAATAACATGTCTAAATGATCCTTCACAGTGGTGGTGCGCTGCTCTATCTCCAGCTGTCTCATCCTTAATCTCATGTTGTAATGTTAGAAGACTAATTTCTGCAACCTCTAATAAGCTAGCTGGTTCTTCTGTTTGAGCCAATACTCAACATGCTAGCTTCCTCAATGCATGGGCATTCGTCCTATACATAGCCCACCATTCACCTGGATTTACAAATAGAAACTATTAACATTTATTTAGAAATTAGAATAGAGAAAAATCATTTAATAATTAATATTCACAAATAAATTCTACTTACACGGCATCATTGTCGTCCTTGATGCAATCGTCGTGGTCGGCTCGAACGAGCCCAACGCATCTCTAAATACCATCAGTTGGTAGTGGAATTTGAAAGGGCTAAAGAGTTTAGTATTTAATATAACTATTAAGAAGTAAGAACAAATATACGCAAATTAAGTAATAGATTTATTACCACTTTTACAATTTACAATCCCCTACCTCGTTTTCAAAATTCTCAACCGCGTTTGAATGGGGGTCCAACTTCATGAAGACTTGGTGGACTGAAGCACATAGGTCCGTGCAGGTGTCAAAGTTATCCTTGTAATGGTACTTGGGATTTAAATAATATGCTGCATTGATGATTACAAGAAAAAACATTAATACAAAAAGGCGGAAATCAAAATAAAAGTGTTACATAATATATGATATCTCTAGTCACAGTCAAAGATGAACCTTGGCACAATAAAAAATTATGATTATTAATCCACAATAATAAATTATTATATTACCATTACCTATTATAAACCATATTAATTTTTTAGATTTTTTTTTTCAATTTTCCATATTATTTAATATTTTTATAATTCTAGAAAAATTTTAATATAACAAAATATATAATCCTTGATTCTTCAAAATAATTTTTCCTATAATAAATAAATTAAATTTATGAATTTAGTTTGAGAATTTATCTATTTATCTATTTTTTATCCTTTTGTATTGATCTTCGACTAAATTTAATAAAATAAATTAATAGTTTTATGAGAAATATATTCGCCGACAGCCATCTATACATTGGGTGCCCCTAGATATTATATATAAAATGCATGACATTATATAAAGTTTATAACATTAAAAATAATAAAAAAATCGTTTTTTAATTAATTTTCGCATTAAATAATTCAAAAAAATAATTATTTTTATAAAAATTAAACTGGGAACACCCATCTATAGATTGGGTGTCCCTATATATTATACATAATTTTCATCAAATAATACAAGGTTTATACAATTAAAATTAATTAAAAAATGAATTTCCATCAATTTTCGAGTAAAATAATGCTAAAAAATAATTTTTAATTAAAAATTAAAACGGCGACACCCATCAATAGATCGGGTGTTAGTCTAACATATATCCAATAATCAACACATTCTATAAAGTTTAGATCAATCAAAATCAAGAAAAATGCGTTTACCTTCTCGTCACCAAACGTGGGATGTATGGGAATGTATGGGAATGTTTGAATTTTTTACAAATCAATGAAAATCTCTCCCAGATCACTTCTATTAGGTAGATTGATGGGAATAAGAGTGATTTGAAGTTGATTCGGGTGGATTTGGCGAAGAAATCGAAGTTGGGAGGTGTTTCTTCAAATCTGCAGGTAGTCGCTCGATTTGGGCAAAATTATTTCTCTCACAGCGTGCAATGAGCATGTGCGAGAGAAAAAATGGCTAAAAAAAAAGGTGCCGGCGAAACATTGTGATTTCCCCTAGCAAAATGCATCGCTGGGAGAAAAAGAATCGAAATTTCGGCTACTGAAACTGAAAACACTGATCAGGAGACTAACAAGCTTATTTTAGAATAGGACCTATCCTACAATGAAAGATAGCCTCGCGTTGAGAGATTTATTTCTTTAAATCCTTCTATATCTCTTGATTAAAATCCTCCATCATACTGAAGCATGCATACCTGCTAGCATGTGAAAGTTATTTAACTTTTGGCTCATCCATGCAGTCTCTAAAACCATATATGAAATCCGATTGTTTTATTGTGCATAAAAAATTTTCAAAATGCTCTTCAGTATTGATAAATTGAAACAGGGGCATAGATTTACATACTAGCATCCTTTGTAACCTTTTGAGAATAGGCTTTTGGCGCCCTATTCACTATTGTCAGGGGCTATATAGTAGAAGTTCTAATGCTGCAAAAACAATTGGGAGGTACTGGGGAGAAATATCCAGAGATGGTGAATTTGCAATGGAACCTTGGGGATTGCTTAGGCCGCTTGAAAAGTGAAATCGATAACATATGTCTTGGATCTGTTCTTAATTCTTTCATCCTATCTCCTGTCAAATATAATCTGATTCGAGATGGGATTTGTTTGAAGTTGTCAAAGAAGGAATCTATGCCAAAGGATTGGGGGGAAGAAGAGGCTCTGGAGAGCTTTGAAGATCCCAAGATTGAAACGGAGGATTTCTGCTGAAAATGATATATCTATATTTCTATTGATGTTTTGAAAGATGCTAAAGAGAACCAGTTTCATGTTTTGATGCGATTATTATACTTTTTCAAGAAAATTCAGTTGAGGAATCCTTCAACTCCCCTTACCGATATTCAACATATCATTAAATGTACCATGGCACCATGTTAAACCAAAGTATTATCTGTTCAACTTATTTAACAGTCTTTTTTTTTTCAAATTTTAATATATATATTTTTAACTTTGGCATTACATGGACCTTAGAAGCTTCTTGATAAATCTTAATATATGTTTATTTGTTTACTTATTTTATGGATAACAGGCTACTTTATTGATGATAAAAATACACTGGAGAATAAGAATTTTGTTTTCAAATTAGGCGGCTGTATATGTTGGCAAAAGTATAAATGAGCTTAGCAATATAATATCACCTCCGAGGAGCTTCTTCATGCAAAAGTTTGGATTTTAATCTATGTTGGTCAAATAAAACATTGACATCTTTGTATCACACTATAATTTGAGAAGTGAATCCAAAATGTGTTCATCTTATGTTTTTTTTTCAGAAGAAAACATACAGTGTAGCAATGAACTCATTGATAGAACAGTCTTTTTTTTTCTAACACAATGAATCTTATTGCAAATAAGATTAGAGTTCATGTGAATAATCAGGACCATCATTTTCTTGTGGCTCTCAACACTTAAGTTTTGCAACTTGGTTTCAAGTTACATGATGGATATGGGAAACCTCATTCTTACTTCCAATCGATGCAGGAACATTTCTATTCATTCTTTTGTCTTTTGAAAGTTTTATGGAGTTCTTTACACAATTATTGGTTCACAGTGATCTGTGAACTTTGCTCTAATGTCAACTGATGTGGATGTGGACATAAATTTAGATAAGAAATTTTGTAATAATCAGCAAGCTAAGGCAAGAACTGATATCAATCAACTCTTGAGCATTGGCTGGTTCTCGAGTTCCTCTGGTTGGAACACCAATATATGATGGTTTAGGATTGAATTAAATAGTAACTTCCTGTAGATTCCTTTTCATAGAGGGAAATTGTTTCCCATAATCTTAGTCGAGATACAAATTTTTATCTTATGATTATATAGTTATTTATCCTTCTTTATTAAAAAAGATATGAAAACCCTTTGGAGTAAGGTTTTTGAGTTGTATTTAATGATTCTTCAATGGTTTATATGTTACTGTTCCATCTTCCCTTGACAATAGAATGTATTGCCTGTCCTCAGGCGAGCAAGGTGAGCATCTTGGAGCAACTTTGGAAGGAGGGAAGTCTCCTGAAGTTAATCTTCCATTTCATGAATCTCTTGAAACTGAAAGTCCAGTTGTTGACTCGACGGATCTTCCAGAGGTTCGTTGATATGGTTATTATTTCTTATTGGTGTTTTTTACTTCTTGAGGTTACCACTTTTTTCTAATCACATTTTTAAATTTTGATGCTCTTAGAAAGGATGTTTTCAGCATCTCATGCTATCCTATAAATGATTCCAACTCAGTTATTCCTTCATTCTCAGTTGTTTGAAAGTGTAATATTAAACATACTGAGGGACACCTCGTGTTTAAATAAAGTAATGAAAAAGAATCCATGAACTACTTGTATGTTCTAGCAGAAATTATAAGTGATGACAGAGGGATGCCCTTGCAGCATATAAGGCACTGACCTCTGAATGTATACACCTGCTACCTTATCTCCTATACCTATGAGATGAGATGACAGATTTTGTACATGATATGGCAATGATACACAATATAAGAATTGTTTGAACCAATATTTGCGTACACATATTTACTGTCTGACAATCGATCAGTATTTTTAGAAATAAAGGAGAATTTTGTCCAACTGATGCTCCTAAAAATAATTAGTATGGCTGAACGAAACTTTGGTTAGTTATTCATAATTTCATATGAGACAAGCACAATATGAAATTTCTTCTTAAAGAATGAATAACATACTGATATTAGAAATGAAGTAGTATTGGGCCCAACTGGTTTTAAACAATAATCAAATTTAACTAGGGCAACTTTGATTTGATTTGATTTGATTTTTCACATGGCACATGCACAATATGGAATCTTTTCTCATACAGTTGCAAAATTTGGGCATGGTATGGGGTTATGCTGTTTCTCATGGCTAACTGGCTCCTAAATTGTGTTAGATGTAGGACATTTTCTTTACTAGGAACAAAAAGCATAATAATGTGACAACTTGTCATATTTGTGACACTATTCATATGTTTGTGTGTGCGTGTGCGTTTGTGTGTTTTTTTTTTCCATCATATTGCAAGCAATAAGTTTTCAAATTTCTATGGATTCTTTTTTCACATGTAGCAGGGCAAACCCGAGGTTCTGCAAGTGCCATTCAATTGTAAAGTTGAGAGTCTTGAGACATCATTGCCGATACTGTGTATAGAAGATGGAGTGGCGATATTACGGTTCTCTGAAATTTTTGGTGTTCGTGAGCCCTCGAAGAAAAGGGAGAAGAGGAACCGTCGATACCCAATTCCCAGAGGTATATGGTCCCATGTGATTTTGGAATTTCTCCCTGGCTTGATATTCCTACCAATGATGATATTTATGGTAACAGAACTGATGGCATGGGGGATCTCTTTCAGGCTGTGATGTTTGCTTGATGTTTTTGATATTAATTGCTTCAAGATTTGAACCAGCATTAATTGCCATTTTTCTGGTTTGGGATGTTTATAATATTGATAAGCTCCTAAATGTTTATATGTGATATTCTGCGGACATTGTACTTATATTTCTTTCTCCTTGTTTTTATTCTGGATATTTTTGTAACTTAATTTCTCTGTCATTTTTAAATTCTTCCAGAGAGGTATAAAGCCATGAACATTTGTGATATTGTTGAAGAGGATGAAGAGGCTTTTCTAAAGGGTTCTACTCAAGGTTTTTATGCTATAAAACATGCACATGTAACTCAAGATGATAATTCATTAGCAGTGGATAGTGATAATATCGCAGAAACGTTTGGCACATATCAAGGGATTGGAAGGACACCCACTCTGGTTGATGATCAAAGGAAAGACTCATGTCTTAGTGCCGAGCCAATGAAGGATGGTGTGACAGTAGATCTGTCCGAAGGATGGAGGTCACCATCATGTCCTCAATTTTACCCTCTTGAACAAAAAGACTGGGAAGAGGAGATCATTTGGGGCAATTCTCCGACAGGAAGTAGTGGATCCCTGGAGAGTTGTGTAATTTCTCAACCTGAAACTGGAGTTCCTACTGGAACAGAAACAGAATTGGAGTTTGGACCAAAGAAAATTAGGTCGGAGCCACGGACAGAACCAGATGAGAATGATCATAGTCTTTTCTTGCATGGCTGTCCAGTTTTAGTGGAGCCCCTTGGCTCGAGAACTTCTACGGATTCAACAAACCTTTCATTTCCAGAAAGGAATTTTCATCCCCAACTTTTGAGGTTGGAATCACGATTGGAAACAAATTCATCAAATTACTCAGAACTAAGAAAAGAAAATGCCAGTGAAGAGCTCTTCCAAAGTGAGGTCATAAGGCGTTTCCGCAAACTTTCCATGTACAACATGGACATGCTAGAGGGATCTTGGTTGGACAAAATTATTTGGGAACCAGACAAATTTGTTTCAAAACCAAAGCTAATTCTTGATCTTCAGGATAAGCAGATGCTTTTTGAAATATCGGATAGCAAGGATAATAGGCATCTTTGTTTCCACGCGGGGGCAATGATAGTAACTAGTTCCATGAAGTCCAATGGTGGCGATTCGTTTGATTTACCTGGTCAAGGGGGGGTATCTGTTGGGCGATTCAATATTTCAAATGACAAGTATTATTCAAACAGGAAAACTTCTCAGTTGAAATCACATTCAAAGAAACGTGCTGCTCATGGTGTGAAAGTCTTTCATTCAATACCTGCCTTGAAGCTACAGACAATGAGACCAAAGTTAAGCAAGTAAGAACAAGAGCTGTTCCTTCTCAGTGATGCTTTTATTTTTTTGTCGCAACTATGAGTTTTTTACACCAAAAGAAGGCCTTCTAGCTTATTTACATTTTCATTTCATTTAGAAGCATCTGGTTCCATTTGTATATTGTTTGTAGGAAAAGGTAACCAGTATGTTTCTTCAATGTGTTTGAGTTGGATGTGAAGTTTAAACTCTTTTATAAATTATATTAGTCAAAATTTTGCTGCATACTTCTTTACCATTCATTTTGTATAGAATAGTTTCTTCTGGAGTTCCATTGGATAACTTTCAGGTGTCAGAACTCCATTTAAGGACTCAGCCAACCCAGTGTGTTTCATTTTTGTCGAGGGAGGAAAGTAGAGACCAACCTGTAATTTTGTCAGCTGCAATCACTTTACCATGTCTTCTTGTTGGTTGTTTATGAATAGTCAATAGACATACCAGTTAGGTCCATCATTTGATGTGTTTGACCCCCATTCATGGACATAATAAGAACTGTAAACTGTTCATTCTATTCATTTACATCTTGAATATCTGCTTACATAAACTGCTATATCATATCTTGTAGCAACCTTGAATCTTTTGTACCCCAATATTAGTAATAACTGTAAAACAAAACAAACTTGTTTTGAGCCTTGTGAACAGCTGTTTTCTCTAGATATATAGTTCTCTCTCTGTTCTAGATGTATTTTAAAACAGTAAATAAATAAAATTTTCTTACAGCATGATAACGCTTGATTGGACTGAAACTGTTCACTGGCAAATTACACAGACCAATTGTTCAACCTTCAAATAATTTTACATATTGAATTAACCTAGTCAATATGCCAGGATTTGGTTGAATTGACCTTGTGATATGGCTCTTCTGACTTCAAAATAGAAGTTGGAAAATGGAAATAACTGCAAAAATGTGACCAAAAGATATTTAGTAATGAGAGGAGTTGATTGTTTTGAAATTATATTATAATGTTGCACATTATAAGGACCTTGGTGATGTGTTGTTGAATTGCTCTGAGATGTTTGCTTTGTTCTAAACATTTTGAATGCCCATGCTTTTAAAAGTTGCAACTTGTCACAATACAAGGCATCTGCAGATTATCGATTTGTGAGTTAGCTTCCGCCTTCTCCATTTCTCTTTGTATGATGTCTTTATTTGTTCTAGAAAATTATTTTTTTGATTGGTAATAAAATTATATTATATTAGAATATTAAAAAGAAAAGGTACACGAACCGTGTACCATCATAAGCCACAAAACTCAATCCCCCCAAAGATAGAGCAGGGATTGAGAGAGCAATACTAAAATCCCAACATTTCTGAAAATAATTCACAGGACAAGAAATCCTCAAGCTGAACATTAAAAAATGTAGATATCTGAGAAGACCACCAATATAGTAGCTTTAACACCCTCACTTCCAGCCTCGCAAGCCTAATCTCCTTGTTCCTGAAGATCCTCCTATTCCTCTCCCCCCAAATTAGCCAGCACACTGCTGCTGGAATCATATTCTAAATCTTTGATTGGTTAGTTTTCCCTTTCTTCCAACCCCAAGTCACTACGGCATGGCTGAATTTTTCAGGTTGGACCGAAGCCAAATCGAGCTTCTTCAACATACCATTCCAAATTTTACTGGTTGCTGGACAGTGCAATAATAGATGATCCACACTCTCTTCAGAACTTTTACACATAACACATCTATTCGGGATATGCCAACCCCTACTCTTCAAATGATCCACAGTATCTTTTTTAGACTTGCTGTCCATAGAAAGAAGCCTATCTTCAAAGGTACATGACTGTTCCAAGCTAATCTGACCCAACTATGATCTTTTCCTTTGCTGACTACAGCTTTGAAAGCCGACTTGACTGAAAACTGACCTGACTTGTCTTCCCTCCATATTCTAGCATCATCATTTAGAGACAGCTTAGCTCCATACACCAATTGCAGCATCTCGTATAGCTTCTCCAGCTCCCAGTCAAACAGATTCTTCTAAACTCTGTGTTCCATACAGCTTCAGAGTTTCATCGATTAAGAACTTTGCTGACACTAGAATACTGATTTTTGCTGATTCTAAACAAGACAGGTAGTTTGTCTTTAAGGCTCTGGGCGTCACACCATATGTCTTCCCAGAATTTAATTCTAGTCCCAACCGCATATCTGCAACACTTCCTTACTTCAGGAGCCAACTTTGATATAGGTCTCCACAAACTTCCTTAAAAAATTTGTTCTAGAAAATTATTACAACAAATTCAGTCTGTTTTTTTTGTAAGGAATCCAGCTAGTTTCTATACTGCGTAGTACATGTGATTAGTGAACTGTATCTTGATACTGAAACAGTAACGGAACACAGAAAATTATGTATTTCTTACGTGTAAAAAGCTTAGGTGCAATATTACACTGTTTTTGGTACTAATTTATGTGGTGTTGTTAATGGTGATTGTTTGGGTACTTCGGTGATCGAGCAATTGTTTGGGGATTATGTGCATGTAAATCATTTTTGACCGAGTCCATGTTCTTTTTAGCTTTTTGATCAAATTATGTACCTTTTACAGCTTTAACAGGCACCTCCCTAGGTCTTCATTTAACATAGCAAAAAGTCCTAATATATTTTGTTTCATCTTATTTCCTATTTAGGCTACTGTCAGACATTTTTTCTCAACATGTTCTTGCCTGCCTTATCTTTCTTAATCTTGTCATTCATTGATCTTAACATTTTCGTTGTGGCAAAAATATTTGGTCTATTGCATTGCCTCACTTTTTATTAGTGGAAGATTCTATGGATAGATAAGAGAAGAGGATTGATGTATTATTCTCTTGTCTTTTTTTTTTTTTGATGAATATAGTAGATGTGTGTGCATATATATATGTGTGTGTGTGTATGAAAAAGTGAATAGTAACTAGTGTACAATCAAAAGCACAAAAAACTCTCTACAAAAACCTCACAATCCCCACCAACCCCAAGAACACAAAAAGCATCAACAAATACTATGACACACCACAGTACAACGGATAACCACACGTGTCCTCCCCCCATAGACCTTAATCCAAAGCTGAGCGAGCCATTCAACTTCAGATCAAAAGCATAGCTTACTTCCAATCTCCTAAATCATGTGACTGATAAAAAAATTGTTAGGCTGGTTAGTCTCTTGTCCTTTGGGCAATTTGGTGTGAATGAAATATGAGGGTATTTGATTGATAAAAAAATTGAAGGATATCACTTGGTCTATTGTGGTTTTATTCTATTGTTCTTAAAGGTGGTTGCCTAGATTCATCAAAAAAAATAAAGGTGGTTGCCTAGGGGAAGCAACTAGGGGTTTATTTGAGCACCTAGTTGATGCTTGGCTAGTCATGACTTTGGGCGAAACAATTGTTAGGCTGGTTAGTTACTTACTGTTTTTTGTCCGAGCTATTGAACTTGTAAATTATAACATAAGGTAATAGTATAAGAAATTATTAACAAGAAAATACTAATTAAGTTGGCGATTTTAACTTGAATTTGAATTAGTAACACCTTTTTTTGTATGTAAAAGAATTTGCTAAATTAAAGAGGAAGGAGTAGGTATCCAAAAAACTAGTAAAGGCCCTATGAATAATGAATATTGTATAAAATCAAAGGAGTACATAGTTGGAGGTACCACATGTCAAAAACCATCTCCCTAACTCAAGAAAATATGGATCATCACCACACACTGGATACACTGAATTATTAATGATAATACACCCACAAAGACAGAAATATACTCAGTACACCAACACTCTCCCTTAACTCAGTAGCAACTCCGCCCACTCCCCTGTTGGAGACCCAACATATAACACGTTTCTGGAAGTCCCAAGCTTGGCGAGCCGATTTGCAACTGAATTAGCCCCTCTAGACGCATGACTAAACGAGGCATTCAAATCACGTGCCAGTGATCTTGTCCTCTTGAAGAAATGGTAGCCAATGTCCTTCTATGCATCCATCTGATAATCGTAGCTGGATCCCCTTCCATAAGTTACTCTCTCTTTCTCTCTCCTTAAATTAGTCGTTGTTGCCCTATGATTTTGGTTATTTTCTTACTCTTCTTATTTTTGCTAGTAGCCTTCTCTGACCATCTCCCCCCTTTCTTTACAATTGATCTACTGACTAAATTATTTCTTTTTCATTTCTTACTAATTCCCAGCCTGCCTTCTCCCTTTTCCACTCTCCATAATCTATTAATTACATTTTCCCCCTTTTTCTTGGGTTATCTGAGCTGTATACCTTCATTCCTTGATATCAATTCTCTCGTTATTTTGTTCTTGTGATAATGGATTCTACATTCTTTATTTGTGTTATTTAATTAGAATTTTCGAAACTTTTTTTCTCTTTTCTCTCTCTTATTAATTTTTTTTTCAAGAATGGTGCATCGTCATATTATGATTAATTGAGATATTGTTTTGAATTTTAAAAACTAAAATTGCATGAATTCTCATAAAGGCATGCAATAAATGTTACATCTTGTCCGGTGATTTATTTACGAGATTGTGTTATAATTCCTTATCCTAACTTTTGATTAATATTCAGCTCATTTGAAGTTTCTCGTGTTTAATATGTTGCTGATTATCGCATTGGGATATCTTCCTATGTAGCATTTATATTGTTTATTTTTGAGAAAATGTTGCATATGTTGCTGTTCAACTTGCTGTAAAGTACTTAAGAATCATCTAAACTAAATAACTCCAGGTCTTGTGTGGGCAAACCATGCTGTATACCAATTTGATGCTTCTAGGATAATGTTATTGCCAGGTTTTAAAGGTCTGAAGTGTCTCTTTGTCTGATATCATGAGAGGATAGAGCATTTGTACACTCTTCAACCATGTGGGCATAGCATAAGGTTGTATGGCCCCCCAAAAAATAACAACAATAACAATACAAAAATAACAAAATGCTTACCCGAGGTAGTTTGAGTTGGCGACATGAATCTGCTTCTCCATCCTATCCATTGAAAGCCATATCTTCAGTTTGATTGTAAGCATCCACACCCTTCTTTATTTACTCCGTCCAACTTCCTTTTGGTCTTCCTCTTGCCCTCTTAGGGATGTATGTTGCCTCCCTTGAAATGGATTTGTCAAGCTGAACATAAATGGAGCATCTATTGAGTTTTCGGGCCCATCTAGAGTTAGTTCAAAAGTCAGAGTGGACGTGTACGACATGCATTATGCAAGCTGAGATTCATGAGGTTATGATTGGCTTGACCGAGGTGATGGGCGAATGAGATAATTTCTTCTAGGTAGACCTGGCAATGGGTCAGGCTCGGGTGGATCATAAGTGGGTCGGTTCGGATTATTGTCGGGTTGGGAAAACCCAAAACCGAACCCAACCCGCCAATAAACCCGATTAATATTTTTTTTTATTTTTAAAATTATAAAAAGATCCAATAGAAATGAATGTGAATTAGTGATACAATTTAGGGTTAAACAGGTCATTATCGTGTAAAATCAACTCAATCTTTTCTAAATTACTTTTTATCTGCCTGCATTATTGGGTTAAACGAGTCATTATCAGGTTATATTTGGGTTGACTCAAATACGAACGGGTAACTAAATCTCAAAACCGACCCAACTATTACACAGGTCAACCCTAACCCGTTTATTCGGGTGGGTTGGGGGGTTGGGTCGACTTTTTGCCTGGTATACTTCTAGGTTATTTTTGTACAATGTTAATTTCTTGATCTATTATCTTTTGTTGTTGACTGAATCTGAATCTCTGTACTTTATTTAATTGAACTTATGTTGAAAGTACATCGGTTTTCATAGTCATTTTATTTTTCTATTCATATTATTTCTGTCCCATCTGAAATGATCCGCATTTGTTTATTTATTTTATCTGTGTTCTGTATTTTTGTTTGATAGCAAAGATATTGCTAATTTTCATCGTCCAAAAGCTCTATGGTATCCTCATGACAATGAGGTTGTTGCCAAAGAACAAGGAAAGCTTTCTACTCATGGACCAATGAAAGTTATATTGAAGAGCTTGGGAGGGAAAGGGAGTAAGCTTCATGTGGATGTTGAGGAGACCATTGCTTCCGTCAAAGCAAAATCATCAAAAAAGCTAGGTTTGTTATCTTTCTAGTGCATGCTACGAATGAGTTGACTTGTTGTTTTTCACTCTAAATACGTTGACATGAAATCTCAGTTGTTACTTTTTATTTATTATTTTATGGTTTTTGGACATTATTCTTAGGATTATTTCTTATATATAAGCTTGCTTTTGCAGACTTCAAACCTTCTGAGAATGTTAAAATATTTTATTCTGGAAAGGAGCTTGAAGACATTAAATCTCTTGCTGCTCAAAATGTTCGACCAAATTCGTTGCTTCATCTTGTGCGCACCAAAATACAATTGTGGCCAAGGGCACAAAAGTTGCCTGGTGAAAATATGTCTTTGCGTCCTCCAGGGGCATTTAAGAAGAAATCTGACCTTTCTGTGAAAGATGGACATGTTTTCTTAATGGAGTAAGTAATGTTCAAGGATTTCTTGGTTTTTAAGGTTCATTATTTGGATGCTATGATTATGGACACTTCTAAATTAGTGAATACCTGTATTCGACATGTTTCTAGTTCCGACTCAATATAACTTCCCAAAAGAAGTTCCATGTGGATAAATTGACACTATTAAATAAAAACAGAAAAAGAAGATGAGAAAGAAGGAGAAGACAGAAGGGGAGAAGAGGGTGGGGGATGTTCTTGCCTTCTTCTCCCATTGCTGTCGACTTAGGCTGATGGAGAGAAGGAGATCGTCGTCGTGACCTGAGAGGAGAGGGGCGAAGGGGAGGGGCAGGTGTGGTCGTTGTGACCTGAGCTCATCATGACCTGGTTGCCCCTCTCTTCACTTAAGTAGATGTATAAATATTTTACCATCAGACTAGCTTGTTCAATTATTCTTGGTAGCTCAGGGAATTGGATGAGTGTTTTTTATGATGACATGGATATCCTTGAACCATATGGAATTACAGGAGATGACTTTGATTAAAGTAAATTGGTTAGTCAGCATCGTTGTTAAACAATTGAGACCAAATTTACAACATGCGTCAACTTCTAATTCTGTTATGGATGGTCCCAGCAAGATTTTGGTGATTGGAGAATGTAGGATGAGTAGGCTACTCAAGTTTCAAGGACTTTCCAAATGGGAATAATGGGTGGGAAGTGGTTTCTGAGGGCCATGCGGAGGAGATTATAGTTTATAATAGACTAGGACGTGGGGAATTCATAGAACATGTGGTCCATGTAGAGTTGGGAAGGCTGGCAAGCTTGAGCCAGTGTAGAAATGGAATGCAAACTATAAGAGTAGAAGTAGAGCTTGTCATCATAGGAGGCCAAGGTCTTGAGTGAGCACTCTTACTTAGAAGATTTACTCTTTTCTAGTATTCCAGAAACTGAAGACAGATGTGTGACTGATAACTATTGTGGCCCATAATGAGAGTTGGAGTTTGTGAATACTGTTGGTTGTCAAATGAGTTGGAGCAGCTATAATTCCTCTGGTATTTTCTTGGCATGCTCAATGGTATGATTCAGCCAGGCCCAGATGTTTGAGTGTGAAATAATGTTCTCAACAAAGCTATTCATTAATTTACTTATCCGATCTGTCAATTGCATGTTGCTGACTATCTTTGTTAATTTCATTTTCAATAAATTAGATGACAGCAATTTAATTAATTAAATTTTTTTTAGGCCAAGGTCCTGCTTCTCTTTGACTTGTTTGTGATCTTGGCAGGTACTGTGAAGAAAGACCTCTAATTTTAGGAAATGTTGGAATGGGTGCAAGGCTTTGTACCTATCATCAAAAATCTGCCCCAGATGACCAAACTGCCTCATTGTTGCGGAATGGAAGCAGAATTCTAGGAAGTGTTCTCACACTTGATCCTGCTGATAAATCTCCTTTTCTTGGGGATCTAAAACCCGGTTGTAGCCAGTCATCTTTAGAAACTAACATGTATAGAGCACCCATATTTTCCCATAAGGTTCCCTCAACTGATTACTTGTTGGTTCGTTCTCCAAAAGGAAAGCTTTCTCTTAGACGAATTGACAGAATTGATGTTGTTGGACAACAGGTATGTTAAACTGTTTACTTTTCCTTAAGAGGAATTGACAGAGTAGATGATGTCGAATACATCTCCTTTGTTATCATGTACTTAGTGTTCTTTATATTAACACATTGGGTATTCTTTGATGATTTGTTCAATGATTGGTAATGTGATGATAGTAAACATCTCTTTTTCATGCTTTTGTGGTTTTCCTTATTTATATAGTTTGGGATTTTCTGTGTGTGTTTTGTTTTGGGAGGGAGGGGGGATGGGTTGGGCCCTTGGGGTATATGAAACATAAATTTATTTCATTTTCTGAGAAGAAAATTATAAAAGGGGCCAATGTTTTCCCTGGATCAGCTTTACATGTCCCACCCTACAAGACTGATGAATCCCTTTTATACGTAAAGTCATGGTTAGATATATCAGGCAATTCTTGTGGAACATAACAGCAACTCACCAACTTCTATCTTATCTATTTATAAAGATGTAGTATCTTCATTTTGCTAGAAAATATATCCTTTCCTTCCACGAAACTATATATTAAAGGGAATAAAGCTTCATAGTACATTTATATGGCTGCAAATGTACCTTCTGACCAATAACTGAACAGCTTTGTTGCCTTCGTCGCCTAGAGCCTTTAGTTTTTATATTGCTACTGTGCACATTGTATCAGATTAATAAAATTGATTCTGATGTATTGAATACTGATTGCTTTCTGTTGAATTATGTTTTTTGAGCCAAATTGGGATATGCTACTTTTGGTTAGAACCAAAGAGATATCTGTTTGCTAAAACCTCTATGTTTCTTCCCTTCTGTTTTTATCAATTCATTGTTTCTAAATTTTCATGTTAGTGAGAAGACCCAGAATATCTTCATTAAGGTTAATACAGATAAAGCGGAAAATTTGTCAAAGCTCTAATTGTCATTGTATTCCTATTGTAACTGATTGGTTAAATAAAAAAACCAAGTCCATGATTCAAAGTAATTGATACTGTTTTATATCCTAAAATGTGTATTGAATTGTATAAAGAGTCTAATGCCGTACAATTAGGTGCTTCTGATGTTTATATTTAGCACAGGCTAGCGCCTCAGTCGTTTCCCATTTATATAAGCAAATTAATAATTAGAAACAACAGAATTAAGGAAAAAAAATGATGAAAATAAGGAAGAAAGCCTAATTGTACAGTACAATAAAGCTCAGAAAAGACTTTAAAGTATTAGGTGTATTACGTCCTTGGAAAGTCTATTTCACTACAATAGTAGGTGTATTGCATACTTGGATGGACTAAACGGTGATAATTTTCCAACATTAGTGATCCAGCAGCAAATATGGTAAATTGAAACATTTATAGGGTGATACTCATCACTGAATCTACCATACAAAATCCAAACGCTGGTTGCTACTGCAATTCTTTCATTAACATTGGACCTAAGTCAGGTCCCTGTTTTCACCTACTCTTCTTTATCGTACATATCATTAGGTTGTTGTTGACTACAGCTTTTATTCTCTTTCCCCTTTTTTTGCATAGATTGGTGTTTTTGATTCAATTTGCATCTTGCAAAGCTAGAGGTTTTGGTAAAAATTTTCAGCGTTTATGATGTTTGAGGATGGAACTTTTGAAAACAAAGTTGTTAAACTAGTTTTAGACCATGGTTCATTTCAGGAGCCCCACATGGAAGTAATTTCCCCTGGGTCAAAAGGTCTGCAAACATATATTGTGAACAGACTGTTGGTGCACGTGTACCGTGAGTTCCGTGCTACTGATAAGCATGGATATATTCCTTGCATTCGAGCCGATGAGCTGTCTGCACAGTTTTCAAACCTATCGGAATCATTTATTCGTAAAAGATTGAAGCACTGTGCTGATTTACAGGTAGGCTTGGGTTTTCATATTACGTGTCTTCTATGAATATGGTGCTTTGTCACTTCAACAGCCAAGCATCCTCTTGTTCAATGCACTGTTTATGGGTTTTTTCTAATAGTTATTTGGTTCTCTTTATTAATTTGGAAAGTTTTCATTGTTTATCAACCCAACAGAGGGTGTCAAATGGACAGGTTTTTTGGTTTATGAGGCGTAATTTCCGCATTCCATTGGAAGAAGAACTGCGGCGGTTGGTCACACCAGAGAATGTGAGTGTTCCTCTATGGTATCAATCCTTCTTTTTTTTTAATTTTTTTTGGGATACAAACCAACTGCAATCATGTGAAAGGTTAGAAACAATCATATGGAGTTGGGAAAATCCCAGAAAGAAAAATCATATGGAGTTTGGAAAATTCCAAACTGAATTGCTTATGTATAAATCTTTTGTCAATTGTAAAATGATAATTTTGAGAATCATATACCCTCAGAAATTTTCCAATTTATTATTTTCTGCTATTGTATAGTTAACTGTTTGTTTTTTTTTTAATCCGTGTTTATAAAGGAATAAGAAAAGGCATTGTAGGTGGCAACATTTTTCATGTATCCTATTTGCGAAATTATTTAAGCCAATATTATATGTCCCCATTATCTTTTTTGGCGAAATTTACAGCAATGGCCATAAGCACACACAAACTATCCAGGTCAATTTTCATATTTGTTCTAGCTTCTATTGTCATTTTATGTTACCTTTTATAATTTTTAAAAGTTATAAATTTTAGGAAATAAATAATTTCTTAATGGATAAAGATTAAGAGTAAAGAGGAGAAGAAGGTGAAGAGAAATAGAAGAATTGAATGGAATTGATGGCTGTCTTGTTTGAAAGTCCTCTTATCTTATGCAAGTAATTGTAAGCTAAAACTACATAAAACCTTTTGTTGAAGCATAATTTATTTATTATATATATCAATACTCCCCATCAAGCTAAGAATAAATGGTGGACATGCTTAGCTTGCCAAGACTGTAAAGCAAGCCTGTTTTTAACAACTACTTTTGTCAAAAACATAAGCTAATTGATCTTTTGAAGCCACATAAGTGAAGAGAAATCTCCTTGGATAAAAGTCTCACACGATTGAAATGTCCATCTACCTCACTATTCTTTTTTATATCATGTTGAACTGGATTATAAGTTTATAACCAACATTGATAGCAGCCTTGTTTTCACAATATTACATCATGGGAATGATAATTCTGATTCTCAAATCTCTTAATAGAATCCTTAGCCATAATAGTCCTACAACTCCGTGTGCCACAGCTCTATGCTCAACTTCAGCACTTGGCTTGGCTACAGCTTACTGCTTCTTGCTCTTACAAGTCACTAATTGCAACTGACCATCGTACAGTAATCTTTTCTGGATCTTCTATCGTCTACACTATCTGCCCAGTCAGCATCTTTATATGAATTTAATCTTATGTGCTTATGATTCTAGAATATCAATGCTTGACCTACAGTGATCTTTAGGTTCTTAGGTAGCCTCTCAATTGCTTCAAGATGTGGAACACTTGGAGCATGCATAAATCAAATACTTATTGCATAGGATATTGTCAGGCTGTGCTGGAGGAAATGCCCTCCAATTTTTTATACATTCCCATTTCTTTAAAGAATTTTCCTTTAGCCAGCAGGTATAGCCTGCAACTTTCCTCTTGTCTTTAGAAGATCCAATGTGTGCCTCCTTTGTGGCATCAAAATACCATCCTTCGATCTAGCCACTTCAATTCCTATTAAACATTTCAAGGTCCTAGATCTTTGATTTTGAATTCTTTTGCCCAAAAAGCTTTTGATTTCTGAATTTCTGGAGCATTGTTACCAGTCACCACAATATCATCCATATATTCTATCTGTGGTGTAACTAATTATCTGTATCTTTTCACAAACAATGTGTATTCAGCATTACTTTGTATTAAATCACAATGCTTCATAGCTTTACTAAACCAATCAAGCTGTGCTCTGGGTGTCTGTTTGAGCCCATCAGTAGATTTTTTTCAACATTACTTTGTATTAATCACAATGCTTCTTAGCTCTACTAAACTAATCAAGCAGTGCTCTAGGAGTCTGTTTGAGCCCATAATTAGATTTTTTTCCAACTTCCACACCATCTGTCTATGGTTTGGGGGTTAAGGCATGTAGACTCTCTCTTATAAATACCCATGGATAAATGTATAATACTGATACAAAACCTTAAACCATGGATGAGATAAGAGTATTAAATGCTTGCAACATACTCTCTTGAGTTGACCTTGTACATTTTTTTCCTTCATTTTTATCATACTTTCATTGCTTTTTGTTCAAAAAAGAGATGGACTAGAAATCATTTTGTTGTGTTTGTGTACGCATGGATATTTATTAATTTATTGAAAGAGACGTATAATTTACAAGTGATCATCCTTCATATAAAAATATGAGGATTGAAAGAAGGGTACATTATTTGGAGGAAGTATGTTTAGTTGCCTGTAGTGAGCAGTGATCCTTTCTTTTTATATGCAGGATGATCACTTGTAAATTATACTCATCATGGGTGTCATCTTTAAACTGTTAAGTAAAAAGAAAAATCAATTTCTTAGGAAGGATACGTAGTTTTGGTTTTTAAGAACGCTGATTTGGATATGGTGACAAACTAACACATTTCATGAAGAAACTTACATCGAGAGATTGTCTGCTCAATTGACAAGAAATATGGGTGGTTGTTATGATACTTAGAAATGTTTGTGCCAGTAAGGATTCATAAAGAATAACAAGGTTGTTCTTTTTTTAAAAAATTATAAGAAAATTTAGTTGGATTTTCAAACCTTGTTCTTTTATGCAGATTCAAAAGTCAATACATATTTTACCAGAAGCTACAATGCTGCTAACATAACCTGAAATAAGATTATCATTTGTTTGGTTGGTGACGGGCAATGGAAGGCAAAGCTTAGCACTAAGAGTAATATGCGAAACTGAAAAAGCAAGTATTAGTTACCAAAGGGCCTAGATGCTACAAGTTTGAAACTTTATGCCTATTTTTCTTGTATATTTTTGTAGTAACACAAAAGGTCTTTAATGAATCCACAATGCTGTGTCCAAAACTCATGCAAAAAATTTATGGACTGTTTGACTTTTTTTTTCTCCCTTACATTCTGTTGCTTTAAGTCAATTCTTCCACATCATACTTCTGTTTGCTAAATTACTTATTATTCTACAGCAGTTTTACAATTCATTAGATCCCAGTGTTGTAATTGTGGTTCTATTTTTATTCACTGATGCTTAAAGAATTGGAATCTAAGTGTTACATGGAGATTTTCTTATGTCTGTTCCATTTGCCTGTTTATGTTTCTCTGTCCAGGTGTGTGCCTATGAAAGCATGCAAGCTGGGCTTTACCGTCTCAAACGATTAGGAATTAGCAAGCTGACACACCCAACTGGCCTTGCCTCTGCAATGAACCAGCTTCCTGATGAAGCCATTGCTTTGGCTGCTGCATCACATATTGAGAGGGAACTGCAGATAACTCCATGGAACCTGAGTAGCAATTTTGTTGCCTGTACAAATCAGGTGAAGTCATTTCTCTCTGAATGGAGTACTGGCATCGTTTGTGGTGCGTCTCAAGTGGATGCAAATATATATCTTACAAGGGCATGCATGCTTTTATTTTTCCTTCCTGTCAAATAGTTGTGTTTCCTCCTCACTTTTCATAGTTGGTTTGTATAATGTACAGGATGAGCTATTTATTCATAGAAAAACAGAACTCGTAGAAATATTGAATGATGCATTTCATTTACAATACTGTTGCTAAGTTTTCCTTTCGCAACTCAAAATGTTCAGATATGTTAATGTTTGATCTAAACTTCTATGATACTGCAAATTTTTTTATTTTGATTTTATCCTATCTCTAAGGTAAGAGTATCGTAGCTTATTTCTCAAAAAGCTGGAAAATAGTAATTTATATGTTATATTGCTAAACATTTGATATGTGGGAGTAAAAGTGGAAAAAAAAAGTTTTAGAAAATCATCTTAGAAAGGGCATAAACAATTCTTTGCTGACGGCATTCCATGTTGTTTAGATTAAGTGGCAAAGAAATGGCCATGTTCTTTGGCAATGGCATTGCTCATTGTGAGAATAATGTGTACGTCATATTTTTTTTATGAGTATGTGCACATGTCATATGCCACAAGGTTTTTTGCTACTGGGATAGCTAAGCTCTTTTTTCTCCTTCTGTTAAATAGATTTCAATGATCAATGTGTTGGAGATTTAGTGTGTTTAGAAAGTTATACATAACTATAGAGTATGGAGTTGATGAATAAAGCATATTCCTTTGTTATTTTCTCTGAGCATGGGTCACTATGCTTGGACTTAGGTCCATCTAGTTTAGCCCCTGCAAATGCCTTTTGAACATTTGATAGGAGGATTGAATGACTGCTTTAATTTCTCTATCTGAACTTTTTGCAAGTAGAACTAAATCTATATTTTTGGTGTTGGTGATTTTTTTACCTTTTTATTTTTGGGGGGGGGGGGGGGGGGGGGGGGGTGTTATGGTTTTGAAAATTGCAGCAGCAGTGGAATAAAAACTTCTTTATTGCTTTATGATATTGTTTTTTCTTTTTATTTTTTATAATTCTAAAAAAAAAGGACAAAACTTGGCCACATCTTTGTAGCATCTGTGATTTTGCTTGTTATAAAATTCCCATGCAAATTTTATGTCTTATTGGAATTCAAATTTATATCTTATTGAGAATCCTGTCATTGAAATTGGAAGATTACCCTTTGTTGTAAAGTTCGGCATCGAAGTTTTGAATTTTTGTAGGGTTTATTTTTTAGATATTATAGTTGTTTCCTTTATGAAATGGTTCTCATGTCATCATGGTTTTGAGATGATTATTTTTTGGCATAGACTTACTAGAATGACGCATAATTTAGATATTCTCCTAGTTTAATGGATTTGCTGAACACCTAGATAAACTTTCTAAAGACATTTTTTTTTATCAGTAATGAAAGATACATCAATATGATGGGAGTATTTTGTACGGAAAAAACAAGAGACACAACAGAACTGACTCCAAAAAAAAGAACTAAAAGTATAACAGAAAAATAACAGTGAACAGCAGACAAAGTATAAGGCTTAAGGAGCAAGAACACCGTGCTACTGTCTGAAACCTGTTGAACGAAGTGTTCAACTCACATGCAAAGGATTTGGCACACCTAATCAAATGTCAAGGCCACAATGTCCCATCTTCCCCCTCCATCATCCATTGAAAAATTGTACTAGCATCCCAATCCCCTTCAACAGCTATATCTGTAAACCCTTCTCTTTAAGCTAAACATAAGCCAAAAAGAAGGATCAAAAGTTCTGCCTAGAGAGAGAGCCCCTCACCAATCAAACTGCTATAAGCACAAATGACGGGTCACACATGGTCCTTGAACACCACACCCACACCAAAGGGTCTTGGTTTTTTTAGAGAGCCCCATCAAAGTTGAGCTTTAGGAATCCTTCGTCTGGAGGTTTCAACTGTATCTGTCTATCCACGACAGTAGTGAAGGAGGAACAAACCTCCCAACCCAACATCTCAAAATCTGACATAGATAGTTCATGAAACTTTGTATAATTTGATTATGTTGTTGCTATCTTCATGTCTCATATCCTAAATATGTGGAAGTCTTGGAATTTTCAGAAATTATGCTATTTCTCTGTCCAAATATACAACAAAACTGTCTGGAATATAAGCATATATAAGTCCCTCATTGGCAATTTCCTATAAAACTCTACTGGGTAAAATAGTCAACTATTAAACTCAGAAAACCCAAGAGATGCCAAGTATACCCAGTAGTCGTGCCCAAATGTATGAGACGAACCTTCAAAGAAGAAGGAAGGGCCTTGCTATTTTGCCTAATGTTTGCATACTTTGCCTCAAAGGGGAGGAGTCAGTGGACCACATCTTTCTACATAGTGAACTGATTTCAGCTATTTGGTCTTGCTTCCTGGGGCTGCTAGAAGTGAGTTGGGTTCAGCCTAAAACAATCTCTGACTTTTCTTACCAGTGGCAGTTCCCCTTTCTCAAGAGAAAGGGAAAGCTATTGTATCAAGCTGTTTGTTGTGCTACCATGTGGCTGGTTTGGAGAGCCAGGAATAGGTCCATTTTCGATGGAGGTACCGTGGCAAGGCATACGATTCAAGAAGACATCTTTATTTTGGCAGCGGCTTGGGTTAGTTCCAGAAAGGAGTTTAGATCGGTCCTATCATCTGACATTGTGCGGGATTGGGCTACTGTTTCCTTTTTGGAATAGCCTATATCAGTTTGCAGATTCCTATTGTTTTGTTTCTCCCTGGGGCGTGTCCCTACTAGCTGCTTGTTTCTGTTTTGTTCTATCTTTTCTCCCATATCTCATGGGTTTTGTATTTTTCTCTCCCTCAGTTTTAATATATCTTTCATGATTCATATCAAAAAAAAAAAACGTATGAGACGAACCTGCAGTGTAGAAAAATGTGATATATTGACTCATTTTAGCACATACAAGGGGCACGTATGTTTGGAGAAATAACAATCCATTTCTTTCTTTTCTAGAGCACATCTGCAGTGTTGATTTTTTTTAAAAAAAATACAAAGGCCTTGATTTTGGGAGGGATAACAGGTTTCCACATAAGGGATTGAAGGAAGGGAGCTAAAGGAGTGATGGAGTTTGGATGTCATAGGGAAAAGAAAGACCGACAGGAATAAAAAGCCAGAGGAGTTTGGAATCCAAATCCATTAATACAAAGAAGAAGGGTCAACAAACACCTCTGTAGGGACTCACACAAGAATTCCCATTCCAATATGTCATTCGGTTGAGGATTCTTCTCAAGGGTGGAGGCCAAAGAAGACCAGAGTTGGACCATGATAAGACCTTACTAATAAGAGCTTTTGATGAAAGCACCAGATGAAAGATTCAAGGAAATGACAGACAAAAGCTCACTAGCCCAGCATAAATCTTGCCAGAAACGGATGGTAGACACTGACCTCGCAAAAGTGAGTATGTGAAGAAAAAAGGGAGCAAGAGGTAGACATTTTTCTAAGGATTCATACCAGAAGCCTGAATTCTTCTATTAACATCCCAACTGTTTTAAGCATGACCATAATTACTAGTTACTAAAATTACAAGCAATTGTAGTTATTTTAAGACTATTCACAGAACTTTTGAAGCTACAAAAGATATAATTAGAATGTGCCCTTAGGCCGTTACCTATATGATGTATTGTTGGATCATAGTTCAACTGCTCCAAAGATATTATTAGAATGTGCCATTGAGCCACTTACTAGGTACCTGTATGGTGTATTGTTGGTGGGTCATAGTTTGATTGCTCCATCCATCAGTCTCATTGGAGATCAACTCTGCCTTATCTTGCAGTAATTATGAGCATATGGACTAGCATTTGTAGTTACATAGATGGTTCATCATACGGGATCTTCCCACCACAACAGACTCATCACACTCTATTTGATAGCTTGGTGGGTTGTTAGCTAATGTTCCTGCATCTATTGAAAACTTTGATGCTGTAGAAAAAATTGAATGAAGTTTGTTTGGAAGTTGATTTTCAAAAGGGATACTTTAATGGCCTTCCCTAGAGATTAAGTAGGTTGAATATGGATTCTGGGTATACTAGAGATGGATAGTTTAATTAGATAATGTGGGAGAATCAGGTATAGAAACTCATTCCATCAAATAGATAAGGTGATTTTACTGAAACTCAAGGTAAGAAGGAAGAATAGAACACATTCCCCTTTTCTATTTTCCTCTTTTCCACCCCTATAACATAAACCCTTCTTCTCATGTAGCCACCCATTAATAGTAATGGAACTCTAAGAAAAGTTTCATCCCTTGTTGTGAGTTACCACCTCCTGATCACTTATACTACCCAAAACATTTGAGTGATTTCTCCAACTGAAATGAAAATTACTACCAAAATAGCATCATAAATCCAGAATAGACCTAATAAAACATAATCCGAGGTGGATGCTTGGCATGTTCCTATCCTTCCATGTTTGTCACAAGGGAAACGAAAAAATTTGCTTTCTCTAGCATAAGCTGGGAGCTATGTGGAAATAGAACACCTTTCAGTAGTGTACTGTCACATGGTTCATAAATTACAAGAATGTGATGTACCAAAAAAAATCCAATCTTGATTTTATAGAAACTCAAGCTTGAAAGGGATCACAAAATACATTCTTCTTTATGAGAGTCAGTGACCTAGGCTTATTACTACTACTACATTCTCAACAGGCTCCTTTGTTGGAATGTGGCTCATTCGGTAACGGTATATTAGTAAATTTGTCTATTATACCGGGTTTAGGGTTTAACCAGGTATATTAGACATAGGCACATTGACTAACCACGTAAATTTTCGTTTGCATAGTTTCCGTTTGATCTTTCTTTGCCATCACAAAATATTTCAACATCCTTGAAGGTTAGATTAGCATTGTGCCATACGGAAACACATCTTAAGTATCGAAGTGAAAATTATCTGGTACAGAAATTTCTTGATCAAAAACATCAATATTGGTATAACTGATATACATGCTTATAGATACACATCTCTATTGAGAGCCACAGTAGAAGTTAAATGGAATAGAGGTACTGCATCTAAGATTGGAATTCCTCCATAAGCAAATGCTTCTTGAGTGTCAAAAGTGATAATTGTCAGGCACATAAGAATCGGGATCATAAACATCAATACCATCACAGTTTTTGTTCAGGAAGGTAAGCAACTTTTATATGAGTAAGTCAATATTCACAATCACGCTTTTCAAAGATTACTGCTAAAAAGTTCAAAACAAGACATCAGTAGGTAGCCCTACATAGAATCAATGCTATCTTGTGCAAATCCACCTAGGTAAGTGTCAAGTCCACACCTAGAAAGCTTATCTTACATGGTTTTAAAGTCTGCATTCAGGCATTCAATGTACAAAGTTGATTGCCAAGTTCCATGTGCTTATAGAAACATGTTTTTCCTGGGACACAATGGTAATGGACATTAAGTGCAATAGAGGTGCTGCGTGAATCAGTTCAATGTCTACGTAAAACATGATTTTTCTTTTCCTATCGTTATTTAGGAATAAAAATTGTTTTTTTTTTCATTGGGATATATAACATAGGTATTGTTGAATATTTATAAGCTAAACATGTGTCTTTTGCTTTGCAGGACAGAGAAAACATTGAGCGATTGGAGATAACAGGTGTTGGTGATCCATCTGGTCGGGGCCTAGGTTTTAGTTATGTCCGTATTGCTCCTAAGGCACCAATTTCAAGTGCCATGTTGAAGAAGAAGACAGCTGCTACTCGAGGAGGTTCAACTGTAACTGGGACAGATGCTGATCTACGCAGATTGAGCATGGAGGCAGCACGTGAGGTCTGTTTCCTTTCTTGAAAAATTTCTTGTAATGGTTTACCTGTATGTTTATTATATAAAAAACTGATTAGGCATCTGCCACTCCAGCTTGGACGATCATCCCAACCAGTTATGACAATAAAAATTTCAAAATATCTATGTATTGGGAGTTGACATAAAAGATTGAGATAAACTACAGAATAAATAACATCTGACAAAGGGCTATACTGCTTTATGTTGTCTGCACTAGTTTGGGAGTGATAAGCAGAGCTGCCACCTTAGCATACCAAGGTAGTTGGGTTTCACCCTTTTAACTAGAAATGGTTTTCCTACATTCAGATGCACATAATAAGGCGTTTTCTGAAGCAAAATTATGTTACTATTTTTGTGGCAATAAGAGGAATTTATACTGTTAATATGATTTGATATTCTTGTCCAAAGATCAGTATAATTCCTAATTCTATTTTATAAATTAAATTTGGTCCTTTTTTGGATTGTTAATGTTGCATTAAGCAGTGTATACCATTTCACTGGTATTTCGCTCATGCTGGCGAAATTCTGCTAGTTCTGGTGGATTCCTTTAGGGATTAGGAACCCCCATATGAAATAAGGACGATTTGGATGGCACTACTTGTGTGCCGTTGAATGACCACGTTCTGCATGGCACCTAGTGTATGCAGTGATGAATCTATTAAAAAGCAATGAAGACAGGGAGAGAGACACTGAGACAGATAGAAGAGAGGAAGAGAAAAGATGGAAGCGGTGGGAATACCTAAATCCATTGCCCCTTTGTTGCTTTCTGTTGGTGCTGAATTTGTTGATTGCTCAGAAAAGAAAATTTGGAATACAGAGAGTTGGTGTCGCCGTCGCCCTCCTCTTTTGTTGAGACTAACAGAAGAACTCGACAGAAGCCTTTTCTGTTCAGTGTTGAATCACCAAAGCCACTTAGCCAAAGCTATATAGATTATGAGTAACCAACCTCTCCCCTAGCCCTACACACACTTTTCTAACCCACCAAATTTGTTTTCTTGGACCCACCACCCTTCCAAAATCCCCTTGTGCTTTCTAAATAATGTCCACCACTCTTTTAGGCACATGGAACAAGGACATATAGTAAACTGGTAAATTGGCAAGCACTGACTCGATTATAGTGATTTCTGCACCAAAAAGACAAATAATTCCTCTTCCACAATGCCAATATTTTTTCCACCCTCTCAATGACGGGTTCCTAAAAACTCACAGCTCGGGGAGACGCACCAAGTGACAATACTAGGTAGGTGAAGTGGTACTGACCAACTTGACAACCTAATAGTCGACCAAAATCCAGCACCTCAGCCCCATTAACATTCAGACCCACCAAAGCACTCTTCCCCCAGTTGACTCTCAGCCGAGAAACCAAATGAGAAGTCACTATAATACTTTTGAGCAGTATAAAATCTAGTCCCTTGATGCCTCCAAAAAGACCAAAGTGCCATCCGCAAACTGTAGATGAGATATCCTCAGGAAGCCTCTCCCATCTCTAAAGCCCCGAACCAACCCCTTCTATACTGCATTAACAATGAGCGAATGGAGAACCTCAGCCACTCACATAAATAGTAAAGGACATAAAGGGTCTTCTTGAGGCAAAACCTCAGAAGAAGGGAAGAAACCCACCACCATCCTATTTAGAATAAAAGAAAAGTGGACTTTATCTGAACACCCATGGACCCACTTTCTCCATTTAACATCGAAACCTTTCTACTCAAGCACCAAGTCCATAAACTGCCATTCAACCCTATCATATGCTTTCTCAATGTCTAGCTTGCATAATACTCCTAGTTCACCCGACCGGACTCTACTAGCCACACATTCATTGGTAATCAATGCACTGTCTAAAATCTAACGGTTCTCTACAAACACGCTCTCAGAAGAAGCTATGATGCTAGGAAAACCACATTCAACTCAAGAGACAGGACCTTAGCTATGATCTGTAGAATTGTAGTTAGAAGAATGGGCCAAAAATCTCTTGGGCTGACCGCCTCTACTTTCTTATGGATTAATACTAAAAAAGTTGCATTAGTGACCTACACTATACCAGACGAAAAAAACCCGTGAAATACCTTAAGTACCTCCCCTATAATAGTCTCCCAGTTATCCTTAAAGAAAGCTATAGTGAATCCATCAGCTAGTGCCATATCCCCTTAACTTCTCTTCTCCAAATTTCCTTTCAATCCACTCTTTCAAAGCCTTGTCTAACTTGGTCTGATCCATATCCTTCAATTAGAATCGAAACTTATGTACAAATTTATATAACTTTGAATAAATCTGGATTGAGAATTGGCCAATTTTCTCCAAATCATCCACTACCTCCCATCAACTTCTAGGCTTGAAATAGCATTCCTACTTTTTCTTCCATCAGCAATTCTATGAAAAAATTCCGTGATCTTGCTCCCCTTCCTTCAACTAAGACACTCTGACTTTCTGCCTCTATGAGATCTCCCCATTCCTTAATATTGTCTCCTTATTGATAAAATCAATAAAAAAAAAAGGACGTACAAAAACGTAAATTAACTAAAGACATGATTTTTGATAAAGTGGGATGGAGAAACAATATTTGTGTCGCCGACCCCACTTCGTGGGAATTGGCTTTGATGATGATAACATATTAGAATTTCAATAGTTCCCCCAAAATTGAAATTTAAGACCAATAGACCCTTCCTCTATCTAGATAAACTTTCCACTATACAACAATGCTAACAAATATAATATCTCATCCCAACTAGCTTGGCGGAGCAAAAATGATCCTCTTCATGCCTAGGGATGGCAATGGGACGGGTTATATGGGTAACCTTCCCTGCTTCTAATGGTTAGGGTTTGGTATTACCAAATTCAGGTTAGGGGAAGGATAGGGTTTAATGTATTAAAATATGATTTTTATATAATTAAAATATTATTTAATATATATCATATATCAAAAATACATATCTAATGAATAAACATATTATTAATTGATGTATTATATTTAAAAACACATTTTTTTCGTTGTTTAAATACAACCAGGTCACCCTGCTGCCTTGCCACGTTACCAATTGGGGCGGGTTAGGGTTTGGTATTGGCTGAATCCTTTTAGGGGTGGATTCAGGTTCACCAAAATCCCCCCTGTTGCCATCCCTGTTTGTGTCTGTCCGTCCTATCAAAATCAGATTTTGAAAATTCAAATAGCTTATATGCATTCAATTCATTATGAATTGCTCCATATTGATTCTTTTAAGTTTTCCTCTTTCCCTTGCCTTCTTATGTGCATCTCTATGAGTCTCCATTTGACATGCCCAATTTTCTTTCTAATATGCGAATTTCCGTTGCCTTTATTAATTAAATACTCCACTATCAAGATCTATGATCCCTGACTTCACCTTATCAATGTTCATCATAACATGAAATTTACATGGGTATGAGTGGGGGTATTGACGTGAAATATGCGTTACACATTCCAAACCCTTGGTCAGTTCTTAGATGAAATTTTTTGTTGCAGTGTCTGCATACCTGAATCTCTGGGCACACAGTCAGCATTAAGGGCATCATTTATGAATGATACATCCGTGTTCGCATCTCTAATAATCATATTTTTCTTAGTTGAGTACTTGTGTCCTAAAATATGGAGGTCACCAACGTAGTTTCCAAATAACTCTAGTTGTTAAATTAAGAAAAAAGGCAGGGTTATCAAGTTCGGAACCTGGTGTGAATTAAGAAATTTATACCAATGTTGAAGTCCTCGGCATAAAAATATCTCTACTAGTTTTGTCAGAAAAGATGGTCATATTCAATGCAAATATCATCTTAAGTTCTAATAAAAAAAAATTTTTTTTTTTATGAGTAATGAGTATGTATATATATATATATATGGTAAAAAGTGTACAATTGAGGCTCTGATTGACCCCAAGCAAAACACAAAAAAAGACACTGATTTACAACCACTACATTCTGCCCCTTATAGTGGTCATGTTTCTAAAATATTTGCACTTTGTTTAGGTTCTCCTCAAGTTCAATGTTCCTGAGGAACAGATTGCAAAACAGACAAGGTGGCACCGAATTGCTATGATACGGAAACTTTCTAGTGAGCAAGCTGCATCAGGGGTTAAGGTTGATCCAACAACAATCAGCAAGTATGCACGTGGCCAGAGGATGTCATTCCTTCAGCTTCAACAGCAGACCAGGGAAAAGTGTCAGGAAATTTGGGATCGTCAAGTTCAGAGTCTTTCTGCTGTTGATGGTGATGAAAATGAGAGTGACTCTGAAGCAAATAGCGATCTTGATTCTTTTGCTGGGGACCTTGAAAATCTGCTGGATGCTGAAGAATGTGAGGAAGGTGAAGAGGGTAACAATGAATCCAAACGTGAAAGGGCAGATGGGGTCAGGGGACTTAAAATGAGAAGGCATCCAATCCAAGCTCAGGCAGAAGAGGAAATTGAGGATGAAGCAGCAGAAGCAGCAGAGTTATGCAGGATGCTAATGGATGGTATAGATTATTTGGTTCCAAAGTCGCCCCTATTTCTTGCATAATATTTAAGCTATTAAGCTATGATATCAGTTATTAGACATCACTTGACTCTCAATGATTATATAATTTGCGACTATAGGTTAGTTGTTATAAAATGTCTGGCAATGTTGAATAATTTTGATTATTTCTGTCATGCAATGATCTACCTGATGAAGTCAATAATGAATAAGTTAATGTGACTACTCTGCAATGGACCACAGCCAGAAGAGCTAGAAAAACTGCAAGATCTTAACCTTTTGACTAGAAGAAAACGAATATCAGCTGTAAATAAAAGAGTCAAGTCTGAGAACTGTGTATATTGAAATGTGAATAATTTGTCTCTGCTAACAGTTGCTCATCTTTTTCCTTAACAGAATTCTTGATTGACCTTTAATATCTCTTCTCCTACTGTCAACAAACCTACAGTGTTCTCAAGTATCTCTAGGGTGCTTAACACAAGAACCCATTGTAAGGAGTTCATCACTTCAAAAGCAATTAACTTCAATTCAATCATAGGCGTCAAAAATCAGAAAATAACTACAGTTAAGAGCAGTCCAAAAATATGGTTGGGAGTTAGGAAAAGGCTTGGAAAAAAAAATGCTGTTTAACTTTTTCAATCTAAGAAATTACTCACAGGAACTGATTATCATGAGAGTCTATGAATTACTACTCACTTTTTTGCTGTGAAATTATGGCCCCTGCTTCTTGTGTAATGCATTTTTTGTTGATCGAATTGTTTGATGTAATTTATATTGATGTTTTTATTTTTTTGTTTAAAACAATTGGGGTTAATGGTTAGTTGAGTAAGAATGATTCATAGTTAAACATGACATTTTCATGCCACAGATGATGAAGCTGAGAGAAGAAAAAAGAAGAAGGCAAGACCTTTTGGGCAGGAAGGAATGCTGAGCTTAGGATCAAAATTAGGCTTTGGTTCTGAAAGTGCAGAACGGACAAAGAAAACTACTACTGTTGTCAGGCAGATCATTCGTGATGGCTCATTGACATCCAAGGAGCAAATTATTCGTGACCCAAAGGAGGTAATTTTGTTAAGCTTTGAAACTTTGGTTTCTGGCTTCATTTCTGTATTGTCATTGCATCTTGTTTCTCAAATGTCTCCTCATCTGCGATGGAGCTCATCCTGGGATTGAATGAATTTAACTTTGCCCTTAATGAATAACATGAAATTTCTGGACTTTTCCCGGATACAGGTGGAAAGTTTTCTTGCTAAAAGGAACTTCTCAGGAAAGGTAAAAGAAAAAACAATAAATGGAAAGAAAGATATTGCACATGTTGGCATACTGAAAAAGAAAGCTAAAGCAATGGGAGATGGAATTAAGGTTAGTTAGCCCAATGGCTTTCCATTTTTTATTTTTTTTTGGTCATCCCTCTCTCTCTCTCTCTCTCCCCCTTCCTCTCTTCTCTTCTCTTCTCTTCTCTTCTCTTCTCTTCTCTTCTTTTCCCCACCCCTGGCCTTCCCAACCCTCAATCTTTCTTGTTTTCTGTTTTGGTCTTCCTTCACCCTTCTTTCATTCTTCAATGGCAGATGGCTGACTGAGAGACTATCGAATAAAAATTTCAGTTGTTTTAGGTTTTTATCATGTATTAATACAATGGAATTCTTTTATTGTATGATCTCAGCCTTTTGATCTAGTCCAATGATCTTCATTAACTCAAGTTTTAATTAGGTGTGAGCTCATGTAGCATCCTTGATATATCATACCTATTATATTCTTTCCTTTAAGATAGAATTCGGATAATATTCTTCATGTGCATTAAAAATGTGTCCAAGTGTCCAACAATGTTCAATTACTACAGTTTGACTCTTCTCAGATTTCCCATCTTCCCTTCTCCTTTAGTTCTTGCGGAACTGGTTTCTTGGCTTCTTGGCAAGTATTTGATGTTAGTGTCCACTGTACATGTGCTTGGCTTTATACATCTGGCATTTTTAGATATCATACCACTTCACAAGCAGCCTTTTACTGCCTTTTCTTATATTTATGAAATTTTGGTTTTACCATTAAGAGTTCCCTTTTGCAAGATGGTGTTTTTCCAAAGCGATTTATGGTAGGCTTAAATTTATTTATTGTTGTTACTTGTTAGTCATGATATGTACTGTTTTACAGTTTGTTTTCTTTCTAAACCCAGGCTATAAAGGAGAAGAAGCCAGATAAACCAACAAGAGAGAGTTTTGTTTGTGGAGCTTGTGGTCAGGTGTGTGACCTAAAAAATGTAATTTTTTGTGCAACTGCCATAAGGAGGGTAACATAGGAAAACAGAAATATGATTATGGCCCTGACAACTATCACTTTTGTGATGAACCAGCTGGGACACATGAGGACCAACAAAAATTGCCCCCGGTATGGAGAAGACTTGGAAATGCAGATTGAAAGCAATGACCTGCAGAAGGCTTCAGCCAAACCTAGCTCCATGGAGATCTCATCTCAACCCCAACAGAAAACTTCGATAAAGAAGCTAATAGCTAAAACTGTAACAAAAATTGCTGTGGTAGAAGCACCAGAAGCGGAGAAGTTTGAGTCAAAAGCAAAGATCCTCCCATTGAAGCTGAAATGCGGCCCTGCTGAGAAGATCCCCGAGAAGATTGGAGCCAGTCAGAGTTCTGACAAGCAGGTTGTATCTGATGCTGAAACTGGGAATAAATCTTCTGCTAAAATTAATAGGATAATAATTTCAAACAAGACAAAATCTGAAGATGCCCCTACTGAATCTCACAAGCCATCTATTGTAATACGTCCACCAATTGAAACAGAGAGAGAACGCCATCGCAAAAAAATAATAATTAAACAACCAAAGGAGATTGTTACTGTTGACCAAGTCAAACAGGAAGTTAGCATTCGTGTAGAGGAGTATAGGAAGACAAAAAAGATGGTTGAGCTCTCAAGCTTTGAGAAACATAAAAAGCAAGAGAACAAGCAGTTGGCCAAAGATGCAGCAAGAAGGAAAGCCATAGAGGAGAGAAGATGGTGGGAAGAGGAAGAAAAGAGGAGAAATGCAGAGATGATGAAAGAAGAGCGGGCAAGGAGGCGTTATGAGGAGGAAAGGAGGATGCAAGCAGAGGAACAAAGATTAGCAGAGATTAGAAGATATGAAAATGCTAGACAGCAGGAAGGGCAGAAAGCAAAAAAGAAGAAAAAGAAGAAAAGACCTGAAATAAGAGACGAGTTTTTAGAAGAGCAGAGAGCTACAAGAAATGACAGAAGAATTCCAGAAAGGGATCGCGCTGCAAAGCGGCGGCCTGTTGTTGACTTGGGAAAGTATGGGGCAGAGTATGTCCCACAAGCAAAGCGCCGTAAAGGAGGGGAGGTATTTTTCTTTCCTTCTCTTGAGTTGCAGTTTACTTTGTACATGTTGCACGGGAATATGTTATACATACATGCTGATACTACCAAAGCTAATGGTATCACACACTTCATGTGTGTGCGCATATTCATTAATTTGGTTGGATGACCATCGTAAAAAATTATGACCAGGAGCAGGCATGAAATTTTTTTGATTTCCAAAGACTACTTTGTTAAGTTGTCCTTTATACAATATATTAGCAGTATTTCAATACAAATATGTATCAGTTTTGAGTTGGGAATCATGGGGACACCAAAATTATTGATATGCATTATGGCAGTATTTCGTATTGCTGTCTTAAGCCTTGTTTTTAAGAATGAGGTGAATCAAAATTAAGACCTGTGGCCTAATGTTAAAATTTTTACTTGCATCTGCACACAGGTTGGTTTGGCAAACGTCTTGGAGAACATTGTGGATACACTTCGAGACAAGTATGATGTGTCATATCTCTTCTTAAAGCCGGTATCCAAGAAAGAGGCTCCTGACTACCTTGATATCATCAAGCGTCCAATGGATCTGTCCACCATTAGAGAAAAGGTGCGGAGGATGGATTACAAGAGCAGGGAAGACTTTCGGCACGATGTTTGGCAGATCACCTACAATGCTCACAGATACAATGATGGCCGCAATCCCAGTATTCCTCCACTTGCAGATCAGCTTCTAGAGCTATGTGACTACCTAATCGGTGAGTACGAAACCCAGTTGACTGAAGCTGAATCCGGTATTGAATACAGGGACATTTAGGAGGCTACCATGATAAGCTTCATGTTGTTGCACATATTTGCCCAGAGCCCGGCTCGCCTGAGCCTTTTTTTCTTCATGGTGAGCGGGTGGTTTTTGGGTCGTGTGAGATATATTGTGCAAGCTGAACGATTTTCCGTGCCTGAAATCCATTTATTTGCGATTCTTAAAGCTTTTATCATGGCTTGTAAGATTTTGGGTAGTCTTGCATTTTAGAAATGGGGACAACTCAAATGTAATTTTTTTTTCCTCCAATGTATTCATTGTAAAAAGTTTCACATAAGAAAATCAAGAAGCTATTGTTGCCAGAGAAATATAAAAAACTGGAGTTTCCAGTCAGCACACTTGAGTATTTCTGGAGTTCAGGCTAAGAGAGATGCAACTAGTACAAAGTGCAAACAAAACTGGAGGAAATTTAGATATATGCACTTGGAGCGTGTGCCTTAAGACAATAAGTCTTCCAAATTCACCGACTTCCAATGTGATGCAAAATACAATTTGAGCTTTTCTGAGACAAATAGTGAATGATATTTCTTTCTATGCGGACGCAATTCAAATTTTCGACAGAAATAACGAGCAAAAGCATCAGCTTGGCACCAATCTCTTTTTTCTGCTTTTTCCAGTTTCCTGGGCTGTCAGAACAAAGCCTTCAAAACGACAAACTAGGTGAGAACAATTGATATAGCACTCTCTGGCAATGAATCTATGAACTTTCTGTCTACAAGATCACAACTAAGTCAGCACACCACTCTTAAGAAGCTGGAAGATAGTTAAAAGAGCAGGAAAACTTCCAAAAAATGGAGGGTTAAAACTTTCCGCTACAAGATTTGGGATGTGGCCAGCAACCAAACACTCCAGCACCAGCATTATGCTGAACGAAACTGCAGAAATTTTAAGCGTGTCAAGGGTGGAGTTGACTTTTCATTGACTGAAAATTGTAACTGCACCAATAAGCGTTATTGAATAGTTACCGCTGCCTTGAGAAAATCCTCACGACCTGAGTTGGACCTGCTATTTTCAAAACCTTGGATCACCTTGCCATCATGCATGTCCCAGTGAGACATATTTAGTCCCTCATGGTGAGAGAACAGGACACTGGGAAAGAAGTACCACTGATCTTATACAATAACCAAAAACCATGACCGTAGAATCTCTGAAAGTCTGCTTTAGTTCTTGTAGAACACAACATCTCTGCTGCAACTTGTTTTGACTGCATTCTCCAAGCTTTCAACCAGGTCAAAATTGACTCTGAATGTCACCATGACAAAGCCATCTTTACCGGTTTCATAATCCTGATTGACATCCTCAACTTGAAAAGACTGCAGCTGCTAATTGGCAAGCAGCAAAAATCAAAATCATGAAACAATAGGCAGTCTAATATTTTCTTATTCGAAAGCATGCTTTCCATTAAAGATAAAATGTCAAAACATCTGCTTATCTTCAGTGAAGATAACGTTGAAGGGAAGGTTTGAACAGGTAACATTTTTTTTTGGTGGAATTTGAACAGGTAACATAACCAATTAAAAAAAAAACAGAATATACCTGCTGAAACCCTCAGATAGATTCCATGGATAATTTGTCTTGAAATAGCTTAAATTGTCATGCAGCTGTTCTATTTTGAGTGTTCCTAGTTAGATTACTATTCGTTGCTATGCGCATAAATAATGTAGTCCTAGAAAAGTATGAAGATACGATCTAGAGACCAAGAAAAACCTCAATTACATGTCTGAATAAATTTGATAAATTTTGAGATCAAAAGATCATGTAAAAAGTTGAAAGAGACTGAATTTTGCCAAAAGATCTCCTCGTCATATTTTCAGGACATTTATAGAAAAAATATCCCAAAAAGCTGTTATTGTTAGTGTAGCTCATACTAACATCTGGGTCCAACTAGATAGACTAATTTCTTCAATTCATTTTTTGTTCACTTCATTAGAGTTTATTCTATACCTCTTTCTTTTTTATTTATTACTGCGCTTTGAAAGTTCAAAATCGTAAATTAACTTGGCAAATTATAATAGTGGTACATAAGCTATCCACATTTTTTTAAGGTTGCCTATTGGGCTGGGCCGTGCAAGGTTGCTTATCGAGCCAGGTTGTGCCTATTAGCGTGTCGTGTCGTGCCGTGCCGTGCCGTGCCTAGGGTACCAGGCACGATGGCTCAGTGGGCCGTAGCCCGTGAGCGGCATGGCACGCTTTAAGCATGCCATACCGTGTGCATTAAGAAGAGGGGTTTTTTAACCTTTTTTTTTTACAATTTTGGAGAAATTATATCCTCATATATGTAATAAATGTGTGTGAATAATAAATATATATTTTTAGAATTTTTTGTATTTTGTATTTATTTTTTCTATTTTTTCTAATTTTCTGAATTTTTATGCGGCCCACTAACCCGCTTCGTCCGGCACGATACAATACGGCCCAACCTTAGCCGTGCCACGCGCTAGTCCGTGCCTGGGGTATTGGGTTACAAGCCAAGCATGGCCCATCTCTCGAGCAGTCTGGGCCAGCCTGTTAAGCAACCCTACCTTTTTTATACGAAGTAAAACAAATTAATTCTCTTAGAACCCTATCATATACTTTTTCCAAATCAATAAAAACCATAAACAGAATATTTTTCTTTTTTCCAGACTTTCATGTTAATTGTCCAAGTAAAAATATAACCATGTAGTGAAACCTCCATACATAAATCCAAATTCATTTTCTGTCACTCCAGTTATTAATTTTAATCTATGTTCGACTCTTTCCCACAATTTCATAGTATGACTCAATAAGTTTAATTCCACAGTAATTTGCATACTCTTGTACATCTCCCTTATTTTTATAATTGCTATTACTATACTAAATCTCCAAGCATTTGGCATTTTCCCAGTTCTTAAAATATCATTAAATAGTTTAGTCAACCAAGATACACAAATATCTTTCATGCATTTCCATACCTATATTGGGATGCCGTTTGGGGCAGGGTTGGGTATAAGACATAAGTTGTAACCCTACTGATGCAAATTTTCTCCGAATAGCGAATTCTGCTTCTCTCCCTTGCATGGATGTAGGCACAATGCTGAGCCACGTAAATCTATTCACACTAACGCTTGATCTTTCTTTGTCACCGTACTGTCCAATATTTCAAAAATTATGCATGGATAGCTAGTAGTTGAATAGGCTATCAGCATATTTGAGATAAATTCTTTCCTTGCTAGTTAAGAACAAGGTAAGGTCCATTATGCATGAACAGCTGTTTAGAAAATATTTTTTGACACAACAAAGTGGATAGTAGAAGTTTGATGTTTTCCCTCTGTAGTGAATCACCTTAAAGCTCAAGAATGAGCTAAGTTAGTGTCACATTATGCTTGTGGGTCACTTAACCAAGCTAACATGTCTATTGTCATCGCTCCTAAAAAATTTATTATTTTGCCCTCAATTGGATATATGTATTTTATTTTGAATGTATAAGGCACTGAAATCACCCTCCAAAAAAAATATAAGGCACTGAGTTTCACATGATCAAGGCTCACATGTCTTTTTATACCAAGGTTATGATATATGGTCCTTGAAGGAATAGTTGCAATCTAGATATTAGAGATGAGATTCCTCAAGGCGCCCTCTGTACCTTGTAATTATACCTTATAGGCAAGAATCCTGAAGATTTTCTTTGTGCATAAAATATAGACTTTAGAAATGGAATGATCCGAAGTGTTCTCTAAACCTGAGATACGGACTTCAGAGATGTGATTCCCCAAGGTAGCCTTTGTACGTGATTTGGACTTTGGAAGTATCTTCAAACCTAATCTAGACTTTATAAGTAGAATACCTCAAGTTATCCTCCATACCCAATCTAGAAATAGAGGTGTCCTTAAACCTAAGTGGGCTACCAAAGGACCTCCTACTTTAGATCTAAGCATTCGGGGTGGAATCCCTCAACATGCACTTTTTACAATGGTTTTGAGATTTTGAGATAGGAATTCCTAAAATGCCTTCCTGGAATTCTAAGGTAGGAGGAGCTCATGAGGTTGCCTCAGATTTGAAGGCACAAGCGCTATAGAGGTTACCTTCAACTTTATAGAATTTCAAGGCTGGAGCCATCAAAGGTATCTCCATCTTGCTTTCCGTAAAAGGAGACCAGATTTGATATTATTAAGGGAAATTTACACGTACACTCCCTGAGGTTTGGGAAAGTGTCACGGACACCCCCAATAGTTTAAAATGGATCACTTACTACCCTTGTAGTTTATAAAACCGTCACCCACCACCCCTGCCGTTACATCCCACCCCAACACCGTTAGGTCAATTTTCTAAATGGCCGAAATACCCCTCTTTAAAGCCTCTTCTTCGTTCTTCACCTCTTCTTCGTTCTTCTTCTCCAAGAGCATTCACCTCCTCTTCTTCGTTCTTCTTTTGCAAGAGTATTCACCCCTCAAAAAAACCCTTTTCTCGTGACGTGCAGCTGCTATCTGGTGATCTGGGTGAGCTCCTCTCTTCTTCAACACATCGTTCCTCAAAAAACCCTTCTTATCGCTTCTCTGATTCCCCCCCCCCCCCCCCCTCTCTCTCTCTCTCTCTCTCTCTCTCTCCCTCTGAAGCTGCCGGCCAAGGGATTTCCTCTGGAATCCTCAACGCATTGTGTAAGTTCTAATCCATCCCATCTCTGCATCTTCTCTCACTTGTTGAATGTTTCAAGATCTCACAAGCTATTGATCGATCGACCCAATTCATTTGGGTTGATTTGGTCAATGGCAAATCAGTTTCCACAAACTTTGCCCTGTCTTGCCCACCAGTTGTTCGAAGAAATTTCTCTTCGAAATCGATAAAATGTGTTTTAGAACTTTTAGTGTTGTAAGTTTCGTGATTTCATTGCCATTCCATTAAAGCAGCTTGTATTTTTTGGAACCAAACAGCTTCTCTGTGGACGGCACCCCCATCAGAGAGTTCAAGAATCACGAATCAATTGGCGTTCCCTTCCCAAAGAACCAACCGATGAGGATCCACTCCAGTCTCTAGAACGCTGATGACTGGGCTACAAGAGGTGGGCTGGTGAAGACAGACTGGACTCAGGCTCCCTTCACAGCTTCTTACAGGAACTTCAATGCTCAATCATCATCCACAAGAGCTGATAAGGCATGGTTCTCACAAGAGCTGGACTCAAACGGCCAAGAGAGGTTGCAATGGGTGCAGAAGAACTACATGATCTACAACTACTGCACTGACATGAAGCGCTTCCCTCAAGGCCTCCCTCCTGAATGTGCCAACTGAAGTAATTCCTAGAAAGTGAGTGAGAGGCAAACGCTTCATATCTGGGATTTACACTCGAGAAGAATATGGTGTAAAGCATTCTTTGATTTGAACTTAGAATTCACTAGTGCTGTAGAGAATTTGCTGAATCGGATCAAAAGCACTAACAGTCGGATACAAGCTGGTTGTGACTTGTGACCTCCTTGACTGTTATTGTTTTTCTGCCAAGTGGTTGTTACTTCTCTGAACACATGAAAATCACAAGTTTAAATCAAAGCCTATTTCCGCCATCAAGTCTAGAACATGAAAATGGACTGTCCTCTAGATGAAGTTCTCATGCATCCATTGCTCTTGATATCAGAGACAGCAAGTGATTGGTTATTGATGTCTTTAGTCACCAATGTGCCGCATGCCAATTTACAGGAGAAGAGTAGGATGTAGTTTGTGGCTGAAGAGCAAAGGAATCCCAGTGTTGATGCAGTCACGTATCCAAGAGAATGCCAAGCTTAATTGGATCACACGAACATAATGTGATTGATGACCATGTATGTGATTGAAGAGGAAGCATCTTGGACCAACTCCTCAAATATGTTACGTTGCAACTTGCAAGCGTAATTAAGATTTACAAACCAATCAACAGTAGGAGGCATATGCCAATTCGAGGCGATAGTGGTGACGAGAGAAACGGGTTAGTCATTCCTCTTCTGTCACCGATCGCAAAAGCAATTGCACAGTGGTTTTTCTGCCAAGTTGGGTTTTGCTCCTCTATGTTATACATTGCAGGAACCAGGGAATTTTAAAAGCATGGCTACAAAATGAAGAACGAAGAAGAGACTTTAAAGAGGGGTATTTCTGCCATTTAGAAAACTGACCTAACGGTGTTGGGGTGAGATGTAATGGCAAGGGTGGTGGGTGACGGTTTATATACTACAGGGGTAGTAAGTGATCCGTTTTGAACTACAGGGGGTGTCCGTGACACTTTCCCAAACCTCAGGGGGTGTATGTGTAAATTTCCCTATTATTAATGCTATAGATGATTAATACTTGTCACTGTTTGTCTTTGCGATGGTTGCACCATCAACAGCACTAAACCAAATACTAGATGCCTAATGAACTTTACATTGGTTTCTAGTATCAGTTTTTGTCATGTACGTAGATATCAGTTTTTGTCATGGTATATCACTTGAGCTGGCCCCAACAAAAACATTATATTATGTAGTGATATTTTGCCATGTAGAGATGAGTTTGAAATTTAAATACTGCATCCAATGTGGGGTTGTGTGAAAGTACACATCGACAACCAAACTTCACCCAAAAAACCAACATGAGTGAAATTCACATCATATAAACTTTGGTGCATCTCACAATACATTGGGGCTTTCAAAAATCAGGAAATTTCATATTAAGTTACTATCATACCTCTCACAATCAAGAACAGTAATGAACTGGTTTTTTTTCTACAAATTATCAAGCCGTGAGCCATAAACAAAAACCTGAACCAATAAACCACATAACTATTGGATAGTACACAGTATCATCTCTAATAGATTATATTTTAACATGATTCCTGTTTCTAACCCCAAACATTGGGAAAATATATTTTGTTATTATTCACAGTAACACCTGAGAAGAGAAATCAAAACAAATAAAAAAAAAATAAAAACAACAATAATATCATCATCAAGAATAATAATAACAACAACAACAATATTAATCTTCCCATAATTTAAGATTTGAAGATCCGAATTGTGGGATCCAAATTAAGTCATAAGATTTTAACAAGCCAAAAATATAAGAGTTTTCTTAAACATACTAAAACTTAAGATTCAAAGCATTTTGATTAAGCTCAATTTGAATTGTGAGATATAATTCATAAATTGTAACACATAGATAACTGTGGCATAAAGGCCATAACCTGAGCCTACAGATCTTAGAGATAGTAATGAACTAGAATAAACAAAACTGCAGATGTTTTTAAATAACTAATAATCATGCAAGCATAAATTGTATGGAAGATGATCTAACTGGACATTTTAAGCTGATGTTGTTCCAAAAAAAAACTACCACAAAGTATCATATAACTAAAGACACAGAAACTAAAACCTTGGTGAAACATCCATAACTCACTTTACAGCCTTGTTCCTTTCATGGCCATACTAAGGCATGTAAGCCATTGTTGCGCGGTTTGGACCTGTGGCACGGAAACTTTTTATAGGAGAGGGTCAACATTTATGCACTTGTAACAGCCAACGACAAGAATAACAAGGGTGAAACATCGTTAAGTAATCTGGAAAGTGGTGCATATAACCAAAGAATGTCATTTGATTAATTAGGGGATGTGTAGGAAAACTACATGAAACCTTATGTTCTTTGATTGTGATCTTAGCAACAGGTATCGGAAGAAGATACCCAATATATTGCAGCACAATTCTCAGGTCAAAGAAAACAATAACTTTTCGTTGCAGCTGTGGGAAAACAGGACTGGAAAATAATCCCCAAAAAAAAATATAAAAGCAAATAAAAAGGTGTATCATTCTAAGAAGTCCTAAGAAAAATGCTTAATTCTTGGCAACTCAAATTCAAAGATCCAATAATAATTACCATAGATAGAAATGATAATAGGAAAAAAAAACCCACATTCAAAGATCCATATTTGTTACATACCACGTGGAAAGTAAAATAAGCTGAGACAAATTACCGAATAGAATCTAGCCCAACTCACCTGATGGTATAAAACTCCCAAAAGGTCAAAGGGCAACTCCAACCCAATTCGAACCTGCAACAAATTTTAACACCAGATGGTCCAACAATGACAACCAAGAAAGGGGGTGAAAAAGGAACAAAGAGTATGTCCACCACTAAAAAAACACCCTGTTGTGACATTAATCAAAAATATCTAAGGGCTTGCATGTTATTACTTTGGATTTCACAACACAAATTGAAGCATTTTTCAAGCATTCTGAGGTGACTCCTGCATATGACCTGACTAATCCTCCGGTGCCTAGTTTAATCCCGCCAAAATACCTGAACGAGGACAAGAAAATGTCAAAGAGTGCACCAAACTACTGAACTGAAATACCCACTAATTACTGGATATAAACACAGCAAAGCAACATTGCATAATCGTATGCAACACAAAAGTGAACAAGACAACCGTATCTCTTACATATTTTAACATGATAAAATCAAATGTATTTAACATTCAAATCTCTCATGGAGATAGAATCCATTTCAAGAGACATCAAGAGAGTGATGAAGTCGAAAAATAAGTTGGCAGAACAAATTCACCTGATTACCACGACCATGATCCTATCAATACCCGAAGAAACAATTGCAGAATATATCGGTTTCCCTGCCGTACCAGATGGTTCACCATCATCATTGCATCGATATTGATCTCCAATCTAAAATGCAAGAAATTAGTGGCACTGGACAAATTATATTAAAGTGCAAAATGTAAACTGATATTCATAAAACAAAAGCCAACTATCAATTAAATCAACTCGAGTAGGATTTACCTTGTAAGCCCAACAATTATGAGTGGCGCGCGCATCTCGGACCTAATGCAATCACATAATTCTTAAAATAAGATGTGATCGAACATAATGACTCAAATTTACGATACTAAAATGTAAAATTATGCCACATTATAATCTAGCAGTTTTTGGATGCGCGGTGGAGTAACACCTGCTTTACCTTTCTGATGAATTTTAACACGGCGCCTTACTTTGATCGCTAATTTCAACTAGAAACCCATTTTGTTTGCTATTTTCTATTTTTGAAAGACAACACGTTATAACTCTTAAGATCGTCAAAGAGACCATGAAGGTCGAGACGGACATAAAAAGAAACCCTAAACGATTAAAGAGGAGGATGAGATGTAAGAGAGGAGAAGTGAGAAGACCTCGGAGAGAAAGGAATGAGCCGACTGCTCGTCGGAGACGTGGCCGGCGACGGCAATAAATTTGCTGCGTTTGATTTCTCGTTCGAAGCTAACCCTCTCACGTATCGTCGTGTAAGAATCTGGACCCCTGCTGGTGCTGGCGCTGCTCACCATCGCTTTTCTCCCTCCCGCGATTACGAGCCGAGAAGTGGAGATAACGAGTTTCGGGTTCAGGTGAGGAGCTAACAATAGGCTTAGGACGGTCATTTGTTTCGCAATCGGTGTTGAACGAAAATGGAACCTTGGATGTTAGACCTCGCTCGGTGGCTAACTGTGATTATAGTCAATAGTAACCGCCTACCAGCCTTTAACCAACATGTTCATAAACATAGCAACAATTATGCACAATATTTCCAAAAAACCCTTCTCATTTGTTGATATGATATAATTAATAATTAATATAGGGGTAAATATAATCAAAACTCTGCCTATTTGTTTAAAATTTGGACGCTGGCAAAATTGTTCCCCCTCTATACATGCAGTATTGCACGTGCATCCCTGCTAGTCACTTTAAAGCGACAAGATAAGTATTGCCCAACCCTAACCCAAAGACTAATCGACTTAATCAGAATAACAACTCCATCTAAGATTATAATTTAGGTTTTGGTTCAATTTAAACTTTATTTTAGGCTTCGATTTGAATTCAGGCTAGGCAAGCTTATCATTTGCACCCAATTTCTCATGCACTATTGCACCAACTCATTGGCATTGATGCATTCACAGTTCAAAGAATAATTTCATGACAATTTTTAAATGAGATGCACCAATTACAATTGGCTGGTGCATCTCATACCTTACAACTTAAAAAGTTTGAAAAGCCCTATTAAGTTGCTTACTCAGTTGTTCAATTCACATTGATTAAAATGCAGCTTGCTAGTTAACCTTGATTCACAAATATAATTATTGTCAGTTACAGTTTGATTTTGGCTTAAATAGTTGTATTTATAATTTGGGCCTGCTTGAAAATAGCATGAATAAAAAAAAATAGTTTTTGGATTCGATTTGGGATCAAGAAGTTTGGGTTGGGCTTGGGTTCAAGCTATATAACTCGAAAAGCTCAAAGTTAATGTTGACTTTGTGTGCACGCTCTCATATAGATATATATATATATATATAACTCTACAAAATATATATATAAGTGAATATTTATTTGTATATATATGTATCATTGTTTTCTTTTTCTTTTATATTGTCATTGTATTTATGCAATCAACTATTAAACATAAATTATTAACATGTGATAATAAGTTTATGAATTTTTGTCAAATAAATAATTTTATACTCACATACATATACATATATGTCACAATGAATGTGATATTTGGGAACATGTACTCTACAAGAAAGATTGTGCAAAACCACAAATATAGTGAGCTAGTATTATATTTTAAAATTTTTTAAGAAATAAATTAATTAAGTGTTTTTTTTCCCAAATTCAAGGAACAAATCAAGAGGAATTTGTACTATTTGCATTTATAACAAACAAACATAAAAGCATGTTGATAGACGATTTAATGAATGATATTCCAACATTTTGTAATTATAACAAAAATTGTAAAAAAATTCAAAATCTTACATTTGTTTGGGCCAACCCGAACCCAGCCCGAACTTAAAAAAAAACTGTTTGGGTTTGGTTTTGGTTTAGTGAGTTTGGGTTATGGCAGATCAACGACGAGTTTGGGCCAGTAAATCCTAGATTGGATTGAGGCCGAACTCTCATAACCCGATCCAACCCGCCTTACTTACACCTCTAATGATAGCATCTAATGGTCAAAGCAGAGGACAATTCAGGAATGGTAGAAGATTTTAGCCCTTTTTTTGCCCTCGCACTTACACCAACATTTGAACCATGGGATGGCTCTAGCATAATTTGTTTCGTTTGCTTTTAAATGGGCTTGATAGGGTTGACGATTTTTTCAATCTTGTAACTAGCTAGTGGAAACCATAGCGAGTATCATGCATGGATTGGCTTGACAAATTCACAACTACTCCAACAAGTTAATTAATTAGACATGCGCTTTGGCCACCGGAAGAAAATGGGGAGGTCATAGTCAATCTTTGCACCCTGAACACTAGCAACGGAAGCTAAAGCTTATATGGAAGAAAAGGGCTACTTCATTTTCAGGGGAATGGGCACAGCATTTTGCCAGGAAATTAAAGATTAGTTCTGTAAGGTCTAGTAATTTAGCTTGGCTTGATTATGTGTCAAAAAGTTTCTTTAAAGGTGTTTAGTGTGTTTAGGTTAAGTCTAAAAGGTCATGGTTCCGACGGTGTCAAAATCGGGTCAGAATTAAAGATTTTATGCTTGACATTTGAGACAAGTTGAGGGAGCATTCGAACGGGGCCTTTATTTAGTGAGTTGCAGACAAACCTGAATCTAGTGTTAGAGAGGGTTTGAGCTGTCGTTCGAGTGTCTTATGATATATAAGAGGGGCGTTCAAGTAAGGCATCTCACACTGTCGAACAGTGCAATTCTGAGTGACAGATAGAGAAACCCGAGAGTAACATTGAGAAGGTTGGAGTTGTCATTCAAGTGAGCATGTTTTAAAGCGTAGCTTTAGACCCGCATTTGAGCCAAAGAGAAAGAAGCTAATTTAGTTGCCAAATGTGAGACCTGGGTTAGATGTAGCGCTCGAACTTTCAGTACAGAATTTCATGATTAAAAATTCCGAAAATTTCTATTTTGATTCCATCTTCAACTAGACTTCTACCTAACCGATATAAAGCTATAGGGTTCATTCCTAACTAGGTCTTACATTGTTTTTGGAACCCTAGATCATCTATTGTGTGGAAAAAAAATTTCTTTCATATTTTTATTCTCCTGAGCCATCAATCATTCTCTTCTTACTTATTCTCTTACCTTGGAGTTTCGAGTTAAAGAGATTGCTCGTAGGAGTTCTTGTGGTTGCTGAGCGAGTTCATTTGGTTATTCACGAAGAAGATATTCAGAGTTTTGAATCGTTGCAAGTCTGGAGATCAGATATTAGGGCTGTGAGTTAGAGTCAATGTTGAATCGTCTGAACCACAGTTTGTATGTAACAACCCAATTAAGCAAGGTATTGTCCGCTCTGAGCCTAAGCCCGCACGGCTTTGTCTTCAAAAGGCGCTTCAATTGGTTAAATGTTCTCCCTGACTCTTATACCATACTGGGTATTTATTCGTTTCCAATGTGGGATCGAGATATCACAATATCCCCCCTCAGGGTTGCACGTCCCTGTGCAGTGGCCACCTAGAAGCCTGTCAGCTTCTCATGGGTTTGCCTTCGTCGGTCCAACCACCTCCTACAGGTAAGGTCAGGACCCACATCAACCACGGACTATTGGACCCGGATCCAGCTCTGATTCCATTTGTAATGACCAAACCTAGCAAGGTATTGTCCGCTTTGGGCTTAAGCCCGCACATTTTTGTCTTCAAAAGGCGCATCGCTTGGTTAAATGTTATCCCTAACTCTTATACCATATTAGGTATTCATCCATTTCCAATGTGGGATTGGGATATCACATTGTAAGTCATATTCTTCCAGTGAAATTTTTTGATATGGCTCCTGATAGCCCGGAAGGTTTTTCTCTTTGAGAGTTCTCATAAAGTTTTTTCTTCGTCACCAAAATCGCTTGTATTGATTTATTTATTATTTATCTGCAATTTTATGTGATATCGGTTATTGAAATAAATGCTCTTTACTGAGACTTGTGCATGCATATTAATTAATGATTTGTCTTTACTTAGACTTGTACATGCATATTAATTAATGACTTGCCTTTAATTAATAGAAACTTTTGTTCCGTGATTGATTACACTTATTCAGCCCTCCTTTGGTTACCGTAGATTTTAAATCATATTTTTTCAGTTCTTATATATTACAAGGATGGGGTACATATATATTCAGTTTCCAAAGGTACAGTGGCAGTGATCGATGAACGTGTACGGCACCTCTTCCTCAAAGGCAATGGAGCTGCCGCAGTGATCCGTTGACCGCAGTATTTGTGGAAATGAAATCTGGGTATAATTGTGTCCGCTCAGTGAGGGATCATGCAAAAGCAAGTACTGACAGATCAGAGTAATGGGCAATAAGGGGGAGAAGGAGAAATTCCTCACTTGCAAGTCCTGGGGCGAGCGGTTGAGCGCGGCTCAGCAGCTGTGGCTCCAACGCTGAGCAGTCGAACAGCTCCTGCTTCGTCTTTCGGATGGAGAATTAAGTGGCAGATATCTTGTTCCTGCCGTTTCCATAACGTCCGTCCCTGTTTGAGAATTACTACGAATTCGCATCCTCCATAAAAAGATGGTGCACCCTCCGGCGCTAGATTGCCGATGTACGCTAGCAGTGGATGGTTGTCGTTCTCCTACTGTTACGATTACCCATCCAACAAGACCCACTCACATGCCATACCGTATCCCTTACTCATGGGTTTGAAGTTCTTGCAATGTGAAAAGGACAAACGGAGGAAAGTGGGAGGAAAGTGGGACGCAAAGGAGGAAACGTATTCCTGGAATGCCAATTTAGCCCCTGGAAGGTGTTTTCGTCAAAGTATGCGTGCTGGTTTCAGTTAATTAAAGCCAAGCATGGACTGTGTAGTATAGTCTAGAGAGATATAGATAAAGATGACGGACAGGTAGACAGGTAGAGAGAGAGAAGACACAAGGCTTCCCCCATAACCTAAAAGAAGAACATCAACGAGTCATTGTCAATCCCTTCGGTCGGATAGAGAATCTCTCTCTCTCTCTCTATAGACCTTGCTTTCCAACTCGAACAAAAGAGAGGCGGTGAGGGCTATGTATGCTATAACATAAAGGATCTTTCTCTCTCTTTACACATATATGTCTCGCTATATCTCTCCTAAGTCTTATCTCATACGTGGGACCCCACCCCACCCCACCATCGGCGCCATTAATCTTTACTTGGTTTCCAAGCTCAACCACCCCATATCAGCTGGAGCGGGACGCTGGAAGATCGGCTGGAGCGCCTGCCGATTTTCGCCACGCGTCCCACTCCAGCACTTAACAAAAACGGAGACTCTCCGTTAACAGACACGGGACCAATTAACGGAGACGTCTCCGTTACGCTCATCTTCCCCAAAATCGTATATTCCCGCTCCCGCCCAACCAAATCCCAAATCCAACGAAAATAAAAAATTCTCTGTTGCTCATGCCGGCGAATCCAAAGAAAAGGGTGTTCTCCTCCTGCTCTTGAGTGTTTCGTGGGTGCATACCATTCGTCAAAAGCCCTATTTATCTCGACTCATCCATCCCCATATTTATCTCGGCTCATCCATCCCTCAAAGGGATTGGTGGAATCAACTGTTTTACAAAGCTGCATCTAGAAGGAATCGAAACTAAAACAAAAGGGCAAGAGTGAGGTGGCGTTGTTGCTCTTCTAGTAAGTGACCATCCCTCAAGGGGATTGGTGGAATCAGCTCTTTTACAAGAACCCCAGCCATCATCTTCTGTATTATTATCCACAGGTCTGCCGTGATCTCTCTCCTCGCTCTCTCTCTCTCTCTCTCTCTCTCTCTCTCTCTCTCTCTCTCTCTATTTTCCCCTCATTTTTTAATAAAATAAAACTCTCTTCTCCTTTTTATTTTATCATATGTTATATATATATATTCCCTTTAAATTAGCTCACATGTGAACATTGTTCAAGAAAATGTGTACTTTCAAACTTGTTTTCATCAGTGGGCATTGAATAGTGAGTACTACAAGAGCGCTATCTATATACATATATGTGGTCGAAAATGGTTTTTCTCTGTGAGTTTTTTTCTAAGTGGGCACTTAGTGGAACACATCTTTCCAAAATCTTTAGAAATTTGTTGGCATAGAAAGAAACTAGAGAGCCATCAACTTGCCTTCTAATAATTATTGATATTAAAATAAAATTTTCTATTCAATAAATGAGATGGGTAAACAGTTTGCTTTCTGATCTTGTATTGTTGAAACAGCTTGCATATCATGTGTTTGTTGAAATTTTTAAACGAAATTGGGCTTTGGGAATGAATACATTTAGAATATGAAGCTAGAAACATCTCCATTTCCTGGTCATTAACAACATAATAAGAGAAGACAAATTCAGTTTATTGACATCCCTTCATTTGAATTCTCTCTGGGAGTTATTGAAAATTGACTTGAACAACCATCATTTCGTTTTATAGTTTACATGTGTAATGTGTTACTATTTATTCAAACTCTTAGAAATAGATAATGCATATAGAGAAGATGAACAGATAACTAGAGAGAGAGAGAGGCACTGGTTCTCCCAAGTTTAGTGACACATGAACTTCATATGTGCAGTTTAGTTGGTGAATTCTACTTATCTTCATGTACTTCCATTTGGCTCCACCTAAAAGTTTCAGGCTCAGATAATTATAAAGCAAAGAGGCTTTCTCTATATTTAAACATCTATTTTATTAGGTGTGATAAATCTAGTACATTTGAATTAATGGTGCTTACGTGGGTTGAAGCATTGTCCCCATGGTTGACCAGAGGGTCCCTTTCTGAGGTGCATTGGCCCAAAATGGGGCACATAATACCATAATGCCTATAAAGAATAAGAATGTGTAGAAAAGCATGGTTGTCTACAAACAAATGTCTCACAAGATAGAAATACCATAATACCTATAATACCCACAAAGCATATAAAAAGAGCAAGGGCTTTCTTTTATTATAGCTAAATTGTCTTGTCTTTTAGTCATTTTCATTGAACAAAAGTTGAGATTCAAATTGACCAATCAACACATTTAAAGAAGTAAATTGTGGTAAGATATAATTCACTATTTGTTTTTCATTTAGATGGGGTTCAAGCAAATCAAAGGCAAGATTGAGGAAACAATGACAAATTTTTATGGTTGTGGTGGGTAAGGAGCATTATCTTGAATCTTCCTTGGAATCCCATGTACCATCTCATTATTTTTTATATCTGGATGGAAGAATTATTGGGGGTTTGCTTACGCTTGAAAAAGAACCAATTCCATGGTTTTTGTGTAGGAAATCCATGTGCTAGATTAGTATGAGGATAGCCTGTGCATTGAAAACCGCACAGTATCAATTTTGGGAAATTACTGTCTGTATGTATTTAAATATCCATAATCTCAGTTTAGAATAATATTTCCAAAAATAGTTCCTTGATTCAATGCACAATAACAGGAGGGGCACTTATACTCTTTAAGTGCAGACATACCCCTAAAAATTTTCTCTTTTTTTGAATTTTTTATTTTATTGAAATCAAAACTTGTGTAAAATACTTAACCCAAGTAACAACCTAACCTTCCAAACAGATAATATATAGATGATATCAAGCAAAAAAAATTCATGAATTTTTTTTTTCTGCTATTAACAAGTAATAATCCTTATCTACAAACACTTCAAACAAACTACTCAAATTTAGAACATACTTCAGTTAGTATTAATGTAATATATTACATATAAATCTTTTCTTTTCCAACTTGCTATGCTCAACCTTAGAAAGCAGGAGAAAGAGAGAGCCAAACGAAAGTAACAAATAGAAGATTGATTTGGGAAAATCCAAAACAATGGGTGTGTTTGGAATGATTGCGAAAGGCATGTGCTAAATAATTTGTTATTGAATTCAAATAATTAATTCTGTATTTTATTTAAACATCATTGAGCATAGTTGATGTTCACTTAATTTTATTTGTCTTGCCGAACATTCTTTAGCTTAAATTTATACACTACGTTTCTTTTTGTAGGATAATATTAAGTACTTTTGCGATAAGCTCATTTCAGACCTCATTGTTCAGTCTGATAGTGGAGTCACTGAATCAATTGGTTCTCTTATTGATCGGGAGAAATAAAGGTACAAGATAAGGATATAAGACAATTATGTAAATTGAGAGCTTCTATTACTAATTGTAGCTTTATTGGATGACCTTCTCAAGGTTTTGTGACTTCAAAATGGGGAGGAATTGACCGGATTACCTTACTACCTCATGCAAACAATTCATATTTGTTCAAGCTTGGCAGATCCGTGCTAGTATCAACATGGTAAGTGGCATTCTATACAAATCTAATCATAGGCTGGTTTTTTAAAAAGTCAATCTTAACTGTTTATGTAAACTTGTTTTAACAGGTCATTGTACTGCAGTGGTTTTGGAGTTCTAGGTACCGCAAACAGGTTAAAGTTCAATGATGGGAATGTCGAGAATTGATGCCTCGGGTATGCTTAGAGGTTGATTGTCAAATAGTTTTGAGGATTATGTCGGTGTTGTTTTTTTGTTGCTTCTCCTCTTTTACTTTGTGGTCCTGTATATGACCTTTGTTGTTCAAGCGAGAGAGGAAACTAAGATCGGTTTGTGGATATTAGGTGGCTCTGTAATGGTGGGTGAGTTTGTATGAATGTGATTGTTGATAAGAGATGACGTTTAGGAGTTGAATGTTAGAAATAAATGACATATTGCAGAGAAATATCTAATTTTTGGTTCTCAATGGATCTTGTTTTGTTTCATAGGTTTTTCAATTTTTTGGAATGTCGACTCCTTGTGGGTGCTCCTTCCTTTTGATATAAATGAATTTCATTACTTATAGAAGGGATTTTAGGTTGCTAGTACCAATTGGTTATTTAATAAGATGGAAAGGTTTTACAATATAGGAAAGGAATGAAGGGAGACAATATGGGTACAACACGGCTAACAAACGTGGGTACAACCCAAAATAGCATGGGGTACAACCCTCTTAGAAACGGGTACAACCCAAGTCAGCATAGGGTACAACACGGCGAACAAACGTGGGTACAACCCAAAACAGCATGAGGTACAACCCTTTTAGTAACGGGTACAACCCAAGTCAGCATTAGGGTACAACATCCCTAACACAGGTGGGTACAACCCAAAATAGCATAGGGTACAACCCTCTTAGCAACGGGTACAACCCAAGTCAGCATAGGGTACAACACCCCTAACACATGTGGGTACAACCCAAAATAGCATGGGGTTCAACCCTCTTAGCAACGGGTACAACCCAAGTCAGCATTAGGGTACAACACCCCTAACACAGGTGGGTACAACCCAAAATAGCATGGGTACAACCCTCTTAGCAACGGGTACAACCCAAGTCAGCATAGGGTACAACCCTCTAAACCATGTGTTAGCGGTGTTGTACCCTATGTTGACTTGGGTTGTACCCGTTGCTAAGAGGGTTGAACCCCATGTTATTTTGGGTTGTACCCACGTTTGTTAGTGGTGTTGTACCCTATGCTGACTTGGGTTGTACCCCATTGCTAAGAGGGTTGTACCCCATGTTATTTTGGGTTGTACCCACCTATGTTAGGGGTGTTGTACCCTGATGCTGACTTGGGTTGTATCCGTTGCTAAGAGGATTGAACCCCATGCTATTTTGGGTTGTACCCACGTTTGTTAACGGTGTTGTACCCTATGCTGACTTGAGTTGTACCCGTTGCTAAGAGGGTTGAACCCCATGCTATTTTGGGTTGTACCCACGTTTGTTAGCCGTGTTGTACCCTATGCTGACTTGGGTTGTACCCATTGCTAAGAGGGTTGTACCCCATGCTACCTTGGGTTGTACCCATGTTTGTTAGCGGTGTCGTACCCTATGCTGACTTGGGTTGTATCCATTGCTAAGGGGGTTGTACCCTATGCTAACATGGATTGTACCCATGTTTATCAGCAGTGTTGTACCCCAATGCTGCCTTAGTTTGTACCCGTTGCTAAAATTTCAATATATTTAATTAACTCTTATCAGTTTATTTTGATTTCTCCCAAAACATTGAAAAGTCATTTTTTAATCTTACGTTGCCCAAAACATTGACTGATTCCTGCCCGAACATTACCAAAATTCCTAATTGAAAACCAAAAATTGCTCAAGACTCATCTATAGTTGATCCAACAGTAGAGCTAAAAAAAGCACAAACAAACTATGTAATGCTCATTGAATGTCCAACAACTTAAAAAATATATAATTAAATTTGAAAGAAGAGACGACAAAGGGGAATCATTTGGTTATATCACATGTCCAATTCGTTGTGATGCAATCTGGATGAAAATCACTACAGTTGGAAGTTGGAACAAACTTCCTCACTTTCCGGATCTATGATGCCAAAGGTCTCCTCTCATTTGACCCAAAGAACAAAAAAAGAAAAAGAAAAGGTCTCCTTTCATTACTTTGCCCTGGTTGTTGATCCAAAGGCATAAATTTGCTGCAATCTCTTGTGCTCTTGAACTTTAACATCTCTGCAGTACATATAGCCGAAAACCACCAATGAGTAAATAAATTGACTTGAAAATAAATACACAAACAACTATATAAAAATAACTGTGAGAAATACTCTCACCTGATTACAACCATCAAAGTAACAATCTCCCTCTTCCATAGGGGTCTTACTAGCTTGAGAAGAAACTTGGTTGGAGTTATAGTTTATTAGCTCATTTATACTAGAAAAAATAAATAAAATTAGACTCAATAGAAGCAATAATCTTTTCATATTCATAATATGCAAAAGAAACAATGAAGGATATAAACCTGTATTTATACATGATAATAAGAATTATCATGTATAAATGGGAGTACCCACCACCATGACCATTACATCCATATGGAACCCTACAACAGTAAAGGCACAATCGCAACTACATGACTCTATATTAATTGCTGTAAAGGCCATATAAAACCATGATATTCAATGGTAAAATTCTATCTTGCAAATTAGTTGAGGATTTAGGACATCTCAACTGAATCAGAAGAAGAGTTTATACATCTCAAGGCTTTCCACTGGTAAAATAAATGAATTATGTGCTTCCTAATACTATTTACTCTCACTTCTTCTAACAATATTAACCCAGTAGCTGTAAGACAGTGGCTCAATAAAGAAAATTCCAGTTTATACGACACATCAAGATAGTGCCTGGGAACGGAGTAGTAGTGTCAAACAATTAAAATGAATTCTGAGGCAAGTAGAAAAATGCTAATGTAAATAGTAGTAGTCCCAAAATTTGGGAACTGTTGTGGACTCTGCTGATCCATCAATTATGAGCAAAGATTGATATGAAATATATGAATTAATTTATTGTTGTGAAAGCACGACCCAATTATCTTTAACAAGAGAGCAACCAATAGGGCATAGCATATTAGCAATAAGGAAAACCCTTGCCCACATGAAAATAGGAACTGTGACAGCCTTAATGGTTTGTAAACAAACCGATGAGAGACGAAGTCTAGACTCTAGGGAGTGCAGCAAACTAGCATTTTTGCCAATGCCTTGAGTTGTGTAAAATGCATAAAAAAATTTTGGTATTACACTTGCACAGGGATTTTGCTTTAGTTTTTCATTGTTTTTTGTTTGTTTTGGTTTTGTGGGAGTGGTTTTTATGGTAGAAGGGGGCAATTTGGATTGTGAGGAAGCTAAATGGTAAAAGGAACTCACGCAGTAATCTCTTGGCCTCCTCCGTGGAAGCCAGTACTCCAGAATATGCCAGCAGGTTTACCAGCAAGAGCCCGAGACGCCCAGAGCTCATGAGTGTCATCAAAGAAGGCCTTGAACTGGGCTGTCATCATGCCAAAACGAGATGGGAAGCCAAAGATAAAACCATTAGCTTCCTTTAGTTGCTGAGGACTAATCATGGGCACATCCTCTACTTTTGGGGGAGCCTTCATCTTTTCCAGTACCTTGTCAGGGAGGATCTCAGGTACCTGTTTGGTTCCAATCAAGGAAGAATTGATCTCGAAGCAAGAATATGAAGACAATAAGAAAGCCTCATGCTCCCAACTCACAATTCATTTCTCTCTTCCCTTATTTTCTTGATAACCTTAAGTATCAGCTTCATTTTTTCCATGCATTATGACAAATTACCTGCCAGAGGGTGGCCTCAACACCTTGAACAGCATTGGCTCCTCGCTGCACTTCCCGTGCCATAATTTCCACATGTCCATACAAGGAGTAGTAGCTGATAAAAGAGACAAAAATTGAGATTGGCTTATGAGTCCGATCCATAGGAAGTAAAGAAAGAAGAAATATAGTATCAACACAAATGACAAATAACAGCAAAGACAAAACAATGTAAGGAAGAACATAGAGAGTTTATGTAGTTCGGCATTTTGCCTAATTCCATGGAGGACGTGAAAATGTTCCACAAAATCTGAGAAATTAGGGCTATAAATTCCTTCATCTCTCACAGCAATCAAATAGTAACAACAAAATACAAGAAATCTATCACAACCTATGGGTCAAAATGGCAAATTCAAAACAATCAAAATCTGAGGTGGAGATTAGAAGCACTTGCATTATATACAGTTTTGCAGTGGCGGCCATGGATACAGTTAAGTGGAGGATGACACTTAACCGATTAACAGTTATTTATATAAATGATAGCAGAAGCTCGTGATGATGAGTGATCGCAAAGTTATTTAAGATGTACATGGGAAAGACGAAGAAACAAACATTGCTTGAAAAAAAAAATTTCAAGGAAAATACAATTAGATCTTAGAGACACATTTCAATAGTGTTCTAACTAATAAATCCTTTGAAATGCAGACTAATCAACCAAAGATTTGAGTAAATCATACGAGAACGCAGAATTCAACTCCACAATATGTGAAATTCGATAAACTCATCCTTCTCTTATCAGAAATTGTAACCATGCATTCATTATCATATTGTATTTTTCGGACATTTTATCAAATAGAAAGCATTCATTATCATTTCAGCATACCTTCCTTTGGAAAATTTCAATTAGGTGATTAAAACCATATCAATTTCGATCGTTCAACAAAAAAAGGAAAAAGAAACAATAAAGGATATATAAGTTAAAAGAACAAGAAAAAAGAAAAGTTAAGTGAATGAAAAATGGAAAACTTACCTGTCTGATCCAGGGAGATGCTGAAGGTTGGGTATGGGAGTAGAGGGGAAGACGATAGAAACGAAACCGATAAAGGACGGATTGCTCAAGGATAAGCATCCTTTTTGTTTCATTTAAGCACCACATGTCACTACTTCCTGTGAGCTAAGGTGATAGCTGTTACCACGAGCATGGATGGTCTACATAGAGGTGAGGTCCTCTTTCTGCAGCAACGCAGGTGCTGATAACCCAAACCTCCGGCATCTCTCGCGAAAATCTGAAACAGGCGACTCAATGCTTCAAACCCCCTTTTGAAATGCACTCTCAGATACATTTGCTCTCTCTCTCTCTCTCTCTCTCTCTCCCTTCTTCTCGCCTTCAAAATTTATCTTGCGGGTTTTTTTTTTTATTTTGATTTTCGTTTTTTGGCTGGACGGAAACGGACGAACGATGCTTGCTCCGTTTCCGTTAGTTTTATGGCGCATGACGTTCGTGCGGAGGAGTGGAGCGCGTGGCGAAGATCGGTGCTTGCTCCAGCCGATCTTCCAGCGTCTCCGCTCCAGCTGATATGGGGTCAAGCTCAACCACCCCCCCCCCCCCCCCCCCCCCCCCCCTCTCTCTCTCTCTCTAGAGCTCGTACAGACCCGCATAGATCTCCTTTTTTCTGTTTTTTAAGCCAACATAGATCTCTCTTATATACAAAGGCTTCAAGCTCCTCAGCCCATTTGTTTATTTCTAACAAGTCACAGACAGAACCCAATCATCTCTCTTTTCCAACCAATCTTTTGGCTTCTGATTGTTTTATTATCCTCTAAACATTATATTATATAGGCTTTCGATTGAGGAGAGATGACAGGTGAATACGAAGAAGGGAGAGATGGTGTTCCTGGTAATAACATGTTTGCTAAGCTGCACCATCACCAGCAGCAGCAGCAGCAGCAGCAGCATCATCTTCAACAGCTCCACCACCAACACCTTCAAGCGAGTCGAGAATGCCAGACGTCAGAGGAAGACAGCCGAAGCAGTGGTGGCCGCGCTAGTGGTGGTGGCTCCACCAGCATCATCACCAAGAATATCAAGACAACCGAGGGCATTAGCGGCGACGGCGCCACCATCGAAGTAGTTAAACGGCCAAGAGGCCGTCCACCAGGCTCCAAGAACAAGCCCAGGCCTCCCCTCATCATTACTCGCGAAACCGAGTGCGCAATGCGCCCACTCGTGCTCGAAGTCCCCGGTGGCGCCGACGTCGTGGAGTCCATTGCACGCTTTGCTCGCCGCCGGAATATCGGTGTCAGTGTGCTCACCGCCTCCGGTACAGTGGCTAATGTCACTCTCCGTCAACCTTCTACAACCCCAGGTGCTACAGTCACCTTTCATGGCCGTTTTGATATTCTCTCAATTACTGCGACCTACCTTCCGCCGTCCATGTCATCCTCGATGCCATCATCGGTTAATGGGTTTACGATCTCGCTTGCTGGTCCGCAAGGCCAGATCGTTGGAGGGATTGTTGCCGGTTCCTTGCTCGCTGCCGGGACGGTGTTCGTTGTCGCTGCATCGTTTACTAACCCAACATATCATCGTTTGCCTGTCGAAGACGAAGCACCTGATTCCATTGGTCACTCGCCTCCAACAACCTCCGGTGGTGGCGATGGAGGTCATCCACCATCTGCAGAGTCATGTGGTATGTCCCTATACAGTTGTCACCTGCCTTCGGATGTTATCTGGGCTCCCACAGCCAGACCTACACAAACACCACCATCACGACCACCGTTTTGAGTCCTTTTAAGCTTAGTCTTCTCTGTTTATGTTTAATTAACTTGTGAATTTACAGACCTCTTGATCTTCTTGTTATTATACAGTGACTGGGTTTTAGTGTTTCCATTTGAATTGAAGATTGGAACAGTGTAGTGGTTAGTATACTTTAGCAGGAAGACCATAAATTTTTCATATCTGACTTGAGGAGAAGGAAGAAAAACAAAATTCAAAAAAAAGATCAATGGGTAGGGGAAGTCTAATGTCAAATCAAACGCAACCTTTCTGCTTTCTTCTGTATTTTAAGTCTTTATCTCTGCAACTCTGGTTCTTTATGGATTATGGAGAGATGCAGTAATGGGATTGCGTTGGAGTTTGAGACTGGCCATGTTATCCACGGCCTGTGTTGTCCTGTCATGCTAGGCTGCTGCACCAGTGGCGGAGATAATGTGATCCGATTGATTTCCTTTTCCTTCCCACTTGCTACTTCTGTGGATAAACCAATAAAGTGCAAGAAGAGGACATGGTTTTGGGATGTAATGAGATCATTTTTCAGTGTTGCAGTAAGAAGACTGGATAAAGAGAAACTGGTGGTTCTCATGCACTGTATGCTTTCATTTATGCGTGTTCGGGGAGAATGTGATGTGGATGTCCGATAAAGGTTATGCACATCAAAGTAGATACTAGCCTTCTCTCTTTTGCTTTCTTTCTGTACTTAGATTGTTCATTGGACCTTTTTTTTTTCGTTTTTTTATTTCCCGTCAAGCTCTGACAAAAGCAACAAAGAAAAATAAGCATTCTCACTTTCTCTTTTTTTCTTTTTTGGGTAACAAGCATTCTCACTTTCTCAGATGCCCTAATCTGTATGTACTTGGGTGGGAAAACTAAAAGCTTAAGGCTTTGGTCTTCTGTGTGATGCTTAGGGAACTTGTGATCATATTGTTCGAACGGATTAATTTCCACAGGCATTTAGCTTATATGGGACTTTTTTTTTTTTTTTTTCACTTTCTTCTATTGAGTCTTTTATCTGAAACTCAGCATGCATGTAGGAGAGAAGAGTAAAAGTCTTTTTAAGATCTTTGTAGGAGAATGAAGATATTTCTTGCTGTATTTTTGCCATATTTCCATATTGCAGATATATAGTTCAAGGAAATATAGGGTTGGATCTCCAAATACAAGTAAAACTATCTATATGGAAATTAAATTTGCAAATGAGCCTGATACCATATTGGCTTCTCTGTATAAAAGTCTAGTCTGATTTCAGAAAATATTTGAACAGCTGCCTTGTCTGATTTAGGGTCCTCTCAATTTCTAGGGCATCTAGTCTTCTAAAGCATACATGGATAACTGAAACATGGCTTCCACAACATAACCATTGAGATCAGCATTGACCTACATTGGGTGTGTTCTTTTTTGGCATGTGTTAGTTTTATTTACAAAGAAGCCTTGACCTTCTGGTTTGATGGAATTGGAGGGTTTTGTATTTAGATCAATTTCCTCAATGTTTTTTGTTTCTCTAATAGCCATTCAATTATGTTGATGATTTATATTTTATATAAAGATACATAAATTATAAATTAATCTATTAAAAACTCACATACAAACCCTAATTAAGGTTTGAACTGGTTTTGCATTAGGTGGATTCCATTAAAGGAACACAGTTAAGGTTTTCTAATCCTAGTAGGACATTCCATGTTGCCATCTACATACACTTGCACCTACTTCAAAGATTAATGCATTTGCCCCTCCATTAACCCTTTTTTGGTACTTTAAAAACAACCCCTACATTTTAGCTTTGTATTCTTGGTACTTCTTCAAAGTTCAATTGTTTTTTCGGTCACTAGCTTCTTACTGGCTGGTAACTCCTAATTAAGAAATTTGAAATTAGCATACATTAAACTGCCTGAAGTTTGAATGGTAGTTATGTTGAGACTGGTGCAGAAAATTGTTAAAATTATTCAAAAAAAAAATAAAAATAAAAATAAAAAGAGAGAGAGAATGAAGAAGAAATAAGACGAAAGAAGAAAAGGCCTTCTGGAAGGGTTTGAAAACACTCATCTGTACAGGAAATCATCATAATCTAAAATTTGAATTTCATGACAATTGAAAAACGAAGTTCTCCCTAATGATGTAGCTAATCCTTTCAGTGATACCATTTGGTTTAGCTTTATTGGACGGATGCCTAATTGGGTTTGAATTTTGAGTAATTATTTTCATCAAGTAATGATCATGAAAGCTTATTGTATTTTTTCTTTCAAGTTTTTTCTTGTCAATTTATACTTTATAGTGCTTCAAGCCTAGTTAGTATTGGTGTTAAAAGGTTGATTTCAAGCTTCGGTCAATTTTAGGCGTCTAGAAGCTGTATTCTTCTAATATTGGTCATAGGCATCAAGATTGGCCTATGGATAGACTAATAGCAGCACATAACAAGCAATAACAGATTATTTGTGTTAATTTTGTGTTTTTCTCTCATTTGACTTTTGTCTCTCATTGTCTCAGTCTTAGTATTATAAATTATTCAGTCCAACGACGTTACTGTATTACAATATTAAGCCTACCTGCATGCAGAAACGCTCTTGTTTTGATGGTTCACCGGAATCGAACTGATCATTTCCGCCATCTCTGAGGGAATTAAAGCTCTGTCAGCCACCTTACACATGCATGGTGTAGCCTGCAGCCGCTATCTATGACTGGTAAAGTTGTCGAAATGTTTGGGCGGCGTCGATCTTGACCAGGGTTTGGCATTTTCTCAGTAATAATTGTATGTTAGCTTTGAATGGAGTTCTCGATAACGTGGGGTGGCAGCACATTCGTTAATGGCGGGCGTTTGTCGATCCTGAAAGCGTCTGCTATACGTTACGATTGCAGTAGGTCCATGTTCTTCAGCCGATTGTTGAATGTCTGCCTGCCCAGCCCCCACCACCACCAGGTCATTACTTCAAAGCAAGAGAACTAAGTCTTCTTGTCCGGATGAAGATCAAATCCCAGCCATGGATGCCTGTCGATCTCTTAAACAAAGAATCAAAACCCATTAAACCTACTTTACATCGAGAAATTCCCCACATCTTAGCTATTTGATAATTTATATTTTAAATTCAACTAGTAGTTCTGTTAAGTCATGTGCAGCATGAACAGTAACTAAAAAAAAAACAGGAGAAGAGAAGGGAATACCTCACAAAGAGCTGATTTAAATGGGTTGGCAGCAAGCCTGTATGTACCAGAAAAATTAAAAATAGAAGAAAATAAAAAAAAACATCACAAAGATTTAAGTGGTTCAGCATATGCCAATCGCATTTCATTGAGTCCCAGAATCCAATGGACTTGAAATCTGCTGAAGCCTTTGGTTGAAAGATCTGCTTGTCTAATGGTGAAATGTATCCACATAGGTTCATACGTGTATACACATACGCCCTCCACCGTTGGACCGGCTGATATGGTCTCAATCCAACGTACCGTGATACTACCGGCTGAGATGTATCTGTGGTGCGGGGCCTCTATTGAAACGGGGAATCCGCCCGTTCCACGCCAGTTTTACTACTAAGTGGTACAAGATGAAACGGTCTCGCATATGCCAGCTATGTCCCAAAAAATTTCACTATATTAAATTTAGGGTTACATTATTAGCCATGTACTAACCCTAATCTAACACTTTTTTGAAATCCCAAAAAACGGTCCTGTAGAATCTCGAATCTCTGGTAGTCCCAAGTGAATAGCTTAATTAAGATCATCTTTTTTAAAGGTAGATGTGAATATGTCTCATGTGTTTGTATGTTTTTGAAAAGGTCAGATAACATATGGCACCGTCAAAAGCCGCCTCGTGCTTTTACTTTTTCTTCCGATCGACCATAGGATTTCTAAAAAAGGAATTTATTGCTTTGTCGAGCATTTTCCAAAAACAGAAGCATCAGAATAGACAAACAAGTTATGACGAACTTTAACTGTTACATGCCTGTGAAAATGACTTATTTGTCAATTAAGAGGGGGCTCGGCACACGGTGATAGTATCTTAATTAGTTTAACAAGTTACATGGTTTAAAGGTTACAAGATTAACCAAATAAAGTCTCCATAAGTTCTGAAGCTTTTGCAATAATTAATGATTAAGTTCATATCGGAGTAGGTACCGCGCCTCAATTTGAGACTATAGGTTTGAATGAAAAGCCCTAATATATGTATGGGGCATAGTGTTAAGTCATTAATTATTGATATTTGAGTGGAATTGTCAAGAGAGAAAGGACTACCATCTCGCTATAGTATCGATAGAATGAGTAACTTATATAAAGTTTCCGTAAATTTGAGGGTTTTTGGAACAATGGTTAGGCTCGTAATGGTAAATATGCCATTTGTATAACAAATTATTTTTTATACTTTACAAGAGAGTTACAATTTTCTTTTTTCTTTCAATCCCCTTTTAGAAATAATTTAAGTTTTGTTTTAAAGCAAAAAAAGTTTGCCACATATCACAGCAGTGAGACCCGGATACGACTTGAAATTTACTGGAGCCCTTGGCTGGAAGATCTGATGGTCCAACGGTGATGTATGTGTCCATATAAGTGCATGAAGCCTATGTACATACTTTCCACTGTTGGACCAGCAAATCTTTCAGTATGAGGGACGATATGGCCTCCCCGACACTTGGAATAAAAACATTGTAGAAGTCAAGTGTTTTTGAACGTTACTCGTCTTTGGTGCTGTGAATTTTGGAAAGAACATAAAGGGTAACTAGGGGGCGGGGGACGGGACATATAATAATTAAGGAGGTGGTGCGAAGCCGACCAGTGATCTATGGACGCGTGCGGAAGAGGCTTGAATCGGCTGCGCCACTTGCCTTTTTGACCTTTTGGGTGCATGCACCGAGAATGTAGAACTTGTCAAAAGTGGCAGGGCTTGATCTTGCCCAAAAGAGGCATATTTATAAATGATGATCAAAGATTCGGAGGTGTCGCTGCTTTGGCCGGCACTTGAATGACAATGGGTCCGCCCAACCAGACCACCATCCCCCCGGTCCCTCATGTTCTTTAGGATCACACTTTAATGGAGGGATTCTTAGGTCAATTAAGTTGATTATAATTGGAGAGACGGATGGGTTTGCTTGTTGGCTAACCAGTTAGTCCATATCTGCTAGATCACACAATCAAGCGAGACCCACATTTGTCTGGTTGGGTTTGGTATATCTCCCTGTGGTCAAGGCGGACATCATCATAATGAAAAAGGGTTAATGTACACTGTGGGCGGTGCTTGATCGGGAGGATGCGTAGTGCTCGGTAGACTTCCAGCACAAACACATGGTGGAGGGCGTCCATGGATTGTCTTTCTGCCTCGTTATTGCCTTTTGGTGACGAGAGCATATCACCTGGACCCTCTTGCTGGAAGATCTGCTGGTCCAACGGCAATGCACGTGTACACGTCAGCTTCACACACATATGTGGACACATGCATTGCCGTTCGACTAGCAGATCTTCCGGCCTAGGGCTCCAGCAGATTTCAAGTCTTTGGTGACGGTGTAGTTGGAGGAGTTGGAGGAAGCCTGCCTTGGTGGACTTCTTCCCAATTGGGATGGCCTTTTGTCTTCTTCCCCAACGGCCTTTTATTTATTTTAGTACGAAACGGTTCAGATTTTAAATGAATAGACGTAGTTTTAACTATTTTAACCTATATTAATTATGCCTTAATAAACGAGAAGGGCTTTTTGAGGAAGTTGTGCATAGCTGTTTAGCACGCTTCCCAAGGAACCTATTCTCATGATATAAAACTAGCTGAGTGCACATGCAGTACTGCACACGTCAAAGTGCATAAGTGAGTGATCTCAAAGGTGTAAGTGTAAATCTCAGCAAATAATAAAGAAGTGGTCATGAAGTGAATGGAGACTCCTTGCATCTAGTCTTGACTCTGATAAATGTCATTATGATCCGAAGAACTTAAAGAAGATTAGTTACGACACATAAAGCAAAAGAAAAATCTTAATTTCTAATTTTTATTACTTCTTCTATTATATATTGATATGAAAAGAGTCCTATTTTTTTTTTTTTTTTCACTTAACTTGCATATTGTCTTTCTTCATTTTAAGAAAATGGAAAACAATTAAGAACATGCTTTCCAAAGGGTCTCTTTATTTTACTACACGTATGCAATTAATAAGAGTTTAGGATATGTAAGGCTTAAAATTTTTTAAAAGGTCTTTTTTGGAAAGTAAAAAGTAAGAGGACAACTCTACCCCTTTAAAAATATAAGACAATATGACATTATAAGGTTGTTTTAGAAAAAAAAATTAATTAGCTTTGACACGCTTCCCAAGCTTGTGTTATTTATTTATTGGGAGTACGCTTCAACAACTTCCAATGATTCTACGACTTTGAGTACACGTCCAGCGCTGTAAATGTAATACGCCTTGGCAGCTTAAGGGATATCCAATCTGTGTAGAGTTGTATAAGGGTATGGCCAGCACCTGTGAAAATATATTAATCACAACCATACCAGGCAAATATATATAAAGGCTGTTGACTCTTCTGTTGTTTTTACTGTCGGGAAGTTGATTTTAGGGCTGCGGATGAGGAATTGGGAACCCGTTTAGAGATTTCTCGTGTTTAGCAAGGTCGAAAACAATTAAAAAAAAAGGCAAAGTGGAAAACAATTAAAAGTAAAGTGGAAGAATACCTTCCCTTCCTTTCTATTGCCTTAGTTTTATTTTGAGAGAAAAGCCTAGAGAGCCCTTTAGACTACGTTAAGGTAGATGCAACCCATTGACAGCCTTATCCAAGAGCCCTAAACCCTAATGTTTTAATCTTATTGGGCATAAGCTACCCAAATGTCTTAACAAATCGACTTACTATCATTAGCATATTCAACAATCACCTTTGGAAGAAAGAACCACAAAAAACAAGTCGAACAGACACGATCACAGTGAAGAACTCTCCTTTTTCCTTCTTGTTTTTCTTGGATGTGCCAGCAAAAACTACAACAACAACTTGGCTCTTATTTTACCTTACAGCTCAAACCATTCAATAAAATGTTTGAGCTGTTTTTTCCCTAGATGATTTTCTAAATGATACAACAGACTTCATATTGAATGGGTTAACCCACCCTTGCCACTCAGAGTCAGCCTCTCTACTGCTACTACTTCTACGACAACTACTGCAACTACTACTACTGCTGCTGCTACTACTACCGTGACAACAGTTTGTTAACTTTCTACACTGTTTACTTGTGTCAGGATACAAGAATGGAGCCCCTTCCATATCCTCTTTACAGATGCTCCCTTGAAATTGCCTTGACTGCAGTTCATAAGCCTCTGTTGTGGCATCAATGGTGCATGTGCCCTGATGCCCGCTTGTCTGGGGGGAACCGGAAGCATGCCCGTCGAAAGCTGCATTTGGTGAATGTCTTGAGAACATAGGAGAGGAAGATGTATCAGAGTCCGACAAATTCCTCCAAGGGCTGTTCCAACTGCGTCCCACCTCACCAAAGATGTAATCAGACAAGTCCTCAGTGCTGGTTGAGTCCCTAGTGCTCTCCGTACTACAGGAACCTTCGTCTGAGAAGCTGAAGAGGGAAGAATTGTCACTTGATGAATCCATATGAAGCCTGTGAATTGCATGAAACCTCCCATCATCGGAATCAAAAGATCCTGAGCCAGCAAGACCACCCAAATTCAACCAACGTGGATAGTCTTCAGGCCTCTGACGTGCCATAGACGGGTCAGTTGGCATTGCTGGGTTAAATCTTTCCTTAGGCATACTACCCTTTCCAACAGGGCTTGAACAAACAGATTCCAAGTATCTTCTATTGATTTTTCCACCATAAGACATCAACATATCCCTCACCAAACTTGGAGCCCGTGGTGAACACCTTTAAGTCAGGATTCAGATTGTTAAATCCCAGAAAACAGGAGAATAAATAATTCAAATGAATATCAAGCTTCTTGAGAATATTTACCTTGCATAAAGTAGCATATATGCCCCTTTCGATAAAACCCTATCAAGATCCACAGGCTTTACCTACACAATCAGAAACAGCATTGCATTTCATGAGCCAGGAAGCCAGAATTCTAATCAAAGAGAATTTAAGACAGTCTACAGCCGCCTAGTTCTGCCCAGTGTACACATTAATTCAGCAAAAATTCCATAAATCAGGTCTCACGATACACCTGAAGCGAATCATCATAACCATCAAATCTGCAATACCTTCTTCTCTAGAGGACCATTCATTTTTTAGTATCAGATGATTATGACAATCAACAAGGGCCACTTGCAGCCCGAAGGTACCAAGATGGAAAGCATTTAATGCATCTGTTCCCCCTACAAGACTAAATGCTGGTAAGCTTTTGAGGTTCACAGTTCACTACAGTAGCATTTCCTATCATCTAAAATTAACTGAAATAAAATAAAAGAGAAAAGAACATTTGACCGTGGGTAAAGGCAAGGGAAAATTGCTGAGGCATATAAAGTGGAATTTATAACAAATATATATATATAAGATCCTTACATATTGCTTTTAAGTGTAATCCTTTCAAAATTTCAAGACGTTACAGTAAGATAAAAAGATACGGCCACCCATAACATATTTACTCCTAAATTTCAGAGACACTCTTACACTCCATCTTTATATGATTAAGACCTATCTATAGAACAAGTAGAAAATACCATAAAGCAGTGTAGTTCCCACCGAAGCAAGATTCTGAGAGGGGTGGACTAACAATAAACCTAACCCTTGACATTTTTATGCAAAGTGTTTGTGCACAGTCCCAAATCCATACTCTAATGCTAGTAGCCTGCGGCTTACAAAAAATTATTAAGTTTGACAAGGTTTAATGTAAATCTCAATCATGTAAAAATAAAAAGAAAAAAAAAAGATTCAAAAAAATTTTTAATCAAATATCTCAAGGGGATGAGAAACTTTCAATTTGTTCCAGAAATTAGGAGTTGATTAACACAAATAAAAAGAGAATAAAAGAAGGAACAGGGGAAAAAGCCTCTAGAGGAGAAGAAATGAATATTAAATATACAAGGAACATATAGTTTATTCATAATTCCAAAAAGGTATTCTTGCTATTCAACACAATATTATCAACAAAATTTATAATAATTATACCTTAGAGCAATTATTTAGAGCCGTTGAACTTTTTAAGCTTCTTAGGTTATCTTGTTCAATTTTTTTTGCAAAAAGAAGACAAAAAAAGTTGATACATAGGGAAAGTACCGTGCTGTCATCAATCTTGAACCACCTATCCCGATTATTCTTAACATAACAAACATAGTGCCCAGAAAATGCAGCATTCATGACATCCAAGTGAACCACCACCGCATAAAGCCTATATACAGGGGATTTATCCCTAGTCCCACTCATATATGGAGCCAAGTCCAGAGTCTCAGGGAAGCGAACTGATTTATTGATCTTTCCAAATTTACCTGACTGCAAAAAGAAAAGCAGGGTACATCAACATTAAGAAACTCAAAAAGTTGAACTGTCGTTTTTTCATTGAAAGAACTTACCTGAAATCGTTTTAGTGCAATTGTAAGGACATTAGGAGCCTCCAAAATTGTCAACTTCTTCTTGGCTTTCTCATAAGATTTGCATCTAATGCACAATAAAAAACAAAAACAAAAAAATGGTAAAAAAAATTATATTTTATATGGATAAATAACAATTACTAATTTAAAAAAATGCAGCATGAAGGCACAGACTCCAGAGGGCAATTCAGCGGCAACAAAAACAACCAAACAGCTACAAGACAGCACCAAACAAGAAACAGTGAGTAGACAGAAAGCAATAGGAAAACTACAGCAAGAGATATTATACATAATGCAAACACTTCTGTAAAATAATAGCAGAATAAGCATCAGAGGGAATAAGATACTAATCAATAGTGCCTCAAGGCTGGCCACCCAAAAGCAGCTACATTGTCTTGATAAAAAATCATCCATTAGAAGTCAGAGAACAAGAAGAGAACCAATTATCCCATTAATCAGTAATTAATGCATTCTTATCAGTACATAAATAAAATGCTGTTTCACAAAAGAAAGATGAAAAGCTACTATATCAGAAGATTAGAAGACCATGGTTTGCATGAGGCCTGCCTATGTAAGTGATCCCTTTTTTCTCCCCCAAGAAAGCCTCTGCAGCAGCTTATTCATGAAGCAAAGAGTTCTTTAGTGATCACTAAACACCAACAAATTGTAGGGAATGGATGCAGCATTAGCCTTCAAAGTGCAAAATGAAGTAGCAATACATCAAGTGCCACATGGGAGTTAATAAGATGTACTAAAATATAGAAGCATAATATACAACTAAAAAGAAAAACCTTTCATGATTATACTTACCATAGTGTTTAGATTACATATGCATCCATCATAAGTGTAAAGAAAAAATTAACATGTTTTATTCGCACAAATCTATTGGACTCAAAGCAATATAGGCATGGTTTTTTCATTTCCAAAGAAATATGCAAGGCTTTGACAGAATTTGGACAGAACAGTTGAGCAATCCCTATCATTCCAATATTACAGTGAATTAGAGATGGATTCTTAAATCCAGCTTCTGAAGTGCTTTAAATTTGTTTGTAACACGTTGTAATATTTCCATTCAGCATCATCCTACTTACCATACATCACAATGAAAAAGGAGACCATTTTAGCATCTTGCCATCAGTATATTCCTTTCATTACCAAACTCCTGAGCTCATGTCTTTGTCAATTTAAACAGTTAGCTAAACTAAGTACAATGACCTTTCAGTATTCCCTACAGAATGATGCAGATAGTTAATAGAGCCACCAGCTAAAAGTGGTACAACTTAAACTTCACATATGTGAATAACTCTCCCCATAAAATTTTCAATTACAGAAATTAAACAGAAAAGTAAGCATATTTACCAAAAGCAAATTCAACTTTACGCTTCACTAGACGACTCTATCAGCATTAATCTGACAAATTTAATTCATATAAGAGTATGTAAATAGCTATATCAAAATATCAAGGGTGTTTAAACAGTTTTGTATGTCCAACTGAAATGGTAGACATGATAAGTTGCCGACATATCTTGAAAAGAAGTATGTTATGCTAAAGTAAATAGAATTGGTATATTTGTATGTATACCAGACTAAATAATAATCAAGCTCAAGACAGTGAATGCTGTCAATTAAGCCATGGAATTACAACTCTGACATCTCACTTTTGATAGCCCCCCCTACTTAAATCAACCCCTTAGCATTCCATGTTACACCACTGAGCTCAAGATAGCAATCTACAGTCAAAATCAAAGAATCGACATTACTCCATTCAGACTCCTTAGCATTCATGTCTCCACCAGGCTCATGTAAAAAGAATTTCTCCATATTACAGCATCAAAAAAAATTATCGTCCACATAATGCAAATTAAAAATAGTGCACTAACTCACAAACAAGTTGGAAGCAAAATGTTTATGACCAACATCACAGAAAAAATTGCATTCAAGAGAAATGGTGCAATACAATAAACCAATCAACTAACCTGCTACACTGATATTTATTCTCCCCATCCAAGATTTCGGTAGCAGTAAATTGTGCAAGTGCCTCTTCAAGAGTTCCAATGTCCCCATGTATCTCAACAGTTAGATCCATCATCCGTTCATGCCGCTCAGATTTTCCATGGCACTTCATGCACTTAATCTGAAAACCTCAACAATAATCTCTAAATCAGTTATTGAAATTCCACCGAAGAAATCTTACAACATATAACATCATGAATGGAAAAATTAGAATATTTAAAGAAAAAAAGGAAAAGAAAAATATGATCTGATTGTACAAAGTACATCAAAACATTAAAAGTCTTCCAAGGACCATCAGCTACCTTAGACCGAAGGTAACCCCCAAATATCATGCCAATTAGAGTTGTCTGATCTGCCAAAGGATCAACCTCACTTATCCCAGTTTCCTTTAGGAAAACAGATTGCATCGTATCAACAGCATACCTGCCAAAATCACCCAATCAAAAAGTAAATAAATAAATCATCAAGAAACGCAAATTGCGTAAATATTCCTGATCAGCTCCAGAAATGCTATAAGTTGGCTCACCTTAAAAATTCATGGGCATCTTCTTCTTTCCCATGACCAAGATTACTTCCAATATTTTGTATTTGAGATAATATCCCGATTGGGGAAAGAGGAGACTTGCCTTCCATTGCCTTCATAATCAGACTTTCAAACTCACAAAGGAAGCACCACTCTTTTTTTGAACCTGAAGAAGATCATTATAGTTTAGAGATATATCAAAGACATCGTCCCAAAAAATAATGTAAGCTATGAATCCGTCATTAAAATAAAGATCAGAAGCTTGCATGATTTGGAATGGAGTCCTTGGAGAAGATAAGCAGCAAGTGGCCGAGTAAATGCTAGGCACTGGAGAACAGCATTAGCATAGCAACTGCATAAAAATAAGAGCAACGATATTAGACAAACCATGAAGAAATCAGTGATTTTTCTAATGAAAAATATACACTGAAAACATTTACACCAACTACAAGTTAATAATTATAGAAAGACAAGCATCAATTTCAGCAATATAAATATATACATAACTGACCAAATTAGTGAATGTAAGTTGGAGGAGTATTACGAAATTACTATAGTACATACAAAATAAAGGAAGTTCAAGGAAAAGTTCAAATCTTAGGATGAATCCATAAGAATGTCAAAACCTCTGAATAGAAAAGATTGGCCCAAAGAGGAGTGAACCTACGTGGACACCACCAGAGCGCATTGGCACACACGAGGACTCAGTAGATGGAAAAATTCAATACTGGCAATATAACATCAATGACATCTAAAACCCCTGACATATAAAAGAAAAAGGCCCAAAATGGGAGATATGGTTTCAATTTATCCATTATATCGCAGTCTACAACAGTAATAAAAAAAATGCCTTTCAAGAAGTTCAAAGCCTTGAAAGAGGCTGCTAAGATTTGTGATAAGTTTGGTAGGATTATTGGAATGCAAGAAAACTTTGAGAGAAATCAAAGAACTTGATGGCATGGAAAAATTAGGTGAAATGCAGTCTAATGAGTGGAATTCTAGGGAAAACCTTAACTTAGAATTTAAGAATTGGAATAGGTTGTAGGAAATAACAGTAAGGAGGAAGGCAAAATCACAGTTTTGCCGTGATATGGCTAATGCTTCCATTAGATGATAAATTTCATAAACAAGATGGAAGTTGATGGAGTGGTGGAGGAAGAAAAAGAAATCAAGAAAGCTGTAGATAATGATTACTAGAGACGTTTAGACCTTTCTTGGACGGTGTTAAGTTAGATCAGATATCAGAGGACGATTGGGATGTCAAAAACTCAGCATGCTGTAGAGGAGATCCTTGGTGTAATTAATGAATTGAACGGGGATAAAGTGTCACGTGCACAATGTGAACATGAAGGACTTCAGATCTATCAGGTACTGATCCAGCTTCTACAATATCACCTAAATCTTGTTATCAATAGTTACATAGCCAGCTTCTACAAAGTTATTCAATTCTTTTGTCTGACAAGATTTAACATATGATGAATGCAGCCAGATTGCTTAAAATACACAATGGATTATTGGGGATTGACGACAGACAAGTGTATATAGACTCTTTTCTGGAGGATTACTCCTCAATCCTTGGGGGGAATGCTTCAAGGTGTTCAAGTTGGGTTGTGAGGAACATGACTCATTTGCTATTCCATTGGATTTCTATTCTCCCAGCCTTTGGCATGTACATTTTAGTCATGCTGTGATGACAATTTCTGGCTCTGAGAAAGTAGTCTTTTGGTGGGATGTGTTTTGGTCCTGTTGCACACCTTTCATGTACATTGGCCTATCCCCTTTTATTTCTGTAGTTGTATTATACTCTTAGTGATTAAAAGAAATGAAAATTAATGCTCCCATCCCTACTTGCTGGGTTCAGCAACACAAATCCAATTCCAAAATTCCAACTCATCAATAAACAGATCTCCCAGTAGATCATGCACCTAAAATCTTCTCCAACTAATTCCATATGGTCCTTTGAAATACTTCCACCATCTCACAGACAAGATGGTTTTTAATAGGAATGGTGAGAAAAACCAACCAAACCGACATATACATTCTACAAACTGAACCAAAACTGAATCAGTTTTCTTAGTATATGAAACCAAAAACAATCAATACAAACCCAAAAACCGACCCTAATAGGTTCAGTTTGGTTCAGGTTCATCATTTTTAACCAAGAAACCGAGCCATCCCTAGTTGGAAGTCCGATTTAAACATGTGTATATATGTAATGGTGAGAAAAACCAACCAAACCAACATATATATTCTACAAACTGAATCAGTTTTTTTAGTATATAAAACCAAAAACGATCAATACAAACCCAAAAACCAACCCATATAAGTTCAGTTTGGTTCAGGTTCATCATTTTTAACCAAGAAACCAAGCCATCCCTAGTTGGAAGTCCGATTTAAACATGTGTATATATGTAATCAGTTCGGTTTCACATTAAAACTGAAACAGAACCAAAACCAAATCGGTTTTATATAGTATAAAACTGAAGCCAAATCAAAACTGATTAATAACAACCCAAAACCGACCCTAACAGGCTTAGTTCAGTTTGGCATTTCGGTTTTAACCAAACCGTTGCCATCCCTAGTTTTTAATTCCCTCGGTAAATTTTCCCACAATTTTACCTTTTAAAAAGGCTAAATAATTTACAGCAAATTGATGCTCTTGAAGTCTTTATGCATAGATTTCTACGAGATACAGTGCAAAGAAGAAAATTTCCCTCTAAATAAAAACACAGAACCATGCTTGGCTCTATTTAATAGAACACCGTACAAGTACCAATGTGTGGGAGCAGCTACTATACAAATATGTATACAGTAACACCTATTATGCCATGAAAGAACTACATGTTACCTGTTCCCACAGTTAGTGAGGCCACATGGCCGCAGTTCTGATTTGTTCCAGTTGTAAAGCTTCACAAAAAGGTCATAGGGAAACAGCATCTGTCAAAAACACAACAGAATAAATACAGAATGAAACACAAGATACCAGGAAAAGGGCGACGTCATTGAAACTTGAATTGAAAACAGAACCTTATAATCGTATCTTCTGGAAATATCTCCAGACCCAAATGGATAATGTTTTGACAGTTTAGAGGCTCTAAATTGATGGACAACCTTCCTCATGGATGTTTTCAAGCCATTACTAGCATGTTGCATTGCACCTGTGACCTCAGATTGTCCAGGCTTTATGCTTGGAACCGAATGCACCCTCGCCTTAGAATATGAACTATCATCACAAACACTAGATGATACAGATCTGATCCCCGTGGACATCAATACTGGCAAACCACTAGTCACACATTCAGCCACAGAATCTTTTCTTTCGGATCCCAAGGGTGAGCTCTTGACTTTAGAGGCCTCCGGAAATACATCTCCAAATCGAGCAGCTCCAACTGCAGGTTTCTTGCTTTCAACAATTGCTGGTTGGGAATCATCAGATACAACATTCTTGGGCTCAGAGAGTTGTGAATTTAAGGTAGGAATGGTATGCGCAGACAAGTTAAATGAAAATTTTAAAATAGATCCTGGATCACAAAAACTGCCATTACCAGCTTCATTGAAGCTAGAACAAGCATGATTAACATGGACATCAGTTCTGGACTCATTGGAGTCAACACTTCCCTTGCAGAGATCAGAAGGTGTCCCAGAAGTTTCAGTAGTTGAACTCTCATCTGAGCTGTTGATGCTTGAGCTTGAAGAACAAACGGATTTGCAGTTAGTCTCTCCATCATTACAACTGTTCTCCATAATTTTTAATTTACTCGAACAAGAACCATTTACAGAAGCAGACAAACTACTGAAATCCGATGGTGATTCTTTAAAGGTCTCTGTACTTTTAACATTAGTACTATCATGCATATCATCAGCAATCTCATTGCATAGCGAAGCTTCTGATCTATCAGCAGTGGTTGAGCTAGGAAGCTCACTGATGCAAGCATCAGCCAATGGTTCCTTAATGGGTGCAGAAAACATGCTGACACAAGAATCAACCAGTGACACATTAAGGATACTAGGTTTGGAGCAAGTAGCCAATTCTGGGATGATTGAAGATCCAGAAATGTTCTTTGTTCTTTTGATATCCAGAAGATGCTCAACTGCATTATCATCACCCTTGCCGTGTGGACTTTCAGGAGAGCAACTGAATTTAGATGGTGCAGATTCCTCAGATTCAACCAACTTGGCATTCCATTTTTCATGAGTCTCAGAACTATTTCCCTGGATCTCAGGTTGTTCTTGCACAAGCACTGTCCGAGCACGTTCACTCTCCTCATCATTAACCAGGATGCTAGTGCTTGGAGGGCGGCATTCTTCCTTGTGACCTTGCCTCCAGTGAATTATTTGGCACTTACCAGAGCTGCAAGAGAGAAAATTCAAGAGTGAATGACATAGTAAGAAAAAGTCAATTAAGTAAGCCATGCACATCCCACACCAAAAACCACCCATCACTTCCTCCCCCCAACCAAAAAAACAAAAAAACAAAAAACACCCCAATACACACACACACAAAAGCAAAAAAAAAAAAAGAAGAATGAAAATAGAAAGTGAAGAAGAAAAAGAAAAAGAGGAAACAATTAAAAATAAGTAGTCCACATTACCAACAGCCTGTTCTTCCAAGTACATATTAAAATTTCCAGCTAACTGGCATGAGATCCCTGCCCTAAATTCCTCCAAAGAAGAGAATGCAATAGGATCCTTTTCCTGACACTCAGTTCTTCCTACTACATGTTATACACCAGAGAGATATAGAGAGAAATAGGGAGAGGGAGGAGGGACAGATGGACAGAGAGAAAGAAAGACAGAGGGGAGGGGAAGGGATGGAGAGGGAGCCTTACATCTGAAACAGAAGAGAGAACCATCTCAAAATTTTGTGTTCAAAGAAAAGAAATCCCTTTTCCTCATTTCCAACACCATGTTATTCCAAGTACATATCATGATCTTCATTAACAGTTGGGGAGAGAGAAATAGAGGGAAATGCCCATCCACCACAAACAGCCATGGGGGTTCTAAACTTTTAATTTTAAATAGGAGAGAACCCTCATGCATTTTGTGTGCAAAGAATGATTTCCATATTTCCAACAGCCACTTCAACCTCACCCATTGCAACCATTTTTTGTGGCTTATCATTCCTATTTTCCTTCTTATCATTTGTTCCCTTCTTATCTGGTTCTTGTTTATTCTTTCTAAGTACTTTCTCTACTAGGATCTGATTTCCTTTTTCCCCTTCTGTAACCCTTTATGCTTGTTTATTTTTTTTAAAAACGCACCAGACGAGCATAGATCTCACCAAAGTACAGTCAAAGGAAAGATAAAAATGCAACGGACCTAATCTAATGCATTTTCACGTTGCAACCCAAGGTTTTTACTATCACAATAAATAACGGTCTCTATGATTGTTTCACTTAATATAGTTCATACTCATTTTCCTTTTTCACAAGAAGCAAAAGTCTAACCAACCAGTCAGGTCTCAGGTGGGTAAAGTAAATTCTATTTCACTATCTCAGTCTATCAAAAATCAAATCATTAAAGCAAAAGCCAGAGTTAGCTGAAGAGCGAAAATTAAAATAATTTCATCATGACTAGATTGCCTCCAAAGCATTGCTTCCAATTCCATAGCATATACATATATGTTTCATCATGACTAGATCACCTCCAAAGCATTGCTTCCATAGCATATACAAATACATGTATATATACATGAATTATATGTCATTATGTGAAACTTATATACATGTATCAAATTATTGAATCATAAATTACATAAACATGCATATCCAATAACAAATGAAATAAAATTGGCTTAATTAATCTGAGTGAGGGCAGAGGGAAAGGTAATTGAGAGTAAAAAGGTGGTGTAATAAATATGAGTGACATAAGGGATTAAGAGACATTCATTAACTTTTTCACAAATCTGCACTTTCATATAATTATGTGCTCACAAAAGCATAAATTCACTCACAATTTTCAAGGCAAGATCAAGGTGCACATGCCTCTTATAACAAGTAACACTTAATCAGCTCCAAATTAATTCTAATAGACTCCACCCAAATATTTTCCTTATTTCATCCAATCTATCAAAAACTAAATATGCACCCCATTACACCCAAGCATTGGCACCTCCCTAAGTCTCTGTTTAAATTTCTAAACAATCTTAACCTACTTTCTCTAGTCTTATCCATAGCTACATCCATACATTACTACAGAAATATGTGTTCCTCACCACATCTCTCCTAACCTTTCCAATCTTTCATCTTACCATCCTCATCTCAGCCACACCATCCTATGAATGCTTTGTTTATCTGTTGTCCCACATTCTGGTCCATACATCATATAAGGCATAACAATTTGCCTTGTGAGGTTGTACCACAGCAAGCATCTTTCCACTTATGCCATTTGCCATTAATTGAATCCATAGAATCTCCTTAAGATCCTCATTAATTGATAATCAAGCACCAATGGAAATTGATTGTTTCAGAACATTTTGGATTTCTTTAATGATCCAATATGCCTTTCCCATATGCTAATTTCTGATTTTAATCTGTTGTTACATTGTCAGCTGCTTCAGGAATCCAAAATTAGAATCCAATGGGAAATTCCCTAAACCTGGGCATTCAGAAACTTCAATTGAAGCTTAATGGTTGAAGTCACAAAATTTGCACATTAATAGAATATGAAGACATTTTTTGTAGAACAAATTTGATTTTTCCCTCTCTCTTTTTTTCTTTTATTTTATTTTATTTTATTTTCTTTACATTTTTGGCTACACTAACATATCCTCTACCCTATGTATTATTTATTTTTATTTTTCTCTTTTATGAATATGAATAATGAGAGCGTGTATTAAAGGATAAAATGAGAAGGACAAGAAAAACTGAACAACAGACACCTAAAATAATGCTAGATAAAATACTCTTTCCTCCTCTACCTGACCCCTTACATTCACCCTATCCCTACCAATTCAAGACTAGCACAACAAGTGTGTATACATCTCATCCCTGACAGCACCTCTCTTAGCAAGCCTAACAGCAACCTTATTAGCTGATCCAGGCGCTTGAATGAGGTGTTCAAAACTAGTACTAATGATTTAGCATGGCTCACCTCGTGCTGAAGCTTCCATGAATAGCTGCCATTTTATGATAGTGGCACATTTGATATTTGCCTTCCACTTGGATATTGCTTAATCCTTTATGAGAGTGGCACAATTGCCCATACACCATACGTACTATTTATTCACTTAATAAAATAAGAAAAATGGTTTTGTGTGCATGTGCACATGCTTTTAACACTAAGGCCTAGTATTTTAATCAAGTAAAATGCTTGGCATCACATCGTAGGGCTTAAAAGCAATACACAGACATGCACACAAAAATGAGCATGCATGCACACGCACACATAGTCCCACCCACACACACACACATATTATCATCATCATCAACGTGGAGTCAGCGACATGAATCATTTCTCTTCATCCCACTATATCAAAAATCATATCTTCAATCAATTTATGTTCATGCAAGTCATGTTTTATTAACTTCATCTATGTCTTTTAAGGTCTTCCTCTTAATCTCTTAGGCCATTCTATATGCATCCTCTGGCAACTTCTTACAGGTGCATCTCTAGGCCTAACAGCTTTCAAATATCTTCATTTCTTACATTTTATTTTTTTTAGTTTTGCCATACGTCTATCTTGGCATCCTCATCTCATTAACACTCATCTTTTGAACATGTGTAAAAAAAGATTAACGACAGTCAATGCACACGAGCATATGCATGCTCATGTGCGCGTGTGTGTGCCACACACAAAACCAAATATACACATGCATGCACGGACATACATATATCAATACCATATACTAAAGTAGTCCTATAAATCCTTATTTCTCTCTCCTCTAAACAGTGCTGATGTGGATTTTCACAAAGTTTCTTTTAAAATTTCTTAGCTAGACAATAGTAAAGCGTGTTTAGTAACTAAAACCGCCACATTCCTACAACTACTCCAACTAAATCTTTTAGACTAGATATTGTCTCAAGTGAGAGCTAAATAACTCAACTTCATCCGACTTTTTAGTGCTAAGAAATAAAATTTTCACATCACTCAAAATCTAATAACGTGGTCGCTCATCAAATTTTAACAGCAAAACTACCAATCATTTAAGGAGAAAAAAAGAAACATTTCGGCATGCAAAGTTAAGATAGGACAAAATTTCACACAAAATCAAAATTTGACACATAATTCCCAATTGGAGTGAGAAAAATCTACGAAATCAACATGAAATTGAACCAGTCCAAAGCTCTAAAACCAAAAACGGAAATCGCAATTGAAAAGACCATGAATGAAAATACCAGTATCGAACAGCCTTGCAACGAGAGCACCGGGTGGTGGTGGGACAATAACACACGGCACACTGAAACTGACTAGCAACTGACGTGGTCCCATACTCGACGGTTGCCTCCAGCTCGGCCCTTGCTGCCTCCTCGGACGCCAGAACCACAAGTCGCATGATCTCCTGCTTCCTTGCCACCGCAGCCCTCCATTTCCAACGGATTACAAAGCCAACGATCGGACAAAAGGCGAACACAAAAATCAGGACCGGGTTCAGAAACCCTAGATCCTTGGGACCAAGCATTTATCCAGCACCCAATATGCATCCAGAAAAGCAAAACCCTAAAATCCCTCTCTTACTACACATAGATTCGACGGAGGCAGTGGTAGCAACGATGATGGTAGCGACTCTGCAGGCAACGATCAACAGATCAACAGCGTTCCGTGATCCAATCCGTCCATGATTGGGACTATGATGAAGACGATGACGGTGCAGACGGCGTCTCTGGTTTTGAGAGAAAAAGAGAGATAATGAGTGGCGTTTGGAGAGGAGCAAAAAATAGCCGAGTACTAGCAGTGATGATGATGGAGGTCGTGACAATCAAATCCCGGCATTTGGATTCGCCTCTGAACCTAAAGCTCCAGAGATCGAGAATTGGGGCTTTTCCACAGAGAGGGAAAATAAAAGCGAATATTGAGTCATAATGTATTCGTTTAATTTTGTTAATTAACGTTTAAAATAAGGCAGTCGGATCAAGGAGGGAAGGAATTTCGTTTTGAGGTATCGAGATGCGTGAATTCCTCCCTTACCAAATATTCGCCCCGGTGGGACCACCACCTAATTGCTAATTGGGTGGGACCCGAATGACGTGGCTTTGAGGCAGAGAGATTGGACCTCAAGTATCAAACAACATAGGACCCGGTATGGTATGGTCCGGTGGTTTGTTCAAAGCTTTTCCTCTTTTTTATTTTTTTTAATTTAATAATACGCAAGCATTTTATATCTTTCAGGTTAGTCAACCAAGTTGACCAGATAGTCCCGAACACCGACCCATCTCTTATCGTGACCGTCCAATCAGTTGTTTACATGTTGATGATGAGTAAACTTTCGCTAGGTGCGTGGGGACCACACTAAAGCAATGACGTTTGTTGCAAGCCTTATCCCAGAATTAGAAGGCTTACGTGGACAGCAGTATACACGTCATCGCTCCAAGTGGCAAAAAGATGTGGACAGGATGGGACCGAGCGGGAGTGCAGGCGCATCGTTTGCATCTTTTGAAAGGAAAAAGGCAGAGCAGGAGATGATGCATTTGATGGTGATGGTTCACTGACCATTGCATGTGAGTTCATGTACCATATGAATTGTGAATCCACGGGTAAAATTTTCTTGGGAAAATTAATTTTTCTTGGATTTTCAGTAATATTTTTTGAAAATAATTAATATTCAGTTAACAAAGTTTTGAATTTTAATTTTTATCAAAATAATTAATTTTTAATTACATTGCACTATTACCAATAAATTCATCCAAAAATATCCTTATACAACTCACTTTGAGGATTCGTACAAACAATAAATTGACTTGTACAATTCATTTTAGACTTATATAAGCAATAAAATGACGTGTACCTTGAATGAATGACTTGTACAAGCCATTTGGATGAGTGATGTAAGGGCATTTTTAGAATAATTGATTTGTCATAGTAAAATATCTCTAAAAATTAATTATTTTGATAAAGGTCTATTAAAAATTAAATTTTAAATTTTTGCTGACTGAATCTTAATTATTTTTAAATAGTATCACTAACAATTAATTTTCCCAATTTTCTTCCTAATTGCAAATATTAAACTCCAGTTTAATTAGGAAAGGTTTGAAAAAGTTATGAACAGGTAGAACTATAGTTATGTGGGCTATGATCATTTTAAGTAATGGAGCTCTATAACTTGGGTTTTGATTGGAAGTTGGAACCGACCAAACGCGATTTGGTAAGGGACATTAATGGCTTCTGCATAAGAAGAAACTTATATATTCATTATGCATGTATGCTAGGATAAGTTTATTTCTTGGAGACATTAATCAACTCGCCCACCATTTTACCTTTCTGGTTGTAATTAACTTGTAACTTTCTGATCTGTTTGATGGGAAGTGGGCTTTTTTCTTTCTTTTTGTTTCTCTATTATTGTCTAGATTCAATTATAATGTACAATAGAAAGTGATATCGAAATAATGCGGGTCATCCTCGTGGAAAAGGTGAGGCATTTTGATGATTCTACATTGATTTCTAAGCTTATGAAGCTACCTTTTGGTCATATGAAGAACTTTCAGGTAGAAAAGTTGGAAGTAAGAGAAGGGGGCTTACCATAAGCCAGAGAAAAACGTGTTGTAGACAACATATCAATTTGAATGGACCAATGTAAGAGCTAGGCACATTGGTCTTGGGATAACTTTAACATTTTCCAATGCTCCATGTCTTCATTTGAGGGGCAGTTTGACGTTATGCATTACAGATGGGAAAAAAAGGGGTGGAAGAGGCATTGGGTTCATCAAGCACGTACGGCCTACGTTTGAAAGTTGAATTAGGTTTTGAAATTAAAACAGAGGAGAGTCTAATTTAGGAGCTGGGAATCCATTTTGTCATGCTGCAGACTTGGTTTGATGACTTACCACACCAAGAAAAAGTGAGGATTTTATACACAGCAGGCCAGGTAGAAACTTCTTTCCTGAGCTCAAAAAAAAATGCTTTGAAACCCCATTTGGGGAGTGCGATAGATCAAGATTCCAAGTTCAACCAAGAGTTCTGTTTCTGTTAAGGCTGGATTAGGTGAGAGAGGAATTGTTTTTCCAAGTCTATTTTCAATAAACGGTAAAAGCTGGGAGACAGCATGTGACTTCATGTAGATTTCAGTTCTAGATACTAGGGGCTGCACGCGTTATGCACGTAGAAAACATCGCCCACTTAGATAAACAACCCAAGATAGTTATTTTAAAATAGTGGGGGATTGTTTTGTTTAGAGAGGACAATGTTTGAAAAAAAGAAAAGGGAAGCCAGAATTTAGAGGGAATATTCTCCCCTCTTCTCTTTATTAATAGTATAGATAGATAGATGTAATTGCATGCACCATCCTTGACCCACTTTGGCTGAATTGGGGTATTGGTTTGGTTAGTGGGCCGAATCGAAAACAACCGTAGTAATTAACGTTAAAGTAAAAATTTCATTTCTCAATTTATGTCTAGGAGGGTATAGCATAAACGTATACTTACACACCCTTACACAAACTGTTATAAATATTTGTTGGGTGGTTATTTGGAGATTGTGAAGTCTTTAAAAATTTTCCAATTTTTTTCGTTTAGGGCATATGGGAGTCCCTAAAAGCTTTCAAGTTGCATTTTTCCAGGGCATCAAAATGTTAGGCCAAAATTTTTTGTGTTTGTTTTATAATAGTATATAGATGTACAAGTTGACCTACCAAATATGGCCCTAGTGGGTTAGCTCGGTGGTCAATACTTAGGTCCTAGAGATTCAAAGTCTCTTAGGCACAATCTTCCAGGGCCACCTGCATAAGGTTTATGAGCTTTAGGCTTACCCAGACCATGTGGGTTGCAGGGTCTTCCATGGACCCTCAGGGATTAATCGTTTGAGCGTAAGCAGGCCCGGATATATATATATATATATATATATATATATATATATATATATATATATATATATATATGGTTTTTGTGCATATAAGGGAGGGAAGTTGCAAGGTTTCAATTTAAAAGTGGAAGGTGATTGTGGTGGTTATATCTTAAGATTGTTTTAGTTGAGGAGGATAATATTTGATAAAAAAAAACAAAAGAGGCCAGAATCTCAAGGAATATTTTTCCTTTTTCCCTTTTTTAATAATATAAATGTGTAAATAATAAAAGTGAGATTATTTAATGTGAGGCTTGTTCATTCCCTCATCTTCGATTTCGGTAGATTGTCGTCGTTATTGACTACATTTAGATTTAACACAAATTCGAACACCGCGCGTTTCTTTAACCCTTGTTACGAAGCACGACATGCAGAGCCTCTGTCAGACGACAAACCGCCCACAAATCTTTGGGCAAAGATACGGCTTCGATCTTCTTGCGGCCGGAGAACCTGGACGTGTTGTTTCTTGTAGCAGTAGATTGCAGGTAAGAGAGCGTGAACGCCTTGAAATGAGCACCTGAAGCTGAGAATCTGAAGCTCCGATTTCAAGGAGACGACTCTCAGACTCTGTCCCAGTCCTTGTAACAAAAACCGTACTTATGTTCCTTGGCTGTAACTGTAAGACCCAATTGCATAGCAAAAACTTAGAAATAAAATAAGTGTCTGCATGAAAACTTCAACTAAACGACTATATTTCTATTGGAATTTGTACAAGTTGTTGGAAGGAGTCTCCTGGATTCCTTTTGCTTTCATACCATCACTCTTCGATGGTTTCACTTGCCATGTAAATGTCATTTTACTTGGTCGATCAGAAATAATTCATAGTTATTAGTTGCCGGATTTCTACTACTTTCTGGAGCTCACACGCTTGATCGTAACCCACATGGCATGATCTTATGGATGCTCCAAATAGAAGTGTAGATAAAGGCTCTACAGGATCTTAATTGTGCTACGAAACTATTAAACTCGTAAGCATATGTCATTTTCTTGTTGATTGTGGTCAAAACTTTGCAATATGTAGTAATGAAGGAGTACGATTGACATGTGCTGCTGTTTTATACTACATGAACCCATTTCCTCTACAGCGTCTTTCATTACAGCGTTTTTTGTAGCGTGGAGAATGAGCTGACACATGTAGATAGCGTTTTAAGTCATTAACGAATGGCTCAACCGGCGTCCATTCAACCAACGAAAATGACCGGTTTTAGACTGTCTCCTAAACCCAACGATTATAATCAAGCATGGGTAGACTTGTAACCAAACATGAGTGAACTTGTAACCAAGCATGAGCATGGGTGGACTTGTAATCAAGCATGGGTGGACCATGCATGTGAGTACTTGTAACCAAGCATGCGTGGATTTGTAACCAAGCATGAGCATGGGTGGACTTGTAACTATGCATGTGACGACTTGTCAGAAAGCATGCGTTGACTTGTAATCAAACATCAGTGGACTTGTAACCAAGCATGAGCATGGTTGACTTGTAACCAGGCATGTGAGGACTTGTTACCAAGCATAAGGTTGGGGATAAAGCCAGTTGGCCTTCATTGGTCGAGTTGGGAATAAAGCCAAGTCAAGACAATTGGCTAAGCCGGAAAGTTGTGAGAGAAGAATAAAAACCATTTGCTTTCCACGCGTCAGCATGAAACGGACACAATAAAGGCGTCGTAAATGCCAACGCCATAGAGGACATGGTTTCATACTACATTAGTTATTGGTGTTTGGGTCAAATGTTGACATGTAAAGCATCTGACGGTTAGTGTTCTTTCCTTAATATATATAAATGTTTCATGTGGGACCAACTTGACAAAACACTAATTATCAGATGCTCCACATAGCAGCATCAAACCCAAACATTAATAATCAATGCAGTATAAAACAACAACAAATTTCATCCCAAAGTCGCATTGCCAATGGTAAGGTAGGTTCAAATATCCAGTATTTACTCTCTTGAGGTGGATCCATTCCACACTTAAAAAAAGGGAAAGAAAGAAAGGAAAAGCAATGGAGACCCAAGAAAGAAAGGAAAAGCAATGGACCATTAATTTCTTGAAGTTTTTTTCTTGATAGAGTCTTCTTCAACCATATTTATAGGAGTAGAATCATAAGTTAGCTTCACAAACCCATAAAGTTAAAGGTAAAATCTCTTTGGGGCATAAGACACTATTAAGGCTATATTTAGATATTGGGACAATGAATCAAAGGATTTGGTATTAATTTCTTATTTATAGATTACCCAATATATGGAACGAATAGGTAACTCAGGGTGTCCGACCAGCTTGCACAACCAATCGACTAATTCCTGAGGGTTGGTGAAGTCCCCGAGAGTTCGAACCTGAGACCTTGGAGGGAGCATACCTCCAGGCCCCAAGCATTGACCACCAGGGCAACCCTTTGGGATTATCAGTTTATGATTATCTTTCTCTCAAAAAACGTAGAGAAAAATATGTTTTAAATATTACAGCTTCTGAAATGTACGCTCCCAATGTTTCTCGATAATTGAAGGCATGTCTGATGTAGGAAACACAACATTTCGTATAATCCTAACATTCTCATGCTATACTAGATGCAATTCTTGGGCAATCGACCGTACTCTCAAGGAGTACGTACTTTCAATGGTTATTAACCTGTAAATGTTTATGTAGGGCCCAATTAAGAAAAATGAGAAAAAAATTGAAGGGTGTTTTGGGCATGGAATGTCAAGCCCAAGTCTTTGCTTCCTCACATTATATATTAGTATAAATGTTGCCAAGTGGAATATCTGAATTTTACTGGTTTTCCAACAAGAGTAATCCCATCATATTACAGCGTGCAAGAAAAAATTCCTAAATTAAAATTCAACATTCTACGTGCAAGCTTCTCTCTCAAAATGCAGGCGAGCGAGCAGATGAAGATCCACACAAAGATGCCTTTTTCTTGGATGGGTGGTCCACTTGCATTAGGAGGTCTTTGGGCACCCGTGAACGACCCCATTTCGTGCGCTCATACGGACAAATCCAGCCTTATGCGGAGCCCGCGTCACGGGACGTTGAATGTACATTTACCTAAAAAGCCTCCGTTCGTTATAAAATTTTCTGACATAACTACCGTTCGCCCATTGCAGCTTCGGCAATTAGCTCAATTGTGGAATCTGTTACAATGGCTGAATGGCTTCGGTAGCATTTTTTTCTTTTATTTTAATGAATCTGACTGGAGGTCAAAACGTGACTTAATGCATGTAGTTTATTCCTTTTGTATCCTTACCGTTATTTCGCTTAGGTGGTTTACGTAGTGTGTGATGGAATCATTTGCTATTTTTCTTTGAATTGTGGAGGGTAGTGGAATTTTTCCACCTCCAGCGTCCACGACTAGTGTTTTTGAATTTTTATGTGAGATCCATTTTGGAAAATATTAATTGTGGATGCTCCACTTGGAGTATGGAATCTTGTTGCTTTGATCGGTGCTTTTGGATGATACAATATTGTTTTCCTTTGGAGTAAAGATTTAAATCTGTAAATGTGCTCGTCAATAGTCTGTAGGCGATTGTCACGTTAATAATTACTTGTAAACCTGCAATAAATGAATGAGTCCAATCCTTGAAATCGAGAACAATAGGATACAGGGTTTCTTCGCTTCATCAGAGCCGCCGTTCGCGTTAGGGTTTCTTCGCCATTTGCGTTCGCGTTAGGATTTGCAGTAGAAGAGTCATGAAATTTCTCTGTTCACGTTAGGGTTTCTTTGCCATTCGCGTTCGCTTTAGGGTTTGAAACGTCTGCCACCGTTCGCGTTTGCGATTGCAATTGCGTTTGGGTTTTGAATCGTCTATCGCCGTTCGCGTTGGGGTTTCTTCTCGTTAGGGTTTGCAGCGGAAGGCTTTTTCAGAGCAACTTGAGATCTACTGCCACAACTCTATTTTCCCCACAAAGATTGATGACCAAAGAGACCTTTTCCCTCCTATTCTCCAACCGTTTTTTATTGTGGCCAAGTTCCAGTCTTCAACTTATTTCAAGTTTACAGTCATAGTTATGATGGTAGTCTTGTGGCCCTCCTGTTTTCACAAAGGATCACCGGGGGTGGTCAATAGTTTGGCCCCCAAGGATGGTGGTGTTTGCTCTTGCTTATATGGTGGGCGACCTATTTTGTTAATCTTATTGTGCAATGTAAGTGGTGCCGCATTCCGATCAAATCTGCAAAAGCTTTTCGTTTGGGGTTGTGTCGGATCTCCGATTACAACCCCTTTTGCCAATATGTGTTTCACACATATGGTGGTTCTCCCATTTATGGGATCATTAATCCGCATTGCAGCGGATCCCTTGTTAGGCTATTCTGACAATTCTCTGTTGGATTATGTGGCTTTGTCCTCTTGCCTATGTCCTGATGTTTGAAGAGCTATTGCAGAGTTGTTTAGGGGTTTAGCATTTATGTCTTTTAGCAACTTTTTGGGTTATGTTTCTTCTATGTTTTGTTTTTGTTGTGCTGTATGCTATTTCAATGTAATTTTGAACTTCATTAATGAAACTGGATAGTTCCGCTAGATTCGAGACTATCGTGTCACGTTCGTAGTTTGGTATTAGAACGAGGGCACAAGTCTAGTAACACGAGAATCAAGACAACGGCATTCTTCTGCGTTCCGATCTCGTTACATGAACTTTCGAACTCCTTTTGTCGCCTCGTTGAGTGCAACTCTGAACTCCATTCACAATATTGTCGTCTTTCGTCACGTTTCACACTTAAACTCCACCAAGTTGGGATTTGTTTATTGTACATGACGCCATCCGATAATAATGCAAGGATATCTAGGTAATTTAACCCCTACGGATGCCTCCTATATAACGTTCGTACATGTTATCCTGTTCCGTATCAGTGGTGATCTGTGATCGACTTACAGGCCGAGTCATGGCCATGGCCGCTGCCTTCTTCTTCTTCATCTCCCTCCTTGCGCCCATAACACAAGCCATCAACGACCCTTGTTCACCTTCAAATTCCCGGCTGGACAAGTCTGAGCTCTCGGTCTTTCACATCTATGGCAAATGCTCGCCTGTCACTGCACCCAAGCCAGAGCCATGGCTCGATACTGTAATGGACATGGCGGCCAAGGACCCTAAACGCGTCGCCTACTTAGCCAGCCTAGTAAACAAAAAGACGACCAGCGTTCCGATTGCATCGGGTCAACAGGTGTTAAACATAGGGAATTATGTTCTTCGAGCCAAGCTCGGCACACCCGGCCAACTCATGTTCATGGTCTTGGACACCAGCAGCGACGCGTCATGGGTGCCATGCACCGGCTGCGTTGGCTGCTCCTCAACAGTACTCTTCGCCCCAAACATGTCTTCCACGTACGGGTCCATGGACTGCACCGTGCCTCAGTGTGGTCAAGTCCAAGGATTCTCGTGCCCCGCCACCGGCACCACCGCTTGCATCTTTAATCAGTCTTACGGCGGCGCCTCCTTCTCGGCTTCGCTGTCGCAAGATTCGTTGACACTGGCGCTGGACGTTTTGCCGAATTATGCATTCGGCTGCATCAATGCTGTGTCGGGTGGGTCGGTTCCACCTCAGGGGTTGTTGGGTCTGGGACGTGGTTCCATGTCACTGATCTCACAATCCGGGTCACTGTACTCGGGTGTGTTCTCTTACTGTTTACCGAGTTTCAAGTCCTACTATTTCTCCGGGTCATTGAAACTCGGACCAACGGGTCAACCGCAGAACATAAAGACGACACCGCTTCTGCACAACCCACGTCGACCATCGTTGTATTATGTGAATCTCACGGGGATCAGTGTGGGAAAAGTTCTGCTCCCCGTGGCTCAAGAGCTTCTGGCATTTGATGCCAGCACTGGGGCGGGAACCATAATCGACTCGGGTACGGTTATAACCCGGTTTGTACAACCGGTTTATGCGGCGGTCCGGGATGAATTCAGGAAACAGGTGAAAGGAGAGATAACAACGCTGGGAGCATTTGATACTTGTTTTGCAAGCGGGAGTGAAGCTTGGGCACCTGTTATAACACTGCATTTTACAGGGCTGGACTTGAAGTTATCAATGGAGAACACGTTGATACACAGCAGTGCGGGGTCAGTGGCTTGTTTGGCCATGGCGACGGTGCCGAGTAATGTGAACTCGGTACTGAATATCATAGCTAACCTTCAACAACAGAACCTTCGGATCCTCTTTGACGTCCCCAATTCTCGTGTGGGGATTGCTCGGGAGTCATGTAACTAGATAGCTAGTCTCCTGCTCGATCTGTGCCCGTGTATGTTTGTATGTGTTTTTATGTTTCTTTAATTTAATTTTCTCCCTTTTGTGGTAAAGAATGGAAAGAAATGGCCACTTTCGCTTCGTGCAAAAGGCCAATTTGGCTGTAATTATCCTTTTGTAAACAACCGTCTCGTTCAGACGTTCAGAAATGAGATTCCATGCACCTTGCGTCTTTGCTCTTAGCATTAATTACAAGCTTTGTACTTTCTCAGAGAATTAAACTAGATCTGCTTTCTGGAGTCTTGACAGTGACGATCGAAATCCAAAACCGAGCTTCTCTGCCAGGATATGCATTGCACTTGGCAGAGTGGATTATGGTATAACTTGATCTATAAGATTCTATAATTTTATGATGTTCTTAAATTTGGATGGGTTAAAAAATATGATTTGTTAGTGATTTTTTCTCAGTGAGCCCTATATGAAATGTTTAGGAAAGGTGAAAAACGCTAATGATAGGATGCTCTTCGTCCCACTCCAACAGCACAGGAGCTAATGCAGCCTTAAACTGTAGTCTGTAGATGCATTAATTTATCCCTGATTTGATGGCCAAGATTGGCAAGCATATAGATGGGATGAAATTGTCTAAAGCTTCCTCATCTAGCATACGATGTAGTGTGAGAGAGAGACTATCATGTGCAACTTCTCAAAGCTAATGTTTTTTCAAGTTGAAAAATGTGAAAAGGGCTTTTTTTTTTATTGAACAAAATTATTTGACTGTGAGATGCTACATGTAACAGCATATCACTCACAATATTGCACTGTGCAAGAGGAGGTAGCAGATTAAGCTGATATATCGCAAACGGAAATAATACACCATTTAACAATGAGCCTTTTTGGCATCATGCAATTAGTGCCATAGGAAAAATCACATGCAAGCTCAAATCATAAACAATAAAACAAGACCATATTTGAGTAGGTTTAATCAACTAATTGACCATACTTTAGGATTTCCTCTCTTAGAAAGCTCATGGAAGGGGCAATATAATAGACTGGTCCTATTGCCACCAAGGATTACAGTATCGGTGCCGATGGGCGGCATGGCACACCGGCGTCGACGTGCTGGCGAGATGCCAGAAAGTTTTAAAAAAGCAAAAATTTTGAATTTTTTTGATTCTGTCGATTTTTCGGCGGCACGCCGCCAAAAAATCGCTGATAAAATTTAAAAAAAAAATCGATTTTTTTTCCTCTTTATCACAAAAAATCAATTTTTTGTGAGTTTTGGTCCATTTCGCTCAGCACGCCGCCAATTTTTCACTGGCACGCTGAAAAAATCAGTTGATTTTTTTAGAACCGATTTTTTGTGTCGATTCGTTTCGACAGTTGAAAAAAAACGATTTTTCGACGGCACGCCGTGACTGAAAACGCTGATTGCCACTGACCTTAATTTGGTACCTGGTATCTTACAATTTGCGAGTTAGGTGCCATTAAGCCCATTACCTACTCATGTTAAGATTTAGGAACTATATGATATTAATGAAATATGGAATCTTCTACTATTGATCTCAAATCAAAATACATAATGTGACTTGCTTTGAAAGGCAATTCATATATGATAAGCATAAAGCATGTGACTTGCTTTGGTAACCACATTATATATTTGTCTCTACATGTTATGTTTTAATTGGGGGAATTTGAAGGACGTGGCGCAATCTCAACCGTCCATGCAGGATCTAAACCTGGAGTGCATCATTAGAGAGGATATACCTATGGAATATGTAGGCGGTGCCTGGCGCCTGGCGCCTGCTAGTAGTTAGCGAAGACTGCAGAAAGCGTGGAGAGTACATACAAAGCAAAGGCGAAAGATGGGAGTGGAGAAGCAATTGTTGAAGGCCGGTAACGGTCCGAAACCCGCCGCCGGTCAGTCCGTCACCGTCCATTGCACCGGCTTCGGTTTGTCCCATCTCTACTTTTCTCGCTCTCTGATCAAGTGGGTTCGATCGAAATGCACAAAAGAAGACTGAGTTTATTGATGACTTTTGTTTGGCTACTCCTGTTTAGATTCGTTGTTCCATTAATTTATTTGTCTATTTTTCCTCTAACACCGTAGCCCTAATTCAGATTATTGTTTATTTCGCTCATTATGAAATCGTTGTTCTGAGAATTCGTTTGATAACTCGTATTTAGTATCTGATTAACCTATTTTTCGAATTGTTTGCTGAAAGCTAATTTCAGTGACGTCTATAATGGATTTCGATCCCGGCATTCTATCCTTAATATTTGTCGAACAGCTTTTCTCCGTTGTTATGTCCTTCTATTCCAATCTTAAACGATCCTCTTTTGTTTTGCGCACAATTGCTGAGTTAGTTCCTTTTTTATTTATCTTATTGGTCAGGAAAAAATGGCGATCTCTCGAAAAAGTTTTGGAGGTAAGGACTTCGGATTTTGTTATTGCCTTCACTCCTATTTCCCGTCATATCGCATTATTCAAGTAGAAGTCATCTTAATTTCACAGTTGTTTCTCCATGCTTACTCTGGCACATGGGAATTTATTGACTTTTCCATTTGTTCTATTTCAGCACGAAAGATCCAGGGCAGAAGCCTTTCACCTTTAAAATAGGTCAAGGCTCAGTTATTAAAGGTATCTGCAATACTTAAAGTTTCCATTACATTCCTGATCTTTTATGGCTGCCAAAACTTAATTTTTTCTTTTAGCTTTCTGTCTCTATCTAATGTACTTTAAGAAGATGAGCTTGCCTTTGATCTTAGTCTTCTTTAATTGCATTTGATTTCTTGGGTGTTTTTCTTTTCCTTTCATATTTATTTTCTGGTTTTTTTTGGACTGGATGTGTTTTTCCATGGATCAACACTTCTCCACTGCTCTGTGACAAGTTATGATTTCCTGCAAGAAAGAATGCTGAATGCTAAATTATAAGGATGAGTGTGTGATTGATGCTTGTTATATACCCTGTGTCTCTTACTGCAGCAAATTTTATTTTATTTTTAATTGCTTTTATATTTTAACATCCTTTTTTTGTCCGATAAAAAGCGGTCTAGACTTTGTGCAAGATGTTTTCCTCTATCAATAGAGGATTAGTCTGTAGGGTTATTTTTTTTAGGAATAGACCTAGTGTTTATAGAAGTCAATTTTTTGACATATAGTATATGTATTATTTCTTTATACGGGTGACATTCTTTAAATATATGTTCATTTCTGATTTAAAAACACATCCTATTATACACGAGAATGGCACATTGTGAAGAATTCTTTATTCCGACTACTTAGGATAGGCAAAATAATTTATTTCATTATGACAATGTATTACTGCTTAACAACTTTGTGTGAGGAAAAGAAAAGATCCTGAATGTTTTTTCCTTGCTTGCAATATGCATTTGAACAGTTACATTTGTGGGAAAGTAGAAAGTGTTAAATTGGGTTGGAATTTTTCTTTATTTATATTATTATTTGAACAGTTATGTGTGTGGGAAAGTAGAAAGTGTTAAATTGGATTAATTTTGCCGACTCCAACTAGTTTGTATAAGACATCTTCTGTTATTGTTGTAATTGGATGTCTTAAAATGACGGATTGTGTAAAATTTCAAAAGCCATGATGGAAACTCAGCATTCATGGAGCTTGGTGTGTTTGTATTAAAGACTTTGCGATAGACAAGCTGAGTTGTAAGCTACACTACTCCATGCTTGGCTAGACTATTGTATCTGATACTCAAAACATGATTCATGGATCTGAATAATCTCCTATTTATGTGCCTCGTATATTTCATGGTTTGCAATTCATGCCTTTGAATTGCTAACTAAGTTGGTGTCATCACAAAAACTGGTATGGTCATATCGCATGTGTTGGAGGCCAACTTAAGTAGTCCTTGACTGAAAATTGGTCAAGAAACTAGATATCAAGTTAAATTACTCCACAGTTGCAAAGCACCACATGTTTTGATAAACATCTTGTTAGACACTAGTATCTGAAGTTCAAAACATTATTCCTTGATTATGTACTCCTACTGTTAAATTTCATGCTATTTACAAGTCTTCTAGTTACATGTTCTTTGCATTTCATATTCACTGTATACATTTACGCCTCTCACATGCTAGCAAAGGTATTCTTATCCTAGGCCTTACTCCTGGGAATAGTGCAGCATGGTATTTAAACAAAGTTTTGGTATCCCTTGTGCCGGAATATTGGCAATGACTAGCACTGAGTTGTCTGTAAGTGGGTTATATATATATTTCATAGATGTAAAGAAAAAGAGGAGGTACGAGAAAGGTATAATAGAAGCAATATCATTCTAAGAAAACTGAAAATTCAGAAATTGTAGACATGCCAAATGGTATCAGAAAATTCACTGAGGGTTGAGAAATTAAACTTCCTACTTGGCTGAGTGTGACAATCCGCTAGCTTATAGGACCGTGATTCTGTGTTGTCAAGAAGAAGCCTATTACAGTTCAGATCAAAGTGAAATGGCATCCAATATAAAAATAAAGAAATAAATAAATAAATAAAATAATAATAAATAAAAATCAAAGCATTAATACCAAAAAAGAACGAAAATGATAAAGAATCTGTTCAACAACCACAGAAAAAGGCAGTGGAGTGCATTGAGCATGAGTAAAAAACTTGGTTATATTAATTTAATCTTTTAAAGTGAAGTTAGTACAGCAAAAACATTAGACTGTTTGAGCTGAGTGCATGATTAGAGAAAGTAAGTCTTAAACGAAGTTAAGATATTATATCTATAGAATCTGATCCTATGTGGGAGCAAGTTTTCACCTAGTTTTTATTTTTTTTATTATCTAATTTGATATTTCATGAGAATCTCTGGTATGTTTACTGGACCAAAGATACTGATTTATACCCTTTCTAGTTGGTTATTCTGCTTGAATCTGGGATCTATTATATTCTTGACGATCGGCAGATCAAATAGATGAACACAATAGAAGAAATTAATGAAATGGTACTAACTCATACCTTGTATGATAGTATTATTTCGGAAACATTAGGACAGGTATATGCAAATATACTTCAATGTTTGAATATGACCTCCCATATTTAGGCCATGACTTAACTAACATCTTCAAGTTCACAAAATGCTTCTTCAAATAATTCACTTTCTTAATGTTTCACATATGCTCATAAATTATTTTAGATGTTTGGAGTGTTTATCTCAATTAAGTACCTTTCTCTATTTAGATCCTGTTATATTCAGGTTAAATCAATGCTCATCAGATTAGTAATAGTTTTTTCTTTCTTTCTTAAATCTCAAAATGAGTTCCTAAAAGGTATTATATTTATAAATTTATAGTATTAATCAATCTGGTTGACCTTTTCATAGGATGGGACGAAGGTGTGATGGATATGCAAGTAGGAGAAGTTGCTCGTCTTCAGGTAATAATTGATCCCTATGATGCGCTTGTCATGAGTTCTAATTTATGCTATTATGTATTTTTGCTCTCTTATGATTAAAAGTATACCTCTTTGGTTTATCCAATGTAGAAATTTTCTGGTGAAATACATCATCTTCATAAGCCAGTTCCCACCAAAGTGGGGGCGGCGACACGAATCTTCTCTCTCCATCCCGCTTTATCAAAACTCTTGTACCACTTTGGTGGGAACTGGCTTTTGATGACAATGATGATTTACTTCCTCTTGTAGGGCTTCTTGGAGTCAAATGTTTCCGGTCAAGAAGATGAGCCACGTCTAGTCTTCTCAATTGTCAACAATATAATTTATATAATTCATTTTAATCACATCTTAGTAATATAGTTCATTTCTATTAAGTTGATTAGCTTGTTTTAAGCATGCCAGTTACAAATAAGCTGGTAATTTGTTAGCTGAACTGTTTGATATATTAAGTACAGTTGGAATACATTTAGATGGTTATTTTGTATTATACATGTATTTTAACATGCAAATGCCTGTGTTTATGTATGTATATGCACACATACTGACATGAGTATCTCACTTTCTTAATGATGAATAAGTGCTTGTCTAATGCTGTTTTATGACTTTGGATGGTTTTGCAGTGCACTCCTGACTATGCTTATGGTTCCAATGGATTTCCAGCATGGGGAATACAACCCAACTCAGCTTTAGTTTTTGAAATTGAAGTCTTAAGTGCGGAGTGAATAATTCCGCAGAGTTGGTATCATCTGAAAAAAGCATCTAAATACTATCACCCCCATGTTTTCCATGTATTAATTTGCTTCCATTTGCTGACTTCTGGTGACATGGATTCATGATGGATAGTGTTATACTGTCATACGTTATCTTTTGTTATACCTCCACCTCTCATTGGTACTCAGTCAGATCTATACTACTGTTTGGATGTTCCGCACTGTAGTCTTAAATCTAAGCTGCTTCATGTTCTGTAGCATCCATCCTGTGATGTTCATCACCTAGACACAGAACAATGTTCTTGGGATGGTTGCAATAATATTTGATCTTATAGATGTTAACAGACTGTAACTATATATCATAAGCTTATGACCTTGAAACCTTATATAATAGTATTGTTGAAGTTTGCAACTTTATTGAATTATATATTTGTAAGTGTTGTGTCCTGTGTATCTTTATGAATTGATTTAACATAAAGATCCATTACTAGTTTGCTATTGACAAGCATCTCATGGCTGCAGCATTCTGCTTTCTCATATCCGTGTGCATAATTTAGGTTGTCTATGGTTTGTATTTGATGAACCATACAATCTAAGCAATTATAATGAACAATCTTACTTGGAAAGGAGACTTTTAAATGTCATGATGGCTTTTTAATAAGTACTTCAGGTTCAGGATTTAACCTTTATGAACTTGATGTAACACTATTTTCCAGTGAACTATTTCAAAATGGTGGTAAACCATGTGATCTGATATCAAACCATTTTCTTGATTCATTTGGTTATATGTGCATGTAATTGAATTATCTTCCTCTTTTTCACTTTCGCCTCAACCCAAGAAATTAATTAGAGGTTTTGTCATTTGGGTGAAAAAAAAATAGAAAATTGTAGAGACATCAGAGAGATTACAAGAAAGAAAAGACTGAAACCCCATTTCGGAACTGGTTGCCTATTTTACATTTATGGCCATTTCTTTTATATTTTTTGGTGAAGCTGTAGTAAGGGTTATGGTCCTGTCATCTTCTTTTGAAGGAGTCTAGCCCACTAAGTATCTGCTAGATTATGGTCTTGCCTTCATTTTTATTTTTCTCTTTTTTGGGTTTCACAAAGTCTTATCTAAACTAGATGCCTAAATGCACCTTAAAGAAGAGAAAACACCACCAGTACACCACTGTTCATAAGTTTGTTGGAGGTCTGATTCGATATAACAGCCCTAAGCCTTGACTAGAAGAGATCAAAGTGGCATGTTTTGTGGTCTATTCCAAAACCTCCATAGCTAATACTCCAATTAGTCTTCACAAAAAAACTGAGATATTTCATGCTGATTGGGGCGGGTGGGGGTTCAATTTGTGACTGGTAGTGACCGGGTAGATACTTGTGGTCGCCCTTTTATCAAGTCCAAGAGCTCAAGTTAAAAGGTGTCTTTAGGCATGCTGTCCACGTCACAGTTATCGTTATCTTCGTGTTTGCTGATGTGAATTATTGGCTTACTATAGAGAATTGACGCTTTAAGATTTCACATTCTGACGTTAACCAAAAAAAAAAAAAAAAAGATTTCACATTCTACCAGTTGAACCATGTGCCCTGTGTGAAAAAACAATTTGTTTGGATGGTTCTGATCATCAATTAAATTGTTTATTCGTCCACTCAAGACACTCGTCGGAAGTACCTTTTGTGGTTGTTTTTGGGTTTTCATAGACTTCATAGTGGCTGCCATGCTTCTGATTTTTTTGCCTTTACACGTCTGCTTTGTGGGAAAAAGTTAACTTTCGTCGCCTGAGAGATTCGAACTCTCGCGGGGAAACCCCATGTACTTAGCAGGCACACGCCTTAACCACTCGGCCAAAGCGACGCTTGTATTAAAGATAATTTAGTTTAGATATTTGTATGAAAGAGACTAATGATATCATGGATTTCACACTTACAAAGCAGACGGTAAAAAACACATTTGATCAACTATTGAACTGTAGTGAGTTTGATGCCACATATTGCGTTAAAAATCGGATTGAAATCGTCTACCCATGAGGATGCGGCAAAAGCCGTGAGATGCTTCACGATGGAGTGTCTCGCGGCTCTTGACCTCATGCAGTAGACGCTTTCATCCCTTGAAAATCGAAAAGCTGGCCCACTTGTAGTGACTCATTATAACCCGAAACGCGTTCCGTTTTCAAGCGAAGCCAGGCAATTGCCAATTGGTACCCAATGATGAAAGAACGCCGGTTCCACCTTCTTCGCCTTTTCGTTTAAAAGTCAAAAGTCATTTTCCACATGCTAAGCGTGGGAACACGTTTCTTGAGTAGCTAATAATCATTTTATTAACACGGACACGCATTCCTATGGTAACGTAATATGACGTAAACAAAATTTATTTTAAAATTTGCTTTAAGATACATTTCATTTAACTTGGAAGGGTTTTTTTTTTCTGGTCAACTAAAATATCTGGCTGCAATCTAGAGAAAATTATTTAAAATTTAATTTCTAATTGTACCAATGATATTAGGTGTATATTACAAGCGAATGGGCATCGTCTGCAACGTGCAGTAGACAGCCGCTCACATTGAATGGTGGGCCCTCCAAGTGAATGGTGGGACCCCCCACTAAATGTAAAGGGGTGTATACTGTAGAGGATGCAAATCGATTACAAAGCAAATGGATGTACATAAGTTATGCTACTTTCTACTTGTAGTAAATAAGTGACGTGTTTCCGAAACTAATTGCGTGATAAAAATCAATTTATGAATGTTTCCATTTTTGTTCTCAGAATAGTACTAATTGTGAGATAAAAAAAACTTTCAAATTTGTAACGGTAACGATTTGGAAGCGGAAAATGCGTCAAAGTCAAGCCCACAACGAGAAGAGCCGGTCACAATAAAGCACCGCACCTAAAGACTCCGCGACGAGACGCGACGGATCCCAAGACCACGTCCGCGTTCATATTGCAAATTATATTAATTTGAGAATAAGCTCATTGGCTGAAGACTCGTTTTGTTTCTTCGCCATTTCTTTCCGCGTATCAAACTAATTTCCTCTGCCTTTCCTTCACTGCCTCTGCCTCTCCCTATATATATTCTCGTTTCTCTCTTCCCCAAAGCATCAATCACTCGTCGTCCCTCCATTTGCTCCTCAGTGTGTGTCTCAGAGGCCCAACGTACCCCGTTCCTCTTCTATAGCCCTGAGCCTCCATTCTCATCTCCTGGTTTCCAGTGATCTGAACCCCAACTCCAACTGGTGTTGTTATCTTCTTTAAGATCCTGATCATCACCACTTTCTTATTTCTTTATCTGCTTTTCATTCAATTAATTCTTTCCCGTTGAAAAACCAAACCAAAAAAGAAGAAAAGAAGAATTCTAGGACAGAAACCCAGCAGATTTGAGAATTTCTTTATTATTCGATCCTACTTAGCTTCTCTTTTGGAATCGAGTCCAATTCCTTTTAAGCGAGGAATCGAGATGGGCATGAAAGGTTTCGTTGAAGGAGGGATCGCTTCCATCGTTGCTGGATGTTCGACTCACCCTCTTGACCTGATTAAGGTCCGTATGCAGCTCCAAGGTGAAGCCCACGTCCCAAATCCGGCCGTTCAGGCTTTCCGACCGGCGTTCGCCTTCAACAACGCCGCCGTAGCTGCAACGGCAGACATGCACGTTCCTCCACCGCGCGTTGGCCCGATCTCCGTCGGAATCCGGATCCTACAAACCGAAGGTACTTCTGCTCTTTTCTCCGGCGTGTCCGCCACCATCCTTCGCCAGACACTGTATTCGACTACACGTATGGGCTTGTACGACATTCTCAAGCAGAAGTGGTCCGATCCCGGTACAGGCAACATGCCGCTCGTGCGCAAGATAGCAGCCGGCCTGATCGCCGGCGGCATAGGCGCCGCCGTCGGCAACCCAGCAGACGTCGCCATGGTCCGTATGCAAGCCGACGGTCGCCTCCCCCTATCACAGCGCCGCAACTACAAAAGCGTAATCGACGCCATCACTAGCATGTCCAAGCAGGAAGGAATCACCAGCCTTTGGCGCGGGTCTTCTCTCACGGTGAACCGCGCGATGATCGTGACGGCGTCTCAGCTGGCGACATACGATCAGATCAAGGAGACGATCTTGGAGAAAGGATTGATGAAAGACGGTCTCGGGACCCACGTGACGGCGAGTTTCGCAGCCGGGTTCGTGGCTTCGGTGGCGTCGAACCCGGTGGATGTGATAAAAACCAGGGTGATGAACATGAAGGTGGAGCCGGGGGCGGCGCCAGCTTATTCCGGGGCGATTGACTGTGCCATGAAGACAGTGCGGTCGGAGGGGCCGCTAGCCCTATACAAAGGGTTCATCCCCACCGTATCGAGACAGGGACCTTTTACTGTAGTTCTGTTCGTGACTCTGGAGCAGGTCCGGAAAATCCTGAAGGGAACAGATTTCTAATATTTGACAAAAAATCTGTAGAATTTCTCGGATTTGATGTCGTTGATGATGACGAAAAAGTACAATTTTGAATAACATTCGTAATATTTTTTATAAAATTTTATTATTAATTTTATAAAGAAGACAAACTACTCAGGATTTCAGAGGACAATCTCCCGAATTAGCCAAAACAAGCTTTTCCTTGCTTCAGGGTTTATAGGAGCAAAGGTTATGCCCGTAACAGAGAGTTCTACGTGTGGAGATGTTAGATTCTTTGCATGTGGAAGTGGGGTCCACATATGCCAGCGTTAGTAATTTAGTTCACGTCTCCACTGATTTAAGTTTGGTGAATGTATGTGCGCCGCACACGTGTGTTGGACGAGAGGAAGGGAACGGGAGATGTTTCTTTGGTTTGTTCCCTGATGTGATTATAAGATGCTGTCATGTGGAGTATCTCACGGTCAATCTTATTTGAGTGTTATGTGATTATAAGATACTATCATGTGGAGTATCTCACGGTCAATCTTATTTGAGTGTTATGTGATTATAAGATGCTGTCATGTGGAGTATCTTACGGTCAATCTTATTTGAGTGTTATGTGATTATAAGATGTTGTCATGTGAAATATCTCACGGCCAATCTTATTTGAGTGTTATAAATGTTTTAGGTGGGTCTCACATGAAAAAAACATTACCTATAAGATATTCTACATGACAGTATCTCATGACCACGTCAAGGAACAAATCAAGGAAATATGGCATACCAAGAAGCAAATGAGGGAAGCATGATAGACGATTTGCTTCCCAACATTACAGACAAACAGCATGGGCCCATTGAGTACACACTCTCAGCTGTCACGATAAATACGATATTAATGAACCTTTCTCGTGTGACGAGGTCCGTCCAGATGGATGGGTATGAGCCGCGTGTTATGATGCCAATGACATAAGAGGAGAATACTTGGTGTATGAACGTGTGAGTGGCATTAGAGACAGATTGTGCGTCTGCTTGTTGATTGGTTTAGGTTTGTTTTCTTTTGTACGAGATTTCTTCGAATTGAAGCCCTCAGCATCATCAGTTGAGCGCACATCCCCAAGTTCATGACTTCGTGTTCCCGTTAGCCTCTCTGGCAGTTGACATGAGGGAGAATTGACGCTATGATGTAAGCAACTAATTGTACAGATTAATGGATCTTCAGATTCCTTATGCTACATGACCCATAATGAGGACAAAGAACTAGATTAGAAGACTATGGACTAATTGAACATCAACTGGGTGATGCGGAATATGCGCAACCAGATGCTTTTGGTGGGGTAGTAATCTTCATGTGAACTAAATTTGGAAAAATTACAAGGAGAATCCACAAATTGGATGGTTAGAAGCAGAAGGGGAACATGGCAATGGTGAGGTCTTAAACATTCTATGGATCAAGCCGAAAGACCAATGGAAGCTTTTACGTGTAGCATTTTAGGGTTAGTATTTTTTGTTTTTTGTAAATATTTTACGTAAGGTCTATCTACTTTAAAAAACATCAACGGGGAAGCATCCAATTTGAAGAGCGGGAGACAATTCATCCCAAAATAACATATGATTTCATTAGTCAATACTCTTTGTGTTATAATTAGAACCCGGAAGTATATTTTCCCTAGATTATTTATTTGGAACATGAAAAAAAAAGTTTTGTTATAAGGTCTCCAATGTTACATGGGCGAGGCTCTAAGAAAACGCCATTTTGTAACTCATGCTTAAGACTCCCTTTTCCAAAAATAAAATAAAATAAAAACAAGAAGAACAAATATTTTCCAACCTGCCCCATACAACTATAAGCGAGAAGGTGAACCAATTGAGATCCTGTGGAGCCTTTATTTGCATTTTTATTTGGAACCTCCCTAGGATGATGCCATGTGTATTGAAAAACTGGGAAATTGGTTTTTAATGATGTGTTTCAGTAGGCTAAATTTTGGTAATTGGTTTTTAGTGATACTTTTTTAACATAATTGAGAATCGGTGTCATTTTAATGTCCCTTAAGAATTTCTTCAGAAAATGCCCTCAAAAGACTTTGAAAACCTTTTCATTCATTTTGTTACAAGTGAAGTTTACAAGTATTTTTGAGGGCATTTTTTTGAAAAAACTCTTAATCAACAGTAAAATGACACCGATTGTTAATTATGTTGAAAAACATCATTAAAAACTAATTACCAAGAATTGACTGACTGAATCTGAATTATTTTGAAAAAACACCACTAATAACCAATTTTCCCTTTGAAAACCGTGCAAGTATAAATTTTTAATTACACTTACACACAATTCTATGAAATGCTCCAAATAGATAGAGGCTCTTATGAACAGAAACCACAATTCTATGAAATGCTCCAAATAGATAGAGGCTCTTATGAACGGAAACTGACTGAAATGATCACATCAACGTGTGACTAAACCATTGGACATATATAAACATGGAACACATGCCTACTGCCTAAAAAGATGGAGGTGAGTCATTGCTTTTGGCTGGTGCCGTATGCTCTTTTTGGTGATATTCGAAGTTTGGTTCTGTGGAGCCTTCCCTAACCTGCGACTACTACAGCTCTTTGCCGGAAACAATATCGGGTTTCTGATCACTCACCCACTTCGTATCGTGTCATGACGTTGATGTTGAATTCCTCGTCAGTGGGACTTTTAATCTGTCTTTGTGTGGACCCTTTAGACGTTACTGATGGATTTCAATTGGTTGCGGTGGCTTCGGCCATTGGTATGATCTTCTTATGTAGCTTTGTTTTAGGTTCAGGTTTCCACCATATTTTTATGTATCTTTTCGATGTTGATTATTTATTTTCTCAACTTTGGTCAATAAACTTCATTTTGATTAATAAAAGAGCATAGTCTGGCTTTTTGATGTGATTTGGCTGATTGCATTTTGCAAAATATTCGGCTCCGAAAGTTGGGGATATTTAAGATATCTATATATATTAAGCGAAGCGGGGGTGGCTGCTGACGTGCCCGCTCTCGCGTGCTTCGGGTATCCGAGCCTATATTTTCTGGAAAAAAAGAAAAAGGAAAACAAAAAAGTAGCAGGCTGAAAAAAAACAACAAAAAGAAAACAAAAAAGTTAGGGCATGTTTGGACTATGAACCTGCCGTAACTTTTGATTTGTATCTTCGGTTTAATTCACATTCAGTGTTTAATTTTTTTGTAATTGCAAATCAGGCCTAACTTCTTATAAAACGACAAGACTTGCCGCAATTTTTGATTTTTCGGTTTTTGAAAATAATTTAGATTTAGTCATTTAAGTTTTTATATTTCCAGATCAGGTATAAGCAATTCTTTACTCCTCTCTCTCAATCCTCTCTCCGTCTCCGTTTTCTTGCAGCCTTCGGGCTCTTCTCGAGTGTTCCAACAACTTCGTTTTCTTGCAGCCCAAGACTCTTTTTGACTATTCCAGAACCCTTCTTCTTTATTCCTCTCGGTTTCTCTCTCTCTCTCTCTCTCTCTCTCTCTCTCTCCGTTTTCTTGCAGCCTCTAGGCTCTTCTCGAGTGTTACAGCCTCTTCGTTTTCTTGTAGCCCAAGGCTCTTCTTGACTATTCAAGAACCCCTCTTCGTTCTTTTACATAAAAGAGATGGGTTGAGAGCAATGGTTGGACTGAATATAAGGATATCAACTGCATCGGTTCTGGCTCCCTACTTTCTTCAGGTGCAATTTTTATTCTTTTTCTGTTGATTTAGCGGTAATAGTTCCAATTACTGTTCTAATGGTCGATCAAGTTCTTAGCTTTCAATTCAATTTCAGAGCTTATTTTCCATATGCCGTTCTTTATTTTTTCGTTTATTTTATTTTTTCTTCTCATTTTTTAATGTTTTTACGTTGGTATGTATTTGGATTTTACCTTCTATGCAAGTGGGGTTGATTGATAAAAAAAAATTCATCCTATTATCAGGTCTTTTAGAGAAATTGGTTCATTTGGTGTTAATAATGTATTTGTCTGAATCTTCATTCCCTATATTTCATGATATATTAATGAGATTGACCCTCCTGATACCATGTGAACTCGAAGGTTATCAGTCCTTCCTAGGAAGTTTGACCTAATTTTGATTCTTTTTGAAAAAATGGGGCATGACCTACTTTCGTCTATCTTCCCTTCAACTAAAGATAATATACATGTGGTGTCATGCATTCTTAGAGTACTGTCTCTGACTCAAGCTTGAATTCCCAGATAATTTTTTCTTCTTTGTTTCGTGCTAAATAGAGTCTTATAATATTTTATCTAAATGTTATCCACCGTCAAATAATTAATTGTGGTTTGAGCATTGAATTTGCTCAAACAAATTCGAAATAGTTACCTGCTTAAAGCTTAAGCATAAAAATTTTCCATAATGTGATCGGTTACTTCTTTTTTTTCCTTTTATAATGTGCAGAAGGATGTTGTGAGATCGCAGCACATCATGATGTTCCAGTGGCAAAAGGCAGCCATGAGCCTGTGAAGGTAGAAATTTTTACATCTAAACGCATGTACTCCAATATTAATTATTTACACCCATTTATTTGATTCATACGTTCTATTAACTGACAGCAGACATTTTTTTATTCATACGTTCTATTAACTGATAGTAGACATCCTTACATTCTGACTCCTATGATGGGTACGATGGGTTTACCAAGACTATCATCATTCTCTTTGCATCGTTGGAGTCAATTCAATTCGAGTTGATCAGATATTTCCTCCTTTAACAACTGTTCTTCTCGATCAGGTATGTGTTTTTGTTGCTATTGGATGATGTTAAAGAAGTAAAATGCCAACATTTTTGTTCAATCGAAATTATTGAAATCAGAGATAGTAGTTTTTCTTTTTGCTATTGCAAGTTTTTCTCTATCTTATTTTTTCAAACAAATATAATAAGTTATGTTAAAGAAGTAAATTACCAACATTGTGCTCTTTTGACATTGTACGCTTTGATCCTACAAAATTTCTCGATCTTATTTGGTCTTTGAAGGAGAAAGTTTCATGTTGCTAAATTTAGTTTGTAATGTACTCTACAGATCTCTACCCTTGGTAAGTCTATCCGAATACACAAAGCATGAGTGAACTTCTCTTCTATATCATCTGAAACAGCTATTTTTGAAGAATTTAGAACCACCCCTATGATTTGACGTATTGCTTCCTAGCAAATACCACAAAATTCAACGTTTACAATTTATGAAATTATGAGATCTTTTAATAAATAACATTTTTAATGCTTAGTAGTAATCACATATCTTTTGGTTTTACTTTATTCTTATTCTATTTCATTTTTGTTTCAGGACCTCACATCTGTTTCATGGAGCTTGCAATGTTTTTATAAGAAGGGAATTCTTAGATCCACTCACACTTTTGAAGTTTCCTGTACATAGTACATATTACTAATGCATGTATTTTTATATCCATTTTCACATTCATGTAACTATATGAGGTTTGTCACACCAGGTGTATTTTAAAGTTCTTATGAGATAGAGTTTGCCGATTAGATAATTAATTCTAATTCTGTTATATGTTGTTAATATATTAACTTTTAAGACTTCCAAAAAAAAAAATTAACTTTCAAGACAATATATAAAATAATTTATTTTTTAATAATTTCTTTGAACCTATTTGCCTAATGCTAGTTTTAACTTAAGTGATGACTATTTTAATAGCAAAAGACCAACTTTGCTGGAGCCCCAATGATTGCATCTCCCTTCCTTTCTCACGAGAGCCCCGAAATTACCGGGAAGGGAAGGCGAGCGGCGGCGGTAAAGAGGTTTTGCCTTACACGGAACAAAACATGAGATCTCAAGGTGTATTGGAATAGTTGTTCCTTTTACTTGGTTTTTTGGCGCTATCTGAGATCTGTCAATTAGCTGGCTCCAAACTCATGGAGCCACAGCAGAAAACCTTCTCTAACTTTGACGGGTAAGGGCTCAAAGGGACAACAGCAACATCGTTTCCGCTCTGTCATGGCGTTGAACGACTCCTTCATGGCCTTTTTCAATTCAAAGGTGAAGATTTAGGGTTTGACAAATTACCGACTGTGATAATGGAGGTCGACGGTTCTGGCTCAAAGCCCTCGCCCACGGATGATGGGAATGGGAAAGGCGGGAGAGAGAGGGAACGTGTTGTTGTGAATAGGAAAGCCTTGCAAGCTGTGCTCGAGCAGTGTCAGAGAGCTCTTGAGTTGATCAGGAACACCGCTGATTACGACGATGTTGATGTCGGCAGTCCGAAGGAGGAGGAAGAGATTCATGATGATGGTTCTTCGTTTCAGTGTGGCGATTCTGAAACGGTTGAGGTATGAATGTAATAGCTCTTATTTAGGGTTTTTCTGTTATTGAATTGGTAGTTTGATTGTGTCTGGGGCTCAATTTATATTCAATTTCATCTTCTGTTGAGCTTATAACCACTTAGGACTGTTTTATTTGATCGTTTCGGAATTTATATCTGGTGCATTTCTTGTTGTCTTCGGTCACCAGCGCTGATCGAATTTGGGAGATCTTTGTCTTCGATCGGTGATTGAAACTTATTTGAATTATGAGGTGCATTTGAGTTCTATCAATGCCATTTGTTTTCCTTGGGATTGTTACGTTGTTTAGGTGACATGCTTTTATGGAACAGTCATTATTGCATTTACTTAAGCCAGTTACTATTGTCGTTATTATTATTACCGTCATTTTTTTTTCTGTTGTTTCAAAGTTTGTCCAATGTTAGGAGAATTATTACATGCTTGGTTAAATCCGTTAACCTATGTATATAAAGTGTCCTGGGCATGACATTCTTTTTCCTTTGGCTTTGATTTGATATCAGTTTCTTACAGACCTAGTTCTGAGTTATTATCCATGACCATTAGTTGAAATATTATATGTGAGGCACGTTAGCCTCCTTGTTCTTTTCCATGAATGACCATGCTTTCTAGGACATCTTTTTGGTTGGTATATCCCTCTCTTTGAGTCGACTGCTGAACAATAATGGCTAAAGTTGATAGCACAAACAGAAAAATGACACGATCATCATTTACGTCATGCTGATGGTGGTCCTAGAGATACTGCAGCATAATGTTGATGGCCCACTGTTTAGATATTAAGTGTTTCATTTCAAAATCTTATCAATTTAGAACTTAAACTAAATATTTATCATTATAATCACAGTGGTACGATCTTCTTAAATCTAGAGTTGAATCCCCCAACTTCCTTGAAAGGCTTGAGAGTGCCCGAGCATCAGCTCCGCAAAATATGACTGGTAAGCTTTCAAACATGGCCTCTTAAGAGTAATCTCTCTTGATATTTTGCCCAGCTTTCATTTTATAGAACTTTCTTCTCCTCTCTTTCTGCATTTTTTGAGGTTGGAACCATATTTTTGGTTTGGATGACACTAAATGTGTTAGTTTTGTTATGACTTAAACTCTATCCCCTGATTAGTTATAGTTGCTAACAAAGGTCCATTTGTGGCAGCTGAAGAAGGTAGCTCTTGGGATGTGGTCAGTGAAACTGATTTATGGGAGGGTGGGAATATTGAAGAGGTTGGATCTGGCCCGGATGATTATGTTCTTGTTAGACAAGAAGATATAGTGGAGGGAATTGCTTGCTTCATGGCTGCATATCTGTTGTCTGTGAAACAAACTGAAGTATGTCAAGATTTTCCACATTTAGATAAATTAAGCATATTCTGCCATGAATGAAATATGATTGTGGTTCTAATCATGCAATATCCTCTAGCTAAATCAACACCAGGTACTTATTGTGCTTGAAAGCATGCCATCATTGGTTGTCGTCCACATCAGTGGCGGAACCACATAATTGCCCCCCCTAGCTTTTATTTTTTAATTAAAAATATATATATATTTTAATTAAAATTTATGTTTTGCCCCCTCTAAAATTTCTGGTTTGCCCCCCTCCCCCCAACTCATTGAAATTTCTATATTTCATGAGAACCCCCTCTAAAATTTCTGGTTTGTCCCCCCAACTCATTGAAATTTCTATATTTCATGAGAAGTGTTAATTGAAATTTTTTTTTGCCCCCTCAGATTTGGAGTCCTGGTTCCGCCACTGGTCCACATCACTTCATTCACTCAACATAATTGTCTAGCTCTATGTTACATATGGCTACTAACTTTACATATTGAAGGCAATTAGGGGATATATGAATTATGATCTCAACTAATATCCTGCACATTTTATCTGTAAACATCATTCAAGCATCTCAATTTCTTCCTGAAAATGGAACTTAAAATTTGCAATAATTACCTTTGTCTATGAATCAAAGCAACCTTTACCACTTGTTCATCCTTGTTGAATTCAAAGGCTATGTTGTATTCAATAAAATCATTTTAGTGTAGAAGAAAGAAATTCCACTTAAGGTGTATTCTCATCTCACTTGTTACCAACCAAAGTAGCCCTACCATATGGTTTTTATTTGCCTAGTCAGCCTGTAAAACATGATCCTGAACAGAGCATTTCCTACGGAACTGTAAAACCATTATCAAGAACTACTGTAATCAGCAAGATAAGGATTTTTAGTTCCTTGTGACAAATATGCATTCGATAGCAGTCGTATCTCGTACTGAAAACATATGGAATTACAGCTGAAGTTTAGGCAAGCTAGAAATTTTTTAGGACTCGTACTTAAAACATACGTGATAGTGCCTTTACGATCTTATCAATTTTTTTGGCTAGAGGAATTATACATGTGACTAGTTACATAAATTTTTTATTTTTAAAGAATAGCACTATATTGCCAAGTGCTTTGATGCTCATGATGAGATGAAATATGTAGTAGGCTTTATTTGAGCAATATGAAACTATTTTGGAGCACCACTAGTCCGAGTTATTTTCTTTCCAATAAGGGGTGACTACATTTTAAAGGTGTTTTTTGTTTATTATTTTTTCTCTTCATTTATGATTTTTGACAAAGCAGGATGGAGAGACTGGATTCATGTTGCCGACCCACTCTGTTGGGAACTGGCTTCTAATGATGATGATTTTTTCTCTTCATTTAATGTGCACAAAGCTTTCACTTTTGAAACTATTTCAGAGGATTAAAATAATTTGCATCACTCTGGGTGCTTTTAAAGTTAACCATTAGGTTTCTATTACAACACTAAACTGTTGCACTTGTATCTTTTGAGGGGTCTGCACTAAAAGGATTTTTTTTTTTACTTCTCCATTCCTAATTGTATGAAATTTTTTTCAATGTTTTCTTCCTACTTTTTATTGTTCTCAAATTTCAGTAAGTTAGCAATTGATGCAAGCATTCTAAAACTGATTTTGTACAGCTTCAATGCTCAATAATATTTGACCTATGTATTAAGAGATTAGTTGTCTGAAATCTGATTGATTGATGTTTGTTTTGCAGGAACTGAACCCTAATCAACTCCAAGAAGGTGAGTTTTGTCACCTGTTTCACTCTTGAGGTTACCTTGTAATATTATCCCTTTTCTTGCGCTGTGACAAAGTAAACTGATGTTGATCATCATTTGTTTCATTAGGTTCACTGTTTATGGTTTATTTTCTCTTTAGTTGTTGAAGGAATTGTGTTAAATAGGTCTGACATCTCTAAGCTTCTTTCAGCACTGAGCAAAACATTTTCAGCGCAAAAGAAAAAGGGAAAATTCCGAAAGGCATGGGAAGGAAGCAAAGTACTTTATAATGTAGCATCTTGGGGTGCAACTGCTATTGGGTAGGATGATTGATTCTATTCTCTCCAATTATATGATGTATTTGTGTAAATAGATGTATCTTCAGATGTGAGGGTTAAGGTTTTGTTGCAAGCTATTAGTTGGTAAGATTGATCATAGGTAACTTTACTCCAATATGGTACATACCATGTGCCTTTTCTTCTTCCCAAAATATTTCAAGGGCCTCATCAGTTAGTATTGCATAGAAATCCTTGTTTTTATATCAATAATATTAGTGTTTAATTTTGAGTAAATATAATGTTACTGAGTTGGTGAGCCAAGGTGTTATGACAGAGACCTATTCGAATCTAAACCTTTGTTAATCCATACACTAGATTGCCTTTACTTAACCCTCGGCATGAGGTGATACCCGTAGCTACTGTGTTATAACCATGGGATGAATTAAGGATTCATATGCCAGCTTACCCACTTCTTCCGTGTTTGTCTCTCTTTGTATGTGTGTGCGTCTTTTAATTTTCTCTGGTAATTTATTTCATTTCACGTATGTATTTTAAAAAAAAAAAGTTATATATATGTATATATTGTGCTGATCTTAAAAGTCTCAACTCTGGTTTTTTCTGACAGGATATACCAAAATCCGGCACTTTTTAGAGCTGCATCAGTGGCCTATTGGACTTCTTGTCGCGTAATATCAAAGCTTTTCTGATGCTTAAAATTCATAGCTCTGGTTCAACTGGTTCTGTAGAAGCAGATCTCATTAAATGTAGAACAAGGAAAAAATAAAGAGGGGAAAACGATGTAACATTATTTCAACAGCGTTCTCTGCCACAGATCAATTGTTTTCTTGAATAATTCTCTTGTAAATATTTTCATGTCTCCCAAAGGTTCATGTTGTTTAAGAATTGCATCGCCCATCTTTGTTGATTTTTTGCACTGCATCCGGTGTGGATTGTCCTAATTATTGGAAGTTGTTCTCCTGCAGGAGCCTCATTAATTTAGATCACAAGCCCATTGGTTCATGCCAAGCAGCACCCTCAAGTGCTCGTATATGCTTGCAAAGTATGCATTCGATATTCTGTAACTCTACCGTCTGTTGAAGCTCTGAAGCTATTTGTTCCGGTAAGAAAACCTTAAGAATCCCGCAATGTCCGAGTTTTTATTCCAGTAATGAAAACTCGGATACTGAGCTTAAATACCCTGCAATATACATATCACTTTCAAGGCTTCAGAGTGATTATTGGACTTCACAATATCCTTCATCCTCAGACCCTTCTTTCTTTTTTGAGGTAACCGATGCATGAGTGCTGCAGAAAGAAGTAACTGTATTCTGAAGTAATCTTAAAAATTTTCCTGCATCTCAGCCATGCTGTTGACGTCCAAACGCAGTTCAAAGTTCAGAGAAACCTATAAATGATGAGTTCCAAATGCGGTCTGCAGAAATTTAAACCTTAGATCAGATGTTAAAACTTAATTATGTTATTCTAATTTTTAAAGGTGGGATGCGTTCATTTTTGGGTCCTGATTTTTCATCCATATGCCCCCTCCCACTGATGAAAGATAGTACCAACTTACAAAGGAGAAAAATATAGAAAAGGGATTCCTTATTGTACAAAAAATATTCGTTCTTTGGCTAACATAAATAAAATAAAATAAAAATTTTAACAACAAACAAGATATAAAGAATTTAGTTTCAAAATTAATCAGGAATCCTCGCTTAACTTTTGCAACCTGATTCTTAGTTACAATATCGTAAGAGAACTTATGCAATTATCTAAAATTTCTGTCAAGGAAAAAAATACACCGCTGAGTACGGCCTTAAGAACCTCTACCTAGCTCTGTACAAAATGTGCAGCAGCAGACCCTAAGGAAGGGATAAAATCGTCTGCAGAATCATAGCAGAGTTGCTCAAAAGCTCGCACATAATAATGCTATGTGGGGCATACTCATCCACTCTTCTAAATGCCGCCAAAATCATGCTTGACAGAACCTTGCATCTCTCTTGGTTGTTTGAGCCCACACTTTAAAACACTTGACACTATACAAATATAATTAGTATCTAATAGTAATAGTTATTGTCCTTGTGATTTGGAGCATCCTTGCAGAGCATTGAACGCACTTCCATGATGGATCTAGGTGGCTCAAGGTCTTTCTCTAGTAGTGCATTTCCAAGCAATTGCTGCATCTGTGAGGCAAAGGTATCATCCAAAACCTGCATAATCCAATACAGTTAATAGCAGGTATCAAAGAATCAAAAATATTATCTTCTCCACCCTGACAATCAGTAAAAATCAGATATCATAGGAATGCATTCAAGGTATATAAAGAGACTTCTATAATTGTCATCCTAGATTATTTTTGTTGTTTCTTGGATGTAGTTACTTGAATCTCAGGACTATGACTCTACTAAAAAACTTAAAATTGAACTTGCACTTACAGAGATAGCAATTCGCGAGCCTTTGTACCATGATCTGTTCTCTTTCCTATTCTCCAAGAAACTTAGCACATCCTAATATGGAAAAAGAGGAAATGTTTTAAAATAAAATTTCTATATCTGGAGTAATGGTGGGGAAAAAGCCAATACGCAACTCACCTGTCCCATCCGGTCCCAGTAACCTCGACAGATCGCTATGAAAACATGAGTTTCAAAGACCGTATGGAGGTGATCTATTGTCTTTGTAAGTAGATCCTTCAGGGGCTGCATTCTGTTTCGTACATCTGACTCTACCATGGTTTCCTTTGAGTCCTGTATGATCTTTTTGAGTTTTGTCACACGCTGGACTCTTGTCTGAACATACAAGTCACGCATAGCTGAAATTAGTCAACATTATAATTCGAGAACATCTGCATTTTACCCACCACCATAACAATATATGTATACAATATCACCAACAAGAATGCACATACACAAATATCTTGTTTTCTTGAAACAACCAATATGGAATCCCCATGCATAACCATCATTACATGCAGAAAGGTAGTATCAGAAATTTAATGGCACTTATCCAGAAATTTCCACATCCAAATAGTAAAGCTAATGCAAAGAAGCATTCTTAGTTTATATTTGTGTTTTAAATCATCCTCATAACAAGTGAGCAGTATATATTTGTAAGATAGTCAAGAGAACAGATAAAAAACTAAGAATAGTCCCATAAGATCAACTAATCTACAATGCATTAGTTTTTCCTACCAACTAAAGCTACACAATAAACAGCAAGGCCATTGATAAATTGCATCAACAAATGTCAGATGATAGAGATCTCCAATTTCACACAGGTAAAAATCCAATAGGTAGGTAAACCTAATCAAATCTGCCATCTCCATATTCACAGTGCCTTAGAAGAACATAGACGTATTCAAATAGTTCAAGACAGAAAGGAAGCTCTACTCTTTTGCATATATATGAATTTTTCTAGTGTATGTACAAGGATCTCTAGTGTGTGAACTTTAGGATGATAATTATCTTGTTTCTTTGATATTTGAAGGTTAGCACTTTATCAAATTCTTTATCACAGAATGAGATTCTTTTTTTCTTAATCTATATAAGGTACAAACAGAATAAGAATCCAAGAAAAAGGAAATCAAATTTCAAAGAAAATTGTTATACTCTCAGAAACAAACTCACATTCTCCGCAAGTTTCTCCACAACTGCTTGTAGGTAGTTCCTGAACTTCGCTTTCAGCATCACTGTTATTTCACTAAGACGCTCTCCGGGGACCGTGTTGCCACCATCAGGGATGCAAGAACCCCATGACTTCAAGTGAGTTTCTATCTTGGGCCGCAGCAAGTCAAGCATCCTCTTCATAGAATTCAAAAGAATCCCCAACTGCAATGCACAACTGGATTCAGAGTCCACACAAATTATAAGTTACATGAAATCTTGGAAAAGGCTATTGTAAAAAACAACTCTACCTCATCAGGAACAGTATAGGCAGACACAGAGCGTTTGGCAAGTTTCTGGACATATTTGAGACCAAATTTCTTGGGCATGATGTTGTCCTTCAGTGGTGATAAAACGTCAGCATATTGCTTATCCAAGGTTTCCACCACTGCCTTCTCAACATCAGCAATAGTCTTTTCACATGCAAATCCCAAACATATGAAAAACGTCAAATTCCTGAAGTTCATTGCAGCAATATAAGAATTGGTCATTTAGGGCTTCCTTTGGACCTAGGAGAAGTCCAAGATTAGATCCATCAATTCCTATGTTCCCACCTATAATTCATGCCATATCTCCGAGCATTTCACTACATCAAAAATCAGCAAAGGACCTTATCCCAGCCAGTTAGGTTGACCAAAATAGTACTATATACTAATATTCTACATACTAAATGCAGGCTAAAGTTGGTTTGGGTGGGGAGGGTAGGAGTATAGAAAAGATATGATGAAGAGTTACATGGACATACATTCTCCAAAACAAAAGTATATTCTGGCCAGCGGCAAATGATGACCTCATATTCATTCAGGGTCTCTTTTAGCCGTTCATACATATCATCCACAAAAGGAGTAGTAGAATGCTGTGTTCTAACCCCCGACCATTTTACCTGCAAGTAGATTTCTCATGGTAAATTTTCCCACCAAGGATAAACAAATATTCAAAATAGTATTGCAATATGTTGGAAGCCAAGGGAAAAATAGAAGAAAAAAAAGGCATAATCGCTGGACAGTCCAGTTTAGTGGAGGAAAAGTCAGAAAGCGCTTTTGCTTGATCTGTTTTGGGTTTTATGGAAAGAAATTAACGTAAGAATTATTTAGGACTCCAATTGATCTGCGCAAAGAGTTTGGATCAGCATTTTCAACTAGTAGATAGATAGTAAATCATTATCAAAGGAGAATAAAAATATCAATATTGATATTGGCATCTTTTCACTGAAGCAGTCATTTATTTCAATCAAAAGGTATTTAATGATGAAGGATATCACCATTAGACTCTCCACTAAAATGATCTTGAGATCTGATTTTGACGTACAAGTATAGCATAAACAATAAAAAATAACCAAATACCTTCCCAGTTCTTCAATCACATGTGTAAAAGGCCACACTTACGATTATAATTTGTGCATCCTAATCCTTTCTGACTCAATCCGGGTTCTCTTTGGATCCTAATCCTTTCTGACTCAATCTGGGTTCTCTTTGGCCTTCCATCTATCCTTTTAGATCCTTCAATAAGTACCTTCAGACATCTTCTTACAACTGCCTCGACAGATTATTGCTTTACTAGTAATGTAGCATCAAGATGGTAAATAAGAGTACAAATGGTGCTCTGTGATTTCAGTTTGACATAATTATTTAAATTGTCCATCCATCTCGTGCTCTTGGATGAAATCCCCATCATATTTTGTAGATATTTCAAAACTTATGAGGACAGTTTCAGTTACTTAGGGTGAAAAAAAAAATCCTTCTGCAAGTGGTATTCAAAATTAACAAATATTTTCTCATAGTCTTGAATGAAACCAGAAGAAATATTTAACCTCATAGATTAACCTTGATAATGTCCTGAGTTAAGACAACTAAAGCACATGGAAGATAGGTTGCATAGGAAATTTTAATCAAAACTTAAGTGCACATTACTTTTGATAAAGTTCTACAAAAATGAGATACCGACATATAGTCTTCAAAAATTAAGCTTGTGTTATTGTTAACAGAATACAGAACTGTAAATAGATGATTAAGTGGCAAACCAAACTGTTATACTATTGTTTTATACTAATGTTGACGATTAGTACCTTGTCTAACTTGCATGACTCAAGTAATGAAAGGCGTTTATCCTGAATCCAGAGAATAATATACAAGTGAAACAACTCCTTTGCATCAACTCCACCTTTGACAGGACTGGAAGATAGAAAATGTAGAAATAGCAAAATAAATTTAGCATCACTGCAATTGTATGACAAGAAAAAAAAAAAAGATAAATCACACACTTGATGTTCCAGTTGGCAAGATCCCTCTGAAAATCTGCAGTTGCAATAACAAGTTCCGCTACAGGAGGGGAGGGTCCCGTAGGAGGGCATGCAACAAGGAATGCACGCAATCTGCTGCAAAGTTCTGCACTATATATGGATGATGAAAGGTTCGGAAGATCTATAAAACTGCATGAAATAGAAAATAGACCTTCACCAGTTAGCTGTCAGATACCAAAAACCAAAAACAGCAAGATGCATGATGATATATGGTTAACTCTTTACAACGATCACCAATGTGCCAATCTTAACAATGGTCTCAAATGGGTTTGAGACCAGCAAATGCTAGGGCTATAGAATAGTAAAGGTAAAACATAAAACCTTCATGTCTCACAATTATCAGGCTGGTGAGACAAAGCTTCAAGGTTACCCAAAAAAAACACTTATCAAATTCACTTTGTTTCCTTTTGTCTAAGTTGCTTCTCTTTTTATCCAAGTCACTTCCTTTTTTCATGGCTATTATGAGTACATCATAGAAACAAAAAGGTGATACAAAGGATGCTGAACTAAGTATACAATTTTGAAAATCCTAGCATCCAGACTATTTTCTCATGTTGATATGAGAATCAAAGGTTAAGACACAGCATAAATGTCGTCCCTGATGGTTTCTATGGTGATACCTGTTGCTTTTGAGCTATCAAGACATAGTTGAGGAAATATTCTAACCTGGGGAGCACATGTTGATTGTGAATCTCTATATCTGTGAAAATTTCATTTCTAATATTCAAGCAAAGAGATTTCATCTTCTGGTAAGCGGTAGTAAGAGTCACCACATCCATCAATGTTCCTTCACTGTTGGTAACAAACTCATCAGTCTCTGCCAAGTGCCTTCTTGATCTCTTCTTTGCAGCAGCCTGTAAAAATATCATTTCAGAAACAATATTAAGATGTGCAAATAGAAGAAGCGTCATCATGAAAATATGACTCATCTGACCTGAAAATAGCTGCATAATTTCAACTGTGCTTCAGGAGAAAGTATATCATGAAGAAGAGTGTATAGTTTTACAGCAGGTGCTAGAGCAGGAGCGGCCGACCCTGTCGGAGGCCTGAAAACATCCATCATTCCTGATGATGAAGATTCATCCAGTGACTTGTAGTTCTCAAAAACCAGTGCAAGAATCTGCCCAATTTGATCCTCAACTTCTCCTAAGATACGATTCTGGTCAAGCATCCACAAACCATTTATTTGAGTTAGAAGAATTTTAACAACTTAAATTAGAACTAGAAGCTCAAAATAAAATACATGAACAACAATGCCAAATCTCAGTGATTCAATAAAGATGTAATTAATTTCTATGGCTGCTATGTTTTTATGTGTAAAATAATGCTGATACATTATACAACATAGAACATTGCACAAAATAAAATATTGCAACTCGGAGTGAACTATCATTCTCATAGAATCCATTACAACCACCTTTTTAACCGTACAGTTAAGCAATAATAGGAGCACTATACTTGTGCAAAATTATGGCAAATTAAACAGCAGCTACCTCTTGATGACTCAATGTGCTCTTGGTGTGGCTCTTCACAACAACAGGCAATAACAAATCATGCACTAAGGCAAGACAGTCTGCTGTAGGTGTAGCCACATCCATGACATAGGAAAGGTATCTGTCATATATTTCAACATAGAAACAGAATTACAATTTGGAAATTCCCCATGAAACAGTAAAGAGAAAGCATGACATATTCAACAGCTTAAGAGAGTATCCACCCAGAAAAATACCTTAGTTTAGTGTATGCATCTGAAACCCCATAGTAGGATGCAAATTCAATCAGTAACCACTTCCAATGGCCATTTAAAAACAAATTTCGTTGCTGAAAATGTTGAACTTTCATTGCAACTTCAAAAACCAAGTCATATGCTACAGTTTCTGCAACAGAGCCATACTAGAAACAAAAAGAAATAAGTAATGTTCTTGTCTTAATATTGGTAAAAATGAAGGAGACAAGACTAATAAAGCAGCCCATAAGGCAACAACAATCCCAGAATTAAAAATTATCTTTGTTTACAGATGGCACCCTTATAAATAATTCAATACATCTCATCCATACGATGATTGTCAAAGCACCAAAGTGAGCTTAAGCAACAGAGCTAACCGCTCCTCAGCACCAACCTTCAGCAATTAGACACTCAGTTGGACAATTAATATACATAATTATATTATCAATTTAAATTATAAAAATAAAATCATAGTGACAGTATTGGCAAGCTAATATGTTGATGAAAATTATGGAAAATAATAAATAATAAAAATATATAATTGTTTATCATAGCATTATGGGGTAAGTTAATATAGAAGATATAAATGCAACAGCAATATGATAATAAAATTTTAGTTTTGTATCATTGTTGATATAGTTGTATGTTGAAAAGTTCTAAATAGTATAAAAAATAAATCGCATAACAATAATAACGTTACAAAGTTTGAGGAATAATTTGAACATTTACATGAATTATTATAAATAATAAGTTAAATATTTTTTAATATATAATTTAACAATACAAAGACATTTTTAATAATAGCTAATTAATTACTTGTAATTTTAATTATTAAAAATCGCTAATGTACTTTTTAAATCTATTGATCATGTTAATTCATAATTACTAATAACTTACTAAGTTTATATAAATAATTAATCACATTAGTAATACTAATAATATAAGCAAACATATAAGTTGGTTGACAAATGACAACTAGCAATGTCTATTGGAACTAGTTCTAGTAGCAAGTACATATTGGGCCCTGATGAAATGCCTTGTTGCCCATATAAGCCACTTACAAGATTTCATTGCATTCATAAAAGGGGTTTCGAGGAGGTCACTATTAAGGGAAATTCTATCACCATCGTTCGATGAATGAGGTTGGAGGAGTTAGGCCTTGGAGGCTTCGGGCATTGATCAGGTTTTGCACGATCTTTGGCACAAGGATTGAACATCTCCTTCAACCAAGTGCCAAGATCAGCCAACGAAACTGATAAGCTAGCTAAGCAAGGAGCTAGAAGGCAGGATTTGATATTTGGGGATTTATCGACTTGCTTGAATAACTAATGGGCAGACTATGGAGGTATGGAAGAAGAGTTCTTGTTGCTTTGAGAGCTCTTGGTTATCCCTTGTATTCTTTCTATTTTCATCTCTTGTATATTCTTCTATCTCAATGAAATTTTCATCACTTATCAACAAAAATTAGTTCATATACAAAATCATCTAGACATACATATACAGTGAAAGAAAACAACATTAACTGACTGAGTAGAAATTATCATTCCTTCTATAGAATAGCTATATCCAATTACACTTGGTTAGACTTAACAATTTGTAAAAATGATTTGAGACTTCAAGAAAAGACCTTAAATCACTTTGGAGTCTGTTCACTTTATATGAAGTCGTTTCTTTTCTGCCAATTATGCAGGTGTATAATTCTTCAGATTATGAGCAAGAAGGGGAGAACCAGAAGACTAAAGTTGAAGATCGAATCACTTAATGCTTAAAGACTGAATAAGCATTTTTATTCATAGATTACCAAATATGCCTCAAAATGATGCAATTAAGCATTTTGTGACATATCAAAGCGTAGACTGAGATTATCCACCATGTGCAATGATTGGAACATATTAATTAAAAATTCAGAATAGAAAATTTAACTTTGGTTCAATCAAGAGGAATGGAATTTAAAACAAAACAAAATAAAACTTGGTGAGTGAATACTAAGTATCGCTGATCCCACTTTAGTGAGAAAGGGCTTCTAATGATGATGATGAGAGAATACTAAGTATAGCTAAACTCTTTCAAAGACAATGTTGCCAGAGACTAGATCCCTCTACCTTAAGATGACTATTTTCATCTAGACTGGTTGTGTAATTTATGTAGAGTTGAACTTTGCCCACAGGTTCATGCTCCGGCTCGCGAAAGAGAGACCACCAGCGTAGCTTGTCCCCCTGCATGAAACAGAAATATAAGCCTCTAAGCGCAACAATATAATGAAATAATCCTTAGGTCCACCACAAGAATATGAAAACTTACAGGGTCCTCAGCAATGGTAGCTACTTGAGCAAGAACACGACCATAGTGCTTTCCCTTGGAATCCTGGACTTCAATAATTAGATCATCTCCTAGACTATCTGGAAAGCTGTATCAATAAAGATGTTATTATCTTCATTCAGTATATAGAAAATGTAACAAGGAGGAATGTGGCGAGAGTACATACAACACATGCATTTCACCAGATCCAGGTTGCATTCGAATGGTATCCTCTTCCTTTTCACTTTTCAATCTTAACAAACAAGAGTATGTTTCTGATAACATTTACAAAAACCATATCAGATTGTACATTTCAAAAGTAAAAAGACAACAAACTAGGTTACAGAATTGAGGAAACACAATATTTAGCACTTGTCCTTTTTGTTTGGATAAGTAGGGGCCAACCTGTCAATCAAGACAGTCAACTAGTGGGGGTTGGCCTTATGAATGGGCAACAGATTGCAACTCAAAATCATATCTATCAGAAGCCACCAATAATTTAACAATAAACTAGCAGCTCCAATAACCATGACAAATCAAAGAATGTGAATGAATGGCAAGAATAGATATATTCATTGGTTTTGGCATTTGGTGCATGCAAGAACTAGGCCATCAAAAGCCGATATCAAGAGTGAGGAAAGCATAATAAAAAAACTCTTCATGTAGAGATGACAACGGAGCAGGTTAATTGGTTAACCTGCCCCGATCTACCTCTAATGATTTAGAGTCTGGTATTTCATAAATTGGGCTACAGGCAGTATAGGGTTTAGCCCAACCCACCTAGAAACCAACCTTACTCCATTAAAAGATGTTTTTCACCCTATATAAAACGTACATATTTTATAAATAAATATACTAATCAGTTTTATATTTTATTTAAAACCATTAGTGTTCTAACACTTTATATTATAGTCAGGTCAACCCGACCGCCCCTATACCAACCCGATAGGGCTAGTTACGGGTTTGGTATTGGCTAAATGCTTATAGTTATAGGCACCGTTTAGGGTTGCCAAAATCTGCGCTGTTGCAATTCCTACCCTCCAGACTTAATTTCACAGAAATGTCAAAATTTGATACAACATGAACTCTACATACCTTGCACTACTTCATAAGATGACGAACTGTTGCGAAGTGTTGTCACACCAATTTTCAGAAGTCCAGATACCTGTTTTATGTATTGAGTGCTAGCATGTACATATGCCAAGCTTTGACGCGAAAAAGAACCATTTGCAGGTATCCTAGGCACCACACGGACTTTTCGAATTGCTTCCCAGCCAGAAGAAAGTTTTGATTGCAAGCTAGAGAGGCGATATCGAAAATATTCCAGTTTCATCGTTGGAGGCCTTAGAGATGAGAAACTGCATCCTGTAGGCGGGTCTAGAGCCATTTTCACCTTACGCACTGCAGAATGAGCAATGTCTTAAGATAGTAGTAGAGATCTCAAGGCATAATTTTTTAAGTAGAGGCAATGAGAATGTTACATCAACATGCGTCAATACCTTGCACCTTCATTTTCCCAATGGTTTTCTTTGGTTTTGGAGCAACTCCTTCACTTACAAGCTCTGAAGATCGTTTTTCCAATAATTCTTCCTCTGATTGCAATAGTACTTGCTGTAAACTGTTATGAAAACAAACAGCATTTTAAAGAAAAATGTTTAAAGATTCAATGAAAATGACAAATAAAGGTTACGATTCTGATATTTAATGCAGGTTTTATAGTCTTGGTATCAGTCTCCGTATGCTCCAATACTGAAACAGATCACCCGGTCTGGTTCGTGCTTGACTGGATCAGTCCAACACATTAGATGAAATCAAGGGCTCTTTCTAGTATTGATTGATACATACTGTAGTATGTCTTCGACTGAATGAAACGCTAAACCATGATTTAAAAATCAAGATGCCGTAACTAAAATGTAAACATGGCATGATAAGGAGAAAGGTTTCAATATTCAGCTATTTAAAGAATAAATTTCCACACAAAATATACAAGACCAACAATTTTCAATCATGGAATTTTCAGCTCTTAACCTAGCTTCAAGTCCAGCATACTAATAGAATTTTCATGCAATCCTTTCTTTTTTCTTTAGTGTTCCCTGGTTTCATTTCTACCATAGTTTTCTTTCAGTAAAATACGAACGAAAAGCAGAAACCCCCTAAATGACATGATATGATGTCATAAGAACAATGAGAAAAAGAGATTAGACTCACCCAAATGCATTTCGCAGCAGTGCACATTCGTTTTCCAAAAATAGTGGGGCTTCCATGCAACCTCTGGCCCATGCATGAAGGCAAAGTCGAACACATGCATCATAAGAAATCATGGCACACCATGGCCCTAGCCCACTGAATCCAATTTAGACAACAAATATGAAAAATCAACAAAGATATAAATGGCAAGAATAAAGTGGAAACCTTATCATCACCACTAGATATAAAAATCAAGAACCGGAAAAGTTCAAATAACTAAATTCATTCGAACATACATTGCATGAAATGTGGGAAGACGAGGTGGTAATGAACCAGGAGGCACAGCAGCTTCCACACCAGTAGTGGTCCTGCAAAAAGTTGCGGTGGTGATCCATCCATTTAAACTCACAGCAAATTCACCAGTGTGAGGGCATCAATATACTCATCCCATTTGCAATTGTGTATCAATAAAATATAACTGCTGAAATAGAAGAAAAATGAACATACCTTGTAGGATGATCAGGAGTCCTGTCTGTAGTATTATCCTTGGTTGTAACTCCAAAGCTCGTGCTTTTCTGGTTGCTTGCCTCATTTTTGGTCACGAAACCATTTGATTTTTCTGTGCCTGGTGTACCATGCAAACTAGAGGCTGCAAGTTGCTCAGAACCTTGGTTAATTTCTGGAGCAGAGACACAAAATGGAGGTGCACTAGGGACTTCATCCTCAGAAAGCTTCTTATTCTGAAGTCCTCTGGAACAGGGATCCTGAAAACATCATATCAAGATTATCATGTGCAACATGCAAGTTTTGAACCACTAGTACATACCCAAAATTTGCGAGTGCTAAGAAGATATATCAACCTCCAGCTTTGTAGATACCATATTTATTTGAAGTGCAATAAGATGACACTTAAAATTTAGAAACGAGCAGATCAATGGCATTGAAACAAGGTAAACTATTATCTAGATCATCCATACATGCATCCAACACGTTCAATAGGTTCACTGCGTCGGATTGTTGCAACCAAAATCATCAAAACACAACAAATCCAACTAAATGCCTTCTTTCCTGAACTATTTATATTTATTAACAAATACAATCTCGGAAAAAAATAATCTAATGCTGGATATACAATGTAGTGACCCACTGATTTCTTGATATGCCAAACAGTGTTTCATTGTCCACAAGCAATATATTCATTCAGGACATATAACATTTACTACCACTCAGACAAAAATTTTACTAAGAAGAATGCATAGATAATCTACGAGATCACTCTTATAACATCCACCAACAAAAGGTCTGGAAAGATGTCCTCTAGAAAGCATAATGTGACTAGCACAGATAAAACCCAATAATTCTAATTTAAATAGCATATATTGATCTATGCCACTTATTGTTAATAAAATGTGAGCTACTGGTAATCACATGAGTGCCAATAATAACCAAATTCTAATGTAACTTGTATTCTAATCAAACCATCCTATCAGTAAACAACATTTGAAAAGCAATAAGAATGAATTTCCTGCTCGCTGTTGCAAATGAATGCTCTTTAAGATCTTCACATATTCTTCATAAACAAACTTCCTCTTTCATAAATTCTTAGAAAATATAGAAAGCAAACTATATATAGCAAACACTTAGCTCCACATTCACACATGCCATAAGTAATACAAGCAACAGGAAAGAAATTTAAGAACAATTAATAACAGTTGTCCTTGTCGCTGCATAAAACTCTCATAAAGGTCCTAAGTAGGGTTTTGTCCGAGATTGACAAGCATATCCAGGGACCTATATATTTAAGACAAAGGCAAATCCTATCTAGATTAGCAAGAATCACAAGAGTATATCTAACCGCACATACATGTATACAAACATTGATGTAAAATAACATTTTCATGCCAAAAACTGTAAGCATAGATTTGCCAATCTTGATGCGGCCTAGCCAAGATAAGGTACATTACAATGACAAAAAAAATTAATACACTGGGATTCAGGTTCATGCAATTTTAAGCACCAATATTGGTCGGAAGCAGCTTATGGTGCAACTCTAATGGACATCAAACCAATTTCTTCCCAGGATGCATGGTGGACAATGTTATAAAAAAAAAAAAGAAAGGCACAAAAACTCCCATGTCATAAAAATTTGGAAAGCACAAGAGACAAAATTCAGAAACAACACAAAAATAGAAATTTAGTAAAGACAACCTTTTCAGTAGCACTTTCCATGTTCATCCGTGAAGGAACACTGGAAGAGTAGCCCTCCGAAGTGTATGATCCTCTTCTAAGCACAGGACCATTGGTGCTTCCCACTTGGGTGCTTGAAAATTCAGAGCTAGCAGCAGAATCCGAAGATTCATCCTCCGTATAAGTATGCCTCCCAACTGGGTATCTACCAGCTCCGCGTCCCGGTTTCTCAACACAATGAACCTGTCTTTGCCCAACAGTTTCTCGTGAAGAACTGAAATCCGAGTACACATTATCACTTGCATACTGTGGTTGTCTGTGCAGTGGAGCAGTGTGTCTGTGAGCAGCACCATTTGGAATCCTGTCATCCTGGGGAGAGGAATCAAGCGAGTACCGCCCTCCATAAACCTCTTCTTCCGAATCCGTTGTCACATCCATGTCAGACCCAGACCCACTATCGTCTGCATCCCTTGGTATGGCTTTGGATACCGGAACTACTCCAGCTGGCAAATGCCCACTTCTAAATTTGGATGGAGGAGGCAGTCCAATTCCACGACCACCATTCCTTAAATTAGTTAAAGGATCAATTCTAACTCTCTGGTGTGCAACTGAGAAAGGAACTTCTCCCTGCTTAGCACCAGCACCCTAATTCGAATTTCAAAAATGTACAAGCAGGTCATTCAATTCTTCACACAGAACTATAACACGTAACAAAATTCTTCTAAAAAAATAGAAAATATCGATTCCTAAAAGCTCACCTCCCGAACCCATCTAAGGGCATTATTGTCCAGGCCATCTGTAAACATCATTTCTGCGGTTTCTTCTTCAACAAAACCTAAAAGTAGAAAAAATATATACGTGTAAATACTTCAATGTAGATAGACATCCAAGGAGGAAAAAGGATTTTCAGAAAGAACTCACATACTAATCGAGCTTCAAAAAACAGAAAAGGATCCGCTAACTTCTCAACAAACTCACAGATAGAAAATCTGAAACGCAATTAACAATATGAGTTCGTAAATGATAACTAAACAATACTTGAAATTTATTTTTAGAAAATTTGAGAAATTAACAAGAACAATTAAAGCAGAGATCAAATGAAGAAAGAAGGACTAAAACAACTTACAGTAACAGATTCAAATACTCAGAAAGAAAAATGCTTGTTGGAATCGTCTTCACTTCCACAACCAGAAGGACCCTCTACTAATACTTTTCCTTCTCTCTTCTTTGTCTCTCTCTCTCTCTCTCCCCCTGTCAAACCCTTCTTCCGATTTCTATGTTGGGATTCCCTCTGCTTTTAATATTTGAAATGTTTTTAATCTTTTTATTTTCAATTAAAGTAAGAGAATGTGCTCCAGCTGTACTCGTCTATTTTTCTTCACTCGCGCACCCGCCTGACGTGTCTCTAGTGGAGAGGCCACCTGGTGGGACCCAAAATGTGGCCCACCGCTATCATCGCGAGAGTAGCGCGAGTGTGGCGCATGAGCGAATCTGATTAGCAGATTACTACATAAATGCAAGGCAGTAAAACTAGCATAATTGAAATTACCTTTTCCGATTATGGTAAATAAAATTTGAAAAAAAAAATAGAGAGAGAGAGAGAGAAAATCCGAAAAGAAAGCGCACGTAAAAGGACCGTTGATGAGAGAGTAACGGGGAAGCGGACGTGGCAAGCGGAAGTCGTGTGTTTATAACGGTCGAACGTTATCGTGGGGACGGTGGCCGGTGGGAACACTTCGTCCTCGTTCACGTTTCCCCCCGCAGAGCGAGACGCGGTCACATGGGAGTGGTGGGGGCCCACAGTTCCCCGGTCCCTCTTATTCCAATCTTTTTCTGCTCTGCTGGCGAGGAGTGTACTGGCTTCAGCTCTTTGTCGAACTGGAGACCTCAACATTACACAAACTCTCCCTCTAGATACCTTCATCGCCAAGGAAAGAGCGTGCATCGGTACATGTGCCAAATAATTTAATTTAATTGGGAAGCCAGTCAATTAAAGGACTAAATTAGTCGTCAACGATTTGGACGTAGAGAAGCTTTAAGTTTTTTAGTTACAATCAATCAATCGGTCTGGATCATGGTCGCATCGCATGGTTTAAAAGGAGATCTTGGCGAAGAATGTTGTCCGACAGGTCCTCCCATGCGATGAGTAGTTGGGGTTTCCCTTCTCTCTAATGAGAGAGACAGTGGGGTGGAGGGATTTGTTTGAAATTTGAATGTGATGTTGCTTTCAGGGGGGGATTGAGGGTCATGATCGAAGCTTTAAAAAAGATTGGATCCCATTATTAACTAGCAATGAAAATTTGGGTCCTACTCATATATGGCGACAAAGTGGGACCTTTAGAGGAGAGTGGCCGATGAACTCCCGGCGGTGGACTCCACTTGTAGTCCAAACTCCTGCTTATTCCCCAACAAAGTAGTCACTTTTTTATTTGTAGCTAATAACGTTAAAACCAAAGAGCCAAGAGAACCATATTATTCTAATTGTCATGCCTTTTGTAACATGGAGTCCACTTTTCCCAGCAACAGTCGCAAAACAGCTTGACGAGGATGTGAATGCTGTTAATTGTAAAAAAAACAAAAGAGACGCTTGACCCATTGCCTTTTTTTTCTTTCCAGCTCCCCACAGTAACCATTGACGCGCCTCTTAAGATGGGATGTCCTACTAATTAAAGTCTCAAACGAATTATTTTCCTCTTTCGAAATGAAGGATCAATACATGGACGGTTTGTTGGCGTGTTTTAACTGAATTGTCATTTGGTTGGATGTGGATAGGGAAATCTTTCGGGCCTTACCCAGTTGAGTGGACGACTCGACGCTTTCTATGTTAATGTTGCAGGAACGCAAAGTGACCTGAAAATTATGCAAATCGTTTGATGATTATACTTGCTTTCTGCCACAACCAACCTGAAACCGTGGATCATTTCCTTTTGGCCTGTATGGTTTGCTACTCGTATTGGACTGCAGGTTACGTTTCTTCTCCAACAACTAGCAATTCATATGGAAAAAAGTTAATATCTTGTGTGGGTTGAGAAAAGGTAATAGATTGGACTCAACTCAATATGGGTTGGACCAACTTGGAAAACCCAGAAAAAAAAATGACGTAGGACAAATGAACGAATAGATTGAAGGAAATCCTAATAAACTAACACTAGTTCGAATTTTTCAATTGCAAAATTGAGCCATGCATATCCACTGTCTTAATCCGGACAATGAAAACCGAGCGCAATAATCTACATAACATGAATGGACCCCTTGGGAAGCGTGCCAAAAACTAAGCAACAACTTCCTAAAAAGCCCTGTAAAAATTGAAGCACAAGCAACAGTGCTGTAAATCAACCATACGGGAGATCCATGCGAAGACGTCTATAAAGGCTCATATCAGCTAAATGAAAAAGGAAACATATTGGGTCTTCAGGTACAACTTCAAGATCAGAGTTCAAGGCTTTCTACAAAAACAAAATTCGTTCACACTGAGATGCGAACGACTCTAGTGAGTTGCTACCAGTATCTGCATGACGAGAACAAGTAATGAAGACAGCAACTAACCTAACGGTGCATGCAAAAAATTTATCAACCTTGTCGAAGACATATTACGAGTGGCAACATATTTACAAACTAAAAAGTTCACCAAAGAAGCTCAAAATTTTGGCTTTTAATATTACCAGGATGCTGGACTCTGAGCCAGAAAAAAATTGAATCAATTCCAATAACAGATATCACACTGTTGCCCAAGGATTTCTTATTGCAAGCCCGAAATCAGTGGACTGAATATCTTGCAAACACAAAGATAAGATACGAAATATGACTTTTTCATTAGGCTTATTCATACAAGTCATCCACATTGCACTCACCAAGGAAAACCTTGATGCTTCGCGGGGAACCACAATGACCTTCAGCAATGAGTGCTCTGTCATTGACTTCCATGTGTGCAACAATCTTGTAAATCATTTCAATCTGCAACCACAAGAAAACAATTACAGGTACCTAAGGAAATAAAAGACAAGAATGGTATGCATTTATCAGGCATGTCCAAAAGGAAATATATATATACCTCTTCCGGAGCATGGCAACGGTCAGCTATTTCATTAAGGGTCAATGGTTCAACAGGCTCTTTGCAGCTGAAATGAAATTAATAAGCAATCAGTACCAGGCACACCCTAGTAGTAGTAAACGGGTATCAGGTGCAAAGGAAAAGCAAGGACTCTAACTAGACCATTTCTTCTTGGCAATTTGATTTTAGTGAGAGTGAACAGCCACCAACCCCCATCCGTTTTTTTTTTTTTTTCTTAACACTATAGTTTGCTGTTCAGGCAAAGAGAATCATCTATCTACGGTCTTCATAATTCCAATAATTTATATGCTTCAAAAACTTCTAACTGCCCATGTGAGCAAAAGGAGTTGGCACATGAACATGAGTGTGCAAATGAGTGTGTAGATGCATTTACAAGTATTTTTTCCTTTTCCGTGGTTGGGGATATATAATTTGATTAAGTACCAAAACTTGGGAGTACTACGTTCCTCATCGAACCTATATACCAGCTAACTAACATTGCAATATAATATGAAAAACAAAAAGGATATATACAGGGTTCCTTTCTGGACACAACCTTACTGTAATATGGGCATGCTCACAAGTACGATGGTTATGGTCCAAAAATCAGATCATCTGAGCTAGCTAATGGCCAAAGACCAGTCATGCTTCTAGAAACCCAAACTACGGCACTGAGAAGACCTCATTCCACAGCATAAGAAACTTGGGAGGAGATGGGTAGACTTATCCAGGATTTTATCCTCACCCATTTGACTTCTATATGGAATCAACAATATCTTAATACCTTGGTGTCATCAGTGAACAGATGAACAATAATTCTCTTTTTGAGAGCATAACATGCACCATTGACAGCATACCTGGCCTCGTTGAGTACAGACAAAACCCTCTTTTGAAGAGCTAATACTTCTCCTGCTGCCTTCTTACCAGCTTCAACACCTGAATTTACAATTAAAAAACATTACCAAATACCAGTTATGTAAATTGGTAATTGCAGCGAATTACCTTTCTGATATGACCCAGTGCCAGTAAAAGCAATAAGCAGCCTCAAAAACAGCAACTAAATATTTGGAACAAGGAATTGTATTGTTGTTATTACTGCTGCTACTGTTGTTGTCCTTAAGGGGGTATTGTTCCAGAACAATAACTAATTATGAGAAGATAAAATGCAGCAAATATTTACCAGGCTGGTGGTAAGCATTTATGTTGACCAAAGATGCATATATCCCCACAGCCCTCTCATACAATGCTATCATTCCTCCCACAGATCTAGGTGTCACTTCTTGCACTGTGACGGTAATTGATTCTCTGTCATTGGCATAAAGGGCCGACCTTGTTCCCTGTAAAAACTCTTTCAGCATTAGGAATAGATAAAATTACATGAATTGTTATAGTATTAAATCCAGATGAAATGGCAAGTAATGCTACACTAGGAATTTGTCTAAACTTACACACTTCAACAAACCCAAAAAGCTTAGAAAGGGAACAACTTATGTGGTGCTATTGAAATGATTGGTTGAGAAACAAACCGCCCTCACAAACCCATGTACAAACAAGATGAGTAACTCCCATAATAGTGCAGACAACAGGAAATTAAGGAACAACTTATGTGGTGCTATGTAAGCAGATTGTTTAAGAAACAAACTGCCCACACAAACCCATGCACAAACAAGATGATTAACCCCCGTAATAACGCAGACAACAGGAAACTGGAAAGGTAGCAAGATGTAAGATAGTTCAGACTGAGCAGAATATATTAGGCATTGACCTGGGCTTAGACATTCACAAAGTACAAGGATGCCAAACAAACTGAAGGAGCCATCATTGCACAGGTCATCAGAAACCAGACAGAAAGCGTTGAAGGATGTCTAGAATAAGGGGAAGGTCAAATAGAAGATGGGAAAGTTCATCTTGGATTTTTTTTAAAATTTATTGATATGTCAACAAGTATAACAATTTAACCCCATTTTAAGAACATAATTAATGTCATACAAGAGTGTGAGGTTGAGGTGATACCCCTATGCCCGTAAGATTATTAGGGTACATCCGGATGGGGAAGACAGGAAGATGAGAGACTTTAGTGCATCATTACAACCTCACTAGGAATAGTTTGAAATGATTGTTACGTGTAACACGTAACAATGGTTGGACAGGTCCCCTACACGTCCCACTACACTATCAATCATCAACTCATGGTGTACTGCAAGGTAAGGCAGTCTTTTTCAGACCAGTGGACATGTCCAACAGGATAAAAGATGCGAAGTATATAACCGGATTACTGGAGGATGTTATCGGGGAGGTCGAAAAAGAGAATGTGGTACAAATTGTGACAAATAATGAAGTGCTTTTAAGGAGGTCAACCTGAAGTTACAGCAAAAGAATGCCCTTCATTAGTTAGTGTGTTGCAGAATGCACAGACACTCACAACCGTCATTTGGAACCTTAATTATGCGCATGCAAAAATTAGAGATGTATGTGGTGATAACATAATTCAGACAGGAATACAATATTAGACAGGAATTACATTGCATTAGAGAGCATCATGAGCCACAAGAAAAGATTTCAGATCACCCTTCACTAGGAAGAATTGGGCAAGCTACTATCATAGTCACATTGATGTTGTGAAGTATAGGATATTATTCTCTCTTAACACATTTTGGGAGAGGGTGAAGGATTTAGGACTCTGCTTCAACCTATTTGGTAAAATTATTCAATGAAAATATAACAAGGTGGCCCCACACTAGATATGGATAGGGAACTTTAGGCTGTTGGAGACCTCGAGTTCTAGCAGTAGTTCCTTTCAATTTTTGTGCAAACTATAGTGTGGCTAACAATGGTTGAATCTCCTCAGTGGCAAATCTTTCAATTTGTAATCTCCGACCCTTTTTTCCTCTTTCCTACACGCACGCACACACCCACCCATATTCATTTTTTTCTCCTCTCAAAGTTTTCATTTGATATTGATATGTATTTTTATTTTTTATTTTTAAAAAAGCCTCAACAGTAAAACACGACAGCATTGAGATAATCTGAAGATAAATCCTGATAACAACAAGATTAAATTATAATAATCAGAAAATAACCTGTAACATTCCAAATAGGTAGTCACCACATGTCACACCAGGTTCAAGCTCCCAGTCATGACCAAGAGGCCTATCACATAGTACTTCGATGAAGGTAACAAAGAAGTTGTGCACCCCATCCCTCAATTGTTGAATATAACTGTGCAAGACAATGAGTGCATCAGACAAGCATTCTCCACATCTGAAAATGAAAATTAAATGAAACACAGAAGGCAAGAAAAAACTCACGCATGCTGATCAGTGCTCCCTTTATTTCCGTATACAGTAAGTCCTTGATTCACCTACAAAGAAAAATCACTATGCATAAGATATGAGGACGCCAGATGTATACAAAAAGACATTGATAGACAATGGAAAAAGAAATATAGGATCCTGTGAGACCACCACACCAAAGAGGGCTACATGAAACGAGCAAAAGCTTTAATCTGATTCCTTTTCAGTATTATATGTGCAGTGGAAATAATAGTAACTGATATTTAGGAAGAACTCAAGCACCCAAAAAAAAAACAGACAAAGGGCCTTCATAATGCATTAGTCTGGTATCAGTCTACAGATAACCATACCCGATTACCATGAAGGTCAAACTCCTTCCCAAGTGATTCCATAACCAACTGCTGCAAATACCTACTAAACAATAACAGGCTATCCTTGTAAGGGAGGACGACCATGTCCTATAACAAGCCAAAAGAAACAGAAAGATTATTAATAGAAACTCAATACTTAGTGACTTGATAATAAAGAGGAAAAACAGATTTCAATTATTCAAACCTTGGATCCCATGCCATCAGAAGCCCAATACCAGCATAAAGCCAGCAAAGCTGCAGGGTTATTCCTTACCTGAATAAGAAATATAAATTAAAAGAACAAATAAAAATATAGAATGAATTATTGTTCTTGGAAATGGTTAAATATATATATAAATACAAATATTAAATGATGAAAACTAAAACCAAAGTTTCAGCCAATGTGGGACACAGGATTTACTCTTTGACACAGATAGAGAGAATCAAAACTAGCTTAATGCATAACTCTAAAAGTTATCTCTAAAGGAAGTTGATCCACATGTAAGAACCTTTATGCATCATCTAAATTATCAAATAACAAAAACCAGTTAAACAGAGGTCACACAATATGAACTGCATATCCCACACATCATTCTGCACATTCTGCAGCAAATAAAGACAAACATTCCCATATGTGCCAAATTCTCTCCTAAACGTTAGCATGTGTGCCATGCCTGAAACATGTCAAAAAAACCACCACCTGGAACAAGGACGACCGTGTCCACAGCGGGCCATTTTAGATTGCCTCCACGGCTATCCATGTAGAATGCCTCAAAAAGATTCTTTCTAAACAGTTCTGAATAAATTTGGGAAAAGAAGAAAATAATAGCTTGAAAGTTGTAAAAGGAAACAGAATGGATTGTTGCATAAAATTATCAGTTTTCAGCCCCCTTGATCATCAGGCCATGGGTGCTGTTGGTGGATCCTTTTTCAACTCTTGTCAACTCAAGCCTTGAAGTGCTTCCATGCTCACCATGTTTACCAATTTTTATAAGCAGCCCTTTCAATAAACAAATCAAGATATCCAGATGCTCAATTCCTTAGCATAACTAATGAGTGAGTGAAAAATTTGCCCTTTTAAATATTGCCGCAGGGGAAATAAATGTCTTTATGATCAGCTTTTTCACATGATTCAACTCTTGATTTTGAAATTGCCCTGGAATGAGCTCACTCTTCCCCAAATACTAATCAATTCCCAACTTAGATACAAGTATCTCTTTTCCTCTTATATTCTTTTTTTCCTCTCTTTTATAATATAATTTCGTTATCGTTACTGATAAAAAAAAGTATCGCATTCATCTTCCAAAGTTTTAAACAAGGTACACCTTACCATAATTTATTATGGCATTACATCAAAACTATAAAAGATATGTGGAAAACACATCTAAATTATAAGTAAAAACAGCAATCCTATGATTCAATAATATTTTAAGCTCTTTCTAACTATACTAAAGATATTACTAAGATTGATTAAAAAAGAATCAAAATGGGGAAAAATCATTGATAGATCTTTACCACAGTGGTTCTATTTGCTTCATCCATCAGCGCTGCACCAGAAAGCATCTCTTTAATGTTAATTCCCTGTGGGGAAAGTTTCTCAGAGATAAGTACACAGCTCAGTGACATGTAAGCTTAAGACCTTCCAAGCAAACTACAAAATTGACATGCCTGGAGTGCAGCAGGAAGTAGACCAACTGCAGACATTTCAGACGTTCTACCACCCACCCAATCAAACATAGGAAATCTTGCTAACCAACCCTCAATTCTGGCAGTCTTGTCTAACAAAGAATTTTCTTGTGTAATGGCAACACCCTGCACATAAATCCAATAAGCAATAGAATAAATTTCCACAAATAAAATACAAACATTATAAATTACACTGCATGAATTTGATTGCAACTGCTGCTACATATCTGCAGCTAATTGCCTATAAATTGTTAAAAACAATACAATACACCATATGTAACAATCATGCGGAGTAAAACAGCCATAATCAAGGTCATGGATCTGGCGTAGTCAATCAGCAAACCTAACTGTAACCAGATTAATTAGTACAAGGGCCACGTTGTTCCCCACAACCCCAACATCAGCCACCCCCGAGGCCATATCAGCTGGAGCCTACAATGGAAGATCTGCTGGTCCAACGGTGGACAGGGTATACACATCAGCATCATTTACAGATGCGTACACCCCACTCAGCGTTGGACCAGCAGATCTTCTAGCAAGGGGCTCCAGCCGATTTCAAGTCACCACCCACCCCCAAGAAAAAAAAAAAAAACCCCCCACAAACACACCTAATAATAAAATATTTTTGTAAGGAATATACTCAAGGAATAAGTTGATGTTTTTACAATGGTTACCAGAAAAAAAAAAACAAAAGAGGAAAGAAAAGAAATAAAGCGAACAGCATGATGTGATTTGATAATATCTTAATATTCTAAGCATTCTAGTTTACGTTAAGCTAAAACAAAAGCCAACTACGCCGCACAACCCACCCCCACCCCCCCAAAAACATCAATCTGAGCACATGTCACAAGATAAATGATAGAGAAATAGTGGGCAGTTGAAGTAGGACCAATCCCCAGATTACAATTTTGAAACACAAAATAATAAAAAAGGACAAGGCTAAAGGCTTTTATAAACAGAAGGAAAGTGGAGGCCACAAGACTTAGAATCTGCAATATAATTATCTAGTGGAACTGGGGAAGATAAAAGAATAAAATATCCCTCAATCATAATCACAATCCAACTTCTCCCAGATTGTAAAATTTTATTGATATTGTGAATTTTGAACCAAAAAAATACAAAATACATAATTTTTCTCGTATTAAAATGTTGATTCAAATCCAAACACAGCCACTTTGCACAAAAAATAATAAAGGTAAAGTGTGTTGCCAGTCCAAACCCCCCCCCCCCCCCCCCCCCCCCCCCCAAGACCCTGCTTTGCAGGATCCACGCCAGTTTACAATTCTTTCATTTTATTTGAAAAGACTTAGCTCCTACTGGGCAAAAAACCCCCCCAAGACCCTGCTTTGCAGGATCCACGCCAGTTTACAATTCTTTCATTTTATTTGAAAAGACTTAGCTCCTACTGGGCAAAAAATTTACTAGTGTCTATACTATGAAAGAGAAGAAAAAAGCAGAACAAGAACCTGAGATCAAAACCTGTTTTGAAAAGTCCAATCCAGCTTCACGAAAAGCCTTCTGTACTTCCAATAAACCATTTCTGGTTTCTGGGGTACCTCCACTCTAACAAAATTTTAAGAATAACTTCAAATAAGCAACATACTTTGAAGCATAATCTATTATAACTGAATCCCAAAGAAGTTACAATTAGAGAATTCCATGAAGACCTTTGAAATCACTATTACAAGCGTAGAAGCCAGTTCAGGTCCAAGCTGTGCAATTTGATGATCAATTCCAGCTGGATCTGTATTGTCAATAAATCTTATCTGCCATGAAGAGAAAATATAAGTGTCACTTGTCTCGCCCGTAGACATCAAAACAGGAAAGAACAGCGAAGCTAGCTTAACAACACCAGAATGGTAGGCTTTTCCATTCAGGAAGAAACTAAGAAGTAAGAACATACCTTGATTGAAGCAGTAAACCTCAGTATACCATTATCTAGCTAGACTCATCTCTGTATGCATATATAAATATATTCACACACACACAGACAGATACATACATATATACATAATGTACATATTTGTACGTATGATTGTAAGTATTGAGAGAAGTACCATGTGATTAAAAAGAACATTTATCTCCCAATAGCACAGTAACCAAACAAAATTTCTTTGAATTTGTTCAAATTGATTGAAGAACAGGTTAATTGGAAAAGGAACCATACTATTCATTTATTTAATGAGTTACAAAATGCTAATGAAATAATATTTATTAAATGTTCTAGCAAAATGCTGAAAAAAGGATTTATTTTATAACATACAAATAAAGGTTAAAAAATGTATTGAAATGATGAATCATCCAGCACAGAAAACATTTTCATTATTAACAGTTAATCAATTACAGAGGAACATCCTGTAAAAGATAGCCAAAATCTCAGGAAAGAGCCATATGGCCACTTATTATAACAAACATGACCAAGATGGCAAGACAACAATACGCAATAAATGCTATAATAAAATGACAAAGTACCTTGAGAGGAGGATTATCAGGAGCCAAAGCCTCTGCAACAAACTGTGGTCCCAGAGCTGAACCTCCAATTCCCACAGAAAGAATATGCTTGAAGCGGCCTTCTGGAGATGAAGGGGGCTTAATCTGGTTCAACAAAAGAAAATAAGATGCAGAATGTGGAATGAAAACTAATGAACCAAAAAAAAGATAGCTCCAGAATTTTAAAATGAATTTTTCTTGATTACTTAACCAAAGCGACGCATATCTTAAAACGTACAAGGATAAGAAGTTCCTTGTTCAAACTTATACTCTTAAATGATATCTGAAAAGGAAAAAAATACTACAAAATGGTCCTTCGCCAGTAAAATTGGATAATCAGGCTCTTCAATGGGGACAAAGTGTAAGTCAAAGACCCAAACAGCAACAATCTGATAATTTTAGAGGACGACAGTAATTTTAAATAGTTCTTGATTGCAATACTTGTACAGAGACAATAGAAAATTTTGAGAAAATCCAATGAAGCCTGATTTTATGCTTCTTGCATCAATACAAATGCAAATGAATTACACCACGTACTCCATTTGTTTGGACCAGAAACTTCCAGGAAAAAAAATATAGTATCCAGAGTTCCAAGTTCTTCACATGTTTGTCCCAGCTGGAGATAATAAAATATCCAGAAATTATTTTTCAAATAAAGTGCTAAATTTAGGCAGAAATTACCTTCCATCTTCAAACAATTGAAATATTTCATCCATGGGATGACTGAAGCAATCATGTGCAACTTCTCATCCACCACCAAAACAACACCCACCCACCCCCAACCCACTCAAAAACTGTAAACTAATAGTGAACGGTATTCATTTCCCCACAATTGTCTCTTTCTATTCAACAAAGCAAAAAATTTCCCCCTTCAGACTGGTTGTTCCAACACCAATTTTGCAATCACAACCAAGAACCACATAAACCAGTCTAAATCCAACTGAAGTGTGCTCCCATGAGGGGGGAAAATTGGCAACAGAGCTCACTTCAGCATGTTTATGTGAAGTGACTATGTTTAAAGTCAGACATTCTCGTGCTATCAATCTGAAGCTTTTATCATCACACAAAGTGATGGTCCCTGAGTTTGCAATCACAACTATTGCAAGTAAAATCCTCTTCCTCCCTTCCTCAACCTATTTTCCCCTTAAAGTTGACTATTCCAGCACCAATGTTTTAATCACAAGTAACAACTACGCCTTGCCTGTGAGTCTCCTCCCCTCCTTACCGAACTCCTCCAATTCATTTCCCCTTAAAAGCTAGTTGTTCCAACACTGAATTTGCAATCAAAACTACAACTCACCCGTGAATCCCCTCCCCTCACTCACTTAACTCCTTTCCCCACTAACAGCTGTTGTTCTATAGATGTTTGCAATCACACTATGCAACTTATCTTTTTATTGTTCTAGGAAAGGAACAAAGCATTACTAGTATCAATTAGAAATTCTTTTATGCTTAAGAAACGTTATATCGATTTAATTTCATTCTTCTATATCAAAAGGACGCTGTTTTTTCTTCTGCATCAAAAGTATTAACTGTTGATGACATGGGCGGAATTAAGAAGTGAAGAATTGAAAAGAGCCCGACCTTGCCACCGACTATGTCATCGGCGAACTTGCAGATAGCCTCGAGCGTGTTCTCAATCTGCAATCGAAGGAACGAATTGGGCGCGAGTTTAGGGTTCCGAAGCCAGTAGTGACCAACCATTCTCCCCTCGTCAGGGTTCGCAATGGAACCCTTCTCAAGCTCCTGCATCGCACGGAACGCAGCCTGGAATCTCGGCTCCATTTCCTGAACGAACTCATCTGTAAAACCAATGCGACTCACGTCCAGATACAACCCCAGCTCCTTGTGTTGATACAGCCAATCAACGTATCGATGCCAGAGAGCGCCCGAATCTTTCTCCAATCCCTTCTTCTCTGTCGGAACACCATCCGAGCTGGACAGTCCCGTCGGAATCTCTCGAGCAACGGCCTGAACAGGCCGGAGATTCTTGGGACGATACGGACAAATGACGGAATCCTTTCGAACAGACCCGATCGAAGGAGTGATGGACGTTTTGGATCTTCTCACGAGCTGTTCTGCTTTAAAAGTCGACGAAGAAGAACAGATGCTTGAGAAGGATGCCATAAGAGAGATCGAAGAGTCGATCAGAACAAGAGGAGACGAAGGAACTGCAGAGATCTCCCGGTCAATGCATTTGCTTTGAGTTCTTTCGGGTCCGAGCGAAGGGAAGCTTTGGTTAGCTTTGCTGTGCGAACCAATACGGAGTGCTGACTTGAGTTCTTGTGCGAGCGACGGTGCAGAGAACTCGCAGGGAAAGTTTCTTTGTTCTCGTCTCCGTTTTGTTTCTACCGTACCACAAATGGTATTTGCAGACAAGCATGTCCCATTTGATATGCGTAATGACTAATATGCCCTTTTCCCTGGCTTGTAAATAGTCAACGGAGCTGCTTCGGTTGTAAAATGAACAGGTATATTATATTATAAAATTTTACATATCGTACATGAGGTAATATAGTATATTATAACACTTATAATATATTATCTTATATAATACTATATATAATATAACATTGTGTAATATAAGATTATATGTTAATTATAATATACATATATATAAGATATGATATTATATATAATATGCAATATATTATAGTATTTATTTTATGCCTACAAAACTATAATATCAATCTTGAAAATTGGGTTAACCAACTGAAATTCTAGATTTTAATAGCAAAATTAAATTCTAAAATTCATGGCATTCAAACAAGATTTTAGATTTTTGACATCAGCAATAAAAATTTTGATTTTAAAATTTATAATATAATCTAGCATCCGTAATCCACAATCCCCACAAATGCCAAGATTAGCTGTAAACTACCTGTTAATTGTTATAAGAATATTTGGCCAAAGCCAAAAAGCAAACGTCTAACAAAATCTCCAGTTTGCACCCTAGTCTGATCTACGTAATCAACATGATGGCTAAGATCTTAGTCCTAGAGGCTTAGGTTGGGTCAATAGCTCAAGATGTGATCAATTATGATGATTTGAGCTCTTTGTATCCTTTTGTCGAGCTGCATGCTTTGTTTCCCTGTGTTAGAGGAGGCACGAGCACTACTGCACTACTGTACATATTTATAAGTGGGAAACACACAAGTAGTAGATTTTTTTTTAGGATGGTGGAATCTTAAGTATTAGAAGTGAGAAATTTGGTGTTCTAACAACTGAAATCACTAGCTTTTCAGACGTAAAGAGACATGCCTTCTCTTATAAGCTTTAGATGTCGTGTTTAACTCTCAAAATGGGTTTACTCTCAAAATCGTTTTTGCTTGCCATATGGAGTAGAGCTATGGCAATCTTGACTTTCACAAAAAAGTGTCCTCTTGTACATAAGGTAATAATACCTTATCCGATAAAATCTCCCATCATTCTTAACCCATAATATTTCACTATAGTACAATTTGTCAAATTTGTAAATAGTTTCTAATTGAAAAACGACTTAGACCATGCATTCAAACATTTTGTTCGAGGTTGAAACTTGCACTTGGCACGTTAAATGCAATGCTAACCCTTTGGTTAAACTAAGGTTTGTACCTCAATCGCATCAAAAGATAGTATAGTTATGTGCCTAAACGGTTGCTTCAAAAGCTCTCGAGATAGGTTTATGGGGACTTCATTTGTTAAGCACTTAAATTGTAACATTTGTCAAACAATTGCTCCAAAAGCCGTTTTAAACCGGATCACTTCTTTTAGTGGCTTTATCTGCAGTCCTTAAATAAAGCCTCCACAGGATGCAAACACGTATTCTGTGACTGAAGCTGTTAATTGCGTGTTTGTATCCATAGGACACGTATTTGCATCCTGCTTCACTTAAAGTACAGTAGATATAGTCACACTACATGGAGTGAATTGTTTTTAAACACATTTAAGATCGTCGCAGGTCCCACAAGATCCGGAACCCAACAAAACGTATCTGCTATTCTAGAATTTTCTGGTCGGTTGACAGATTAGTTGTCGATATAAAGCAAAGCAGAGAGGAGGTGGGGGGTTTTTCCCTCTACGGTTTGGAGTTTACACAAAGAAACGACTGGGGGAAAATGATGTGGGAGGAGGACTGTGACGACGGAGGAGAAGCAGAGGGAGAGATTCCCGTTGATTTCGATCTCTTTCCAGTCTTTGCCAAGTCTAAGGTAGTGTTTCTTTTTTTCTTCGCCCCCTTATGTAGTTTCCATTAATTTACTACATCTTTTTCCGCCCTGTTATTGAAAAAAACTACAAGGGTTTTTACAAATTATGCGTTGCTTATACCAATCTTCTCCATGTATCCACTTTTGGTATCTTTCGCCATTTCTATTGTGGGGTAAAGACATATGTTTCATTGATTCCAGAGCATTTTCTAGTGGATTGGAGTTTCGTTTCGAGTTGAAAGGTTGTCTTGGAGAATTAATCCACTGTAATTCACTGGAAAGGATTCGCTATAATGCATGGTATTAGCCGGGGATTGAGTGCAAGTGTGTGCCTAGGTGTCAGACTTGTCTAATCTTCACATCACATGATACATGTACTCTTCCCACATACTATTACTATATATCTTGAAATTAAAGTAATGAGCACCAAAATATAGCATTCTGATGCACAATATCAGTTTTTTTGCACATTTAAAACTTTGTAATTAAGTATAAAATGAGCATATAGAACCCATGTATTTAGATTAAAGGAGATAGCTCTTTTTTTTTTATAAGAAAGAAAAAAAAAGGGGGATTTGGCATGGCTTTGAGGGATCTAACACAGATACCCTTACCATGCTCATGTTATTTGTGTCAATGTGAGTACTTTGAGTTTGGGGGTGACTAGAAGGGTTTGTGTAATATAGAGCAGGCTAGAGTGTTGTTGGCACTTGTACAACATTTCTATTGGGTATTGTGGCTTCTTTTTGATCATTATGTTGTGACTTCCTTTGTAGAATTACTACAGAGTATTGGAAGTAGATTATGATGCCACAGAGGATGCCATTCGATCCAACTATATCCGTCTTGCACTGGTATGTACTATGTGCTATAGTTTATATAACCCATTTAGCTCTGTGTTATTTTGTGAATAGTCACAATTTGACATTCCCACATTTTTATAATTTTAATTAATTCATATTGAGTATGGCTTTTCGAGGATTATGTTTTTTAATTGGTCCAGTTGGTTTTACCTCTCCATGTTCTCTGAATCTTTACTGGCCTGAATACAGCCTGTTTTTTCAAAAAAATTGTTTATTTGCTTGTTTCTTGTGTGGTTCGGTGAAGTGAATGTATCTAGAATGTCTTAATTTATATACAGTCTTTCAGCTGAAATCATGATTCCTTCCGTTTCTTTACATAGAAATGGCATCCAGATAAGCGGAAAGATGCAGATGGTGCAACTTCAAGATTCCAAGAAATAAATGAGGCTTACGAGGGTCAGTATATTCTGGAATTCTTTTGTCCTTTTATCTTTAATTTGTATACTATCCATCAAAGTGGTGAAACAAACTGCACGAAAGAGAGCATGGATATTCTTTTAGGATATCAATTTCTTGCAGAAATGCAGATTACAAACTGGCCTTTGCAATTTAGTCAGTTACCAAATTAGGAAGTAGTTTCTTTAGAAATAAGCTCGTGAGGTATTTATTACATGTTTTGTGGTGACTTGAAAAATAAATATTAGTTGCATACTGAATGTTACCATTCACTTGTTTCTTTTCTGGTAGGGTATAGATATTGATTTCAAAAATTGTGTCATTCTACTCCAGGTAACACATTTGGACAGATTTTGAGCTGTATATGTTAAGCAAACAAATTTGTGAAATTTCGTTTGTCTCAAGACAAATTTTACCTAGACCCAAAGCAGGGTGGCGTTTAAGCTACAATTCAAACCTTATCTTGGCAACCTCGTGGTTCTAGTTATAGGAAGTTGGTCGGTAGTTTGACATACATCGAACTGGAAAAGATAATTTAACACAATAGGGAACTGACTATTCTTTTGCTCCTGTCTTATACAGTCTTAAGTGATCCAGCCAAAAGAAGAGAGTATGACAGGAAAGCAATGCCGAACTTATATGATTACATTACAACCGTGAGATAATGTTCTTTGTCTCTTTTTAGTTATTTGTTTGTATTTTATTATTAATATTTTTTTACTTATAAAGTCAATTGATAACATCGTTTGCAGGAGTACCTTAAGCGCTACGAGGGCTTGATCTTAACCTGCAATGGCCTTGGGATGAGGCATTCAATATGGTAACTGAAAACATCGGAAAGGAGATTGCTTGTCACACATCTGGGATTGTTCACCTACCTATGGACGAGATATTTCTTGAAGGGGACTGGCAAATCGGTTCTGGTGTATTCATAGCTAGCAGCTTCACCCTCATGTACAGAGGTTAAGGATGAATGTGCTCCCACTCCTCTTGTAGTTTTTTGGGACTTACTGTTGGGGAAGTAGGGTTGCTTTCCCTTCGACATCAAATGGATAGCTTGTAGAGAAATGAGGAGTGCCATGCACATTGGCAGTACCCTTGTACTTGAAAATTAGACTGTGGTATGTATAAAGTGAGATGGTGCATTGGAGGGCATGTCAAGAGATACTGTTTTTTTTTTTTTAAATTAGCCCTGGAAGAAAGCTATCTCACGAAATAAAGAAGATTCATTTTTCCTAAAAATTTTAAAAAATAATTGTAGATTCATCTTTCTACAGAAAAAAGTATGAAACCTTTATAATTGTAGCTGTATTACTATTTTAAATCTGAATTTTAAAAATGTCATAAGCTGAACTTTCCAACCACCAAGCAACTGTGTTTAAAAATTGTTTCTGAAACATTTTCTTCTTTTATGTTGACGAGGATGAGTTCAGGGCTCTGTTTCTTCCCTTCTAGGCTTTTCAGGATGAAGCACTCCACTTAGGCAATTAGGATCTGCCTGCCCCAGCTAATGTCAAGTTGAAGCCGCAACACTCAGTGCATTCACAAGTGACGATCAGAAGGTAGAATCATTAGCAAGCTCCTCATTTTTTGACATGAGCCCCGCTAACAAGGAAGATGACTGGTCACTTGAACATAAGCAATTCTTAGCAAGCTCCTCATCTTTTGACATGATCCCCACTAACAAGGAAGGTGACTGGTCACTTGAACATAAGCAATTATGAGTAATGCTATGAGGATGCAATGCCATACTGCTGAAGCATCAAACTTGATGCACCCGTAGTGGCAGCAGTAGCTGTAATGCTTGTAGAAGCTGCTAACTTCCAAATTTGTCAGGTTGTAGAGAGTTTTGATTTTGAGCAACTCCAAAGATTGTTCTAAAACAATCTAATGGTGCTGTGTGACTTTCTTTCATGAATGTGCAGTAAATTTTGGCAGCAGATGCAGATCTCCAAAATTCCCAATTATGGAGGTTGTACCCTTCAACTCTCTTCCACATGCCACCTCACATTTCTGTCTCCACTTTATGAACAGCAGAGAATTGATCCCATGAAAAAGAGCAAAATTTTCCAACTTCTGAAGCACTTCAGCTCATACTTTCTGCATATAACCATGTCTCTGAGCAGAGAGAAAAACTGGAGAGACCATCACAGTAAAGTAACTGTGACATACAAACATACGACAGATTCCAAGACAAAAATCTTCATTACTAAAGGTTAATTGCTGCTTCAATTCATCCTCTGCATCAATCTCAATTCTAGGAGACAAGTTATTGCTTCTATTCATCTTTTTCCGTGCTTATTTGTGTGAAACATCCATCTATGCAAGAACTAGCTTGTCAATCAGTTCAAATGCACCAACTAGCTTCCTCTCCTTGCATATTGATTCAACCAAGTGACCCCATGTGCTAGGCTCTGGCTTAAATCCCATCTCTCCCAATTCATATAATGCCATTGTTGCATCAGATGCCTTCCCAGCCTCACACAGACTAACCAACAACTCATTTGATGTTGCGAAATGAGGCACAAAACCCCTACCCAGCATCAGACCCAATGAATACATTATCCTCTCCATTTCCCCCTCTTTCAACAAGAAATTTAACACAATCCTATAACTTGCCTTGTTCAAATAAACACCCTCACAAGGCAATCTCTCAAGCATGTCCAGAGCTTCTTTAAACCTGCCTTCTCTGCACAAACCTCCAAGTATCACATTGAAGGTCACAACATCAGCTTTGCATTCCTTTCCTTTCATTTCCTTCAGCAACTCTATAGCATCATCAACTTTTCCAGCCCTACAAAGGCAGTTAATAAGAGTTGTATAACCAACATGATCCATTTTCAACCCAGAGCTCCTCATCTCTTCGAAGACCTCCTTGGCCTCCTCCACTCTCCCTTCCTTGCAGAAACCATTCATCAGAGATGAGTAATTGAAAAGATTTGGCGGGCATCCATTCTTTGTCATGAAGTCGATGATCTTTCTAGCCCTATCGACTTTCCCTCCTCGGCAAAAACCATTGATTAATACATTGTAAGTAAGAGCATCGGGTAACACCTTATCTTTCGACACCATTTCCTCGAACAGATCAATGGCTTCTTGGAGTTTCCCTGTATCACAGAGGCCACCCATGAGAGTCGAGTAGGTAATCAGATTAGGGTAAGAGACCTCAGACTTCCTCATCTCCTTTAAAACTTCAAAAGCAGATTCGAGATCCCTATTCTTGCAGTGGTGCTTTACCAATATATTGAAAATGCAGGTATTGGGTTTCAAGTTGAGACTCTTCTTCGAGTCCGAAAGAAGCTTCCTAGCCAAATCAAGCCGACCAGATTCGACTAGGAGATTGAGACAAGTGCTGATAGCTTTCAGCGAGGGCTTTTCTCGAACAATTGGCTGGATAGCATAGAACATATCGAGTGTCCGTTCATGTAGAGAACACTTGGAGAAAAGGGTCATGAGATTAACGAACAAACCTTCATGGAATTTGCAGGTCTCGAGGGTCATCTGCCGAAGAATTGCATCAACGGCCTTAAATTTCTTCGATCGAGCAAGCTTATGAAGGACGATGGAGTATGTGGCAGTGTTGTGATTGAAACCTCGCTGCTTGGCCACCCTGTTAAAGATCTCTAGGGCACGTTGGGGGTCCTTCTCACGTTTGATTATGTTGATGGCGAGATCATGGGAGATGAATTTGGATTTCTTCGTTGTGGGTGGAGTGGCTTGTGGTGGAGGATCTGGTTCCGCTGAGTTGGGTTTGATGTAGTGAAGAGGTGAGATCCACGGAAGGGAAGCTGATGCTGAAGAGGAAGAAAAGCAACAGCTGTGACTGAGACGAGCTCTCATGGAATCCATTACAGTCGCCGTGAATCTCATAAGTTCAAATTCCTTAATAGTGGGTTATGGCCAAGTTCAGTGGACAGGGTCATCTTCCACGCCAAGAAGATGGAAAAGAATACACGGATTAATCATAATACCAAAATAGAAAGAAAAAATAATAAGGTGATTCAAATTCCAATAAGATCAACTTCAGTTTGCCCTATTTGTCAATTTTCAGCATTGCATACTTCCGGGCGCACACATCGATCCAAGGTGATTCAGAGTAGCAAACCAGTGAAAAGCCCCGATCAATGAGTGGTCTTCTCTTCACGTAAAAACCAAACCAGTATCTTAAAAAACCAGCATAAGAAGGAAGATAGAGCTGATGATAATTGAAAAGAGATCCATCACATTTTTTTTTTGGTAGTCAGAGATCCATCACATTAAGAATATAACTGATGCATTCCTGGGTTGGAATGGATAACAGGCAAAATGTTAAATCGAAATAGACATGAATAACCCTACATCTCTCTCCTCCTTAATCAGAAAACAGAACTATCTAAGGATGACGAGCATCTCCCACATCAATCATCATTCGATCCGAGAACCTGCTGTTTAAGCTCTTCAATTTTAGCTGATAATTCTTCCCTGTTTTTCTGGATAAGGCAGATGAACACAAACGATTTAGCATGCTTCCTTACATTGCTAGTATATGGTATGTCAAAATGTCTCAAAAGAGCTACCTTGAATATAAGATATCGGGAGCCGAACCAGATTGTGTAGGCAAGGCCAACAATTTCCATCAACTTGGGGAACTGTAAGACACGTGTTATCAGCCAAAACAAACATGAGTTTTCTAAATTCTCATCCAAACCAATTGAAGGTGGAAAAATACGCACCACTGGAATTGAATCAATGGCACCAACAATGGCTGATGCCAACCACACGCTGATGACAGCAACACCACCGTAAAGAAGATTTGAATATGTATCTTCTGAGTCCAGCTACGGATAGTTGAGGGGCAGGTCATTGAGTTAGACAAGTACTCCAACCAACCAGAACCAAAATTACAAAATTGGATCATCTCAATGAAAAATAAATGTACAGGCAAAAGGATAAATGCATGACATACTGGTAACAGTAACATGTCAAACTAGGATCCATATCATTTCATTGCATTTCCATAATGCAATATCAAAAAAGTAAATAAAGGTGCATTCTAGTCTGGATAGTACCATGAGAGAACAGCTACCATTAGTAATCCATGTTGATTGAGATCACCTCAAGTAACATTCATCATTTTTTTTTGGTAGTAAGTAACAATCATCATGACAACACCCTTGGTTCACTCTCACAATTATTATTTTTTTTAATATTCGATAAAAAACATTTGCAGAAATTGGGAAAGTCAACAACATGGTTCAACACCATTAGAGAAGGAAAGAGACAGAAGCTGGTAGGAAAAAATTAGGAGTCACAGAAAGTAAAATTAATTGATAAACTAAAATAAGGTGTTATAAGATGATGAAAGTAAGTAATGAATTTATACTTTTGAAGCATTTCTATCATTCATCATGTCAACACTCTTGATATCCAATACCAAAATCCTTTTTCAGGAAAATAAAATAGGGAAAGCTCTGGGGGCCTGGGGGGACAAACAATTTATTAGAGAAATGAAACAATGTAACCATATAATGACCACAAATAGAAGAAAAAGAAGGATAAGTCACCAAGGAGAACTAAGATTAAAATATTAGGCAAGATAAAAGCAAAGCAGAAATCAAGGAAAGCAAAATTAATGGCATTGTTATTTTGTTATCCTATAAAATTTGATGAATATTAAAAAACAATATAGAATAAGAAAAAAAAAAGGTGCCAAATGAATATATGATGACATAAATTAGAAGTCAGGGCTATGCTGGTCAACTGCTCAGCATCAACATGGTCATTCACTTCACAGCAAGCATTTATACACATTTTGGATGAGTTTATACCATTTATCAATTCTATTATTATACAATCTTTTCCCTTACTCTGTTAAATAAAGAAAGTGAACAGCTTAAAGGCAAAAAAAAATTTACACAGTTCTTGACAATCCAATATGTTCCTTGATGTATCCAAATCTCAAAAATTCTTTTTGGAACCACATTCCATCTCAATTTTAAGAATTCTGATGAATACTTGCATTGGTCGTTCTGACTTTCTTCGTTAGAAAATTCTAAGGACACGACAGAATAATTTTAAGGTTAATTCTGGTCCAGGCACCACCTGTCCCCACCAAAGAATGAAATGAAGATGAAATGCATATCAAATCACCTATGGCTTGGCAAGCCTTTCATTGAGGATTTGATCGTTTCTAGGATTTGAAAATCCAAAATAGCTATCGTCACTACTACTCTTTGTATACTTCGAAAATTATCTTACACAATGGAAGTGTGAAACCAAATTTTTTATGCGATTGGTTAGTCAAGCGCATTAAATGGACAGACTGATTACATATTAGCTGAAATTATTTTTGAACAAAAATTAATTATTTAATTTATCATAATAAATTTTGCAATTATGAGGAAAAAAAGAGAAAAAATTATTTCAGAGATGGGGTTGTCCGAAGCAATGCTCCCTCACAGTTACCTACTAATAAATAAATGCCACCTGAAAGCTTATATGAACGGCCCCATTTCACATGTACTATACTATAAAACAACCCTAGATCACATATAAAGTTTTAGACTATACAAAAGTTTTCACTTGGCATTAGACGTCAACCAATTTTTCTTTCTAAAATCTTAAGACACAATAAAAGGTTGGATGGGCATTATACATGTGACAAAACCCAATACAAATATGTTATTGGGGCTTATATAAGTTAAGATATTATATGCACATATTACCCAATGGTCTCCTGCCAAATGGACAATCTATATTGCCCACATCATTCATTTATTGGCAAAAATGATCCTTTCACAATAGCAAACTGAAGATGTTGTGCTAGTACAAAGAATCTTTCACCATAGTTTTATTTGATTAAATGGTTAGTTTTTATGTCTAAAATTGGGATATCATTAAGGTGAAAGGTATTTTATTTTATTGCAACAGCCCTAGTCACAACCGCTTTATATAGCTGTTGAATAAGACTGGAATATGTCATGTGGAAGAATGATATAGCCAATCAAGACCATTCATTTTACAGGGGACCATTTGGATTAATCACATGAACAACATCTTAACTAAATAAGTCCCCGTCATAAATGTGCATAAGGGTTTTGTCAAATGTATCAATGGGTATTCAATTTTTTTAATGTTTTTTTGAGTTTTCAATAAGACAAAATGTTTGTTTCAGGCAAGCCAAATCTAACATGTGAAAAGCTAATTTATGTCTAAAACATTGTACATGACCTATGGTTGGTTGATAGCATACATGAACCACAAACATGCTTCATCATTTATTTAAAATGACTTTTTGAAAAAAAATTAAAAATTGTAAAACTATATGAAACATAAAATATACAAAGTGCTATGATAAATGTACCCTAACTATACTCAATTCAGTATAATAAATCTACGGAAGCAGTATTTAATTGGATTTACCCTGATAAATGTAAGTCATAAGTTTTAAAACGGCAATGAATGTCTCTAACTTAAACATGCTATGAGTTGCACGGTTAGATTTTCTTTTTCTATGTATTGTGACATGTAACATACACAACATTAGATTTCGGCCAAAATCTGTCTTTTTCTGCTATTTGAAGTTTCAATGAATAAATGCATGACTAGCGTTTCTTAATTGCCAAGTTGTCCAATATCATTTCTCAGTATCATGTTTAAAATTTAGACCATGCTTTTGCTGCACCATTCTGGAGAATATCCTATGTGTATGATATATTTTGGCACTCAATAAAAAGAGAGAGAGAGAGAGAAAAAAAGTTATAATATAAAGCCTCCGGCCAGCTATGTGATCAACTTGAGCAAAGTGCTACAGTAAAATAATTCTGTCATAATCACCATTAGATTTATTTGTATCTGAGGTCATGGTCACAATAACTAATTAATCTCTTACATAGCCAGTGGGTGAATTGACGTTCATAAAAGAAGCTAACAAAAACTGTCATGTCAGAGATCAAATCCATGATAAAATGCCTTCAATACTAAGGAAAGCACAGACAAATCCAATTGATGAAGGAAATTCAAAATATTCTGCAACTCAACCCATGCAAGCTTCATGACAAGATTTTTTATTTTTTATTTAGTAGAGGTAAAATATCAACACCATTAATGGGAACATATTCCTTGAGCTATTTGCATCAGAAGAAAGAATTGAAACTATAAACTAAAAAAGTGGTATGGGAAACCATGTGTAAACTGATTAGCAAAATCGGAAGTTCAATTATAACAGAAAATCAAAGACACACAGATGCACAAAAACATTAATAGAGCTTGTCGCAAAAACTTTCATACCGTGCAGAATAGAATGTTAATGCAGATTTTCTCAACAAATTAATAAAAAAAGAAAGAAGGCAAAACAGCAGCATGAATGAAATGCCTTCTCCCAAGCAATTAGATAAACAAGTAAAACATGCTGCGAGAAAATGTGCATGTTATTTGACAGCCATCATGTTGCATTACTCACATTGAGCTTATCCAAAAATTCAAAGATCTGAGTTTGGTCACCAACTGGAGCTTCTTCCTTTGGTACTTCTTCAGTAAGTTCGGGTTTGTTTTGTGCATTATTGTCATCCTCAGAAGCTTCTTCCGTTGTCATTATCCCATCTGATATCCGGCTCTTACTAGTTGAAGTTTCTTCAGAAGTTGTTGCTCTCAACAAATGAGTACCAAAATAAAGCAATCCTTAAGAGAACAAAGAAACAAGATATCAATCCATACGTAAGTAAGGCAACACTTTTCTTTTCATGTAATTAGAATGACGAAATTAAACAAATTAAGTGATCCCATCAGCATGTAGCCTGTCATAAAAAAATACCACAACTATCTGTGACTAAATAATAGGAGTTTCGCCAAAGAGTGAATTAAGATTTAAAAAGTAAAATAAAATATGCCCAATATTCACCCCCATGCTTACTAATCAAATAAGGTTGAGCAGCCGATTCATTTCGATAGCCAGGAAGACATGTCCAGTGATTGAAAATTGTCTTGTGGGGAAAGAAAGGGGGGATTTAGCAGCTAAGCGACTAATAATAATAATATTTATTATATTTATTTTTTCCGCGGCGAGCTCGATTGGAAGGCACTGAATAAACAGAAGAAATTGCAGAAAGCAAGCCCCAAGCTTACTGTCGAAGCTGCCTAAGACGCAGACAATAAATTGTCTGAAAGAGAAATACAGTAACAAACTAAACCATTGGAACCCTATCAAAATACCCTGTAGCGGAAGAAAACACTAACAGGCAATACATGTAAGAAATCCAGGGTTTCGAAGTACAGAAAAAAGGAAAAGCGTAAGAGCAAACCTCGATGTCGGTGAGGAACAATGGTTTTTTTGAGAGGGAGAGATGGTTTGAAGCCGAAGCGAGTGGAGTTTAAGTTGAGGAGTCTGTAGTGAGGAAGGTTTGACAGGCCATGGGATGTACATGCACAGAGCTCCATTGTGATCGTCTAAGCAGCGCGGCGAGGATGAAATGTTTCAGGCTCTCATCCGGACCTGATATTTTGCTCGCGTCAGCCCGGGGGCATTTTTGAGGAAATTATTTTTTTTTTGGGACTCTGGCGGGGAATTAACTTTTAGTGATACTTTTTGACAATAATTAAAATTAAGTCATCTCAATGTTATTTTAGGATAAATTACACTTTACCCCTTGAAGTATGCTATAATTACACTTACTTCCCTTGAAGTTTCTAAAATAACACTTTCCCCTTGAGATTTGTGTATGGGTCAAAATAACACTCTTTCATTGAAGTTTTCGTCAAAACAATAGTGATAGTTAGTAAAATAATTTTAACTGGCCAAGATTACCCTTTTATAAAGATAAGAACAAAAATTTTAATGGCCTAAGACATAAATATCATTTAACTTAATGGGGGTAATCTTGTACAGTTAAAATTATTTTACTAACTATCACTACTGTTTTGACAAAAACTTCAATAAAAGAGTGTTATTTTAATCCATACACAAATTTCAAAGGGGGAAAGTGTTATTTCAAAAACCTCAAGGAGGTAAGTGTAATTATAGCATATCTCAAAGGAGGTAAGTATAATTTACCCTTTTTTTTTATTGATGTAAGTGTCTCAACTGAAACCCAAAAAAAAAAAAAAAACCATTGGTCATGAAATTTGTAACGATATAAGTGTTTCAAGTGGGACTCACATGAAAAAACACAAATACTTTACGCGTTTCAAGTGGGATTCACATAAAAAAACACAAATTATAAAATACTTCACATGATAACATCTCATAGCCACAACAGTAGCAGGAGGGAAAAATTCAACACACGATTTCATTTAAAAGAATAACTGAATTTTAGTAATATTTTAACTTTCAAGAAATCTTTATCAAAATAACTAAATTTTAGTAATATTTTACTATTACAAACCAGCTCGCTGAGATGGCTTGTACAAGTCCGTCAATGACATGGAACGAGTGATATAATTGCCAATATGTTTGTAATAGCAGAATATTACTAAAAATTTATTATGTTGATAAAGGTTTCCGAAGAGTTAAAAGTCAGCACATTGCTGACTAAATTTTAATTATGTTTTAAGAAATATGTTTTGCAGCCAGCCACATAGTGCCACGTCAATTAATCTGTACAACATCAGCGAGTAACGTTAATGACCATGTCGCCCTGCACTGCACTAAATTACGTAACGCGAGGAGATTTCATATCATTACACGTGGCATCTTCAAGCCGAGTCAGTCCGCCACTCGTGCCGCATTTTCCATAAAACAGGAATATCACGAAAATTAGTATTTGAATAAAGGGGGAAAATCATGGGCCTTTTTGCCACAAGTTTCTGTCCCTCTTGTTCTTTCCCAAACGTCAAAAACAAAATATATTAAACAGACCAAAAGTTTAAACAAATGAAAGCTTCTTCAAACTTGGGGGATGGATTCTCCATGAGCTTCTGAATTCAAGGAAGTACAACTCTCACTTCTTTCCTGTCAGCTCCATATCCCTGCAAATTGCAATACAGGTTTCAAACAGCTGCTTCAGTTCTCCTAGTCCTAATGCAGGGCAAAGAAAATTGGGTGGCGTCTAATGCTCCTTTTTTGCCAGCAAACAAAAATTCTTGGTTAACATAAAAAGCTATTCATTGGTCAATAGTTTGTATTAGAATTCATACGAGCATAAAAAAACTATTCATCCTACAAATAACATCGAAAAAGTGCTAAAATCAAAGTACCAAAAAGTTGACAAGATCCACAAACATTACAATAAAAAGCTTCGAGAACAGGAAATATACCTCGACTCCATAACTTTTGGCATACACATTAGTGAAGAGTTCAGAAGGATCTGGCATTGGACTCTCCTGGAATTATCGGTAAAAAAGTAAAAGAGTACCAACAAAGAAACAAGTTAATACTGGCCTATGAAGAAAGGTGAAGGTTACTTTTGCGGTCATGGATAACGTCTTTAATAAAATTAATAAAAAATATATGTCTGCACCAGTCAGTTCTTACCTTTGCTTGAGCAATGGCTTCATCTACTTCCTTTCGGACTTCTTTTTCAGTGTCCTACAAAGTAAAATGCAATATTGCAATTTCAGCCCCTCATCTGCAATAATTTCCTTACTGGAGCATTAATTAGATAAATATGACTGGGGATCAAAGCCACAACCTCAATAGGTCAAGAAAAAGAGAGTGAGTCCAATTGAGATACAAACTGACACTAAAGAACTAAAAAACAACCCAAATTTGAGAAAGAAGCACAAAGGACAAGATCCTTAATCCCCCAAAACAGAACTTCTATTGTCAGTCACTAGTGGAAATCTGAGAAAAGTGCATACCTTTAGCTCTTTCTCGGTAGCTAGCTCATGAGATAATATCACCTTCCTCACCCTTTCAACTGGGTCACGCTCCTGATAATCACATTCCATCAGGAAAGAAAACAGCCCAAGGCCCATAAGACTGAAAATTTAACCATTGGTTCCCTATGAAAGGGATTTGCAAAGTACTAACCTGTCTCACGCCACTAATCTCATCACGCGTACGATAAGTGCTCCCAGGATCTGACATGGAGTGCCCATGGTATCTGTAAGTGTCCATTTCAAGAATCTGAAACACATAAGAAGAGAAGAGACATTAGTTCAATAAGATCGGTTTCATATAAAATAAATTAAGAGGTCTTGACAGAAGAAACTAACCGGAGGAATTCTATCCATGATAAAACACTGATATGATAACATGGCTTGGCAACACAGCATTGGTTAAAAACAGAACATGTCAAGTATTAATTATGACACCATTGTGTTATGGATCACTGGAGAGTGCCAACTAAAGGGCCCGAGTTGGGTAAGCCTATTTGATGATTACTCTTAATAATCAAGACCGCAAAAGAAGCACAAAATAGTTGTCCAAGGACATATTAGTCCACTTCTTTTACAACAGATAGGATAAAGTTTGCAATAGAAATCAGGTCGCTTAAGCATAAAGAAGAATGAACAAAACAAAACCACCGATATGGTTTGATATGCACGGTGGAGTAATAAGGCCAGCCTATGCCATCAAAATCTTTCCAACACTGGTACTGGAACTTGGAGAAACTTGCCATTGGAGTGCTCAGGCATACATCCATTTTACAGTTCAAAAAGATTTTTGGCCGGCACCATAAGCTTATAACAGAAAACGGTCTCAGGTAAGACCATGCATCAATTCAATGGTGGGAAATGAGAGGTAAACTGTCAAAAAGCACTTGAGAAAAAAGTTTATATTACAATATTTTCCCACAAGGCAGCTAAGCTGGTGAGACTCCACTTTGTACAACTACACTTAAAAATAACCCAATTTAGATAACAGATTAAACACATCTAGAAGTAAGGACCAAAAAAAAAAAGGGCTTTCTGGTTCTAACTTGTTCTAGCAGTTATTTCTTTTTTCCTAGTTCTAACTTCATTCTATTTGAGATATATAAAGAATATTACGACAATGAAAAAAGGAAATCAACGAATGCAGAAGTTCAATGCACCAGCAGGTATGTGGTTCACACTCATAAGGCCAATTTAAAGGGTTCTTAATCCGGTAGAAGGTACAAATCGGTCACAGCATCCCTCCATGTGGCTGGGAAAAAAAAATAAAACCTGAATCTCACCCAAACAAAGCCTGACAAGTGACAACATAATGCCCACTGTAAATTTTTTTTTCTTTTTCCTTTTTAATAATAATATGAGAGCGGGTTATAAGCATAGTTTGCTAGAATAGAAATGGATATAATACACAATCCAAGGAATAAATATAAAGAAACTATAATAGCTCAAAACATGGATAAAGATACTCACAATGGGCCCATTCTTCAAAGCATGATCCTTTGCAAATTTGCATGCCTGCTTCACAGCAAGAACATCCATACCATCAACCTGTTGAAAATTTAAATTATGTGAGAAGCAGCAATAAAATGAATATAGCATATATATTATAACTAAAAACAATACTCTACTTGCTTGGTCTTCACTCAATGAACTTACCCTGGCATTGATTTATACATGGCACAAAGAACTTGAAATTTATCCATTACATTGAATTAATGCCCTAAAAACTAAATTCACTATTTTGAAAAATGGATACCATGGAAGTTTGTAGCAACCTGTGAAAAATGATGAACAGGAATAAATGAATACAACCTACATCCAATCAGCTAAAAACAATAACATGATAAGATTTCAAATCCTGAAAGATGAAAATTACAAATGACTACCACTTATAAGCAATCAGTTACCAAGAATTATAGAATAACATTGCATATCCAGTGAGATAACATGAAATTATCACCATCAGCTAAAATTAGTTCAGATATAGACAAGTATACATACTCCGCCTAACCCAAACAGATTATTAACATCAACATAATCTTGCTCTGCTCATTGTTTCCTAGTAAGGAAGATCCGGGACTGGTACATATTGCATGCAAGGATTCACTGTTTGAATATTTCATATTCCTGAAAAATCTAGATGATAGCAATCCTTGCATGTTAAATTTATTCAGAGACCAACAGATTCAGGTTTAAATTCCAAACAGACCAGTTTCCTACTCTTCTTCCAACAGGATTATCATGCCCATATTGAGACTTAATAATTTATGGGCTTGCTTCTGGTTTCACTTATTTCATATTCCAACTCAAATCTTCCCTCATTTGACTTTAAAATCAACATAAAATCATGAAATGGAAAATAATCTGAACTTGAAAGGCACCGTACAGAAAATGAGGACACCATGGTCTATCTAACATGATAACTAAAGAACACCCCAAGTAACAAAAAAAACATGTGTATCCTTGACAATATTATGGTGTCGGTTTCATCTTGGGTATGTATTAAGGAGGAATTTAGGAATAACTCTCCAATTGATGTAATACGGGACTGGTCCACCGTTGCTGTCCTAGATTAGTTTTGGTTTGTTAGTCTAGTTGTTTTCCTTCTTGCTTTCTGGGTACCCGCTTCTCATAGGTCCCATGTACTTCATTTTTTTTTTAATTAACTTTAATGTATTCTCTTATTAACCATCAAAAAGCAAAAAAAAAAAAAAAACCAAAACTTGCCCCACCTGCAAAAAAGTAAGCATTAATTACAAATGAAAAGAAAAAAAACAAAAACGAAAAGCAATGCCACGATGGATAATGTAACAGCATGGAACATTCAAGAAGAAAATAACAACTTGAAACCCTTGGCAAAGTGAGCCACAAATCCACACCCACATTTTCACTTACTCTCCTTATTTGATAGGATTTTCAGTTTTCACATCCATTGGTTACTGGAACAAAATGACTGATAGGATCCACTAAAGTCTTGAATGTTTCTGAAGTTCAATCCTTAATGTCTAATTCTGCCACTCAAAGCAAAGCACTGCTCAAATACATCCTGCCTATGATGTAGTCCAGAGTAGGGCTTCTATCGCCATCATGGGCTTCATGATCCAGAAAAAGGACCCACGTATCAAACACAGTCCTCTAAAAATCAGCTGGCACATCATTAGTAGATCTTTAGACTTTTTTGTGGCCCATACATGACGAAAATCATGACAGAATGCAAATTGTCAGAAGCTGGCTGCCACAAGAAAAGCGACTAAATCATTTCACACTAAATTCAGCCATGCACCTGTGTTTGTTACAAGTTTATTCAACAATTAAGAAGTACCATAACTTGGTCAACTTCAGATCAGCATTTTTCACATACTTAAGTTCACATCTACACCATCTGCTAAAACTCCTCATCTTAAGTTTTCATTTCAACAAGTATATCAACTAAGATTTCAAGAAAGATCAGCTTGAAATTTCAAAAGTGATGCGTATGGAGAGGTAGAGAGTAGGAATGAATGTCGGTTGGGCTAAAAATTACTCTTTAACGGCCAAATAGCTATGGCATTTCAACTATGATATGAAGTATTAATGGTATTAGGTGATTGTGAGTAAATATGGAATAGCAGGAAATGGAAAGGATGTCAATAGCGAAGCACCAATGTCAGCATTAAGTCCTCTGAAATACATGGTGTCCTTTACCATCAGAATTATATAGACATCTGTTTTTGCCTTGGGTCCGGGTCGTCCAACCAATTTTGGCATGATTTGTGGTCATGTCCCCTCATCATCAGCCCAATTTCTGAGGATATTCTGTCTTCTTAGAATGCCCTTATTTCTGATGTACTTTCACGGTCCTTCTCTGGCCTAACTTGGATTTTCCTTCTTAGGGGTGGACCCCTTCAAGTTGAAGCAAGGTTTAAAATCTCAGTATCAGCCACCATACTTGATATTCGCCACTGTACTGGTCGTGGCTGGAACCAAGTCGTACTGGTCAATATATACCATCAATACCAATATTTGCCAGTATTTTATGGTAAAAGGATAGACCGATACTGAGTTTTACTGGCCGTTATGCCTCATTACAAGCTGATACTTAAAACCATGAGTTAAGATGGAAAATTTTGCTTCTCGTGACATAAAATTCTTGATGCCTTTTTGTTGACACATCTTGCCCAGACCTTTCATATCTGGTGTCTGGATTCCTTGGGGTGGTTTTTCCTGTAAATCCATCCTATCCGTGATCCAGAACATTGATCCTCCACCTTTGGTCCCTTTTCAATGCAACTCTCTTTGGAAACCTCTTGCACCCCCAAAATTAAGGCGTTTATATGAATTGCACAGCTTAATAAAAATAAACACCGCATATCATTTCCAGAATAGAAGAAAATAGTCAGCTCTATCTCCAAATATATGCTTTCTTTGCATGCACCAGAGTGAGACTGTAGACCGTATTCTTATGCATTGTAATGTCTTTAGAGGAATATTTATGAGGTTCCTATCATTGATTGTGATGACATGCCCTGTAACATGGTGGTGCTTTTTAACCAGGGAAGTTCACAGGCAAGAGGAGAAGAGGAAGAATATTATACTAGCTTCTTTTTCAAGCTCTAGTTTGGCATGTATGGCTTTAAAGAAATAGAAGGGATTTTGAGGGCACTGAAAAACTAATGAAGCAGCTAGAATCTATTGAAGTGGCAGTGAAATCATGGGCCATTGGGTGTCCAGATTTCAGAGGTCTATAAGGGGTGGATTTTATGAGGAACTGGGTGACATTGTCAATCTTATTTAGAAACCCTGAAGGAAGGCACTATCAAATTGAACTTTGATAGATGCTGTAATATCCTGTAATTTTGATTATGTAATTTAGTGTTAATGACAAGGGTATTATGGTCTTTGTATATTTTAATTGTGTGTGTTTAATTGTAACCAATAGTGTGTTTTATTTCAGTTTGAATTAGCGTGTGCGTTGGTGAGATTTAATTAGTGGTGTAATTGGGTTCGGTGGTGTGACGCTATATCGAATCGAGAAAAGCTTATATAAACCCAAGCAAGCAGGTGAGGGTTTATATGCTCGTGCATAAAGCTAGTTGAAGAGAAAAGAAAGAGAGCCTCCGGAAGAGAAAAAGGAAAAAGAGGTAAGGGAGTCTTACTAAATTGTAATTGTGCAGCGAACTGTTTGGCGTGTCTATGGTTGATATTTCATCTCCGTGTGATGAATTATACTTCCTCAGAAGTGCTTGATAATTTGTTAAAAAGTTAGATGATAAGTGTCTTAAGTGGTTGTGTAGAATTTCTAGTTTTGAATACTTGTCGGTATTAGTTGAGAAATATGCAAATAAAATTGTATATGGTTGTTGAATGCGGAATTCATGTTTGATTCTTTGTTCGTACGATTGAAATGAATTTTGTAAATCTAATTATGATTGTAAGATTAATCATGATAACTAATTGTGTCTTGTCGATTAATCATGGATGACGTACGATTAATCCTGAGAGCAAGACAGTGCTCTGGAAAGGAAATCGTGGTGGACGATTGATTGTTAGACCACTTTATGTATATATTTGTTATGACTTTAATGGTGCATAAGTACTCTGTTATTTGATTATTCCTTGAGCGTGAAATGATGATGTAAAGCATGTAACTGTGATATAATTCTATAGCATTTGTTGTGCTTTATAAATTGTCAAATGATAATTATGTTGATGATTAATTAGAATGATAACTGCCTAGTGGTCATGCATGATATTGCATCACCTGACGTAATGGGGTTTTCGGAGTGACCTGATAGAGTGCATGGCACTGTCTAGGGTATCAAGATGTGACTCCTAATGGGTAGTAACCCGTGTTGCTCTGGAAAATAGTGGGAGAAGAGAAAAAGTACCCTTGGGGTTGGAAGTCCCCTAAACCCTGTGAGTGGTCACATAGGATGTGGTTGAGGAGTGCTCCCACAACCTCCAGCTAGCCATAATCAGTTTGGTTGTATAATCAGTCCCAGACCACCTTAACGGAGGGTAAGGTGACTGACTTCTCTGTGAGGTCCTACACCACCGCCAAGTCGGAAGGAGCATGGATTGTACACAAGGGGTAGAGGGAAGACCTCCGCTTGCTCTATCATGTCAGACATGGACAGTGTGTGTGTGGGAAGCATGTCATATATGCATTGCTTATCTGATTGAGATGTATATCTTGTTATAACTGTTATTCACAATACTCAGCATGATTTGGTGAAATGTGATGAGATATCTTGAATGCATTACATAATTATTATACCTAATTATATTGGTTGTATGATTGTTATTTAGTAGGATTTCCTTACTGGGCTGTGAGCTCATGATCCCATTTTAGGTTAAAGATTTGCTAGCCCTTCACCAGTATAGCTTTGGAGAGAGAGAGAGAGTGAGGACAAGAGGAAAACCTTGTAAATTTATGTATATGAGTCTTTTACATTTCTTGTATTGTAAATATTGTGAGAATAGTACATGTTACTTTGTCTTTGGTGCACAACTAGTCTCCATGTTCCGCTGTATTATATTTCTATATACTCCGATGGCCAGTTGTCTCGATGTGGGAAAGTCAGTACCTATCGAGATAACGTGGTGACTGTTGTATCCTGATTAACTTTAATTAATGAAAGGGGATGTGACAGATGCTCCTTGGGGAATCTAGGACCTTCAGGGATTGGGGGCATGCTTAGGGATCGTGAAGGAAGTTTGCTTAAGGTACTCAGTGAACCTACTACAGAAGAGGATGTGGAATGTTCATCCATTATCATGGGACTGCGCATAGCAACGGATGAAGGATTTCCAAATGTGGAAATTAAAGGGGATGGAAGTAATTTCATAAAATGGATGAAAGGTGAAGAACCTGTTGACGGGAAATTTAGACACCTAGTCATGATAGCTAGAGCCTTGGTCGGGGGATTGAATGATTCATTCAATAACACGCCAAGAACAGCCAATGAAGTAGTAGATAAGATCACTAGAGCAGGTTCTAGAAGGCAAAAAATTTATGAGCACTTGGGGGAATGATAGAACTCCAGTAAATAAATATGGAGGAGTGGCATATAGCACTAGACAGAATCTGTTTTACTTCTGCAATAGATGTCTGGATTTCTGGGTGAATGGAACTATACTACTTTATATTCTTGTGCCAAGTTTGTTGTGTTCTGCATTGTCAGCTCTACAACGTGAAGGCCCCAGACCCAAGCCAAACCTATGTACATCTCTCTATCCTTTCTCTATCAATAAAATCTTCAACACCTATCAAAAGACAAAAGGAATTTCTATATTACCTGCCAAAAGAAGAAAAAAAAAACAGAAATTCCTAAATGGATGATATACCGTGCAAAACAGACAAATAGCCAAAGGAAAACCCCTCCAAAAAAAAGAATGAGGGCATAAGAAGACAAAGAATAAGTTCAAACCCATCGTTTAAATGATTACGATAAAAAGGAAAAAATCGCCTGAGTAAAGATTTGTTTAAGCATTGAAATTCGTAATTTCGTTAAACGTTTCGATAAATCCAAACAAACAGATCAAAAAGATAAATAAACAACAAAAATCCCATCTCACCTTCAACCCAGGGACGTAATCTCCGCGCTTGTAATAAGAAGGACTCTTAGCCGCTTTCCATTCGGCCGTTCCCATTCCATCTGCAAAAGTGAATAAAATGAATCAAAATACATAACAGAAAAAAAGGAGAAAACGATGAAGAATTTCCCAATCCATCATATACTTACAGTGATTGTTCTCGCAAACCAAAATGGCAGGCAGATCCCAAAGCGCAGCCATATTGAGCGCTTCAAACAACTGCCCCTGATTCGCCGCACCATCACCGTACATAGTGAAGGTGACGGTTCCATCCTTTGAGTACTTCTGTGCAAAGGCCAATCCACATCCGAGCGGCACCTGGGCACCAACAATCCCATGCCCTCCATAGAATCCGTTCTCCTTCTTGTAAAAGTGCATGGACCCACCTTTGCCCTTGGTACATCCATCCTTGCGGCCCATCAATTCGGCAAAGGCCTCGAATAGGGTTCCACCGCGGCCGAGATAGATGCAGTGGTCACGATAGGCGGTGATGATGCAATCCTTCCTTGTAATGGCAGCTTCCATTCCAACAGAGACGGCCTCTTGCCCGTCGTAGAGATGGCAGAATCCGCGGATGAGTTTGGCCTTATAGAGGGAGTCGGCGGCGATCTCCATCCGCCGCATGAGAGCCATGTCTCTGAAGAAGCCGAGGAGTTCCTTTGAGGTGGTTTCGACGGCGCGTGACGGAGGATCGCATCTGTGTACCGTGAAAGGAATGCTGGTTTCGATGTTGAGGACGGTAGCTTCATCGGTAGACGATGAGAAGGGGCGGCGGAGAAGAGAGGGTAGAGGTTTGAGAAGGTTGGATCGAGACGCTGCGGCTATGTGATTGAGAGCCATTTCCTTCGCTTACGAAATTCGATTGATCCTCTCCACTCTCACTATTTAGAGAGAATCCCTGGGAATTCGAGGTTTGAAATTGACGCAAACAAAGAAAGGCAGGTAGCCGCACGGAGACAAGCTCAGGTTACCTCGAGACGACGAGACCGGTAGTTGGTGCGCATTAAGCACGATGGAAATTTATTTATTTATTTATTTTTTGTTAGGTCAAAATGTTGTTCCATATATGATTTTGTCCAAAAAAATTGAAATCATCTAAGTCTGTGTTTCCTCCTTTGCATATTTCATCTTATCTAAACAAAAATCATTTCCTTTTTTGTACATAATGTTATATTTTGGTTGAAAATATGCCTAATAATTTGTTAGCTATATCTATACCATTATAAAAGGAACCCATCAATTTCTCATTGGTATTCACTTTCCAAAAATAATCATTAGATTTAATTAATTACTTCCTTCTAAAAAAGGATAGACCCGTGATTAGTCATAACTACTTTTTTCAAATCCTTTCAATACGCTTTCATAATTTTTTATTTTACGGGTTTAGTGGTAATGTTCTATGGCTTGTACATAGCAGCAAGTCATGGAACTTTTTCATTTTAATTTGAGAAAGCATTTTTATAAAATGCATTAGCTTGAAGCATTTCTTTAGTCGTTGATTTTTTCATTTCATTTATGGTTGGGTGTTCTTCTGCAATGCTCTTGTACATTGTAGAATGCTGTGTATCTCACAATTAGTGTTTTTTTTTTTTTTTTGGAAGGGTTTGTGTGAGCATTTCAGGGTCATCCTCTTTGATCACATCTACTCTCTTCACATATTTTCACTTGTAAAAATTAGTTGACTCTTGAGTTGCAGCTTCAAGAGCCAAGAGTCAAACTAAAAGATGAAGGTTGGGAAGGTAGCTGAGCACACTGATCTTATACTCTTACTATTATAACTTGTAATACGCAAATTAAAAAGGGATTTGCAACAAGTTTTAGTCCCTTTTCCCAAATATCAAAAATAAAATGAACACATTTTGTTCTTATTTTGAGGCATCTAATAGAGTAAGTGAATGTTGAACATCATTAACAAAACAAAGCTCTAATGGCGCAAGAGTTTAAGTAAATGAAGCCTTATCAAACTTGGGGTGGATTCTCTCCATGAAGCTCTGGACTCAAGGAAGTACAGCTCTCACTTCTTTCCTATCAGCTCCAAATACCTACAATAAATGTACCAAACAGTTCCTTCAGCTCTCCAGAAGTAAGGTAATTCACGGCTTTTTATTTCTCTCTCTCTTTCTAGTATGAAAAACTTGCTGTTAGCATAGATGATAAATCACACATAACAGTAGTTCTTGCCTCTCAACCTTTAACAGGCATTATAAATGCAACACGTTGATGAAACATCGGACACAAGTGTGTTATTAATCGATTCATCATTATTCTTATAATTGCTTTATAAATTATTTATCAAGAAAGAAGTTTTCATTAGAAGGTTGACGGGAACCAGAAACATTGCAAGGAAACTCAAGGTACCTTAAGGTTGGCAAGGACCAGAAACATTGCAAGGAAAAGCTTCAAGAAAAGGAGATGTACCTCAACTCCAAGTCCTTTAACATACACATTAGTGAAGAGTTCAGAAGGATCTGGCATTGGACTCTCCTGAAATTATGGGCAGAAGAAACAAGGAGCACCAGTAAAGAAAAAGGTTAATACTGCCATATAGCAAGAAAAGCAAACATAAGTTTTGGGACAATTGGGATTTAGTAATGTCTTTACTAAAATTACTCAATACTTTATGTGTGAACTGGAAAGTACTCCTTACCTTGGCTTGAGCAATGGATTCGTCTACTTCTTTTTGGACTTCCTTTTCAATGTCCTACAAATTAATAAGGTAATACCGCAATTTCAGCCGTTCATATGCAATTTTTCCTCTTATCATTGCTTGGGCATTATTAAAGAAATATGACTGGGATCAATCCCACAACCTCAATAGATCAAGAAAGAGAGTGTTAGGTCCAACCGATATACAACCTGACACTGAAGAACTAATAAATCAACTCGAATTTAGAAAGAAAAGAGCTAATAAACAGCCCAAAATTGAGAGAGAAGGCACCATAGGACAAGATCCTTGACATCCGAGACAGGACTTACTTGTATTGTCACTTACTACTTAGCAATCTGAGAAATTAAAGTACATACACTTAGCTCTTTTTGAGTGGCTAACTCATTATATAAAAGCAACTTTCTCACTCTTTCAATTGGATCACGCTCCTATCAATCACATGCCATCAGGAAAAGGAAAAACCACTCAGAGCCTGTACCAAGACCAAGGCTTAAATCATTATCTCACAATGAAAGAGTTTTGTAAAGAAGGTATCAACCTGTCTCACACCAATAATCTCATCTTGCTTACGATAAGAGCGCTCCTTCTCCTTCTCTGCCACAGAGTGCCCATGGTACCTGTAAACATCCATTTCAAGAATCTAAAAAAAACACAAAAAAAAAAGACAACGGATCCATAAGATTGGTTTCACATTAAAAAAGAAGGTAGAGGTCTAGGCAGAAGTAATTAACAGAGCATTCTATCCATGTTTAAATGCTGGTAATGATCACATGAGTTTGCACCCTCATGGCACCATACCATTGGTTCAAAGCAGAACATTTCAAGTGCTAATTCTGATACCATTGTGCTCTGGACCAGTGGTGGGTGCCAACTAGGGGGTTCAAGTTGGGTTAGCCCATCTGATGATAGTTCTTAATAATCACTATTTAGTATTTACAACATAGAAGCACAAAATTATGCCTATGAATACATGAATCCACTTAAATAAAGGACAGAAAGAAAAGTAGCAACCCAAAGTTTGCAATATTAATCAGGTGCCTTGAGCCAAAAAAAGGAATGACAAAACAATAACACCAGTACAGCAAAAGGTCCACGAAGGAATGCAAAGAAACTATAATGGCTCAACACCTGGATAAAGATACTCACAATGGGTCCATTCTTCATAGCATGATCTTTTGCAAATTTGCATGCCTGCTTCACAGCAAGAACATCCATACCATCGAGCTGTTCAAAAATATAAATAATGGGAGAAATAACAACAAAATGAACAGAGTTTTAACAAACAAACTGTTTTACTTGATTTATCTTCACTCAATGACTAATTTACGCATGGTACAACTGCAAACAACATCCAGTTTATCCAAGCCATGGCATTAATGCCACTAAAAACTAAATCCACTATTTTGAAACATGAATACTGTTGAAGTTTGTGGAAACCAGTGGAAAATGATGAATCATGGATGTATACCGCCTATAACAAACAATTGTTTCTCTGTATATATATATATACACTCACATATAGGAAAGAGGGCATATTCTGCCCCAACAATTGTTTCTTGAGAATTCCACTTCGAAAACTATAAAGACAAGTACATCATTTTAGAAACCACTAGATACTGATGTCTAATTACTTTAGAATGCCTCTTAAAGTAATTGTAGTTGAAATGAATAAAACTAATCTTAGCGAAGATACATAAAAGAGAAAATTATACTTACCTCCTTCCTAGTTTTTAACAACTGCAAATACCTCCCTTGATGGTTTATAAAATGATACTAACCTCTCTTGTCAGGGTTATAAAAATTAAAATGATTAAATCACCCATGATTTTTAAATTGAATATTACTACCTTTAAGCCTTAAAAAATTTCAATTTTCCATTGCCAAAAATGCTCAAAATCTTAACACTGTTTGTACTTAAAAAAAGAATAAATTCGTCAAAAATAAAACATTCAAATTTTATGAAGATAAGCATAGGGAGGGGCACGCAGCAGATAACAAGACCAGGAGGGAGGCTAGTGTCATTCCAAAACATCAGGAGAGATATTTAGAATGAAATGTGATTTACTCTATGTAAATGGAGTGCAATGTGAGCCAGCAACGTCAAACAAGCAAGGTCACCGGTTAACCATCTACCAATAGCCTACCAAGTACCAATACAAGGGGGCGCAGATACCGCAGAGAATTTCTCCGCGTACAAACAAGAAACCAATATCATAAACAAATCTCACCTTCAGCCCAGGAACATAGTCTCCATGCTTGTAAACAGCCGGACTCTTAGTTGATTTCGATTCGGCCATTCCTATTGAATCTGCAAAAATAAGAGACAAATGAATCAAAACAAATTAAAGACAAACAGGAGAAAAAGATGAAGAAAGACGATTCAAAACATTCCAAATCCACCTGATACTTACAGTGATTGTTCTCGCAAACCAAAATGACAGGCAGATTCCAAAGCGCAGCCATATTGAGCGCTTCGAACAACTGCCCCTGATTTGCAGCACCTTCGCCGAACAGAGTGAAGGTGACGGTCCCATCCTTGGAGTACTTCTGCGCAAAGGCTAACCCGCATCCGAGCGGCACCTGGGCACCAACAATCCCATGCCCTCCGTAGAACCCATTCTCCTTCTTGTAGAAATGAATGGACCCACCTTTGCCTTTGGAGCAACCATCCTTGCGCCCCATCAACTCGGCAAAGACCTCGATTAGGGTTCCACCGCGGCCGAGATAGTTGCAGTGGTCACGGTAGGCGGTGATGATGCAATCCTTCCTTGTGATGGCAGCTTCCATCCCAACAGGAACGGCTTCTTGTCCGTCGTAGAGATGGATGGTGCCGCGGATGAGCTTGGCCTTGTAGAGGGATTCGACGGCGATCTCCATATGTCGCATGAGGGTCATGTCTCCGAAGAAGCCGAGGAGTTCCTTTTGGGTGGTCTCGACGGTGCGGGATGGTGGATCGCATCTGTGGCCCGTGAAAGGAACGCTGGTTTCAACGTTGAGTACGTTACCTTCTTCACTGGATGACGAGAATGGAAGGCGGAGAAGAGAGGGTAGGGGATTGAGAAGCTTGAATCGAGATGTTGAGGCTATGTAACTAAGAGCCATCTCCTTTGGTTTCCGATTGATCTTCCATCCCCCTCTGCGGGTTTTAAGAAGGATGGATGTATGGGCCAAACAGACAGGTAGGTCTGAGAGGCATGGATGGAGATGTCGAGACAATGTGATTCAGGAGACATCTCCTTAGAGAGGATGGAGGTGTGGAACAAATCGAGAGGTAGGTTTGAAAAGCTTGGATCGTGATGTTGAGGCTGCATCACTTACTAAATCGAGATGGAATTTTGGTGAAACCTGATTCTTCGGTAGATAAGATTCTCAGTTTCTCGGCAGCCGTATCCGGAATCTGTGAATCCAACACATCGTAACAGAAGTTATAAAACCCTGGAGACCTCGTTCGTGCTGACGCTTATGAAAACATACTCCCAGTCTCTCTCTCTATCACCTCTTCATCTTCAATGGCGATGGTTGCAGTTGAAAACTTAACAAGATACCAGTACGTCTACGGTCTACCTGGCAAAGCTGGCAGAAAAGAACAACCGATACGACGAGATGGCCAGCTTCGTGGCGCGCGGATCCACTGTGAAGCGCATCGCCTGTGAAGCAAAGGCATCCTCTGTGAAGCGCAATCCAACGGACCAGAATAAGCGAAGGTTATTCTGGTAATTTTGATCCAAACGCTTAAAAAACTATTAAAACTCTCCTCGGCTCTCTCCTCGGCAATCTCCTCGTCTCGATGAAAACGTGCGAAACATAGTATTTAATTTTGGATCCTCTCCACGTCCGCAACGTGCGAAACATATTATTTATTTTTGGATCCTCTCCACGTCCGCACTTTACCCGACATTGCGCCATTTCTGGACCTTCTTCGTCTTCGTCTTCGTCATCCTCATCGCATACGAAAGGGACAGGATCATACTCCATTTGCTTCACAGAGGTTTCCCTTTCTTACAAACGCGCGCGCCCACTTGACGAAAGAAAGGGACCACCACCATCACAAGAACTTCGTAATTGAGGGACCACCACGACAGCCACCAGCCTCATTGAAAGACGACTGTAAGTCGTTATTTAATTTTATAATATAATGAGTCAATGACCAAATGTATCATAAGGAGCCATGGGTACCAGGCGAAATAAGCCAAAGGTACTGCTCCAAATAACGATGGGTACCTTCCGAGTTAAGCTTTAGGTACGCCCGAAGAGCTCCCCAAAAAACATTTTCGTAGTCAACAAATAAACCTAAGGTACCCCACAAATCAGATTAAGGTACCCTACTCTTAGCCCAAGGTACCACATATAAGCCTAAGGTAGCTCCCATATAAACCTAAGGTACCCCATGGTAAGCCAAACCCACTCACGAAAATTAGCCTAAGGTACCCCCTAAACCTACAGTACCCACAATATAAGCCCAAGGTATCCCCAATATAGGTCTAAGGTACTTCCTGAAATCGTGATTCGGCGATTTGTCCTGAGACCTAATCGCTACGAAACAGAGACAATGTTTCACTGCTTACAGTTAATCGCAAATCTGCGATTCGTCGTCTGATTAATCGCCGCACCTAATCGCCAGGTCACGATTAATCCTGTACTTAATCGTTATGAAAATCTTGGGAAGTAAGGCTTAGATTCCTCTCCCCTCCCCAATTAATTCATAATTGGTGGGTTACTCAAGGCTTAGGGGGCTGGTACCTAAGGCTCACTTGTTTGTACCAAGGCATTTTTGGGGTGTACCTAGAACATTTTGGGTGGGGGTGGGGGGGGAGGATATTTGGGGATACCCAAGGCTTATTTGTGGGGTACGAAAGCCTTATTTTGTTAGGGGTACCGAAGGCTTAATTGGGTTTTGGTAAGCCAATTTGTAGGTGTACGTAAACCAATTTAGGGGACCTATTTGTGGGTACCCAATTCTTATTTGTGGGGTACAAAATGCATATTTGTGGGGTACGTAAGGCGTATTTCAATTTACATTTTGATTTTATAGATGGCACATGTAAATAGTCACATTGCAAAGTTTTTTTTATCAATTTATGTATTTATTTGTAGATAAATGGCACCAAGCGGGGAAGGAGTTCGCAATAGATGTAGTCCTCAACGACTTCTAAAAATTATCAAAAGGTTGAACGAGTCCCAGAAGCTAGCTGTTAGAGAAATTGGGCTGGGAAGCCTTCTGGATATGACGATTAAACACTGTTATAAGGGCAACATTGTGTCCTTATTGGCTTCATTTGATCCCGAAAAATGTTGCCTTGAAGTAAGTGGAAGGACGTTTGAGATATCACCTCCTGATGTTCAGCGGATATTGGGGGTGACCTCTGCCGGGGAGAGTATAGAAATCGATGAGGTGGAAAATGACCTCACAGAATTAAAGAAAATGTATTGTGATGATAAATGTAAGATACCTTTAGGAGAGCTGGAGAGAAGACTGCAAGAGAAGGAGACGGCGGATGAAGATTTTTTGAGGCTTTTTGTATTGCTTGCATTGGGCTCATTTTTATGCCCTCAAGCTAAGCCGGAGGCCAGCACAAAGTTCTTAAATCTCATAATGGATATGGAGGGACTCCGTACCCTCAACTGGTCGAAGTTGGTTCTTGATTGGCTCATTGCTGCAATCCGCCGATACAAGGAGAAGCACCAAATATATGTCGGTGGTTGTTTGGTTTTTCTAAAGGTAAATTATTGTTATACACACATTTCATATATTTGGTATGCTTAAATTGTAATGGAAGAAATGTTTAATCAATCGCAAATGTTCTATTATGAATGCTTGCGCATGGATGGGAGCGCGATAGAGTTGGATGCAACAGCTCCTCTCATCACCGTGTGGAATGATGAGGATGTGTTGGAAAGGGAGAAAGAAGGAAAGGAAAAGGACATGAATATTCCGGAACATATTGACTATGAAAATGTTCCGGAGTCCGATAAATCAAAGGGGAGGAAGAAGGTATATTATATTGTATTGTATTTATATTTTCGAATAGGGGGTACTCAATATGAATATTCATTATACGTACATGGACATAAATTTTACTTGATTATGTGTTTTAGGAGGATAAACTGAGGGCAGCGATAAAGAAGCTAACAAAGGTAGTTGCTGCCCTTCAGCGTGAGGTAGCCAAATCCTCGAGATTGAAGGCTTTGGAGAAGGAGGTAATGGAAATCGGTTTTTGTCATTATTCATTATAAGTTCCAGATCTTATAGAAATGCAAATGTTTGTGGCTTGATTTGTTTAGGTGGAGAGATTGAAGTTGATGATAAGCAATCTTGGAGTAGGGCAAGCTGAACTAAGAGAGATGGTTCTCGAGCTTGTTGGATATGCTCGTGACTACCGAAGCTACCCTACCCCTGAATGTCCACGTGAACCATTTGAGGTTCCAGTGAACGTTGCTTCTGCACCGGAGGGCCCTTGCCCGGTGTCGCTGATGGAAGATATTGAACCTAGGGCGGAATGTATCCCGGATCCAACAGCGGGAGAATATGAAGGTTCAATCATTCCATTTCAACCCGTTGAGGCTCCGAGATTGAAACGAATGAAGATTCCCGGCAAGGCAAAAAGGAGTCCTTTTACAACCATCACCGGGGAGAAAAAGAAGAGGGCCAGAAAGAGTAAGCAACCGCTCGATGCCGAGAGGCCAACGCAAACGGTAAGTAGTATATAATTGGATGTCTAATTGCATGTCAACCATTCATGTAAAACTTTACCATAGTAGATTGAAGAGCAATATTGTCGATGTAATGATCATCGTGTGACCTACATGAAATATATTTCAGGTACCATCTTACGATGATGATCGTGCGGAGGCTAGGTTGTTGCCGGATCTGAACACTGCAGATCCGTCCATAGAGCCATTGGTATGTTTGTTCTCAGTTTTTCTAAAGGAATTGTTTTTGTTTTTCGGTTAGAATTAGGTTGACAGCCATATATTCATTTTTTGGAATTTTTAATAAACTTGTAGGCAAGCGAACCAGCGGATGCATCTTCTAGTAGGACGCCTGTGGATGCTGGAAGCGCGGTCTGCAACTATGCATTCCGTGAGGACCTCGATCCAGAGTACGTACTTTCGCATATTTATGTTTGACGCGTTGTTGCTTTGTAAATTGTTGCGTATGGTTTGACTGTTTCTTTTGTGGGATATATATGTAGCGAGGTTTTGGTGAGATTCTTTGATGTCTTCATTGCCCGCGGTGAGTTCGAATGTTTGAAGCCTGAGAAATGGGTTACCAACTGGGTAGGAGTCTAACAACCTAAGTATCTTGTCAGATGGCATAAATATTTGGATTCTTAGATTTTATTTTTTTCTATGTAGATCTTGGATTGCTACATGCAGATGCTGAATTTCCAGGAACAGCAGGTTGGAGGCCCATGTTACTTCTTCCTGTCAGATATTGGGGTAATTATTACGACATTCTTCAAAAGAATTTGACACTGTCTGTAATACTCCTGTTGAACCTATATTATAACTTTTCAGACTTTTTGCGCGGCAGAAGAAAACCGAGAACTTACCAGACTTAATGATCAATTTGATCCATCGTACCTACTGAATATAGTGAACTACAAAATGGTAAGCTTAACTCACCATTGTTGCTGGGATCTTTTAATAGGGTAGGGTTAATAAATATGTTTGTATGCAGTTGTTTTTCCCTATATTGGAGCAAGAACATTGGTACATGTGTGTTGTTGACATGAATAAAAAGAAAGTCTTTTTTTTGAACTCGATGAAGGTGTGGAGAACCCGTGAAGTTCTCACTGGAGTGGTAAGTGATCAGCGTAATAATTTCTTGTGTCACTAATGTTGTTATTAAGTATCAATTTTTATATTTCAGCTAAAAGCAGTAGATATTATATGCACCTGGCAATGGGAAAAGCAAGTTTTAGTAAGCAAATTTCCAAGGACGAAAGCAGATGCTCTTAAGCTTCCTCGGCAAGGCAACCCGTACGTTTTCCACCTATTCCTTCTTTTCTATACTTACTACGATATGATATTAATAGCATTAACTTGTATTCGCATCTTTTGTAGCAATGACTGTGGAATCTTCGCCATGAAGTTCGCCGCTTTCTGGAGAGGAGAACTTTCTCCTCAATTCACGCAGGTACGCTACAACTCCTAACCTATCCAGTTGTGTTTTCAAAAGCTCCAAATGATCACATTATTAATATAGTTTTGTTAATTTTGAATAGAATGATATTCCGGGCTTCAGAAGAAGCATTGTGAGTGAGATGATCCTCCACGAAGAAAACACGGTGAAGGATGATATTGTGAAGAAGAGTTCTACCTAGGGGGAGAGTTCGATGTATTAACATTTTTATATTATACATGCGTCACACTACAAACTAAAATTTTAATTTTTGGGGAATCTGTATGTATTTATTTGAGGACAAGGATGTTCCTGTAATGAATGCTGTAGCTGAATCAAGCATTCACTTGGATTTTACTTTTATGGCATGTTTAGTTTTTTATGATGTTTCACGATCATATTTTTGTAAAGTATTGTGTACATAGGACATTGTATCCATTGAATAAAAGCTTGGTTATTTTGATTGCTTAAGTTCTGCCACAGATTCGTCAAACTCGTTGATCGTAAATTATGCCAAATTTTAAAACAAGTTACTATACATTAGGTACTCCCCCCCAAAACAAAATGAAGGTACGGTTCGTGTGAAGTTTAAGGTAACCCCGTAACCGGCACAATGTACCACCCCCACCCCATATAAGCTTAGGTGTCACCTAGTAAGAGTTGCGTACACGCCGAAATAAGGCCAAGGCGCCCACGAAATAAGCCTAAGTTACATCAGCAAATAAGCCAAAGTACCCCTAAGTAATACCCAGGTACCCCCAAAATTAATATTAAGGTAACCCATAAGTAAGCCGGAGGTACCCCCAAGTAGGAACTGATAATGAACAAAACGCGCGGACGTTAATCATTAACGCGCGGACGTTAATCATTAACGCCCGCACGTTTCAGCTTTAAAGTGCACAGTACGCGCGAGCGTTACCAGGAAAGATTCGCGCGTTGAATATGCTCCCACTATTTTGTACGTGTGGGTACCTTCGGGTTTCTAGTGGGGTACCTCAAATTTACCTTTGGGGTACCTAAGTGTTACTTGGAGGTACTCTCCCCTTAATTTGGAGTATTTTTTGTGGATAAATTAAGGCTCGTGTGGGGGGTACCCTGGGCTGATTTGGGGGATACGTAGGCACGTTTGGAAGGGTATCTCAAGATTAAGATTAATATAAGCTGACTTTTTTTGCATTCCCCGTCTTCCCACGGCCTTCGTTGCAGATTTTAATCATTTCGTATAATACCTTAGTCTTGTAGGTGGAAGTTCATTACCATAGGCTAATATAACCAGTAACTTCGACTGGTTGTTTTGCATGTACACGCATTACGACATGCTAGACCCAATGTGTGTGTATTGGGGAGATAGAGGAATATGACAAATGAAAGCTAAGACCAAACAATATTTGCTTTGCATGCACTTATCGCAACGTTTTACAGGCACATAAGTAAAAAAAGATGGTCAAATAAGATGCATTCGATACTCAGATGACATGAAAAGAGGTTCAAGACTATGGGGCAGGCCCTGCTGGATCAGGAACTTTGTGTGCAGGCTCAAGGGGTTCAAGCAACAAATGTTCATCTCGAATGTACTCCGCATCACTTGGAGGAATATGCTCTCCAACGACACCTTGAGAAGCTGCATCGACAACTGTCCTCCGTTCTCCCTTGTCCCTATTCAGCCTGTGAAGCTCCTGATTTTCCAATTCAAAGTGCTTCATGGCCCGGCTGTAGTCTTGTTGCATCTCCAAATATATCTCGTTCAGCCTGATCTGCTTCTGATGCACTGCTTTTAGTGTGTCATCAGAATTCCATACTGTTGACCTCACCCAACTCAACTTGCTGTCAATTTGTGCAAACTTCGGCTTAATCACTTCTCGTACATCCTTTCTCACAGAGTAGGTGTCACTTTCTACGTTCTGAAGAAGATGTTCCATCTTAGCAACGTGGCGATCAGTTTCATGCTTGTATGCAAGCTGACCATCGTACAATTGTTTTATCTGCTGCTTCATCGTCTCCTAGTTCTCAAGAAGTAGCTTGGTTTGATTCATCAACTCACATTGCATGCCCATAACCTGTGAAAGGATTGATGCGAGTCCACGAGGAAATTGGGAAGAAGTTGTTTGGTCTATAAGAGCAGCAGCAGGAGCAGGCGTCGATGAGGATGGAATATCATGTTCCACAGGTTGATCATGTGTAGCAGACTCCAGGAGAGGAAGATCATGCTCATGTCCTATAGAAACATTGGGGGGAGGAGATGGAGGAGCAGGAGCATCTTCACCAGCAGTGGGAGGAGATGGAGGAGCAGGAGCATCTTCACCAGCAGGGGGAGGAGATGGAGGAGCAGCAGCATCCTCACCAGCAGGGCGAGGAGATGGAGGAGAAGGCGCATGGACCCCTGAAACAGGGGGAGGGGGTGGAGGAGCAGGAGCATCTTCACCAGCAGGGGGAGGAGATGGAGGAGAAGGCGCATGGACCCCTGGAACAGGGGGAGGGGGTGGAGGAGGAGGATGAGACTTGTTGTATTGCCCCTTGGACTTATTGTATGTTGCAGTATTGATAGGAGGAAGGGGAGCAAGTAACTCATACTCGGGGAAGTCAATTTGATGCATCTTGACTATCTTTGCAATGGCACACCCGAGAGGAAGTCCACACCTACGTTTGGTATCGAGCAAACAGTCAAGCATAGTCGAAATCATGATGGTGGGAACATCAATTGAATGCCTGTTGACCAATGCATAAAGCAAGAGTGCCCTCATAGGAGGCACAGTTGATCTGTGACTCACCGGCGCAACGTTAGAGCATTGGATTTTGTATATGAATGAGGTGTCAAATGTAAACTTGGAGGAATCCAGAGCTTTGCCCTCATAGTCCCCCTCCCTCTCAGTGGTCAGTAAAAAAGCAGCCACTTCATTGAGCAATTGTGGTAAGGGAGCATCAACATACGGGAATTCAGGATTCTCAACTCTCGGAATACCTAGGGCCCCAGCGATGGTATCAGAATCTACATGGATGGGCTGCCTTCTGAGAGAGGTATCGAAGGATGGACCGTCTGCGATGTTGTGGATGTTTGAATAGAATTCATATACTAGGTGTTGGGATGGGAGCAGGAAGTTGGTGAAGAGGTTATCCCATCCCCTCCCGGTAAATGCTGAACTAATAGACTCGGGGAAGTCTTCTAGAATAACCCCTCTTTCAAGCAAGATTTGTCTGTGGCTGACATCATTCTCGTACAGCTTCTTGGCCTGCCGATCGATGAAGATTGAATTATCAAATGAATCAATCCTGCGTTTCTTATTGGCTGTCCTGGAGGATTTCTTAGGTTTAGAAGATGAGGCTCTGGTCTTAGGGGCCATCTAAGATTTCAGAAGAAGAGAGGAAGAAAAATAAATATGCACAAAACAACACATAGCAAACGATAATGTTAGACACAGAAAAGATGAGTGCTACCGAATGCAAATAATATAGAATGTGAATAATATGAATAATTGTGTGGAAAAAACCCACTCCCTATATACATAAAAAAAAACCCCCCAACACTTGAGGAAAAAGTGCAGGCGTTATTCACGCGTCAGGGAGATAACAATAGGGATGTGTACTTGTCAAAGGCTTATAGGAAAAGTGAATAGTAACTTGATTGCAACCGATAATATAAACCATTCCGACGAAGATAAACCAAAATGTACCTCTTGAAGACATTAGAATAAACACATAGATCGGAAACCCTAAATGAACAAATTAATACCCTAATCGTAACATATAAAATCAAAGCAGTAAAGTTCGTAAAGCATCTCGTAAGTCCTACGAACCAGAAATATAGGCTTTGGAACTCTTCCAGAAGAGAAGTGGTACCCACCCTGAGAAGACTTTATCGCAATGAAGATGAAGCGCTTCGGATGACTTTGATTCGCATGGACGAAATAACGCGCCAGACCTGTTTCTTTGTAAATATAGGCAAACGCCCGAACGCACGCGCCCAGCACGTGCGCGCGTTGATATTAAATATGTGCCAAAACATAAGGAATTCTTCAAAGGGTACCTTCGGTTTATGATTGGGGTACCCCAGGCAAAATGTGGGGATACCTCATGCAAAAACACGGCGGTACCCAAAACCGAAGCGAACGTCCGAGCGTTCACGAGAACATGCGCGCGTTGATATTAAATATGTGTCGTCCCCAGAGCCTCTTAACTTTTTTAAAGTGTCCCAACGGGTTTTGTTCACGAGAATGTCCGAGCGTTCATGTATGTACATTTGTATATGTGTGTACACATGATTGTACACATGTGTGTACATGTGCACACATGTACATGTATATATGTGTACACATGTACCCAGGTCTGTACATGTGTACACATGTACATGATATATGTGTACACAAGTACATGTTCCTTAACGTGTACATGTACGGACATGTGTGCACATGTACACACATGTCTACATCTGTTCAAATGCATGTAAATGTACATGTATGTGTACAAATGTACACACATGTACATGTGTGCTCATATTGACATGTGTAAGCGTGTACACATGCACACACATGGGCACATGTGCGTACACACACGCACATGTGTACACATATACATATGTGTAAATGTGTACACAGATGACAATGTCCATGTGTACATTTGTAAGGTACATCAGCAAACAAGCCAGAGGTGCCCCCAAATGATAACTTACGGTAGGGACAATTACGAAAACAAGTATGTCATAGGTACCCCACATAAAACGTGGGTACCCCAACAATAACATGACGGTACCCCACACTTAAGGCGAAGGTACCATATATAAGGAATTACTAGGAAACATTAACGCGCGGACGTTAAGGTCCAACGCGCGCGCGTTAAAGCTATTAATGCGCGTCCGACAGCTGTCTTCTTCGGCAGGAACGTTCGCGCGTTCATGATCAACGTCCGCGCGTTGACGTCTCTTCCACTTTCCTTCTACAGGGTACCTTCGCTTTTAAAACAGGGGTACCTTCGTATTATATCCTTGGGTACCCCACTAATATATGGGGTACCTGTGTCCTACACTAATTTACGCTCCTGTGCTTGTACATACATGTGTACAAATACATGAAAGCAGCCGATACACATCAAAAAATGTAGTAACACGTGTGAACAGATGACAATGTCATAGGAACCCCAACTAATACGTGGGTACCCAAGGATAGGGAATGAAGCTACCCCACACGTAAGGCGAAGGTACCCAATATGAGGAATTACTAGGAAACGTTAACGCGCGGACGTTAATGTCGAACGCGCGAGCGTGAAAGTTATTATTGCGCGTGTGACAGCTCTCTTCTTCGGCCGGAACGTTCGCGCGTTATAGACCAACGTCCGCGCGTTAACGTCTGTAGCCCTTTCCTTCTACTCGGGTACCTTCGTTTTAACCCCGGGGTACCTTCGTATTATATCTTGTGGTACCTTAGGTTTAAGTGGGGTACCTGTGGCCTACCCTAATATACGCTTCGGTACATGTGTCTACTTGTGTACACATACATACAAGCAAGCCTATACACATCAAAGAATGTACTTACATGTGTGTACACAATTACACACATGTGTGTGCGTGGGTATACGTACATGTACACAAGTACATGTCTACAGGTATAGAAATTTGTAGACATGTACAGACATGTGTGTACATGTACACATGTGTACATGTGTTAACATGTATGTACATGTACATGTGTACACACATGTACCTGTACCTGTGTACACATATGTACATGTGTAAACATGTATGTACATGTACATGTGTACACACATGTACCTGTACCTGTGTACACACATGTACATGTTTACAAATGTACACACATGGGCACATGTTTACACACATCTACATGTGTGCACATTGGTACATGTCTACTCATATATAAATGTACATGTTTACACATATATGAGTACACATGTACACACATGTCTACATCTGTTCAAAGGCATATAAATGTACATGTATGTGTACAAATGTATGGTTAGGCACAGTTACGAAGAAAAGTACGTCATAGGAACCCCAACTACTACGTTGGTACCCAAGCATAGGGAATGAAGGTACCCCGTGCGTAAGGCGAAGGTACCCAATATGAGGAATTACTAAGAAAAGTTAACGCGCGGACGTTAAAGTCAAACGCGCGAGCGTTAAAGCTGATAAAGCGACAACGGTCTTCTTCGGCCGAAACGTTCGCGCGTTAGAGACCAACGTCCGCGCCTTCACGTCGGTTCCCCTTACCCTCTACTGGGTACCTTCGTTTTGAAGCCGGGATACCTTCGTATTATATATTGAGGTACCTTTGTTTTAATTGGGGTACCTGTTGCCAACCCTAATATACGCTTCTGTGCATGTCCATACATGTGTACATGTGTAAACATGTATGTACATGTACATGTGTACACACATGTACCTTTACCTTTGTACATACATGTACATGTTTATACCTGTACACACATGGGAACATGTTTACACACATATACATGTGTGCACAGATACACATGTGAACATGTCTACTCATATATACATCTCCATGTTTACACATATACACATGTGTACATGTGTGTGCACGCATATATACATGTACATGTGCATTTATATATGAGTAGACATGTACCAATGTTTACACATGTATATGTGTATAAAAATGTGCCCATGTGTGTACATTTGTAAACATCTACATGTGTGTGCACAGGTACAGGTAAATGTGTGTACACATGTACATGTACGTGTACCCACGCACACAGGAAAATGTGTACTTGTGTGCACAAATGTAAGAACATTCTTTGATGTGTATAGGCTTGCTTGTATGTATTTGTACACATGTAAACACATGTACCGAAGCATATCTTAGGGTAGCCCACCGGTACCCCACTTAAACCTAAGGTAGCACAAGATATAATACGAAGGTACCCCGGGGTTAAAACGAAGGTACCCGAGTAGAAGGAAAGGGCTACAGACGTTAACGCGCAGACGTTGGTCTCTAACGCGCGAACGTTCCTGCCGAAGAAGAGAGCTGTCACACGCGCAATAATAACTTTCACGCTCGCGCGTTCGACATTAACGTCCGCGCGTTAACGTTTCCTAGTAATTCCTCATATTGGGTACCTTCGCCTTACGTGTGGGGTAGCTTCATTCCCTATCCTTGGGTACCCACGTATTAGTTGGGGTTCCTATGACATTGTCATCTGTTCACACGTGTTACTACATTTTTTGATGTGTATCGGCTGCTTTCATGTATTTGTACACATGTATGTACAAGCACAGGAGCGTAAATTAGTGTAGGACACAGGTACCCCATATATTAGTGGGGTACCCAAGGATATAATACGAAGGTACCCCTGTTTTAAAAGCGAAGGTACCTTGTAGAAGGAAAGTGGAAGAGACGTCAACGCGCGGACGTTGATCATGAACGCGCGAACGTTCCTGCCGAAGAAGACAGCTGTCGGACGCGCATTAATAGCTTTAACGCGCGCGCGTTGGACCTTAACGTCCGCGCGTTAATGTTTCCTAGTAATTCCTTATATATGGTACCTTCGCCTTACGTGTGGGGTAGCTTCATTCCCTATCCTTGGGTACCCACGTATTAGTTGGGGTTCCTATGACATTGTCATCTGTGCACACGTGTTATTACATTTTTTGATGTGTATCGGCTGCTTTCATGTATTTGTACACATGTATGTACAAGCACAGGTGCGTAAATTAGTGTAGAGCACAGGTACCCCCAAATATTAGTGGGGTACCCAAGGATATAATACGAAGGTACCCCTGTTTTAATAGCGAAGGTACCCTGTAGAAGGAAAGTGGAAGAGACGTCAACGCGCGGACGTTGATCATGAACGCGCGAACGTTCCTGCCGAAGAAGACAGCTGTCGGACGCGCATTAATAGCTTTAACGCGCGCGCGTTGGACCTTAACGTCCGCGCGTTAATGTTTCCTAGTAATTCCTTCTATATGGTACCTTCGCCTTACGTGTGGGGTACCGTCATGTTATTGTTGGGGTACCCACGTTTTATGTGGGGTACCTATGACGTACTTGTTTTCGTAATTGTCCTTACCGTAAGTTATCATTTGGGGGCACCTCTGGCTTGTTTGCTGATGTACCTTACAAATGTACACATGGACATTGTCATCTGTGTACACATTTACACATATGTATATGTGTACACATGTGCGTGTGTGTACGCACATGTGCCCATGTGTGTGCATGTGTACACGCTTACACATGTCAATATGAGCACACATGTACATGTGTGTACATTTGTACACATACATGTACATTTACATGCATTTGAACAGATGTAGACATGTGTGTACATGTGCACACATGTCCGTACATGTACACGTTAAGGAACATGTACTTGTGTACACATATATCATGTACATGTGTACACATGTACAGACCTGGGTACATGTGTGTTCTTGTTTGCAGACATGTAAGTACATTGTTTGGTGTGTACCGGCTTGCTTGTATGTATGTGTACACATGTATGTACATGCATAGACGCGTATATTATGGTTGGCCCCTGGTACCCCAATTAAAACTAAGGTACTGCACTATATAATACGAAGGTACCCCGGTTTCAAAACGAAGGTACCCGGTAGAGGGTGAGGGGAACAGAAGTGAACGCGCGGACGTTAGTCTTTAACGCGCGAACGTTCTGGCCGAAGAAGATCGTTGCCGCTTTATTAGCTTTAACGCTCGCGCGTTTAACTTTAACGTCCGCGCGTTAACTTTTCTTAGTAATTCCTCATATTGGGTACCTTCGCCTTACGTATGGGGTACCTTCATTCCCTATGCGTGGGTATCCACGTATTAGTTGGGGTACCTATGACGTACTTGGCATGTGTACACATGTCTGTACGTGTACCCACGCACACACATATATACCTGCGTTTATATGTGTGTGTGTTCCTGTTTGCACACTTGTAAGTACATTTTTTGTTGTGTATCGGCTGCTTGTATGTATTTGTACACATGTATGTACAAGCACAGACGCGCATATTAGGGTAGGCCACAGGTACCCCAGTTAAAACTAAGGTATCCATTGATATAATAAGAAGGTACCGCTGTGTTACAGGTAAGGTACCCCGTAGAAGGAAAGGGGCACAGACGTCAACGCGCGGACGTTTGTCTTTAACACCCGCACGTTCCAGATTAAGAGGACAACTGAAGCGCGCGCTTTCTGAAGGACCTTTCGCGCGCTATTGTATGGGGTACCTTCATATGTTTTTTTGGGTACCTGCGTTTTATGTGGGGTACCCATACAGTGCCTGGCTTCTTAATTGTGGCAACCGTAAGGCATTATTGGGGGGCACCTTTGGCTTTTTTCCTGATGTACCTTATAATTTTTTGAGGGGTGCCGTGGTCGTATTTCTTGGGTTACCTCGCTACAACTCTGTGCTATTGGTTCTCTCTTCATGGGGTCACGTTTTGGAAAACTTTGTACAGTACCTTGGGCTTAAGTCTGGGGTAGCATGGCCTTCTTTAGGGGGTACTCAGATTTGTATGTATTGAAGGTTCAAAAATACGTGCACATATCTTACATGAGTCACATTCATAACGTGACATGAATGTTATAAACTCTCACATCATTCAATACCTTTCCCATGATTTCTAGACACATTATTATATCATAAAAATATAATATTTTCATACAGCAAGTCGCTGTTTCATCAGGGTTAGGTCCCATGTGTAATCGGAACATGGCGATTAAGCATGCGATTAATCTATTGATTTGTACGACTAATCGTGCGGCCGTATGTATTATTTGTATGCGCACAAGCGAGGGTTTATGTTTGGGTGTATAAATAGAGGGTTTCGCTCCACTTCGTACTCACGAGTAATCTAGGGTTTCCTACGCATGGGTCCCCTTATTCCACTGTTCTCCTGCTGCCTCTCGCCTCCAAATCACGATTAATCTACGGTATACGCACTTCCTGTTTCTTCCAGGGTTCTCCAAGTCTGTATACTCTCCAACTCAAGGCCAAATATACGGGGTTTACGGTTTGGCTCCACCAAGTTTCCACTGTGAGTTGTGTCGAACATTGTTTTGTTCTCTGTCATTTTCTCAAATCATGCCTGGAACAAAGAATTCTAGCATGCGCCATAAGAGGAGAAGGGATAGGACTCCTGCACCTGCAAGTCCCTCATTATCTTCCGGCTCTCATTACAGCCCTTCTGAGACAGAGGAACCCAATCCCTCTCAGTCTACCATCCACAGGGAGCCTTATTCTCCTGATAATTCATCGTCTGCACCTTCTGAAGCCGAGCAGATTCGGCAGCGACCCTTGATTGTTGAGAAACCGGTTCTTAGATCATGTTTAGAACCATATGGTATTGTACAGATTCTGGAAGCTGTTGGTTGGTCCGGCATTCTAGATTGGGGGGATGCTGCCAACTCCTCGACTGTTGCTCAACTTTATGCCGGATCCCGTAACTTGTCCACCCCTCCTTTTCGTGAGCCTGCATTTGAGATCAAAGTGGCAGACTCTACATATACTGTCACACCTGACTTGATAAGTGATCTAATGGGTATACCTAGATCAGAGATCCGTTTCCTGAACCCACCAACGCAAGAGGAACTTGCTGAGGCCACTCAATGTCTGTGTGGGATTGATGCACCATGGAAAAAGACTGTGCTTCAAGCTAATCAGCTCTTCCCTGCGTATAGAATACTCCATCTCATCTTCACATTCAATGTCTATCCTAGGTGCGGTAATAAGTTCGAGCTGACCAAGCCCATGGTCTTCCTTCTCTACCGTCTCATTACTCGGACGCGCCTTTGTCTGCCCACATTCATTTGCAGACATATATGTCAAGTTGTCCATTCATCTCGTCCCAGAGCCCTTCCGTTTGCCTATCTTATGACCAGGATTGGGATGAGGTTTGGTTTACGTGGACCTCCTGATTCCATGGTTATTTCAAGGCAATTTTCACAGATGAATCTAAATCAAATGCAACTTGCACCTTTGCACCACCACTGTCACGCGGCTCAGAGATCCGAAGAATCAATGGCGCACCAACAGCAGCCACAACAAAGAGAGGAAGCAGAGCCAGCACAACCTTCGTCATCACATCCTCGTCCACCCACTTCTCAACCCAGCTCTTTCAAGACATATTCACGACGTGGACCGTCGTCAGAAGCCTTTCGTAGGCTTAGCCAAGATGTTGGAGAGATTCGAGAGGATTTTGGCAGTCTACGACGTGATTTTGGAATGTTTCAGGAATCTATCACTCATGAAGTTGGTGGACTAAAGAAGCTGGTCAAGAAAGCCGTGAAGATAGTGACTCATCTCTTCACTTGCTCCACTCAGCAGACTCCATCCCTCCCACCACTTCCCGGGTCTGATGACGATGACATTGCACCATAGTGTGCTGATTTTAGACGTACTTCTATGTTTTGGATATAAATGTCTTTATCTCAACGCAACTCAGATGTGTAGAATGTACTCATTTCCCATAGTAAAAGTATTCGTAATTACAGCATCATAATCCTCTGTTGTTTCCATTTGATATAACTTTGTCCATCAATCTACTCCGAATCAGTTCCTTCTTTGAAAAGATGATTGGCGGTGCACCGTAGGCCTCATTTGGGGGCTACCTAAGGCATCATTGGGGGGATTCCTTGAGGACAAGGGCATAATTACAGGGAACAAAGTGGTACGTTAGGAAGTAGGAAGAATTTCCTTATAACGCGCGGACGTTACGAACCAACGTTCGCGCGTTGAAATCTCAATCACCAATTCGTACTGCAACGTTCGGGCGTTGATATCCCAGGTACGCGCGTCATGCTATTTGTGCAGAGGGTACCTTGCGCTTATTTGTGGGGTACCTAAAGCATGATTGTGGGTACCTAACGCGTAATCTACGGTACCTAAGGTCCAGATGGGTGGGTTCTTATTGTTGTTTCAGGGGATACCTTAACTCTTCAGTTGGGGTGTACAAAATTTATATATTGGGGGGTTTTGGGAGCCATTATGGGTGGCGCCTAAGGGTTGATGTTGGATGTACCTGTGTTATTAATGGGGGAACCTTATTTTTATTTGGGATGTACTTGCAAGAGGAACAGCAAGAAGCTCTGAAAATATTAACCAATTAACAGAACTAAATAATTAACTCAAAATTGCGATTCTCATTCCACTGGAAGTATACATTTGGTACATACACATCCTTGTACAATTAGAAAAAATGAACACTTACATTGCACTACAAGAACAATATAATTACAGGACTAACACTGTCAACACATTCAATACACACAATTCACTCCCCCTTTCTTGTCGTACCAATATACAAAAGAATCACAAATCTCCAGGGAAATGATCTAAATCTCCTTCTTGACGATATACGCTCCCATCTCGACTATAAACTCCTGGAGATCTCCCTACAGTAGAACTTGAACAGGAGCCAAATTGATTCTGGCCAACAGTATTGCTTGAGTTGGATTCTTGGAATATGTTTGGACTCATTGATTCCTGTCATTAATGGAATGTCATTGCAAAGCATTGAAAGTCTTCAAAAAGTATTGAAGAGTAGGATCTTCTAGAAAATATACCCGCAGTAGCTGTGTGTAAGTACCAGGTTGTTGGAATGGAGACAAAATTGCATATTCAGCCATAGGATATGTTCTCGATTGCATTCCCGTCACCACTCCATCTGTTCGAAACTGATGAGAGGCCTATGGAATACATAAAATTCATAAAAAATAAGAAATCCCCCATAAAACCATAATCATGATATGATAAAACAAATACATTAGTATGAGGTAAGTATTATACCATTGTCTCACTCCATCCAGAGCTTTGACTTGCATATTGTGTTTGTGGTGGAGTTTGAGTCTGAATTGTATTTGCCGTTTGAGCTGGTCTGTCATGGTTCCTCTTGCTCTTTGGAGCCCTTTCTGAAAAATGTTTTGGTCGACGTCCACTACGACCTCGACCCGGCTTCCTCTTCAGTCCAGCAACGGTGATTTGGATATTTTCAGATAAATTCTCTCCTTCATTCACATCCACTGTGCTCGGAGGCTTGGTCTTCAGCACATTTCCAACTTCAGTCATTAAAATGGCCAGCCCATTCGCAGCACATTCATATGCCTCGAAAGTTTCGGCAGCAATTGCTGATAATTTAACGGCATTATGGCAAAGTTCTCTGTACCGTTTAACCAAGGACAGCTTTGCCACTTCCTCATCTGACATACGACTATAACTTGGGCTGCAACCCTTTGCATCCTTTGTCCACCGCTTTAATATGTATTGACTTGGGATCCTCTTAATATTTCGCATGTCAAGTACTTTGAGTGCATGGCTACACAAAATCCCAACAAATTCAAACTTACGGCAACTGCATTTCAACATATCATCCTCAGTGTTAACTGTAACAACATGCCCTCGAGGATTATCAAATAAGCTAACTTTATAGATTTTGGATGTCTCAGTATGTGAAGTCTCATTAACAACAAGATTCTGAGCTTTTGCATATTCCGATTGAAAAATCTCAAACAGCTTCGGTGTGTATACCTCCCTTCCATGCTTTAATATGATGATTTCCGCCATCATTCTTGGAATACGCTGGCTCATATTATAATTGTCTTCCTGTTCCTTGTAACGGATATCATCCAAAAGCCTTGCAAAATGCTGGAAAAAACACGAGACGTCCATGTTGTACTTCGTGTATTTCTTTAACCGGCTGTTGAAGCTTTCACTCAGTTGGGTGCTCTTCATGTCAGCACAAAATGTAGTTCTTCCATATACAAGGGCCCATTTCTCCTTTATCTTAAATATGCCCTTCAGCCACTCATTGTCTTGGAGATCGTATTTTTGAATCATTGCATCCCACGCTTCCAAGAACTCAGCCTCTTCCTCGTAATCATATATACACCGATTGAAATCAGATGAAAAGGAGGTTCTCGTTTGGAATATGTGACCGAGATGCTTCAATGAATTTTGGTGCAAATGCCATACACATAACCGATGATACGTGTTCGGCAAAACAAAAGCAATTGCAGCTGACATAGCTGCATCTTGGTCTGTCAAGATGGTAACTGGCCCTTTCCCATTCATTGCCTTTATAAATGTTTCAAACAACCAAACAAAGGATGCCTTCGTCTCATCATAAAGCATTGCGGCTCCGAACACTACCATTCGTCTGTGATGGTTGACTCCAACCAATGGTGCAAATGGCCTTTGAGCTTCGTTTGTCCTATAAGTTGTATCAAAACAAACAACATCTCCAAAATTATTGTAGTCTTCTTGCATCTTCCGATCAGCCCAGAAAAAGTTTGTTATTTCATTGTTCTCATCAACTTGTACAGCATAAAAGAAAGACGGATCGTCAATCAGTTGTCCTTCAAAATAAATTAATAACCTTGATCCGTCTCCTACTTTCATTGCTCTCCGTCTGTCACGAATCTGGTTCTTATGGTCTATTGGTAGGAAGCCCAAATTCTCTCTTCCGCCGGCTTCTCTACCCATGAACTCAAAAGCATGCTTTGGTCGTATGCCACTGCTTTCTGCTAATACAATTTCTGCTAATTGCGCCTCTGTAACTTTCCTCTGTGAAGGTAGCATGTGGACCTTACTTGGGGTAACAACCTCATGATTATGCTCGTCCTCAAAGCTCGCTACAAAATACATGCCATTGTCTTGAGCTTTCACACTCATGTGTGCCAAACAACCCGTACGTGTTTCCTTTCTAGGGTTCTTCACATCTTTATCCCGTTTGTCTATTCCCTTCTTCCCTTCTTTATAGCAACAAAACTTCCTACACAACTCCTTACCATCTTTCCGACTTTTCCAGCTCGTACTCTTTCGAATACTGAAGCCCTTCTGTGCTGCATAAGCATTGTAAAATCTATACGCTTCATCGGTAGATGGGAACTCCATTCCCACGGATGGCCTAAAATTTTGAGTATGCCCTTCGCCGTCATCGAACCTTAGTGATCTTACAACTCTAGGCACTGTATTTATATCCGCTATATCATCACTAACCTCATCTCCACTTAATTGCTCACTTCCACTTGTACAAATGACTTGCTCCATTTGTCCCTACAACATAAAACAGATATTCCACTTAGAATATCATACTAATAACAATATATAGTACCCATGAACATCACAGGGTAACCATTCTCTTCAACCATGTGCCAAGTTGGTGTATTTTGACGGCTTATTACAAAACTTGAGTACGTCGGAATAATTTCTTAGTACCTACACACATGGTACCTACGAATTATTTTTACGGTACGCCAAGGGTACGAAGGTGGTACATAAGTTTTGGACCTTCTTCATTCCCATAGGTTTGGTTAAAATAAGATAGAATATACTGGCAACAAATAAAGTCAAAAAAAAGACAAAACATGTCCGCGCGATTAGCCCAGAGATTAATCGTGAGATCCGCGATTAGCATCCACGACTAATCGCCCAGTCAAGATTAGGTCTCGCGATTAATCTCAAGATTAATCGCGACTGTCCCGATTAACTCTCCAGAGAACATGAAGTCTCTGTTTCATCACGATTAAATCCCAGGATTAATCGGTGCCAGACGATTTGGGATACCTACGACAATTTCTTGGGTACCTATGCCTTATTTTGGCTTAATTGGGGGTACCTAGGGCATTATTGGCGGTTTTTTGGTGGGCACCTACAGGTTCTTATGGTGTGTACCTAGGCTTAATTGTGGTGAACCTCACATTTTTTCGGTGGGTACCTAAGGCTTGTTCGGGGGTGGTAATGGCTTATTTGACAGCTGTTTATTTCTGGGCGTACCCTGTCGATGTGTGGCGGCGCGGCATTGTTCGCCCGACCATCATTTCAATTTATTTAAGGTTCCACCATCTTCGGCGGTTGACATTAATGGAAAAGGCCAAAAATCTGTTTATGTACCTGGTTTACATTGGTTGTTGGAGTCTTAAATAGAAACCCATAATGGTGGAGTGAGTGGTGGTCCCTTCTTCTTTAACACTTGGAAGTGGAACTGTGGTAGCTGCCTTCCTTTTCTTCGAAGTGAGAGTAAAGACAGCACCTTTCCCGCCAATGTCGGAGTAAACACAGAAATGTCTGAGTAAGAACGGAGAAAGTTCGGACGTGGACAAGATTATAAGTTAAATAATATAAATGTTTCGCGCGTTTTCGTCTTGCCGAGGAGAGAGCCGAGGAGAGTTTTAATAGTTTTTTAAGCGTTTGGATCAAAATTACCAGAATAACCTTCGCTTATTCTGGTCCGTTGGATTGCGCTTCACAGAGGATGCCTTTGCTTCACAGGCAATGCGCTTCACAGAGGATCCGCGCGCAGCTTCGTGAACAACCAAACTTATCCAAAATATTTCTCGCTTGGGATTATTTTTGTAGTTGGTCTTGGGCTGCCATCTCAAGAGAACAGAACACGTGAAAGCTTTGACATATATCCGAATTAGTGCTGGCAGTTTCGACCCGTGACCCGCCAACCCGCCCGAACCCGCCTGCTCTAATGTGGGTTAAGGTTAGATATCTGAACCCGTGGGTCGGGTTCGGGTTTGAAATTCGTTCGGGTTTACCCTTTCAACCCGACGGGTTATAACTATAAGTTTATAAGCAAATGCAATATTCAAAAACTGAAAACCCTAAGTTTGTTGACTTTGTTCGTCACTTTCTCTGGTCTCTCCTCTCTGCAATGGCTGCCAGCCTGCCGCTCATGCCTCAAGTAACCTGTGCATTTCATCTCCACGAATCCAGACGAAATTAATCTCGAACCAGAAACACAGAGCACCGAATCTAACGAGGCTTCATCATCATCCACTTCAACCGAATCTTTCTTTTCAAGATCCGTAATAGATCCGTCTTCCTTGAACACGGGAGAGTTGATCTTTGTTGGATCTTTTTCACGAGGAAACACATCACAGATGCAATAATTTGGAACTAGGGATTCGGGGTTCTGATGATAACTGTTGGATCGAATCTCTTCCATGGACTCTAACACTTTTTGATCCTTCGAAAACACAAAGATCTTTAACTTTTAGAAATGGCCAAACGAGCTTGTTGTGTTGGAGCTTTCGGGTAAGATGAGAAGACGAATTTTCTTCTTTTTCTTGCTTATTTCCTTTCTTTTTTCGTAAAGTCTCTGAGAACATTCAAATTTCAAACCCGTTTATTAAACGATGGGCGGATGGATGGAATTGTTTTGGCTGGAAACGATGGAATCATGGATGGAATTGTTTGTGGGCTGGAAAGGATGGAACCATGGATGGAATTGTTTGGGCTGGAAACGATGTGGGCTGGAAGCCTGGAAAGGATGGATGGAATTGTTTTTTGAATGGATGGAATTGTTTGGGCTGGAAACGATGTGGGTTGGAAGCCTGGAAAGGATGGATGAAATTGTTTTTTGAATATTGAATTCAGCATTTTATAAACGGGTTGGTGGGTTTAAACGGGTTAGGGCGGGTTGGGTTAGGGTTGGCATATCCTAACCCGTTTATTAAATGGGCGGGTTCAGGTTGAGCACTAACCTGTTAACCCCCCATACCAACCCGACCTGAAACCGCCCGAACCCGACCCACTGCCACCCCTATATCCGATACCCTTACCCATGTCTTGTAGCGTTCATCTATAGTTGACCCCCTGTAAGACCTTTGTATACAACTTTATTTCCGCTTTTTACAGGATTGTTTAAAAATTTACACTTGTCCCATTCACAGTACACATGGCATGATCCCATTATGGACTTCACATAAGGTTGTAGATAAAGGTAAGCAAATCATCTGCCATGCTTCCCTGATTTGCTCCCTAATGTAGCCATGAGATGTTGCCATGTGGAGCATCTCATGGCCAATGTTTTTTTCATATAGAGTCCACCTAAAACATTTACAACATTCAAAAAAGACTGACTGTGAGATGCTCTATATGGCAGCATCCCACGGCCACTTCAAGGAACAAAACAGGGAAACATGGCAGATAAAGGTCCAACAATATCTCAACTGGTCAGATATGGGTACTTTGGGTCGTGTAAAATGTCTATGTAACATAGATCTTAGATATAGTTCATTGCTTCTATGTGCACTACTGGATTAGTGATGTTTTGTATTGTTGTATCTTTTGGGCATTGCCAGTTTCAAGCCCCGGTAAAAAATAAGGTTTAGAATGGAATTTTAGAGCTACAATTTGGAGAGTCGATCACATAAAAGTTAAAAAGTTTGAAATGTCATAGCTAATAAAGATAAATACTAGAACTGCTAATTCTTGGAGCCTATGGTTTGAGAAGGCATCTCATCAGCTTAAAATCAGATGGATGTTTGTTGACCTTTTGCTTCCAGAAAGATTTTGGATAAGTTTGGTTGTATTCCTATTCCTTGTCCCTTTCCAAGTTCTTAAAGGAAACCTGTTTACACCTGCCGTAGCCCAACGGTAAACTTGAATATTATGTGGCTATAAGTATCCCTCAATTTATGGAAGTGGGGTTTGTTAAGAAACCCCCCTTTACGTAGGAGGTTGGCCACAAGATAGGATTCTCTAAAAGAATATGGGAAGTGGGGTCTCCCACTTTCTATAAGCGTGAGTGGTTTGTGTAAAGTTGGGGTTCAACTTCCTAAGAGTAGGTAGTTGGGAGACTCTGTGATCAAGTCAAACAGCTTATAAATAGGGACCTGCAGACAAGGGAAAGGGATCCCTCGATCAACACAAAACTACATTAGTTATTTCGGTCTCCTCAAACCTCTTATTCGGTCTTCTCAGACCACCCTACTCTCATGCTATCCTCATAGCATGAAGAGCATGAAGTAGTCTATCCTCCTGTTACTTCCTGTCGTAACAACATATGGAGATCCCCCTTACTCATAAACAAGGCTAAGAAGATACGCCCTTCTCCGATACAGCGAGGTACTATCTTAAGATACGCCCTACTCTGATCATGGTTAGGTACAATCTCGCTTACCCCTTCAAGCAAGGCTAAGGGCAGTCACGATGTACACCCCGGAACCAATAATCTTCAAGGCGGCCCCCGATCTCTTCTCTCTATACTCCAATCATGGCTATAGGGAAACAGGCGGCATGTACCGAGATTTTGTTGGTTTTTTTTTTACCCTTTCTTGATTTTCATCACCATCCATCCTTGAAACAGCCGTCATCTCACACGGCCCTCTTAGCAATCGCCAGATCAGAAGTCTTCCAATCTACAGACGGCCGGGGTCGTATCTAAACTGCAACCCGTCTGGTTTTGCGTACGAACGGCACCGGAGTTAAAAGCTTCCGACTCCTTCCTTGCATCGGCACAAATGCTGGCACGCCCGCGCACTCATGCGTCCCAGAACCGAGCTAGAAATGATAACAACGAAACCTGTACTTGTACTAACTAGTCCTAAACTAAGTACATCTTAAAAACTAAAAAAAAACTAACAACTTAAAAATCTTAATTATTGTAAATAAGAGATTTGGATGCTGTAATTATTGATGGAAGGGAGCTGGTATAACAGGTTTACAGTTAATTCTTTGTAAAACCTGGTCTCTTTCAAGCTCACTTGTTTCAATTTCTTAGGAAACTCTTAAGGGACGATCTTGTTTTTTGGAATCTCGAATGGCAAGTTTGTGAAACTTTTATATACAACTTTGGGAGTTCTGAGAGATTATATGTGTCATAGCTATTGTGATATCCCGATTCCACATTGGAAACGGATGAATACTAGGTATGGCATAAGAGTCAGGGAAAACACTTAATCAAGCGAAGCGCCTTTGAAGACAAAACCGTGCGGGTTTAGGCCCAAAGCGGACAATACCTTGCTGGGTTGAGTCATTACAGCTATGGAGATATTCAATCATATTGTGTGTCATTGTAAAATGTCTAATCCATGCAATTGTGTTGGGTTTATGTAGAAACAGTTAGAGAAGGCAGAGAGAATGATGTGATCAGCTTGTTGGCTGATGAGGATTTCAATTGTCACATCTATTAGGAATTAGGACCTCTTGCTAGGTTAGTTTTTATACATTGATGCAATTGCTAGACATATGATGGACTTTTTATTCAATTATATTTGAGATAGGAAAGTTTTGTTACTTGCAACATATCTGATTTTAGTGCTGAATAATCAATTGATTTTGTACAGATCGAACCTTGAACACACAAACCACTTGCAACTATTCTTCTTCTCAAGGCTAGTCAAGAAATTTTCAATCACAATTCATAGAAGAGAGAGAGAGAGATTAACCAACAAAAATTTTCAGGGCAAATACCGAACAGAGCATCTGGGATCAGCTCTAAAATTAATTACTGGGCCTTCTTCATCAATCTACTGATTAAAATCTGAGATCAGCGAGCCTAGAGCAAAGCTTTTCCACTTCTCAATTAACAAGAATAATCCAACCCATTTTAGATAAATGCATAGCATTCCACCTGGCCAAGAGATGAAGAGTAGTGTCGTAAGTCAAGGTGAGAGATTTAAAGAATGAAGGGTGTGAAGGACACTCCGGAGGGCTCGAATCTCAAACAGTTAAAAAGACTCTCCTAAGCGACTTTAGACCTGTAATAGCATTTATCTTAAAATAAATTCTTGCTTTGAAAATGCTGGATTGCACTGGGACTGAACATCGATGGCGGATTCTAAATCTTTCTGTTTTCATTGCATTTGCACCACATTGTAACGTTCGGTTTTAGTTTCATGCTGAGACAGCTACGGAACGTGCACGCGTCCCAGTAAACGGAGAAAGAAGACAAATCTGTGGTCAATTTGTCACATTTCCCCATTCATCATTTTACATATTTACCCTTCTCATTTCACACAAATTACCTACTCTCGCGATAGGCTTGCTGAGCCGTGTTTCTTTCACATGCAAACACCACATGTAAAAGCTTTATATTTTCACATAATGGTTGTTGGGATAACTGATAAATGATCAAATTGCAGATGTCACCCCAGGGGAGGTTTGTGCAATTTTATCTTAACAATATAAATTTCCGTAATCATATGTTCATCATCGAAACAATCTAAGAAATTCAATTTAAAATTCCTTCTGTTTTTTTTCCTCCCTCTTTACGTTTGTCTTCAGATTTTCTCGTTTTTAATGCTTCATCAGGGTCTCGAAATGGATGCCTCTCTCCCTCTCTCTCTCTCTCTCTCTCTTCTTTGCCCTAAACACGCTGGCTCATCATTTCCTACATAAGCCACTCATTCTCAACAGTGTCTGCAGCTCGAGTTTGATAGAGGCTTCGTCTTGCTTGCTCTGTATCTTTATCTTTCTTGGAAATCTTTTTGTTGCTTTTGATGTTTGATAACAAAACTCCTCCGTTGAAGCGGTAATCTCTGAGAAACCTCTGTTCTCGCTTTTGATGAGGATTTGTTGAATGTGGAAAGCTTCCTTAGGTCCCACGATGGCAACTAGTTTGGAATGTGCAGCTTTGGGTCTTCAATGTGCAGAAGACAACAGCAACGTCATGTGCTTTCCGGATGTTGATTATGAGAATGGGAAAAATAATCAAAACCGTTATATAAACCGGGGCTTTAATGAGTGGTTTCATATAATGGTTGAGAGGGAGCAGGAGTACTTGCCCAGCGATGATTACCTGAAGAGATTGCGGAGTGGGGATATGGATTTGGGGGTTAGAAAGGAGGCCGTTGACTGGATTTGGAAGGTGGGTCGACAGGTTTCTGCAATGGCCATTTTTGTTTTGTTTGATGGTTTCTTTTGAAGGGGGTTTTGGTTTCTGCGAATTAGTTTTGCTTGTCCCACATTTTGGGATTAACGTGGGTTGTCTTCAATTCTTTCGTATTTTCCCCTCTTCAAATTTTCTGATTAGCTTTGGTTTTCTTATTTAGTACGAAGTAACATCTGATATGGGTTTTGGTTATTCTCTTTATATGATCACTTTCCATGATTATCATGGTGGATCTTGATATGCTAGTGATGTTTATTCTTGTATTTTTCCTGTCTTTGCTTGGTGTCACCTACCTCCTTCTCTGAAACAGGTTTGGGTTTCCCTTTTGTCATCTTATTTATAACTGTTTGCTGAATTTGGTTTTTGGTTCCTTCTTCTGGTCAATGTTATTGTTGGGATGATCTTTATAACAGTTTCTGAAATAAGCAATGGCTTCTTGCTGGGTTTTTGAGTTTCCTGTATCAGAAAGAATAAATTTTCTGTTTTATCTCTTACCAGGTTCATGCACATTACAGGTTTGGACCTTTGAGTGCCTACCTATCTCTAAACTACTTGGATCGTTTCCTTTCGTCTCTTGAGTTACCAGTAAGTTGAGAAAGTAACCCAAGAAAAGTTGTTTCTTAATTATCTGCCGTGTTCCATGCCATTGCTGATGTTTCCTTTTCTTGTCCTTTGTTTGTCTTCATTGGGTGTAGAGAATCAAAGCTTGGATGATGCAGTTGTTAGCTGTAGCATGTTTATCTCTAGCAGCCAAAATGGAAGAAACTGAAGTGCCTCTATCTCTAGACTTTCAGGTGACAAAAATGTAGATCAAATGATTTTGATATGTACCATCATCGGTGCAAATTGAAATTTCCAATTAATTCTTATTGCCGGTTCATATTACCAGGTTGGCGAATCAAAATTTGTGTTTGAAGCTAGAACTATAAAGAGAATGGAGCTTCTGGTGTTGAGTACCTTGAAGTGGAAAATGCAAGCTATTACTCCTTTCTCCTTCATAGATTACTTTCTTCAAAAGATCAACAATGATCAGTGCCCTCAAAGAGTGTTAATCTCTCAATCAATCCAAATCATATCAAGCACAATTAGAGGTCTTAATTTCTTGCTCTGCTGATATCTTTTCTGGGAAAAGTAACAATGGAAATATGAATTAGATGAGGTCTGAATCTTCTGATCCAGTGTTGATTGGAATTGAATGCAGACATTGGCTTCTTGGAGTTTCGGCCTTCGGAGATTGCCGCCGCAGTGGCAATATATGTCACTGGAAAGACTGAACAAATAGATCAGACTAAGAAAGCTTTATCTTGTTTAAGCCTGCATGTAGATGAGGTAAGATCGGTGGTTGATCCCCCTGAAAACCGAAAGAGGGATCGATGTTACTGCTGTTCCATTCTATTATTTTGAGTATGGCATTAGAAAATTTGATTAGTTTAAGAACTGGGTTTTCCGTTTTGGTTTTGCAGAAGGGAGTATTGAAGTGCCTTGAACTGATCCAGGATGCGTCATTGAATGGTGCATCTGTGAAGCTTTCAAGTGTCCCGGTTCCTTTGGTACCCCAAAGCCCAATTGGGGTGCTGGAGGCTGCTTGTTTCAGCTATAAAAGTGATGAATTAACAGCAGGGTCGTGTGCAAGTTTACCTCATACTAGTCCACGGACTAAGAGGAGGAAACTAAGTACAGCATCTGAAGTAGACTTCAAGTGAGGAGAGTTGGGGTCCTTCTCACTTCTCAGCTAATTCCAGCAAATTTGGTTTGGTTGAACGGGGAGGTCTGGGGATGGTTTTTGAGGCTGTTCCAAAATAAATTTGAGCGGAGTAAAATAGATTAAAAAGAGACAAAATAGAAATGGAGTCGGCACTTACGGATACTGGAGTGTCTGGTTATGGGGATGGAGTCAGAACTTCGATGCCTTTGCCATGAGAAAAGCTCTACAGAAGAAGGCATGCGAAATCATGGTCCCGTCTTGTAGCTGTCATCTTTAAGCAACATAAAAATTGAAAAATAAGAAAAGTATTAAAAGAATAAACAAGGGAAGTGGGTTTTTTTCAATTGAGATAATTATTGACAAAAGGGTTTTGGCATTTTCATTATTCAGATCTAAGCGATCTTCTTTGTTTTGACCGTCTTCATGGACTCGGGAGCCTGATAAAGAGGGCTTAAAAAGTCATGTGAGAATTATAGTCTGCTTGCATCTTCTTTGTGACCGTTTACTCTGTGTTTTAAGCCGTTCATTTGACAATTCATACCATCGAAATTAGGCTTTACAGTAAGAGTGGTGACCTGCTTAAAGTCTTAGTACAGTACTGAGAGAGTCTGCTGCTTCTTCCTGGATCTGACCATGAATGCACCCATTAGAAGCTAGCAAATTCTGCTAGTAACTCCATAGCAGTGTTTTCAATTTTGCGAATCACGAAATGACTCGAGAAATCCCAGTTTCCCCAATTTTTTTTTTAATTTCACAAAATTTCGACCAAATATCATCAAATGTCATGAAGTCACTGTGTTCTTCTCATTTCTTGGCATTCTTGCTTCAAACTTGTTTAGTTTTGGGGATTTTGACAACATCTCTTCTCCGCATTTCTTTTGTATATGACCTTGTTGATTAGTTTTAGTTCATTTCTTTTGATTTTCAATATCCATTATGAATTAAATGACTTATACAATACATTTTATGCTTTTCTTTTTATTTTTTTAGGGATGTTTAAGATTTATTTGACACCCATTTATGAATTATAAATAAACTCAACAAAAAAAGAAAACAAGAAAAGCATATGTTTTCACATTTTCCATCACTCGAGAAATCCAGTGAAATTTTCCTAAATTTCATGCCAGCAATGGGGAATCAAAATCCTCGCTCTAGAGAAAGGAAAAATCGCAAATAGTTTTTAAGTAAATTAGCACAAAATTAGGTAACCAGGCAAAATCCACAACACTTCTTGTGAGTCATCTTGTTGCCTAGGGTAACATCTCAACACAATCTTGAACTTGATTTCGACTAATAAGAACAATGATATCCATTAGACCATGTTGAGCTCATATATGCGCTTTCACTTTAACCTTTCAAAGGATTGTGGCATGTGGAGCTCCTCAATTTTTTTTAGTACACATGGCATGATACTATAGATTCTCCAAATAAAAGTGTAGATTGGAGCTTCACAATATCTCAAATTCTGATTCTAGTATTCTACTGGCAAAGAAGTGGACAAATAAAACCTTTGTATTTCTCGCGTTTCGGAACTTATGCTCTGAGGCTCACTAAACCAAAACCATTTCTTGTAGAGTCAAAATCTGGTGGTTCCGTAAAACTACCGATTGTGATGGAATTTGAATATATGGGCCCCTCTTAACATGAACATCCATCCGTGCATTTCACGCTAGCACCTCAGAGTAGGGTTGTCAATGGGTCGGATAAAGATCCGAATCCGATCCGAATTCGACCCGATTATCCGAATATGGATCTTAGCTTTAGATCTGATTATCCGAATAAGATCCGATTATCCGAATCCGATTATATTTGGATTCAAATATGGTATTGCACATATTCGACCCGATAAAAGATTCGACCGTTTATTTTTGTATATATATTATGTTTTTTTAGGCCTTTTAAAGTCTTTTTATATATTAGTATAGAAAGAATGAAGGTTTCATATAATATTCATTGATTTAATGTCATAGTATAAGACAAATATGAATTAATACATCCTTATTTGATCCAAAACCTCCTATTTTGAAACCTTTTTTGCTCTGAAATTCCATTGTCCAGAACAAGCCGGTTGTTCTAAGTTCCGGGGTACGGTTTTTTTGTTAGTCGCTCAATACCTACTATTGCGTGGTGCTTCAAATTTAACGTTCAAACCCATTTCTCATTTAAATCCCTCTCTGACTTCGATCCGAATCCGATCCGAATTCGATCCGAATCCGAAATTGGCGAATTCGAATATAAGATTTAGATCCGTGGTTTGAATACGGATCTGAAATCTAAGATCCGAAAACATTCGGATTCAAATATGAATATACATATATCCGACCGTATCCGATCCGTTGATAGCCCTACCTCAGAGTAGCTCCAGCTTTCCATTAAACATAAGGAGGTGCTCTTTATGGGAAAAAATGATAAATAAATAAAAGAAGAAGTGTGACACGTGTCATGAATATAACGGCCATGGCCATGCGGACACGTAAATATATTCCCTCGCTTCGTAGAAACTTCTCTCTCTGGCCACCACCTCGCGTGCTGGTACCAGGCATTTATCAATTATTTGACTGGGGTCACTCCTCTCGCTTTCATCGATGGAAGAGCCACGCGTGCACCGAGTCACGAGCCACGTGTAGGATCCCAATATCCTCGATCTGGTTCGTAGTAAACTCTCCTTTCCCCCCCTTATGATTGTCTCATCTTTTTCTCTCTGACACTCGATCTCGAGGTACGTCCTCAATCTTTCTACGTCGTACCTCAAGTACTATTTTTTACTCAAAAAGACCAGGGCTTATGTCCGTAGGATTGATGGTTGGTGAAATTATATTAAAATCAAGGGTCTATAAAAGCAGGATTATTAGGGAACTTAGATGGTAATGCTGCTGCGCCTCTCGAGACAAGACCTCGCCCTGCCAACCCCAGCGGCTAAGACGGCTTGGTTCCATCGGGACGAGCGTTTGGAAGCGTGAGTCCGCGTGTGTAACTTTTTTCAAAAATCTTCTGAGCCAAGAGATTTGGTGGTCGGACCCGGTAGATTTATTTCCTATAATAAATAAATAGAGTCAGTCTGACCCGTCGAGCATCCCAATTCCCAACTTCGCAGGAGGGCTTGATCGGCATGTGGAAAATATCTGTTGTAATTCCTAAAATACCCAATTTTCTCTTAAAAGCATTTAAAACAGTGGAAATGCTATACATAACAGTACCTAGCAATAACAATTTACAAAATAGGAAGACATTCCAAAATATTGCATTCCACAAAAAGAAAAAAGAGTAAAAAGTGCCTAAAGGTGTTCTATGACTCCTCTCATCACAAATTGAAATGCCTGCCCTTTTCAATCAAGTGGAGAAATGATGTGAAGCTGCCCACTTGACTTCACCATATTGATAAGCATCAATTAGAAACTCTTTTCAAACATATAACAACCCTTGATGCATGCATTCTATATTTTGTTGAATGAAATAAGTTTTGTGCAAAAATAATGCTTGGTTTAACATGTCTATCTTTCTTATGCTGCAAATGATTTCAGGGTTAAACTTAGGTGGCATTTGGTGGGCATTATATAATATATAATAATATTATTATATTATATTAGGTGTAATGTAATAATATTATTGTAACATTATATAATATAATATTATATTATAATTTATATTATAATATTGTTTATAATATAAAAATAATATATTAAAATATAATATATATTATATTATTATTTATGTTTTTTATTACATAAATTTATGTTTATTATAATATTACAATAAATTTATCATAATATTATAATTTAATATTATAGTAATATAATAATATTAATATATTATATACTATTATTATATTAATATAATAAATGGATATAATATGAAATATTAATATTATTATATTAAATATAATATACTAATATATTAATATATTTTAGTACATTAATATTATATTAATATATTAGATAGTAGAATCCAGCCTTAAAATCCCAACCAAACACACATTTTGGATTATAGAATCGGATTCTACGAGAATCCAAATTCTATAATGCCCACCAAACACCCCCTTAGTGTGTAGTATGTTTATTTGAACATATACTAGATGAGGCACGTGCACTCCTGCACGTAGTCTGCAATTAGCGTAGACTTTTGGATTGTAGGTTTTTACGGATAGTTATTGATAAAATAAAAAGTAGTTCTCTTTAAGATAGTAAAATCTTTTTAAAGATTTTGAAGGATTAATTATATGTTGCAATGAAAAAGGCGAGCCAGAATTTTGGAAATATTCCCTTGTACTTCATTTTTCGTATAGATATGTATAAATATCAAGTATTACGGGTCTCCAAATAAATTAGCTTCCAAGTAATAGCGAAATTAAATCCACCGGATTAAACTTAAAGAGGACCTACTTATTATTGTAATTATGCAAAGATTACCCACTTTCGATATGCCAAACAACTCAGTTTGCTTTAGCTAAAAAACAATGAGTAACCTCACTAGGCTAATGCTGTGCTGTTTAATTAATCCTAGCAATTCCCCTGTAGTTAATAAATTTGCCTTCAAAAACACATTTCTAAACCCATAATGAGAGTTGATTAATTTCCAACTTTCTTACAATTCAAGGGACTACAGAGTACACACCAACGTGCAACAACTATTCCTGAATGATGGCCATTACAACGTTTGGAAAGCTTCAGAGCACAAACCCAAAACAAAGAAAAGGAAAATTCTTCTAGGGCAGAAAGCTTGGTAACTCTTTCCTCATTGCACCCTGGTTGCTTATAAGCGTGTCTGTCACACGTGTATGATAATGTTGTATCCTCTTGTCAAACAATTGGGAGCAGAGATAGAATGCTTGGGAATAAATAATAATAAAAAGTTAAAAGTGAGATCAAATAAAAACTGTAATGAAAGTAGGTGGTGTGTCACGTTAAATAAGTTTGTGAGAGAATGGATTCCCCCTCTCTTTTTCTCTTCCATTCGTCTTTATTCTTTATGGGTGTTTTCAAGAATGAAAGCAAAGGCATCATCTTGGCTTTCCAAGCGTGGGTGGGTTTGTTGGAGAATCCACAATCAAATGACTCCATGGGCTCCATGTCCCACGCACCCCCACGAACTCAAAGCTCTGTTATTAATGTCCTGTCAAAAAATGCGTTCTTCCTTTTCCACTTGCTCCCTTTCATATTCGAATTTTGACAACTATTAAACAAGGTTTTGGACCTAAAAACTAAAAACAATGTTTTTTAGGGCCTAATATATGATAACTAAACACTGACTAAAATATGCAACTTTGTACAGTGACTCACATCCTGGATACAAATAAACAAATAAATGTCACGAAATTCACTATTTACATCAGGGGAATGCATATGCTATATGCATAGCAAATTTGAAGGAGAATTGAGGACGTTTTGGGAATTAAGATGTTAAGCAGCTTATTATTGATACATCCGGCATTAACAAATGGGTGGGTGGAGATAATTTAATAAAAAGTGAAGGGTATTTTTGGTATCAAATGTCAGCCAAAAAACAGGGTATTCACTTTATAATAGTAATCGATAAGTCGAACACTAAATCTACAGCCAGTATCATGTTAAACAACAAATAGACTTAACTTGTTTTTAATATGAAATGCGAGCGCCCTATCTTTGTCCTCCCATGTATTTTCCTGTACGAAATTATGCATATAGATAAGTGTTAAAGTTTCATAGTTAGGCCTTTAGTCTACATGGTTACACCAATATATTTATGAACTTAACCTTTTAATTGCACTCATTGTTTAAAAAAAATTATCAAATCAATACCCACTTGAAAAACTAGTCTTTATCCATTGTTTAAAAACATATTATCAAATCAATACCCACTTGATAAACTAGTCTTTATCATTAGATATAACAATGTTCATATGCACACACAAACATATTTTCTAAGAATTGAAGAAATATTATACATAAGTAGTTTACAGATGAGAGTAGTGATTCTCATTTTATGAGTTCAGGTGTTTTACGAACAAACCATCATTCATATTGTGGGATTAATTAACAAAGTGGTTTTAAGGTTGCTACCCAAAAAATTTAATAAAAAAAAAAGGAAGATAGGATTTAAGATTTAATAACTTAAGTTGCAGAGAATCCTTCCATGGTAGTGCAAGTGTGCAACAAATTGGCTGCATTTGGGGGGCTTTAATGCCACCAAAAGGACAGACCCTTGTGGGAGGGAAAGGCCTTATAAGGGGTTGTTTGGCACTTTTGTTCCCTCCACCCCAAGCAAGAGGGCATGACACTACATATTTTATAATGCAGATTATCTTATATTAAAATTTAAAACGTTTTATAATATAAAGTGAGGTAGATCTTCAACTCTGCTCGAAAGATACGTCACGAGCTATGGGGATCATGGAATCATGGTGATTTAAATATTAGAATCATGATTCCATGTATAAAGTGAAAATTTATATTATTATACCGAAAGAAAAGACCATTTATCATGCGTCTCGGATGATTTATACATGCCCATGGAATCATGTTCTGTATGTGGGCCCTTGTCATGCATGTGGTGTGAACTTTAGCTTCAAATCAATGGAAGCCAACCCCACGTCCGTATCATTTATCGTTTCAACGGTCAAAAACCGAATAATTGCCGTTCAGGTTCCACATTGGATTCCAACCTCCGTTTTTGCCTTTAACCCTTCTTTGATTCTTATCATGGCCACTGTAATTCGCAGACCTTCAGCTAACCTATCATCGCCGAGTTATAATTTACAACTCGGTTCGGTTTGTTCCTGTTAACCCAAACCGAACCAAACACTCCGACCCGAAAATCAAGCTATACATATGTGCATAAAGATATTATGTTTGGTTCAATGTAAAAAAGTACATTTTTAAGCCCAAAACCTATTTAATCGAATTTAAATTCGAGTATTAATCATCCAAAACTAAGGTTTACCGTTTTGGAACCAAAACAAAATTCAATTTAAAGACAAAAATAAATGTGTTTAATAGAATTCAAATTCGACTTAACGACGAAACAAAATTTTTGTGGAATTCAACAAAGACAAAAATTGGAAGTTTTTTATTTTTATTTTGGAGAAGTTCCGTCAAATTTTGTTAGCATTCCTCCTCGTTTCGTTAGCACGCCGTGAAAAATTACTAAAAGAATTTGCATTTCCCCTCGTTTCGTTTGGCACGTCTCTATTTTTAAAAGCATGTCATGAAAAAATCGTCAGAAATGCAAATTAATGTTTTTTAACCACCAAACACGTCACAATTTAAAAAAATAAATGAAAACCGATTTTCCAATAACAAAACCGTAAAAGGTGCCCAAAAGTAACCTACCTTGGTTTCCAGCCCGAGCGGACGCACAGATACGAGCACACAATTTCGACAATTGGTGGCGGAGATTACATGACATGATTAGATTCGATTTAGAAGATTCGCTAGCCACCGTAACAAAATTAACTGGGGAGATGGGTTCGAACCGAATGATATGGTTAAGTGGCTTCTTACTGGGTGACGGGATTTTATGTTATCATGTTGCTTGCGTACAAGAATCCTGTGTGGACGGAGGGTATTTGTGCCATTTTGTCATCTCTATATCTTTGGAGTCCTTTTTAATCCCTTCAGTTAACCAAGCAACTCAACCTTTCCTTCTCACTTCTCACTCACAGCTTCTGTCTTCCCTCTTATTGAGTTATTGTCTCCTTCAGCTCCATAATTCATTTTCCGATCGAAGAGTAAAACTTTTGACGAGTTTATCAGAAGCTGATAGCCTCCTTTAATAGCTGTAAGCTGCTTGATCTTTTGTTTTTTCTGGTTTTGATGTTCTTATGGCGGTCTTTTATTTCTGTCCTTGACCGATTTTATATTTCTTGATCTTCTCCCTGCCGTTCTAGATTTTTTTTTTTAAATCCTGAATTCCATAGTGAACTTAACCTAAAAATTTTGAATTTTTTTTTCTTCACCGTTATTGGTTAACGCCTAAAAATTTTCTTTTCTTCTTCTTCTTCTTTTTATTTATTATTTATTTATTTATTTTGGAGTACTAGAAGAGATTTCTCTCACTATTTTGGGAAAATTTGATGCTTATCTCCATATAAGCTGCTTGATTCTCTCTCTGTTTTTGTTGGAAAGCCAAAGCCTTTTGAGCTGCTTGATTTGTTTAGGGTTTTCTTCTCAGATTAGATTTTCCGTCATTTATGCTGTGCAAGAACTTATTCTTAAAAAAATTTCTTGATGTATTCTTTTCCTTTTGTGTTATTCTTCCTTCGTGCGATTTTTTTTCCTGCCAATCTTTCTGATATTGTTAGATCTGACCGCGGTGCAGGAGTGTTGGTGGTAGCAGAAGACGTAATCGTGGCTAGTCTTTGTTGCAGACCGGAACAGCATGCGGTGGTTGAGTCTGTCTGTTGATGTGTTCCGAAAAGTTGTTTCCTTGAACCTATATTGTAAAGTTATTCTGTAAATCTATCCCCTCCCATCGAACTCTTTGCCGATTCTCCTTTTCTTCTGTCCATGGGATCCAATCTCTTTGTTGTCATTCCATGCTATGTGCGTAGGATTAGCTGAAGAACAAATCCAGCGCAAGTCTCTGTTGTCCTTCTCACTTTGATCTGCGATATAAATCTGATCCGCTGCTGATTGTTGTCATAGTACCGTCTTTTTCTTTGTTTGTTTGCCATCCTCTTGTTCAAATAGAGATCTGGATCTGCTATTGCTCTTAATTTCTAGCTGGGCCTCTCTCTGTCACCACCTGTTTCTTAAAGTTTGTGTCTGATCGTCGCGTTTACTGGTGAATATATCCAAGCTTTGAAAGAAGTTATGGTGTGCCAAGCAGCAACCCAAACACGATTCCGGGCATTGAAACATGAGAATGGAATTGCTGGAAGCGCAACCATTATAGTTAGAGTAATAGCATGCTTTCAACCTCTACAGGATTGCCAGGTTAGTTTAATCGCAGATTTACAATTAATTATTCTGATTAGGCCTTGTAAATCTTCCTACTCTAATTAGTTCTTTCTGTCATTGACTATCTAAGTTTATTGTTTATACTTCATCGTAGAGTGTTTAATCCTCTTTCATATAATTGCGTTTGTTTAGATTGTCTTTGCATATTTGTATGTCTGTGTTTTTAATTTTCACTTCCATTTCATGATGGTCGAGAACCTCGAATGATACAATTTTGTTGTTCTCTTTTTCCAGGCTGAGTACTTTCGTCATTTGCTAAAACCTGTGACGTAGATTGCTTCCTCTCTTTTCGTTGTCAAATTAAGCTGGATTTTTGTTTTTATGTTCTTTCACTATACTGGAAATAGCTGCAAGTAATCAAACATTGTCTACTTCCAATTTCTGGTATGTTCGCACGATCCTGCTTGTAGTTTCAAATTAAAAAGTTAATTTGGTTTGTTTGATCAATCACGCAGTAATAATTTGGTGCCCTTATCCCGCAGTGATTATTTTTGTTGGATGGGAAAGGATTGCAGCTCTTATCTTAATCAGCAGCATTCTGCTTGGCGATCACCCAATTGGACCTGCACGACAACTCCACTGGATGGGGGGCAGCAGGACAAATTCCAGTGGAATGCCAGTGCTTATAATTACATGGTTTCTCCCAATGGGGCACTACCGGGGTTAACAGCTTTGGAGTCACCCAGTTCAAAGATATACCAAGGGAAGGAAACCTGTGGATGGTTTTATTGTTTGCCCCGCCATCGGCAGTCCTATTTTCCCACTTCAAACAGTGTTCTGAAAGAGAATCTCAATGATTTTTCGTATGGATGTGGTGAGTATTTCACACATAATGCAGTATCTGAATCGATGGAGAAAAGATTACTTGTTTTTGATCAGACTGGGAATCGGACAAGTTTGATTTTTAGTTCGGTAATAGGCTCTTCCCAGCCGCAGCCCATCTGTGGGACTCCAAAACAATTTGACACCTGTGGTTTGCACAAGGATAATTTGGCTGGTACAGGGGATCAAATTTATGTGTCCGGCCCAATTCTGTCTGATCGATCCAATGAGATTGCCGATGGCTGTGAATGCAGTGAGATGCATGAAGACACAGAAGAACTCAATGCGTTGCTTTACTCAGATGATGAATATGACTATGGTGAGGATGATGAAGTTGCAAGCACTGGTCATTCCCCGGGTGCAGTGATGGAGGGGTTTGAGGAGCTAGAACAAATGAATGGGATCACAGAAGAAGTTGCCAGTTCTGGTAGCCCAACTAAAAGGTGTAGATTATTGGATGGGGGTTACAATACATCATCACTTGTTGACACTGCGAGTTCTATAGGTCATCGCTTGTGTAATGAGTCTGAGGATGATGCTGAGTCAACATGTGCTGGAGTCAGGGACAAAGTACAAGGAAGGGATTCCCTGTCAGGAAACAAGAGGTCCAGGAAGGAGAGACTATGGGAGACGGTGAACATTCTTCAGAGTATAATTCCAGGTGGAAAAGGGAAGGATGCTGTGTTCGTCCTTGATGAATCAATCCGTTACTTAAAATCTCTGAAGCTTAAAGCTGAGGAATTAGGAGCTACTACTTTGAAGTAGCGTTTCTGTCCTAAACAAGTAGCATTGCCATGTTATTAGTAGCTAGTGGTTGTGACATTATGAGTAGTTCAAATTCTGAGTTTGGCGTCATTGATGGGGCTGGGCAGGATTTGTTTGAATAAACTTCTTTAGCGAGTTACAGGGGAGGATATGAACAGGGATAAGGAGTCCCGATCTACGCGAGGAGAGGAAGCTAAAAGCAGCAAGCCTTCTCGACTTCAATGATTGAGAATGGAAAACCAGTAACTGTCATTTTGTGTGTCTTCCTGGCTGGGTATGATGCACCAATAAAGAGTGGGGACTATGATTCTCAGGGAAGGAAAGATGAGATTTTTGTGTCATGGGTTTAAGAGAAAGTCAAGGAAGAAAGGCGTGGAGGATAGTCGGTGTGGATGAGTACTTGATTTCCCCCGGGCCCCATGGCTGGCGTTGAGGGGCATGCGCGTTAGATGACTTGGGTCCCAGTATCCACTCACTTTTACTTTCTGTGAGGTTATTTTGTTTGTTTTTCATCTTAGTCTTCTCAGCTAACCCCCACTCGAATGATCTCCAAAGTTGTAAAGCAGGACATGACTTTTTCCTATTGTGAGAAGAAGAGGCGCTGGAAAGGACTTAACTTCGTTTCGAAATGGACACATGGGGACCAAGAACGACTATCGAAACCTACCCCAAACTCACTCGAACGATCTACTTTTACTTGTGTGAAATCGTTGAAAATGGTGTTAATGTGTTTGTTGCTGGATTGTGTAATTTAATTGGAGTCACGGACTGGTATGCTTCAGGGGGTTATGTGGTGTGTGAGAGTGATGTTTGCAGACTGGAGTGTGTTATTGCAGTTTGTTTGTATGCTTGTGTACCTACGTTTGCATGCACGCATTTATGAAAATTTGAAAGTTATGTGCTTTGTACCTTTTTTGTTCCCAATGTGAATTGGGATTGGATTGTCTTCTTGGATGTGTGGCGTCTAAATGGATCTGTGTCTCCCGCTGAGTTGGAATTGTCTTTTCCTTGTGTTGTTAATGAAAGGAAAATAAATTGAAAAACTACGAGACGTACCCTTTTTTTTGTTTTTTGATACGAAAATAGGAATGTATTAAAAAATTAGTTATCCTTTACAACAGTTCTAAGAAAGGTTCAGCCATAGAAGTCATCAAGGATGGCAGTTCTAACAGGTTTAATAAACCTAGCAAGTTCCGGAGGTAAACTTGACCAGAAGCAAGAGAGAGAATCAAGAAGTTAGCGAGTTGGTCAGTAGCACCATTTGCTTCTCTGTAAATCTTTAGTATCCTTGTTGAAATGAAAAAATTGCAGAGGTAACGAGATTCTTCTAACAGAGAGCCGATTCTCCATAGTACTTGTTCTTGAGGACGCAATTGACAACAGTTTGTGAGTCGCTCTCAATCTGAATTTGAGAGATCTTCAATGCTAGTGCCATCATCAAACCTTCCACTAAAGCGTGGGCTTAAGCCATCAAGGCATTCATGACTTCAGTTCTTTGAGCCAACGCTCCGATCATATGGCCATTTTTATTTCTTAGGATAGCACCAATGGCCGCATTCCTAGGTGTACCCTTTGCTACTCCATCGACATTTAGTGTGATCCATCTTGCTGGCGATCTGCTCAATCTAATGTTGATCTCTTCCTTTCGAGGCCATTCATGTCTGCCTCCCAAATCTGCCAATTTCTTGGAGTTTTCCTTATTTCTAATTCCTCTTCTCTTTGCGTGTTTGTACAAGACGACATTAAAGTCGCCGATGGTGCACCAAGGCAAGAAATTTCTGTGAGGACTTCTCATTGTTTTTCTTGGACTTGGAGAATGGAGCTCGTAAGGACGAAAGACATCTCAAAACTTTCTCTTGTTTTAACTCCAACCACTATGTGAATGCACCAAAGCAGAACCTTTTCCATGCTAATGCTTACGTTGTTATTCCATAACACCCAATAGCCTTCTGCTTTATCAACTGCAAGGCTCCACCAAGCATTCGAAAGACCCATAGTATGACTCCATTTTTTCGATTTGGCATCATTCGTCAACGTCTCAGAAATCAAAACTATGCTCAGCCTGTTAATGCGCACCAGATTGCACAGGTGGAGTCTAGTCGAGATTTGGCCCAAACCCCGGCTATTCCACGCCAAAATTTTCATTGTTTGCACGGGCGCCGGGATGGACCGGCTGCAGGATTAGTACAGCTGGAAGTAACAGTGGATAGCTGCAGATTGTCTTTCCCACTGCTTCTTTCCGGCAACTCGGGAATTTCGGACTTCCTCTTTGTTGAAAGGTTCTGGTCCCTACACTAGGTTGGGCTCGGTCATGGTCCATCTACGAGACGTATGTGCTGTAGCTGTGTACAGTCTACAGACACAGATAAAAGACAAACCGGCAAAAGGGGGGGTGGATAATTAATGAAACAAGGAAAATGGCATCTGGGCCTGCTTTTGCTATGACTGTAAAAGGGTATTTTTCTGAGGCATAAATTCCAAACTTTTAAGTCGAGGAGTAATTGAGACTAGAGTAAAGTTTTCATCCCTTTTCAACCTTGAAGATATCGAACTTTAGATTGTCAATGGGGGAAGATCCAACTACTTTGTCAATTTTAACGTTTCTTGTTTGACTAGATGAATGGATTCATACCAAAGGGGAAGGTTTCGTGATATTTACAGTTTACATTAGAGCTAACAACAATGAACAGAAAGTTTCCAAGAAAATAAACACAAAATAATTAATGTCTTGTCAAGGATATGAAGCGCACAATTGACTGATCCTATGGACTACCAAAAAAAAAAAAATTGACTGATCCTATGGTAGGAATATTTTTAATGCAAACGTACAACTTTGCCGACAGAGGAGGTCATAAGAATCTGGAACAAGCTTCACAGTGCACAAAGACACATCCTTGTCATGACTATCCCACACATACGATGTGTTGTCCTCAATCCGTCCTGCGTCACGTGTGTTCTGCCATTCATGTTGACCCCAATAACTTTCCGAGACAGAGTACGTACATGATCGGGCAGGCAATCTTTCTCATCCATTTGCTCTGGCACTAATTGGTAAAACTTGACCATACACAATTCTTTGAATCATATCTCAACACAGGAGTTGCACTAGTTTCACCTTAAAGCTTTCTGATAATATACTAATGTGTCCACAATCATGCTACCATCAAGAAGAACAAAGCCATAGCTCTGAAGAACCCCTGATGAATGTCTGATATTGAGTCTTTGTGAAAGAGCCACAGTAGAGAGCAGAACCTGTGAGATACATTACTCTCTTATCACCTTCACAAACTAAATCTAAATTTCTTCAGCTCTTATTAACATCTTTACAAATGATTTACCCATAAGCATTAATTCATCGTCGTTCGTCTTGGTATGAATGCAGCAGCAATACTATCAATTTTCAGTCTTCAAATCATCACTTAGTTTTCTGTATGATAGCTATATTAATTGTTTTGCTTTCAGCAACTCTGTTGATCACACCAACATAGAGAAGGTCTGGAGTCTTTTTCCAATTATAGTAATTATTATGTAAAAAGGTCACTTATTACCCTCAAAGTGGATGAAGAAATAAGTAGTAAACCTCGTTAAAATGGACACAATTACAAGAAACTGTAAAAAAATACACTCACAGGAAATGCAAATTATTTAGGTGACAAATAATAACTACTTCAGCTGGTATTCAAGGCTGTGATGAACCCAATTTACCCAAAGACAGTGAAATGAAAAATGAACTTATCAGGATGCCCAAAGAATGAAATGTAGAGGTATCCCTTTCTCACTCCCATGGAATTATTCTTGTCAGGAAATGGAATTTCTCCACCTTTTGGGAGTTTTTCTTCTTTGTTCAGCAGAAGTAGCTACCTGAGACCCAGCCTCATGGGCTTCTACGGATGACAGCTTTGTAAGTTTGCTCAGCTTCTTCCATCCACTGCTCCATGCTGATGCCTGTTTCGGCTTTGACATCTTATCAAACTGTCTCTGCAGGTTCTCCATATCATTTTGGAGTTCTAGGTACTTTGCCTTCACACTTTCAAGCTCGAATTTAAGTGTATTGATGTCCTTCTTAGCTGTTGCCCATCCCTCCTGGAAGGACTGGGGGGTTCCTTCAAGCAAAGTTTTCCGGCTAGACACGATGGGCTGGTAATGAGATTCACTAGTTTCTTTCAGGGAGCTGTTGGCTATTGTATTGCTTATCTTTACCTGTTCAGAGAAGAGCACCTGCACCACCACTCTAAGCGGGAGTCGCTCGTTTTGGGCAGCATGCATGCAAGCATCAATAGAGAGCTTCTCGCAGTCCATCACACGGCAGAGCCGCTTTCTTTCATGCTCAGTGAGTGTTGGATGGGCCTATCAAGTTGTAAAGAAGATAAAAAATCTACAATCAACAAGAGATCCATTCTTATTTTTAACAACTTATAATTAAGACTCTTCAATGTTGTCTACTACGACCTTCAGTTTGAGATTGACAGAGGGATCATGGTAAGTAATTGGGAATGATGATGCTTGTGTCACATTCTTATGTCTTTCTAATTATCATATTGCCCTTGTAAATGAATATGCAGAGACCACATCTTACAGAATTTTGCTCATGATAACAGGATGTGGTTACAGTGACGCCAACTGTGGAGATATTAACTGATTCAATGAGCTTGTATCGATAACTGAGTGAGATTTGAGTTACCTTTAGATAGGAGTCTATTGCTCGGTACAGTCCATCATCACATGTTCTTGCAGATTCCGGCAAGGCCTCAGCTAGGACTTGGAACTTTGTCAGGGACAGATTTCTATCTCTGGAAACCTCTGTAAGAAAACTGTCCACGAGCCTCGCCACTCGCATCTTCGGATTGAGGGGATTACATGCATGCTTCTCAGAGAAAGGCTGCCTGCTCGGACTCGATTCTTCCGTCAGTTCTTGAACCAGGAAATGCTCCAAAAGCCTCTGAACAAGATCCACATCATATAAGGTTTCACTCTTGCTGTAAGAAGGAATGAGAAGATCTGCCAAAGTTGCCTGTTCAAACTGCATTCCCACCCGCTTCTCTAATTCAGTGACCAAGGCTGGGGCAACCTTTAACATGGTTGCCGTTCTCAGAAGCTGCAGAAGGAAGCTACAAGAGACACTGTCCTTCTGTGGAGGGATTATGCTGATGAGGCTCTCAATGATCATCCTTTGCTCTTTTATCTGAACATTTGGCGGATCATCTTTACTTGCGGCTACGATCATATGAAGCCCACCTTTCCAACTACCACTGCTGCTACTACTATTACTATCTCTGGATTCTCTGCTATTACCCCCATCATCAGCCAGCATTCCTTCTCTAATCAACCCCGGGATCCATTTTGCTGCATAATGCATAATTGCTGCTCCTACCAACTCAAACCTCATCCCCTTCACCTTGATGGCTGTAACAACCCTAACAAAATGATCAATCCGGAGCAGCGAAACGTCTTCGAACCACCAATCAGGAGAAACCTGCTGATTCCTACTGGGGCTAGAATCCTTCAACTCATTCCATTTTGGACTAGAAACCTTGGTGGTTTTGCCAGTGTAAGACCACTTTATACCTTTAGGATTGGCACAAGCCTTCCAAGCAATGGACTCGCTACACCTTCTCACAATCTGGAGGTTTTCCGCCCAAGGGGATAGCTGTTCACAGCTTTTCAATACCAGAATAGAGTCTCTCCATGAGGACAAAACCACATAACTTAGAAAGGCTTCAGTTTTGAATATAAGGTTGCCTTCTTCCAAGTCCTCTGTCATCTCAAGATACTCTGCTGCACATCTAAGACCAGATATGTTGGCAGCTGTTAGATCAACTGCAATTCCATAGCAAAATTTCGCCGCCAGCTCAAATGCATCAGGCCCACCCGGAAGGTCATCGAAAACTATCTTGTTCAGTTCCACATCGTGGGACTCGTATATGATTCTGTTTATTCTTCCACTTCGAGAAAGCAGGGGATACTTACAGAAAAGAAATTCAAACTTTGTCATAATCAATCATCTTGAAATTCAAGCAAAAACATTTTGAAAAAAGACTAATACAACTATTTCACTGCAAGACATCCATGTTGAACACCTTTGCATAGAATACCTACCTTGTGTAAATGGAAATTCACATCCCCAATCTGAACAAGAAGATCACTGGGAATATCTGTTGCAACATACCTATTTACAGGACAACCAAACCAATTATTCAGAAAGCTATAAGCTCAGGCCGACTAATCCCCAAAAAATGGAAGAAAGAAGGAAAAATGTGCATATAAATATATAGTAATGGTATATTTGAAGATGTTTGCTCATGCAAGAAGTATAAATAGAAATTACTTACCATGATTGGTCCCTTTGCTTAAAACCGTCTGTCTTGACTCCATGCTTGGTTGGACTGACTTCATTTCCATAATCTCTTCCTGCAACCGACTCCCCCTCCGACTCCCACATGGTGGAAAACAGAAACTGAGCAGGTTATTCTGAGATGGGGATTTCTAAAGCCGAGGAATAGGGCGCAGACCTGAACAATAGAACAGAGCAGAATGAGGTGCTGAACTGCTGAAGATGACGAAGTAAGAAGAAGATTGCCCACATGGGATGATTGGAATTATCTCATACTGTCGGGTCCTTCCAGATTTTCCAGTTCTCTACAGGCTGTGATGTAATGGGCTGTAATCTGTTATTGGATCATTTGACTTTACCTCTTTTTTGCTTTGGCTTTCTGCTGCCTTTCTTTCTCTAAATCAACTCTCTCTCTCTGGTGCACGAGACACACATAAGCTTATAATCCGAAGAAAAATCTAGACGGAATCCCAAGCTCTGTATCTACACAGTAAAAGAGAATAATTGCCATACTTCGTTTCCCGAATTCGGTACTGATCCTTACCGTGCAGTTCTGTCGTCTAAAGGAGACCAGCAGACTTTCACGTTAGTGAAAAGATTTTTTTTTTTGAAAGGACATGTTAGTGAAAAGATGAACCGATAAATTTCAGAATGAGCATATTATCACCGCGTACAGGGACTACTGTTCAGAATTTTTAAAGTCATGATCCTGCTGGCATGGGGTCCAGAAGCTCAAGATTTTTTTTTTTTGGTAGAAAGCCAAACTAGGCGATTTCATTAACAAAAAGTAGCAGTACAACATTCAAAATACCATACATCATTAAACACGAAGGAAACCTCAAAAGAGATTGAATACCAGGGGCTAGAAGCTCAAGATTTTATCAGAAGGCATCAAATGGTTAAGGGGTAAATTCCCCCCCACCCTCCCCCTTCTCTCTCTCTCTCTCTCTCTCTCTCATCTGAACTGGCTACCTGCAGTACAAGTGAGGGAGACCCCATGAACCTCATCCTGAAGCTCCATTAAATGTGGCTAAGGTACGATATTGATAGTGTTGGTAAGGGTTAATTAGTGCCACCACGTCAGCCGTATATGTGAGGAAAGCGATAAGGGAAGAGCTAATTTTGTTTGTCTTGTCTTTAGCTATGGAAATAACGAAGGTGGGGCGCGGGATGGAACCATTTGGTCGGTTCAGTAGAGAAGGTGACTATTCACTTTTCAGAGTTCCCAAAAATGGGTTTTACAGTGCCGGTGTCTAAATGCATATCTTTTCTGCCTAACCATGGCGTCCTTTCAATCGTTCTCACGGTCTTTCCCATCGTAGACGTAGCAATCGAGTCTGATTTGCCCCGACGAGGCTCGGGATGCCATGGCACCATCTACACTCTACAGTCTAGTTCTAATATTCGCTCTATCTGAGACAATGAAGGATGGGAAGAAGGTATGGGTGGTGGGGAGCCACGCCACGTCGCCGTTTCGGCACTCCCACGTGCATGTTTCGGTTGGTTGCCGTGGTTTGGCCTGACACATTGGTGGTCGTGAACGCGAACTCAACCGTCTCGACTGGTTCCAGTACCCCGTCAATGATGTGATCTACACTCATCTCATTGGCTTGGTGATAGTATTATTACGATAAAATAATGGCAGAGATGTTTGGTTCGTTACGCAACGAGGCCTCGGTCCAAGGATTTAACTCATCCGGACCCGTGATTTGACAGGTCCTTGCCTGTCATGAGATTGTCTATGACCATTTTAGATACAAAAGGTCCTAAGAACACAATTAAATATATAAAATTCATCCTTTATTATATTCATGTATGGACCGGACTCAAATCAATTTTTAGGAAATTCATTTTAGGGAATTCCTACACGTAAAATATTATTTTTTCAATGGATGGAGTTGAAGTTTGAACCTAAAACCTCAGCGTTTGCCTAAGGCTCTAATACCATGTAAAACACAGTTACTATTAAAACTCAAGCTTATAATAAAGGGTAAACTTTATATATTCAATATACTAGCATTGGGCCCGTGCTACGCACGGGAAGTTAGTCACCATAGGAGTTGTAACAGGAGTTTAACTTAATTATATTGGGATAAATTCATTAGAATATTTAAAATTTAGTATGTTAATTAATTAAGATATGAAATCATTATAATTAATCCTTAAAAAAGATTAATTTTATTTTACAAACATGATAGGAAAGTATTTGTAATAAGCATCAAGGTAAGAAGTTTTTTAGAAAAGTTATGCAAACAATTATCATTTTTAATTAGCATCAAGGTATTTGTATCCACATAAGGAAGCTTCCATCCCAAGCTTGTATCAAGTAAATCGATCATCTAATTTAATTATATAAAAAAAATGATCTTGTAATTTAATTATTTCTAAAAAAGGAGATTTTCTTGAAATAAGTTTTTTCATTGACTGTTTTTATAAACACGGCCAAAATTAACCATTTTTCATAATTTTCCCAAAGAAAGCCACGAAATCTCTCTCACTTCCTCTCGTTTCTGCACTGACGGAGGTGAGGTTTTGAATCTTTCTTCAACGCGTTTCACTTTCTCAGAAATTACGTTTTCTTTCTTTCTCGTTTTTGTTTTTGTCCTAAGCAGATCCACGATTCATATATGTGTTGATCATGGCTTCACTTTTCTCTACCATTTCTCTGCCATAAAATATATCAAAAGCAAAAATAAATTGCACAGGCCGACCAAAAGTAAATTAAAAATCCAGATTTTAGATAAGAAAAAAATACAGAAATTTCAAGAGTAGCCAAAGCATAACCACGTTCGCCTATAATCTATTGACACTTACAGTGAAATTACAAAGCCCTCAGGTGAGCATCCAACCATGTTCCAAGTGCAAGGATCAACCGAATTAATATCCCATCCATCAAGAACATGAAAAGTGTTTGTCAGGTTACTTTGGAAATTAAAAGTAAGGACAAAATTCAAATTCAAAATGAAAATCATTTCAGCAAACCCGGAAAGCAAAGCCATATAGAGAAATATTCAAAAAAAAGTTTTGGGAGGTTCATAGTTGACGCCTCTCTCGAGAGAAGGTTGAAAGTAGCCTTGCAGAAGGCACCACAGCCGCCTCTCTTTCAACTTCGTCTTTCTTACGTTCTTTATCCGTTTCATTCAAACCAACAACAGCCAACCCCACGCAAAACCCTAAACCATTGTTGCTCTGATTCTCCTCTATAAGCCTAAATGATTTGGAACCATCTCCTAAGCTACCTAGAATTCGAGAAGGAGAGGGTTTGGGAGCGTTGTGGAGGTTTCTTCAATCGAAAGTAAAACACTCAGATTAGGTGTGGTGGGGTGATGTGATAGGTTCGCACACCAATTAAAAAAAATGGTAAAAATATTTTTTTTGCTACCTGCTGCCGCCGGGCGAGGCTTGACAGAAAAAACAGGTGGTTGAAAGAATGATTAGATGGTAGGGCGAGCATTTCAAAAAAAAAAAAAGAGATGCCTGGGCGAGGCTTTAAAATATTATTTTTGTCAGTTGACACTTTAAAAGAGAAAAGAGGCTCGGGTGGGCGAGGCTGCCCGAGGCTGCCACGTCAGCCCGAGCCTCTTTCCCTTTATATAATAGATCCTTAACAATAAGTTGGGCCTTTTTTATGAAGGCCTCACTACGCCGCAAAAAATATATATCGTTTATAAATTTATATTTATACTATATAAATGTCCCAACTAAGTTGCATTCACTCGTTTATCTTTCATTTGTAGTTTAATTAACAATTTAAAAACAACTGTGAACAATTATCTAGTGACAATTGGATGACAAAAACATGATAAAATTTAATGAACATTTATGAGATGTATTAACAGTTGGAAGTAAAAGGATTTGTTTTAAAAGGAAAGAAGGACATTTCACCTGAGTTAGTTGAAACCACTTGCACTTCCAATTGTAACAGTTGGTTATAATATTAGACTCTATCTTTACTTAACTTTTTACAGCAATTAGAGCACATGGGTTAGCCTATATTTCACTGTATTCTCTTCGAGTTTTTTGCAAATTCAAGAAAGAAAAAAGAGGGGAGAAGAGGTGAGGGTTTTGCGGGAGTTTTAGATTGTTTCTTGAAGAATCAATCAGATATACAAAGAGGTTTAGATTGGGAGATTTTTTTTTAGTAGATTCCAAAACTTGGGCATGAGGTCTTGGAGGAGTTCAAGGTTGCAAGAAGGATCAAGAAGCTTGGTTTGATGCATCAAGGAGTCGAGCAGAGTAAGATTCGTGTAGGGACCGAGGTCTCTACATATTTGAACTCTTGTAATCAATGTTTCATATAATGGATTGATTTCTTAGGTGTGGTTACCGATCCAATGTTTTACCTGAATGGAATTCTAGTGTTTCCTCCTAAAACCCTGATTATGTTGTTTTTGTGGCTTTACTTGTTCAACATCCACAGATATAGGGCTTGAAATTAAGAATTTCAACATTACATTCAAACAAAAAGTTGTAAAAATAATAAACTTTTTCAAAAATAAAAAACCTTTTTAATAACCATAGGGCGTGCCACGCATTTTGACCATTAGGTTTGCCTAGCGTTCGAGGCTGTGCAGTCAAGCTGTGCTACCCCAACACGTAGGCCACTTGACCCATTTGACATCCTTAGCTGTGCACATGTGCAAACTCCATTACAGACGTATGCACATGCCTCACTGTACCTAACATGAATTCGAAGAAGTGTGAAACCTGTACTTTGATTTGATAACCTAGCATTGGAGGTGCATTGGAGGTAGAGCTGATCATTGGGTGGGTTCGGGTCAAGCTAGAGGTCACATATAAGTGATATGGTATTTGTCCAAGCCTACCTAGTCCGATGATCAGGCTTAGGATTAATGACCGTTCAATAAATACACTAAAATGCCCAAGCCCAACTAGGCCCGTCCAACAATAATCACTTAGGCATCTAATTTTACACTTCAAAAGAAGGCAAAAATACTAATCTTTTCTTTTAATGATAATTCAAAAAAAAATGTTAAGGAGAAATTTCAGTTGCCAACAAAGAGTATAACCATTTTGAAGAAGAGATGGAAGAATATTGATTTATGAAGTAAATATAAGTAGTTTAAGGTTAAAAAAGAAAGTATTAATTGAATAATAAAAAGGAAAAACCAATTAAATAGTTAAACTTCGGTTCAGGCCAAGTTGACTCAACATTTTTTTATTTTTGATCAAGCCCTGCCAAATATTTTCGGGCTTTTGAAAATCAATCCCAGCCCGATTCTATGGTCAACCATGGCATGACCAAGCCCATAAAAAGGTGGATTGGTCACCTCAGGCTGGGCGGGTCGCCGGCCCATGAACACCCTAACTGGAGGTCTTTTTGGTGCTCTTGGCTTCCACGTAGCGGAGAGGAGCTTTTGCCTTCGTGGTATTTGTGGCATTTAGGCTCTGTTTGTTTCAATGGAAAAATATTTTCAACAGAAAATATTTTCCAGATGAAAATTTTCTTGGAAAATATTTTTCTTTTTTCTTTTTTCCTAGCGTTTGGATGTACATCAAAAAAAAAATTTGGAAGTTCTTTCCTATGTGAGTGAATTGTAATGGAAGTTAAAAATAGGGGCCAGATGAAATTTTACATTTTTTTTTGTATCCCTAAACTTTTTATTATATTATGGCATGTAACATTATCAAATTTACAAAATTTGACCCATGACTCTATTCAACTGAAATGAGGCATTCGAGTTGATCATATTCACTGTTTTGGGAGCCAAATATTCTAAAACAACAGAAATATATTGGAAATTATTTAATAAATGGAATGATTTAGCTTAATTTGGGCGGTACAGTAAGTTAGGCTAGTTTTTTTTTTTTTAATTTTAAGAAACTGTCGTTTGAGAATCTATGGTCTCAATTGAAGTCACCATGGTTTGAAGTTTAAGCTTCAAAATTGAAACTGTTGTTTCAGAAACCATTTCTAAAAATGGTTAGTAACCATGGTTTCTTTCAGAGACCATGAATATACTCTGAAACCATGGATTTGAACTGAAGTTGTCTCTCGCCTCTCATCTCTCACGAAGGAGTAGAGGAACAGTACTTGGTAAGCCCATCCTCCCCTCCTCCACTCTCTCTCCCCTTCGTCTCCTTATTTCTCTATCGATTTCCTAATAACAGTGGGAGAGAGAAGAGAAAACGCGAACGAGGAGGAGAAAGATCAAGTATGCTGCTGTTTTACCATGTCTTTGTCGAGCAAGAGTTCATAGTTAATTATTGGTGTTGCAATCGACAGTCGGATGACAGTGAACAGCAATGGAGTTAGAGGTGACGTTGGGGCTGTTTAATCAGGTGACAACTCGAACTCAGAAATACCATGGATTCATCTTCTTCAACGAGGCTCTCAGACTATGAGTATATGGAGTCGTTATCTTGAATGAGGACATCGACAAAGTTTCAATACAAACATGAGGTTAGAAATGGGCTCGTTCTGCTTCTAGAACATAACTTCTGCCATTTTTTGGTGGAAGTTATTTTCCGGTTAGCCAGGAGAATATTTTCCAGCAATATAAATTTTTCTTTAAACAAACAACTAGAAATTTTAAAATTCAAGGAAAATATTTTCTTTCCCCCAATTTTTGGTGAAACAAACACAGCCTCAATGTATAAATAAAACTTTTTACCGTTACATATTGATAAAGGGGCAAATTTGTCAATTAGCATTTTCTCAATTATATGTAGAAATTTTAGGGCTCAATTGGTTCGCGGAATTGGGGGGTGGAATTGGACTAAGAATTGGAATTGGGTTCTCAATTCCAATTCTTTTGATTGGTTAAATATTTGGAATTTGAATTAGAATCCAATTCCGTAGAATTAGCTTATAGGCTATTTTGAAATTACCTAATTCCCTGCCAAATCGAGAAGAATCAGGGATTGTGACAGAGAGTTAGAATCTCGATATAAACCTATCTCATTTTCCTCTTCTTCGCAAGTCGGCAAGTGTTGAGCGGTACGTATTTTCTTCCTTCCTCTCCCATCTCTCTATGCCGTTTCCTCTCTCCCCTTCTGCTATCTCTCGCTCTCTTTTCTGTTTCCTCTCTTCCCTGCTCTTGCTCTGGACTTCTTTCTCTGTTGTTTTCTTTGTGGCATGTGGGAATGCTCGTGCGGCAGAGCTTCAAGCATCGGTTCAAAGATCGCAAACGCACTACGAGGTTCAGGGTGGCCCAGTGAGGCCATCTTCTTCGCCCTATCTATGTTTCCCGTGCTCAAGCTTCCTGGGGCTATTCCCGTTGGTTATTGGCTGCAGCTTAACCCTACGGTTCTAACCGTCCTATCTGTTCTTGGAATCATGGTTCATGTGCCCTTCGTTGTGTTCTACTTGAAGAGATTTGCATCATTTCTTGCTAAGAGGATTCCCCCCGCTTCAAGGTTCATTGACATGTTGTTCAAGAGGGCCAAAGAAAAGGCCGGACTTGTGAAAGAGTTCCAATGGCCTGGTCTTATGTTGTTTTTTCTTCTTCTTTTCCAGTCGTCTTCTTCCAGCAACCTCTTCGGTTCTCTTTGCCGTTAATGTTAAACCACAACGTCTCTATCATTAACTTCAAGTTTTGCATAGTCTTTTTCCTTTTTTTTTTCTGGTCGTCTTTTTCCCATTGTTTTCTTCAAATCCTCCTTTTCTTTTTCTGTTTTTTTCTTCAAATCCTTCTAATAATGTCGTGAAAGAACATACTTAGATTATAAAAGGCAAGAGAGGAAAAAGAGAAATCATAAATCAACAGACAGAGAAATAGATGTCAGATACCGAGACTGATGACTTGTGTTGCGGTGCGCCTGTTTGCAATCGAGCTAATGCATTTAAATGTCCTTCCCAAAAACTCCATTTCTTCCCTCTCTGTATCTTGCCCTTTCTGCTATTTTTCGTTTATTTGGGATGAGAAGTTAAAGCTTTTTTTTGTGCATTGCTTCGTCTTGGGGTTTTTTTCCCCTGTTGTTTAACCTTCGTAACAGTTACGAGTCCTTAAGTTCATATCACCTTTCAAGGCTATCCATGAAACCTAGGAGTAGGTTCTTGACTTCTTGGTATAGCTAATTAAAAAATATTAAGCGAAGCGGGGGTGGCTATTGACGTGCCTGCTTCGCGTGCTTCGGGTATCCGAACCTATTTTTTCTGAAAAAAAAAACCAAAACAAAAAAGTGGCAGGCTGAAAAAGAAAAAAGAAAACGAAAAAGTGGCAGGTTCGGGCTACGAACGTACAGTAACTTTTTACTTTTTTACTCGGTTTAAAACAACAAAAATAATTCACATTCAATGTTTAATTTTTCTGTAATTGCAAATCAGGCATAACTTCCTATAAAACGGCAAGAGTGGCCGCAATGTTTGACTCTTTGGTTTTTTGAAAATAATTTAGATTTAGTCATTTAAGTTTTTATATTTCCAGATCAGGTATAAGCAATTCTTTACTCCTCTGGATCCTCTCTCTGTCTTCGTTTTCTTGCCGCCTCCGGGCTCTTCTCGAGTGTTCTAGCCTCTTCGTTTTCTTGCAGCCCAAGGCTCTTCTCGACTGTTCCAGAACCCCTCTTCTTTATTCCTCTCGGTTTCTCTCTCTCTCTCCGTTGCAGCCTCCAGGCTCTTCTCGAGTGTTACAGCCTTTTCGTTTTCTTGCAGCCCAAGGCTCTTCTAGACTGTTCAAGAACCCCTCTTCGTTCTCTTACATAAAAGAGATGGTTTGAGAGCAATGGTTGGATTGAATATAAGGATATCGCCTGCATCGGCTGCATCAGTTCTGGCTCCCTACTTTCTTCAAGTGCAATTTTTATTCTTTTTCTGTTGATTCAGCGGTAATAGTTCCAATTACTGTTCTAATGGTCGATCAAGTTCTTAGCTTTCAATTCAGTTTCAGAGCTTATTTTCCATCTGCCGTTCTTTATTTTTTCGTTTATTTTATTTTTTCTTCTCATTTTTTAATGTTTTTACGTTGTTCTGTATTTGGATTTTACCTTCTATGCAAGTGGGGTTGATTGATAAAAAAAATTTCATCCTATTATCAGGTCTTTTAGAGAAATTGGTTCATTTGGTGTTAATAATGTATTTGTCTGAATTTTCATTCCCTATATTTCATGATATATTAATGAGATTGACCCTCCTGATACCATGTGAACTCGAAGGTTATCAGTCCTTCCTAGGAAGTTTGACCTAATTTTGATTCTTTTTGACAAAATGGGGCATGACCTACTTTCGTCTATCTTCCCTTCAACTAAAGATAATATACATGTGGTGTCATGCATTCTCAGAGTACTGTCTCTGACTCAAGCTCGAATTCCCAGATAATTCCTTCTTCTTTGTTTCGTGCTAAATAGAATCTTATAATATTTTATCCAAATGTTATCCACCGTCAAATAATTAATTGTGATCTGAGCATTGAATTTGCTCAAACAAATTCGAAATAGTTACTTGCTTAAAGCTTAAGCATAAAAATTTTTCATAATGTGATCGGTTACTTCTTTTTTTTCCTTTTATAATGTGCAGAAGGATGTTGTGAGATCGCAGCACATCCTGATGTTCCAGTGGCAAAAGGCAGCCATGAGCCTGTGAAGGTAGAAATTTTTACATCTAAACGCCTGTACTCCAATATTAATTATTTACACCCATTTATTTGATTCATACGTTCTATTAACTGACAGCAGACATCTTTTTTATTCATACGTTCTATTAACTGATAGCAGACATCCTTACATTCTGACTCCTATGATGGGTACAATGGGTTTACCAAGACTATCATCATTCTCTCTGCATCGTTGGAGTCGATTCAGTTCGAGTTGATCAGATATTTCCTCCTTCAACAACTGTTCTTCTCGATCAGGCATGTGTTTTTGTTGCTATTGGATGATGTTAAAGAAGTAAAATGCCAACATTTTTGTTCAATCGAAATTATTGAGATCAGAGATAGTAGTTTTTCTTTCTGCTATTGCAAGTTTTTCTCTATCTTATTTTTTCAAACAAATATAGTGAGTTATGTTAAAGAAGTAAAATGCCAACATTGTGCTCTTTTGACACTGTACTCTTTGATCCTACAAAATGTCTCGATCTTATTTGGTCTTTGAAGGAGAAAGTTTCATGTTTCTAAATTCAGTTTGTAATGTACTCTACAGATCTCTAGGCTTGGTAAGTCTATCCGAATACACAAAGCATGAGTGAACTTCTCTTCTATATCATTTGAAACAGCTATTTTAGAAGAATTTAGAACCACCCCTATGACTTGACGTCTTGCTTCCTAGCAAATACCACAAAATTCAACGTTTACAATTCATGAAATTATGAGATCTTTTAATAAACAACATTTTTAATGCTTAGTAGTAGTCACATACCTTTTGGTTTTACTTTATTCTTATTCTATTTTATTTTCATTTCAGGACATCACAACTGTTTCATGGAGCTTGCAATGTTTTTATAAGAAGGGAATTCTTAGATCCACTCACACTTTTGAAGTTTCCTGTACATAGTACATACTACTAATGCATGTATTTATATATCCATTTTCACATTCATGTAACTATATGAGGTTTGTCACACCAGGTGAATTTTAAAGTTCTTATGAGATAGTGTTTGCCGATTAGATAATTAATTCTAATTCTGTTATATGTTGTTAATATATTAACTTTCAAGACTTCCACCAAAAATATATATATATATTAACTTTCAAGACAATATATAAAATAATTTATTTTTTAATAATTTTTTGAACCTATTTGCCCGTGCAATGCACGGGCCAGAAAGCTAGTAGCTAATTAATGAAATACACTTGCTACAGTTGGCATTTACTGATCCTTTCTCTACTTTGCCATTTTACTTTTACCCAGTCAACTGGCTTTGTTCTGGTCAAGTAACATTCATTCTAAGGAATGCTTTGAAAAGTGTATCGCTGTCAATGCAACCTTGAGACTATCCAATCAAACAAAAAGAGGAGCAAGAACTACCGAATCCCTTCATAGAAGTTATAATTTCATGTCTGCATTATACAATACATATAAAGCTTTCATCATGTCCATAGAGAACTTACCATGGGAAAAAGAAGAACATCATTTACCTTTGAAGGGGTTGGATCGATCAGATCGATTTTTTCTCCAAAGAAATCCACATTCTCTGTTTAAACTTTAAACAATCCATGACTTAACCAACTTTAATGGTAGTTGCCTAGAGATAGTCTTGGCAACACATGATGCCATGTTGATAGGGTTGACAAAAATCGAACCGACCCGACGGTCAACCCGATTATAAACAGGTTGGGTTGACTCGTTTATTAATTGGGTCCCCAACCCATCGGCCATTGGGTTATCGAGCCAACCCGATTATGACCCACCAACCCGATTTTTAAAAAAAGCGGGGAAAGTGGCATGAACCGACCCGATTAACCCCAACTCGAACCCAACCCAATTACCCTACATCCTATTTTAATAATACTTTTTGAAAAATAAAATATATATAATCGGGTTGGCGGATTGAACCCGTTTATTGCGCGTGTTGGGTTCGGTTTGGGGTTTCCCCAACCCGCCATCAATCGGGTCAACCCGAATCCGACCCGCTTAACCACAACCTGACTATGACCCGACCCAAACACAACCTGTTGCCAGCTCTACGTGTTGTTATAAAAAAAAAACACATGATGCCGTGTCTTGCACAGAATTGACCAAGTCTTTGAAGGGGGTCAAATTGATCTTTTGTCCAAAGAAATCCACATTCTTCGTAAGTTCATCCAATTAGTGGAATTGGATTTTAAATCAATTCTTCATGAAATTTTAATTTAAAATTTTAATTCTGTTGCAATCCAATCACAATAATTTCAATTCCATCCAATTCCAATTCTTGATGAATTAGAATTAGAATTTTTAATTCCAATTCCAATTCATTGTACCAATCAGGGCCTAATGAAAAGCAGGATTGTTGGAAATCTCTAACGGGATAAAGCGACTAATGAAGCTTGCCTGAAAAGTCACGAGGCCTCTTAAAAGGTAAAAACCAAGATTGTCTATAAACGGGCAGGTCATCCCAAGCCTGGTCCGGCTCATTAAAAAGCCCTAAATCTCAAATTGTCTGCTTGCTAACGAAGTAAGAAGAACGCCCGCAGGAGCTGGGCCGACGTGCAAGTCCAGCGGGTCTGGATCCACTATAAAAGAGCGTCGCCGTCCGGAAAGAACGGGGAAAGGTCGGGAATTCTCCAGATTCGACCGACTCTGTCCTGTAAGGACTCAGCGTAACTGTAGGTTACTATAGGAGGGAAGAAAGGTAGGGTTTGTTGTAGATTGATCGAATTTCCGCAATGGAGGAGATGAATTTCTCCGACGGCAACATCGAGGATCTGCTTCAGAGAAGATACATCGATCATCTCTATGTAATTCGATTCCCTATCATCTTGTCGCACAATCTGCTTCTAGACCCGCAAAATCTATTATTTAGCTATTATTTTGTCTTGATCTCTTGTTTCTGTTATGTCGTTTGCTAATTGCTTTACCGAAGTACTGTTCTTGTTCTTAAGTTTGTATTTGGGCGTGGAACTGGAAACAATGTGTTATTTCTTGGTTTAATGGTTCGAAGTTGGGAGTGTAAAACTACAAATCTTTTTTCAGAATGTGGATGAAATCTAAAGCTCATACAAGATCAGGAGATTCTTCAAGGGCTATAAAATAGAGCTCTGTTGACCTATCTAACCCGTAGGCTGAAGTAACATCTGTCCAACCTATTGATCATTGACAGACAAGCATGAAAAGCTTTACCTTGCTTAGTTTTTGGGGAAAAGAGGAATTAGAAGTTGCTATGAGATGGTGGGCAGGGTTCCATTTTCCTGATATTGGTGAATTATAGCACTGGCATGTGCCAAAGGTATTTCTTCAATGTAAGATGGATGTGTCTAAGCCGCAGATGAGTCACTTTTAAGTTTTCTAGACGTGCACACGGATTTCAGCATTGATGTGCCAAAGATTCAACAAGATTCAGATTTTACCAGTGTCCCAAAGCAGTATGCTTGGGACGTGGGATACTTCATTTGTGCTTAAGAATTAGAAAAGACATTTCTTCTGCCCTTTTCATATCCTTGATGCTTAAAACTAAGAAAATCCCATACAACCAATGTGAGCTTGTTTCCAATGGCGAAATTAATGGAACGCTGCTAGGAAGCATTAGTAAATGCAACCTTACGAATTCCAAGTCTTGTCAAAAGACCCTGCCAAACTGATACTTATCTGCCAAACGTCTTAGGTACATTGAGGATCTAGAAGAAATAAATGGGATATACAATATAGTTGACATATAAATTTAATGTCAGTCTTTGCCAAAACTAATGTGTCAGCTGATATGCATCTGACTTAGCTTGTCAGAAACTTTTCTTGGTCTGATAATGTTATCGAGCCGCATGAATCAAAAGCTCATGAATTACAGATTTAAAAAGTCCATGAATTGGACAAATATGATGTTAAAAAGTGTTGGGAATCTGAAGTTAAAATTTATTTTTGAAACTCAACTATTTTATATTATTTTTATATGTGAATAATATATTTTATAGTAAAGAAAATACACATGCTTTAACTGGTTGAGCCTACTGAATCTAGACTCTGGTTTATTGAAGGAAATGAGTTTTTTCCCCCTAAAGCTTGCTTGGGTCAATGACAGCTTTACTCCTTTCATGACAAGTTATCATGTTGTCTTCACTTTTGTTTTATCTTTCCGCTATGTGAATTATATGCTATTTGTTGAATTAGAAAATTTTAGCACATTGCAAACATTTTTTATTTGAATATTTTATCATGTTAACTGTATATATCAAGTTAGTTAAATATGCATGAGTTATTATCTGTAGCTTGGCCCTATATTATCTTTACATTGCTGTATTTGCGGTCTGCCATAAGAGTGCTTTTTGTTTTGTATTTGCTTAGGATGTTAATCAAAGACTGCAAATGCACTCCTCGTTGATACGAAAGCTCTCCTTGGAGAAGGAGTTGGAGGTTTGTATGATTTTAAATCATAACATTTGGACTAATTTTTGATATTTTGTGCAATTTTGGAATTCATACCATTGATATTGCATCAAAGTATCTTGCAGTTTTCTTAAAATAGTTCTATCATGTAAAGGTGTCGTGGCAAATTGTTTCATTGTGAAAATTTGGCAAGTTAATCTCAATTCATTGATAATTTATTTCAGACGACTTTCTATAATTTGTTGTATTGACTCCTAATGTGAAGATATTTTTGGATAATTGGATTGGGTGGAAGCTCTCCCTATCGTTTGCATGATATTATCTTGAGATCTGTCAAAATGATGGGAAGGAGGAGTGATTGTCTAACTTTGTCATGATGAATTCTGTAGTAGGCTTGCCCTCATGCAGATTCATGTTTATTCAAAATGTAACTGAGTCCAAAAAATTGCTAGATTTTCTAAGGACCTATTGAGAATTTGCTCATCACAATTTTGTGCACATGGATATTCTTCTACATGCCTATTATATTTAATGGAACTTTTTAACCAGCAAGGATGTTTTAAGTTTTGCTTAACTGACCAAAATCACCTACGAAAAGAAATCAGCATTATAAAACTACGGTTGACCATACCACCTAGGAAAGGTTTGTTGCAGTACATTAATTTAATTTGAAATTAATAGTGCCAATGATGGTGTTTTTCTCCATGACAAAGATTTTTCCTTGAAGTTAGCTCTTGGAATGTGCTTGACTCTTAAGGACAACTTTGGAAGTATGGCCCTCAAACATTACCTTCTGCAGTACACTAAAAGGGATGCTGTGAATTGAAAAGTACTGGAGTGTTTATACTGATAGAAAAAGAGTACTGCAGTGTTTATGATTGGTTGGGAGGTGGAATAGGTGTTAAGATCAATCAAGGGCATGGCAACTGGGATGGCACTTGGTTTGAGGATGGGATCCTTAGGTAAGGTGGCTGCTGTGTTGGTGAATTCTCCATCTAGTGTAGCTAAGGACATGATGGAATAGACTGTGTAATTGTATGTGTGTACGGTAACTTGGGTCCTATGAGCAGACAAAGCCTTGGTGTCTTGTGGGAGGAATTGGAAGAGGTGCAGCAGTGAATTCCGTGGTGTTTCGATCAATGTCTATTAGTTTCTAATTTGAACTTATATATGTATCTCTTTGAGGAGCTTTTGATCATATAAATAGAAATGGTTTAGTGGACATTCCTCTGTACGGTGATAGTTTTATATGGTTTTAACAACTGTGACAGTCTGAAATCATTGTAACTGGATTATTCTTGATATATTCTTCTTGCAGGATGTGTTATCTAAGGTGTAAATCAGTGCTCTTTGGTGGATACTATTTGATTGTATCCTGGTCACGATGAGTGCAAGAGGGCATCCCTATTTATGTTAGAAAATATTTGGATGATTGTTATATTGTGTTTAAGGTGTGGAAATTGTAGTCATGTTTTCACTTTGTGGGTATCTTGAGTTCTCTGTTTTGTAATCAATTTAATGCCATTAAAGAGGACATTTAAATAAGCTCTTGTTGTAAAGAAGTTGGTGCATATTGAGACGTTGGAATGAAGGATGAAAATGGAAACTTTAATCTGGGATTGAGTACACGGGGAGAATCTGAAGATGGTCTTTAAACTTATCCAAAAGGAGATTAGTTGGTGCAAAAGATCAATGGCCTTTTGGCTGAATTTTGGGGATGATAATATGAAGTCCTTTCATTATGCCTCACCTAACATCTTATAATGGAATTAAAGCAAAATTCCTTAAGTTTGAGAGCCCAAGAAGCTGTCTAAAATATGGTCTTATCCTCAATTTGAGTACTTATTACTTTGCCCTCAAAGATTATTCTATTTTTTCTCTCTCTATGATCTCACAAAGCAACTTAGTGAACCTCCCTTTCATTCCCCAAACCTCAAAAAGCTCCATTGCTTCACGAAATGTGCAGTATCAAAAAGTATCACCCAGCCAATACAATTAATGAAATCCGAGCCATCCAATAATGAATGAGAAGATGGTTAGTATTTTAATCTTCTGGCGAAAAGAACACAGAGCCTGGGGAGAGAGAGAGGGCCCAATTTGTCTGCTTCTTTTAAGAAGCATTACTGCCAGGAAGACAAAATTGAGGATTACTCTCAACTGAAATACAAATGAAAGAAACATGCCTCCTCTGTATATACAATAGAAAATGATCACACTATAAAGGCGAGGGAGCATAAAATAGCAGTGTTTCCCTACCAAACATCCTTCCTCAACCTGATTCTCTTTCCATTTCTTAAACCAGCATAAATACGAAGAGAAAGAATCTGCTTTCATGTGTTGCTTTGCTATTTTCATCCCACCCACTTTGGAGGCTGCTGCATTTGGAAGTTCTTGGATGTTGATATATAGATGAGTGGGTTGAGCAGCAGTGGAACAAGAATTATGACACAAAATCGGAATATGATGACTTTGGGTTACACCTAAAGATGCCAAATTGTTTCCAAAAGGTTTGAGTTTTGTGCTATGGTATAGCTTTTCAATTATCTATCTGACAGGCCAAAGATCTTTGAGTTGAGAAAGTTAAGATTGAATTGTCTATATGAATTGATTCCTAGTTACATTTGGGTTGATAATATCTTGTTTTCTATCTTTCAAATAGTCCAATGGGAATTTAGATTTGTTTAGAATTAATTTTGTAGTTTTATAAGGGTGTATATTGTTTTTTGTTACTTAATTACTGTTAGTAATTGTTGATTTCTAATTTTTTTTAGAACCTTCTTTGTTTTTGTGGTATAATCCAATAATCCAATAAATAAATAAAAGAATCAAGCAACCAACGAATGCTAGTTGGGTTGGCAACTTGTATCTTTTGTTTATTATTATTCTTTTGCTAGTGGAAAAGAGGTATCTCTTCTAAGGGCAGAGCCACAAAAAGAATGCAGGGGGTCACCATGTTATAATTTAAAAAAAAATGATTTTCAGACAGCCCATGTATACAAGGTTTTAAAAAAAAAAATTTGGGTGGGCCATGGTTACCAGCTGCTCCCTGGCTCCTATTGATATCTTTTAAATAAAATTTTTTGTTGTCAATAAATTTCAGGAGAAGTCATGAAAATATCTCTACCTCTTTTGAAAATACGTGTCACCACATGAGAGTAATTTATCTATGTTTACAGCTAGGCCTTTAACAACATGACACTTGAAGTATTTATTCAATTCACATTTTGCAGAGTGATGATCCACTGAATGTGTGACATTGTAACTGTCATGAACTCTAAAGTCTAACCTGACTGTTCTATGGTATAGTTAAAAATGCAAAAGACCTAGCCCTCATAATACCCCACTTAAATAGTATCTATCTGTCATATCATGTGATACTTGGTATGTCTAACAGAAGGGCATATGATTGTGGCTAGAGGATATAGTCTTGGAGGCTTCGTCTTTTGACAGGCTGATGATGCCATCTTGAGCTCTGATTTTTATAGATGGGGTTGCATGAAGGCCTGTGTTGCTGGTTCCAGCACTTCTGCCAGGAATTTGTTTGATTGGACTTTTAAGGGGTTCAGTCTATGATAATCACAGATTCACAATTGGTCTTACCTGTTTGATCATTTATTGGAGAAGCCTACTAATTTAAAAGTGAGTTGAATAAGTACGCGTGTTATGTTATTACTCTTGGTTCAAAACTAATATAATTTGCATATTGCAAAGTTTTGAATTTCAATTTGATAGTAAATTCTGCACGTTCTGAATATGGTCAGTTCAAGGGATGTTTCGAGGGGAGCCATGCAATTATTAAATACATATATTAAGAAGTTAATGAAGGAAACTTTCTGTTATGCGGGAAATATTTTGGAAAATTGAGGGATATTTCAAGGGCATGGATGCTGATCTCTTTCTAATTTTCTTTTGAATTCAGTTGCTTATTCTCTTTAATAACTTTGTTTTTGATCAGAAAAATAGGCAATACAATATAGGGAATTTCCTTGCCCGTTTAAGTGGGAAATTTTGCAGCATATTTGGCAGAAGTTGGAAACGGGAAGCATGGCTATGCATTGACAGCATAAATGTATTGGAAAAAATGATGCTTTCATATTTTTTCCTGAAGTAAGTTTGGCTTTTTTTTCTTGGCTGGAATAGGGCACATGATATGGAAGTCATTCCTTAACTTGTAATCCCGGGGAAGAAGCATTTTATTTCTGTACTTTTACGTGGCTGATGATGTATTTTAGGTATCAGCATGGAAGATGTTTAATTACCCTTTTTTTGCAGCTTATCTAGATATGAACATTTATCAAAATAGAAAATGGAAAAATGTGATTTCTTTAGAAAAAAGTTTACTTTTTAAATGAATAATCTTGTTGCATCTGTGGCAATTAGCTGTTTGGCTCCTTGCCTAAGAAGACTAACAGCTTATAAGTACTATGCATGGAACAAATGTTGGAATTCTTGGATGGCCTATATTCTTATTAATCTATACTGTTTTAGTTTCATGTTACTTTGGTATTCTAACAGGGGCATCAGGGTTGCGTGAATGCTGTGGGTTGGAACACGAAGGGCTCTCTGCTGATATCTGGGTCAGATGATACACGAGTTAGTACTCGACTACCTATTTGTTAACTCAATAAGTGTCCTCTTTTTAAGTTCGCAACTTGGCTGTTGTCATAGACCATCCAACTCGTGACACCCTCAAAATTTATTTTCTCACAGGTTAAGCAACTGCTAATATGATTATCTTGTTCTTATAATCAATTAAAATGGAACTGTGTATGACAAGAAGTCTGAAAAATATGGACAAAGATCATAGCTTGAGTTTGAAAGATTCATTGTTTAAGCTTGGTACTAAACATTAGATTGATTGATCCATGGAATCTGTATAAGATATTCGATTCATTGTAATTTATGAACTCTCATTTGAACAATGTCTACTTTATCAATTGAACTTTTATGCAGATGTTAGATCCTTTTTTGTCTTTTTTTTTTAACATAGAGAGTATTGATTTATGACAAGCAGGTCAGAAGCTAGTCATTTTACTTCAGTCTTGGATTTCAGATGTTAAAGGTGTTCGTAGTTATGTGATGGTTCTAGGTTAAGTTAAAATTCTATTTTTGCTTTTTTGTCATTGGTGTTTTTTAAGAGTCCTGAACATGTTATGCAAAGGAAGTTCATTTGGTTTTTAGTTGATCGAAATTAGGAAACTTGTGTTGTTCTTGTAAGTCATAATGAATGTTGTAGCTCCATTTTCCTTTTTTAAGTCTTAGTTTTGAGTCTAGTATACTTTATGAAAGAGGAAAAGAGTTTGGCATCCAGATTTGTGGTTTGTTTTATTTTGAGAATTGAATATTAGAGGTGCAGCTGAACCTTGGCATGGAGAAGGTGCTGAAGATGATCATAGTCAGGTGACAGTAGCGGTGGCAATTTTATGAGCTGGGCCGGTCTTAACAAGGGACATAAGCCCTTTAAGGCTTGCCCAAGCTCAACCCGGCTTGGTTTTTGGGCCTCTCACTAAAACCAAAGCGCAGCCCTAAATAAAAATAGAAGTCCGAGCCCGGCCCGGTTAAGCTTGGTTCTTGAATTTTTTTTTTTAATTTTTAGCAATTTTATTAGAAAACATGTGAACTATTTGTACTTAAGTATACTTAAAGGTTTATTATACTAATATTTTAATAAATTAAGCAAGAAAATTGACATAAAAAATATATAAAATGAATTAATAATACGACAAAACTAATTTAAGATATGCATTTAAATATTGAACTAGTTTTACACATGCAATGACATTCAAAATGAGGCCGGTCTTTAATATGGCTGGTCCAAGCCTGGCCCTAATAATTTCGGGCTTTTAAAAACCAGGCCAAGTAAGCCCGTGGGCCTAAAAATTCAAGCCCAAGCCTGGTTTAATTAGTAGGCCGGGCTTGTCAGGCCTAGTAGACCGGTCCTATAATTGCCACCCTGTGAGAGATTTTAAGGATTTCTTACACATATTTGTGCATGATTTCTTAATATTATGTCTCAACTTTACATGGACTGTTAACGAGCAACAAGGAATACAGATATATACATTTTTTGAAGTTTTGGAATAATGTATTGGATTGGACGGGGCTAGAATTGGTCAATCTTGGCGGTATACTCCAATACGGGATGGTTGATGTCTTGTCCAACTAAATCGAACTGGAATGGTGATGTTTTGAATCTTGTGAGGAAATCACACCCTCACACATATAAAGTTGGTTGTAGCTTGTGAGTTTTAAGAAGGTGGTGATTGGTTGGTGAGGGGAGAACAAGGAGGAAGTCCCCTTTCCAGTTATGACCCTCTTTTGCTCCCTCTCGTTTTTTTCCTCTTCACCTGTTCTTTTTCTATGCTTGGACCATGGGAAGAAAAAAATAAAATAAAACAATACAGCGAAAGAAAAGGAAAGAACATTTATTTTTATATTTCCTTTCAATCTTTTGGATAAGGTGAGAAATATAGAGAAAGAAAGGTAGATTTTGATGATTTTCAATGAATTTTTTGAATCAAAATCTCATTTATTGTAGCAAGGTTAGTTTATGTCAATAGAAGCTAAGGGTGATAATAAGTTAAGTATATTAAAGAAAATTATAATCTATCTTATTTTCTTTGTAAATCTCTATCCTTTGAGTGAGAGAGGGTTTGAACCCCAAGGATGAAACCTTTTAACAAAATTTATTTCCAAATCCCTATTCCTAATTCCAACCAAATAAAAGAAAGTGCTTTCTCTACCATTTATCTTATTTTCCGGGGGTTCCAAACACAACCTTTATCTTTGTCTCTCTCATCCTTTTTCTCTATTTTATTTAGGATTTACCAAGGGTCTCTTTCCCCTCTTTTTCTGAACCGTGTGTATTTATACTGGTCATGATATTTTTTTTCAATTATCTTTGTCTCATAGACTTGCACTGGCTATTCAGCATTAGACTCTTTTTTTTACCAGTTTTCTTTGTATCACAGATTTACACTGTATTGGTACTTCTAGTACCATTATTTATCAGTACCATGAAGGCATGAATTAGTACCAACCGTACAACCATGATATTAAAGTGCCTTTTTGCATATATTGCAAATTTAGGGATGCTGTCCTACACCAGTCTTTTTCTGTTACCCATCTTAGTGTTTAATGTACATATTGAGCATTATATTGGACTTGAGCACATATCTCATACTTTTCAAACGTATTGATACTCTTCAGTTGATAAATTTTTTTTAATAATTTCCTCATGAAAACCTTCAAAGTGGTGCAAATGTTAATTGAGTTTATCTTTTGTTAAACTGGAAATTCTGCTGTCTACCAAGGCTCATAAATTTGTTTTCTTTGAACGTGGAAAACTTTTATGTCTTGTGACCATTTCTCAGACAGGGGGGCTAGAAGTTGTGGTGCTTTGGTTTTTACCTCCTCTACCAGTTCGTGTACTCTATTTGTATTGTCATCTATATTAATATATCTTCTATTACCAATCAAAAAAAATTTGAAATTTTTTTTCCATATATATTTTTTGATCGGTAATAAAAAGGATTATATTAAGGCTTAAAAAAGCAAGGAGTACAGAGACTGAACAGTACACGATCGGTGTACATGCTCAGTACTACAAATCACAAAAGTTCCCACACTCAAGAAACTCATGATGAATCATCCCTTTACAAGATTCATAACTCGATGCCTAATACAGTAGGAAGTTGAGGGATGATTCTAATAAACCCCAAAATGGACTAGATGAATCTTCGAAAATTCTCTTGTTCCTCTCTTTCCATAGTGCCCAAAGGATAGCCACCGGTGCCAAATTCCACAATAAATCGTACCTCAGAACACTTTTGCTATAACCCCATGACTGCAGGGGAACATTGCTTAGTGCATAATATTATGGTAGAAGATTGTAACGAAGTGCTAATACTGAGCATTTCCCTGCCATATATTGTGGGTATTACCGTAAAAACATCGAAATTATGGAACTTCCAAGTTCCAATAATGTGAAATGTTGAGTGACTTTAGCACTTCAAATGAACTTCTATCTCAGTTCACTTTTGTATGCTGAAAATCGGTCGAGTCTTTTCATTTGTCATAAAATTTGTGTTATCTACTTCTGCTTATGTTTTTCTCTTGAACCCTTATGAAGCTTGTTATCTTCATTAGTCCATCAGATGTTCTGTTTTCTCAGTTATGATATTACAACAAGGGGTACATGATTTCACTATATTATTCAATGCATCATTAGGATGGTGCTTTCACTTTATGCTTGGAAGAAAGCTATGCTTAGCATTTACTTCTAGATAGTAGATACTGCATCCTTGTCTATTTGATTTTGCTTATTTCACCTATGTATTGTTAATAGCATAACTTATTCACTATCAACCTTTGCTGCAGATAAATATATGGAGTTATTCAAGCCAAAAGCTTTTACATAGTATAGAGTCTGGCCATTCTGCCAACATATTTTGTACAAAATTTGTTCCCGAGACTTCTGATGAGCTTGTAGTTTCTGGTGCTGGAGATGCAGAAGTAATGTTTTGATAGAGATTGTGAACCAAATTACTTTTCTTTGATCCAAAGTTTCTTTTACTTGTAGTTCCAGATTGTTCTCATTTATTTTGCATTCCCTCACCAGGTTCGGCTATTCCGTTTGTCTCGCTTAAGTGGGAGAATACCTGAAGAAAATGCTGCGGCACCTTCGTCACTGTTTCAATGCCACACAAAGAGGGTCAAAAAATTGGCGGTAAGTTATAACAAGAAAGGACTTTTTTTTTCCTCTAAGAATGTGTTATACTCTGGAGAATAATGAGGGAGCAGCTAATTGATATATGGTTGCAGTCTCACGTGGCATTTTAATTAACAGATTTCAAGTGGACTGGGTTTTCCAAAGCCAATTTTCATCTTCATGCTTTTGATAGTTGTGAATTGATACCATGCTGGTCTATGTTGCAGGTGGAAGCTGGAAATCCCAATGTGGTGTGGAGTGCAAGTGAAGATGGAACCTTGAGGCAGCATGACTTTCGGGAGGGTGCTTCTTGTCCTCCTGCTGGTTCGTCTCACCAGGAATGCCGCAATGTTTTGGTAGGTGTTAAATTCTGATCCTCATATTTTCTTTCATCCCATCTTATGTGAAAATGGACATGTATGAATATCTTCATGTATTCATCTTGCTTGACTCAATTGTTTCTTTCATCAATATTGTATCACAGGCTGCTGTTGTAGAAGATACATCGGAAATTTTGAGTAATATCAGTTGACATGGATTAATCAGGCTTATAATCTTATATGGACAATCCTTCCATTTTCTTATGTTTCTGGATTTTACAACACCATATTCCGCTCCTCCTTACCCATCTAGAGGATGTAGATATTGTGTCCTCTTCTATATCCTACTTTCAACTTCTATAATATTCTCATGAATTATCGGGAAAAAGATTAATAATAAAGGATAAAGAAAGTCTATGATGAAGGGTCATCATGAGCAAATATGGCACTCACGGTGATTGGTGGGACATAAAACCCATTATAGGATGATCCTATGGAAGATATTGTATCATTATTTGGTCCCTTCATTCCTTTTGAGAAATTTAGCATCAGAGCTCGCACCTATGTTTTTTAAGACTTGACCTTTGGTGGGGAGACAATTTTTCTCTTTATCCATTTCACTAGAATACTTTGACTTTGGGTTATAATATGATTGTTGACATTCTTTCATGGACCTTAGACGGCTTGACATGGAATATGCCCTATGGGCATGATTCATATCAGTAGGTATGTAAGCAGTTAAAGCAATGCTTGAGAATACAATAGTTTTTAATATTTACCATACATCTCTGATGGTACTTATAAGATTTATGGACCTTTGATTGGAAATGATATTTTCCTATCTGATCATTCGTTCATGCCATCAAACCATAAAGAAAACTTGGCTTCACCACTATTCGCATTTTTAGCTTAACACCTTTCAAATGATTCAAAGGAGAACCTACATGACCTTCTCTCCTCAGCTATGTCTTATGGACCTATACTAGATAGAGTTTATTTATTTATTTTTTTTGATAAGAATAATGTATGTGTATATTATATATATATGTGTATGAAAAAGCAAAAGTATGGATCATACAATCGGAAGTGCAGTAGCACAAAACACAAAAAAGGCTCTACAAAATCCTCACAAGCCCCATCAGCCCCAAAAACCAAAACACAATGACATTCCACTATACAACTATAAACTACAGAAACCCTCCTGAATAACCCATAATCCAAAGTTGAACAAGCCATTCAGCTTCAGACCAAAGTCATAAGCCACAGTGAATCTCTTAAATCATGTCAAGGACCATCCCTCATGTCGTGGCATCCTCTACAATGATGGACTCGAAGCACAATTTTTTCCAATCCTTCACAATCTTTGTAGGCCATAACCTTTTGAATTCTGGAAGAACCGAAACCCACGACGCCACACCAATCAAAATAGAATTGAACACCTGGTCCACTGATAACTGTGTATCCCTGAAAATCCTATTGTTACGCTCCAGCCAAATAAACCAGACAACTGCATGGAACAATGTATCATACAACAGCTTGCCCTTCTTACCCAAGCCCCTAATCCGCCACTGAATAAACCATGCATTCAAAGTATCTGGTAACACCCAAGAGGCTCCTAACATCTCAAACAACCGCGTCCAAATGGTATTGGCAAACCGACACTGAACAAATAGATTGTCAATGCTCTCTCCAGCGTCCTTACACAACATGCAAACATGCGGGGATAAAGCAATCCATTTCCATCTTCTTTGAATTAGATCAGCCGTGTTTATCCTGTATAAAATGGCAGTCCATAAGAAGGCCTTAATCTTAAGAGGTACCTTAGGCTTCCATAGCTGATGAACCGAAAAGGGAACTGTAGAGATTGATGAATCTTGTGAAACGGAGTTAAAGAAAGATTTTCAAGAGAACAATGTATTGGATGAAAGGGACCAACACACTCGATTTGAACCTAGGGGATCAAGAATCACATCCTTTAGACCTTCAATGAGCTGAGATATCTCTTCCAATTCAGAAGGACGAAGATTCCTCCGAAATGGAAGATTCCAAGAGAATCCAGAAGAAGACCAAAGCATAGTATCGGCCACCGAAGCATTAGGAAGAAGAGCAAGTAAGAATAATCGAGGAAACTGGATAGATAACGGCTGATTGCCCCACCAAAGATCAAGCCAAAAGCGAATCAAGGAGCCGGACTCAACCCTAAGCCTAATATGAGGGTAAAATAGAGGTGCGATTTTCATAATGGCCTTCCACGGATAGTTTCCTAGAGGTCGTGCCCTCAAATTAATGAATCATCCATTATCGTCCCTTTCGTATTTGCTTGTAATCACTTGGTGCCACAAACTTTCCTTATCTGTACTGAAGCGCCCAGCCATTTTGCTAGAAGAGAGGTGTTTTGATGGGCTATCATTCCCACGCTAATTCCCCCCTTTTCCTTAGCCAAGCACACGTTATCCCACCTTACTAAATGAGTCTTCCTATTTCCCCCTCCCTCCCAGAGAAAATCCCTCTGCGCTTTTTCAATGATGTTCACAACTCTCCTAGGCATCCTAAACAAAGACATGAAGTAAACCGGAAGATTTGCAAGCACCGCCTTGATTAGAATCATCCTACCCCCCAAAGATAAATAATTCCTCTTCCAAAGAGCCAGTCTCTTCTCCACTCTCTCAATAACTGGCTCCCAGAAACTGACATTACGGGGGGACGCACCTAAAGGGAGACCCAGATACGACATCAGCCACCCACCCACCTGACAACCTAAGATCCGACTAAGAGAAAAAGACTCTTCCTCCGCTAAGTTCAAGCCAACTATGGAGCTCTTCTCCCAATTGACTTTTAGCCCTGAGATCATGTGGAAAGTATGCAAAATGCTCTTCAACCAAATCATTTGATCCTTAGAAGCTTCCAAAAAGACCAATGTATCATCTGCAAACTGGAGATGGGACACTGAAACCTCATCTCTACCGATCTTAAAACCTTTGATCAATCCCCGACTCTGACCGGTCATAAAAAAAGCTATGCAACACCTCAACAACCAAAGTAAATAAGAAGGGGGACAGTGGATCCCCCTGCCGAATACCCCTAGAGGAAGGAAAAAACCCTTTCGCCACTCCATTGACCAAAATAGAAAAATGGGTATTTCTTAAGCACCCTCGAATCCACCTTCTCCACTTTTCACCAAACCCTTTCCATTTCAAAACTGAATCAATACTAGATAGAGTTTATTGATCTTATATTTCTTCATTGTCTGGTGCTTTTATGGTTTGGTGTTCCATTTGAGGGATGGTGGAGCTTACATGGGTTATACTAGGTTTATCTGATCTTTGTTAGATCAGTGGAAATTCTCTTTGTTAGGGAAGAGAGGTAGGGCGTTGGATTGGGTGGTGTTTTTCCTGTTCTTTCAGCCTTGTTTTGGGAGAGGGTAGGAGGAGAGCTGGATACTCCAGCGGATCGTTAACGTTGCAATTCTGATGGTTGATACTTAGGTGCACTCAGCCCTGCCTTCTTATTAGGGATGTTATTCAGGATTCAGATGCTACTAGCCTTTTTACCAGGATGTGTAGATAGGGTTGTCTTTGGGCGAGTCTGGTTAATGGAATAATTAAGCTGAACTTTAACAGGTGCTCTATGGGAAACGTCGGTCCATCAGGTATTGATACCTTAAGGGCTGTATCTTTCATGCATTCATTGCTTTGTTGACAGGCCTTAGAGAGGCTAAAGGTCTCCAAATCCAGAGGATTATAATAGAGGAGATTCATTTATGACTATCTCTTGAATTGTGGTGTTATTTTATATCGTCTTGGAGATTTGTGCATTTGGTGTTACAATTAATGATTTGTCTGATAACATGGTTAGTTGATTAACTCCCGTGCTCAGGATGGCTAATGCACAGGTAGATAGATTGGCTGGGGGATATTTTGGATTCTAACAAAGAAAATGCTGGGGGGGGGGGGGGCAAGATTTGATGTTTTGGTTTAGTATTTTGTTTTACACTGTGCATTCTGTGTACCGTTTTGTATACATGTATTTGTGTGGTAAATTGAGTCCTTGAAGACCAAAGTGGTTCTAGCACCAATGGGTGGTTAAGACTTCAGATCCTACTTGATCGGTGCAATGGACCCTAGGGATGTTTCTTCACTCTCTTTTGTCTTGCTCTTTCTATAAAAACAGACTAATTTTTCTTCTGTAGAGAAAAAATGCAAAGGGTAATAAGTTTAAACTGAGTATTCTTTGTACAAATTGAGCTTGTTTTGTGGACTTTTTTCTTCTACTTGTACATGGCTTCATGGAAATGGCATCAACTTGATCCCTCAAGCAACAATGAGGCTTTGTTGAAATGATCACAATTGTATCTACAAGTTATTAGTTTTAGGCATATGATAGTTATTTTATTGTGCATTTTAATGCCGCATCTGAAGTGGGGATGTTGTTTTTCGTTAAATTTTAAACTTGTGCATCAAATTCTATCAATCAAATATTTTTCATATTTAGCATCTATTGGCAGCTTGACTTGCGGCATGGAGCAAAGAAATCATTAGCGGATCCTCCTAAAAGGCGTCTTGCTCTAAAATCTTGTGACATCAGTACTACACGGCCTCATCTTCTACTTGTTGGTGGAAGGTAATACTTTCAGTTGATGTTATTCACATTGACTTGAGATTAAGTTGAGTAACTATTTCCATATTTGATACCAACTAATGACTCATTTCTGAATTTCTGCAGTGATGCCTTTGCTCGTTTATATGATAGAAGGATGCTTCCACCACTAACCTCTTGTCGGAAAGAAATGAAGCCACCACCTTGTGTTAATTATTTCTGTCCAATGCATCTTTCTGATTATGTTAGTTCAATACTTAAGAAATTTGTTAATGATGCGGTGTCATTTTTTATTTTTATTTTTTATTTCAGTGGCTTAACTACATAAATTTTGTTCAATGGAAATAAATTTGATGTTGCATCAGTGGCATGAAAAAATGGAGAAAATATGGGGGAAAGAAATAAGATGGAAGAGGATAATCTGACAGTCTTACTTCTCACCACTCATAGACATAGGTTGGTAATGGAATATTACAATACTTGATAAGATAAGAGGAATCAAACCTCAAAGACACTAAAGTGTTGGAAAATATAATTATTTAAATTCATCATTCTCTAATATCCCGTAATAAAGCCTTTATACAGCTTATCTCTAAACATTCATCATATTAAAAGAGTCCTAATCCAGTATGGATACTTGTGAAAAGTCCTAAAAACAGTAAGATACACTCAAAATGACTTATAAAACAAAAATTGTTATCCTTCTAAAACTTTCTAAATCAAGGATTAAATCCTAATTTTGAATTGATTTTCACTCAACTTACAGTAATAAAATTATTATTAATATTAAATGCTTCAAATCATCTAAGTGGAATGAATTAACCCGATTTCCAAGACAATCCATGAGTAGGACTCATGTCCATGGGTTGATCCAGTTAACAGGTATAGGCTTAAGGCTAGGAATGGTTGGGTTGGGCCTGTTATTGAACTATTTCTGCATCAGTATCTTGATATATGTTGTGTTTCTCGAATGGTTTATTTTTCCTATTACACATGATATTTGAGATCATGATATCTTTATTTCACTGTTTTTTTTTTAGTCATTCATTTCTTTGTACTTATGTCAGCCATGGAGGTCATATTATTTTCTCCAAAACTGTATACATTTCTGTTACTGATTAATTATCTGCATTGCTTACTCATGCTAATGTTATTAGTATCCACAAATACATGTCAAGATAAATATCATCTTGTACGTTTTTTAATATATGAATTTTAAGAATAAGAAAAATTTACTTAATGGGCTGAGGAACTGCATTGGAGAATTCTGCAGATAGAAATCTGGTTTATATGAATTGCACTTAGCAAGGGTTGCTGCTGTGATTTGGAACATTTGGAAGTGTGAGCTAGTTTTATTTGATGTATTTGCAATGTTTAAACTATGGTATATAGATTCAGTGACGTACCCATGACCTATCAGTGTGAGTGCACTCATACGGTGTGGTGGAATTTAGAAGCTTTTTCTATATTGGACTTTGTCTCGAGATTAGCTCTACCTGTTTCAGTGAGTAAAAGGCTCAATTTTTGCTCCTTTTGAAATACTATTGTATGCCCTGGTTCAAGATGGCTTTTCTAGTACTGGAATGAGGTAGAAACATATGTGCCCCTTATTTATCTTTCAGTTGGCAGATATATACTTTTGAGGATTTGCTCCCAAAATATTTGTTAACTGCTCGTCATCTTCTTTTCTGAGTTGATAATGATATGTTTAAAGGGACAGAAGCAAGACTTTAAGTTTTGGTGACGCTGGGCACTTCGTCTAGAGCACGAAGTGAAATTTCAATGGCATTGTTTTGGCTGGAAAACATGGAATCTCTAGATTCGTGTGAAATTTTGCTAGCTCATACTGGTGTGTCACCAAAATTTTGCAAAACCTATTTTATTTGCCTGAAAAGACTATAATGTTTAAAAAAAAAAAAAACAAAAATAATCATACGTCATATTTATTTATACACAAAACTCATAATAATATTTTTAAAAGACAAAGGAATCACACATGATACCCAGTTATAAGTAGGAATATGGAACATGTTAATCCAATAAAATACAATTGATTGTGTAAATGAATGGGAAATTGCAAACAATAATATCTGCATAACAAGTAAAAATATATATCATGGTGTTTTGTGGTCATCAAAATTGATTGTAGTGTCTAGGTGGCTCAAACTTTGCTCTCTCACCCATGAAGTGGCAAAAGTGCTTCTGTTCCATCCTATATTGATACTCCTTGTATAGGCGAACAGGATCCCATAATCCTCTTGACTCATATGTGCTACAGTGGTTGTAGAAGATAACCAATAAATCCATATGCAGTGGCTGGGGTGCACCTGGTGCATCATGTAAATCATACGGATAAGGGTTCATTGATATGAATCTATAAGTATCAGATGCTTGAAAATGTGAACTATGATATCATTATGAACCATGACTACCATTAGATGAATCATTGGGTCAGGCTGAGGATAGTAGTATGAAATGTAACTACTATTAGATGAACAATAACTCGTAGCATGGAGTCCTTAAAGTCCTTGTTGTAGATAATATCCTTCATAACTCTGATGGGACTGGTCCCTGTATCCATAGGATGAAGTATTGGGTCCAACATCTATGTATTCAAAGCTCTGAACTATAGAGGACTCGTCAATGACACTGATATGTTGCCTCTGCTTTATGCTACCCCTCCTTTGGAAAGTCCGTGTTTTGGTGCTATTGCCACCAGTATAGTCACTTCTAACATGGTCCCAATCCGGTATAGCATGCTGAAACTCAGCCTTCCCATTGAAAGGACTCAACCATGCGGCAATTGTGATCGTCGTCATCACCACCACCACCACCGCCGCCATAATCATCCTCTACATCATCTTATTTATTTTCTTCCAATGTATTAGGATCACATCGCCCTTTATGCGAGGTTGAGGCTAAGGCCAGGGCTGGGGTTGACATTGTTGTTAAAATAGAGGGAGGAAGAACTCTTATCCATTGCAGGGGGCAGTTTATGTGGTCAAATCTCCAAATTCCTCCTTTATGTTCTAGGATAGATAGATGTCTTGCTTTGGGCTCGTGGGGTAATCACTTTATGCCAATTGTTCAAATGGTTCTCCCTCAACCTGTTTCTGATCATTCTCCATTGTTGTTGACTAATGAGCCCATGCATGGTGGTCCTACTCCTTTTTGTTTCGAAAACATGTGGCTCTACCATCCTTCTTTCTAGAATCTTATTCAGGGGTGGTGGATTGAAGGGAGCAATGCAGTGTCTGAGTGGGCAGGTTTTAGATTTATGGGATGTTTACGAGAAGTCAAGTATAAAATTAAGGGGTGGAATAAGCAAACCTTTGGGAGGGTAGAGAGTCAGAAAAAGGTGGCTTTGGATGAAATTGCTAAATTGGATCTTAAGGAGGGAAGTGGGGACTGGGGGCCCCAAGATAGGGGCAATTAATTAGAGGTTAAAGCTTCTTTGGAAAGAATTTTAAAATTTGAGGAAATTCATTGGAGACAAAAGTCAAGGATAAGATGGTTGAAGGAGGGAGACGGGAATACAGCATTTTTCCATAGGATGGCGAATGGGAGAAGAATAAAAAACACAATTTTGAGGTTGGAGGTAGATGGTAGATGTTTGAGGATAGTGAGGAAATTGGTCAGTTTCTGTGTCAATTTTATGCCAATCTTTATAAGTCCGAGCAAGATTTGTGTTTTAACCTAAAGGAGAGCAATCAATCAAAGGTGGGTGACACGTTGAATGGGTGGATTGAAAGCGGCTTTGAGATGGAGGAGATTAAGGAAGCGATTTGGGAGATGGAAGGGGATAAGGCACCTGGGCCCGATGGTTTTACAATTGAATTTTTTAAATATAACTGGGAGATTGTCAAGGACAATTTGTTTTAGGTGTTCTAGGAGTTTTATAGGAACGGCGTTATTCACAAGGCTACAAATGCGACCTTCCTTGTCCTAATTCCCAAGAAAGTTGGGGCAATAGGGATCAAGGAATTCAGGCCTATAAGTCTTACTACGAGTGTGTATAAGATTATAGCAAAGGTCTTGTCCCTTGGGCTGAAGAAGGTGTTGCCTAAGGTTATATCTGGGAATCAAAGTGCTTTTGTGGAGGGTCGCCAAATCGTGGATTTAGTGTTGATTGCAAATGAATGTTTGGAAAGTAGGAAGAGGTCTTGGGAGCCAGGTGTAGTGTGTAAATTGGATATTGAAAAGATGTATGACAAAGTGGAATGGGCCTTCATTGACTCAGTGTTGAAATGGAAAGGTTTTGGTGAAGGTGGAGGAGGTGGATTCGCGGGTGTCTGAGAAATGTTCATTTTTCTATTTTGGTAAACGGAGTAGTGAGGGGGTTTTTTTCGTCTTCTAGGGGTATTCGGCAGGGGGATCCACTATCCCCCTTTTTATTCACTTTGGTAGCGGAGGTGTTGTATAGCTTTTTCATGGTTGGTAGGAGTCGGGGATTGATCAAAGGTTTCAAGGTTGGAAGAGATGAGGTGACAATATCCCATTTACAGTTTGCGGATGATACCTTGGTATTTTTGGAAGCATCCATGAGCTCCATGGTAGGTTTGAATCTCAGAGAGGATGAGTCTCTTTCTCTTAGTCGGATATTAGGTTGTCAGTTGGGTAGCTAGCCAATGTCGTATCTAGGTCTCCCCCTTGGTGCATTCCCACGTAATGTAGTTTTTGGGAGCCAGTCATTGAGAGAGTGGAGAAGAGGTTAGCACTTTGGAAGAGGAACTATTTATCTTTGGGGGGTAGGATAATCCTAATCAAGGCTGTGCTTGCAAATCTCCCAGTATATTTCATGTCTTTGTTTAGGATGCCTACAAGAGTTGTGGCTATCATTGAGAAAGCCCAAAGGGATTTTCTATGGGAGGGTGGAGGGAAGAGGAAGAATCATTTAGTAAGGTGGGATAGAGTGTGTTTGGGTAAGGAGAAGGGTGGAATTGGGGTGGGTATGGTAGCCTATCGAAACTCCTCTCTCCTAGATAAATGGTTGTGGCGTTTCAATACAGAAAAAGAAAGTTTGTGGCATCAAGTGATTACAAGCAAATATGGAAGTGATAATAATGGATGGTTCATAAACTTGAGGGCTCGAACTCCAGGAAATTGCCCATGGAAGGCTATTATGAAACTTGCTCCATTGTTTTACCCTCATATTAGATTGAGTATTGAATCTGGATCATCGGTTTGTTTTTGGCATGACCTATGGTGGGGTAATTAGCCGTTATCTATTCAATTTTCTCGGTTATTCTCCCTGGCTCTCCTTCCTAATGCTTATGTCGCTGATACTCTGTAGTGGTATTCCTCTGGTTCCTCTTGGAATCTTCCTTTTCGGAGAGATCTTCGTCCTCCTGAAATGGAAGAGATTTCCTTACTTATTGATGGGTTAAATGATGTAGTTCTTAATCCCCTAGGTTATGATAAGGTATCTTTGTCCCTATCATCCAATAGACTGTTTTCTTGCAAATCTTTCTTCAATTCGGTTACACATGCTTCATCACATCCTTCGGTATCCTTCCCGGTACATAAGCTATGGAAGCCTAAGGTCTCTCTTAAGATGAAAGCCTTTCTATGGACTGCCATTTTATACAGGATAAACACGGCGGATCTAATTCAAAGAAGATGGAAAGGGATTGCTCTACCCCCGCAGATTTGCTTCATGTGCATGGAATCTGGAGAGAGTATTGATCATCTTTTTTTTTATTGTCAGTTTGCCAGTATTCTGTGGAGGCAGTTGTTTGAGATGATTGGAGTGTCTTGGGTGTTTCCAGATATTTTTAAGGCATGTTTTGATCAGTGGCGGGTGAGGGGCCTTGGTAGGAGGGGCAAACTGTTGTATGATATGTTATTCCATGCAGTGGTTTGGTTCATATGGTTGGAGCGTAATAGTAAGATCTTCAGGGATATCAGGTTATCGGTAGACCAGGTGTTCGATTCCATGTTGATTGCTGTGGCATCGTGGGTTTCGGTTCTTCTAGAATTCCAGGGGTTATGGCCTATAGAGATCGTGAAGGATTGGAAAAAGTGGTGCTTTTCGGATCTTATAGTGGAGGACGGTTTGACGAGAGGGACGAGGGGGATGATCCCAGACATGAGGTAGGAGATCAGGTGATCCGGAGTGAGACGTGGACGTGGTCAGTTGCTGAACGGCTTGTTCTTCTTTTGATTAAGGAGTCTTGAGAGGTTTTGTCTATGGTTATGACTTGTACAATGGATTGATAGTGATATTTGTTTTGTGGGATATACTTTGGGTTTGTGAGGTTTTTTTGTGTTACAATTGTATACTCTATACTCTATACTTTTACTCTCATATAATATATATAATCATCTTCATTATTCATCAAAAAAAAAAAAAAAAAAAAGAACTCTTATTGCTTTGTCAAGCGAGTTTGAGCTATCTTTTCCTTTCTTTTTCCCCTTCACAGTTTCGACGTTGATGCATAACTATGTTGCAGGACTAGCAATAAGTAGTCTGGGTCTACCATCTGGCTGGTCCATCTCAACATACTTAACCAAATCTGAGAAAGGATCCTTCTCATCAACCTCATTATTAAATCGCATATCTAGAGGATCCTTTATAATCATATTGCGATTCTCAATCTCCATTTATTGTCTATTAACTTCATACTATAATGACAAAACATTAGCTTTTGCAACTTCTTTATATACCAATCTATTCATCTGCTTCATATATATGAAAACAAAGGTGCTCCAAATCTGTTAACATGCAGAAGAAATTTTTGTTTGAGTGAGAACCCTAGTAACTAGCTTCGCTAACCCTATACATCGCCCAACATTCACCTAAAGTTGTAAATGGAATATTAATACTTCAAAGAAAAGAATAAACTAAAATAAAAAAATATATGCACATAAAGTTACGACGAAATTCGTGCTCGATGCCGTTGGTAGCCTTGGTCAATCCAAATGAGTGAAGTACATCTCTAAACAGTTTTAGTTTGTAAATGCTAGGTTATTATGTTTGAAATGGTTTAGTATTGAAATTTATATTAAATTGTGATTTCATTACTCAAAAACGAATGGCCTACCTCGTTTCAGAAGTGTACCTGAGCATAGGAATCAAGGTCTAACATCTGATGTACCTTGTGCACTGTAGTATACAAGTCTTCACAAGACCCAATACCGTCCTTATAATGATTCTTCGGCTTCAGGTGGTATATTGTATTGATGATTATAAGAAATAGATTATTACAATTACACAAAATATATTTACCATAGCAATAATTTGCTACAATAACTCATACCGGCTAAATGAAAGGGTTATCCTAATTCTTGAACCATCTGTCATCAAGTACACTCATTTGTATGACTTGGGTGCTTGCTGCTGCCTTGATATGGGATTTCATCTTTTGAATACACTCATATAAATCCTATCTTAGGATAGGCATCTATATCCATAAACCCTCAGTATATGATAAATGAGCTCCACTTTCACTACTAAATCTTTGACTGTTTCCCAAGATGAGACTGATGAGTTGGAGAGAATGATATCCTCTACGTTCCTCTCAATACCCATTATGTCCTAATAGCAATCTATTGAATCTGCACTTGTGAAAAGTAATCTCAATTCCTATTTGTACCTCAACCCAGCCAAAATATGTTACTACTACATGCATCCCAAATCTTTGCAAGTATGTAATTATGATTATATATAAATATAATGAGTGTCTATGTATCTCGTAGCTTGTTAACTATATTGTTCCTCTATGCAATTGACTCTAACATCAAGTCTGATGCGATGGGTTGCACACAGGTCTGATAAAGAGCATACTTCTCCTATAACCTCAAGTTGGCATTCTTGAATCCACTATCATTATCTGCGACAATTTGTATCACTCTCTATCGACCTCTTCTGTAACACCCTCCAGTCGACTATCTATGCATCTCACATCCTTCATCTTCTCCGTTGTGTCACCTTATCTCAAAGAACTCTACCTTGTCTTTGCAGTATACCATGAGTTAGGTGATGGATAGTCTTGTGGGACTTAGCAGAAAAGGGGCAAGCAAGGGAAGTGCGAGCTAACTAATAGCAAGGGCCGGAGATAGAAGGGACGAAGACCTGAGGTTAAGAAAGCGGAGAAGGCAAGGAAGCTTGCCTGGTAAGGAGAGGAAGAAGCGGAGAAGCAGTCGTAAGCGTAAATAAGACGGGAAAGTCACCCTATCAGCTGGTGAAGTACTAATGAATGAATGCACTAGCTGCTTATTCCCCTTAAGATTATATATATAATAATAATAAATATAAAAATGTTAATATATTTCCAATTGCCGCTAGGTTGGCAAAAGGAGAGGAAATAGCACTAGGTCCATCAGTTTTAGGGGCCCTGTATACAAACCTTAGTTTTATCAAGAACAAGATGAGGGCGGTCATTTTCAAATCTAAAGTTTTGCAAATTTTCCTTTTCTTCAATTGTGGGCTTTGGAGAGATGGCCATCTTTGGCTCCTACTGCTCATAGGCTACATAAATCTGACGTACGGGCGGCTTTTGTCCCGTCGTCAGGCCAAACATTTATCTGAGGTTGATGTCGTTGCTGTCCTATCCAAACGTCACATATAATTGTCATCCTAAACTGATCCAGTGAAGCCATAATGAGGTAATGAAATGTCTCATCTCTATCTCCTCCCCATCCTAATAAATCCTCATAATCTCATGGGGCATAGGGGGTGCCACTCCAACCTTGGACTCTTGAGTAACATCAACCATATTCCTAAATGTGATGATGATGTTGCATTTGCTTGAACATGGTCAATATAAAGAACTCTGTATAGAATTCCCATCTTCTCTCTCGATGATCTCTTACTTTAGACATCTTTCAATCTCTTTTGCTTGAAATCTAATGGAAAAAAGGCTCCATGGGATACTTTGGCATCCTCGTGCTAAGTGAATGCTACGCCCTAGGTTGGTTTGCACCCTTAGGCCTCTGGATGGAAGAGACAACTTGCTTGCGTATAATACCTTTTATAGGGAATTTTGTTTGGATTGGTGTATATCTAATAGTAAAATGTCAAAAATGGAATTTCAAGATGACATTTCTTGTTTACATCATATATTTCAAAATACATATGAAGCTGAGAAAAATCTAGAAGTTCCTCGCCATGATCTGTGGAAGGCGTATCATTTAGGGCACTGATGTTTTGGCATATATCTTTCTATGTAGTGAAGCTAGATAACTTAGAGGCCTCTTTTAAATAAGAGTTGTTTGCACTAGCTTGTAAGGTATTTGGTAAGTAAATAGTGAAGGAAACAATTCAGAACTTCATGGTGGGGATTTATGTTTTGGGATGGTTATGTATTTGATGTAGGACTTGTGGGACCCAAAGTTTAGATTAGTTAGTTATTGAGTAAAAGTAGAATTCCTATTTTCTTGTATTAGGTTTTTGAGTTATATTAGGAGTCTTTAAGAGGTTTTAGAATTAGATTTTAACTTTAAGTTGTTTACTATGAGTAGGAGTCCTAATTTTAGTAGGTTTCTATCTTGTTTTGGGATCTCCAGAGGTCTATAAATAAGGGGTAAAGGTTGTACACGAATTTTAGACATTATTTTTTAAAAGAACTACAGAATTTCTCTGTCATCTTCCTTGTGGATTCAAGGTTATTTACTGGTGGATTCCAGTTTTCTAGGTTTAACGGAGATTAATCCTTGTTTTTGTAACTTTCATTGCGTCAGTATTGCTGGTGAAACAGCACTCTACTATCTTTGTGTGCTTACTTCCATGCACATGGATGTGACAATTGATGTATATGAGCAGTAGAACACGTCCCTTATGTTATCAGAACTAAAATAAGTATTACTTATACGGTGGATCGCACAAGTCACAACACAAACTGCATAATGAGTCCTCCTAGGATTTGTTAAAATAAATAAGGTAGGACATGCGTGCGTTTTTGTGCAAGACTCTTAACATGCATCTGACACATCAATAATCTAAGCATAGAGGATTCCTATGTCTGGCTTGAAAGCCTTCATTTGGATCATGCTCTGGACTCTGCCAATGGTAATGCATATTTGGTATCTGTATGTATCTAGGCTAACAAAATGAGTATTAGCTGATGCACAGTAGTTAAGTTTCAGATTGGTCTCTGCAGAAACTGAAACATAAAACCATGTCTTTGTGAATAAATTGTGACTATTATTAAGAATTAGGATTGATCATCACAGGAGTGGGTATTAATTTTTCTCTCTTTCTCAGGGCCGGTCAAGCTTGCACCTTACTCATGTTACTTTTAGTCCAAATGGTGAAGAAGTTCTTCTTAGTTACAGTGGAGATCATGTTTACCTGATGGATGCAAATCTTGGTATGTTTATATCTCAAAATCTACACTTTTTAGCAATTAGTGATCAAGGTTTTCATCATTTGGTTTTTGTTGGATTTATGTTTAAATTGAGAAGTTGAAAGGCCTATATACACCAAGGTAAACAATAAGGCCATCATAGGGCCTTGATTTCTTGAAATTTCTTCATAAAATCTGAAATTATTTTTCTAATCACAAGAACTCGATAATTCAAATCAGCTACATTAAAACCCTAATCTGAGGTCACTTTTATAGATTTGTACCCTTTTTCCTTTGCTGAAGGTAACTTCAATTCAGGTCAGGTTATAGTGAGAGTGATTATAATTTTAAAAATAACAGGAATGCCAGTGTACGCAAAGTAACCTTTTAGTTTTTTTGGGGTAATTGTATTCAATATTATAGATGGATGAGAGACGGGGATTGAAGTATATAAGGATGTACCAAGAAATATAATAGCACATGAATTTAATCATCAAAAAAGAAAAATAAAGAAATATACTAGCATGTCAAAAAATTGCTAGAAAAAAGAAGATAGATATACCAGAATTTTTCAGATAGTTCCAAAAAAGGAGGAGATTGTTGATTTATAGAAATCATCACTTTTTACTAGTGGTTTTGCAGTCTGAAGGTGCACTTTCGTCTTTGTGTCTTGTTCCTTGTATATACACTTCCAGGCAGCAAAGGGGCACATTTGCTGTAGCAACTTCTTTCTTTTGTCCTTAGTTTTCAACATTGAACCTTTTTTCCTTTAACTGGTTTATCCATGAGCAATGTGATACAAAAACCTAGATAGTATAGGATGCAAGTTAATTATATTCACCCTCTTCTTGTTTGCATTCCTAACATAACTATTGTTGCCGTCCTATGTTGCTGGGATTCAATTGACAATATTGTTAGTAGCGTCAAACAGCCTCCCTTCCTCAATCTTAGGATTCAATATAGCAACAGAAATATAATAGCAGTCAATATTAAATGATTATAGGATAAAAATGGTAGTTTTGGTTATTTTTCTTTGTTAATTTTTTTGAACAAAATATTTTCATTAATAAAATATTTAATTTTGACTGCAAATACATTATATGAACTAATTTCTCACAAATTTAAATTTCTGATCAATTTTGTATTTTGATATTAAATCTATTTTTAGATTTTTTTTAAAAAGTATATATAAAAAATATACCAATGTCATATTTGGTAAAGTTCACATGAAATTGGCCATCATTTTGTGCATATGTAATATGCATTTCGTCAAATTGAAATCCCTAGAAAATTGGGTTTTTTTTTTTTGGGGTATCATGCAGTTACCATTTTGTCATTTTTGGTGAAGGTAACATGAAAACGGCTTTGTTATGTTTTTCTTTATCTTGGAATTCTTATATACTTACTATGGGGTCGGTTTGGGTCAATGGAGTCGCCACCATCCATGGTTCAATTTTGGGTGTGGATGGACACCAAGAAAACTATTTAATCACATGAGAATTTAAAATTTGTCCAACTAGATTTCTGGGTTAGGGGGTTCAATTAAGTGGTTGGGAAGGTATTAGGCACCCAACCACCCCTGGTTTAATGAATTAGTTACCTTATCTAGATTTCATCTTAAAAAATTATTTATTTATAATTTTCTAAAATTTGAATGAAAAATCTTAAATATTTACAAATCTTGAAGAAAAGGACATTTCTAAGTTTGCTAAATTTTATACAAATTGAATATTTCTAAAATTCATTATCTTTACAAATTTCTAAAATTAAAAAAAAGTTTCTAAGTTTAATTAAAAAAAGAAGGTTTCTAAATTTCTAAGTATTTTTAAATTTACAAATCTAAAGAAGGAAAAATTTCTAAGTTTGCTAAATTTTATACAAAATGATTATTTCTAAAATCCTAATATTTACAAATTCCTAAATATTAAAAGGAAAATTTCTAAATTTACTAAAAAGGAAAGCTTCTAAATGTTTTTAAAATTATTAATATATACAAATCCTAAAAAAAGGAAACATTTCTAAATTTGTTAGATTTTATACAAGATAATTATTTCCAAAGTCCTAATATTTACAAATTTCTAAATATTAAAAATGCAAAGAAATTACAAATCCTATAAAATATAAGACTTCCTTCCTCTTATCTTTCCTTTCTTTTTTTTTTTTTAACAATCATCAAACTTTACAGATTCCTTCTTTACATTTATCCTGGCAATTAAAATTTATTCAAGTATTTGGATGAGAAACTGAAAAAATGAAAGCCTTTTGTATTACAAATTTAATCTATAAAAAAAACTGAATGACCAGGTTACGCATTTGAAACAGCCCATATTGAAACAACTCTTAATCCGTGTAACTAAGCAATAATCTAAAGAAATTTCTCACTGATTCTCCACTAAATAAAAAAATTAGATCTACACAGTGTTTACATTCTTATAACCATGAAAAAGCATGTTTAAACATGCACTTGTATTCCTATGTAACAAGAACAGTGTACTGAAAATCCAACAGGATACAAGATAAAAGGGAACAAGCAATGAATTAATTAGATCAGTATATTCATGCTGGAATCTCTGCATATTTTCATTAAAATCTCATTACAAAGAACATCCAAATTTAGTGAACATCTATTGTTTTACAAATAGAAAAACATGGATTCAATCTCTTCCATTCAGATTTCAGACAGGCATGGAATAAGTATTGACTTACCCGAGTTCGGAATAGAGGATGAATGGAGAAGTCAACGATCAGGTTGCTGGAGAAGATTACAAAGACCTGCTCCAGAGAAGGAAAGAGCTGCTGATTGCCTGCGATGGTGCACCTTATAGCCTCTCTGTTTTGGAGATGTGATAACAAAGAGAAGACCCCACAGAGATGTGCGACAGAGAGAACTCTTCTATGACGAAGAGAGATAGCGAGAGGGGAAATGACAATAGCGAGAGATTGAGGGAGAAGGGAGAGTGTGGGTTGCGAGATTGATGTAGGACGAGTGGGACCCAAAGTCTAGATTAGTTAGTTATTTAGTAAAAGTAGAATTCCTATTTTCTTGCGTTAGGTATTTGATTTATATTAGGAGTTTTTGAGAGGTTTTAGAGTTAGATTTTAATTTTAAGTTGTTTACTATGAGTAGGAGTCTTAATTTTAATAGGTTTCTATCTTATTTTAGGGTCTTTTAAGGTCTATAAATAAGGGGTAAAGGTTGTACACGAATTTTAGAGATTAATTTTTAAAAGAACTATAAAGTTTCTCTCTCATCTTCCTTGTGGATTCAAGGTTATTTGCTGGTGGATTCTAGTTTTCTAGGATTAACGAAGATTAATCCTTGTTTCGTAACTTTCACTGCGTCAGAGATAGAGAGAGAGAGAGGTCTGATGTGTTTTCTGAGTCAGCCCCAAGGATTGTTCCTCTTTTTCTTTTCTCTCTTCAGATGGAAAGAAACTCCCGTTTTAAAGGGAAGGTTGCTCACAGAAGAGGGAGAGAGAGCTACACAATGGAAAGAAAGATTTCTAACATTTAGGAAGTTTCTAATCTAAGAGAGAAGAAAGAGAGGGAGAGTCAAAAGCCCAAAGAGATCTTTAACAGTCGTTTGGAAATTTCCCCAAATTTGAAACAATTTGCTAAATCCTTCTAGAAAACCTTCTAATCTTCTCTCAATCACTTTCTTTTAACCTGAGAATCATTTTAGAATGATTTCCCCTTGATTTGGGTTGCAAAAATAACAACCCACGAACACACAAGCTCAAAATATGTTCGTTGGGAACCTGGGGTGGTTTTTTGTAAATTTAAAAAACTTCATTCCACTTCTGATATTTTGAAAAGTTTAGGGTAAAAAATTAATTTAAAAATATCACTTTTCCCATGTTTCTCAACTTTAATTTCAAAAAGTCCCTTTTCTGTTTTTGTAATTTAAACCCCCAAAATTGGGGTTCTGACATATATATATATATATATATATATATATATATTAATATGTTCTCATCCCCCCCTTGGTTACTTATATTGGTTAGAAGTAGGGGTATTTCTATTCTGTCTTGTTTGGGTGATCAGTAGGGAGGGTTTTTGTTGTATGTGTTGTATATTTTGAATATTAGTAGGGTCTCATGTGGTTGCCATTTTTCATGGGCCACTTGCCTGTATTATTTTCTAAGCTTTATATATAATATTCTTCATTACCTAAAAAAAATATGTTCTCATCTCATGTTGGTATCTTCAAAGGTCCCATGTGTTGGACACCTATTCACACCTAGAAACTTGATATCCATGCATCGTATCTAGTTGACTCCAAAATTTAGATTAGGTTTTTGGGTTGGTCCTGAAGCACTTTCCTTCAATTTGGTTGAAGTTGGCATTTAATTGATCCTTGGGCTCTGCTTTTGGTAACTACAATTTTTCCTGGTGCATTTAGATGGACCGTTATAAGATTGAATATTACCTGCAAGACAAGTCACACTTGAAAACTATGAAATGCTTCTGATATGTTCCTCTTTCTCAGCTGGAAACGTGAAAGCATGCTTTGAATTTCTGATTCCAACTTGTTGGGAATAGTCATACCTTTTAATGATGGCAAGATTCTAACTAGTCTGTATTAGTTGAATTATTAACCTACTGCATTTTGTGTTGTTAAAAACTTGCAGGATCTAAGAGCATTATGACATATACTATAGAAGATTCTTCAAAGCGATTCTGTCCAACTCCAACCCTGAATGGAATAAAAATGCTACTACCAGGACCCGTGATCAGCCAAAATTATTCTCCTGTAAAAAGAAATAGTTTGACCAGGGTATGCTTTTAGTTTGTTCGTCATGATTTAGTTTCCATTAAGAATTGGGGCTTCTTTGATACATATTAGCTATTCTAACTCAGTTGTTACAGCTTAATAAGTGCAGGGAATTGATTCAAGCTGCAGTACAATCGTTAAAGGATGAAAAAAATTATTTATATGGAATCGAGGCATGCAATGAAGTCCTGGATGGAAATGGTCCTGATATTGGGCCTACCCTGAGGCATGAATGTTTGTTGACTCGTGCAGCATTGCTCCTCAAGGTTTGTTAAGAACTTGATTTTTTTGAGAGGGTTCAAAGATTAATTGTTTTATTATGAAATATAATATCTCGAGTGTAAAAATCATCAGTTTTATTTGGCAGAGGAAATGGAAAAATGATGCTCACATGGCTATCAGAGATTGCAACAGCGCTCGAAAAATTGATAGTTCATCTTTTGGGCCATATTACTACAAGTCGGAGGCTCTTTTGCAGGTACAAAAGTTTGTGCCCTCTGTTTCTGACTGAGAATATAATTAGATCTTGGTTCAGTTAATACTGTACTGCTTACCTCTTTTGCAAAGGTATTTCTTTATGTATTCTTGAATTTTTCAGAAGCTCACAATAAATTTATGACGTTGTCTTCATTTTTTCCTAAGCTCTTTCTTCCTTGTTATTCTTTTGCCTTCTGCAGTTGGGAAAGCATAAAGAAGCCCTGGAATGTGCTCTAGCAGCACAGTGCTTGGCACCATCGAATTTTGAAGTGGCTGAGAAGTTGGCAAGTATTAAAGAGAAACTTGCTGAAGGTTTGTGGAAATACATTATTGTTGTTTGATATATCCTTCCAACCACATTAAATTTTAGTGGTCATCAATTAAATGTTGAAGTCTCTTAGAAGTTAGAAGATCTTCTCTTCTTGTAATATGTTCTTACTTCCATTTTTCTGTCAGAAGCTGCATTCATTATATGTAGAATGTCATCATTAGATAAGGAATATTATTGGCTGATATGGACTATGGAGAGCACTGTGTTGTCGGGTGTTGATGCTTGAGGGAATGTGAAAGCACTGTTGATTTAATTTGTCTGGCCAATACAGAACTGGCTTCATCTTACTTCCGTTGTGGGTTCTTTTGATCTCCATACATTTTTATACGGCCTCTGATGATGAAGGATAAAAATTTGCTTTTCTTGAGTTGGAGAAAGCAACTTTTGTAATTTTTGGGGAGCACTTTGTTGATTTTCTCAGGATGATTTTACTTCTGTACTCATAATTCCTGAATAAAGTAAAACAAGTAGATTAAATCCCTCCACAAATAAACATATTCTAATTTCAAGCTGTTCAGAGATTTAAGTGAATTCCTCTTCTTCGATGAACACTTTTTCATGTTCTTTTTATTTATTAATTAATTATAAATGATAACCCCATATGCTACAACTGGGTAGGAAATTGAGTATTCAAATTTCCTTGAGGTTTTAAATCTTATTGACTATTTATGAGTGAACCTATGGGCATACTTCATTTTGGCAAATTTGGATATGATTATGTTGCGGAATAAAAAGGGAAAGAAGTGGTAGGTGGGTCTTGGGTGAAATCCATGCCTATTTGCTGTGATGTGATCTTCACACTAGGTTGGATGGGTCTATACTAAAATGGATTTGAGTCTAATGTGTATTTAATTTTGTGCGTAAGGATAAGCTTCTTTGCCCTTTTCATGCGACAATCTTTTTTTTTTTCTTCTTTTCCTTTAACAGCTGAATCTGAAAAACGTAAGAAAGAAAATGAAGGAGAACCTAAGTCTGAAGACCAACATGGGAGAGTACGATCACTAAGTGACATACTTCATCGGTCAGGGTTGAATAATGAAGGACCCCAAGATATTTCACGATCTGAAAGAGAAGATTCTGACTATGAAGAAGAAATGGAATTAGATTTTGAAACATCAATATCAGGTGATGAAGGCCGTGACCTTGAATCAAACATTCTGCGTGGAAGTATCAATTTCAGAGCTCGTCGAAGAGCTGATTCAGCTCGCGAAGATTCTGGTGTAAATGGTTCATGTGGATCTCCGACATCATCATTACAAGATGATAATGCAGATTATCAGGTATTTGACTTCGGTTTTGAAATTTTTTTTAATGAATCATTCTCTTTATCTGGTTTGACGTGTGATAGAAGTCCTATTTGCAGTTCTAAATTTTTTTTTCCTATGTAGGTGAAGTTTATGATACTTATAAATGTACATAAATTCTGTCAAAAATAACATATTGCTTACAATGATATCTGATTTTGATGGATGTGTTTATTATATGTCGAATAATATGAAGAAAGAAATTAACTCCATTAACCAATCTTTCCTTCATTTTGGGATTGATGGAAATGTGGCATTTCTGCATCGGTAATATTGAGGATAATGAGATTAAAGAATTGTTCAAAATTCCCCTTCCATGGATATTTGGAAGCAAAGAAATTGCGGTTTTGAAATTTTGGTGTTTGCCATCGAAATCTTGTAATCAGGGGCTTGGTGGCATGAAATGCATGGGGGAAATCCCCCTGTGAGAAATTACCTTGCATGCTGCCGAAATTGGTGGCATACCATGGTAGGCAGGAATTTCTAGACACGTGCCTAACTATCCAAGGAAGGCCAAAATTTCAGGATTCTTCTCATTTATTCATGCTTCGTGTTTTCAACTCAATTTCTTCGTGGATCTCACTTCTAATCCACATTTACACAAGTTTATGCTAGATTTGAAGTTTGAACATTGAGGTAAAAGTGTTTTTTTTTTTTTTTGAATTTTAAGTGCAAAAGGTATTAGATTTTGATGAAATTTAAATATGTTGTATGTTGACACCCGATCTATCAATGGGTGTCTTTTTTTATGTAATTATTTTACTAAAACATTATATGAAAATATTATTTTATTACAATAAATAAGTAAATATATGGAAGACAACACTATTAACTAGCAATATTATCTATGGAAAAAAATTAATAATTTTCAAAATAAAAATAATTTATAAATAAAAGTCCCCACATTCGCCAGGCATGCATTTCCCATTTTCCCTACATTACCTCATTACTGGCGAAATTTAAGACCTTGGTTGTAAGTGCTTCTAGATTATTTTATCAAATCAAACTGTTAATATTGCCTTTAAATCTCCTTTATTTGTCTCAATTTCATAGACATCTTGAGTTGCTGATTGTGGTTACTTTATCATTTGGTTAAATGCTGGTCAGGTGCTGAAGGAGGACCAAAATAAGCTTAAATTATATTCTATTTTCATGGGATTCCAGGTTGTTCGGTGTGGAATACCTGTTTTGAAACAATTAAAGATATTTATTTAAAATTCCCAAGTCTGATTGAGATTTTCAATCCTAAGAAAGACCATGCCTACCAAAGGAGAAAAGAGGGGTGGAATATTTTGGAGAAAGTTTGTAATTGCAAGAGAAATTGGAATTGCAGAATGGGATGTGTAGATTTTTTGGTATCATTAACACATTGTTGGCTTCTTTGGGCTTGTAGTTCTCCTGTATCCCAAGACTGGCTATTGACATGGTGCATTTGTATTTTGTATTGTGTGGTTTTACACATATCATTTGCTTCTCTTGGAGGCAAAAAAAAGGGACTCTTTGGCTTCTTCAAATTATTTCATAAATGTTTAACCAAACATTGCTTTTGCTTTTCAAAAGCACGATTTTATTTTGTAATTGAGAAAAGAAGAAAAACTGATGAAAAGAAAATCAAGTGAAGCCTCTATTGAACTTTGAACCAAAAATTGCAAGAATAGTAGATATTAAAATTTAATTTGTAATTGAGAACTGGAAAATAATTTAAAATGTCTCAAACATGGAAAGGGCTTCAAATATATAGGTTTTTATTGGATAACTAGTCAAATAACTATTAGTGTATTATTAGATGTTTGATATATGGGTCTAGTGTGGTGCATCTTAGAACAATCAAGTTTTGGATTGAATGCTTTTTGTTGGATGGTTTATTCTTACTATGGAACTTGTGTTTCATTGAGTGTTTTAGTGATTGATTAATTAAGATTGCATTTCTTTTGTTTACCTTTCATGGTTCATTTGGTTAATATTATAATTTTTATAATGTTTTTAGTTACTTAGATGTAAACATGTCTAAGTGTTTTACAATGTTACATTCAAAATTTCACCTTTTTCTTGAAGGTCCATCCCCCTGCCCCCCTCTCAAATTTCCTGTCTTTGTAGGCTATATCGATATTTCCCTTGATATATGGAGCAATATTTCCCCTTTGCTTATGTATTTAATAATGATGATTTTCAAAACCTTGCTTGATATGAGCACAGAATGAGGTCACTGAGAGTCAGTGGTGGGTTGAGAAGTTTCTGCTGGCTATTGATTTTCAGACAGCACTTAATACTTGTTAAATAAAAAAAAAGTAAATGTATGCTTTTCTACTGAACAAGGCTACTAGTTCTGAAATGAACCACACTTTCCAACACCTACCTTCACACTTCTAGCAAATACAGATCCTATTGCCATCCTATACCTTGAAATACATGATATCATGGCATCAAGCGATTGAATGTTATCATATTTATTGGCTATATGTTTTTCTTCCTCAGTTTCTGTTTTCTGAATAGGCACAAAGTGACAATTTTTTTAATTCTTTTTTCCTTTGTAATCATTCTCTTTCCATCAAACTCATGTTTCTCCTCATCTTGCAGCCTGAGGCAGTGATAGATATGAGGCAGAGATATGTTGGCCACTGCAATGTTGGGACTGACATAAAGCAAGCCAGTTTTCTTGGGCAGAGAGGTGTGTGAGATCATAACATATTTGTGCTGCGTTAACCTTCCCTTTATAAATATCTGCAGAACTAGTCAAATTTTGAGGACTAGAGCAGTAATGAATATTTTAGCTAGATAGAGCCTCATATAATTGTTAAATACAGAAACCTACTTAGATGTTAGATACATGGGTCTAGTGTGGTGCCATCAAGGTTCCTTGTCGCGATATTTTTGCTGGCTCAGTATGTTGACTTTCATTTGTGGATACTGACTTTCATGCACTTAACTCTGTTCTTATATACCTTTGAGAACTCCATCTAAATATAGTTCAAGTTTTAGAGGAACCTGGTTGGCTGTGCCAATTGTGCTGGCTAAGATAGTTCAAACTTTGTTTATAAAGTGAGTGCTGGTCCTTCAAAAAGAGAAAAAACTTTGGGAAATGGATGTAAAATATCTTGGAAAATTTTGAAATACATTCTTTAAGGAAGAATTTTTATTTTCAGATGCAAATATAAATATTTTAATCTCTTACCGGGGCATCATTACTGCATTGAGCGACATGAAGGGAATAAACTTGTTGACCTTCATACACCTTTATAGTACAATCCAAGGTTTTAAAACTTGGTATCGGCCTTGATATCGCCTGGGCAAATGCCAAGTTGACTTGGCCAATAGTGACAGTATCAGCGAGTTAACTCAGTCGAGCTCTGAGAGCAGAGAGTTAATTGAGCTAATACTGAGACTTTTTGACCGATACCGATAAAACAAACATTTATGAAGTGCATCCAGAAGCTAAAATGATAGATTTCATGTATATATCAACTTATTATGAAGTGCCATAACATTATTGGTCAGTATTTGCAATATCCTATTCTGGCTTTAGAACATGTGAAATCACATATTTTGAGCTATTAAAAAGCCAACCACCTGAGCTGTGGATTAACAACTTTCCCTTTGAACTATTATAGAGCTCCATCACTAAAGACACTTTTAAATTTTTAATCACTTTCCCCTTTCCAGTGTTTGACTTGTATTTTTGCTCTATACCATAAAAAACTATCCTGCTAGATCTGCATTTTTGAAAATTTGCTCCAATCCTGGATTCTTCTCATGTTGTCCAAAGAGCTTGCTTTGCAGTTCAAGCTTGATGAGCACCACATACCTAGAGCTTCAAATTTAGGTATTAGTTAGCCATTTTGTCCTCATATACTTGTCTTAGTGTGCAAGCAACAGTCCTTTCCTTTTCCTTTTTTTTTTGGATGAATGATGATGAGTTTTATTTAAGAACAAGAATAAGAGAAGTTGCTCTATGCTTTCCTATTTATACATGTATTTTCTGCGTATTGACTTTGGGCCCATATGCAGTTATGAGTACTCCTAATTATTTGTCAGTATTAATTTGAAAAGGCCTGATCTTCACAAAATAAAGTAGCAACTGTGTGTTTAGGCTTCACCATATTTATCCAAGTTATGAAAGAGCAAGCTTAAAAGCAGAGGATCTTAAAACATTATCCTAGAGAGAAAATTTTACCTTGGAATCCATGATTTCTGAGGGGAAGTAACACTAGTATTACATTGCATCTGTCACTATCATGCACATAAATTCCTTTGGTATTTTGAGAGAGTATATAAGCTGATGGGTTCGTGATAGTTGATCTCCTTATTGATTCTTCATACAGGTGACTATATTGCAAGTGGAAGTGATGATGGTAGATGGTTTATTTGGGAGAAAAGAACTGGAAGATTGATGAAAATGCTTCGAGGGGATGATGCCGGTAAGATGCTTTTCCAACATATTGCAGTAGTGGCTTTTGTGATTTTATTTTAAATAGCTAAGGTTACCATTTTCATCTCTGTATAGTTGTGAACTGCGTTCAGTGTCATCCATACGATTGCACGGTTGCAACCAGTGGGATTGATACCACAATCAAGGTAGAGTCTGATAAAAAATATGTATTTTGAATCTGGATATTGTGGTAAGATTGAGAACCGACGGAACTTGATTTCAGATTTGGAAACCAATGGCTGTAATCCCCTCCATTGTAGCTGGAGGGGCAGCGGGACCAGAGACTGCAGATATATTGAGTGTCATGGAAAGCAATCAACACAAATTATGCCGCAATCGTGAAGCCATCCTGCTGTAAGACTTAAGACTGTTGCTTGAGCCTGTAAATCATAATTTAATTGGCATAATCTCCATCATGTTGAAACCATAGGCTTAGAAAACTATGTTCTTTATTTGATGAAAGATATTTTCGTCAGGCTGATTCAACTTATGAGGACATCTTGTCTATTTGCTTATCCTAGCATAATTATTTCTCATTAAATACACTACTGAGTTCAGAAATGTTTTTATTTAGGTTTTGCAGGGTCTGGCCCTGTGTCTATCTGATGTTCACACCTATACCAATTAACATAGGTTAAAAGTAACGGTAACCAGTCCAAAATAAACAGAAGTGTCAAATCTCGTCAAAACAAAAAAGCTGCATTTCATATTATTTGAGTAGGATATAGAAAGTAGAAAGAATTTCATGAAATTCTGATTGAAATGTGCTGGAGGTTTTTCTCCAGTTTTGTTGACAAAAAAGCATCCCTTTTTTTCCCCCTCAAATTTTGATAAGTTCAAATGTTGTTTTCTCAGGAGCAATAGAGCTTGAATGATGAGTACACAACTTGGTATTTGAAAAACAAATGCATCGTAGTCGCAGAAAAATATTGAAACATTTTGTTATTGAATTAATATAAAAAATAAAGTACGATTACTATTCATAATTCAGTGATATTTATTTGTTTAAGAATTCCATTATAAAAAATAAGAAAAAAAAAACCCTGGATATTTACATTGTTTTTTTTTTCTTGTATAAAAAAGTTGCTTGTAATTTAGATATACGTGTTATGTTAATAGTTTAAAAGTACTATAGTTACCAAATCTAGGAGTCTTCTTATCTTTCTTCTAAAATGATTTTCAATGAAATGATTTAGAATTTCAATATTTGTATTGGAACTGTTTATCTCAATTAATAAGCAAAATTATTTTCTGATTATTAGATTTCCTATTTTTTCTAGCTTCCTTCTCTTATAGTTATTATTTAAAACCATAGTTGCTTGAAATCTAGATATGTGTGGTATGTTAATAATTTTAGACGTGTAATAGTTTCCAAATCTAGGATTCTTATTTTCTTAATCTAAAATGACTTTGCATGGAATGATTTATAATTTCAATATTTGTATTGATGACTTTTGATTTCAATTAAAAGGCACTGTTTTATGTCAATAATAGTTACTAATTCAAGCTCATTTATTAATTCTAAGTTAAAGAAAGCTTTTCCAATCTAAAATGATACTTTTAATGTTATAATTATTGAAAAAGAAAATCCGAATAATCCAATTAAATTCCTTTGAATATAAGAAAACTTAAATTAAAAATTTATTTTATAATACAAATGATCCAACTATCAACAAATGTCCCCAACAAAATCAAAATACAACGCCAACCATCTCGGCTGAAATGCCAATATTTTGATTGAAATAAGTACATCGGGGTTTTTTCTGTGTATTTTGATTTTGTAATCAAGTGGAAACTAAAATTCTCTCTAATTTCATTGACATGTCGAACAATTCTTATTCTTGGAAAAAGAAGACAACATAGCAACATTGAAATTGAGAAATTGTTGTCATCTTCATTTTTCTTTAATTTTTTTTAGGAGAAGTACAGTGATTCCAGAATTAGGAAGATAGCCCAAATACCCAAATTAAGAGGGGGATTGTAAAATGCCTAACATATATTTACCGGACGTCTGTTTTAATATTTCAGAAAGATATCGAGCATGTTTTGTTGGAAAATTTGTTGTGGAGATCTAAGGGTTTGACAAGGGCTAGTGGATTTTTAGATTTCCATTTCCAGATTTTCCTGTTGGTTGGGGTTTGACCATGCAGATTCTCTTGCAGCGTGCTTTCTTTCTTTTCTGGGTCTTATCCTCTGAAATAGAGATTGAATGTGTTCACAAGTGCTATTGAAACTTGTAGCACTTCTATGACTAATAAATCATATTATATTTTCTAATTATTGTCATTTTCAGGCCCTTTGAACTTCTGGAGCGGTTTAGGATGCATGAATTTGCAGAAGGATCTTTACATCCATTTGAGTGTGCTCAAACATAATCTTGTTCATGCATAACTAGAAGGGTAAGATTTTCTAATCTTTATACACTTCTTGATGTATTCTTAAGAGTTTAGCTTTGACTTTGTATGTGTGCTCACACATGTCTACATAGGCATACAAATATGGTGATCCTGGTTATAAGTGGTGGCTCATTTCATTGACAGCAACATATATTAATCGTCAATATGCTCCCCATGGGACTAGTGAACTGTCAACTCGACCCCACCACCACCCACCCACCCTCCATGCCCTCCCGCCTGCACCCCAACCTGCTCCTCCTTTTTATGCATACTAGGGAATGCACGAGCTATGCACATAGCAAAAGAATTAGAGCAGTTATATGACCTGTGGCAATAATAAACCAAATATTAGAGCAATTAGTTACGACACATGGCAGTAACAAACCAAGTATTAAACTAAAATTGGAAAGAATTGGGGGGCTTTTTAGGAAGTGAATGTCAACCAGAAAACGATGGGTTGGCTTTATAATAGTAATAGATAGATTTGCTTCTGTCAATCCCTTTGGATGGAAACTTGCAGCTCATATGGAGGATCAGGAAGGATTCTTTGTCGGGCAGTATTCTGTTGAATCAACTTTGCTTCCTCCAATGTTGGGGCAATGACCACATTGTTCTTTTTTGTGATGGAATACAGGGAAGTAGGTACCGTGTGTTGATGCAAGCAGCTCCAAGATGCAAAATATATTGGGCATTTTAGACTTGGCTTTTGTTTTCCTACGAGTAAAGATTTGAGATTGTGTTTCCTTTCTGTATTCCTTTAGGAAGTGAAGCTCTGTTAACGTGGCCAAAATGGCAAGGGGACCAGGCATTCTGTTAAAAGGTGGAGTTGTAATCGACCATGCTTTGTTCCTTGGAATTATCACCGTAAATGCAGAACAATGTTTTAATAGTGGCTGAATTTGAAAATGTTCATAGTGGAATTGTTATTACACAGCCATTCTGTAAACTATTCTGTTAATAAAAATATGGTTGTATAGCTGTACTTAAATTCCCTTCAATGTACCTATTTCTCAGATGTTTCCTATGCAATGAAATATTTAAAATTTCCTTTCTCTATTCATCATTCTCTTCATTCTTGCTGCCCAGTCACTGTTGCTGCCTACCAGAAGCAGTCATGAACATAGAAAAATGAAAAACTGGATTATGCACTTGCCTCTGGCTTATATAATGACAAAGCAGCCTTTTGATGGTATTTTATTGTGACCATGGAAAGGTATATTCTGCATTTAAGGCACAGTCTGTGCTTTTATATTAAATGGGTTTTACTTCAGAAAGAGATTTTATAAGCAGTGGTTGGACGCGGCACAGGTGATGCCTGGGGGCGAGGGTTTTCATTAGGTAGATTTCTCAGATAAGTAGATGACTGACCGGAGAATTGGCATGTCAAACATTGTTTTATTGGAAGGGGAATGAAATTCATATTTGGGATGGGATTGGAAGTGCACTCTTAGGCCAGAGTGCCCATCTGTTTTAGGTGGGAGGCTAATAGGTAAGCATCGAGATTTTTCTAGAAATATATATCTTTAAAATTTTCTTTTTCAAAGAACAAAAGCTTATTTTTGCTAGTCAAGTTCTATAAAATAAATTTTTATAATCCAAAAATATAAATGAACAAATAAATTTGGCACGTGAAAAAGGGACCTTGACTAGTTGTAGACTTGTAGTAAATGTAAGGTGTTTGAAGGGTTATGATCATTTTACAAAGAATTCTTGTTACCAAAAAAACTTTTACAAAGAATTCTGTAAGATTTTTTTTTTTTTTGGTAGAAGAATTCTGTAAGATGCTTTTCAACAAAACGGTTTTGTTTTTGAAAATGGCATCGAGGTCAAAAGATTCTTTCTTTATCTGAACTCTGAAGGGAGAAAGATAAAGCAGTCAAAAGGCACGTTTGAATGTTGCAATTTAGAAAGAAAGATGGCTCTCCAGGCCTCGGTTCTTGGAGTGCCTTAACGCTCTCAACATTTCGTATACGTGTCCATGCCTCGCGCATCACATTCAATGTTTATTTTGTTCTCGTTGTTGCAAAGGTTTTGATAAAGGAGAGGATCAAATGGCGATGATTGCGATGGATTGGAATGGTATGTGCCCTGTCGCGCAACAGATAAGCGTTGGGAATCACATCCCATTCTATTTCAATTTTCATTCACGCCTTTGGTTAGACCCCACCTGGCGACTGCGATTGGCAGTTGGCAGCTGCCACCCCCAAGAAACGAAGAAAACGAAATTCCTTCCTCAGTCCTCTCACTCTCCGTCTATTCGTCTCGCATGCCTCGGCTTCGTGATTGATGTTTGAAAAGTAATAAAAAGGTTTGAATTTTGCTTTCTTTTTCCCGTGTGCTTTGATTTGATGATGTTCACTTCACAATGTTCACATCACTCATCCACGAAAGCTGTAAAACAGGAACAGTGGCGACTTTGAATGAAGGCCGAGGTATGACTAATTTATTCTTTGCTTGATTGGGCAGGTTATGGCTTTTGCCGCTCTCCTTCCCCGTCTTCGCTACCTTTCCTTCTCCTTCCCTTTGAATCACTCTCTTCTTCCGTCGAGCCCTTTCTGCTTGCTCTGCAGTTTCGACCTCGAATGGGTTACCTCTCTTGCAATGGAGAGTCCGGTATCATTACCTCTTGCGATCCCTACAACTGGGACCGCAAGAACAAATCAAAGAAGCCTAGAGCCACTCGCAAGCAACCCCAGCTCAGGCGCTTCTCCTACGCAGACCTCGACTCCGCCACCAATGGCTTCTCTTCCCATAACTTTCTCGGTAAAGGTAGCCATGGATGCGTTTACAAAGCCGTGCTCGATAATGGGAAGCTCGTCGCTGCCGTCAAAAGGACCACTACTATTGATCTAACCACATCAGCTGCCAAGACGACAACATCATTTCGGGAAGAAAATATCAACCACTGCAATAACAGTCAAGCAGACAGCGAGATCGAGATCCTTTCCAGAATCAGACACCCTCGTCTCGTCAACCTGTTAGGGTACAGTCTCGATATGAATCATAACAAACTTATCGTCGTTGAGTTTATGCCAAATGGGTCTCTCTTCGATCTTCTCCATTCCAACCCTCGACCCCCTGGTTGGTCCGAGCGAGTTCGCTTCGCTTTACAGATCGCCAGAGCTGTCGAGGCTCTGCACTCTTCCAACCCACCCATCATTCACAGAGATATCAAGTCCTCCAATATTCTCCTCGACGCCAACTGGGGTGCCAGGTTGGGGGATTTTGGGCTGGCACTGAGAGGGCATGTCGAAGATGTGCGGATCAAGTCCACGCCGCCGGCCGGCACGATGGGATACCTCGACCCCGGCTACATCACGCCGGAGAATCTCAGTACGAAAAGCGACGTCTTTAGTTTTGGGATCCTGTTGCTCGAAATAATAAGCGGCCGTAACGCCATTGATGTCAATTACAGTCCGCCATCGGTGGTTGATTGGGCCCTGCCACTCATAAAGCAGCTAGAGTTCACCTCGCTGTACGATACCAGAATTGAACCACCGGAGGACCCGTCGGTGATGCGGCAACTGGCTTTGTTGTCAGCTCGGTGTGTTCGATCGCCGGCAGAGAGGAGGCCTTCCATGGCAGAAGTGGTGGATTGCCTAAAAGCTATCAGCAAAAGGGCGCATTCGCCAATTTGGGACAATTTCAGGAAGCGAACAAGGAAGCCATCGCCATGGATCCGACAAGAGGTCTTTGATGCCAGAGAAGAGGTTGTCAAGGCCTCTAAACATGGTTCTAGAACCATGTCTTCCGGGAACAGAAAAGTATCAAGCTTTCAGCCCTGTTCTGATTTCAGGGGAAAATTATCTGCCACTGACACGGTTAGGGAACCTTGCGTCCGGTCTAAATCAATTGGGTCTGTTAATGAGATAAAGTGGGATTCTGATAATTATCTGGTTTCCAATCAGCATTCACTGGTTCGTAGAAGATCGGGTTTCACCGTAAGAGTTCCTGTTGTTAGACTGAGCAAATCGAGGTCTATGGGGGTGTTGCAAACCACACAACTGGTATACAACAGTGAAGAAGGATTCGTTTTTCAGCTACTCAGGAATCCTCATCTTAGAGCTCTGGATGTAGCAAGACTATTGGTCAGTGTCAATAAGGGTTCCTCAGAAGAAGATACCTGAGATGGAGCAGTCCATGTAGGATTTGATGCAATGCAGTTACGGGAATCCTACTGAAACAACGGGCACTGCTTCTGTGTAATTTATTTAGGAATTGCAAACTCATTAGGTAATTCAGATGTGTCACAATGACTGCTTGTAACACCATTTCTTGTATATGTTATCAATTTCTGGATAAAATTTTACTCTGCTTTGCTGCTATTGGCATTCATCAATGTTTATTAGATCTGTGTTGGCAAAAATTCCTTGTCATGTGTAAATTATTTATTTATTTATATATTTTGCTTAATATAAAGAGTATCATGTCAACTAATGTTCTACTCTAAACCATTGAAATTTATAATTTTTAACAGTTTTTAAGTTTCTGTTAATGTCATGTCTATTCAATAGTAAAGATTGACTCAACCTTATTGTTACTGAATGGATTCACGGGCTGCCTTATGTTTTCAATGACACCTTAACAAGAAATTGTTTTTACACTTGATTCTCTCAAAATCATCCAACAATGTCTAGGTGTTACCTGAAAATAGGTGATAACAGAAAAACTTGGTTAAAATGGTTTGGCTGTGTGCAGCAAAGACCTATGGAGGCAGATATGAAGGGATACCTATTAAAAAATGTAAGAGGACAATGGGAAGACTAAAAAGAACCTGGATGGAGTTAGTTAGAAGACCTTTTTTTAAGATATAACTTTTGAAAGATCAGGATGGTGGAAAAAGGATTCATTTTATTGACACAAACTAGCAGAGGATAAGGCATTTTGGTTTTGTTTTATTTTTGTATTTAGTTTGTATTTTTTTTTTCTAGTGAACACTGAGAAAGTCTTAATCATTATTTATACGGACTACTAAAAGGTTGATGATAAAACTATCCCCATTTAAAACTTACATGGATATTAGGATTCCAGTTGATTTCCAATGAGATCACTTCAGGTCTGACCCTTTACGAGGATCGGAGTTTTTGTTATAAGAAATGTGGGGAACTGGAATAATTATCATGAGCATCTATGACGGATTAATAAAAAATTCAAGAAAAATGATAACAAATATGAATCCCGGAGATACTTTTATGTAGAAATCAGAAGATAGGACTGACTCTACTATAACTGAAGTTATCTACAGATATTTATGTTGATGTTGTGTCATCATCCTCATTGTGTTTCTCAGGCTGGCAAGTAAACAGGAAGATGCCCAAAAGGGACACCTCAAATTAGCTATGCAAAGTTCAGTAAATTGTCCTCGTCAGGAATAGGCAGACAAATTTATTCAGGTAAATCGTGATGTTTGAACTATTTCTTGTTTTCAACTATTATTTTGCTTGTAAGTTAAATATAGTCACAGATATCATCTTATATATTAAGTTGCACATTTATGAAAAACAAAAATATTGCTATTTGAGCTAGTTGTGTCACACATGTAGATACCTTGATTACTTCAAAAGCATATATTGTAATTAAAGGACAGGCTGCTTACACAACTCATTGGCTTCTTACTGAAATTAGAAAGAAAGTGTATACTTTCCAGAAAACAGCAAATTGTAATACTAGTAATGTTTTAGCATTTGTCTACTTATCATTCTGATTGTGAATCATCATTTGCTGCTTGCCCCATTGTCTAAGAGTATGTCAGTATGAGATAACAAATAAATCGGCAAATAAGGGTTTTCCCACAGTCCAGAGACTTTTCTCCGGTTTTTTTTTTTTGGAGGATGATTTTTGGTGTTCTTGATGCAAAGCTCTTGGGATTTTGAATATCCTATCTACCATATCGTCCTTAGTTCTTAGGAGCAAACAGTGCATTCTTGCAAATGAGTAAAAGAAAGCAGTTAGGGAACAGGAGTTATGATTACAATCACATTCTTGACACTATAAGGAAGCTTAAAGCTGTATTTTGTGATAGCTCTAATCCTCTGTTTTCTTCGTTCGCTTAGATGTACTTCAAGTTCAAAACATGCAAATCAAGGAAGCTGAGTTATAGATGCTTTCTTCTAAGTAAGTGTTGGTTTGATGTCTTGGATTTGGAATGGATTTTTCACTCTATCTAAGGGCACTGACATGTATCAGCCTATTAAATATTAAGTCTCAGTACATATTAGCTGCTACAGACCTATGGTGAAGAATCAGGACACATGATGAAGTAATGGCCAATAAACACTGCTTAGGTGGAAAATAAAGGAAAAATAGAAAGGATGTCATGGTTTATGATTCCAACAAGAGGCTAGCATTGAGTCGGGTCTACTTAATGAGGGGAAATTATGAATTGCTATTGTTCATTATCCATACACTTTTTAATTCCAATTCTTATTTAGTTAGACAGGTTATTCAAGGAAGGTGAGATCAGGAATTGCACATGAATCAACATCATGCCATACTACTCTGACAGATTGAATATTAAGTCACAATAGAAGTGCGCAGACCTGGTGGTTGTATACCATTTCTATGACAGTGAAGGCTGTTGAGAACAATGTATAAGGAAAAGAGAAAAAAAAAATGCAGTCTCTCAAGAAAATAGCTTGGCTTCTATTTGATATAGAAAGCGAGAGGGTTGCTAAATCACTATATTCTTTTGGTTGATAGTACAATACATGTTATTGGTACAGTTGAAAATAATTCTTTTGGTTGGGTTATGTTAATGGTGGGGACCTGGACCATCATATATCATTGTGATGGATATAGCTGCTGCTTCAGCATAAGAATCATTTTGCTTTTCACATTTTATCTACTTTACTATTAGATTATCAATTGTGTTGATGATTGTATAGAGGAACATAGAAGTTCAAATCCTATACAGGATATCTGTATAAATCCCCCACCATGAAGGAATGTGATCTTGTGGGGGTGTGATGTATGCAACATCTCATCCCTTCCTGATGTGGACGTCATAGGGATTCGTAACAGAGGATTCCATTTCTGAATATAGTAAGCTATTTTGGTAAAATAAAGGTAAAACCATTATTGATGGGCAAGAGTAACGGAGAACTCTTGATTTAAAGAATCATCTTATATTTCTAATGTTTTATTCCAGAGTACCCGAAAGCGTTGGACTGTGTGGCATACTCTTATTTCATACATAGTATTATTGTTTACACCCTCCATGGACCGACAACTAAGGAAGGGCCATGTGGCATCTACATGGTCTAACTCAATTGAATAGGTTACATCGATATACACGTAGGCCAGATACTTAGCTAGAGCCACGTAAGCACATACGACAATCATTCTCATATTTTTAAGGGATAACATAACCATCAACATGAAATCGACTGTTGAAGATGGACAACGGCGGACGAGGAAGTTACCTCCCATAGATAAGAAGCAACTGATAAATAACTACCAGAACAGAAGCAGACTTCGTGCAAATGTGGGCCGGTGGCAACTGTTAGAATCCAGCTATAAAAGGCACAAACTCGAAGAGTTCGAGGACAACCTCCACTCAACCGCAATTGGTTATTATGATTATAACTCGATCATCCGTGATCACTATCCAATCTCCTCCATCCAAACTGTAGCAGGAAAGGATAATTTAGGACTTCTCTCACTGCTCCCTGTCACAGTGACACTTCAGGCTACTAATTGCTCCAGTTAAGGTAAGGACCCTGCTATCAGCAAGGAGGTTGCAGCCGCTCCTGACTTCTAATCCTGTACTCCGATTACGGCTACAGGGTTGCAAGCAGCCGGTCCCGAAACCGTCTTTAGTCAAGATCAGGTGATTGTCGAAACAATGGCTAAGTAGTACTCCTGGGTGAACCCCGAATTGACTTTGTTAGTAGCTGCCCCCTTCCTTTTGCTCTTATACGCCTATCACAACTATAAGGTCGGGATAGGCAGGTCCTGCGAATTCAGTTGGTTTTCTTTTTGTTTTTATTTCCTTTTGAGTTACTTGAGGATCTGTTGTAACCAATGGTTGCATTTCGGGCGACCGATACCTGAATAAAAATACTTCTTTATCATTTACTGCTGTTTTCAAATAAGAACAAGAACCCAAACAAAGATCGAACCCCTAGTTTTCATTTTATTGTCTGATCCATTTTATTACAGGTGACTTGTAGTACGGCTAGATCGACGCCGATTTAGATCCGGAACAGGTGCCCGGGGTTAGGATCTGACCCGAATCATTGTATCGAAAGATACTGGCACGCCTGCACGAAGACACATCATCCCCACGGCCACGTGTCACGCCATTATCAATTTGGGTCCAACAATTACAACTTTTTTCCATGTTTCTTTCTTTCCTCCTATTTTTCAGCTCTTTTATGAGAAAGTATTATGAAATTGTATCAAACCTTTGCAGGTGGTTCAGAGAAGAAATAGTTTTTTTGGGTGATGGTTGCCGATTGCCTGGTTCTGACGAATCCAGTAGTATGAAAAATTTCGCCATTCAATTGAACTTTTCAGCTGGTAGTATTTGCTTTAACTATCTTAGCAACGCACTGCTTCTTTTTTTTTTTTATAGTTATGTATAGGTGTTGTTAGTTTTCAATATGTTGTTGCTCTTTTACTTTTATCATTAGTGTTACTGCTCTCTTGTCACTAATTTTGATCTAGTGGTTGTTTGCTGATGGGAAACAGGCTATCTAACAAATAAATTCCATGTCTATCATTTTGTCCTCCAAAGCTTAGGAGAAATGAACTGAATGAGAGGCACCAGAGAGTTTGTAGTTACATATGTGAAGTGGATGGTCTTGACAGATCATGGTTTATTGGATTGGATGATCCCGGTCATGGTTTATTGGATTGGATGATCCCGGACCGGGATCATCTTATTAAAACGGATGACATTGGATCGTTCTATTAAAACGGATGACATTGGATCGGTCGGTACCAGTCCGGAGCGATACCGACTAGTCCAGAATGGTACTGGCTGGTCCAGCTGGTCTAGTCCGAAAAATTCAAAAAAATTTTAAAAATATAAAAAAATCTATAAAAATAAGAAAAAATCATTTATAATTGTTAAAAATTATAGATGATTGATATAAATATAACAAGGTTGATATTATATGTTAAAATATCAAATTATATCTTTATATTTTGATATTATAATACACCATTATTTGTCAAATTATATTTTCACAAAAAGTAACATATAACATATAATTTGATATTACATGTTACATTTATCATAGCATATAATTTGATATATATCAAATTATATTTAAAACAACTTATAATGTTAAAATGTATTATGTGTTATAACATATAATTTGATAATGCTATAATGCCAAATTATAAAAAATAACATATTGTTTGTTATAATTATAACATATCAAATTATATGTTAAAATTTGACATTTTAACGTAGATTTTCAACTTTATTATATCTTATATCAATCATCTATAATTTATAACATTTATAAATAAATTTTCCTTATTTTTTAAGGATTTTTTTGACCCTTAAATTTTTCTGAATTTTTAAAATCGGATCGGCCAGTACAGTTCCGGACCGGACGGCACCGTTCTGGACCAAACAGGTACTGGCAGATCCAAAGCAAATCAATTTTTTTCTAATTTTTTTGCTAGATCGCCTTGGACCGGCTGGTCCAACCAGTATGGTACAGTTTGTACTGAGATCGGACTAGACTGGTCTGGTCCCCAATCCCGCTCTAGAAAACCTTGTGACAGATGCATAAAGATCCTTTCTGGGTGATGTTCACAGATGGTTTGTCCTAATATTGGCACTTCATGAGCAAAGGATGCGGTTCCCAGCTAAAAATGACTTCAGTCTTGATATGGTTGGCATGCTGAAAGGGAGAAACAGAATGGGGAGTATATTGATAGTTTCCTTTAAGTTAATAACAAATAGGTCAGATGGTCTTTCCAGTGGGTGTATTAGCCTATTTTGTGGTCGGGTTTTGACAAGCCCAGTTCAATGCAGGCGTTTTTATTTTATTTGGATCCTCCAATCCAGTGGACTTGTCGTACACGACGCCCTCGGCGAGCTCAAGGCCCAGGTCTCGGCCTCTGCATTGGCAAGATACATCTAGCGAATATGAAGATCATGTCCTCTCGTGAACAAGCCATACTTGTTCGTAAAAAACAAAAAAGGTTAAAATAAAATAAAATCAGTATACTCTTGTAACTCTCTTCTTGTCTTGGAGGATCCGAAAGTCGTGTACACTTTTTGTCTATCATTTACTTCATTTTTCTTGTACGAACATCAGTTTTCAGCTTGATTTCGGGCATAGCTTAGGATATCAATAACAATCTCAACAATGTTCATCTTCAATGTCTATATATCCCGAGATACCTATGAGCGTGAAAAGGCTCTAGAGAGACGTTTATGTGTTGGATGATCCACATTTGGATTTTATATAGCTTGATTTCTACACGCGGGGGGGGGGGGGGGGGGGGGGGGGGGGGGGGGGGGGGGTGTTGTAACTAAGGACCTAACCCAACGAGCATGGTTTTATCCCAAAAAAGCGCCTCTTTAGGTTAAGTGTTCTTGATTCACATACCTTACCGAGCTTTCATTTGTTAAGTGTTTGTTTCCATCATTTCCGTCTCGACTTAGGAGTGTGCGGGCATGCTAGCATTTGTGTCGATTCAAGGAATCATAAAATTTTGACCCTGGCACTAATTGCACGCAGAACCGAATAGATTGCGGTTCAGATACGACTCAGCCGCCTTGGGATGTAAAGACTTCTAATTTAGCAATGCTGGGAGGGTTAGGGTTTGTCCTCCAAGGTTCTCTCCCCCAATTTTATAGCAACATAGATGACATCCACGTTAGTGGTCGCCGTTTGATGTAGAATCTGTAAGAATTGAGTGCCGTGTGGGGTGACGACTACTGCAAAGATAGATAGTGATAAAAAGTAATAAAAGGTAAAAATAAAACCAATAATATCTCGGTACCTGCCGCCTGTTTCCCTATAGCTGTGATCAGAGTATAGAGAGAAGAGATCATGGGTTGCCTTGATAATTACTAGTTTTGAGGTGTACACCGCCCTTAGCCTTGGTTGAAGGAGTAAACATGATCATACCTAGCCGTGATCGGAGTAGGGCGTATCTTCTTAGCCTTGCCTATGAGGAGTAAGGGGGATCTCCATGTATTATTGCAACAGGAAGCAACAAGGAAGATATGCTACTTCATGCTATGAGGATAGCATGAGAGTAGGGTAGTCTGAGAAAACAGGATAGGAGGTCTGAGAAGACCGGGATAGCTAAGTGTTGTTGTGTTGTGTGTTGATTGAGGGATCCTTTTCACATGCCGGCAGGTCCCTATTTATAAACTTCTTTACTTGATTGGCGAGTCTTATAACGAATCTCACTTTCTGGATTGTTAAGAAGTTGAGCCCCACTTTGCACGTTGATAACTGTTAAGAACGAGACACAATTACTGAAAATACGAAGATGGGATGGTCTAGTGATGGTGGGTCACTAGAGGGAGGGGAATCAATAGATTCCAATGGTGGTGATTGGACTGGGTTAGAAGAAGTGATGGGGACATCTAAGAGAGGATGAGGGATAACAATGTTGTGAGGTGATGGAGGCGAGTGATGTTGGAAAGGAAAAACATGCTCGACAAAAGTGACATCATGGGAGATGAATAATTTTTTTGTTGCTAAGTCAAAAATACGATAGGCTTTGTGGCCAAAAGGATAGCCAACAAAAACACAAGGAGAGGCACGGGGTTGAATTTTATCCCTATGAGAGCGTAAGGTTTGTGCATAGCATAAGCAACAAAAAAATTCTCAAATGATCATAAGAAGGTGCTTGATTAAAAAGACGCTCATAGGGAGTGGTATTACCAAGACTTGGTGATGGGGTGCGATTGATTAAGTAAGTGGCGGTAATGATGCATTCACCCCAAAAAGAGACCGGTAGATGTGCTTGGAAACGCAAACATCGTGCAACATTAAGAAGATGACGGTGTTTACGTTCAGCGACCCCATTTTGTTGAGGGGTTTCAACACAAATTTTCTCATGTAAAACACCATGATCATGAAAGAAAGCTTGGGTTTGATGGGATCGATAAAAATTCTTGGCCATTGTCGGTTCGAATGTGATGAATTTTTGTGTGAAATTGAGTGTGAACCATGGCAAAGAAAATTTTAAGGTATTGTAAAGCATCAGATTTGAAGCACATCAAATATACCCAAGTAACACGAGAATAATCATCAACAATAGTTAAGAAATAATGTGCTCCTGTGGTGGAGGGAGTGGGATATCCACCCCAAATGTCACAATAGATACGTTAAAAAAACAAAGGTGCTTTTATTCAAAACTGAATCAAAAGGAAGTTGAGTATGTTTCCCTTTATCATAAACATCACAATGTGTGGAAGAATAAGAACTGAACAAAAAACGAGGTATGCAAGAAGGAGAGGGATGCCCAAACCGCTGGTGCCAAAGATCAGATTGTAATGATCTATTCACTTTAAGGTAGTTGAGGTAAAGGGCTTGAAGTAGTAAAGTCCATTACGCTCCTCACCCATTCCAATCAGCATCCTCGTGGCTAGGTCCTGGAAACACAAAAAGTGGGAAAAAAGATAGCAATACAATTAAGTGATTTTACTAACAGTCATGAGATTAAATTGAAACTGTGGAACAAAAAGAACATTTTGCAGAGTTAATGTGGGAGACAAAGAGATCGACAGAGCCCACATGAGATATAGGAACAACATCACTTGTGGATAGACGAACAGAAATAAGAGATCAAGAAGTAGAATCCTTCGGAGACGAAGAATGGTTACACATATGGTCAGATGAACCACTGTCTATTACCCATTCAGTATTAGCAGAAAGAGTAGAAAGAGAAGAAGGTAAAGAACAAATACCAACAAAATTAGCAGAAGGAGGTGTGAGAAGGCCCATCAATTGGTGATATTGCTCATTGGTGAGACTAGGAATGGCACTGCTTGTTTTAGGAGCAAGTGAAGTACTAGACACCTGATGTGCAACCGGTTGTTTCTATAAGTCAAGACGTTGAGGAGATTGATTTTGATTCCAATGTGACAGATACCCAATTAGCTTGTAGCAAGAAGTCCTGGAGTGACCAGATTTTCCACAATGATCACAAATGAAGCGGCTACGACCCTTGTTGCGAGAATCATTAGTGGATGCCTTAGAGAAATGATTGACAGACATGGTAGCAACATCTGGAGTTGGAAGAAGTAGATGAAGAAGTCATTGGGTTTCTTCTTGGTGGATGATAGAATAAACCCGATTGACTAAGGGTAATGGATCCATGGCCAATATGTGACTCCTTATCTGGCTGTATGAATCATTCAATCCCATGAGGAATTGAAAAACACGCTCAATCGCTTGGATATTTGTCAACTCTTTCAATCCTCCACAAGAGCAAGTAGGCGTTGACTGAAGGGCCGCTAGTTCCTCCCAACATTGTAATATTGAGCAATAGGCATGGTGTCTTCACGGAGTGTGGCAATATTGCGTTTGAGACGAAATATACGTGGATTGTTGCTCTGAGGGAACCAAGACTCCAGATCAGATCAAACTTCTTGCGGTGTATTGCAATAAATAGGACTTCCGGTGAGTGATTTATCGATGCTGTTAAGGAGTCAAGAGAGGACCATATCACTGCAACATTCACATAATTTCATAGCCGCATCGTCCGTAGTTGGTTTTGTGAGTGTGCCAGCGACAAAACCAAGTTTGTTCTTAGCATTGAGCGCCATCTTCATAGCCCGACGCCATGTGGAGTAGTTATCACCATTAAGAAGAGAAGAGACAAGGACATAACTTGGATGATCTGCCGATTGATGAAAATATGGAGAAGAGACATCACTAATAGGTTGAATTGCAGCCATGAAAAAAAAATTGAAGGAACCGTGGAAAAACAATGTCAAGGCTATGATACGATGTTAAGAACAAGACACAATTATTGAAAATCTGTTCTTACATTCATTGAATGATGTACAAGTATTTAAATACAATCAAAGGTCCTATAATTGAGCTATGTACAAGGAAAAAATTCTGTATAGTTTGTAATTAGTAAGTAGTATCCTACAAATTAGCAATTGCTTATTTTGAAATAGTAACTGATATCTCGTAATAATAACTTCCAACTAAATTCAATCATTTAATCGGTTGGGAGACTTTTCAACCGATCTCACTTTTACGTAATGGGGGTTGTAATGGACCCCGCTCTCCTTTTTTAGGGAGACTTGTAGCCATATAGGACTCTACTGTCGGCCCACGGTAGGTGTAAACAGTGTTCTATCTGATTCTTATATCTTACCGAGCTTTCATCCGTTTTCGATGTAGGAATGGGATATCACAGAAACAGATGTAGCTTCATGACAATAGTGACACCAATGGACGGGTATAATGGAGGAAGACAAAGGAAGGACGTCGGATATACCTGTCTGTTTCATATAAACTTAACAGCTAACCTTGGTATGAGCTAATCCACATTGAGGTTGAACTCGCAAATAAGACAAGTTGGCAATTTCAAATCATCATGCCATAGCTACTCGTGAAGATCCGAATCCCCATGAAAGGGCCAAAAAGGGCAGAGAGAGAGAGATACAACACACTGTTTCTTCTGCACACGCTGTTTCTGGGACAGTTACATATTTGTGAAGATCCGAATCCCCATGAAAGGGCCAAAAGGGACAGAGAGAGAGAGACAACACACTGTTTCTTCTACACACGCTGTTTCTGGGACGGTTACAGTAAATATGTAACCGTCCTTATTAAAAGGAGTCTGAAGCTTTGTCTACTGCTTAGGCTGACCTTTGACTCTGGAAAAACTCAGTAATTTGTGTGGCTTCATCATGAGGACCACATGTCCATTGTTCAGCTGGGAGAGCAAACGCACATCTTTAATGACCATATGGCATATGGGTCACCCAAAGGCCCCTCCCTCACATTACCAAAAAAAAAAGGCCCCTCCCTCAGCTCGAAAAGGCAGAGGCAAAGATTGTGATTTGTGATACGTTCTTATGAGACCATATAACAAGGAAATGGAATCACCTGGAGCTCCTCCCTCTGGCTGGTTTAAGCATTTTTTAAGGGCGTTGTACAGAATCGATCGCGAAAACCAGTAGTAGTTTTCCGGTCGGGTAAGCTAATTAAGCTCACTCAACTTCTACAACAGTGGATGTTCCTTAAATTAATCATAATTTGGCATTTGAAACATTGCTCGTTTTATCATCTCGAAACGATAAGACAACGATGAAATAATCAATCCCATGCATGGCTACGATGATTAGCTCTTTATAATGAAGAGAAGAAAACGATTGTTCGTTTTCTCGAGTTCAAAGAGAGAGGAAATTCAGCCTAACAAAGATACAGTCTTGAGTGATCAAATCAAATAATATAGCTCATCTGCATGGAGAGGCAACTTGGTCCAGAAGGACATGGGCTTGACATATCCCTCATGCATGTTGCCATGTTTCAAGGTTAATAAAATATATAGACATATTCCAATTGATCAAAAAATGAGGTGTAACATCTCATCAAAGTCCAACTTAGGTTGCTAATTGTATCCCTTACTAAAACTGCTTGCTTAAGATGTAATCTACATGAATTTCTGCTATATATTAATATTACAAAATTTTTGCAAGGAAAAATCCAAAGAGCACACTAATTATAGTTATGATGAACTGGAGCACTAAATCTTTTTGCATGTCGTTTGAGGACCTTATGGATCCATGTAAGAAGCTATAAATTACTGCAAGTTGAAAAATATCCAAAAAGGATTCCAATAAAGTAAATTTGGAGGGAAACAAGCTAACATGAATATACATGGTTTTTTACAGCTTTGGTGAGTAGAAAACAATTCAAATTTCCATCCCAATGGTTGGGGTAAGGTATCATAACAATGATCAATTAACATTAGTTGAGTAGTTTTATGACCTACTCTAATGATGCTATTAAATTAATATCGGATTATAATCATTATATTCTAATGAAAATAAAGTCTCTATCTGCATTTCATAAGCCATCAAACTCACTATTTAGAGGATCATAACATTTCTCTCTCCAATACATTGTACAAAACTTGACTGGCTGAATTGTTCATTTCCCCATATTTCTTCACCTCTAACCTTGTATTTGAATTGCTCATCATTATAATTTTTAGAGCATTAGTATTTGTTCACTTGCTCAATGAATAGATGAGTCAGTTTCTTTTGTCTTTTTTTTCTCTCTCTCGCTTATATATGTATCAGTTATTATTATGAGATAAAAGAGAAATTCTGGACTTGCAGGACTGTACAACAAAACAATCAAACATTAGGTTAAAGAATCTCTTCAGGATCTTATCCAAGATCTCAACCATGTGCTTATGTTTACAAGTGTACCGAGGCGGGGAAAGTGTGTGATATTGCTGTATAGCCGCAATCATAAAACCTAAGCCAAAGTATTCAAACAAATTATTTCTTCCTTTCAGTTTCATGGACAGGTCCACAAATTGACAAAATTGATGAGAAGTTCAGTCTGGCTCAGACCAATTCAATTGAAAGCATACGACTGCTAGTTTTCTTTTTTTTTGGTAAGCTACGACTGTCTCAGGGAAAACCTATTAAAGATAATAATCGTTTTCTCAGCCACTTTGTTTTTCTTATTTTTTCTTGATCACTCCCTTGATTTTTTATACACGTACGGTACCTCCATTTATTTTTCTGTACTATTTGATTTATTTGCAGAATAAATTTTTCATTAGAGAAGCCATGATCTAAAAATATTTGAAGTACCTAATGGATGCGAGGTTTTAAGATAAATTTGCTTCCAAATCTTACTCGAGGAACGGCGAGTGACAAGGTGAAAAACCACTGAGCTAGGTTGATAGATGAAGATCGAGCTCAACTCCATCAGATTTCAGACGATCCTAATGGTCACTGTGGAGGAGTCTTGAATCATTGTATAAGTTGTTTTTGCAGACAGGAAATAGAAAACCCAGATATTAACAGTGCCCGTCATTGTTGTTCTTTCTGTTTCTGAATTTCCCACATGTTCCCGTTTCCACAGATTAAAAAGAACATGAGACCCAGAAGACTGTTGAGTTCGATAAAATTTTCTTTTAGCGTTTCCGACATATAAAGCTACTGGTATCGACTTTCTCGAACATGGGGCTTGGACTTGTTCGAATTTCAGTTAACGGTGCAGAATACAGTACCCCTTCCCAAGATTAGAACTAACAAAGAAATAAAATAAATATAAGAGACCATTGAATCCATCTGTCGCTTCTCTTCCCAAGACAAACCCATCATGCATTTGGGTTCTACCATAGATTTCCAGCAAAGAATGCAAGAGAAAGAAAACCCATTTGATTCTGAAAGGATTTAAAATTAAATAAACAATCAAACCGCTGAATCTGCAACCCTAACTATAGAAGTAAATGCAATCCCAATATCAGACTGCAATGGCAACAACCAAAGAAGCAGCTGCCATTTAAAGCTGGTCAAAGTTCCGTGAGAATGTAATAGAAACCAGAAAGAACGAAGGGAAAGTAGAGGAGAAACGTTAGCTATCAAAAAGCTGTAAAAGGTTAACAACCTTAAGCAAGACAAGCGAAGAACGCCAGCATTGAGTCATTGGCATTTAATAGTGGAGGAATCAGCGTGGGGAAAGGAGAAAGTGCACTGATTCAGCAATTACTTTGCGCATGCAGACGCAATTTCATTCCTCTCTCTCTCTCTCTCTCGCTACACACATCTGTCCATGGCAGTTTCAGATTTCTTCTTCTAAAATTAAAGTGGAGGTTCAGAGAAATAAATGAAAATACAGAGAAAGAGAGAGAGAGAGAGTCGAAAAGCCGAGAGGAACAAGTCAAAGAAGAATAAAACACATGGGGACGAGCAAACTGAAAATTGCAACTTTGCATGTCAAACAAATCACTTGTTCAATTTTCTAGGTTAAGCTTGTTTGACACCGCTGCAGAAAGCGAAAGAGAGAGAGAGAGAGAGAGAGAGAGAGGAGAGTCAGCTTCTTCAGCTTCACCTTAATTCATATCCTTTGAGTTCGAAGAGAACAAGTGCTGTAAAAGCTCAAAGGCCAGCCACACAATCTAGTTTCTTCTGCGTTCAGTCAAACAACTAGTGGAACTCAGAAGTAGACTGTGCTTTCGAGTGCGCCAAAGAAAAGAGTGGCTACAGTTAGTGGAAACTGGAACGAGCAATGGCTCATCAACAACAATAACGACATGCCATGAAACTCCAACTGAAGAACTCATCCATACAAACACCAGAAAGATAAGAGAGAAGAAGAAAGAGAGAACCATAAAGCGCCCATCGCTTATATCTAGAGGGAGTGAAACAATTAGAAGAAGGGACTTCCAAACAGAATTTACCCTCTCCATTCACCTGAATTGCATCTTCTCGGTTGTGATCAGTAACTGTATTAGCTCAAGACTAGCTAGGAGATGCTTAACTTTAGGGTTTCTTACCAAGGGTGTGCTTGTTGTTGTGCATCCATACCTTGAGTACATGTCTCTTGACATTGGTCTCGTTACAAAACTGCTGCACCGCCGACTCATCCTGCTTCTGAATCCTCCACCCCAGCTTCTCTGCAAATGCCAGCATTTTGTCCTTCTGCTCTTGCGTGAACTTGGTTCTGAATCGCTTCTTCGACCCACCTGTAGGGTTCGACGCATCTTCCTGATCTTCTCGGCTGTGTCCCCCTCCTGATGTCGACGGCAGCGCCAACGGCCGACTCTGAGGCGTCACATGGAGGTAACCCGCCGGCGTGCGATAATATGGGGAGAATTGGTGGTGGAAGGCCTCTCCTTCCGTCTCCTTCCGGTGAAAGTTGCGGTGACAGTTGCAGGCAGCACATTTAAGTGCATCGAGAGTGCCCTCATCTCCGGCCGGCATGAACTCACCACATCCGTCGACGGCGTGCCCGCCTATGCTGACGGCATGGTTCTTCAAGCACTCTTTATATCTGCTCATGGGTTTTCTACCTGAAGAGGCAGGCTCGTTGCCTGCGCTCGCCATTTTTGCTCTGGACGAGTTTCCAAGTGATTCGTAGGTGTTCGCCGATACCGGTAATCCGATCTCTTCTTCTTGGTCGTCGTGATCATCAAATTCCATTTCTCTATCTCCGCCACCGACCGGTAGCACTTAACCTACAAAAAGATACACGAGAAGGCTTTTACACCGGCTATGAAAGAATCAGATCCACCGCACCACCAATCCTCTCACGACTGCAACGGCGATGAAACCTTCCGTTCGTCAATTTTTTTCTCGTTTAGGGTATCACTTCTAAAGAAAAATGATTTTGAATTATGGCAGAGGAGAAGATAAGAGGAAGAGGTGAGTGTGGTCGTCGATTCCCCTCTTCTGCACAAGAGAGATGTTTTTGTTCAAAAGGCTTTCATATACTTTCCGTTCCTGAAAGCTGTCTTCCTCTCCGTCTCCTCTAGCTCTAATCACCACCTAAAAGACCCGTTAACCCAAAATACTTTCTCTCCCTAGTCGCTAGTCTCTACCCATAATTATCCTACCGGTCAGAAGTCACAATAACCGGGAATAGCAGGTGTCTCCCTCATGGTTCAAGCCTCTTCTATCTGTTTAATTAATTTTATCTTGTATTTCATCGTATTCCCGGATGGTAAAAGTAAAAGAATCGAAAACCTTGGTGGAAAAGAGCAGAAAATGGACAAGAGTCAGAGATGGGCAGAATTTGGAGATGCTAAACTTGACAGGGATGGGGTATGTGTGTGGGTTAGAAATGGAGCCAAAAACATGAGAGGCCTGCTTCGTCATTTTCATACAAAAACAAGACTGCAAACCCTCCCTCCCCCTCCTCCTCGGTCTTCGCACTTACTGTTACTCCTCCCATGAGCATGAGCGATGAGATCAGCTTGAAACTTGAGAGAGAGAGAGAGAGAGAGAGGGTTTCGTCGCCGGAGTCGAACACGGGGATTCTTAAGGAAAAATTAAAGAACGAGGATGGGCATTTAGGGCAGCTGCGTACGTGTGCTCCTTTGAGTTTGAGGAGAGCGTATCTTCCACAGGCTGACGTTCTCTGGCGTCATAATACATTTAATATTTGCTCGGACTCTTCAAACAAACAGCAGTACGGTTGTTTCTCGGCTTCCTCTAATAGACCTGTATTTTGAGAATTGTTCCTTTCACTTGACTCCCTCTTAATCTCCTTTCCCATCACGGTATTGTACTGTTAATTAATGGCAGATTTTAATTGGCATTCACTACATGTGACTGCTGTCAACGAAGCACGGTGTCCTCATTTTCATCTTCTTACATAAAATTTAACATGGTCTTCCCGACCTCAGGGTTCCCCATCCACTAGAGATCGATGACTAACTCCATCATCAATGGGCTTACCACCTCACCAGACCAGTGACACAACCCTGCTGATTAAGATGATCGAATCGTCAATGGGTCAGCCAGCCGTAAATGACTGATCAGACAGGCTCGGCATGAACCCCACTATAATCACAAATTAGGGAAATATACTCACCATCAAATTACTGCTAAGTCAATACATATACTCACCATCAAATTACTTCCTATAATCTATTAGAATAGCGTCAAGAAGGGGAACTCAGTTTTTTTTTTTTTTGGTAGTAAGGGGAACTCAGTTTTTGCAAATAGCTAGAAGGATTACAGATTATTAATTTGTGTACTTAAGCAATCGTGTTCGCTGATCCGGAAAGTGGAACAGCTTATAAGCAAGTACCAGAAGGTTAAAATCCAACATATCAAGGGGGAAGCGAACAAAGTAGCAGATGCAATGGCAAAAATTGGTGTATCAATTTAAAATATAGGCTCCTATGGAGAAAGTTAAAATAAAATGTTACGTTTTCCTACCCAAAAAAAATCCCATTCCTAACATCATGGTCAATGTCATCCCCAAATCATATTCAACAGTAAGAGAAAAAATACTTCAAGATGCCCACTATTTGTACACCACCAAATGATAGCAAGTATTTATGTCCAATTTTAGTGGCATTCTTCAAAATAAGCAACAATACCAAGATCTACAGTGTTAAACATTATACAAAAGATGATAACTTCCAGCAATTAATGAGCATCAAAAGCTATGTACAACACCAAGTGATAGCAAGTATTTATCCATTACCTGATGGGTAGCGCGCTATAAATTTGTCCAAGGCCTGAAGGCCTCATCACCTTAAAATCAAGTTTAAGAATGGCAAATTTCCTCGATCAAAAAAGGTTTACAAAGAGGTGAATGGAAACATATAGATTTATGACCTAAGATAACCAACCGCAGATTAAAATATAATATGTGTACGCAATTAATGACATCAGCCACCCGCCTTCTATGTCTATAAATAGCAAATTAAATGAGAAAAGAGAGGAAGGAGAAATCTTAAGATCTTAGTTGGATTGGGATTTTCCTTCCAATGAAAATGCATCACGGCTTATTATTAAAAATGTAGACTCTCACTCTCAAAAGATGATACTTTTTGGCCTTAAAGACCTCATTTTTTTCTCTTCTTTTTGGCCAATTTCATGGGAGTTGTATTAAGGGGGATCAGACCACTAGAATAGTACGGTTAATGTTCAATTTAGACTGTTTTAAAATGAATGCAAGAGCAAGACTTCGAATCTTATTGGAGGTTTTTTTTTTTTTTTGGATGAAAGGCCAACCCGAAATATATTCATTAACAGAAATCATAATGACTTAATCGTTGGTTGTTGGCGAGAAGATACAAGAAGACCAAACATAGACAACAAGGAAGTTTAAGAGCATAGTCACCAAAATCTCAACCTCTTCTATTACGTTACGGCAAAAGTAAATCAAATCTATGATCGAAGTTATATAAACCAGCTGAAAACTAACGGTAAAATCTGACAAAAGCCTGCGCAAAAGCGGATTAAAGATCTTACTCCTAAAAAAGAAGATAACATCATCGTGAGAGATGTAATGAAAGGTAGTTGATGATACAGGGAACTGAATTTTATTGGGTTTGCGTTTGATATTATTAAAAGATTCATTTATTAAGATATCGTAAGTCAGATACGAATAATTATAGTTACTCGACTTCGCTTTCTTTTCTTTTTTTCCTACTCGACTTTGCTTTTTTTTTTATTTTTTATGGTAAGCAACTACTCGACTTTGCTTAAAAGCACCCTCCTCCACCCAAGGCTTTTATCGTACGTCCACGCTAATAGCTTTTAACCAGGTGTTACAGCACCCTCCTCCACCCAAGGCTTTTACAGTACGTCCAGGCTAATAGCTTTTTACAGGTGTTACAGTAAGTAAGAATGTAGCAAAATGATTATCGTAGCTATCTGATGACTCTTACGTCACCATTTTCTATCTTTAAATTAAAGTTCAGTGGTGGTTTTCCCTTGAAAAGCATGGAATTGGTATTTTATCAGGGAAAGGGCGGGGATTTTAAATCAAACCTTGGGATCCTAGCTAGTTATGTGATTGAAAAAGCAAAGGGAGGAATCTGATATTACTTCGAGTATTACTTGGACTGTAAAAGGCTAAAAGCTTAAGGTTTACGTCTGAACCAGTTTTTCCAGTACTAATTCTTATACCGATTTCTGATCTAATTTTGTGAAAAGTGATTTTCTGAAAGAAAGAGGAACTAAACAAATTGGTTGGGGACGATTTTCAGCCAAAGAGTGGAAAAGCAAATTTTTATATATAAAAAAAATTCATTTTTACAGAACCCCTCTTTATCTTTAGCTTTTTCCTTTTGTTTGGGGTTTTTCAGGACTTGTTTTTAATGCATGCGTTTTAGACATTCAGTTGAAGTAGGCACAAAAGCAATCAAAACAGCTTTAGCACTCCGCCTGTTTTAATCAAAACAATCAGAGCAAAACAAGCTGCTTGCCCGCCTGTTTCCATTAAAATTTCTATTGAAATGCAGTGGTAAAAAAACCAGCTTTGGCCACAGCTTTACATAAATTTTCTATTATAAAAGTGAAAGAGAGATGAAGGAAAAACGTAAAGAGAGAGAAGAAGCGTTACATCTTGGAACTTGGGAGGGAAGAAAGAGTCCAAAAGAAGTGTCCAGACAAAGGTCAAGTGGAGGTACGAAAAAGAAAAAACGAGGGACTGAAAAGTCATATAAGGCAGAGCCAACCGGGACTCTGAAGCGACGTCCGGACACCGTACGTCACTCCATCCCTCTCTTTCCTCCTCCTCCTGTCAGCTGGCGGGAAACCAAAGCGCTTATATCATCACTCATCAGATGAATAAAGAGATAGAGAAAAGAGCACAGGACACAGGTGGTGGTGTTGTCGACCTGTCACACGCTAGTACTGATACTGTACACCTTCAGGAAATTGCCATTGCCCCACCTATTCTCTCTCGTGAGCCGTGACCTCTCTTCTCCACAGTTAAACAACCGTTCGGGACTTGCTTTCTTTCCTGTTTTCCCCGTTCCGTTCGGGTGGTAAGAGTCTGAGAAGTGTATGTACAAGTGAGGAAGTGTTTTCAAGTGAGAGACAGAAACAGGGAGAGTATTGCGGGAAAAAGGAAAGCGGATGGTGACAGGACGAGAGCAAAAGCGGGAGCACCGTGATTTCCATTTCTATTCTTCGGCAGCTTTTCTTTTTCTTCTGTGTTCTTAAGATTACGATTCCCCTTTCCTTCTCCATGCTCCCTGCTTTGCTTTCATTACAGTTGGCCCCAACATTGTTTCCTCACCAACAACACATCCATTCGACAAACACTCTTTATTCCTCTTTGTTTTTAGGCTGCAGAAAGTACTCGGTTAATTTCTCAATTTTTTCTTGTTTCTTCCTTATTAAATTCACTTCATTAGGAGTAACTAAAAGCCTTTTTTAGACTATGTTGTAAGTTTGTGGGTTTCTGTAAGTTGGTTCTCGTTTAATTTTCCTTACTGCAAGATGTTTAATTAATATTTCTTTTCATCTTGAATCTATTATTTTAATGAATGGATAAATATACAAGGAGAGAACCAATTAAGTACTCCTATAGTCCTATAATACATTTTTGGATGTGGTGATAGGGATAGAGGGGAGAGATAGAGAGCTTGACGCATCCCACTACCAATAAAATTTTTTTTTTGGGTGTAAAAGAGGAAATATTATTACTAAAAATATTCAAAAAGTCTTCCCCTAACCTAACATCATGCAATAGAAGAAAAAAAAGGAGGGAGAAACATACAACCAAGTACATGAAAACTTATTTAGAGTAAAATTTGCCAGCTACCTGATTGCCCTCACAAAAAATATGAGAGAAGGTAACACATTGAAAACGCCAATACAACACCTTTAATTTTCCAAGGATGACCAGATAGCAGTAGTCATGGTTCAAAACTGAACATTCTGCAGTGGGGAGGTGCTCCTATGGTTACGCCCAGGGAGGGTTGCTACGCTGGTCGCCCCCTCCTCCCCCTTCTTCTTACAAAAAGAAAGGGTAACAACTAGATAATGGCCTGATATTCTCCTTCAAGAATGATATGAGAATCACCTAGTGCAGCATTTAACTGTGAGAATCACCTAGTGCAGCATTTAACTTAATACTGGTTGGTTGAAAATACGTAGTATGATAAAGATGTTTTCTTTCTTACTCATTCCTTGTTAGTTTTATTTATTTATTTATTTTTTCTGTATGTTCTCTCTAAACAATATCGGCAATAATTAATCAACAGTAACTTCATCATCCCGTGTGTATTTGGAAAAGGCATCTTATGTAATTTGCTTTGAATCTTTAGGCTGCGTTTGGTAACGCTTTTCGGAAGTACATTTTTGCTTTCGAAAGCAAAAAATTTCTTTTAAAAGCAAAAGTATCATTTGGTTTCGCACACGAGAAGCAATTTATTAAAAGCAAAGAAGCAATTTTATTGCTTTTCACCGGAAGCAACAAAACGTTGCTTCTCAATTTTTTGACAAAATTGATTTATTGCTTTCAAAATCCCTCGATAGTATCGTGGACATATTTTTCTCTAACGAACTCCTTGGTATCTCTCAACCGTGCGGCTCATCTTCTTCGTGAAAGTCGGTTGCCTTCAATCAAAAGATCATCTTCTTCTCCGGCCTCTCATAAGGGTTACCATGACTTCATCTACTGCACTTCCCATCTCCCCAAATTGAAGGGAATTATAGTGAACTCGTTTGAGTCGCTCGAGCCAACGCCATCGCTGATGGGGATTGCGTTTTGGACTCTCCGACCCCACCTATGTACTATATCGGCCCGTTGATCGCCGACGCCGGTGAGACTGGGGACAACGACCACATTAATGGATCAGATTGTTTATCTTGGCTCGATTCACAACCGAGTCAAAGCGTCGTGTTCTTGTGTTTTGGCAGCCGAGGTACCTTCTCTGCAGAGCAGATAAAGGAGATTGCAATTGGGTTGGAGAAAAGCGGTCAGAGGTTCTTGTGGGTGGTGAGAAATCCACCATCAATGGAAAGCAATCGGAAGCTGGGTTTAGAAGCGGCCAAAGATTCCAGTTTGGTTGAAGGATTGTTGCTGAGTGGGTTCTTGGATTGAACCAGAGACCGGGGCTTGGTTGTGTATCACTGGGCACCACAGGCGGTGGTGCTGAGTCGTTAATCGGTGGGTGGGTTCGTGACTCATTGTGGGTGGAACTCGTTTTTGGAAGCTGTGTCAGCCGGGGTTCCGATGCTGGTGTGGCCTCTCTACGCTGAGCAACACCTGAATAAGGTAGTCTTGGTGGAGGACATGAAGCTGGCTCTGCCGGTGGAGGCGTCAGAGAATGGGGTTGTGAATGCGGTGGAGGTGGAGAAGCGGGTGAGAGAGTTTGCATCTCAGAAATATTTCTTTTGCAGAAACCCTATCATTTGAGCTAAAAACCCTAACTCTGCCATTGAAACTGAGGAACAGAGAGCGTGAATTAGCGAGAATGAAGAGTGAAACTTAAAAAAGCTTAGTTTGGTAACCTAATCAACAGAGTTCCAATAACGAACAGTGATAAGATTGAGATTCAAAAGTTATTAACAGATCTTTGAAGAACAACTCAATTGCACATAGACTAGATAGCTAGTGCATATGGATTATCACAATGGTGATATTAGATACTTGTTTAATTATTTGAATGTAATTAAGTGATTTTTTTTTTGAATCTTTTATAATATTGGACTTATATTTTTGGGTATATTTCTCAATACAATACATAAATTGTGTACAATACTTTTATGGAAGCAAAAAGCAATTTTTATATTACTGCAATTACCAAACATGCTTTTTTGCTTCTTAGAAGCAAAGCAAAAATTTACCAAACAGTTTTGCTTTAAGAAAAGATCTTTCGAAAAGCATAAAATTGCTTTTTTGCTTTCTTGCTTTTAGAAGCAAAAAAGCAAAAGCACTACCAAACGCAGCCTTAATTGTCTTTCTAATCTAAAAGATGCTAGGAGCTAGCTAGAAGGCATGCATAGAATTCTGATTGTGCAACAAGGCTTTCGAAGGACCCTACCCAAAGCTAGGCAAGCTAGGGATGGCAACGGTTCGGTTTTGCAAAAAATCGAAACCGGACCGACATGTTTACTATGAAAACCATAATCGAACCTTAACCGTTACGATTTAATAATTTTAAAACCAAAACCGTTTAACTTTCATATTCTTGAAACCGTAACCGAACTGAACCGTTTCACCTTTTTTAGAAGTTCAAATAGATTAAATGTTTATTGTTTTATTGTGTATATACAGTGACACGCTAATGAAGAATTGCATCAAAAGAATTCATTCCAAAGTACAATAAAAAAGAAAAAATAAAATGAAGTTTTTGTTTTAGTAACTATTCAAGACAATTCAACACTAGAAGGGACATGTCATGCCCTAGCAATGTTTTATCAAAAGCATGTACATATTATATATAGTCGATTCGGTTTCAGTTTGGTTTGACCTTAAACCATAACCGAACAGAAACTGCATCAATTTTTTGAATTAAAAACCAAAACCGAACCAAAACCGATTATTAAGAACCCAAAACCAACCCTAATAGGTTTGGTTCGGTTTTTCGGTTTTAACCGAACCGTTGCCATCCCTAAGGGCAGCCATGGTCCTTTCAGTAGCTAACTTGTGCCAATGAGAAAGGATTAAAATTAAAATAAAATAAAAAAAAAGATGCTCTACATGACATCTCTACGCCATATGCCAATAACAAAATCCAATATTAGGAAAAAATTACAAGTGATTTCAACTCAATGAAAAATGCGTTGTCTGCTTGCCTCTACCACCATAATTATTCCCATAACCAGGGACTAGGGGTGACAATGAGACGGGTTATGGTTTAACTCCCGGCCCAATCCACCCCTAATGGTTAAAGTTTAGTAAAGCATGAATTGGGTTAGGATTGGGCCATAGTTTAAGTCAATCCGACCCTAACCTGCCTCAAACCCAACCTTAATTCATTGAAACATTATTTCTATATCCTATATCAAAAACATATTTCAATTTATATATATTATATAAAAAGCGTTCATAATTTTATATTTTTTAGTATAACCGGGTCAGCCAATGCCGCCTAGTTACCAATCTGAAGGTAAGATTCCCACACTGACGAATGATAATCAATATATCTAGGCATATGTTTAGACTTTTCCATCTCTGCTCTTTCCCTATAGAATGGTATTCCGAATCTTGAAACTATATTTTCTCATGAGGATACTTAAGAAGTCTCACTCTGTTTGAGACATTGCTTTGGTAAAATTTGAACCCAATGTAGACTTAAGAGATTGCGTAACATTTACCAGTCCAGTTTAGCCAGATAGGCTTTATTGAGGATTTTCTTTTCCTTATACAAATGCTATCATGGTTTTTTGACCTACAAATGGTATCCCAAGCAATGTTAATGAAGTTTATAATGGTGTGAATCGATCAGATACTTGGAGATCATCTCTAGTAGGCATCCAAGTTGTTTGCATGGTTTAATTCATCGAATTCTTCCAATTCTCACTAGCCTTTTACCAATTTTAAGTAGCTTTTGAGAGTTCTATGCTAGCTTAGCTTGCTAATTAAACCTTCTTGTAAAGACTTGGGGCTCTCTCTCTCTCTGTCTCTGAAAAGCAAAGAGGGATGATGAAGTCCTTAAAGAAGAGGTATTGAAAGCAATATATTGAACCATGGAAAGGGAAACACGTAGGCTGTTGTCTTGGATTCTCGCCTCCAGGCTTCAGGCAGAACCCGCACCTTCAGGAATATAACTTGGATTCAATGATAAAGCAAATCCTGGATTTCGTTCGCCTCGCACATGGATGTTGAAATGTTGGAACAGTTGAGTTGGAGTGAGCTGTGACCCATTATATGCGTGTATTCGTCAAGTCACATCAACATCACAGGAGGGAAAAGCTAAAACCCTTAGTCAGCCTCTCTCTTTCATCACACTCTTGTACTTTGCCATACGTGTCTGTCGATGAGGTACCTAGATGCAAAGTTGGACTCAACTGGGTCCATGAAGATGAACCTTCCACCCTCAACTCAATCACCATTAAAGGCATGTGAAAAATGGCGGAATAGCTTTGCACTTGCAGCGCCCATCAAGAGGAGGACGTTGGCCCAATAGCAATAGACATTGGGATAAGCCAGCAGACCCTTTGGCAGAACAGATGATGGGGAACTTCTTACTCAGGCCATATCTTCGTCAGAGAGAAATCATTGACACCTCCGACGTGCAGCCTGACCTGACTTCTTAAGGACACCCATGGCCTCGTCCAGGCTCAGGCTTCAGGAAACGAATGGTGGGCTACTCTCTGACAACCCTAATGACGTGGACTCCCACTTCTAACATTATACATCCATCTTTATCTCTCAAGTCTACAGCTGTTTAACCATGAGTCGACCATCCCAACCTTTTCTTCTGGCCAAGCCTGTTAAGAGGTCCCAAACCTTTTATAGATCACCATAACTACCAAAGCAACCGTCTGTCGTCACCACTAGTATGTCCTTTATCATTTGGACCTGTAGCAAAAATTGTTAACAGGATCTTTCACGTGTGCATTTCTCTGGCTGTCATGCCCAATCCAGCACCTTTAGAAGTCTTAATCAGATATGTCTTTACTACTTGGCTCGCTTAATGAGCCGGTGGTATGAAGTATGAACTTGATGCTTTTACACTCTTCAGCTCCTCAGAAAAGAACCACCAACTTGTATCATATAAGAAATAAAAGTTGAGCTTTGAAATGGTAAGATTGTCTTCTGATAAGTATTTTCACTCAGACTGCATTTTCTAATAGCTAGGTGCATGAACTAGTTGGTGAGTCCAATGCCCAAAGGAACTCTGGACTCCTGCAGAGTCACCAAGAGTTTCGCTCTGAACAAACCATCGGCAGAATCTACCAAATGAAATCAAACTTTCGCAATTTCCAAAGTTTTTAACTCTAGGAAATGTGTATCTTTCATCGGATACTTCCTGAGTATGTCTGCCAAAAGAAGCCTTGTCAATGGGACGCAGACAGGTTCTGGATTCATGAAATTTGAGCACATTTGCAGCTGGCATGCTGAACTAGTAGAATAATTATCTGAAGCAAATATTCCAAGAACATCAAGCACCCGGTAAAGGTAGAACAACCATTAGCAACAATCAGAGATTTCAAGTTCAACAAAAAATTGGATCAAAACAGAGACCTTTTAACAGAATTATAATAGTGTGACATGTCTTACAACCATACTAATACAAATGGGGAAAAGAAAAAGGGTAACAATAGAGAAGCATAAATCAAGTAATTGGGATCCATCTCTTTCTTTCTTTTTCCTTTTCCTTTGAAATCAATCTAACTCATGCAAAGCTATACAGAAGCAAATAGAGTACACAGTTTGAACAGATGAATCCTAAATGGATAGACTAATTTACAAAAAAAAACTTAGAATCTTCCTTTCCATTAGAAAGATCATAGAATATCTAATCTGAAAGAAAAATAAATAAAGAAAACGAAAACAAGAACCAAAACCCTCCTGTAAGTGGGGAATGGAAAGCTCTCGGAAAATCTCTTGAAGAAATCTTTTTTGATCTCTTACTTCTTTTACTTACTAATATTTTACTTTTTTCATTTGTTTTAAATACAAACTTCAAAATCATAAAGAGCACAAACATATGTATAATGCATACATCTGTGCATTCACAAACATATGTGTGCATGTTTGTATACAGTATATGAGTATAAGTATGTGTGTGTGTGAATGCATGCGTGCATGCCCACTGCGTGCACATGCATGTGTGGTCATGGCCCCTATATAGAAATTTTATGGCAAGAAAATAGAACTGAAATGACTTAAAGAGTAATGACAAAAGAGCCAACCTAATTTGGAAAGAGATGACAGAAAAATAGTCAATAGCTTTTGGCACTTTATACAGGAAAAAAAAAAGGCATAAAAGAAAGAAAAGAAAAAGGAAAAATAAATGAGGTCTGGCATTTATTTCACTTGCAAAATGAGATATAAAAACAATACAACATTTTAATCTGGAAACAAGTCAGTAAAAAATTTTGTTCTGTTCTACATATATCACAAAAAATGGAACTATAACCAATAGGTATCATCATTACAGGAATAAAAAAAAGATTCTACAAGTAAGACCACTGTATGACAATTATTCAGATAATCCAAGTTCAACACAGGATGCATAATATACAGCAACACCCTTGCAAACGTGAAGCACATCCTGCTACAGGTAAGAGGTTGATCCCAAGAGTAGAGAAATATCACCCAGATTGTAAGTTGTGGGCTTGCAAGGTTTCCTGTAGATATTTCACTGCACTATTGTAGTTTACAAAGCCCATAAACCAAAATTCGTGGTTATCAACAGAGATGACCTGAATATATTTTTCAGCACGATTGACTTTGCTTGCTGAAGGATTTACTGCTTTTAGTTGATGCAACGGGATAACCACCTATGTTAATGGAGGAAGACGAATACAGCCGAAAGTGTTGCAGGAAACAGCAGACAAAATCAGAAAACCCCAGTAATGGAAACAGAAAAATAATAAACATGCAGCACTTGATGAAATGAAAATCATTCATGAATATTAAGGAAAACAAATTTAAGGAACCAAGACATTCTGTGATCATGAAATGATATAATAATGTAAAATAGCATCTAAAAATTGTCAAGAACAATCCATTATCATGAGAGACAACACAAAAACGGCAAGTATAAATAGACTATCCTAAATATGTCCCAGAAAATGTCTCGATCATAAGCTCATGACCATAGAGTTCCAGATCAACTCAAAGCCGCAATCCGCATACATATGACCCAAAATTTTCAGCAGATTCTTATGAATATATAATAACTTATCTAATTAGAGATATGTACTATGAGTAAATTGTCTAAAGTTAGAATTTTCTTAATTATTTATAATTAAAAGTTAAAACTAATAATTTTCTGTAGAGAGAGAGAGAGAGAGAGAGAGAGAGAGAAATAAAGACCTATCCGCGACCTTGGCTATAATCTACAAAATAATAGACAATATTATCAACTTTTAAGGGTAAAACACCAAAACAATGATAAAATAAATAATATTTTTTTAGTTTTGTGACTTTTTTTCTCTATAGATTCAAGTGTTCTTTCTTGGGATCCACATAGATGCACATATATGCATTTTGGACTGAAGTTAAATATAAGTAAAACCAACAAAAATAGAAAAAAATTGGACTCAAAAAGAGAGAGATTCTAAGCCCCTAAAACACCTTCTGATAATGAAATCTTTCACATCCACTCTTTTCTTCTCAAATTTAAAGCAGACCAAACGAGCCATTAGCATAGAAACCTGAATCTTACTAAAATGCAAAACTATTTGATTGGGGGCGGGGTGCCAGGAATGTGGTCAGCATGTTAGGAGATACTTTCAGGCAGTCATAAATATTTCCTAATCTATGGGAAAAGTTCCTCAAATTTTCGAAATTTTAATTCTCCTCAAGCTCAGCAATCATGGAACAATAAAACAGATGATATCAATCATATTATCCAAATTTCTAAGTGTCAGATGCCATTGCCAACCATATGAAACAGGGACATAATGTTACGGAACTTGTGAGGAGGACAAAAATGTACATGTTGCAATATTATCAGCCAACAATATCTATCAGACATTTCATGCAGGATCAGATGGTACGACAAAATCATCCTATTACATTAATTTTTTTTTTAAAAAAACTTAAAAAGAAAAAATAAAAACAAAAACCCTAGCAAAGGTATTAATGACCTGCTAATATATAAAACCCATGCAAATTCTGCCTTCATATTTTTCATAGAACAAGAGATTAGATCATTAGAATGTGTTTAGGAATAATCTCACGTGCTCCCTATGAATTTAAATTCATAAGGAGCACCAAAAGAAATATTTGGTGGCTAGATTAAAATACCACTTGCATTCACAGCAATCGATCTCATTAGAAGGTGAGACAAGAACTATAATGAGCGAGTCTCCAGTGCCCCTTATGAGGTTAAATTCAGCCAACTCTTTGACCTCCATTTTGAGAATTTTGAAAATCTTCAATAAAAAAGGAAACCATCTGCCAACAATTTTATTTGAGACCACAGGATACCTAGACTCAAACTAATATTCCAGAAAAAAACCAAGAGGCTCAAATAAGTTTGTGGTATTTACAGTTGGATGTAAAGAGATTTTTGTTAAGTTAATATAGTGCTGCCAATTAGAATCAAAATGGAGGCAAAATTTACCCCCATAAACCAATCATAAGTTCTGAAGTTTGAGAACTACTACTAAATCCATTAAAAAGTGCCAAGAATTAATTTTGAACTAGGCAATAAGAAAAAAGTACGTACTTGAAAGTTGAAACATCCACAGATATGCATATTAAACTTTTGTCCGATAAAAGGTAACAAGAGAATTTGATTACATGCTAAATTTTACAGCATACAGGAAAAAGTTCCGAAGCCAGAATATGGATAAGCAACCACACTTAAAACATTAAGGATAGATTAAGATGTATCCCCACAAATGATTCTCTCCTAATAATTCTAGATCTGAGCTATATGATAATTATTGGAGACAACTAAGCATGCTTGTGACCACCAACCCTCCCTAAACGAAAAATAAATAAAATGAAAAATTCCCATTATTGCTTCTCCAACATAGCATCCATGACCTCTTCAAGAAGTAATATGAGAAGAAATAAAGATTGCACAATGCAGAATTCATTGAGAACAATGAAATTAATTCATAACCGAAATTTATTGCACTGAATAATAACTGAAAATTTTACCTTTTTTTCATTTGTTTCTATGAGTTCTTGGAAGGAAGAGCTCATATGGTTTTTGATGGAAAAACTAAGTGTTATAAAAAAGGACTTGTATGGGCCTCAAACTTTATGCCATGAAAGCCTACAGCACCAGGTTCTTCAAATCAAGTGAAGAAATGATCCACATATTTATGATCCCGGGTCATAGTTTCAAGCTCCCTAAATAGAGCACTACAAGACAACCAAATTATTGAGGCTGGCACCAAATAGGTTGGGTTAAGGCACATATGATGTCAAATAAGTATTTGACAAGCCTTCAATCATGAAACTTTATAATTAATTATATTTCTCATTACTGAATTATCAAAAACAAATATACTTCTTGTAAGCGAAAGATATCAGTGTGAACTGGTTCTCAAACTTGGCCGGTAAAAAATCATACCAGCCCAGTCCCGCACGAGTTTGATCCATGATAACATAAGTATCTCAAGTCTTGGTTGAAATCGTCCCACTCAGGCAGCACCGAGTTTGTACCACCTGAGAGTTTGTCAATGCAGTTTAAAAGTAAAAGTTGACTACGAGGGCCATTTTTGGCCTTGTGATCACTATTTCTCAGAAAAACCCTTCCCAAATTTAAAAAACTCCCCCCTATTTTCAAATTTCAACAACATGAACATGTTAGAGACACTCATTTCTTAAATCACATTTTAGATTTGGAGTTTTAAAGCAAAGATAGCAATTTTTGAGAAATTCCAAAAAAAAGGTAATATCTTGTTATGTTCTTCATTTCCATGCTCCAAATTAACACTATCATTAGAGCAAGATGAAGTTGAAAGAAGCTTGAACATTGTAAATTTTTGTTGTTTCTGTGAGCATTTTTTTTTCTTTTTTTGGATTGTTTTGGTATTTTTCTGGAAATTTGTATTTATATCTTTTAATTTACAAAAAAAAAGGTTTAAATGCTTTTAAATTGTATAGTTGCTCCAAAAAAAAAAAAATTTATATTTGTGATTTTTAAAAATCGTTTGTTAAGATTTGAGTTTACAAATAGGTTTTCATGATTTATTTTTTATTTTTTGCTTCCAAATGAGTCAACTCGGTAGCACCAGCTTTTGTGTTGGCTGTAATTTCTGTACCACCTCAGTGGTACCGGCATGGTACGGAATTTAGAACCTTGATTGTGGGAAGCAAGATACATTGCATCATTCTAAATCTAGCAAACAAATTCTTTCACATGCTGATAAATAAATGCAAACCAACACACCTTGTAATAGCTCCATTCAGTCTTGTCTCCAACTTGGTATGAAAGAGGATTATCACTACAAAATGCAAGCTTTTCCGTGGACACATACAAAATTCCCATAACTGGACCAGCAGATGTGGATAGGTAGCATGCGTATGAATTTTGGAATTTCTCTTCAGGAACTGTATCAAAAGTTTGTTGAAAGATCTTCTCATAACCCCCTTCAGCTATAACTTTTGTTCCCTGAGCAATTCTTCCCATTGCAGCATCAGCAACGCTAGGGCCCATTTTCACTAGTTTATATAAAGCTCTGATTAATAACATCACTTAATGTATCAAAAGTTTTATTGGTAAACAATGCGGCAGTAAACAAAATTAAAAAGAACAAATAAAATTAAATTATTTATTTTGTTGCTGATAGATGCTGAAAAATAACAAGTGTAATGGTAAAGGAAAAAAATTAAACAGTAGTAGCAAGTTAAGACAACAAAAGAAAGAGGATCCTTTTACGTATGTGTCAGAGTTGTGAAATATGATTATGTGTGCGTAGGCAGGTTCCTGGGTGATTAGTCTACATTCAATCACTGTTTCCCACAATTCCATAATGTGAATTATAAGTTTAACTTGATGGTAATTTGCACACTCTTGCACATCTCCCTTGAACTTTAATTTGAAAATTCATACCAATTGTGAAGCACAATGTCTAATGCCAAATCCTACAGCTATAGCATCATTCCATTCAATAAAAAATTTCATTTTGGCTTCATTTGTTTTTTAGTGTAAAATAAGGTGCAGAAAAATATTTTAAGACGAAAATTTGTTTTTTGAGTGCTTGTTTCAATAAAAAATTATATGGAAATGGGTTTTGGTTTCCAAAAATGAGCCAACCTTTTCCGAAAATAACATGCTTTTCAAAATTTTGAATGCCAGTATCCAAAGTATCAAACTTGAGTGGGATAACATCACAAAAGTTATTTCTTCTCATTGCCTTATCAAAACCATTAGCAATATTAATGACTATCTTCACCATCCTCAGTAACATCACCACTAACTCCGGTATTTATACCACCACTTATAATATAACCATCACTTGATATAATATCACCACCTCTATGATTGTAGCCACTACTACCATTGCTATCGCTACCACCACCACCACAACCATCACTACTACGAACATGCCAACACATACCTCACCACTACAGCTGTCCTTGTCACCATCACCATCTATGGTTATACCATCACTAATTTTTATGATACTACGTTCACCATCGTTGCCATTACTGCTACCATTACCACCAGCATACCACTCCTATTGCTGCTACATCACCACTTGGCCCCGTGACCAACATCACCACCACAATCGGTGGATGCAACACCATTACTACTACTGCTGCCACCACCACTCGTACCACCAATACTACAGACACCACAATCACCGATAATTGTTGCAACATCGCCATCATTATCATCACCGATAGCATTAAGGTTGCACTACCAATATCCTTACGTTGGGACGTCCCTTACCATTACTTATAGTATAATCATCAATAACAATAACAATACTTCTTGCATCACCTGCTAATACTGTCATCATTTTCAATAGCTATAGCACCACCTCAACCACTTCCATATTGCATCATTACAGTTACTATCAATTTTGGTGTTGTACAACCGCCAAAAAGTTATAACAACTACATTATCACCAAATAACGTTCAAAATTACAATGTATTTGTAAAATCTAAATTATCGTATCTTATTTCAATCCAAACACACGGAAGTAAATTTCAATAGGTTTACGACGTTTCTGAATAAACAGTAGAAATGAAATTTAATTTTGAATAAGTTAATCATGTTTCTGTATAAACGACAGAAAATCAAATTCATACCAAAAAAAAAATTTAATGGTAAAATCTTTTATTTCAAAACCAACTCAGACTTTATCTAAAAACAAAATGAATTTTTTTAAGTCAATTAACCAATTACTGAAGCCGCTGTAGTGAATAATTGTAGAATTTGGCTCTAAATGATGTCAAGTGCATTAATTATTCAGCCTAAAAATGTGGGCACAATTCATTCCTTAATGATACAAAAATCTTCAATTTTTGAACTTTCATTTCCTTGAAATAAAGTGGTTGTGTTTCCCTCAGTTATAATGAATACCGATGACAAATGTTCACACAAAGGAGAAAGGGTAATATCCTTATGTGGCATAGAAAATCACTAGGTAATCATAAGCCCGAATACATAAACAAAACTAATCAAAATCATATGAGAAATTAATGAAATGCCGATAATCAAACATACTCTGAAACTAATAACAGGCTTAGACATATAAAGCTCCACTTCTGCCTACGGGAGAATAAAAAAGAGCCAGGAACTAAATATAAATCAAGAAGATTTACAGTGTTGCCAAAAGTTTCCAGCAAGATCCTCAGCCTTTTTTGTCGTTTCTCCGACCTTCTTACCCCACCTTCCAAGCACATCTCGAACCGATCCCATTGTATCTGATCAAACAGAAAAAACACGAATTATGAAAACCCTTTGGAAGTTACGATTTTCGAAACCAGATTCATCATTCAGTCAATGAACAATATAGAAACCCTAAAACCCCATTATAGAAATTGATCGGACCACAGCAACACTAATACTAGCACAACTTACTCTTGACGGAGAAAGAGGACGGCGCCGGTGAAGAAGAGATATAAGGATTCGATTCAGGAGGCATGGTGGTGGCGTGATTATCGGGGGCTTCCCTCGTCAATTCGGAGCTCCAAGTAACCGACTTCGGTGATACAGATGACGTTTTAGTAGTAGTAGTAGTCGATTGCTCGGGCGGTGACTGCGATCCCATGAAGAGTGTCCCCCGAGACTCCTCCTGATTAGAAGGCCTCGGTGGAGGAGCCACGTCTTCGGGATCGACTTTCGGGTACGGAGCGTAGTCCGACGACTGCGACTGCTGTAGCTTATCGCTCTCGGATTTCTTAGTTGCAGACACTGATTGATCCATCTTCTACGTTCTAGTCGCAGGTGGAGATGAGATTTGTATTTCCTCAAATTGTGACCTCACGCAGAAAATCCTCAGGGGCTGCGGAGTTCCAAGAAATTAAAAAAAGAAACGTTTCGAATCTGTTTGTCGAAATGCTGTCTAACGCCTAGTTCACTATTCAAGTTTTTTTGAAAGAGAAGAGAGAGAAAGATGACTGGGCGTCCAAATGGGAAAAGCAAAAGTACTAATGATGCCATCCTAACGGCTTTATACGGCAACGCGTCCAAACCATCAATCTGGATCTCATGGGCCTTCATGCAGGAAACTCTTGAAGAGATTCAAATCTCTTGTATTTCCTAATTCCTATCCTCTAATTAGTCAGTGTCATCTTCATTCCCTCGTCTCTTTAGTGCTATAAAACCTACCCACTTAGGCAATGCCCATGCATTTTTTCTCTCTATAGCTATAAATAATTATGCTTCAATAATTACCTTTAGAGAAATGACAAAAAACAAGTGCAATCCATTTTATGCCTGGCACAAGCTTTTGAACCAAATTGAATTCTCATGTGGGTGATAACGGGTGGGTTCAAATGGTATCTTACAACTTACAATCACTACTATAACCTAGCAACCCTATAGATACGCATGAATACGTGTGTATATGTATATATGTATGTATATATGAATGTATTATGCCATTGCATCCATATAGCTACAAGGGCATTTGGAAGGAAATTGTTACGAATTTGTTTTCATTTGGAGAGTATTCACAATCAGTTTGATCTTATATTGCTTTGAGAGCTTGTATAGTTTATGTCTTTTGTCATGTTTCGTTTATTATTTAATACATGTTGTATGGTAGATCGAAACTATGACTATGAGCCGAACACCTTCTTATAGAGGAAGGTGCTTGAAGGAATCAATGGCGCCCTCGAAACCTTGGCTAGAAAAGGGACAGCTACCTCCTAAAAAGCCACCATACACGCCTATATATGCGCAGATTGTTTAATCAAAAAACACTGGTCAAGCATAGTCATTGTCATCCACATTAATCACATCTAAGTAGGTCCAAAGAGGAAGATCTAAAGAAGAGAAACTATGGATTCTGTGGGACAATGATGCTATGGTGTTGAATTCGGCCCATCTTGTTGTTTGTCAAGATGTATAGATATATATTAGGAGAAACTGAAAAGGGACGCGCATATGTGGCAAAAGAATAGTGCGATGTCATTTATTCCCTTGAACGTTTGAATATACATTTGATGACTAATTAGAAGGTATTTATCATGTTATATACGTATAAGCAATTAATTGAGAGATAAAAGTGAATAGAAGTAAAAGAGAGGACAATTTTAGGTAGCAAATGTCACTCAAAAATATCCAAGATCATATATATATATATATTTGTTGCTCCAAAATTGGGCCGGTGTAGACACGTGTCGAAGGTGGTGATGTGTCTCTACGCGGGCGTGCCAGTATCGTTTGATACGAATGATTTCGGGTTGAACCCTGACCCCGGGCACCTGTTCCGAATCTGAACCGGGATCGGTCCAGTCGTACTGCAACTCACCTGTAATAAAACGGGTCAGGCGATGATATGAAGACTAGGGGTCCAGTCTTCGTTTGGGTTCTTGTAAGTGTTTGAAAGCGAAAGCGACTAATGGCACACAAATCCTTTTATTATAAAAAATAGCGACAACAGATAATCCTCAAAATAGAAACAAAAAGTACAAAAAGAAAACCGACAGGGCTTGCAGGACCGGCCTGTCTTGGTCTTATAGCCGTAATCGGGTATAAGCGCAGGAGGAAGGGGCGGCTGCTTGCAAAGTTAGTTCAGGGGGTTCACCTTGGATTGCTGCTTACCCGAAAATATACAAATCACCTGGCGTGATCAGAGCGAGTCTCAGGACCGGCTGCTCGGGATTCTGTAAACACAGAACTGCGAGTCAAGAGCGGTCTCAACTTACTCTCCGGTGGCAGGATTCTGGTGTTAATCGGAGTAAAGAGGGGTTGAAGATGTCACTGCGACTGGAAGCAGTGAGAGAGGTCCTAGTTTATCCTTCTAAATTAGAGGGGATAAAGGATCACGGATGATCAAAATAATATAATAACCGGTTGCGGTTGCGTGGATTGTGTCCCTGAGTTCTTCGAAGTTTATCCCTTTTATAGCCGATCATTGACGGTTGCTCAACGTCCCATTCTTGCACGATCTTTGAGGAACCCCTTTCCCAAGTCTGCAGGTCCGTTTTGCTTTACCATAAAATCTCTCAACGACCCACTTTTAGGAAGTTGAACCCACCTTATATAACCACTCCATGTTTTTAGAAAGTGGGGGACCCCACTCTCCACGTCTTTAGAGAATTACCGGAGTATCTTCAATGAGCCGTAATCGGCCAAAAGGCATAATTGGTTAAATGTACATTTTCATAAATAAAAGGCAACTAAACATACCTTTTATCAAATAAAAGTATCATGGGGTTGATCAAGCGTCCAACAATTTTCCTCAAACCCAATAAAGTAGCACATGCCATGATAACTCATTTAATGGCTTTAATGGCAAAATCATTCACCATCGTTTACCCAATAAACATATATATATTATACTTAGACCCCTGTTTACTCTGATTTCACCGGGTTACGGTGAGTGTAAACATGGGTTTCACTTGACCAGTATGTGGTAGGACACAAATTGGTCAAAATATATACATGACCGTAAAACACTACCACCGGGCTACGGCGGGTGTAAACATTTCGAACCGTATTCTTGGTTCTGTGTTCATGCTGACGTGGCCTAACCAACTGTGCAAGGCCTACGTGCTTTGTTGCCATGGCCTAAATAAGCCACATAGGCACCACGTGCCCTTTTCTTATTCGTTGGTCATATAGGGTGTAAACAATATTGTTGTCGAAAATAAGGGCAGATCAAACCAAACCAACCAATCAAAATAATATGTAGATCAAACCCAAAGTATAATCACAGATATGCAGTAGAAAATTCAAACAAAAACCCCAAATATTCAGATCTCAACCAAATTAGTAAATCAAAGATTAAAAGTGTAGACCAGAAGGGACTTGTGACTGAGACGAGATTTAAGAATCTTTATAGTTGAAACCTTTAGAAGCCCCTTTTCTGATGATATCCTCAGTACAACGGGCTTCTAGCGTCCGGTTTTCCAGCATTCAACGGTCCAAGACCTCGCCGATATATTGCACGAATAATATCTACGACAACGAACCCCTCGAGTGTACTTAGATTAGACCTTTGATGAATAGAGGAAGATGATGATGACAAAAACGAGGATTTCTCACAGCTGTTTTTCTCAAAAAAATAGGGCTAGATATCCTCTATTAACAAACGAGAGAAAACCCCTTTAAATAGTGTGTGAACCAATGCATTAGATCGCTCAAAACGATCAAAAACATATATAAAAATCACGTTTTGAAGCTCAAGTGTAGCACCCCAGATCCGGGTCTGCCCTATCACGGCACCAACCCGTACCCGAGACCTACTTATGGGCCCAAAAGAACCTGATAAACACAATTAATGTGGGCAATTACAATGTAATCATTAGAGTGCATAAGATAAAGAAGCATGGAATTAAAAATTTTCCATATGACAAAAGGTCACCTGAATAATAACTCCAAAAGATAATATTTGTGTATAAAAAATACAACTAAGGCGACCACATGTTCACAAGTATATAAGTCTAAAATAATATTTACATCCCATATACAATTTCCCCTAACAAAATACTACATCATAAAGAGAATGCTACTATGGGTAGTAGAAGCCCTCGGGACTGCGCTCAAAATACCAAGAGAAGAATTTAAATTCCTTCAAAATATCTGTAGACACCCCAAAATTGCACGATTTTTGATAAATCTTGAAGGAGAGAAATATTTTATTGGAATTTCAATTCTTTGCATTGGGTTTGAGATACTTAACCCATTTGAATCCAAAGCCGTAAAGGAAAAGACCCAAATTCTATCTTTTGTGCAAAGTCAAACTTTTTCCGATTGAATTTTGTTGACTTTTGACCCCAGAAAATGAAATATTTTTTAAAGCAAGATTTCAAGATAATTTTTCCCGGTAATCAGGTTTTTAGCCATGTTATTGCATAAAAGAATTTTTTGAGATTTTAAATCTTGGCGAATACCTTGGTTTTAACATATTGAACCTTTTTTTCCAGACCTGAAAAATCGGAATTTTGCCTAGAACTGGAAAGTTGACTTTTTATTCACTTGGAATTTGGGTCTGGAACTATTTTTAATGGATTCAAATGGGGGGGGGGGGGGTGTTTGCTTATTTAAATGTAATATCTTAAGTAAATGGAGATTAAAAAATACGAGGACATTTACTTAAACGATATTACATGTAAATAAGTATTGCCTGTGTTAAAATTTGGAAAAAAGGCTTTTTTCCTTGTATCCGGCAACTCAGGCCGGATACAAGTACATTTCTTTGTATCCGGTGGAACATACCGGATACAAGCAGTGCTTAGTGTATCCGGTATTGTATACCGGATACCTTAAGGACCTTGTGTATCCGGCCTGATATACCATATACGCAAGTTTTGCTTAAAATTAGGGTTTTCCGAGAGAAATCACTTGTTACCATCATGTCCCTCATTTAATGAGGGGAAATCTCGGAAACAACCCTAGGGTTAAGGTTGGGGGGTTCTAGACATTAAGTTGTGTCTACCAATGACCTTAGCCTTTGCCTATAAATAGAAGACTCCTCCTTAAGCAAAAGGGACTAAATTCTTGTTTTGAATTCTCGCAAAAAAGAACTCCAAGAGAAGAAGAAAACCGCTGCGGAATCACCTCCAGAACTCAGGTAAGCCTCAACTTTTCTTTTTATTTTCTGTCTTTACATTCCTAGATCTAGATCTCTTCTTCTACCTTTATGTAGTGTAAAGCCTTGTTTGTATGTGTGGAAATCCTTCCCCGGCTCAAAGTATCTCAAGACTCCCCTAGCCGTAAAACGTGAAGGCGGATCTAGGAGAAACGAGACTGGGGATTGACCCTAGTGCTAGAACCCATGTAGCATAAGGCCTTTTTTGATTGATTGTAAACCGTTCCATATTCAAAGTACCCTTGATTATCTTGAAGAACCGTGTTTAACGGGGAGAGAGAACAAAGGGAAACGATAATGGAACGGAACCCTAGGCTATCTTAGAACCCTATTTGGATGAATATGTATGCATGCTATTGATCTCGTTTGGTTTTTTTACACTTGCACATACATATCACTATTTTGGCGGGATAGGCTCATATTTGAGGTTTATTGCATTTATTATGATAAATCTCAAATAAATGGCCTCAATCAATTCTGGAATGTCTTTTGGATGATTTTTAAAGTATTTGTGTTCATCTTGCACGAATCACACATTTTTATCAATTTTCGGATTTGGTTTTTCTTCAAGAATGGCTTAACTTGACAGCACCTGTACCCTTACTTCGGACGCCCATAACTTCATCATCCGGATGAATTTTGGGGCGATTCCAGAACCATGGGAAAGGTGAGGCTGTCTAGTTTATGTCCACCAAATTTCACAAATTTCTATCAAGCGGATGTTTGACACCTCTCTGTCGAAGTTGAGTGGACAGTTCAGGTTCAAATACAGAACTTGTCACTTCGACGGAGCGCCATGTGTTCGATTTAAGTCCGATTCGAGTGATTTTTATTTCTGAGTACTCCTTTATGAGTCTATTTTCAAATCCAGTTGGTTTCATAATTTTTGGATTCCATTTGAATTATTGGTAGCCGATTTACTCAGAACTGTTCATTTGTACTTTTCTGGGTAAATCTGTAATCTTCGGGGCCTGTTCGGGAGACCACCCAAGGCCCATCCGAAGGGATTTTTGTATGAGGCTAGTTTCTGTTGAAAGATGGCCATACAAACTTCAATCACACCAAATTTCGTGGATTTTTATGTAGTAAATTTTTCTAGACAATTTTCCAAAGTTGCCCACTTATCACTTTTAAAAATCCCCAGCAGCAACTTCAAAGGAGCATAACTCCTAGGATTTTTATCGGAATGGATTGAAATTTTGCATAAAACTCTTATTTACCCTAATCTTTCAAATGGACTTGGTTTGGTTCAATTTAATATTGGATTTGAATGATTTTAAGGCAAATGGCATACTTTTTACCAAACTTCCCGGATTTGATTCAACTTGGTTTTGAGCAACTTGTGCTTTGATTTCCATCTTTTTGTGGTATTCCAGAAATGATATTGACGTAAGAGAGGATCTAGAATCCATTTAGATCTTCATGTGAAAATATCATACATTTGACATTTTTCAAGGTTTTTCATGATGTTTAGCAAGCTTTCTTACTTTCTTTATGCATGAACATACACTTGGCTACCACTTCGTGTGGATGAATGGAGGTGCCTAACACCTTCCCCTGTTCATAATCTAATCCCCTTACCCATCTCTGGATTTAATTTTTAAGTAGGGTTATTTTTACCCTAGAATTGGCATTTTTGCACTTTTTGATGATTTTTAAATATTTTGGTGTCCATTCTCACCCCAAAATCATGAATGGTGGCAACTCTCCCACTTTTGCGTCGATCCCCGTGTGTTGACGGAGGGATGATCACACCGGTGATTTTTCCCATGTCTCACAATATCTTAGAAGAAAAATGAGCAAGTGTCACTAAACTATACAAACAATCAACATACAATAATTACTTGGTCTACATAAAGTAAAAGAAATAGTACAAAAAATCTGAAAAATAATGGAGCATATAAGAATAAATACCTGGTTGCAGCCCGGTACTGACCGCAAAGTTGCACGGTAATGGCGAGAGATGACGACCAAAATTCTTATCTTAGCTTCCGATGTAGAGGCGTCGGTAGGAGTCTCTACAGCAGCATACGAGTTTTGGATGTTGGATAAATAAAAACCAGAACCGACTGCATTGATCGAAGATGAAATGAGTGAGAGAAAGAGAGAGATAGAAAGAGGGAAACTAACTTATCGGTGAAGATGTCGACGGCAAAACAATGAAACGGCAATGTCGATGGCGAGGCAAGGCAACGCACGTACTCACTGAAAGGAGAAGTTGGGGTAAAGGGTAAAACGCGACCTACCGCTAGGGTAAGATGGTGTCGATGGCAAGTAAACGTCAACGGAGACCAAACTGTAGTGTTGACGGCAACGTCGACGGTGACACGAGGCAAGGCGCGAAAATCGCTTCAACAGGAGTTAGGGTAAAACGCTAGGTAAAGTGTAAAACAAAAAGAGGAAGAGGAATGCTGTGCTTGGTGAAATTAGGGCACATTTTCATCCGCGGTAATCTTACCGCCGTTAATTTATAACTCTTTTACTAGCAGTAGGTCGCACCGCCGGTCTCATAAAAGACTTTTACCAGCGGTAACTTCTGCCGGTGAAAACAGCTATTTACCGACGGCAACATCCTACCGCCGCTAACTATTTTCACCGGCAGAACTTACTGCCGCTATATATTGTTCCACACGAAAAATATCGCGTGTTAATTTTTCGCGCGAAAGTTTATTGGAATTAAACTTTTAAAGGCGGTAATTAATATTTCTGCCAATAAAAGTGCTTTTAGAGGCGGAAATCATCTACCGCTGGTAAAAATCCGCCTTCTAGTCCTCCATTTTTTGTAGTGATATTGTATGGTTGCATTACCCTCTCTTCATGTGGTTTTCACATTTATTTTTGTATAAATAGTTGCATAACCCTCTCTTCTGTGCAAAATGAGGTAGCAGTTTTAATACTACCAACTGAATCATTGGCAACTTGACTTCCTTCCTCATACATGATCTGCAACCATTTGAAATTCCATTTGATCACAACCTTATAAACATGAAGTTGTGGGTTAATGCAACTATAATTTCACTAGTGTAAACTTAAAAGGTTTGGCCAAAAAAGCATTTTCCCTAAGAGGTTGAAAGATATAAACTTGAAATATGCAGAAAGGAAAAACTGATGGGTATGTCTTCAGTTTGGTCATAGGAATATCAAAACTTGAGAAAAATTATTTATCAAAATTTAGGTAGTGTTAAGAAGATGCTCTACGATGATGTATTTTTTTTTCTTTCAATAAATATTCCACAAATTTAATACTGTTTCTTCAAAATTGTATTTGTTCAGCATGAATCAGATATAAAGATTGGCACCATGAGTTCTTTAGAAAATCTTTGAATCTGCACTGAATCCCTCCACGAGCTTCAGTTCAACATATCCATTAATTCCCATTAGAGGTATCAAACCAAGGATGATGAGAAACAATTGTCAATTTGATTTGAAAGCAATAACCAAACCTGCAATCATTGTCACAATATTCTGAACAAGCACAGCTAGTGCATCCCCACCAAAACTATGCATGGTTGCTGCATCCATGGAGAGTCTTGCAAAAGTGTTCAAGATTATCAAACCAACTTATCTCCATGTAAATCACCTTCCCAAAGCACATTGATCTGATCCATTTCATTAGTTTACACCCAGCAATAGTAAAGAAATATATTCAGGTCATAGATGCCACTAATGCTACCAGGGCAAGAACAACATACGCAAGTGCCCAAAATCTTAAATCCTTCCGAAGAAGCTTCAGGGGTGCATAAAATTTTTGGAACATACGTGTAGTAAGTATTCCAGCAATATGGTTGCTGATGGGATTAGGCGATAACAACATTTGTTGCACTTCTCTATTGCATTGGTTTTTGCTCTTGAAGTGAGATGTGCCTGAGGATTAGTGTTTTTTAAGTGGACCTCACATGAAACATTTATAACAAATAAAATATATCCGTCAGATCTCCGCATGGCATCACCCCTTTCACCAAATGCCATGTAGGATTTCTATTCCTTGTTTAAATATAACTAGTTAGCCCCCATGTGCTACGCACGTGGCGGCCTTTGTATTAAAAAAAGGAAAATAAAACACGTTTTGAACTTTTATATAAAGGAGTTAAAAATTTGTTAAATTAACTTTCTAATAGTTTCTTCAGTTAAGAAACTTAGTAAAAAGTACATTTAAAACAAAGTGCTCAATTAATCAAGAAATATTATAATAAATAAAGATATGAAATACCAATGCAACAAGTCAGTATATGGTAATACATATATTCAAATATAAGGTATTTAAGAGTATAAATCATGTGTAACAAGAATATGATATACAAGATTTGAGATGAGAACTTTGTAACTACAAGTCTACAATTTCATTTAGGTGCATCTCATACATATTTCCTTACAATTCGGACCTTGTAACTATTCGTGGAGGTATCCAAAAAAATTCCACACAAATAGCCTACAATTCTAAACCACTCCTCCTAGATAAGGATATTCCATACCCATCATGGTACCATTATAACTCATCATAATCTTCACTAAGAGGGCCAGTCGGAACCAACCATACATATCAATTGCATATATATTAGTTGACATTTTGAAGAGATAAATGGTTCTAAGATGGAGGGTTTATTTACCAATTTAGCTTATCAAGTTAAAATTTTAAAAATATTCATATTAGTTGGAACTTTAAAGTGCACTTGTACCTGAAGAATGATCAACATATATAAAATAAAATTATTAATATTAGCATCAAAATAGGCACACCAAACGTGATTAAAAAATAACTGTAAAAAACTTTGAAACTTTTATACAAAGGAGTCAAAATTTGTTAAATTAAATTCCAAATGGTTTCTTTAGTTAATAAATTTAGTAAATGCAATTTCAAATTTAAGTGGGAAAAAATTGATGGTATTTGGATAAATAATATGGAATTTAATTTATAAATAACAAGTTGCCTGTCACTGATAGTGAAGATATTGCTTTTGGTTCAATGGAATCAAAAAAATCGAGAGGGAGGAACAGCGAAAGAAAGAATGAGAGAGAGATGGAGAGACACACCATGACTGTTTTATTCCATCCTTAACCTCTAATGCTTGGAAAAGGAAAAAAAAACAAAACCTAACCTAACCTGTCCATTTATAGAAGTGTAATGCTGGATAGGCTTTTGGTATCGTGGTAACCGGATTTTGAAGCCGCAAAATATAACCTAGGTCCCAATAATATGCGCAAAGGGTTTTGGTATAGTAGCTATAGCTATAACCAGATTTTAATGCAAAAATATCTAACCCAGATCCCAATAATATGTACGGATAGTGATCCTATTCAAAAATGAAGATCAATTATGATTGATTGGAAAGAAAACATAATATTTTCTTCTTGAGGCTAAAAAGAACTTTTGATATATAAATGAGATGCTTTCCATATTGTTTCTAAGATTGAAGGTTCTTTGATCCATCTTGATCCAGCCCCGATAATCATCCTACATATTATAGACAAGGCTCAACAATCACCCATATAGCCTTTTTGAGTTTCACATGATAGCTTATGTAATTTGCCAAAATCTCCCTAAACGTCGATTAGCATGTCTACTGATAGCTAATAAAAAAATGAAGAAAAAATTAGGGAGATAGCTAGAGACACAAAAATGCCAATGGATCCTATATGAAGCGCAATCCAACGGTCCAAATGTTGGATCAAATTAAATGAAGGCGATCAAATTAATGGGGTACCTCAGGCAAACAATGGGGTACATCTGTCAAATACTGTGGTACCTCAGGAAAACATGGGGGTACCCGATCATCTTCATGGAGGTACCTTCGGCCTAACGATGGAGTAGCTTTGTCAAATACGGGGTACCTCAGGTACCCCATTATAACCTGAAGCTATCTCCCTAAATTGTAGTAGGTACCTTCCAAAATAAGTTTAAGGTACCCCACTATAAGCCCAATGATGCAGGGGGATCCGAGACATATGATGCGGAGCTGTCAGATTGTACATTGATGGCGCTGGAATACCATGAGTTGGCAGAGCATCGCAAAGGCAGGAAGTGATGGTGATATATTTCTAATTGGGGCAGTTTTGAGCGCGTTTTAGTATTTTGGCCATAACTTTGGCTACGGTTATCGGAATCGCGCATATGACCCCAATTCGGAAAGATATTTCCGGTGCGCACGTCATGCTACATGACTAAAGTCGATGTGCACTTTTATCGACCTCCAAATCCGTTGTTTTCCCCTCCGAATTGCTATTCTTAGTTATTTGTTGCTATTTTTGGTAATACTTCGTTTGTCAATTAGGAAGTGATTTTAAAACCGATTTGGGCTAGATTTTTCATAGGATGCTTATTTATTTCTATATTTTATTTAGGCATGCCTTAAGGGATTTTGCCGTTTTTAGTAACTTTCCAGTATAGACGATTTTGGCTATAAAGTCCGGCTTGTGGACTCAGTTTAGGGGACTTGATGAATTAATATTGAATTGAACCTCAGAGACGTTTTTCTCTGTGTTTTGGGCAAGCTGCTTGTGTTCTTCCCTGTTTATCATCTGATTGAACTAGCCTACAGAATAATCTCTATTCTGTTTGGCGTCACCCAAGGTGCCCTCATGTAAGTCTAAAGTACTCCCATATAAGCCTAAGGTACCTCCCATGGTAAGTCATATGCAGCCACAAAAATTAGCCTAAGGTACCCCCTTCTAAGCCTAAGGTACCCCAATATAAGTTGAAGGTACCCCAATATAAGCCAAAGGTACCTCCCTACAGAGAGGATCGGACCAAATTAATTTGGTCCGTTGGATTGCGCTTCACAGAGGATCCTTTGCTTCACAGAGGATCCGCTTCATAGAGGATCCGTTGGCCACAAAAACATGATTGAACTTACAACACGGTGGTAAGTCTAAATATAATAAGCTTGGAAATTTGTGGTTGCCTCAACTCTTGGAGGCTTTCCAGAAAAAAGTGAAAGAACATCATCCAAAAGTTCCTGTTGATCAAATCGTACAGCCTCAAGCTCAAGCTTATCAGATCCAATCCCGGCTTGGTCCAAGATCTCATTTATAGGAGAAATCAGAGCTATTCCACTTGCCTGGGTGGTTCTTTCATAATCCTGTTGTGTTTTATATAGATATGTATTCATGAGCATTTGCAACATCCTTGAAAACAAAAATGATAACCTTTATTGGTTCACGAGTTTACTTAGACCATAATCTATCTCAAATTGTAGCTTATATAATATTAAGAAAAGAACCATATAGAAAACTGGTTTTAAATAAAAAATCATTTATCACTCACCTAGGACATCATTTTTTGGTGTATGAAGAGAGATAGATCTAAGAATGTAGCATATAATCATATGATCCTCAATTGAAAAATCAGTTAAGATCATATATGTTAAGATAATATCAAACACATGCTGAGCAACCGCAGGAAGAGCCAAAAAGATTTCGTACAAGCACTTCGATAATAGAACGCGAAGAAACACTTATAAAATGGTAAAATGCTTCAATTACTTCACACCTTTGTAAACCAAGTAATGTAATTCCAGCCAAAGCCCTTCAACTTAAGAGCATTTAGAGGCATGATATTCCACTTGGAGATGAGGAAACCAACTGCAACGGAAATCAACATGGGCTTCCACGGCTATCCCAGAGTTGGTGAGACATATGTAGACTATAAAGAAACCCATTCACACCAAAGTTAAATTGACAAAATGGTGCTTGTAATAAAAGTTTGATTTCCCTGCCTAAACTTTGAAGAGCAAGTCGGAAATCCCTGATCAGGGGATGCTATAACTTTTGGAAGAGGTATCTCAGCCTTCTAAATGTACAAATATGTAAGAAAAAATTCTCTGCCGTATAACTGGCAATGATTTTAGATGTACGTCAAAAAGCCTAGTACAAAACCGCTATTGTAACCATATTCTATACATGGCTTGTTGGATGCAACTACTAATAAACGACATTCCAAAAGGAAGATCGTAACTCACTTCCTGGCCCCTCTCTAGCAGAAAGCGTTGTTAGAAGATCCAAAGAGCAAAAGTCTGCCAAAACCATTCTCTTACATTTGCTAGATCAACCCTCTTCGCCATGCACATAAATAGCCTCAATAATGAGAGCTGTTGTTGCTATCAAGAAAACTAACCTTAATGCCAACATTGGGCGGAAGAAAAGGCCTTTTGCTCTTACAAGGAGCACAGTGCTGACATCGGTCAAGTAAGCAGCAGCAAACAATGAGGTCATCCCCATCTCACACAAAAGAGCCATGTGTATATAGTTGGACCACACAGCTCTCTCATTTTCCTCTCGTCCCAATAAGAGATGGTTGCAGCCATGCCCTCCTGTGGACTCACCATGGGAATGTACCCCAGCTTCTCCCTTGCTTCAAGAAATGAAAAAATAGTGGGTGATGGCAACCTGTTAACCAACAGCTTAAAAAAATATTTATTGAGGAATATTTTAATCCCTTGAACAGCAGAGAACCAAAATGCATGATGATGTTAAAGTATGGCTACCCTACCGCTATAAGATTCCCTTTGCCTGGAATGTCATCCAAGAGTCCATGCTTGCTAATACTATCGCAAGTACAAGGTTAGCCACATAACCCAATCTGTCTCCACTCATTGTTCACAAGTTTGAATATCAAAAGACCCAACTTTCAAAGATATTATCCATGGTAGGCGTCTCTCTTCACCTGGTCCATAGATAGCAGCAGAGCCTATTGCACAAGTATAGAGGCAGCTCTGCTTCTTCCTATATGACATAAAATATCGTCCGCATACCTCATTATGAATATGATTACTAAAATTGACATAAAATATAGTCCCCTTCTTCCTACCTGAATGGTAGTGATAAATGTAAAAAAATTCAGTTGTTATTGTTACTAAAGTGCAGGTTTGGTTTCATAGATATTTATTAAATGGATATATAAAAGGAAAGTCCGACCACACCCTTTTCTGATATACTGGCCATGCAGATCAAACCAATTATAACGATATTGCTAAGAGAATATACAAACTAACATATGTTTCTGAAGACAAAATAACGACATATATTAAAAGACATATTTTAGAAGATGTTAACTTGTAACCTCTATATTACCATTATACCTCAAGAGGCTGTCCCCAATTGATACAATGAAATATTTAAAAAATTACTGATATACATACTAAATCGTGAAAATATACTTCAATGCAGTATGCCATCTCCCAAATTAATCAATCAAAGCCAAATGCCTTGTCACAACTTTTTTTGATCTCATCTCCCAAATCATTATTTATTATACCTTTTCATCATGTGACTAACATTGATGAAGCAGGAAACGAGCCATAGATTTAAAAAAAAGGTTAATGCTTATGTACATAGAGATATCCATATATAGGTGCACAGCGAATTTGAGTAAGAATGATTCTGTCTATGTATCTTGTATCTCTCACTATCTTCCCTTTCTATCAATAAATTTTCATCAATAAAAAAGAAAAATAAAAAGGCAAGAGTGGTACTATCAGAACATTTTCATCTTATATTGATAACGAAACATAGATAAATTGACACGCATCTTCAGAAATTATGGTATGAAATATTCAGCTCAAAAAATCAAGCTAAAGAACCAACCTGAATTCGCCTCTTGATTTCTGCAGAGTTTCCCCAACCTTTAGGCAAGTCTTCTAGAGCTTGTTCAATTCTCCACTTCTTCCCATTGAGGTCATCTATTTTTAGGTAAACGTTATGACTTATGAGCATTTACCTTAATATGAGGATCTCTTTTGATTGAGAATCTCCTTATGAGGGTGCGTCTCATTTGGCAACAATTTGAATTTGATTGAGCATACCATACTGAGGAATCTATTTGCTTTGATTTTGGCATTTATTTGAATATTAAATTATTTCTTAATATTCTATGCCATTTGTGGGATTGTGACTTTCCTTCTTTGGATCATCACAACTTTGTTACCAAAAGACATCGATTTTGTTTTAGTAACAAATATAACCCATATCTTGCTTTGTAGAGCCCATTTGAAGTTAATGTGTTGGATTTGTAGGATGCTTGTCTTGACCCGTATTTCATAATTTAAGGGTCGAGCCATCATTTTGTTTAACCCGGCTTATTTGTTTGGTTAAGCCCTGGCCTTGGATTTGATCTCATTTGCCAAAATCAATTATTTGACTTGGTCAACTTTTTGACTTGATGACACACACTTTTCAGTGTCTACAACAGCATAGTAATTAATAAAAGAAAAATGTCCAATTGAGTAGATGTTTTAGATTAAATAATAATGCAGCATTGGTTGTTTCTATAAGCAGCCATGGTGATTAATAGGACCTACTTGCTACCAAAATGATCAATTTCCACTAACCATTTGTAAAAAAATCCTTTAAAACACACAGAACATCAATGGTGGCAATATTGGCAGCACAATAAATAGAGCCAGGTATAGCTGAGAGTTTTCCATCAAGAACTGAGTTTTGTGAACCATGATTATGGAAAGCGAAGTACTTTGAATAGAGAACAAGTAATCAAATATAGACCAATATATCAATACGAATAGAAAAAATTTATGTAATGCCACATCTAGAACAAAAAAATTTTTTTTGAACCATAATAAATTCTATGCCTTATTTCTAGTTTAGACAATGAATAAGTTGTGAAAACCGAAACGAAATACCTAAAGATCACAAGAAGAAGAACAAGCTTACATCCTAAAATTTTATGCAAATTTTGTGAGAAAAAGAAGCAAGGCAGCAAAGAACTCAAGAAATATAGGAGTAATTCTGACATACAGGTAACATTGGAGCTCAGATTTTGCCAAAAACTCCAGCTAATAGTGGCAGAAATGGAACTCCCCCAAAATCTAGTGTCCATGTGAAGTAAGAGCTACCAAAAAACAAATGGTTGATATAGACTCCTGTGAGAAAACCTACAACACATTTTTGACATGGAAATGAGTAGGGATGGCAATGGTTCGATTTCGGTTTGATGTTGAAGAAAACCAATACATGACTGACATTCGTATAATACAAGCCAGAACTGAAAACCATAACCGAATCTATTTTTTAGCATATATAAACCCCAACTATTCTGGGTTCGTTTCTCTTTTCTTTTTTGCTGTAATGCTAAATGATTGTAGATGAGATGTTGTGTTGGGTAAAAGAAGAAATAAAAAATAAATTGGTCTTCGAAATTAAACGCTAAGGTATGATTGGGTTTTTTTTAAAATAGAGACGAAACAAAATAAAAATCAAGAGGAGGTAAATGCCTATGTTAAAAGAAAACCGAAACTATCTCTTGGTTGTCTGAATTAAAAATGCGTATATATGTATACATGTTGGGCTTTTTTTTTCTTTTTTTGGTTTTAAGCTCAAATCGAACTGACATGAAATACTGTTTAAAATAAAAATCAAGAGGGGGAAATGCCCATGTTTGGAGAAAACTGAAACCATTCCTTGGTGGTCTGAATTAAAAATGTGTGCATGCATATATATATATATATATATACATGGTCAGTTCGGTTTGGTTCAATTTGACCTTGAAACAAGAAAAAGAAAACCCAACTGAATTGATTCACATAGTATAAAACCAGAACCGATTAATAACAAACCAAAACCAATCCTAACAGGTTTGGTTCGGCTCGCTTCATCAGTCTTAACCGACCCATTGCCATCTCTAGAAACGAGGTACCCATCTGTAGAGCTTTTTCAGAAACAACCCTGTTAAATAAGCCTTACGCTTTCATGGTTCTCAACTAAGTCTCCAACTGTAATCACATTAAAAAGTCCTCATTTCCTTTTACACATCAAGAGATGGTCATGTCGAAGGGATAGTTTTGAACAAAACCCACCAATATGTTAATGCATAATCAACTTCGAATTCTATACTAAATTTCTCAAATATCCCCAAAATACTCCAAAATATCTCAAAAAACTCTTCAATTGAAGCTAAACCACTGACAATTGTAGGTTCACCAACACCAGCTTAACAACCGCATACAAGCACATTCAAAGTTTAAATTAGTATAGTGGGGGAATTATAATCCTTGACCAATACAGGAAAATTATTAGTCAAAGATGATAAAGAAGGAAGCATCCCCAAAAATAAAACACCTAAGCTCCAATGGGCAAGCATACTCATGAGAGGAAGAAATGAAAGAAAAAAAAATGAAGAAAAGAAAAAGAGATGGATTGGGATTTCTTGAGTTAAATAAAGTAAGGAAATTATAGAGGAGGAATAAATTAGAATTGGTTGCATAGGAAAACTAAATAAAGAGAAGAAAACCTACCGATGTCTGTGAACTCCCAGAGAATACATGCAGAAGCCCACATGCTGTGAAATTCCAAGTGACAGATGGTAAAACAACCAAAGAAGATGACATATGAAATCAAAAAGTAATTGAAGAAACCCAAATCATTAGTGTTCGAATCGGAAAAGTGAAAACTTGCATAACAACACATTAAGAAAAATTAATCCATGAAAGTCCCACCAATTCCACAAGCACAAAAAGTTTCAAGTAACACCTATGTTTAAAAAGACAACTCAAATAACAAACCCCCAAATGCTCACAGATGACCCATTAATCCAGGTAACTCGGAGTAAATAAATCAAATCCACCAATCTATTTTAATTACAATCAAAATATTTTGTCAAGCTATACACTGCTTACAGAGAAATTCACAACTACTCCTATCTCCCATCAAAGCAGCTAAACAAAGAAACACTAATCTCAAGTAAGACACAGAAATAAAAAATGTTAATGAAGACAAACCACCAAAACAAAAAAGAAAAAATTTCACATAGACAGAGTTAACAAATAGGAATGGGACATACCACCCCGCAGATCAAACTCAATATTTGGGATATTATTGAAACATGAATTTTTATACAATAGCAAGTGAGATAGTTCATCAAACATCCTACAAATCACCCATTCATTCTATTAAAAAACTAAGGAGCGAACATGAATTCTTTTAAGAAACATTATAAGAACAGTTAAAACTAAAAATAATAGAAAGCAAAGGAAGAACTCTATCTAGGCTGTTTTGAAGGATTGGAAAGAGAATATTGCCCTTTAGTCTATACTGATGCATGACCCAGTTGGATTTTTTTCCCTTGGGAGCTCTTCCTTTGTCCAAAACCAGAATTTCCTTGATTTGATCGGTGCTTCCCCTGTGTAAAATATGATTGTTCCTCCCTGTGACCTTCTAGTATCCAGCTTCTGTAGCTCTATTTGTCCTAGAACAATTGGTTATTTTCCATTTCTTGCACAAAATAAAAACCATTCTTTCTCAACCACTTTGGCTCTCCCTTGGTTGATAGTAAAACACAAGAATAAAGGTCTGATCAATTGCAAATTAAACAAAACTAAGAAGAGAAACAAAAGGGTTGAACTAAGAAGTTATGGAATTAACCAAATCCCAATTCTAAAAAATTTACCCAGTTTCAACCTGATGGCCATGCAGTTGTTACCCTATATGCCAAGTTGCAAACAAAACACCACCCAGTTGTTTCCCTTTCCAAAAAATTATCAAAACACCCAATGATCAAACAAATAATCTGAAGGCAGCCTTAAATTTCATATTCCAACCCTTGACACTGTGAAGGAAAAAAATATTAAACCACTTGCGGACCCTGAGGTATATCCTAGACTTTACAAATCCTGGGGTATTGTGGAGCATTGAGCATCATTTAACAATTTGGCACCATTGAGAAATCTAATGAGACATGAGTCTCACATGTGGCAGCTTATTTGCATAGACACTTTGAATTAGTTGCATAAGCTAATAAATGTTTTGTTCCAAGAAGAACAAAGGAAGCCCAAAAATGCATATGGGTTGCTGTTTTGTTAGAAAAATGTTATTATACAGACCTAAGATTGTTAATTTACTAAAATTCTCATACAAATAAATTTATTTTAACTGTTGAATATGAAGAAGCATTGAAAGGTCATAGCAGGCATTTTGAAGGTGTAAGCACCCAAATTTTGCTTAAACCAAAAAGTGCTAAACACAGCAAAACCCTAAGCAAGCTGAAACAAAGAGCTAAAAATTTGTCATTTTGTTAGAAGATGATTTGGCTAGTAACTCTTACACCATTGAAAAGTACGCTTTGATACGATTCCAACGCAATTAAATTTGAATGAATCGGAGTTCGAACAATGAAGTTATGGCCAAAACAGTTTGAAGAGCATTTTCGTAAATTTATAAGATTTGGTTTACCATATGGCAAACCTATATGTCTCAAGCTTGTCATTGGGCAGCAATGTGTAAAAATAAAAATGAAAATAAAATAAAATAAAAAGAAAAATAATAAATATAATAGAAAATAAAATAAGAAGAAAAATAAAATAAAATAAAATAAATAAAAATAAAATAAAATAAAAATTTTAAATAAAATAAAAAAAAGAAAAGAAAAACAAAAAATAATAATAATAAAAATTTAGATAAAGAAGGGGCAAACCGCCCCTCCTTATTGAATAAGGATTGGATGGGAGGGGAGGTGACCCACGTGGGCCCACGTGGGCCTGCCTCCCCTCCCCCATTTCCTTCTCCCTTCTCTGAATGGAGGACACCATTTTTAAAATAAAATAAAAAAAAAGAAACGAACATAAAAGAAAAAAGGGAAAATAAAATTAAAAAAAAAATTTTAAAAATTTAGATGAGGGAGGGGCGAAACCGCCCTTCCCTATCTAATGTTGATTGGTGGGAGGATGTTCTAAAAAACAAAAAGACGAGTTACAGAGGGGATAAAAACAAGGACGAACAGAAAAAAAAGAAAAGAGAAAAAAAGAAGGAGAAAAACAAGAAAGGGGGGCACGGATAAAAAAGGGGGAGGAGATCTCATGGAGGTTAGGTGCAAGGGGAGTCTCCATTGATCAGACCAAGCTACGAGTTAAGGTATGATAATCTAAATGTTTGCATTTAATCCTCATGTACTTCGTAAATTTGAAGAATTCTGCAGTTTCAAAAAGACTTGGGTTGCATAAAAAAAGAAGAGAAGAAATTCTCGGCTGGTTCGTGCATGACCAAAGGTCACAGCTGAGATGTTATTTCTTCTCTTAACTTTCACTCATATTTTCATTGTCTCCATCGTCAAGTCTGATAAGTGCTTCATGTATTGCCTACTTTTTGGTGTTATTAATTGTTTGGAATGAGTTTAAATGGAAAACTAACGTCTTGTTCTTGCAAGCTCTTAACGTGATGATGAAGAACTCGAATTGATGAACTCAGTCCCCATATTGTCAAACCCATCTTGTGGATTTAATTATAATGAACAGCTATGCTCTGTTTTATGAAGTTGAAAACGTCCATGGGAAAGACTGAAACCTCACATTCGATTCAGTCAATTCTGAAGCCAATCTTAAGTTTTGTGCATTCAAGAGATCGGAATATGATTTCAAAGGTAAAATAATAATAAAAGGAAACACAAGCAACCAAAAAAAAAAAAAATGAAATAGTTTGGTGGAATCGTGTACGGCTGGAACAGCCGAACCCAATTCCATGAAAATTGACTAACAGCCACTTTTGGCTGTTTGTTGGTCCCTTCATTTTGTTTAGATAGGCACCAATCAAATAAAAAAAAAAGAGAATAAAAAGGGAATTGGAAAATGGGTTTGAATGATATGAAGAATGAGAAAGAGAGAAAGTTAAATTCCCAACATGATGCACACGTTTTGGACGTATAGGTTGGGGGCATGTCTTTTGTGAATTTGATAAAGAGTTGTGGGGTTCATGATATTTTAAAAGCATGGGGTCCAAAAGAAATTTCCACATTTTGTTTCCCTCTTGCTTTTCAAACTTTCATTTCAAATTATCCCATATTTATATTTTTTACTCCACTACCTCATTTTAGAAGCTTTTTGAGTCCAACTTTTTATGGTGTTTATCATTTTGAGCCCTCTATAATATAAATTAGTGGCTTTTGTTAAATCTCAATTACAAATTTACCATTTTGCCCTTGAAAAGAAATCGGGCTTTTAGATGGGCTTGTAAGATAACAAAATCTCGTGGGCTCCCTGATGAGCCCAGAAAAAATCCAAAAGATAGCAACCCATTGTTTTGACTTCATGCTATTAGCCTAGACTTTTTTTTTACTATTGTGGAAGCTCGCACACAAGTTAATCGAGTCAACTTGCCTAAATTCCGAATAACGGGAACCCGCTATCTAGCGGGGTAACTCAAGGTGTCCATGGACTTCCCTGGGTTACAACCGAACCACTTATCCAAAGTCTCTAGGTAGACCATGAACATAAATTAAAATAAAAAATTGGGTGACTGCTCACACCCTTAATAATAAACAGTGGCAACTCCCCAAAACCAACGAAAAACACACGAAAAGCCGGGCCCGGCATCGTGCGCCCCACGTGCGCACAGAAGGGACGCCAAATTTTGCCTGCAGAAAATAGACTAAAATAATTACTCTACCATGAACATAAACATTCAATGTTTTGCAGTGTACACCAAAAACAAAAAGAAAGGAAGAAAAATATAAAAATTTATTATGTCGCAACTTTGAAAGTGAAATGTCATGTTATTTTTAAATACCACAACCAATGATCCATAGATTGCCAACAATTGTCAGGAAAAAACTATATACTCTTCTATATTAAAGATCATTTTTTTCCCTGTATTGTGAGAACCATTCCATATCATCCATTTCATAACCTAACTTCACAACATACAGCAGGAGATGTAACTAAACAATAAAGATGTTAGTTCGCCACCGGGAGGGGGGGAGCAAGAAGAACAAAACAATCTCATGAATAAACAATTCTTCAGATATGCAAGTAGATCTTTGTTAAAAAAGACTTATCTAGTGATTTGAAGAACTGTAGGGCAATAACCTTATGACATGGGTTTACTAAGTGAGATGCATCAAAATTAGAAAGCTAGTTTCACAAAGGTTTTACTTATGGAAGACGATTTGTCAGACCCAATTGGTTGTATATATTTAGAGTCCATAAGTTTAGGGAACGTTTGGTTAGGATTAATTCTACAATATGGACTTTAATTCTCATTGTGGATTCTAAAATTTGGATTCTAATTCTTGAAAAATTCGATCCAAAATCCTGTTTACATATTAGGATTTTGAAATTTGATTATGAAAATAGTCATAGAGTTGGCCCTCTCGCAGTAACCCAACCAAACCCATTATAACGAAGTAAGTTTGGGTTGGCATTTTGAATAGAATCCCAAGAGTATAAACATATTTTATTAAATCACAATTTTAATGGTTGCTGTAAAATATGGGAAAATCTTATATATATATATATATATATATATATATATATTTATACAAACATGAGTTACATAAGTGGAAAATTTGTTTATATGTCCTTTTTAAATAATATTTTATGTTTATGATTGAAACATATCGCATCAAGGTTCTAGCATGTCAAATGGGCTAGCACGATTGAGTCACCCCAATCATGCTAGCAAGTCGACCTAAGTAATATATAATATAGATATATAATAAATATAAAAGTAATGATATTATTTATTAAGATAATAAGATATATTAATACTTTAAATACTATTATTATAAAATTTATGTGTTCAAACCTCATTAATAATATATTCTGACATAAAAATAGAGGTGGCAATGGGTCAGGCTCGAGTCGGGTTGATGTAGGGGATTAACAAGCCAAGGCTCAACCTGAACCCGCCAATTTAATAAACAGGTTGGAATATCCCAACCCGCTCTAACCCACCAACCTGTTTAAATAATTTAAATCACTACTAAAAATTAAAAGTTTTAATTTATTCTAATATCAAAGTCTATGCAAATTCTATTTTTTAATTCATTATAATATCAAAGCACACCTAACAAACATAACAACGCAACAATCATTAAGATAGAACTAAAACATAATAATAAAGTTTTAAAAGACTTTACTTGTCATCAAAGCCTCAATTTATATTAGTAGGGTTTAAGAAATTTGAAATATTTATATGTAGAAACTCTTTCTTCACTTTATCCTTTGTTATTATTTATATTAAAAGGGGAAAGGTTAAGTAGCCACAACTATTATTAGTATAATGTTCTAAACTTCTATTACACAAAAAAATAATCGAGTCATTTCGGGTTGAAGGGTCAAACCCTAACCCAACCTGTTTATGATCGGGTTGAGAATTCATGACCCAAACCCAACCCACAAGTTGAAACAGTCAACTCAAACCCACCTAAGACCGGACAGGTTGACGGGTCACGGGTCACAATTGCCACCTCTACATAAAAATGGTTGCCAGCCACAGTAGCGTGTCATGTTTAAATTCATTACATACATCTCAAGAGAAATTGTTAAACTGAATTTTTCTTAACCAAAAGAAAAGAAAGACCCATCACTGTAGAAGGGTCTACTGTTAGATAAGAAACAAATTAAGAAGAAAAAAGGATAAGAGACAGAAGAAATTAGGCAACTTGTTGACAATAGAAGAGAGGAAGAGAAAATTCAAAAAGAAGAAGAGGTGGAGAGTAGAGAGGAGAGTAGGGGGCGGCTCAGAAGATTAGATCGTAAGTCTAAGAAAAAGGACAAATAATGCTAACTCAGCACCACCTAAAGTCGCTCTTCCAAATTCCCAACCCTTGCACATATGACACCTTTTCTTTTCTTTTCTTTTTTTCAATTTTATTATATTTTTCTCTCTCTCTTTGCTGCAACGCAACAACAAGAAGAAGGGACGAAAGCTAGAAATGACCAATGAGAAGGGGAAGAGACAGAAAAAAGGTGAGATTTGCTACTCGGCGCACCAGAATTGAAACTCTGAGAAGGAAGAGTTTCACTATAAGTGCTTACCACGTGGAATGAATGAGACAGGGAGAATTTATATCGGTCGACATTGCTCACCAGGTAACCTCTAGGCCTGGTGAGACGGGGTAGAAAGCAAATGCTTAATGAGAATAAATAAAGAGAAACAAAAAGGAAAAAGAGGGGGACTTTTTACAGAAAAAAAACCCAAATAATGGAGGTGGGGTCTGCGGAGGGTGTGGGAAGGCCTGTGAACAGCGGAGATGAAACGCTTGGAGAATCCCAATGCACAGATGCAGTGAAGACCAAATAAATTAAATTTCTATACTTCTTCACATCTCTATTAGCTCCCATCTCTCTGTGTCCCTACGGAGACCATGATCTGAAGAAATTATCAATTATCAACCTTTTTTAGGTTCTTTTAGATCAAAGGGTTGGATGAGGGAGGATCGGACGAAAATGTCGGAAGACGAAGATCGAGCTACGGATCTCGGTGGGGATGATGCAGGAACGGATGCATCTTTGAACAAGAATCGGGGTTGCAGTGGAAGCGGAGGTGATTCTTCGGTTCCTTCTGCGACTCCCGATCAGGTCCTGTACAACGTTTTGGAGCACGTGCTACTATTCCTGACATCGCGACGTGACCGGAACGCTGCTTCGCTCGTCTGCAAATCGTGGTACACGGCCGAGGCTCAAACGCGGTCGGAGTTATTCATCGGAAACTGTTACGCGGTGTCGCCGCGACGGGCGTTTGAGAGGTTCAGTGGTGTTCGATCGTTGGTGCTGAAAGGAAAGCCTAGGTTCGCTGATTTCAACTTGATGCCCATAGATTGGGGTGCGCACTTCACTCCTTGGATTTCTACCATGGCTGCTATTAATCCCAAGTTGGAAAAGGTTTGCTTGAAACGGATGTCAGTCACTGATGAGGATTTGGCACTTCTTGCTCAATACTTTCCCGATTTTAAAGAGCTTGTACTGATTTGCTGTGAGGGATTTGGCACCAACGGACTTGGGCAAGTGGCTAGCAAGTGCAGGTATGTGTGTTAAATTTTTTTTTTTTTTTCCTTTCCTCTTTTTCACTTTTACAAGGTCCTCGATTTGGGAATTTCAAGGATCTGATTAGAAAGAAAAAGACAAAAGCCAGAAACATTTTAGGGTTTTGCATTCACGTTCATCTGCAGGAATTCGTTAAGGTTTATGTTATATTTGTGGAATGAGATTATATGAACATCTCGGAATCCTAACCTAAGATTGATACTCATGAATTACATTAATGGTGGTCTAACAGACAACTTCGAGTGCTCGAACTAATTGAGTCCGTGGTCATTGATAACGACGATCTGCACTGGTTATCCTGTTTCCCTGAGACTGGCACCTCTCTTGAATCTCTTTCTTTTGACTGCATTGAAGCACATATAAGATTTGAGGTCTTGGAGAGACTGGTGGCTAGGTCCCCTTCTTTGAGAAAACTCAGGCTAAACCAGCATCTCTCAATTGGGCAGCTATACCGCCTAATGGTTAGGGCTCCACAGCTCACCCATCTTGGAACTGGGTCCTTCAGCTCAGACCAACCAGCACAGGGAGATTCGGAACCAGATCTAGTCTCAGCTTTTTCTGCATCAACATCTCTAGTCTGTTTGTCTGGATTCAGAGACCTCATGCCCGAGTATCTACCTGCAATATATCCTGTCTGTGCCAACCTCAACTCACTCAATTTCAGCTATGCTAACATCAATGCCCAACAGCTCAAATCTGTTATATGTCACTGCCATAAGCTTCAGACTCTCTGGGTAAATCCACTGTTAGATCTTATTTGTGATTTCTTAATTTGTTCTACAGTTTATTTTTGTTCTCACCAGTCTTTATGCAGGTCCTTGATTCAGTAGGTGATGAAGGGCTTCAAGCTGTGGCTACAACATGCAAGGACCTTCGCGAGCTTCGGGTTTACCCCATTAATGCTAATGAGGATATTGAGGGTCCAGTATCTGAAGTTGGCCTACTTGCAATTTCTGAGGGCTGTCGGATGCTGAGGTCTATTCTATATTTTTGCCAACGGATGACCAATGCAGTGGTTGTGGCAATGTCAAAAAATTGTCCGGAGCTTGTGGTATTCCGTCTTTGTATAATGGGGCGCCATCGGCCTGACCACCTAACTGGAGAACCTATGGATGAAGGGTTTGGAGCCATTGTTATGAACTGTAAGAAACTCACCAGGCTTGCAATATCCGGTTTACTCACTGATAGGGCCTTCAGCTACATTGGGAAGTATGGTCAATTGGTTCGGACCTTGTCTGTTGCTTTTGCTGGAGAGAGTGACATGGGCTTGAGGTATGTGCTTGAGGGTTGTCCCAAATTGCAGAAGCTGGAGATCAGAGACTGCCCATTTGGAGACGATGCTCTGCTTTCCGGTGCACACCACTATTACAATATGAGATTTCTTTGGATGTCATCATGTAGACTAACTCGTGGAGGTTGCAAGGAGATTGCTCGAAGAATGCCCCGCCTGGCGGTTGAGGTAATTAAAAATGAAGATGAAGAGTGGGTGGTTGATTTAGATAGGGTGGAAGACAAAGTGGAGATTGAAAATGCTGTTGACATACTATACTTGTATCGGTCTCTTGATGGACCACGGGATGATGCACCAACGTGTGTGACAATCATGTAAAATTTTATCATAGATGTGTCAACTGTGGTTGGGTGGCTGGTGAGCAGGCCACAACCCTTTCAACCCTGCAGGGAGTATCAAAATTATGGGTTCTTTTTAAAACCCACTTGCAGGACCGAAACTTCCTTTTGAACAAAAATGGGGACACTTATTGGCTCTGCTTGGCCATTTGAATGGCGTTGGAGACAAAAACATGTGTATCCGTCTCAGGGATCATTGGAAGGTGATGAGGTTGGCTGATGGAAAGACATGCTAAGATGGGGTTGGCTCATCTAATATCCTTGTAATGGTTAAAGTGTAGGTTTTTCTTCCGTATTTCCATTTTTCATTAGAGGGGGCCCAGAAGAGATAAAAAGGTGGAGAATCATGCATTATTTTGTGACTTTGAAAGATGGTAATTGTGTTAAGTCGTCTTGAACTGAAATTTGAAGGCTCTTTGGTTCCATTCTTGTCAGATTTCAGGTTGCCATCCTTGTTGAAGAAATCGGGAGGCCGCAGGTGACATCTCGTAACTGAAACCTTGTAAACTTCTATTGAAATCCGCATGTACTAGTAACCAATATTCTTCAGTCTGTTCAGCTTTCTTCCAATGATTACATTAGTTGCTGCTGGTAACAACCCTGAAATTGTTGTAGGGGAGCTCCTCCTTTCTCTATCAATGCTTCATGATTTCTATTCTATTCTGTTCTGGAGACTGTTCTCTTTATCTCTGTTATTTCTAACAACGTGACTGTTGTAATAAACGTTGAAGTTGTTGCATAGTCTCAGAGATACAGATATAATCGGTGTTTGAATGCTACTGCTAACCCCATTAGTTTAATGGTGAGCCCCGCTAATGATTTGAGCAAGTGTTGTTGCGCGCATCCGGGGAGATGGACAGAAAGTACAACTTGCAGGACCCACTTGGTGGTGTGGGCATCGTTTATGACGTACGGAGTCGTCATCGTTCCATATGGTTTTAAACCCAGAAAGCTATAAGCTCAAGAAAAAGTATTGCCAGTGTTGATGACTGTGAAGTCGAAATGACTCCCCCTTTGTACTTCTTGGTCCCCCTCAACTCTCCATAATAATGGTAAGAGTATAGTTGCAAGTTTGGGAGATTGTTTGCAGCATTCTTCTGGGTGCTTAGAAGTTCTTACACGGAATCCTTTGTCCACAGGAACAAAGTTGAGAATTCTTGGCGAGTACGTTAAAGTGTTGTGTAAATTTGGAAGGGTAAGTGGAATATTTTGATCCGATTGGATGGTTTATTTTGTTGAACCATTAAGCACTTAATGGATTTCTTGTGGGGTGAACTGCATCAAGTCTTTGCGTCGTTTGGATAGGAGTGAAATCTATATCATAGTGTCGGCTGTTTGTCAATGGAAGACTGGGAAAGAAGCTAATCATGATTTGTAAGTGATGGTAAGAGAAAGATGATGGGCTGAGAAGGAGCCATGTGGGATGCCATGGACGAAGGGAGGGGAGGGGACGGGGCCTCTTGAACTCTCATCTGCTTCTACTTGCCCACCACGTTGCTTTTGCTTACGAGTGGAACAGTCCATGGATGACCACAGGATTCAGGGAAGCCCCACCCTTTAGATAATCTTGCTAGTAGAGGGTAAAACTTGCTTTCTTTCTTTCTTTATTTACTTTGTGGGTACGACGTTCCCAAATACATAGAGCAAAGCCTAACAATGACGAGGAGCCATCACTGCGAGTTTCCACTTCTCAATTCGGTTTCTGCTAAGTTGCGGGGTGTGGGGGTGGGGGGCCTACCTTTAAATTCGTTCTTCTTGTTACCATCTTTGCAAGGGATTCTAGAATCTATGTACAGAGAGGCTGTTTTATTTCCTGATGTAGGGATTGGGGATTCCGATCCATATCTTCAGGGAAACAAAAAACATGATTCAAAAGTCAAAACAGAAATATGATTCAGAAGTCTTCATTTGGAAAAGAGGTCGGTTTGCCTAGTCGAAGGTTTTAACCTGGTCGTGTGTCCTGCAAACCTTCAAGTTTTAGTCTCATATTCTTTAGTGAGTCAAGCTTTTATAAGTTTGGCATGAACCCACTAAAAGTAATTTAATCGGTCCAAGCCAGATTTTTATACCGTTGTGGCAACTAATCAAAGATAGCAAAAAGAATGCATCAAATAAAACATTTTCTTCGTGAAATCTTTCCTCTCTTTTTTTTCTTTTTCTCCTTTTGGGGGTGGGGGGAATTCATTTTAAAGGCTATGGCTATCTACAAAGGTTCAAAATACAATATTCTGGTTCGCAATGTAACTGCTTATTGTGACATTATAAAGAAACCTAAAGTATTATTGAGATTCAAGCAAAAACAAATAAGAAAATGAAGTAGACGAAGGCATACAAATTTATGTGGTTGGGCAGAGCCGCAGAGATGCTTATATCCACAGATTATGGATTCACTGGATATTTGAAAAATAGCGTTACAGAGTACAAAACCCTCCCAGTCAAGATTGCAATTTCTCATATATGACCAAAAAACCTAATTCGAGAATATGAGAAAAATACACCCAAACCTCAACAATCTCACCGTGGAGCTTGATGTTGGGGCTGACCTGCAATATAAGGAACATACACAACAAATACAAACCTAAAATACACCCCCCAAAAAAAAATTTTTATTTTTTTTGCTTAGTGTCACCTAGTAAACTGTTGTCACATGAACCCCATTGCATTTCTGAAGCACCAACCTGTCACAGAAAGAACCCCATGAATCTTTAAGCCGTTAATCAAAGGACTTCATTGTCCTGTAGAAGCTACAGAGCGAGACTAACGTAGGCCAGCAACAAGACCTCGATATCTTTTCGTTACTCAACCAACCAACACCACTAGAAAAAAGATTAAAAGAACGTGTCTTTGTGTTGAGGAGGTTTATGACTGTTGAGGGAAACTTTTTTTTTTTTTGGTGAAAGACTGTTGAAGGAACCGAAATATACTCCATGAGAAAAAGCTTTAATGATACTCCACCTCTATTAATATCTAGATCATTTTTAGGTGCTTGAAACTCCTCCACTACTTTTTTCTCACCAATCCTACCGTTCTTGATCCTAGGCTAGTTATAATGATACTGGGAATCGGCTGCTTTCATGAGTATCCATCACCATTCTCATAATGATGACCATTTGATCTCTAACGCCCTTTGGAGGATCAGAATTTTTACATCCAATCCAAGCGTATAAAAAAGCAAGCCAGTGGTACATCTCGAGGTCGGATGCAGTCTGAACTCAGGAAGTGGTAACTGGTAAGAATCTAAATCTATCAGCTTTTAGTTTAGATAAATGCCCAACATTGATTGCTTCAAAGCGAAAGTAAAATAGATAAGAGGTACGGATTGATGCATGAAATTTCCAAACAAGACCCAAGTCAAATGGTAATGGAGGACACTACATTGGGTGGCCAGCTGATGTGGGGGTCCTCTTGCCACCTGCTTGTTAAGGACATCATTTCTCTTTTTGAAGATAGATCCCATTCCGTTGAGTTACTTACAAAGGCAATGGGGTTCATGTGACTAAAATGCTTCTACATTTTAGGCTCAAGAATCTTTTGACTTCATTATAAAGGTGCATCAATTTTTGGGCTCTTTTTTATTTTTTTTTCTAAAAACTTCTCCTTGATCTCCATGTTCGCTTTTAAGTTGTTAAGCCTCCAAGACGAAGATATTTAACATTAGCCGGTTCATGTTTGCTTTCCCACGCATTAGTTTGGCATGTGCTAATGGCCCCATAATATCATTACTTGTTCAATCTCCATTAGTAGGTGGTCTTGTCTTCCTTTGGGATTCCTGGGGGTCAATGATCTTCAAAAGGGGTACGGATCTTGTTTCCAATTCATGAAATTGATTAACACAGCTTCACCCACTTGCGAGATACTAATAGAACCAGTGGTTCCAGACCATTCATGGGTCATGAGTCATTGCTTCGATAAAATAAAGGAAACCTCATTTTGGAAGCCTGTTGCAAGGATGTTAGTGAAAGGAATCTTCTATCATTTCTCCGTTGGAATTCAACACCCACCCCCCCAACTTTAGTCTTTGGCTTTTTGTGTGACGCATACCACCCCACAAACTCGGCATTCCACTCAGATTATCGCCCTTTCAGTCAGAAGTATAGACACCAACACCAAAGTAGCCTTTTCAAAAAGTTTTGAGTGTCAGCTTTCAACTTCAAGCAGTCAAGAAAAATAAAAAGGAACATTGAAATACAGTTCGTGATCCTGCACAGTGGAGCTCAATCTGATCAGGATTAAGTTCTTGCTGTACCTAACTATATAATCCATATGCAAAAAATCATTCACAAACAGTTCAAACCATATGAAAAGGTAGACATGTGCCCATCTAATGGACAATTAGCCCTAAGAGTACCGTTGCGAATTGCGTTTGTGTCTTCGCTCCTTAATCTTTGAGCAACAATGCATGAGTTTTCGCATAACATGTCATCTGTTCATCAAATGAACGGTTCAGATGGTTTAAAAGATAGGTTCTAGCATGTGATCCAAAATTTTCCCCAAAATATAATAATAAAATGGCTACAAGAAAATTTGAGCATAGTTAATAGTGTTATGTTTGTATCATATAATATTGGGTTGCGCAGAATATGAGATGAAAGGGCCGTTTGACACTGAATATGCTGGGTTATACTTCCGTTTTCTGAAAAGAATACCCAGTATTACAAAGAACATTTTAAGGGCCTTTCAATGATGAGCCAACGATTCACTACTCATTGAACTTTCATCACTCTAAACGGATCAATCCGCAACAGCTTATGGTTACCGAAATGTAGAAAGCTGCAAACTCAAATTAGTCAGGATAATACAATGGTCAACTGCGAAGCAATGGATTGTTTTTGAAATGAGGCATGAGTATATGTATCCATTCATGCTAGAACGATCATTTCAGAAACAAATATAAAATTGCATCTAGATGATGGCATAGAAGATTTCATAAATTTGATCTTGTGAACAAAATTCAGACTGTTTTATGTCATGATTCATACCCATGAAATTTCAGCTAACAATATTATTTACTTGGATAAAAGCTTAAAGTAAAACATCTCATATTAAGTAACTCATTCACAAAAATTTATCCAATCAGATGATAGTGAAAATTTTGTATTAAGTTGCAAGTATTTATTTTTCGAGATATTAATGGTCAGCAGAAAAAACAATATCCAATTTCTGGTGATAAGAGATTGTTGCTGATTCACCCTCTGGGCTGCATCATGCAAGCTCTACCTTTTATGTCTATGCAATACCAGTGATCAAAGATAAAATAATTTGAAATCGTGACTCTTCATAATAACACCCTTTTTGGTCAATGGTTCTTTGTTTATCTATATTAAAATGTAATACTTCAGGCATCTTAACTGAAGATCAGTTAAGATAATAATAAAAAAGGTAACAATGATATACAGTTTTAAAGAAAGTCCCCTTATGATACCAAACATAAAGACCTCGGGTACTCACTGAACAAATGCAGGTCCATTTCAAGCCCAATATGTTGCAGATGTTTAAAGTAATTCGTGTCAAGCATATGAACATCACTTACCACAGGTTTTGCATTTCATAATGTTCCCCCAATCAATATCCACATTCTGAATCCCATAAGCTGCAAATCTGCATCCATTGCAAACTTTGTCATTCCACTTTCTGAAAATGTTACTAGTTAATTAGCTGGTAGATTACAAATTACCCACAACGTTCAAGTGATTACATTATTCAATGCTGACAGCATCCATCCATCAGACTACAGAATCGTTAAGCTCTCTATAACATTAATTTTAGGATCCAATAACACCGTTGTAATTTATAACACTACAATTACAAATATTATTTGCCTCACATGCGCACCACATATGCCTCAGTAACAACAGAAGACAACAATACAGAATTGATTAGGAAAAAATAAAATAGAGAGACAGAGAGATGAAAATAACAAGCTCATAAGGAAGAGGTAGAAAATACTAGTCATTTGGGCTTGTCAATCAATTGCCCATGCTTGATTTCCACCAATCTCCTTCACTGAATATTTCAACCTATCAAAAGAAGAATAAAATAATAATAAGATCTAATTATTATTGAAATAACTTTGGACCATGAACCAATAGATCTGCAAGAGATGGATGAACCACTGGTTGTACAAGCGAGATTGTTGTCCTTTCTGAAACCTGAAACAGTAGTGATTTAAGACTCTTCGCTCCCAGTATTTGGCTTTTGGAATCAAGCCTGCCATGAGACACTAATATCAATCATTAACAACTGTGAAAATCACCACCAAAAAAAGTTAGGCAGGAAAGGTCGATAAGATGAAGCAGCTGATTATGTTCAAAATCCATAAGTAATAGGGTTTATTCCATAACAAAAAAAAATACAAATCTTGGGGTAGCTGCACTCATCTAACCTCTAAATATGAGATAGTATAAAGTTCAAATTATATTTATAATTATTCAACATTCTTTAAGCTAACCTTAGTCCGTCCAAAATGTGTAAACTGGAGTCAATAGCAAAATAAGATTTAATTTGGTTGGAATAATATAATATTAACAAATTTCAAGCAAACAAGTCATCAGAAGTTTATTTTGGAGAACTAATACAACCAGAAGGCATATTCACCATTGATATCCATGCAAGACTCGAAATGCATATCATGATATATTTCCAACATTTGAAACTTCGTGTAGTAGTGTAGCTAGGACTAGAGGCTTGACGACATGACAATGGAACTGAACAAGGTGCAATACAACCTTAATATATGTCTAGTCACGAAAACATCAATTGATGTCATTTCAATGGAACTTTATTGTCCAGGTATACTGGAATTGATATCAACATTCAGTTCAAAAAGTAATGAATCAATGCCAAAAAAGATACATGCAGACAGCCATGCTCTTTCTCCACTTACGGGTGGAGGTAATCACATCAACAAAACAAGTGGATGAGTTTCATGAAGTCTAAGCCAAGATTACAAGATATATGACAATCTTCTAAGCTTTAAAATGATAATCAAATTATTTGGCAGCATACTGTCTAGAGCTTAAACTTGGGAATCGGAACAGGGTTGTTCTGAGAAGATCCTGTTGAATCAGTGATCCACATCAGGAATGGGTGACCCAGGATCTATAAAACTAAGAAGTCAAAAGAATGAATAAATAAACAAAATAATTTAAATTAATTACCTCGGCCAATACATATCAACTTGGCTGAGTTGAATCAAACAGGATTGGATTATCCAAATAAGTAAACAAAGTTTTACCACAAAGTTTGACCAACCAAGTTTGACCGAGGCTGATCAACTGTATGTCTCATGTCTGATAAAGGATCCAGCCTCACTTTGATCAGATTGGTCTTTCCAGTTCTTGAGTAGATGATACTTCAAACTATGCACATGCCTTATCTATAATCTGTTTTTTCTAGTTCTAATTATATTATTAGCATAAAACAAAGGAACTGATTTTGTAGAGTAAATATGTTACCTGGAAGGGCTTGTGAAACAATGGATCTGGTTCAGGTAAAATGCTTTGAAATGACCAGGCCTATATACCAATCAGGATTGGCAGTCCCGAAAGAAACAGATTTTTTGGTGCTGATTTACCTAACTATTGACCTGGTTGGCTTTGCTCAGCTCAAATCAATGAGCAGATGCTAGCCCAAACTCAACCTGATTATTGATCGTGCTATGATTTACCAATTCTGATCAGAGAAGTGGAAAAAACAAGGTTTAAAAATGCTAAGAAAACTACTACGGGTGGCAACGCCAGGCAGGTGCACTAATATGATAGATCACATAGGTGACCTGTAACATCCTATCTGAGTGGACGGGTTAAGGGGTAGACTCACTAGCGAGCTACCAGGCAGGGATGTGCATATGGTTGGGATCTCACAACGCTCGGGGATGCTATAAGTAGTCTTGAGACCCCCTACTAAACAAGAGGCATTTTAAGGTATAACACGGGACTAAATCCCCTTGGAACCCTGAAGTTAAGCGTGCTCGGGTGAGAGCAATGCTAGGATGGGTGACCACTGATAAGTTTTCTCGTGTTATCCCTTGAGAACAAATCCGTGAGAACTCATTGGCCCAGAGCGGACAATATCTTGCTAGGTATAGGTCTGGGGCATTACATGACCATCCTGGCCCTACCTGTCCTTGGACTTCTCCCAGCCTGCAACTTACCCAGCCAAACCTGACCCTAAAAACTAAATTTTCTCACATTTTAAATTGAAATCTACAGCTTTGAATGATATTTTTACAGCCAACTCCAAAAACTTAATTTATCTTACATTTGAACTAAAAATCTATGGCTTTTAACGATATTTTAAGATACTTCTATAAAAAAATATATATATATATATATATATTTAAGCACATAGTATACCACATATATTAAGTTATATGTATTTCTAGTAAAAAGTAAAACTTTGTACTTTATGAAGGTAAATTCATAATTTAAAATTAAAAATATAAGGAAATACAATATTATTGGGACAGGCCAAAACAAGCTTTCCAAATTGCCTTTCCCAACCCTGGCCAGTAATTTGATCAGACTCAACTAGCATAAAGGCATCAGTTAATATTTAAGCATCTAACATACCACAGAAATAAAATTCTATGTATTTCTAGTAAAAAGCAAAACTTTGCATTTTATGAAGGTACATTCATACATTTAAAATAAAAATATATATATAAGAATATAAAATATTATTGGGCCAGGCCAAATGAGCTTCCACTTGCCTTTCCCAAGCCTGGCCTGGAATTTGATGAGACTCAGCAGCTTCCCTAGCATAAAGGCATGAGTTAATATATCCTGTCAAAGCCCAATTAAACACCAGACCAGGCAAGTTACCAGTTAACAACCACAACTACAAACTACTTTGATGACACGATTGTCTATGTATGTAAACAACCACTATTTAGTAAAGTTAGTGTCAAGTGGAAACATACTGAATTCCTTAACAAAGTGAGTATCAAGAAAGTAAGACATTAGGCCCATTGCCACCCATACAAACTGCTTTGATGTCTTAATTGTCTGTGAATGTATAAAGTAAAATGTTAGCTAAAAAGCAATATGACTGTATGAAAAGCCCCACACATGGTTTTTTCATGGGCCTTTCAACTTCCAATATTGGTGTACCTTTGAAACAGTACAAAGAGCAACCAAGCCAATAAACTTAAGAAACATTAATAAGAAAATATATTGCTCAGGTGTGCATGATGGAATAGAATGCTCAGCCTGAAGAACTAATTTGTTGATGGTAAGAGTATGACTACGTACACAGGGAAAGAAAAAGTAAGGGGTCCATCTAGTATAGCTTCCTATGAACAAAAGGGCTTCAACATGAAGGGTTTGTGAAAAAAAGACTTGCTTGGAAAAAAAAATTCAGAAAATTATACTTTTTTAAAAAAAAGTAAATTAAAGTAATTTTTTTTTCAGAGAATATATATTAAAAACTGAAAAGCAATTTTGTAATTTTTAAAGTTTCAATTAAATTTAAAATTCTAGTCGCGGCTTTTGCCAAGTGCAATTTTTCAAAGCAGATTCGATCCTACTTTGACAACTTCCTGAAGAGGAGCTTCTTCACAAAGCACTTCCAAAGGTGTCATAGAACACCCAAATGGTGGGTCGAATCTAGGGCTATAAAGCACATTTTGGCTCTTAGGAAGCTGTGCCAAACAGGGCATGGCATAGCACCATGAAGAAATAATAAAAACTTATGATTAAAATTAATTTTCCAGACAGAAAGAAGAGAAAAACCAAGAACAGGTGAGTGCTGTGATTCAGGTTGAAACCTATAAAAGCATGAGCTGAAGGCTGACATTGGAATTCTGACGGTGATTCGGTATACAATAAAACACATGGTTGGACTAAATAACTGACTTTTGGTAGGCTGAAAAAATGAGACATTCGTGCCACTTGTCCAGACAAATCAGAAAAGGCATTTTGACCAGTGCACTGCTGTAGCAGCACCAGATGAACTTAAATAAAGGCAAAAAAACTTGAAACTGATAAGTTGCCAACATTTCTGAACCAGGTAACTAAAAGATGTAACAGTGACATAACGAAAACACTATGAAGTATGAACCATATAAACATGGTTTAAAATCGTGGCCAGTAAGAAATCATGACAGCCGATCTTGAGAGGAGACCAGCCTGCAATGCACCTGTCCAAATGACTCAACAACTTTGGCAGTACCAAGTTGGTACCACCTGAGACCGAGCAAACTCAGGTGGTACCAACTTGGTACCACCCAAGTCTTGTCCAGATGAGCTCCTTTCATCTGAAGCAGAAGAACCGAAGAAAGTGCATTACCAGACAGTACCATCCGGTACTGGTGGTAAGTATTGGTACCTATCACAGCCAGTACCATGACTGGTACCAGTATTTAGAACCTTGGTATAAAACCTTCTTTATCTACTCCTTGAGCAAGACCACTAGTGAATCATGATGAATTGCAGGATAGGGGGAAATGGTAGTTAGCATCTGAAAAATAGAAGATTTTTCTATTGTTTAAGAACCCAAAACACATAATAACACATGATTAAAGAAGTTCATTAAACACACAGTTTATCCGTTGGACAAGGACATATCATCTAGTTTCCACAAACCAGCGGTCATTGCAGTGTCATATCACATCAAAACTACAAGAGACATGCCAATCTAAATCATATATTAGCAAGGCCTTCAGCAGTTGACTAAGAAAATTATAAACAGATGAGATCATCCTTGATTTACATATCTAGATCATGTTTTCATTCATCAAATAATCCTGGGTAGTTCCAAGGCGCACAAAGATTGAAAGCAACTGGACACTTGAATCAATTAATGACGACATTTTTCTGGAGAAAGAAAAATATTTTCATGCCTGATAAATAGCATCAGCATCCACGGTTTCCTCGAGAAAACATGCTGAAAGATTGTTTTCTTTTTGAGCAGGTATGTCCATCACAGATGTTTTCCAATATGACATAAATAGAAGTCTCTGGCTATGTGATAATAAAGTGCTTATACTAATTGGCAATGGATGGTGAAATGATCCTACCACCAAGACAATGATGGAGCCGACAAAATTTCTAGGCACACAGCTTTAATGCTGAAGCCTAGAAAGAATATAAAATTTGAAATAATGTTACATTTTCTTCAACTTAGAAACATAAATCTCACACAAATTAATCAAAGAATATCTTTAATTTAATTTGATAAAATGATTAATCAAGAGCAAATTAATCTTTCACCAGATGTAAATGAGCGTATTATGTTTCTTAAGTAAAACTATATTTTTAAAACCTTTCCCACCAACTCCACCAAAGTCCCCTTCATATTCCCTTGCCCAAAGCTTCCACTTGCAAAAATTCATACCTTATTTATGGTACTACTACTGCCTGCAAAATTCTTTACAAGACCTACATATTTAGAGGGTATAGGTCTCCAACATCTTCACTGAGGCACAATATGCTGCAATCTTCTTTTTTTTTTTTATTATTGGTAAAATATGTTGCAACTTTTAAACGAAGGAAATTCAATATTTAATTCAAATAATGAAGAAGATTTTATATGCTCAAGAAACCAATTATCTCTTGTAACCATTACAAGAAAAACAATAATAATGCATTATTATCTCAAATTTTTGGGGATGGAAGAATCATTCTACTTCTACCATTTCAATGTTTCAAAAAAATGAATCTTCAGTTTTTTTGGTTCTTTTGCAAGCAGGTTCAGTGAATAAATATCATGTAAATAAAGGTGAATTACACAACATTTCCTTTTTTTTTAAGTCCTTTGCAGTAAAAAATGCACCTCATCTTTCATTGATTAAGAAAAAAAAAATTAATCTTCTGTTATTTTATATGGCTTCAACTTATTTCCAGCTCCATCCAGACCATTATGGCTCTTCCCCCATTTCTTTTGAATCCTTCTACTAATATTATCTCACACCTTTCCACAGATTCCTCTGCAAGTCTGCATGTATCTAATATATTCTAAATTATGCCTAGACTGTCTCCTATATATTTGGCCCCTTATCTTTTTCAGTTTTCCCATGCATCCATCCCAAAATCCTAATTTAAGCAATGATCAAGATGTGTGCTGCTTCTTAACTGCCAAATATTCTTATCATGCAATGCATGTGGCTTCCATTTTTTATACAATCAAGGAATTATCACAGAATAAATCACCAGATTGCCACATTGCCCATGCTATCTTCTCCTTAATCCTTATCTACTCCACATTTCAGAAGGCAATTGGGCAAATAATCATAAAACTAATTTAGTGATCCATCCTGGAAGACATTGCAAATAGATAAAGACAGGAAAACATTCTACGACAAAGAACCAAGACACCAAGATTGGCTAAGAACAAAATCACATCAAAGTCAATTTTCTGTCAACATAGAATTTGTTTGATTGTTCTGCGAGATTTCCCCTGGTACAATGATAAAATTGTTTTCCGAAAAGTTTCAAACCGTGTGTAGAAAGTAGAAACCAATGCAGATATCCTCGTGTACCAGATAAGATAGATCGCATAAGCATAGAAAACGTTGCATATGATTAATGAGTGCGTCTTTCAACCAGAAAGCTAAAAATAATCATTTAAAAGAGAAAGTCTAAGAATGAAAGATCATTGGCCACAAAGGATGTTAAAGATCACATAAAAAGAACTAAAAAAATCCGCCATATTCAGAACCTAGGTTTCTCAAATCTGAAAATATGTTGCATAATCCACAAATTCCCAACAATGGAAATTTTTCTAAAAGACCTGATTATTAAAGCCATGCTTCTTTTTCCTTTGATAATTTTTCTGCTATCACACGTTTTACCACGCGCAACGCAAAATTCTCCAAACGCACTGGGGTATTCAAAAGCAGAGACATAAATCAGACAAATGCATATGCATCAAAAAGGAAATTGAAAAGGAAAGAACGAACATAAACGTACACTCAAAGTGGACAAATCCCCAACCTGACCGAATAAAAGCCACGAAATGCCAGCCTCCACTACTTTACTTCAAAGCTGAGAAAGAGAGAATCCCTAAAAAGAAGTTGCATGGTAAGCATAAGAATTCGTTTTGTTGGGTAGTTAATGGGTCAGTTGCGCCGGTGGAAAACAAGTGAGAGAGAGAGAGGGAGAACAGACCGAGCCAAGCTACCAAGGAGAAAAGAAGAGGAAAAGCTACGTGGTAACGTACTAACGTAGAGCCGGCGACTTGTATTTTCACGTGTTCGAATCTCATTTGGCATGGAGCATCATGGACTTGGTTCTCGACCCGAACCCATTGGCATCAAATGAATAGTTTACCTCTCCTTTAATTAATTGCACGTAAAGGGAGGCGGTTTTCGATTTTTCAACGAAGAGGCATATTTTCGACTGATGAAATTATGTAGAATTGAAACCCAAACAATGTCGATAATGGGCATTTTAGGAAACTGGCGTATAGTTTTAGGAATGATTCCCAAAGGGCCTTCTCGCATTAAATATATTATAGATATAAATGACCAGCAAGATACACATACAGTAGTGCACGTAAAGCGGAGGTTGAAATCATTTCGAATTAATTTAAGCCCTTTTAGATCTTCTTCTCTCCCAAAAATATCAATTCCCTCACCTTCTCACAATTATGTTCTTAGTTTTACATGGGTTGAAATCGTCTGCCACCAGATTGGTGCGGCAAACTATGCAGCAACCGTTGGATGCTGTCACGTGTAACATCCAACGGTAACTGCTCACTTCACATTTTTCAATATGAAATGCCACCTCTATGACGTTCCACATTAAAGCAGCAGCTGCTGTTGGATGCTACACATGGCAACATCCAACAATTGCTGCATAGTCTGCCGCACCAACCCGGGGGCAGACGATTTCATCCCGTTTTATATAGCCTATTGTACCTTATATCATATTTACATTATGTGCATACTGTACATCCCAAAACTAATAACTGTATCATAGAAGTAGGGGTGAGGTTTAAATTTGAAACTAGAATAAGTGGTGGATATAATGGTTATAGTTTTAAGTTATTTTGGTTGTGAAGGGTAATATTTAGGGAGAAAAAAAAAGGGCTAAAATTTGGGAAATATTTCCCCAATTGGTTTTACTAATAGCATAAATTTTGTTTATTCTCAAATATGCTTGTTTGTATGTAGCTTTCTCAAAGACGAGTATACTCGCTTGTCAAGGGAAAGCAAGATTATTTTACCGGCCATGGGTTGCCATTACAAGAAAAAAGGGGCTCTGAAGAGCCTTTCGTAATCTTGATGTTGCCTGGAAGCTTTAATGGCACTGACGAACTTCTTAATTGGATCTGTCCGATAGAAATAAGGGCTCTCAGACCCCAATTTCTTCTACTTCTATTTTAATTGTTAATTGATTATTCATTTATGCAACTAAAAGAACACTTTATCTATTATAAAGAAGAATATAACCATTGAGGATCTTGATATTGTAGCAATTTCAAGCATATATTATGTCGTATTTGCATGTAATTCCTTCCAATCAAATCCCCAGGGGAGACTTCGGAGGTAATAATGATATTTGATTGAGTGGATCTCACCCATTATGCCGCCATTCATAAATGGGGGAAGAGTCCTGTTTCATACATAATCTTAACCGCAAAGTAACGTCAATTAAATCCTAATGAAAAAAAATAGGCATAAAATGGTTATGCGGCATTCTCATGTGGCTTCTCCTCTTCTTTACAAGACACAATCTTTTCAAGGTAGCTAAGCATGATCTCCAAGCCTTTTTCATCTGGGGAAACAAAGATAAGAGAAAAATCAACTGGTTCAATTCCACTAAAGAGGAAAGAAAAAATGGAAAAAAGGAAAGCTGATGAAGGGATTAACGAAACGTTACCAAGCCTTGGTACGGTGTGGCCCTTTGGGTGACGAATCACAAAAGGTTCAACAAATGATTCCAACAGTTCAGTTCCATATGGCCTCAAGAAGTCCTCCTTACCTGCAAATATATCTCTCTGCTTAGGTTCACATGTTCTTCTGTTTTGTGATTTGTGATGGAGACTTGTGACATGGGTGTTGAAGATTAAGTATTTCCCCAAAAAAGTTTCACTCACAAAAGAAAAAAAAAATTTTAAAAGCTTAACAGGGTGGGAAGGTTAATTAAATAAAGTGGGGAGATTTGTGAGAAATAGATTTGTATTTGTATCCTCTTGTTTTTTTTAGTATTCATATTTACATTCCTCAATTTAGCATTATCAATATAGTTGTATACCTAATGTTAAATTCTACTAACTTTTGTTGTTTATTTTTATTAAATAACTAAAGTAATCTTCAATAAGATAAAAAAAATTATTAGATAGCCAAATATCTATATGCTTGGCTGAGTTTAAATGAATAATTATCATTTAAACAAATTAATATCAATGACTTAAGGTATAGATGCAATGAATATAAAAATATAAGAACATAAATGAAAATATAAGATAACATAGGAGAGTAAATGTGAAATATTTTTATTTTATAAAAGGTTATTTAATCATTTGATAAAAATGAACAATAAAACTTAATGAACTTTAACATTGAGGGTATAATTATAATAATGGTGATAAATTGAGGGATATAAAAATAAATATTAAAAACAAAAGAATATATATACAAATTTATTATAACATAAGAGTATTGATGCAAAAAGCCCAAAATAAATTGATGCCGGATTATGGTGATGATCAGATGCGGACAACTAGCATACTCCACCATGGTGCTACACTATTAAGGCAACAAAAGAGATCTCTTTTTTGGTTCAGAATTTGGTGAGATGGACGGTCTGGATTTATCAGAAGATCACGGAATCCGACAGATTCCTTCACAGGTTTAGGATGCGACAACAGAATCCGGAGACGAGACCGAACGACGGAAACTGAAAAGGAGAACCGCAAACACATACCTAAAAAGTGGAGGGAGGGAGATTGATTCCGAGACGCATATGCTTTATCCGCCCACGATGCCGCCTTCAGCTTGGCCCCTCCGATTATCACCAGATACTTTATTTTCGGAACCTTTGTTAGCGCCAAACCCTGCCACCATCAACCACCGTTCGTTCAATCCCACATCTTAACTTCAGCCCCCACCAACCAGAATCCTTTCTAAACGCTTACCAATTTAAGATCCTTACCTTCGCTTGAAGTCCCGGCAAAGCAGCCGACAGAATAGCCCCCTTGAGTTCAGAGTAAAATGAAAAACAGAAACTATTTCAGGCAAGGAAAAGTTATGTACATGTGTTATTCTTCTGTAACTAATGTGGAAGATTAAGAAATGAGGAAAAGAACTCACCTGAGAGAAACCCAGCAGACCATCGAAAGGTCCGTGATTCATCATGCATTCCTCTATGTATGCAAGACACTCCTCGAAGTTCCTGTACTCCGTGAATTCCTAAATAAATTTTCCCCCATTCAGCATTCGCACATATATAGAGGAAGCTCAATCAGTAATCCCCAAAAGATTACTTACGAATTAATTTTGAAAATATGCATATATGGTGACCCAGAAAGAGCAGAATCTATAAATCTGACCTTATTGAACTGGAACCATTCGTAATAAGGAGGATCGAAGATCCCTTCAACGTCTGATTTTCCCTCGGAGGGAAAGGGGGCGTCTAAGAAGAAAAGATCCATCCTCTCCAGCACCGATTCCGGCCACTTTCCGACCTGCTTCTTGAGGATTTCACCGCTTGTTCGAAAGCCATGGAGGCAGAGAAATCTAGGCCTCTTCCCATCTTCATTTCCCATTTATTTATGTTTTCTTTCTTGAAATGTTGATGTTGAAGTTCTCCTCCGCTGATATTGGAAGCTATGTAATCTCTGCAAGAATCAAAACCAGAACCACCCTGTCCCTGTGCAGTTCCGTCCGATTGGGAGTGGGGAGTTCCCCAATATCGCTTAAATAGAAAATTGTAGAACGTGACAAAAAACTTCAACTTCTGACCCAAAAGAAAAAAAAATTCAATAAATAAAAGGAAGTATTAATTTAAAAATCTTTCGGGAAAGCGAGGAGCCGCCCTAACGCGTGGGATTCCTCGGCTGGGTTCAAATTCAAAACACCTGAAAAATGAAAAATAGCGATTTTATGTGAGACAAGACAATAGCCGAGTAGCGTGCTCATGTTAGAAAGTAGCCCACGTCGTTCTTCCGTTACTTTCGTGCTTAATGGAGTCAATGGCCACCAGGTATCCAGAATACACGTTCTCATTTAATAAAACTAGGGGAATGCTATGCGTGATAGCAAAAGAATCTATCTATATCGATATTATATTTGACCGAATAAGGCCTTTTGGAAAGCGTGCCAAATGCAATATACAACTTTTCCAGAAAACCTTTCCTGAAACTGACAAAATTCATTAATAAAAGGGATGTAATTGTCATAACAACTCAATTCCCTTCAAGTGTAAGAAGTTTTATAATTATTCCCTCTACATCCTTTTAACGTATATACACTACTACGCATGCACCTTACTAGTTATAAATAAAGACAAGGGACACATTTGACATTAAGTAAATTTGGGTGATGGAATAAATTTGAAAAAAAATTAAATGACGTTTTCAGTATAGAATGTCAGGCAAAAAACAGTGAGTCAGCTTAGTATAGAATAGGAGAATGCACGCAATATATGTGTAGCAAATTAGAAACAAAGAAAAGATTCTACGATGCTTCCATGCAGAGCATCCTAATATTAGTGTTTTTATGTGAGGTCCACTTAAAAGAATACTAACCATGAGATGCTCCATATGGAAACATCTAACTTTAAAAGGAATGGTGAGTTTTGGCCCAAATTGTATATGATTTTATGAGTTGGTTACATAGGTGAAGTGGGTTATCCATATAAAATGTCTGTTAGAAAACCCCTGTTCATTTTATAATAACTAGCAAGGTTCATGTGCAGTATTGCACGCGTGTGTGTAAGAAGGGAAGGGAGGAGGAAAAACGTTAGAGGTGTAAGTAGGGCATGTTAGGTCAGGTTATGAGAGTTCAAGCTCAACCCAATCTAGGATTTACCAGCCCAAACTCGTTGTTGACCCACCATAACCCAAACTCACTAAACTCAAACCCAACCCAAACATTATTGTTTGAGTTCGGGTTGGGTTCAGGTTGGCCCAAACAAAATATAAGATTTTGAATTTTTTTTCAATTTTTGTTATAATTACAAAATGTTGGAATATCATTCATTAAATTGTCCATGAACATGCTTTTATGTTTGTTTATTATAAATGCAAATGTCACAAAATCCTCTTGATTTGTCCCTTGAATTTGAGAAAAAAACACATAATTAATTTATTTCTTTAAAAAATTTTAAATATTATACTAGCTCACTATATTTGTGGTTTTGCACAATCTTTCTTGTAGAGTATGTGCTCCCAAATATCACATTCATTTTGTAACATATATATATATGTATGTGAGTATAAAATTATTTATTTGACAATAATTCATAAATTTATTATCACATGTTAATAAATTTATGTTTACTAGTTGATTGCATAAATACAATGATAATATAAAAGGACAAGAAAACAATGATGCATATACATACAAATAAGGGAAAATTGGTTTTTAGTGATATTTTTTCAAAATAATTTATATTCAGTTGTCCAATTCTAGGTAATTAAGATTTAGTGGTACTCTTTTAAAAGAATTGAGAATCAATGTCATTTTACTATTATGAATAATTTTTCCCAAAAATAACCTCAAAAGACTTGCTAAGTTCACCTGAAACAAAATGAGTAAAAAAGATTTCAAAGTCTTTTGAGGGTATTTTCGAAAAGAAAAAATTCATGGATAGCAAAATGACAGTGATTTTTAATTATTTTAAAAATACCACTAAATCTCAATTACCTAGAATTGGGCGACTGAATCTGAATTGTTTTGAAAAAGTATCACTAAAAGCCAATTTCCCCTACAAATAAATATTCACTTATATATATATATATATATATATATATATATATATATATATATATATTTGGTGGAGTTTTATACATATATATATATATGATAGCGTGTACATAAATTCAACATTAACTTCGGGCTTTTCGGGTTGTATAGCTTGAACCCAAGCCGGATCCAAATTCAACTTCGGGCTAGAAATGAAACCCAACCCAAACTGAATGCTCACTTCGGACTCTTATTCGGGCTGGGTTGGGCGGTCTAATTAAGCTAGATTTACAGCTCTAGAGAATATGGAAGGAAACAATTAAGTTTACAAAAAAAAAAAACTGAGGCAATTTGACTATTTTACCCTTTAATTAACAGATCTTCTCAATAGTTTAAAAGGCCTATTTTGGAAAGCTGCTCGACCTGATATGTCGACCAAAATTTAAGGATCGCATTCGGCTTGCTGAGTAATTAACGTGGTATTGTTCAGTATTTATTGTCAAACCAAACTAGAACCTTTGGACAGGTAAATTGCAAACGTATTTCATTCAATTTTCTTAAATGCCCTTTTTTTTTAGGAAAATTAGTTTTTAGTGATGATTTTTAAAAGGAATCCTGATTCAGTAACAAATTCTTGGTAATTAGGAATTAATGATACTTTTGAAAATAATTCAGAATCATTGTTGTTTTACTATTCATGAAAGAGTTTTTCCAAAAATACCCTTAACATATTGTTTTTCATTATGTTTTAATGAGGTTAAGACGGTTTCAAGGGTGTTTTTGGAAGAAGTTTCATGTGAACAGTAAATTAACATTCATTCTCAATTATATTTAAAAAGTATCACTAATACCTAATTACCAAAAATATGATGACTGAATCACAGTTATGTTTAAAAAGTAACACTAAAAACCAATTTCCCTCTTTTTGTTTTTCCCTGGTCGCAATTTGCAAACGACCTTTACCGAGACTTAAGCGACAAGACGTTCGACATTCTTCGACTTTCTTGTACGCAGACATTTTCGGGTTGTTGCACGGCAGCTCTCGCCACCAGGGCAGAAATATCTACATGTCCGATTACAATCACGACTAAGAACTGAGAAGCAAAGATTTTTAGGTTCAAATCTTTCCGTTTAAGAGAAAGGTGTGCAATATGTATGAAGGAATCTGCTTTACTGGTTATCAAGCACCGTAATTCTCTCATAGGATACCCTGGCTGCCCGTTCATCTACGTATGTATTATTCAAAAAGCTCATGCTTTAATTATGGCATTTTTTTCTCAAAAAGCCAGCACCAATTGTAGTAACACAGATGAACAGTAGCCCTTAGGGTTCTGCCTTTGGTCCATTTTGAAAAGGAGAATGCTAGTTTTGTTTCGCCATGTCCACAAGCTATTATTTACAGGTCACCAGTAAAAGTAACGGAACCATAAACATTCATCCCAATTTTGGGCAGAACAAAGTGATACCCTGACAAGGAAATATTACCCTCGAATACGTTCATCCAGAAAATTTCTGAAAATTCAGAACCAAATCAACAATGCATTCTGAAACCACTCCCATTCTATTTACAAGAGAGAATTTATACAACAGCTTGCCATGTTTCTCAGGTTAGGTTAAAAACAAGGAATGTTGAGAATATTCAAGCCATTACAACAAAAGGCATAAGCTCAGAAAAGTTAGTCAGCACCTTGTTCCAGTATAACAGTTAAGTCAGCTAGTAAAGCCTGTTTTGTTGCTCGTGGCAAGACCCAACACAGTCACTAGTAGTCCATCCCCCCTAAAAATTGTTAAAAGCGCGAGCTAGTGGTGATGCTACTTTCGGCAGATTACAGGGACGAGTCAGAATGCTGTACAGAGGTTGTTAGCCTTCATGTTAGAGGAACACTCTTGTTGGATAGGGCTGGTCGGTCCACATAGCCTGCTCCTCTTTGGCTCCGATATTCTCACTCGCGATATTGCCACCGCAAGTGCATCAACTAGACAGCAGTCCTCCTGCTCTTCTGACTTGAGACTCGACCTATCGCTAGCCAAAGTTAGACTTGAGCCATCACTGAGATGAGAGCCAATGGCTACCTTTCTCTCCGACTCAATTTCTTTTGCTTTGGCAGGCTGGCATAAAGGCACTACCTTGTTTCTCTCTTTCGATTTCATTGGTAGCGTCTTCAATGTGCGTTCTGTGTATAACATAATCCATGGATGTCCTGAAAAACCACCCAATTGACCATGAGTACAGTGAAAAAGGCTACAGTACCCAAATGAGAACACTACTAAGACCATCCCAAGCTTACTTAGTATTCCGTCAGCTGTTATCCTTGCCGAAACATCTCTTGTTAGCATGCGCCCAAGCAGATCCCGAGCAGGTTGGGATACCGATTCCCATATCCCAGTATGAAAATCAAGCTTCACGGTCTTGATTGCCTCAAAAATTGCCTCAAGAGAGTCTCCTTTAAAGGGGAGGACACCGATCAAAAGGGCATAGAGAAGGACACCAGCACCCCATATATCTACCTTCTCTGAATACTCCCCCACCAGGACTTCTGGAGCAACATAGGCCGGGCTTCCAACAACTCCACACAAGCTCTGACCTGTATAACGAAGCAAATGGATCAACCTAAAGCAAACTCATCACAAGACAAACTTTTACTCTAAATGCATTTAGAACAACATGTCACAGGTCATATCCAAACACTGTGACCAATACGTACAAGAAGAAATATGAAGCTCCACCAGAAAATCTAAAACAATCTCCCAGATAGACGTAACTTTCAGCTGGAAAATAAAGAAAACAGGCATGGAATTGTTAAAGCTTCTTAGGTTATTCCTCAAATAAAGGGAGCAAGTTAAACGATACTGGAAATTGGCCAGACAAACATTGAAGCTGACCAAGAAATTGTTAGAGTTGATGTTCACAAAAACATAGAACATATTAAGTTAAAATTTAGACAATAGCCACATCAACTTTCAATTAAAAAGAAAGAAAAAACAAGAGCATTATGCTTGTCTGACAAAACACAGCACACACAGCAGAGGGAAAGAGACGATGCTAGAAGCTCTAAAATAACTGTGGATGGAAAAGATTGATCCAAAACAGTAATTGAATATATAATAAAAAGCCATCAGAATGCAAACTGACAAATTTCCTTATGGCATTCAGTTCAGTTTAGAAGAATATTTTCTTGTGAGTTACCAAAAAGGAGAAAAAGTAAATATTTTTGCTTTGGATGAATAATGGTAAGTTATTTAAAGAAAAGGGTAAGGTTACAGAAGCATATGTTCCCATAAGAAATGGGAACCCTTGTACGCACAAAAGAAAATAAAGAAGAAAAAGCAAGGTAGACAAAGTAAATTATTAAAACAATCAACAGTTAGTCAAAAAGACGAATTACATGGTTAACTATAAATTTCGATGGACATATTAACTAATGCCCTTCAACATAGGTATTTATTAGCTCTGGCGCTTCAACATAAGTACATAATTAGTTCTTATTCATTTCTGCAATTGTTCATTATTAAAGAATGATCAGAGTCATATAAGAAGGATCCCTTCATCAAGCACACTCAACTGACTGCATTGTAAGTACAACCTTAAGCATCTAGAAATTCAATAAAAATATATTTGACTGATTAAAAAAGCTGTCAGTTCACCCTCTATCCAAAATGGCTAAAATAATATGGTACCAAGTATACACAGACTGTAGTTTTTTTAAAGTTTACTCGTTTCTCTGCACTAAATTGTCACAAGTGCATTTTCCTTTAGGAAGATTTAGAAAAAGGGATGCAACACTAACTGCATCTATTGGCTGAATACAAAATCGAAATTATAGACTAAAATTATGATGATGCGTATTGATCAATAACTTTATATAACAGATCGAAAAACCATCAAATCCTTTAGCTTCAAATCTCAGAAGATTAAGGAAAGGGATGCAACATGAATTGCATCCATAGGCTGAATACAAAATCAAAATTAGAGACTAAAATTATGATGACCACATATTGATCAATAACATTATACAACAGATCGAAAAACCACCAAATCCTTTAGCTTCAAATCTCAGAATAAGACCATGCATCAAAGGTGACCGCATTCTTCAACTAACTGACCACCAACTCAATGAAAAACCTGGGCCAACTAAAAGACAAATCCAGAAGAACTTACACATTTCTTATTGTGACAAGATATACTAATAAAGATATATAGATTAACAGAGAAACAGAGAAAGAACATCATCATGATATATAGATTATCCTTCCCATCCACTAGATGGATACAGGAATAGTATGCTGGCTCCGTGTTAGGAGAGGAAATGCAACACAAATCACAATAATAGATAAATGGTTTTGAGATCTGTTCAGATTCTATAGCGACAAACACCTACAGACAAGAAGCTTACAAAAGAGACCTACTCAGCATTGTGTAAATATAATAAAACAGTATTTTCTATGAAAAATTAAACAGTTTTGTAAGGTGAACTTAGGCATCAGTAGTGCATAAGATTCCGCAACTTGATAGTCAACTATAACACAATGCATTTGGCTGCTCATAATTCCACATAACATCAATGTCAAGGACCAAAAGTAAAGAATTTAATGCAGCAAGCAAAATATAATCAAATCAATCTTCTGGCAAAGCAACTACTAAAAAGATTGTTTACCATTTTAGCATATTCTCCTGGATTTTAGACTTTTAAAGTCGAGGATCCCTTTAGCTTGAATTGCATACTGACAGCGTGTAACTTTCAAAATATCTTTGATGAGAATTTCAAAGCTTAGGTTGACTATGTACTCACTTCCTATAATGCAAACACACAACAAAAACCTTGTACTTTCAAACAGGCACTTGCACGTGTTCCTATTCGAAGAAACAGTAATATCATTTTCATCTTTTCAAATGCCATTTCACAAGGATGGCATTGGTCCCATAAGTAGGGAAAGAGTTTATACAATAATATGGATAATCTAAGAGAAAGAATTTAATACAAGGGATTACTTGTTGACAGGAAAAAACTTAAAACCTTCAAACCAACAGCAGAAGAAGGTAACCCCATACACAAAAAAACCAAAGACTCCAAAATCTTGACAACATTAAATCAAATAGTTACATAAATTTATCTACACATTTCCGAAAGTAGCATGGACGCCAAAAAGACCTGGACAGAAGGAAGAATTCCACTGTCACATATAGTGGATGAAATCCTTTGCTTTAAAATATATTTCAAACAACAAGAGCACCAGAAATGACGAAAGAAACATTCAAAATAAACATACATGGATAAATACCTGAACATTATATTTGATATCAAGAACTATTAAAATTTGATCATATAACGGAGTTCACCAAAGGTTGAAGAAAATGGAAAAACAGTCCCAAACGTTGTACCACATATAATCATGTGTTCAATAAAGGTACCAAACAAAAAAAAATCTGAAAAACAACCCAGAATGAAAAAAACTGGGTAAAAATGACAGAACATCCCTCCAAGTAAAATTAGGCGCTTTTCATGTCAAAGTGGTTTTATAATAATGACAAAGCTACCAGCAGAACCACACAACTCAACAAAATCATTGGAACACCAAAACACGCCTTTGGCTGTACCAGTTTTTTTATGTATATACATAAATGTACTCATTTGACCTCCAAGATCTTGAATTGAAGTTTCAAATAATGATAAGCCAAATATAGCAAATGTCAGTTTGAGATTACTCGCACTGGAAATGAAGAAACCATCATGAGTTATTAATTACCATTTGTAACCCTCATGGCTAAACCAAAGTCTGCAAGCTTCACATTTCCCGATGCTGTAAGGAGGATGTTCTCGGGCTTTATGTCTCGGTGAACAACACCCATGTCATGACAGTATTTGATGACCAAAATCAATTCCTTCAGTAAATTAGCAGTTCGATTCTCTGAATATCGTCCCTCTCTAACCATCTGATCAAGCAAACGTCCTCCAGCACACAATTCCATCACAAGATGGAAACACTCTGCATCCTCATACACTGCTTTCAAGGTCACAACACCAGGATGGCCAGATAGGTGTTGCATTATCTCCACCTCCCGATGAACCGTCTCCTCCCCCTTGCGCAATGTTTTACATGCAAACTCTGTTCCACTGACCCTACTCCTGCATAACCTAACAGACCCAAATTTACCCTGTCCAAGAGGGGCACCCAAAACATAATCCAGCTCAATCTTCTTCTTCCTGCCTATCCGAGTAGCCGCATCAATGCACCCTATCTTCCTCTTGAGACCTCTTCCAGGTGGATCTAGAGACGAGCTTCCACAAGGAGGAGCAGTAACAACTCCAGTGAGTCTACTTTTACAAGAAGCAATAACTTCAGCAATCACTTCTTCTTTGCATTTCTTCTTCTGCCTTGAATAATCTTCCAGTGAGAAATGGGACCCAATGATCGACAGCAATGGGTGTTTTCGGCATGATGGCAAAACCTCTGAATGATCAGGGCATGGCTGGGTTAGACTCCCCTTCCTTTTCTTCCTCAGCAACTCCATTACGCAGATCCAAGTCCGGTATTTACCAAAAAGTAAGGAATAAAACGAAAATCAGACTTCCAGTGAAATTAACTTGATGTCCCCGAAGATACCTCTACCTAGCTTCTAATTCAACAAAAATAAACACCAATCAGTTAGCTTTCCTTCCTAATTCAGCTGTTTTACATCGTTCCACCGAAACTAAAGAGAAAAGCCCAGTCTCGACAGATTCGCCCTTCCAGTCAACCCTGCAATTCAAGCAAGCAAGGGAGATAGAACTTCTGTCAGCGATCTCCATTGGAAGGATGAAGGGAAAAATAAAAAAGAAGCCCCCAAAAAAGAAGAGAAAGGACAAATTCTAGTCAATATCGAAAATATGTCATAGATTAGGAATTCCAATAATCAAGCGCAGAAGATAATTAGGGCAAGAGATTGAACCATTCAACAGCAAAAGTCTCTTATTTTTCTTCTTGCGACCCATCTGAACCAACGATCCACAAATATCAGGCACCGATCTGTTCCGATTCACGAAAATAATCTGTCGATGAACGAAATCCAATGTCAGCCAAAGACCTAGTTGGACAAGCAGAAGACAGAAACAAATCGAAAACCCTAGAAATACTTGAGATAAGATCGGGAAACATCCCAAAAACCTGTGAGGAAAAGATCGTCTGGGGGTTACCTTCATTGAGCGATTGGATCGATTACTTCAGTAGGCAGAAAAGTGAAAGATGCATCTATAATGGGGAAACGCGTGACGTAAACGGTAATGCGATATGGCGCCCTTTATAACGGAAGCTGAAAAAGCCTCGCCAACATGTCTTTTACAGGAGATACAGTGAGCCCCGGGACTCAAGCGAGTAAAGCGTGATTTGGATTCTAAAAAACGATTCTGGTCACTAGCATGACTCCAAACACCCCCTAAAATCTGTGCTTCGATCGGAAGAATGGGCAGAGCAAAATCATCGAAAGGGAAAATTGGTTTTTAGTGATGCTGTTAAAAATAATCCAGATTTACTTACCTAATACTTGAAAATTTAAATTTAGTGCTTTTTCAAAAATAATTAAGAAAGAGTATAATTTACTCCTCGTAAAAGATTTCTTCAGTTTTTTTATATCATCTTCTAATGAGGTTCTTTTAAGGGTATTTTTAAAGAAATTCTTTGTAAATATAATTATTTTTAATCATTTTAATAAAATGACATTAATTTTCAATTATCAAGATTTAAATGACTGAATTTGGATTATTTCTAAAAATATCACTAAATACTAATTTTCCCTTTAATAAGGTATTGGTATTTTAGGGCGTATGTGAATTCCCCTCTAGATAATGTGTAGGTATGCATGGGAATGAAATCGTTTACAATTTTAGTTTGCATTAACGACTCTTATTAACGTGAGATGTTTTTACAAAAAGCATTTTGCATTCAAAATTTTCTCAAATGACCCCACATCCAACAATTACAAAATGTGAAAAACGCTGGCAGCGGACACTACCACTCGGTGAGGAAAAGGTCTCTCATTCCAGAAAAAGATAGAAACCACGTTATTTTAGTTAAACTTTTATCTTCACGAAAAGCTCTTTTTTTTTGGTCTTAATTTTAAACAGAGTCTTAAGTGGGGCGGTTCAATTGCAACTGGAGTGTCCTTGGGCAAAGAAAATGGAGTTTTATTGGCAAATAATGGTGTAGATTTTCTCTCTGCCTTCGATCGCCGTTGGTTTCTACAAAAGGTATTAGGTGGGTCACTTGCCTGAGCAGCATCGCCAGGATTGAACCAACAGAAGCCTCTGGTTTTGGACAGTGGGATAGGAAGAGCGGGGGAGCGTTGAAGGAGGAAGGAGAGTATGGCTCACTACCTTCCCTGCATGAACTCTCCTAAACCCTTCAACGGCGAGGCGTCCCTTTTCAGCCAATTATCATCTTTTGCGATCCCTTTCTGTAGGTTAGGCATAAAAACGAAAAGGCTCCCAACAATTTGTCTGGCTGCTACATCGAGCCAGCGACAACCATCTTTGGATAATATAACCAGCGGCGATCGCAGAGACCATGTACTTCGTATCGTCCGAAGCTCTTTGTCTAACTGTCTCTCCGAAACCAATCTTCATGAAACTGTCCCTGGTATCAAATCCAAGACCAGAGGCAAGGTATTAATCAGCTCTCCCATGGCATCTGGAACCCTATCATTGGATTAGATAAAGGAAAAACGATTCATTTTGAAACAGTTTTGACGGGAATTCTTTTCTGCGTTTTTGATGGAGTTTGGATCCTTCCTAACTGTATTTTGCAGGTGAGAGATGTTTATGATTGTGGGGATTATCTTGTTCTGGTCACCACTGATCGCCAGAGTGCATTCGATAGGGTTCTCGCTTCTATTCCATTCAAAGGCCAGGTTTCTATCTATTTTTTTCACCATACGTTTAGCACAATTTTGTAAACGCTGTATTTTCCGACGAATAATTGTTTTGTTCATTGAATATGAAATCTAAGAAAATAGAAAGCATAGATATAAACAGGATTGGTTGGGACTATAAAATCATAGATATAAACAGGATTGGTTGGAACTATAAACAAAACTTGCGAAATACTATTAGATCAACGGGGAGTTGCTATTACAACCAGCCAAATATTTTTATTGTGTTTGATTTTGTGTTACAACCTTCAGGTTCTTAATGAGACAAGTTTGTGGTGGTTTGATAACACCCAGCACATTAGTCCAAATGCAGTAATATCCGCACCCGATAGGAATGTTACAATTGCAAAGAAATGCAAGGTTTTTCCAGTTGAATTTGTTGGTGAGTTATCATGGACACTGTAATCTGTTTTTGATTCATATAACATTATTGTTTTCAATATATTTTCAGAATGAAGGCTGTCGCTTAAGTAACTTAGGATATCTTGTGCAGCATTGGAAGCATGGTTCTTCTTCTTCTTTCTTATTATTTATCTTTGGTGTGTAGTGTGCTTAGAAGAGACCCAATTATTGGTAATGTTTATTCTGGCAACAAGGTCAAATGTTTCTTTTGTTCTTCAATTAGTCTATTAGAGAAAAAGAAGTTGAAGCATCAAGTCCTTAGGTTGATATCGAACTGCCACATGGTGGAGAACTTTATGTACATCATAATGGTCATCATTGAGCCGAGTTGTAGCATGTTACCTGCTGGGAATAAAGTGAAGCCTCCAGAAGTGAAATTATCATCTTAGTGCTCCTCTTTGGCAACAAAATGGCTAGAAATAGATGATAAAATATGCACATTCAAAATCACCAAAAGTGAGTAGGTTCAGAAAAAAAGAAGCTTTAGCACTAGCTGCACAAGAACAGATGGTCATACACCATCTTTCAAGCATCATCCCGACTAATTTAGGACATGTTCTTCGTTTGTATAATTTTTCTTGGCATGATTGCCCACCTCCTACCTCTCTTCAAGCAAAAAGAAAAAGATGAACCTAAAAATGCAAAAGAATCAGGTAAAGGAACCGTTATGACATATTATTAGCAGGGAGCACAGAATTGTGGAAATCCCTCCTTGATTGAGATTTTATTGATGGTTGAAGCTGCAGATTTGTGGAGTTACAAGTCCTGCTTTGTGGTGTGGTTTGAATAAGCCTAGAGAATGAAAAAATTTCAGTTAGTGTTATGACCTTTTGAGGAGGAGCTATTTAGGGTGGATAGGAAAGCAGCTAAAACAGCAAAAAAAAATGTTGTCAATGTTTCTATGTTTTTATTCACAAGTTTAGACTGTGATGTGAATGTGAAGTGTAAGCTTGTAAATTGCCAAGGAATGAGTTACTAACTATATCAGGAAACATGAAGCGATTCAGTTCTTTTTTGTAGAGCTTGGGAGCTGGAATACTTGTGCTGAAATTGTTGGATATTTAATAGTTCCTATTACCTAACAGATGCTCAATTGGTAGGACAAAAAGGAAATTGAATGTTCATGCATGCACGAAAGCATGTGTCATTGAAACTGAAGGTCGTTTAAAATTTTTGGGAGGCTCCTACTTATGCCTCAGTTGTTATTCTTAGCAACTGTGCTAGAAGAAACTCTCTTTATGTTGAATTGGATTGCAAACAGTCAAGACAAAAAATTAAAGATTAAGGTCTCTTACAGTCAGTGGCCCTATGACAGGTCTGCCTACTATTTCTAATTTCAGTTTCTTTGTTTTAGTTGAATGTGATGTTGGAACTTCCATCTATTTCATAACAAAGATTGCAAAATGAGCTTCTGTTTTACAATGGAGATTTGTGTCTTTGTTGTTATCCACAATACATGTACATGATGCATGTATACATTTGTACACACTTGTTCATTTTTTGTCTTTATTTATTCATAAAAAAACGTGCTTATTTGTAGTTAGAGGTTTCGTGACGGGGAGCACTGATACGTCATTATGGACGGTTTACAAGAAAGGCATCAGAAAATACTGTGGCAATGTCCTTGCAGATGGTATTTTTGCAACTTACATATTACAATCTTTTATTTCAGTCCTTTTATTCATTTGTCTATTTTTTGAAACAACCTATTGCAAACATAATGATCTCTCTATAACAGGCTTGCTTAAAAACCAAAAGCTACCTGAAAATATACTCACACCTACAACTAAGGCTACAGATCATGACGAGCCTGTAAGTCCGGATGAGGTATGTTTTCACCTTACATTGACATCCTTCACACTCTTGTTCAATTTCAACAATTTTTTTCCTAACAACAAGTGGCATCGGGATCTATATTCTCTAAAAAGGTTGTGTCATTGGTGTGAGTTGATATCAACTAATGAATTTCATCTCCATGGCTGGCTTGATTGAATTTTTGCTTCTATCATCTTTTAACTGCTGAAATCAACATGATCTTACTAGAGATGCAGTTTTTGATAGATTGGAATCCTAACAGGATTCATGTTCCGAACCCCAGCTAGTTGGGATAAAGGAATATTGTTGTTATTTGTTAAATGGTTAACATAGTGGGCTTACTACATTTTTTGTGTTTGCTCTGTCTAGATAATTGAACGTGGTTTGATGACACAAGCAGAATATGATGAAGCCAGTAAGAAAGCATTAGCATTATTTGAATATGGACAGGTGACAGACCTTAAATTTCCTTCCCAAGTTTTGTGCTTACACAATTTTTGAGATATTCTGATTTGTTTTCTTAACAAATCACATTTTTTGAAATACATCTTTTAATTAGCTCCTTGGAATCCTCCGCAATGCATCTTTGAAATCCAAATGTCAATGGCATGAAATTTTCTTCTCCTAGGTGATTCTAAGGGAGAGAGGAAAAAAGGCATCATGACTTGGTGTGATGGTAAAAGCTTCAAGTTGTTAGTGTGAGAATGCAAGTTTGAGTCTGAGTATGGTCACTTTGCATAAAACTTTTAAAAGCTAAGTCCGTTGCTAGCTTATCTTTGTTAAGATCCTGCCTTGTTAGGACCTACATGAAGTTATGTTCTTTTTGCAGAACCATCACAGGATGGTAAACACCTTAGTTTACGTGTTTGATAACATGGGTTCGACTTGGAGTTCAGCCACTTTTTATGAAAATTCCAAAGGTTTCGTCTATCTTCAGTCTGCCCCTCCCATGACCATACTTAGGTGGGACCTAAACCGGGTAAGGATCCCTTTTTTAAAAGGTGATTCTAACAAAAACCACTAAACAAATAAGACCTTAAAGGGGTAAGAAAGGAAAAGGACCAAAACAAGCAGAGTAGCTGTTTTAATGTTCAGTATTAACCAAATTGTGGCTAGTTATATTTATGAAGATAGCACTCTTATTCTTCATTTCTTTTTACTTCTCATGCCTTTTTATTTCCTTCCCTTTCCCCTTTCAGTTGCATCTTTTCATAGTTCCAGTCCATCTTTTCTTTTGTATCCCATTCACCTAAAATTGAAAAAACCAAAGTGTAAAGACTTCTTATTTTCCATTTCCTTAGCAGGTATTCTCACATGGTCAAACAGTGTTATGAATTCCTTGAGTAAGAGTTGTGGTTTATCATCCCTACATCATAGCCATTGCTTGTCAATTCAGTAAAGATCTTAAATGGTAGAACTGGGCTGATTGTTGTCTTTTGCTCATTTGTTTCCTCTACTTGATTATTTTTTGGGGTATCATTAATTAAGATGATATATTAAGGACCATTAATTTATCATGTTGCAAGCAAATTTATGGCAAGGGCTTAAAGTCCTTGTCTTTGCATACTATTGTACAAGGTTTTTGAACAAACTTTTGATAGGCAATAGACGTAAGCACTGAGAGGTGTAAAACAGTCTCGAATTGAAGAAATGATTTTCACAACCCAATATATCATAGGAGAAAAGAAATAAGCATGGATGATAAATAACAAAATGAATAAATGACAGGTATTCAAAGAAATTACTAGATGCCAATTCTGGGGTTGTTCTTGGAGGCCATCACATAGATTCTGAGTAGCTACATTTCAGTCTGCATGTATGAATAACTTGCCTCTGACAGTCACATGAGTAGCTAACACAGTGGTGGATTGGATGGATAAGAGGGAAGTATTCAGAGGCCTGATTTAGGGTAATTCAAAGGCATCTTGGATAGCTTTTCTTTTCTTTAAACTTTTTTCCTCTTTTGGCCGGATTATGTTCTTCTAAAACAGTTCTTAAATCTTCATGCAGTTTTGGCTAGCTGGAATTATATTCCCAAAGCTCCTTTGTATTTGAAATTTGTACATGAGGGGTTGACTTTTGTGTTTCATAAACCCCACACCCCCCACCCGCCCCAAACAATATATATATATATATATATATAAGAATTCTTATTTAGCAGAAACTGAAATGATCTTGTGAGATTTTAACGATTGCACCAAGAAAATCTGTGCTCATCTGAGAGCTCCAACTGTGATAAGATACTGTATAATGTCTCCCTTGGATTGATTTTACTTTCCTTTACCCTTTTGTGGTTACTTTACTATAGCCTAGTCTTTCACTAGCTCTAGTATTAGTGTATTTAGCTTGTTAGTAGGCTAGTGTGACAGTTAGTATCAAGCCCAGGTGGGGACTTGAACCCAAGCTTGATTAAGACATCTAGTCTTTACCTTCTGGCTGGTGTCCTCATTAAATTTAATTAGGTTGCTAAATATTTTATATGTAAAACTTTCTTAAATATTATCTAAATGATAATCTTGTCAGAAACATTCTTTCTTGAGTGTTTATTCATCCATTTGATATTGTGCAGCAGGTTGAATTTATAATCTGCGATCAATCTAATTTGCTTTTTCATCTTTCCATAAATATAGCATGTGGCTTTAGAGCATGGCCTGATATTGGTGGACACCAAGTATGAATTTGGAAAGGGACCAGATGGTACAATTCTTTTGGTTGATGAGGTTAGCTATTATTTTCTAGCATCATGGCTATTATTTGCCAAAATTTTATAACTTGAAAGATGCATATATTCTTCTTTCTATTTAGATGCATACCCCTGATTCAAGCAGATATTGGATTGCACATTCTTATGAGAAGCAATTTCAGAATGGTCTTGAACCTGAAAATGTTGATAAGGTATTTTTCTGTATATTTCTTCTTGTCTCGTTATGCTTTTGCTATATTTTTGTTTTTGAGGTAAAAAATGCAATGCTGTTGACAGTGCTATTTTTGCCTTCTTATTTCACAATTGGAAGAAAACATTATTTTGAAATATTCTATTTTTTTTCCCTTTTGTTAATAATTTTTTCTTAGCTTACAGACCCTCTCAATTGATTAGCAATTTTACTTTCTGACATTCTATACAAATGAATTGATAACAGGAGTTTCTAAGATTGTGGTTTAAAGATCATTGCAATCCATATGAAGATGAGGTAAATTACCTTGGCAGTTCCAATCGTGTTTGCATTCGTTTTCTCATGTGAAAAACATTCATCAGTTTTCATACATATGAGCCAAATGTGTAGGTCCTCCCTAATGCTCCTGAAGAACTTGTTTGCGAACTTGCTTGGCGGTATGTCTTTTCTTTTTATTATATACCAATGCAAGAAATCTGTTGTGCATGGTTTAATTTATTTTATATTAATGTAATTCTTGATACATTATGGTGTTATATGTGATTTTTTGAGGAAAAGAATGAGTACTTTGTTATCGTTGGAAGAAATTCTAATTAATTAGCCATTACTGTATTCCCTTATGTGTAATTAGAACTGCCACATTATAGTGCAAAATTTTTTGACACCAATGAATTAAGTATTTTCTGTTTTTTTTTATAAGTAATGGAGAATATATTAAAAAGCTGAAAAGATGATCCTTAAAAAGACCGATAGCATTCCATGAGGATTGGGTATTTGCCATTGTATTATTTGGTATTATTAAGCCCTTGGGAGGTGTTTCATGAAGTAAGTCAAAATGCTTTAGCATCCTGATTATAGTGGACTGGGTATGAAAAGGAGTTTGTATGTTTTTTGTACATGCCGTAATTTTGTGTACAATATTGCCAAAAGATTATGAAAAAGATAATCATTGATTTGTGTTCATCAACTGAAACATTCTGGTACATTGCATGAAAATGGCACCTGGAAAGGAATCTTTTGAAATTTTCATCTTCTTTTAATAAACAAGTTACAGAATAGAAAAATAATTAGCAATGGGATATTTGTATTGAAGGTATCCTTTTAAGCGTTTAAGTGGTGCTCTAAATCTTAGAAGATGTTTTTTGCATGATTTCAGTTTGATAACGATGAACTGAGTGATTTTGATGTCTTTTTGAGAAACAACCATCGTCTTACCTTGATGTTTTGGAACCTTCTTGGTCTAAATTGTATATTAGGCGGGCTAGAAGAGACTAGGACTCTAGGAGTGTATCCTGGATTCACTAGATTATATCTACCTTTGTCCTCATTTGGTAGTTTTAGAGTCCTCAAGAGAGTATTCTGTACCAAAATGAAATTTTTGGCTTCATTTTACATTTTAACTAGTTTAATTTTGCATCATTATTTGTTTTTATGTGTTGGTTGTTGGTGTTCCTTAACTAGCACGTATAAGCAACATGTGTGAATATTATTTTATGACTTTTCTCTTGTTAAAATGTGATTCCTCTATATTTATGAGTGGATCTGTTTTATTTGTAACCTTGACTTTCGTGCTTCTGTGTCCTTCATCTTTGTTGAATATTGAGATTGTTTTAAATAGTTTCTCCCTAAAGTTCTTAAAGATGGTTTAGTCATCCAAAAGCAGAGACTTAGGACAGCCTCTATGAGAAATTGTGGGGGGTCCATTTTTGAAGAATCTTGAAGGGCTAAAGGAAGACCAAAATAGGCCTGGATAGAGACCATAAAAAGTGATTAAAAACATTAGTCTGGCAAAGATAGGGTTTTGATAGATGGGTATGATGGAAAAGTATTTGTGTTGCAAATCCCTACTCATAAAAGGGCTTTATTTTTTGTTTAATGTTGGTGATGTTTTTCCTTTAAAATCACTAACCTTATTGCATTCTTATCAATCAGCATTGACATTTCTGTTTGTTTTTTCTGTGGCAGATATATTTTTTTGTTCGAAACAATCACTAAGTCTAAATTTGAGATACCTGCAATTGAGGTAATACACGTATTCAGTGCCTCACTTAACATTTTATAATGGAAAACTTAATTTTTTATTATTTCTGTAGGAACCTGTTCTTGATCGGTTATCTCGGAATGTCTCTTTAGCATTGTCATCCCTACAGTAAGACTCCACCAAGTCAAAAGTTGTTTCATTTTCTCCCAACCAAGAACTCTTTCAGGACATCACACATTTTCTTCATCCATGTTACTGTTTTATATTAGGTTTGCCTTTGGGTTTTTATATTCTCTTGTCAGCTTCTATTGAGAGATTTGTTGATATTAATATGCCTTTTTTTTGTGCATAAAATTATCAAGCTTTGATCAAAGCTGGCCTATACTCGAAGCAACATTTAATTTTAATTTAGCATGCTTGTTTAATCTGCTTTATTGCATCTGATGATCTCAGCAAAATGAAAACAGTACATAGTCTATGGCCAAACCTTACCGACCTTCTTACAGAGTCTGTTGGTGATTGGTACATGCAATAAAAAATTCATTGTCAGAAACCAAACGAATTTGTAAGTAAATCAATCAAGCCTACGGCAGCTGTAAAGTTAGCTGTAAGATTTGGTTGTTGTACTTGGATAAAAAAATGCATTGTGTTTTTCTGTTAGAAGTTCATGATCGAAGAGGTTTTCTTGTGCGTGGAGGGAAATATGGGTGCCATTATTGGGTGGTAAGGTAGTAATGGTCAATACCCCTTCTCCATCTTGCTATAATGCTACAGGTTCAGGCGGTACCAACTACCAAGTCATACTGGCTGGTATGAACCCACCCGCAAGTCCCATGTATCAATTAAGTTAGAGAGCACCGCAAGGAGGTTTTGAACCCTAACCCAAGATGTTTGGGTTTACATTTCATCCCATGGTTCTCCACTTCATACCATAGCGGGAATGTGGATGCTCTGCCATGAAGTGGCCAAAGGTGAAATTCTATAAGAAGGCAATTGGATTATTCATTCAAGAATAATAAACAGCATTGAAGATGAATCACATTTGTACGAATGAGAGCAAATTACCAACTTCAAGGCTGACGGCAACCAGCCATGGATGCTTTTGAGGGACTTCAACGTGGTAATTCAAGGTAAATCAAGCTAACAATTTTCTCCATTTCATTAATGCTTGTAGCCTTTTGAACTCTAGTCTAAAAGCCTGGGATTTACTGGAGGCTTGCTAGAATTGTCAAAAATATAAGGACTTCCGCAACACACCTTAGACACCGTTATTCCCTAAAGTCATCATTTTTCAAGAATCCACCATAGGATCAAAATGCAGTCCTTGTATCATTGGTAACAATCCGCAAAGGACTAGAAAGAAAGGCCATTTCGATTCTAGTAGACCTGGACCGAAGGGCTTGTATGTAAAACAATTAAAAATATGGAACAAAAAGGAATTTGGAAGCGTCCGTAGAAAAATTGAGGACCTCTATGACCTCAAAAATATACAATGCGTAATGGAAAGAAAGAGACATCCCAACCTTCTAAAGCTAGAAAAGGAATTGCAATCCAAGCATGCCTAGACGGCAAGAAATCCTGTGGGCGCAAAATCTCGAGTTAAATGGCTAAGAAAGGAAATAATTCAACGTATTTTGCCCATTAATATTAATCAACAAGGACATAGTCATATGGAACTCAACAATAAGGATATCTACACTGTTTCATTGGCTTATACAATGATGTAGAAAGAGAATTTGCAACATGATGAAGCTAAGTTATGGCTCAAGGTTCGGCATCTTCCTACCCTGCAAAAGGTAAGGTTCTTTGTATAGATATATCTTCAAAATAGTGTGAGTACAAAAGATATTTTAAGATAAAAGGATAGGGATCCAAACTGGATTCTGCATATTCTGCCAAACTCAAGAAGAAACTTGCATGCACATTTTCCATGATAATCAATTTATGAGAGCACTCTGGTTTGCTAGCATCAAAGGTACAATTGAGAAGCTGGGCCTTGCTTTTAACGATAAAGATCTGGTTTACGGATGCCTTTCAGAGAAAAAGAATGAGGAAGGCAAAGAGCCAAAGCAAATGCTTTTGGAATGGGTCGAAAAGAGTTCAGACTATCTCAAACATACGAAACTAGGTAATATTTGAAGGTAAAAATACCATCTGTAGAACTTTAGCAAAATTTTCAAATGGCGGAGTCCCACAACATAGCAATTGCAAAACCTACCATAAAAAAAGAAGCATTTCAAGTCATACACATAAAGCGGTTATGAGTCTGAAAGACTAGTGGATCAAGATTAATATTGATGGAGCAGCAAGAGGCAACCTATGAAAGGCTGCCATTGGAGTTGTTGGTCATGATGCGCTAAGAAAAACAGTGGGAGCTATCGCCAACAATATTGGTAATGCAAGCCAAAGTAGATATTGCAGTACGAAGTGACTCTCAAACACAGGTTCACTTGCTAAGGAAGGGACAGAAACACCATGGCATATTGCAAATATCATGAAAAACCAAGGGATCATCACCAACCTCAACAATATATACATTATCACGTGTTCAAAGAGCCAACAGAGTTGCAGATGCTCTAGCTAAATTAGCACAGGAACACATTTCTTGTTTTTTGGAAAACAGGTTACCTCCTTATTTTGCTAATGTATTGAAAGAAAACTTCCTAATGTCGTGTGGCAACCCGCCCTATAATTTTGTAAGAAGTTCAATCCAATATTTTTTTTTCTACGCAAAAAAAAGGGGGGGCAACAGATCATGCTTTTGGTCATGGCATTGTTAATTGACCTCTTTAATCTTGCAGTAACATAAGAAAAGTTACCAGTCAGCTTCATAAAATAATGCATCGATTGCCTCAGTGTAAAAACATCCTCACTTGAGCTAGTCCTGAGCTCCACGCAGATGGTTCAATCTCATCCATATGATAAGCCTCGAAAATCTTTCATTGTTGGGAAGCCTAAATAAATTGGAAGCACATGATCAATGTAGTGGGAAGCAACAGTTAATCATATAGACAGCAACCTTTACGTGCCTATTTTGAGAAGGAGATGCACATATCTCTCATCTTCCTCCTGTACGTCAGCCAAAAAAAAAGTCCAATATGTCAGTCCGATAATTTTTCATAATATAAAAGGCTTTCTGGTAGAAACTTGAGGTCAAAACTTAATCTACAAATGTAAATTCAACATATCTGACGTGATCATGATGATAGAATTCATATATCAGCTGCTGAAGGATTATACAATCTGTAGTGTAAGGACATCTACATGATATGGACTTCTGGATTGTGGAGGTCCATCAAATGTGATTGTGATCTTTAAAAAAGGCAGGATGAATATTTTGATGAGCACGGAGTGAAGAAGTTCCATGGACCATGCTATTTCAATACCATCAACCATCAAGATACTACTGTCACTCTGATCCATCTTAACCTCTAGCTTATCATATACTCACACAAGAATCCAAGTGAAATCTAAATCACTAGGATTCTGATTTCAGAAAGAGCACATAACAAATGGTTTGACCCAAAGTGCCATACTTTATCTATATCTAAAGATATCAGGACAAGGAAATGCAAGCTTATACTTACCGTCAGAATGGTTCCAGGTGAGTTTTATGTAGCATTAAGATGTATTGTCAATCTCCAACCCATAGAATTCCTCTTTGCCGTGCTTGACATGCTACAAACCCTGATGATGGGAAAAGCAAGCAGAATTGTACTTTGTCTTTTTCCGTAAGAATACCAAGACTTACAAGCCTCCAGCAACACTCATCTCTCTTAGGCCTCGAATAAGCTCAGAAGCCTCGTTGTCAATTTGAATGCCATCCTTCTCCATCATACAAAGAATGTGATGAGCTGGTTTTTGAGAACGGACATGCAACCTAAGAAATGACTTGTACAATGGCAAACTTGCCAGACCCAAACGACGGACAACCTTCAGATAATGCTTTGCATCTTCATATTGCCCTTGCTTCTCCATACCCTCTGCAATTGCCATAATAATAGAAGGTGATGGCCGCCAATCACAATGTTTCAACATAGAAAACCCCTTCTTCATGGCATTGATGGCTTTATCCATGTTTTGGCTTTTCACATATCCCTCCATTAGAATCTCGCATGTCTTGTAATTTGGACAGCCACCTTTCTCCAATGTGCGAAGATGTAACAATTCAGCTTTGTCCACCCATCCGCTCCTCATGTAAGCACCAAGAAGGATGTTGGAAACCCTTATGTCATAGTTCCTGCATTGGGACTCCCATTCTGTAAAAATCCTTTCTGCTTCTTCCATATCACCAACCTTCACCAAACACAATAATATGCACATATAGTTGGCACAAGTTATTCCACCTGGTACTGCTTTACTGGCTTCCCAAACTCGAAGAACTTCATCCTTCTTATTCAAAGAGGCATAGAGCGTAACAAGGAAAGAATAACCAAGGCGATTAAATGTTGATAGCTTCTTTTCAGCAGCTCTAAGAGCTGCAACGGCTTTATCAACAAGGCCTGATTTTCTGTAAATGTTAGCTAACGTAGAGTAAGTGCTCCAACCCACTTTCACATTATTTTCATTCATCATTTCCTTGTAGACCAATTCTGCAGATTTCACCCCTGAAACCTCGCCACATGCATTCATCCAGAGATTATAGGAGAGAACATTTAAAGGTATCTTGTTTTGCTTCATATTTTGGATCTCAGATAATGCTCTATCAAACTGACACGTAGCCATATACAACTTCATCATCTCATTGTAAGGATGAGGATTTACAATGACCCCCAAGCCATGCAGCTTCACCATAAAAGCCTCAGCTTTCTCAGTGGCTCTTTCTTTTACATAAGACTGAAGAAGAGGGAGACACGCAGCTTTCTGGGACACAGTATCTGAAATACTCTCAAAATACTCCTCCGCCTCTACTAAATTATGAACTTTGATGATCAACTCCAATCTGACGGCATGATCGGCTGGAGACATCCATGAACTGTTTTGAGCTTCCATCCATGCCATTATCTGCATTTTAATGGGAAGCTGAATTCATAGCTGGTAGAATTGATTGTGCTACATGACTCAGTGACAGACTGATTAGAACTATTTCTGGTGAAGAATGATCTTAACAACAAAAAATTCTCTCCACATGGTGCTCAATTCTCAAGCCATTATAACAAGGGAACGGGCAGGGAGAATGAAATCCAGATTAGAGAGCCCTATGATTACAACATTTTAACAAATAAAAACTACATCTTAGAATGAATAAGATAATAGTAAGGTACTAACAGGAGTGCTGAGGTTTGTATTTGGTAAAATGACAACCAAGCTCGTATCATGATTTTGATTTCGGTTTCGATTTCCTGTTACTATCACATGGCAAGCAAGAATCTCAAATGGGAGACGAGAAATATTAAATTAATTCCAAACCAAGAAATAAATGCTACTTAAGCAAACATAAATAAATAAATAAAGCAGGTGTGAGTTTGAAAAGGGAGGAAAAACACGGAAAAAAAAATACTAATATCTGTACCAGAGAGAAGCCCAAATTTTTGAATTTATAGAAGGGCAAAAATATTAAGAAAAATACAAGAGTGCTAAATCCAAACTGCAGATTTTTCATCTTCCAACTGCAGACTACCAGTATCAGTTAGGTCAACTCCAACAGGAATTCAATTCCTCAACACAAGAAACTAAAAATTGCTCCCACTATTATGCTTTGTTGCATTTCCTTCCAATCAGAACAAGATAACTTTGGCTTCCAGTTGACCAGCCCACCACAAATACATCCAAAAATTTATTACCTGTTGAGGTATTAGAATAAGTGGTCATGACTTCCACAGGCAAGATTTTCTGCCTATTTCAAGTACCAGAGCATTTGACTTGAAAAAAGAATAAGCATACAATTTCTGCTTGTTATTTTCTATGGGGTCATTCTCAGTTATTTGAATATTAATGTTTCTTTATTCACCAGACGGTATACATTCTAAGGAAGCCATATATTGTCCCTTTTTATTTTTAACAGAATAATCATATGTTATTGAGATGAGGCAAAAAAGTCTCCCAAAGTTTTGAAAAGAGAAATCTGAAAGGATTGGACCATGCCTTAGAAGGATAGATTTCATCGTATAAAAAGGCATATAAAGACTTTGATTTTGATCTCAGTTGATAGCTTATTCAATTAATTTTCCAACAAGTCCAATATCGTGATATTCATCGTTTATTTGAGAAAGTATTGGCAAAAATTCTTTGGTATTGGAAATGGTAAAACAAGGTCTGCCAAAATGGGATGGACCAACACAGTTTTTGGCTAAAACCATCCAATCAACCAAGATGGCATTGATACAATATATGACAGTCATGTAATGGGATAGTTAATGTGTGTCATTTGTCACCTAGGACAGGATTTGTTCTGAAATAATCATTGGGAATGATTGACTGATTTAAACAGGTATACTCAATTGGAGCATACCAGCTATGACCAATCATGGAATCTTCTTCTGCACCTTTGAACAATGCATCCTTGGGCCCCTTAATGTATTCTCAAGGATTACCAAGTCCAAAAATTTCCTTCACATCTCTAATATTATCTTATGGACCAAAATGCCCTTAAAGAAGGGGGACGTTCCCTAGATATCCGACAGACAACACAAAGTTACTCCTTGAAGTTGTCTCACTTTTTCAAGTTGGACCTTCTGATCTCTTGGTACTCCTGAGAATTCCTGTATATATATCATGAATTATCACAATTTGGATCAATCTTCCATTACCATGGGACTAAGTACCAAAATTCTTTCAAATTGGAAGTTCTCTCTCCCTCCTCAAAGAAGCTTACTTTCAAGGATTGAAAGCCAAAGAAAGGAACAATAGCTCCTGGAGAACTTCACACATTTGCCGCGCTTTTAAATTTTATTTATTCACTTGCATTCTGTCTCCTATTCACTACGTTTCATTTTGTTTTGATGTGAATATTTTTATGCCACAACCTACTTTGTCCCAATGGCCCAGTAAACTTCCACTTGAACTCTGTGTAGATGTAAGCCTACATAGAAAGGACAAAGGATCACAACTACAAGCTTAGAGCCCAATCTTAGGGGAGCTACTCTGTAAGTAACAATTTAAGAATGTATAAACAAGTTTCATGCATTTGGGGTAGGTTTACCTTCTTGGTAATTGTAGAAGGAAGTTATGAATTCACATGGCTTTCCTAACATCAAATACCTCATAAAAAAAGCACCAAAATACTTCACAATAGGAGCTATTAGTGTTGTTGCACAGATTACTAGGGGTGGAACAAGAATACAACACACGGACACGGGTAACGATAATGATTAAAAGTTTGATTTCCAAAAAATCTTTCCAAAAGCAAGGGATATATAATTCATGCAAAAATGATATGCCTAACCATTATCAGACACCCGAGTATATCATTGTGTAAAATCTGGGCAGATTCAGTTCTCTGATTTGAACTACCTGCATCTCTTTCCTATGAGATGATTTTTGGTGAACCAAGATCCGGATGTTGGTAGGTAGTCTATTATATGGTGAAAATTTCAAATTGTTGTTCTTTTTTTTTCTTTCTTTGATTTTTGACATGAAAACTCAACCTCTGTCAGAAATTTTCCAAAAAGTTACATTTTTGGGCTTTTATACTCAAAACAATTCAACTACCAAAGGTTAATGTCTCGCTGATGAAAGGAAGAAGGCACCTTATAGTTTCTCCTCCTTAACCGAGCCTCTGGAGTTTTTGGTGCAGCACCATTGAATCGTGTTACTTTTCCTTTTATTATATAGTACACATTCACATTGCTAGTCCAATGGAAGGTAGCAACTCTTGATGACCCTCGGATTGGGTTCTCTATCTCAAACTGACATGGTTACAGATATATATCCCCCAATCATAACCCTTTTCTCAGCCTTTAAGAGTTGCCATTTGAATTCATTTCATTATATATCCTCTCTCTCTCTCCCTCTCCCTCTCCCTCTCCCCCCCCCCCCCCCCAATACACACACACACACACGCGTGTGTATGTGTGTTTGCATATACCAACATGTTTTCTTCAGTCTCAAAGTCTGAAAGAACTTCTTTTTTTTTGGAAAAAAAAAGTCATAAAGAACTTCTTTGACTGCCAAATTGACGTGTATAGTCATCCCAACTAGATTTGATTCCTTATTTCTATTAAAACTTCCTCTATCTTTCTAGAAAGTTTGGCCCAAATATAAGAGTAGAGAAGGCAGTGCAGGTTTTTCTTAGTTTCTACTGTCAAAGATAGCCCTCCAAAGTTGTGTTCAGAAGCATCAATACCACAATCTTTTGTCGTCAAGCCAATGCATAATGCATAGCCACACCATTACAGCTCTTATTGTTCGTAAATAACTAATCACTCTTATATTCGAAATCACTAATCGGCTCCACGACAGGTTTTAACGTTTTTTTTCCCTCTTAACAATGGCATGCAGCAGACCTTAACTGTTCCGTTTAATATCAGGTTTTCAACGACAGCAGAGCTTTGAGCTCCATTCGATATAAGAGGATGTTATTCAGATTATTGCAGAAAATACAAACTATATATAAATCAAAACAATCAAACGGCTTGTTTAGCCAGTCAAGATTATCTTAGAAAAAATTGGAGATAATTGAACTAGTGATATATATAGTTGTCGAACCCGGAATGGTGTATCCTGATTCAATTCTACATCACGGGAGGGTCCAAACTCGGTTGAAAATGGCAGTCAATGCTTAAGTACTGATGATTAAGCAATAAACAAAGCTAATTAACCCAACTCAAAATAATATGTAAAAAATACATATTGCAAAAGTTAGCAGTCAAAGACTCAAAACTGAGAATTGGATCACAAACAAGGAAACAACGCGAATTCCTGAACACTATCAAGAAGAATTCCGACCTCGAGAGCGTGCTTGTAACGCTGAGATCTTCTAAGTTGTTCGGAAATCCGTCGGAGATCGGAGACCTTCGCTTTGTTTCCTTCGCTGACCCATTTCTGAATAACCGTCGTCGCGCTTCGTTTTGGGAAAACAAGTCTAAATATTCTGCTTCTGAGATCGTCGCTGGGAGAGGATGGATACTCAGCGGAAGAAATTGTTCTCGCGGCGCCCGACGATACAGACCTCGAGAAGCTTCTTTGCTCCAAAAGACTCACGGATGGTCGATTAATGCCGCATATTCTGAGGATTTTATGATTTGTTTGGGTTAGAAATCGAAGCAGAAAGTGCGGAGACTAGAACTGAGATGCTTACCGCCTGAAGCTGTCGCGGAGAGAGCGGACGGCCATTTGCCTCACCTTCGTTTGCTCGCCGCTTGGACCCTTCTGTTTCCGGGCACTTTTTCCGAGTATAACCTCAACTTTAGGCACAATTAACGTTTAAGCCCTCGGCCTTTTTTCTTTTTTTTTTTCCTTTTTTTCTTTTTTTTTATACGTATTTATTTTATCTTTCTCCTGATTGCATTCTACGGCGAAAACCTTATAACCTGCAATGAGGCTGTGACTAACCCCTTGCTTTTAAAGATTTAATTAATTCAACTAACCTTCGCATACTATAAATTTATTAAAATGTTTAGGAAAATTTACCCTTACAACCCCTGAAATTTGAGAAAGCTCTACTTACATCCATTGCCGTTTGAAAAAGGACACAAACTCTTCTCCACGTTTGATGCAATATGCAAGTGGCACCTTTGCGGTTAACTAAAACCGCAATATCGTAAAAATTTGATCTAAAATGACCAAAATAACTTTAATTTGGCACATTTCATATCATAGCATTCTTTCTTCCCAATTTTGCTTCCTCTCTTTTCCTAAGAATTACACACATTTAATGCCGTATCAAAAAAAAAATTTAGATATCTTTGGGGCTTAATTGAGGTTATTTTGATTGTTTTAGACCAAATTTAATGGTTTTGAAGTCCTAGTTCGATAGGGGTGCTATTTGCATATTTCTTCAAGTATCATTAAATATAAATGTACTTTTCCCAAATGTCTACACCCAAAATCTCATGAATCCATGCATCTATGCATTGGCTCGTTGTGATTTGTGCATTGAACTTTAAAAATCCATTTTAAGTTGAATGCACAGATCACAAAGGTGCAGTGCACGAGTGAATGGTATTTTAGGTACAAATGATTTCTACCTATCTCAAGGAACCAAACCTCCAATCTGCACACATTTTTTAGTTTTTATAACAAAAAGGAAAAAGAAAGAGTAATGTGAATCCGGTTTGTGAGAAAACCAATGAAAATTAATCATTTGTATGTTTACTTTTTTAGTATTAAGATAAGAGGTGACTTTCCAATTAAGGTCCATCTATTGATTCTATTGAATCCATTCCTTATGTTTTCCTTCTCTCGCGTGCCTTTATGTGTATTGTTTGAAAACATGCATTACAAAATCCAAACATCACAAATAAGTTTCTTACACGTGTCAGCCATTTTGCAGTTTTGTTGCCTATAAATTGAAGTATATTGGAGAAAGATAAGAGTGAAAAGGCTAGGAAATAAAAGGGTGTTTGCGATTTTGCAACAAAGCAATGGACATCGTCTACAACGTATGTTGTGTAGGGGATTCGAATCGGCAATAAAGAGAAAGGACAAAAAGTTTGCTGTATGCAACTGCGAAGGGAAGGAAAATTGGACACCAACTAACCATACTTTACGGTGGATTAGAACGTTAGAAAAGTGTGTGCCACGTCACAATTTAGACAATTGGACGATGCCACATTTATGCTGTGAACGATTAACCCTAGAGCTACATTTAGATAGCTGAAACATTCTAGACTTTGCAAGAAAATAAAATTTCCGGTAAAATCTGTGCATTTGGATAACTGGAAAATGTCGGTCCCATGAAAAACAAAATAAGTCAAACCACTTTCAAAGGCCTTTTTGCTTGGTTTCATTTTCCGACCAAAATGGTTGGGTTTTGCTAGAAAAGAAAACTTGACTTGCGTTCTTACCTAATTGGCCTTTTTTTTTTCTTCAAACCTTCCTTCTTGAGTGTTTTTTACTTGTCATTTATTAAATATTTAAGTAAAAAAAAAACAAAAAAACAAGGAGTGGGGTGTTGTGTGCTCTTCATTTAAAATAAATAAATAAAAGTATAAAATGGGGTGAAGTGTTGCATGTCCTTTATAAAAAAAATCAAGTAAAATAAATAGGGTTGGAGTGTTGCTTGTTCCCTATTTAAAAAAAATAAATAGGGGATTAGGTTGCGCGTCCCTTATAAAAAAACAGGAGAATATATATATATATATATGGGATTAATAATATATTAAAAAGGTTAAGTTTATTTATATAAAGAGTTAGTGTTTATAGTATATTTTTTTTCAATTTTATATGAACAAAATTAAAGAGTAAAATAAGAAAATCTAAAACTTTCTTATTAATTCCGATTAACTAAAGAGCACAATCAGGATTTTCCATCAGATTTTATAAATTTTCTGGATAAGGGGAAGTTAATTTTCATTTTTCGGAATCTCACTTTTTCGCATATCACTTTCTCCAACGTTACCCGGCTATCCAAACTAAGCCCATGTAAATTCACCGTTTGATCCACCGCCTTTCGCTTTTCTCTTGCCAGTTCCTCCCCCCACCATTGCTGAAATTCGAATAAACCCTCCGCTTCTTTGGCAGAACGCAGGCCACGTCAATCTCTTGCCCTTCCTTACGCAACGGGGAGACGGGCAAAATGAAGAGCTTCAACGACAATGATCGCCATCTTCGCAGTTACGGAAAACTGTCAGATGTTTTTCCACAATTTCCCGAGACTTACCCTGCCAAATATCTGTAAAGTTGTTTGGACCACAGATGCGCAGGTTCAGCTGGCGAGGGTTCTCCCCAAGGCCTTCTTTGCAATCTCGCACAGTAAGCAGTTAATTGATCGTTGTTTGATTAAAGTACTTTGAATCGGCCGTTGTTTATTTGTCCATTAATTTAATGAATATCCCATGGTATCATCAGCATTTACTGTCTTCTGCGGATATCGAATCACCTATTGATCATGGCAGACACTCGTTTTTGCGGAGAGCAATGCTATATACGCGAGGTTAGCTCTTTGTTATATTTCTTTGCTTGTTTTAACGATCTACTGTAAACCTATTGGCAATGTGAAAATACGACGAGCACTATAACAGGGAAGATTGTCTTGTATAAATTGTAATCAGAAATTGGATTGAACAATGCTTTTGATGACAAGCCCAAATAGAGTATATCTGCATTTTAATGCGAGAAGGAAGTATTTTAAAGTCTTGTGATTAGAGAAGCAGGCAACCATCAAGGTGTTGGGACTAACCACTGTGAGATCTTACTGCAGAGAATAAACTATTTATTCACACACACACACACTGGCGTGCATACGAACAACACTAATCAAACTAAAAGAGCAATGTAAAGATTCCCCACGGTAAATAAACTACTAAATTGGAAGGAAAATTGTCTAAAAATCACTATCACAATGATGGAAGTAGCAATAAATTAATTAGGATTTTCGTCGTGGTTTGAGCCACTGGCCCATAAAATCATCGGTTGACCTTGATTTTTGAATGATTCTCATCAGCGTGAAGAGGTGGACTTTTTGGATTTAAGAGTGCTGATTTGGTGATTGGGTAATCTGCTTGCCTAATTTGCCGTTGAAGCTCGATGTGACTCTGAAATTTGCTTAGAATTGCTTTAATCGGTTAGGAAAAAGTCTGTTTTGTAGCCTTCTCAGACCTGTTAATCTTATGGCAATCTTTTTTGACATGCTGAATTACTGAGGACAAAATAGATGGATGCTTAAAGATATATAGCTGCTATTCTTTGGCTTTACGGGATTTAAAATAAAGATGTCAATCCAGTTAGTATAATTTATGTGTACACTGACCATTCAAATTGACACTGGTCATTCAACCATAGTTGACGATGCATGCAGCTATCATGGGCATGGGATGCACTAGAATTCTTCATTGTAGTTATGAGAGAAAAATTAACAAGGCTTCTTGGGTCTATGATCCATTCTGTAATTGCCCATCTAAGCAATATGACTTGGTTTAGTTTATTTGTGCTTTTAATCATACCTCCATTTTGGCTTGTTGAGAACTTCCTTCGGAACATGGTTTGATCCAGTACCATTGTTAATAATTGTCTTGCCACTGTAGATTCTATCTTTGTTCAGAAAATAATGTTGCATATTCAATCATCAACTGGTTGCCTTATCATGGTTAGAAACCGTTCTATCAAACTATCGTTGATGAACTTTGCTTGAAGACCCTTAGAGGGTCAAGGATCTTTAATTGGAGAAACGGCACATATTATCACATGCATGATGCTTGAGGGCACTTAGGTATAATATCACTGCCCCAAGAATGTTAGTTGTTGGATTGCCAATAGACATCATATTGAAAATGCAGGCTCCAAAGGATGACCAAAGCGAAATAGGTTTTTATGAAAATGGAGCATAAGGGATTTTTTTTGGTCATTTTCTGTTTTGACATTTCTTTGTCAAAATTATCTATTTTTTTCATTTTTATTTTTCTTTCTGAAATTTGGGCATATGCTGTAAAATTTTGTTCCTTGGCTATCATGGTTCCTATAAAGGTGGATATGGGGGCCAATCTGGTTATCGGGTGAAAGAAAAGGGAAGGTAAGGAAGAGGAGTGAAATAAGAAAGAAGAAAGAAGAAAGAAGAATGAAAAGCAAGAGAAGAGAGATTTTCTTTACATGTTTTATTGTCTTTTTTCCCAGACAACCTTTATGTACCTACATCTTGTTTAAAAACATGTTGCCTATAAGCCATACATAGAGAAATATATGTAATTTTATATTTTCATTTACAAGGAGGCAATGAAGTTTTATGTTATCGATTAAGGAAATTCAGTTTATTATTGGTTTCGCGAAGCACTTGTCTTTTTTTTCCTTCCCATTTGCAATTACTTTTATGGATATTTTCCTGTCAGGCTTTTCTTAAGAGGACTTTTGTTAGGGTATTATGGTATGGAACATGTTTCTAGGCACGGATTGAAAAATTGGATTAGCTTACTGTTTTTTATTTTTTCTCTTGTCAGCTTCAAATTGTTGCAGTTTCGATGTTATTGCAAAACTGGTTGATTTATCAACCACAAGAATACCATTTGTGATCCGATATTTTCATGCTACAGGTTCTTTTTCAACCTTTTTATGCAGTTCTCGATAAAGTTACAATTTTACCCCATATATGGCTTTTTGAATTTTTATTCAGAAGATATCTTTTTGCTTTTTGAATAATTTCTCAGCTTTTCCAGGATCATGCTACTCAATAGGACGAGACTATTATAAAATACTTGGTGTACCTAAGGATGCCAATCAAAGTGAAATCAAGAAGGCCTTCCACGAGGTGAGTCATCCATGCTTGCTTGTCCTTCATTTCCTATTCAGCATCCTTTAATCCTCTAATCCATGGTAATATCTGATGGAACCAGCCTTATTTCTTTCTCTTAGACGTGTAATCAGGCACTTTTTTTTTTTTTGTTTTTAAGCAGTAAACATTTCTTCCACTTCATTACTATTACAAGCCTATGCATTTTATTTATTTATTCATTTTTTTTGAATTTTCTGTATCTAGAGATTAAATTATATGTACTGGTGATAAGGCAGCAAATTGAATAATAAACATGAAAAATAGGGTGTGTATTGTAACAGGATATTAAGCAATAGAAAGAGAGAGTACCTGAAGTGTAAAATGATATTGTCAAGAGAGGAAACATAGTTGATCAAGAAAATAAGATTACCAACAGAAAAGTTTGTGATGAGTGGTATCCCTGAATTCAACACAAGCTCAAACAGGGGATTCGTATATTGAATTGGCTTGATTGGTAGGAATAGCGAGAATAATTTTTTTGGTTGATTGGTAACTGAAGCCCCTCCCCTTCTAAACTCCCTGATGGACCACCTGATACAAGACTAAGTTTAGTCACCCCCACCCTAGCTAAGTGGTTGGCCAGTCCATTTTTGGATCACAGCACATGTGTGAATGAGATGTTTAATCTACTTGCCGATGATTGAGCCAAAAGGACTAAATGAGCATATTTCCAACGAGCATTATGCACAGACATAATCCATGATATAACTGAATAGGTTGCCTTCCACCAACAATTGTTCTATGGCTATAGCATGAGTTTCTTTCAGCCCTTTTATCAATGCCCAAACACAAGTAGAGTTGTACTCCCTAACGGGCCAGAGTACACCTGCTACATATGGCCCTGATGATCTCTAAAGAGTCCTTCCATCCTGACGAGCCAGAATTCACATGATTTTGAGCTGTTAAAATTCAATTTGACTAGACCATCTCTAGGGGGATTCTATGACATTTGCTGCTTGGACTAGGAGATGGATGCCAAAGCTATAATGGGGCTTTTACACTGACAAATTGTCATCATGGCATGACTAAAATCTGGAATTAGAAACATCCAGGAGGCTACTAAGTCACAATTTAGTCAAACAAAGGTTTTGTGTCACCCTACTCCTCCTCAAAGATCTTTTTATTTCTCTTTTTCCAAAAAAACCCTAAGAAAGCCATGGTGGTGTGACTGATACATCAGCTTTACCCCTTTCTCAATTATGGGAAGTGCCACTAGTAGAACAAAGAGCTAAGACCTGATGCCGTAATCCAAGACACTACAATCAGCCATTAAAGCGTGATCATATGATATCTCATGGGCCATGTCATAGTGAGCAAAAAGATTGTCTTTAACTAATATATACCTAAGGGGATAACATCCAATTTTTTCATTTGACTTGTAATTGATTTTCTGTATTGATGTGACACATAATGGGGGTCCAAATGAACCTGCAGGTACATAGAGGGATTTGGGGGATCCACATGTCATGAGGGTTGGAAGCTTGAGCGGGTGAAGCACCTCTAAGAATGGGAAAGGATCAAGGCTCTAAATGAAATCAGGTTAGGTGGGAGCTAGAAAAACCTCATGAAGTAAGAAAAGGAGGTTAGACAACTCATCAAGTTCAGATGAATGAGGTTCCCACCTAAAGTCATGGTGCCAATGTAGACCAGCAGAGGACTACAAGTGGATCTTAGCCGGAAATATCTCCCTGTTTTTGACTAATCTAAAGATATGAGGCAAGTGACTGGCGAGAATGGTAAACCCATGATAGACTGAGCTAGAAACGAGTATGCATATCATTGCCAATGCCAAAACGGATAAGAGTGTAAAAAGCAGGTACCCCTGAAGAGATGGCTTTCCACGGGCTATACAAGCACATTTTGATATTTTAATTGATCTGCAAGTGTATCCTAGAGGACCCATACTTGCTGTGTATCACCTGGAACCATAAGGCCTTTAATGAATTGTCAGAGTCACTTTTCCTGTAATGCTGACTTTGGAGCCATAGTGTTGCTCAGTTTCAAATTAACTTGTGATTTCCCTCTACTGGCACATCCTTGCTTCACCAAATGATCCTTCTTAAAACCCTTTCTTTCCCAAAGGAAATCTTACTGCAATTTCTTTAGTAATCAAATCATTCTGGCCATGGCTCTAAAGAGGGAGAAATAATAAATGGGAAGATTAGTTAGCAAGGATTAGATAACAGTGATAAGCATTCCAAATGGTAGAAAGTTCCATTTACAAGTAGCTAGACACCTTTCCACATTCTCTATGACTGGACTTCAAAAGGTTAGAGACTTGGGTTTAGCTTCTGGAGGTAAAACTAAATAGCATTGGGAAAGCCAAGGACTATGCCAATATGACAAAGTCAGTTCACATCTAAGAATAGGTATGTGACTCATATAACTAGAAGATGTTGATTTATATTTTCCAGTAATCATCTAATTGTACTTATTTTCATGTGTGCTTTCCTTATACGTATCAATCATGACAACATCTTTCTGTTGCAGCACTTGGGTTGCTTCTGTGGCTCATTTCAAATTTCTTTGTCAGCCACTTCGTATTATTCAACTTGCGCTATCTTGCAGCTTCTTGCTTGAACTGCTATAAGTTGTTTACATTCCAAAACCATATCAACAAACTTCCCTTTAATTTGCCTTTTGAAACAGTATTTACAATTTTGGTGGGCAAAATTTTGCTGTTTTCCCTTGGCTTCATGTACTCTGGGGAAAATAATTTTATCGTTGAAGTTCACCGTTAAAGTTCTTTCCTGCTGTTTAAATTTTGTACATTTTGCAAAGTTTCACTTGATGTCATTGAAATTTTGATTGCATGAGGGATTTTACTGAGATTTTCCCAACCTTTTTTCCCTACATTTTTGAACTATAAAATCTGAAAGACTTTTTTTTTTTCAAATCATAAAAACTTAGAAAATGCTCAGTTATGAGTGTTCAATGAATTTATAACATTCATATGCCCTTTTGTTGAAAAATTGAAGCATCTCATTAACTTGGTTTGAGATAAATGTGGTTAGCTGGTTTTATGGAGTTTTTCTATTATTATTTTCATTTTGTATCTCTTTGATTTAAGGTAATAATATTCTGCGATTATAGCTTAGACATGTGACACATGCATCCATTTAGTCAAAATTTTGTATAATTCCTTTTAATTTTCTTTTATTTATACCTTTATAAAATTTCATGCTATCATTTAATCATTTAGGAATTATTTCTTTATGTTTCTTTCACATGGTATATAGTCATACTGGCTGGCATATTTATAAGTCACTACATATGGATATTTCTTTTTGTCTTTGGGGGTCTATGTGTATTTTACTCTAATTTAAACATCCTAAAAGTTTTACCTGGAAATTCAAGAAATTGACATAATTGGTTAAAAATGTCTATACACTAGTGGAATTTTGGTAAAAAATTGTCTTTATGTAGAGATTTTATCAAGTCTCTAGAGAACTTGAAATTTAAAACATTACTTTGAACTACTTGTAGGCTATATTGGACAATGGACACGGTCATTTGCATTTCCTAACATTATTATTTTTTTAATTAGTTCCACATATCCATTTCAACATCCTCATTTTAATTTTCTCATCCTAAGAATTAGCCTTATAAGTTGCTCATTTTTGCTTTGTACATTGTAGCTTGTCTAATGTATGCTTTATTGAATCTACTTTCTTGAGTAGAATATGTCGATTATACTTGAGAAGCATTTACACAATCCATTATAGAATTTGCCTTCTTGAGGAGAACATGTCAATTAGATGATACGCTAGAAGCACCTATGCTCCGTTCAACTTTAATTTTGTGTGCAATTTCCTCCTTAATGTGTTGATTAGGAATTTTTGATTCAATATTAGTGTTTGCTTTAAGGTCTATATTATCTTATTAGCGTTTCATTCCCCTTGCTTTTTGTACGAAGTTGCACCCTATGTGTTTGGTCTTAAATCAACTTTCACTGTAACCTTTCAATTTCCATATTCCAATAGAAGAAAAAGAATAGTTTTGAATATCTCTCTTTGGGTCCTTTGTTGTCAAGAGCAAGGTTGGAAATTTAGGATTTCGCCGAAATTTCCATGGCATGTGCAACAAAATTTCTGGGGCATGCTAGCAGAGAATTCTAGTGAAAATGAATTTCCCGTAATTTCCACATCTTGGGGAAATTTTGCTAGATTCGTTGGCATGCTGCCAGGTTTCACCGGCATGCTGCCATATTTCGTGGCATGCCAGGGGAAAAAGCAAAAAATGGTCTGTACCCCCCAATTTTGTGCTGCCAGACAAAAAAAAAAAAGACGAAAATTTTGGCATGCCGTCGAAATTGTAAACCATGGTCAAGAGTGATTATTGTTTCTTTGTCTCCTTATATTTAGCGCACTCAATGTTGACAAGATGTTGATGTTGTTAACATATAACAATATCCCTTTACATGTCATGAGACAAAGGAAAAAGAAAATTACGTAGTTCATTTTACATCAATGAAGTGCTATATGCTAAATTATTTGGAACAGTATCAGAAATCATGTTCAACCTAAAACCATTCTTCAGTTAGGCGATGTTCTTAAAAGTTTTGTTGGCTGACTATATCCAGGGTTGTTTCGGCCATCATTTAGCTTTTTTGATACTTTAAGTTGCACCCTTTGCACCTTGTCCTAGGTATTGCAAACAATCTCTCATACTTTTTTTTTTTTTGATAGGTAATGAGGCTATATTCTTATATTAGTGAATAAATACTGTTTTATAGGTACACAAATAGTATACCTATAACACAATCCTTTACAAGCACAGTTATCCCCCTCATATGGCCCTTATACATAAGAAGAATCCCACCCCCCTATACTCAGCATCAGACCATCTTAATTCTGCATGAATAGGCTCCTCCTTAACCTGGAAATATGTGGCCAGTAAGTAGATCCTGCAACTGAATATCTATTATCAAGTTGTGTGCTGCTAACCAGTTATACATCATCGTCAATACTTTCCTCTCTAGATATTCCAGTCCCCTCTCTATATTCCTAAATATTCTGTTGTTTCTTTCTCCCCAAATTACCCAAACAATGGCAACTGGTGTTATATTCCACAGCAAACTCCTTGGCGATTTCCCTTTCCGCACTCCCCACGCCTGAATCACCTTACCAAAATTTTCTTCTTGAACCCAAGGCATTTCAAACCTTCCAATTAACCTATTCCAAAGGGTGCTGGCCACTTTACAATGGACAAGCAAGTGCTCTACCGATTCTTCCTTTTCCTTGCACATCACACGTCTGTTAGGAATCTGCCATCCCCTGTTCTTTAGGTGGTTTACAGTTAGTATCTTATCTAAATATGCTGCCCAAGTGAAAAAATCAACCTTACTTGGTATATGTTTTGCTCAAATCAGGTTGAATTCATGCATTCTTGAACCTGTAGAATTCAGGTTTACAAAGGCTTCCTTCACCGAGAATAGTCCAGACTTTCCTTTTATCCAACTTCTCCTATCCACCTCTTGTGACAGCTGAGTACTGTATACCTCCTGCAGCAACTCTTCATACCTACTCAACTCCCAATCACACAAATTCCTTCTCATTGTAATGTTCCACACCTTTCCAGCATTAGTTACTTCCAAGTAATCACTGACTGAGGCATCTTTATCCCTACATATGTTGTATAAACTGTAGTACTTGTCCTTTAGGCACTCCTCGCCGCACCATATGTCATGCCAACACTTGACTCTATCTCCATTACCAACTAAATATCTGCAATCCTTAGCCACCGAACCGACTAGTTTTGCTATAGGTTTCCATAGACTCACCCCAAGAGCAGCCTTAGATTCACATGGGAACCATCCACCAAAAGTTGATCCATATTTTTGATGAATCACCTTCCTCCATAAATTATCTATCTCAATACCGTATCTCCAAACCCATTTCTGAAGTACAGCCTTGTTGAATACCTTTAAAGACCTTAGTCCAAGTCCCCCCTTCCTCCTTTAACTTACACACACTTTTCCAGCTTACTAAGTGAAATTTAGCTTCACCTCCCGGTCCCTCCCATAGAAAATTCCTTTGTATTTGTTCCAGTCTCATAGCAACAGATATGGGAATTTTTAGAACAGTCATATAGAAGGTTGGTAAGCTCGCCAACACACTCTTCACTAGTGTCAACTTTCCCCCTTTAGATAAAGTACAACTCTTCCAAGAGGCTAGCTTTTTCTCCATTCTTTCTACAACCGGGCTCCAAACTGAGGCCTTTTTGTATCTAGCTCCTAGAGGAATCCCAAGATATGTCATTGGCAACTTGTTCACCTTGCATCCTAGGATCTCTCATACTTATCAAGATTCAAGTAACTGTCGCCAATAAAAGCTACCCAGAGAATGTTGCTTCTTTTTTTTTTTTTCTGAATTTTTATTCTAAACCTCGTTTAATTGGCATAAAAGCCATACTTCTGATTTCCTATAAGCCTGAGTGGGAATGCACTGAACACATAGCACTCTAAATGTGCCTCTCCACTTCAATGATCCAGCTGTGTCTTTTGTGCAACATCCTGCTTATATATCAGTTATAGGAAAAAATGGGAGGTCCTCAATATCCTCATTTTTTTTTTAATTTTTATGTATGATGATTTACACAAGATAACCAAAGTGCTTACTTTTAGGTATCTCTTGATTCTTATACACAAAGGAACATGACTATATCCGAGGAAAAGTGCTCCTCCTTGCAGAATATTTTGGAGGCAATAATGATTTGATTCATCTCTCGGGCAACTAAATCCCATATTTAAAGGACTAATCTGTATTTTCCTCATTCCTAAGAAGGAAGGCGCGGCATCATTGAGAGATTATCGGCCCATTAGTTTGGTGTGGAGTTTCTATAAAATAATTTCTAAAGTTCTAGCTAAAAGATTGAGGGAGGTGCTTCCGGATGTTATATCATCCTATCAAAATGCATTTATGGAGGGGAGGCAAATTTTGGATGGTGTCTTGATTGTTAGTGAATGCGTGGATTCCATTCAAAGAGTGGGTGTTGATGGGATACTGTGCAAGTTGGATATTGAGAAGGCATATGATCATGTGAATTGGAATTTTTTATGGTATATTCTGAGGAGGATGGGATTTGGAGCCAAATGGAGATCTTGGATGGAAGCGTGTGTCTCTTCAGCATCTTTCTCTGTTTTGGTTAATGCAGTGGCGGCTGGTTTCTTTCGGTCATCTCGGGGCTTGAGACAAGGGGATCCCCTTTCCCCCTTATTTTTCTTGTTGGTTATGGAGGCTCTAAGTCGTATGGTGGCAAGGGCGGAAAATTTGGGGCTTATTGAAGGGAAGTTGGGAGGAGGCTCTTTATCTATTTCTCATTTACTTTTTGCGGATGATGCTATGCTTTTTTGCAAGGCGCAAGCCTCCCAAGTTCTTGTGGTAAGATCAATCTTGACTTGCTTTGAAGCTCTTTCGGGCTTGAGAGTTAATTTACAGAAAATCGAGCTTTTTGATGTTGGAGGAAGTGGAAATTCTTCCCTTTTCTGTGATCTGAGATCTTTTGGGGTCCTTTCCTACTTCTTCTCTCGGAATTCCTATTGGGGCGTCTTTTAAATCTAAATCAATTTGGGAACCAACTTTATTGAGGTTGAAAAAGAAGTTGTCGGCTTGGAAAGGGAGTCTTTTATCTAAAGGTGGTAAGATGGTCTTGATCAAGAGTTCTTTGTCTAACCACCTAACTTATATGCTCTCTGTTTTATTAGCCCTGAAATCAGTGTTAGAGGCAATTGAGAAGTTATAGAAGAATTTCTTATGGGCAGGAGGGGAGGAGTCCGATAAATATCATTTGGTTTCTTGGAAGGAGGTTTGTAACCCAAAGGATGAAGGTGGCTTAGGAATAAGGAATTTGCGGATCTTCAATAGAGCCCTTTTGGCGAAGTGGTGTTGGAGATTTGGCCAGGAGGTAAATAGTCTTTGGAGGAAATTAATTGTTGTTAAGTATGGCTATGATGAGACAAGGTGGCTCCCAGATTAGGTGAATGGGAGAATTGGTTGCAGCTTATGGAGGCCCATATGCAGATTGTCTCCCCTGGTTGAGGCAGGAGTGAAGTTTCAGGGGGGGAGGGGAGATAGGGTTAAGTTTTGGTTGGATCCTTGGTGTTCTGGTGGAGCTCTTAAGGATCAATATCCTACGCTTTATAGTATATCCACAGCCCCACATGCCTTTGTTGCAGACCTGTTTTTCCAAGGAGTGGGAGGCACACAATGGAACTTACAGTTCAGAAGATGTATGTTTGATTGGGAGTTGGAAGGATTGTCCTAGTTTCTGGAGTGCATCAATAGGAAGGATTTTGATTCTCATCAGGACTTCATGAGCTGGTCAAGGAGCAGTGATGGGGTTTTCTTAGTGAAGAGCCTCTATGGGTATATTAGCAAGTGGAATCTCAATTTCAAGGTCCATAAACTGTTATGGCAACCCTTACTCCCATCAAAGGTAGGTTTCTTTTTGTGGACAGCGGTGTTGGAGAAAATCTTGACTTTGGATAATTTGATGAAGAGAGGATGGCAGCTTCCTAATAGATATTGTCTTTGCAAAGCTGATGCGGAGTCAGTCAATCACCTCCTCATTCATTGTCCAGTCACAAGTGGAATTTGGAATGAATTCTTAGCCAGATTTGGTGTAGCTTGGGTCCAGCCTAAAGACGTTTCTAAACTTCTTTTATGTTGGAAGATCTCAAAAGGAGACTCTCCTTTCAAGGTCTTTTGGAGGTTAACACCGAGGGCAGTGATGTGGGCAGTTTGGAAGGCATGGAATAACAGGATCTTTGAGAGTAAGGAAAGATCTCGGGATGCTCTTTTCAAATACTCACTTAGTTTTATCTTATATTGGGCGTCTGCCGTGAAATCTTGTAAGGGATTGAAATGTCATGATGTATTAATGTGTGAGGATTTCAATGACTTGTAGAGGATGGGGAGGGGATGAGGGTTATGTACACCTTTGGTGTACAGCAATGTATTCTGATTTCAGCTTCTTTTTAATATAATTTTTCATTACCGATAAAAAAAAAGCATTTGTGTCTTATGGGATCCATTGTGAGGAGACCTACTGCATCCCTATGGAAACCACCACTTATATAATAAAGCTTAACTTTGACGCATGTTCCTCGTGAGACCTAGGAAGAATGGGCATAGGAGGTGTATTCAGGAATATAGACAGGGATTCTATTCATATTTTCTTGGGCCCTATGGGTTTGGTAACTGAATCATGCAGAATTAATGGCGTGTTTAACAGGTATTATTAATGGCAAACAGAGGTTTCAGAAATATCCAGTGGAAGGCGATTGAGCCGCTATCATAAAATGGATGACAGCCGATGACAGCTGTTCTTGGAGGCTTCAGCACGAGGTCAGACATGCTAAATCATTGGCACTAGAATTGAATGCCTTGTTTCAAGGTAGTGCCGATATCATCAGCTAATGAGGTGGCTGATGGGCTGCTAAAAGGAAGTGCTGTCAGGGATGAGATGTTCACAGGTTGTGAACTTGTGGTAGTCGTTATTGCAAGAGGTTGGGTACAGGAGGAAGTGCTATCAGGGATAGGGTCAATGCAAGAGGTTGGGTACAGGAGGAACCAGTGTCTTTATTGCATTATTGTAGGTGTCTGCTACTGGGTTTTTACCAGTTCTTGTACTTCTCGGTTTTACCCCAAAGACAAGCTTTTATTTTTCATCGAAAATTTTTTTTTGAAATACATAGTGCTGCAATTATGGATAAATCATCAATACTAATTAGCTAATATTGCCCTTAGTGCTCTCAATGGTGGTTGTAAAGGCAACTATACTTCCTTTTTTTTTTTTTTTTCTCTTTTTTGAGAACCTAGGTGATGCTCATATTTGTGTGGTTTCTCATCAGAGTAACCCTTAGCCTAATTAATTATATAATTTTGAAACTTCCTATCTTAGTTATTAAACTCAAGATATAAGTTGTAACCTATTAAGTTACTAATAAAAAATTATTTTACTAATTTTAACTTAATAAGAAAATATATTGCTAATTTTGACTTTATTCTAACTAATAGAAGTTAACTTGACCATTTTTTTTTACTTGTAAAGACATATTAAAGCTTCATTCATAGCCCATGCATTTATTATGTTATTGATCATTGTATTACGTTATGCCAGTACAGAGCATGTCATATTGATTATTTTTTGAAGAAAATTTTGCATAGTTTTGTATTCAACATGCTGTATTATGCTTAAGAATCAATAAAATGAATAGCTCCAGAACTTTTAATCTAGGTGACCGCTTAATCAGCTAGGCATTTGGGTAGGCTAGAGGCAGGTCATACCTAGCTTAGCTTTGGCATTTTAATAACCTTGATTTAACTTGACTCTCGTCTTGAGAATTATAATCATTCATAAATTCCCATTTTACAGTGATTTAACATTTCTTATAGTTATCTGCTTGTTATAGAAGAAATAAGTGGGTTAGTCTTGTCAAAACTCACTTGTTTAAACATCAAAACCGAAAAAGAGGCCCCTGTAAAATCAGCTATTGATTTGAAGAAGTATGTCCATGGTATAAAGAAATCCAAATTTCAAACATCACTGTCGTCTTCTTCATTTAAAACTAGGAAAATCTGTTTTTAGTGATGGGCCTCTCATAAATACTGGAATTTATGGGCACTCTTTAAGAGTTGTCTCTCAGGATTCGAAGGCAATTTCAGATCTTTATTGTCTTCCCTTTCTCATCAGCCTTGGAAATATTGTCAGAAGTTGGGAGAGTGGTGTACGCTTTTCCTAGGTCATATTTTTCCATTTTCAGAAATTTTACTCAGAAACTTATATGAGAGAAATGGGAGACCAATTCCTATAAATTGAAAAAACTGAACTATTATATTACATTTTCAGTGATATAGCTTGTGCGCAGCAGCCAGCAGGTACCCAAAATGGAGGGCATGTGGATCATTTGGGAGAATCCTTTAGAAGTTCTTTATGAGTTGGCGGGCAATAGTCATGTTGATCATTTGTGAGAATCCTTTAGAAGTTCTATATAAGCGAGTCTTATTCTTTATTCTTCTTCAATGATTTTGAATATGACTCTTGAGTTTTTCTCTTTTACCAAGAGAAAAAAGGGAATCTAGAACTTCATATATAGTAATTTAAAATTGCTAAATTCAATTTTTTACTTGCTTGTGCATGTGCAATGAGAAATTCCATGATGAGTTGGGCTTGTTACACCTTTATGGAAAACTGTTTTCACTCTTTCTGTCTTTTATGTTAATAATCTTTTTTTATTCTTAAGTTTCTAGTTTCTAATATTCTACAGCTTGCCAAGAAATACCATCCAGATGCGAATAAGAATCCTGCAGCTAAGAGGAAATTTCAGGAGATAAGGGATGCCTACGAGGTTTGTGCATCTTGTGGCTTCTTATCTATTTCATGCATGATTTATTTTTCACTTAAATTCTTGTTTAAGCTTTAAATCCTTTGTTTACCAAGAATGATGGTTCTTTGACTAAGGAGAAACTTTCATCTATAATTTTATCTCGGTTTGATAATCCATTGCATTCCTGTATTGTATAAGGTAAATTCCAGACCCTGAGAGATTCCGAGAAGAGAACACAGTATGATAGGGTAACAATTCTAAATCTTACCATACTCTTCAAAACTTTCATGTATTTATCTGCCTTTCTGGGTTATCAGGTTTTGTTGTTTTCTGCCTATGCGATAGTTAAATGTTATTCTTTTTTTTAACGGTCTTGTATATTTCTAAATCTCAGAGACATTTTTTTCTGAAAAAGATATACTTTTACCGACCGCATTGTTCTCTTTATTTTACATATGATGAAGGAACGAACCAGAGGTTTTGAGAAGCGAGAATATGCTGCGAAAGATGCAGAAGGATTTGATTATGTGCATCGAGTTCATTTCTCTGATTCATTCCATAAAATATTCTCTGAGGTATTTCATGGTCATCTTGATTTTAGTTTTCCATGTTAATATTACTTCCCACGTTCATAATGTTTTTGTTAGATACATACATTGCATTTTAATAAGGTCTGTGGGTGCTCTGCAGATCTTTGAGGATTGGGAAGAAAGTTCTGCAACTGATATACAGGTGAACTTACTTTAATGCTATTTTTCAATGTTGCAACAACAGTCATTTTTATTTATTTACATCAATTTTCATAGGTGGATTTGTCTCTCTCTTTCTTGGAAGCTGCTAGAGGCTGCTCCAAACATATGTCATTTGATGCATATGTTCCTTGTGATTCCTGCTGTGAGTAAAAAAATCATATTTTGGGGTTCTTGCTCCGGTGGTACCTTCTAGTCAACATATATATATATCCTTGGATTGGATGGTGATAGTTGATATTTTATAGCTTGTTTCCTTTTCAGCTCTCTCTCCTTTTATTTTTATTTTTATTTTTTGTGTTAGAGTAGGGTCTAACACTTGGTGTGATGGTAAAATCCTAGGGCTGCAAGTGTGAAAGCATAGGTCTTGAGTCCGAGTTCAATTGCTTTGCATAAAAATGCCATTTGGGCGTATCTGTTGCCAGTCTACCCCTTTTGACTCTTGTACTGTATGTTGCATTTAATTCTATGTATAACGACTGGAAATTGTTTTATCTTGACATTTTTCTTCTTAGTCCATGTAGTCAAGATTGTTATGCCAACATTGGTTGCTTGCCTGATAGGTATTTTAATTAGGATTTCCAAAACCTTATTGTAAATTTTTGAGGATATGTAATCATGGAATTGTCTCATTTTGGATAACTAGTTACATCGTGTTTGTATTATCTTCTAATTTCCTATGGGGTTGTTACCTTTTTCTTTGGGATTGATTATATTCATGTTCCTTGTTTTTCATGTGATTCAGATAGGTATGGTCTTCCAGTTGATGCCAATAAAAGTGCTGTTATCTTTTTCTTTGGGATTCATAATAGTTGTGTTCCTTGTTTTTCCTGTGATCCAGATGGTTATGGTCATCCAGTTGATGCGAAGACAAAAGTTTGTCCATCTTGTCAAGGCTTTGGAAGAGTAAGTGCTGAGAATCTGAGATGTTTATTAAGAAGCTGAGGTCAGCGACTAGATAAATGAATCGTTTTATAAGAGTTCATTTTATGAGGAAAAGCTTCATTCATCGATCATTATGAATAAGTTATTGCTTCATTTACCTTTATGTTTTCCCTCTTAATTACCTGAATTTTCGTTCAGGTTACAATTCCTCCGTTCACTTCAACTTGCAATACTTGTAAAGGAAGGGGTCAGATTATAAAGGTCTGGTACTAACATGAGTCACTTGTACTTGATTTCTTGATCTCAAGAACATCTGCAATGATTTTATGTCTGGTACAGGAATTTTGTGCATCATGTGGAGGATCAGGGGTGGTTAAAGGTGTGAAGGAGGTCAATATTACAATCCCAGCAGGTTGGATTGAACTGAATACTTCTTGTATGAAATGGGTACTGGAGGTTTTGATTTGATATATATGACTGTGAAAGGTTCCAGTGATTCTAAAAGTGATGCATTTTAGAGATTGTAATTTCATCTTGTATTATTTTTTGTATGAATAATGAGACTTTGAGTAAAAAATTGGGGATTTGAAGTATAAGTTCCTCAGGTTGAGTCGCCTAAAAGACAGAAAATTGTGATGAATGGTATTTTCATTGACTTGTTACTTCACCATTGTCATCTTCTTTATCATCAGCCTTTTCCCTGTTAGTGGTCTTCTTGTACAAATAATGAAATTGTGAATTTTTTTCAAATGGCATCAATTGCTATATGCTTTGGTTGTTTGGAACTCTACTGTTTGAGCATGCATTACCTATTTTTAAATAACATGAAAGCTATTGGGTTTCATCAAATTTCTTCTTAACAAAATGGATCCAGCATGTTGATTCATGATCTGAAGTTTCTAGATGAGCCATGTGAATGCTTATAACAGTTATGGTTGTGCAAGATGATGTTAATATTTAATCTAATTTTCATTTATTTTTATTGTAATTTTCATGGTTAGGTGTGGATTCTGGAGATACAATCCGGGTACCAAAAGCTGGCAATAGTGGGAGGCAGGGAGTTCAACCTGGTAATCTGTATATGAAAATAAAGGTACAACTTCAATTTAATCTTACTTAGACGTAATACATGCAGACTGCAAGTCTGATTTACCCAAGTCAAGAAGTGGCATAATAACATGGTTATCCTGTTCTGCCAAATATACTCCTCATGAAATGAAAGTTTCAGGCCGATGTCTTACTCGTTTGATTTGTTTCAATTCTCTTTTCTGTTTTGTGAAAAAGCTGAAAAATTTAATGCTTTATGAGGATGGAGTCCTAAATTGTCTAATATGGGGTGATGTGGATAGATGCATTTTAATGTGTTCAATGTAGGTTTTTTTTGTCATTTGCTTTCATAGGTTGACCCTGTATCTCCACTGTGCTCCAATCTGCTGAGCTCCAGTCTGCATGCATCCTTGCATGCATGAGTTACCTAGTGGCATGACTCAAAACATTTTTTGTGTTCGTGCATGTGGCTTCCATCATCGAGTAGACTATTAGATCTGAACCAACATTGATACCAATTATAAAGACCCAGGGGACAGTTTCCCGTATTCTGTTCTAAAATCCATGGGAGATATTAAGAGCCACACTAGAAAGGTTGCATTTACAAAAGTTCTGAGCCATGCCATGTCATAAGTTGTGCCACATAATGAGGCGTACCATTTAGTAAGCAGTGCATGCAAGTAAGCGTTGGATGAGATTGTGATGGACGGGAGCATGGTGTATAGGAGTTGAGCATAGCAGAGAATCTTACATCGGATACAGATGAAATGTCCAAACTGTATATAAGAGAACAGTGAAGCTCTTCCTATTGCCCATGGGTTTTAGGACAGAAAAGGGAGATCACCACTGTGGGTCATTAGAGTTAAGTTCCTTCAAGTAAGTTGAAATAAAGTACTGATTGGTATTATTATTATAAGTAGGAAATTCTGATAAATGTGTACAAAAGTGTTGGAAATTCCTCCTATGAAGGGTTTTCTCTCCTGTAACTTTTAGCAGAGGCCTTCCATGATTAATTTTAAGCTTAAACTGGTGAACTAGATAGCCTATATTGCTCTTTATTGCATTGCTAGTTTTGATTTTTGCCTTTAGCTGAATAGTGGTTAACTTCTATCAAAAAGAATCTGGATGCGAGAGAGGTTCTGGATATTCATAATCTGATTGAAGATGTGGTCCTTGGCAGATTAATATTGTTGATCTAACCAATTAGGATAAAGCTTTTTGTTGTTGTTGTATAATGGATTTATTTTCCTTATATCCCTCTCTCGCGTTTGGTATCCATCCCATTCATTTCTTGAGTTTGAGATGTGTTATGTTTACATGTTTGATAAGCTATACTCTTGCTATTAGTAAACTTTATTGGCATTGATGCTCTGTAACAATCCGGAGTGTTTAAATCCCTTTTATGAAATATTGTCGTTATTTTTCACAATTTGAAATGCACCTCATTTTTTAATAGTGATGGGAAATGATAGACTTGAAATTAAAAATCTTATGTGCCTAAAGGCCTTATGCATAAAAGTACCAATTTTTCTTTTTAATTTTCAAGGCGGGTGGTGTTTGCAATGGAGGGGTCCTATTCTATTATACTCTATCCTACTTTTCTTTGTTAACATTAGTAAATCTTGCAATGCAGGTTGATGAAGATCGTATTTTTGCACGAGATGGTGTTGATATATATGTGGACTGTCATATTAGTTTCACACAAGTGAGAAATCCTTTGCTTCACGGGAAATTAAGACCTTTCTCAGCAGTTTTTTACTGGTCATTTGGCCTTTGACTTTATCTCGGTCTTGGGAATATGTTGTTTTCTTTTTAAACTAAGCTAGATTGCCATTGATGTTAACAATTAAGTTTGAAGTCTGGATCTGAATTAGAGAATTTGCCAGCTTCTTCTTGAATGCAACTGCTGATCAGGCCATGGCAATTTTCTTATAGATGTTAACTTCTTTTTTCTGCACTTAAAAGGTTAACACTTGTGTTCATGCTTCATGACATCCCATAAACTCATGGCTTTAGTCATTTCTTATTTCTTTGTTTCTGGTAGTAAAGGCAGGTCATTGTGTTGCTTTCTTGCTTTATGGTTGATTGTATTATTTGCTCATCACTTTCCTAAAATTTCATTGTATGACAAATTTTGTCAGCTTTTTGTGCCTCCTTATTGTAGTCAATATTCATGAAGCATCTGACATTTTTCCAATTTTTAGTTCAAATTTTAATTTTTCTCCACTTCCAAACCTAGATTGGTTATGATACGGTCACCTAGCTTTTCCTACCTTTTGCATTTTTCTGTTTTTTCTTTTTGAGCAAGGTTCCTATTTGTATCATTGCTTTACATGTTTACTCTAACCTTACATCTCTAGATTGATATTCACCATAGTAATTCTTCTGCATTTGTGAATCTATTGAATTTACATGACCATCATGTACCTTGCAAAAAATCTTAGCCCCATAGATCTTATGAATATAAACACAGAATAATCCTATGGTGTCGCATTATTACGTGCTAATACTATGGTCCTTGATTAGTATTGGTCAACTCGTGAAAAGCATATGGTTCCTTATCCTCCATGGCTCTCATAATGTCTGGCTTTTCGGTTTACTCACTACCAAGCCATTTCTGGGGCTTGTTCACCTAGTTTCCAATTGCTATGGTCCACCCAGTTTTCATTTTACAACCACATTTCTCCATGGATAGTTGATCTTCCTGTACAGACCTTATTATGACGATGGAATTGTGTTTTTGGTGTGACTTCTCTGCATGCTAATTCTGCAACACTGGTTTTAGTAGTCAGTTTCTCGAAGAAGGATTTCATTGAATTGTTGTAGCTTGTACTCTGCGCTTGCTGCACAATATCCTGCTCTTTTTGTAGACACACTGTCAAGCAGTTCTGGAAGTTATTATTGAAGGATATGGGTTTCTATCTCGTCCTTCCATCTTGCTCTTTAACCATGCTCCATGTGCAGTCTGGCCTGCCTACAATTTCTTCAAATATATATCATGGTTTAAAAAATGTTCAAAAATTGGAAGGAAGATAAAGTAAATATTTATATGGCACTTCTTGGAAGCTAGTGTTTGTCTGTCTGTTTGTTTTCTTAAGTAAAACGAAAAATGTATTTCAAATGAGGAATTGGGGATTTCATCTTCAGAATTACATCTGGAGATCACTTTGGCTAATAGTTACTTTGCAGTCTTATCTGCACTTTTAGTGAGTGCTATATACTAAAATTTTTCCCTTTACTTAAATCTCCAGTATGCTTGGTGGCATTAGCAGATTTATTGGGTGAGTTTAAGGTGGGGGGGACGCCGGAGTTCCACCCTTGATAGAGAGATTTTTGGCATTTCCAAATGAGAGATGTCTCTTTCAGATGAACTATTTTTCCTTACTGGATCCAATCATCTCACACTCCAATTACCCCTGACACTTGATAATGTCGGCTTTCCATCAAATACATCTCTCTCTACTTGTATTCTTTTTTCTATGTGTGCCCTTGTACATTTCAAGTTCCATTGATCTTATTTTATGAGATTTATTGTATAAGAATGCAAATTTAGTTTCTTTTTTATGCCCATCCAGATGTAATAGTCTCTGTTCATAAACTAATTGCTTCTGAATTTAGCATGCAACACTATTAATGCATTGTGATTACATTCTTACAGGCTATTCTTGGTGGGAGGGTTGATGTGCCAACCTTGTTGGGGAAGATGCAGATAGAAGTATAATATTTGTGCTTTAATTTTATTTAATTCCTTCGATCACTTTAAAGGATTAAAAAAAAAATACTTGATCCAATTTTATTTTACATTATGATTCGTTCTTTGTCGTTTTTCTCTTCAGGGCTTCACATTTTTCACCTGATTTCTGAAACAACATTTTACTTCTTTAAGATTTTCCTATTAGTGACATTGATGCATTCGTTAGTTACATTTGGTGTCTTGTTAAAATTTTGTTGCTTTTAATCATATTCATATTTCCTTGTCTTTCATGGCTACTCAGATACCAAGGGGGGTTCAGCCAGGACAGCTATTGGTTCTGAGAGGCAGGGGTATGTTTTTGTATGTATCATTTTTTTTTTGAAGCCATTGTGGATAACTTTCAAAATTTTTGGTCCTTTTTCATCACAATTTCTTCTTGCCCATGAGGCCTCAGGGTTGCCATTGCCAAAACGAGGTATTTTTGCAGACCATGGTGATCTATATGTGCGGTTCCGTATTAACTTCCCTGTGTAAGCTAGTTTGGCTTGTTCTCAATGATGTATCACACTTTAAATCTGAATAATATCTTATAATCATTGTTGACATTTGTTTTCTTGATGTGAATCTCTACTCAAAGAGATTATGCATGTATAATACTATCAGTCAGATAAAATTCTTGCATTATAATTCCCAGATTGGAGGACATGTATGTGTTGTGGCATAAACTGTTTGCTTTCGGCAATGCTTTTCTATTGCAGTGATTTTAGGGATAAAAATATCTGTTATTTCAAAAGTTCACTTGAATGGAAGAGTTGGGAAACTTACCACATCAAAACTGTTGGTTGATAAAGAGAAACCAAACAGGATGCAGGAGGAGGAAATTGTTTCTAACCAACTAAAATAAGAAAAAAATCCATAGAACATAAGATTTAATATAACGAATGAGATTCCATTTTCCTGTTTCTTTTCATTTTTGTCATGGAGTTCTCCAACAAAAAGTGGAGTTTTTTCTTGAAAGGTTTCTCAGTGAGATGGGAAGGCTTGATTGTATTTCAACTTCAAGTCATGGATGTTTCATTCTATGCAAGGCTAGCTACAAGCAAAGAAGGTCCTTCAACTTCTTCTGAAATGTTGTAGGATGCTATCTGGGTTTCTTAATTCAATCTTAATAAGGGCTTACAGTCCTTTCTTTTGGTGAGGTAGATTGCATAAATGTGTAGTTGGCTCCTTAGTTAAGTAATTTGGGACATTTTCATTTTTCATACATTTGAATTCCCATTGTGGTCTCTTTCTACAAATCACTATGGAATCCATGTTCAGAAACTTTGAAAGAAGCCTTGGGTCTTGGAGGGAATACATTTTGCTAATGTTATTAGAAGTGTTTTTTCAATGCTTACTAGTTACCAACCTCTGTCTTGCTGGGTTTTGTAGCTTTGAGATTTAAGAAATTGGTGTAGGACGTCTTGGAGTGACAAAAAGGATAATAAGAAATAGATATAGTGGTATAGGAATATATTTGCAAACTATTGAGGTTGGTGGCACTAGGACTTATGAAAAAGATGCTTCTTGGTGATTGCTTGAGGAATCAGAAAGCCTGTTGGAATCTTTTAGCAAGCAAAAGTTACATTGGATGAGTTGTTATGCTATGAAGAAAAGAACAACGCATTTGAAGGCTTTTAAAGAGGTAACCAGAAGAGCTGTTAGGCTCTTGGACGGCAGATGGCACAAGAATTCTTTTTGCATTGCTTAACTAGTGCTCCTTGCTATTGCTATAGATGGTTCTAGGTGGAAAGGTATTGAGGATCATCTAAGATGAATTCCACTTTGTAGGATGAATTTAAATGGAACTTATCAAGTGAAGGTGGTTTTGACAATTCATTATTTAGACATATGTTCATGGAAGTGGGATTGGAAACTTCCCATGCTAGAACCTTATATTAGTCTCTTCATGATTACTTTTGATTGGAATGCTCCCATTCTTTCAATTTTGAATCTTTGATAATTACTTTTGATTGGAATGCTCGCATTCTTTCAATTTTGAATCTTTGGTAATTACTTTTGATTGGAATGCTCCCATTCTTTCAATTTTGAATCTTTGATACAATGTTTATAGTGGTGTGCCATCGAAATTTTTCTCCAAACACCCCTTGCAAGATGTGTTGTAGAGGAGGTCGGGGGGGAAGATTTCGCTCCATTACAAATCAGGCAAAAGTTTGAGTGAAATGAGCGAAATAGGATGAAACGCTAATTTTTTTTTAGAATTATTTTTTTGCCATTTAAATAGGTGAAACACTCAAATCCAAGAGTGCAAAGATTTTCACGTTTTCAAATTTTCTTCCGAATCGGCGACACTGCTGAAATTTCGTTTTAGTCACTAGGCAAAATGGCCAACGAAACTGAATGTAAAACTTGGTGCGTAGGCTTTTTACAAGTGGTTTGTTCCAGCACCACCTTTTTCCCTTTTCTAATCTCAGAAATAAGAGAGAGATATTCTTTGTACATGTAGAACACACACACACACACACACACACACACACACACTAAAAGTCTAAGAACTGGCCATAAAAGAATTTCTATGAGCGATAATGCTAAGAACTAGGAAAGGAGGGATAACTTGTAGTTTCCAAAAATCCTTGGCAATGCTACATGTCAGATTTGCCTACTCATTGAGGTGATTGGGGGCTTACATGGCAAAAAAATTATAATAATGTTATTAATTTCGTATAAAGTTGCTAAAATAGTATTAGTTATAATTTGTTAGTATAAGGTGTCTTGCATTATAGAAGTAAAATCTTGGGATTTCATTCTCGAGGCTTGGGTTCAAGCCTGCCTTCATTCAGCCAAAAAATATGTAAGTAGTAAAATTAGTAATATGTGCAAGGTAATACAAACTATATAATTGTATTAGTAACAAGTAATTAATAAATTTAATTAGTATAAATTATAAAAGCTAAAGAATTTTGATTAATGGCCTACAACTTGATATAATTATGGAGTGACGAGTTAGTATTATAGTAGTAATAAGTAGTTAGAATTAGTAACACAAAATATAACATGTAAAGACATTCTAGGAATAAATTATTTGCTATAAATTTGACTGCATGGTTTTTGATGTACATTTTTAATGCATAATAGTAATTAACATTAATTAAAAATTAAAGATATTGTTATTATTAAGGAGTAAAGAAGTAATAATCTAATGTAAATAGCATTACTCATAGTTAATTGATTTTGAGGAACGAGGAAATATGTAAGATATAACTGGGGCCAAAAAAACAAAAGAAAAAGAAAAAAACTCATTAGAACTAGGCACTCACCTGGGCCAAAGACCTTCCCCAAGCAATGCCTTGAAACTTGGGCAACTGCGTAATTTTAGCTTGCCTATGCTAGTATTAGCAAAATAAAACCTTATTTATTTAGGTGGCTGCCTTTGACAATTTTTCAATAACACATTCTGTCAATGATAAACCTTTGCATGTGTAGATGGCCAACTAAAGAAAGGTTGAGATTTGTGTTTTTCACACAATCACATACTGCTTTCATCATCTTTGAATAATTGTCACTGTTTTTTTTTCACACAATTACATACTGCTTTCGTCATCTTTGAATAGTTGTCACTGTTTTTTCTCCATATAACAAGGGAAAACGGCAACAACTAAAATGGTGACAACAATAACAACAAAATTCCTTATTCCAACTAGTTAAAGTAATGGCTAGTAGGGGAAAAAAATTCACCAAAGATCGGTTAAACTTTTGTGGTCCAATTTTGAAAGCACTTGAAAATTTTTAGGCATAAACCAAGCCGCTTTGAATCTCCAAAGTGCAGCATGATTTCTAAGGAAAAGGGACAATAGAATAGAATGTGTTAAATTGTTTCATTTTCTTTTTACATTTAATATACATGATACATTTACAATGGGTCTTATATTTGGGATGAGGTGGTTTCTATAAAAAAATAGGCCTTCCAAAGAGAAAGCCATCTTAATGTACGTTGGGTGTTTCCTAAAGGCTGAACCTTGGCACTGTCATAAGAGCTATAATAAGAGATAGTACAAGGATTCATCCTTCATTGCTTGGGCCTCTGGATCCTTCATCTCCTATCGACACTGGAGTATAATTTAGGGGAAGAATGCCATGATTCTAGGAAAGCTGTGTGACAATTTTATTCATAATCAACGTTGTCCATTTTGATTCTAGGAAAGCTGTATCGATACTGGAGTATAAATATTTAAATGATGCATTCTAGTTTAAGCCCATGGAAAAGCGATTTGGTGAGTACCATACATCCTTCCAGAGTTGAAATTCGACCTCCGAGATAATATTGGAATTTGTTCTTCAGGTTAGAAATAAATGTGGTTATGGTCTAAGCATACCATAGGAACAAAATACGGTATTATTCCCTAATTCCTGTTCTTGTTTGACATATAGAAAAAGCAAGGGGTTTGCATGAGCTATTGTAAAAAAAAAGGGGGTTTGCATGAATTATATCTCCTTGATCAATCTTCACAGTTATTTGCCTTGGAGGGCTTTGATAAAATAAGTTCCAAAAATTTTACCTTCAGCATTCTCAAGACTTTAAGAGTGCAGAAATTTTCGTGTTTCAGGCTATGATATTTGAAAGATTCAGCAACTACGTTAAGGAAATCTGATCTGAGTCCTTGATTAGATACTACTTCAGGGGTCCACAATACTAAGAAGGACAAGAAGTAGCTTGGTTTAACAAGTGGCTCCATTCTAAAGCAAGTTCGCTAACACAAGATAGACGATCCTTCTTTGAAGTGGCCAGTTTCTTCTCCTCCTCCCTCCTCTTCTTGTTTATGTAATTTTTAAGATTTGGGTCTCAAATAGAATTTGACTTTCAAGTTTCTTTCAAAGAGAGACCCAAATATGAGATGGGTGGAGTGTTAATCTTATGTCCAATGGTAAACTTCAGTTGCTGCAGGTTTATATCCTAACAAAATCAAAACTTTTCACACTTAGAAGGTCTATATGCGAACCTAGAATTACGTCTGAACACAAAAAGGACGTAGTTATACTCTTAATTTGGATTGGCAAGCCTATGAAACATCAATGTCACCTGCAAACTGTTGGTAGTTTTGTGAATGCTTCATCGCCATTAAAAGTCCTCACTTAAGCCTCTCCCCTTTTCCTTCTTGATCAGATATGCTGATTGCCTTTATTATGATGATGAAAGACAAAGGACAGAATGGATTTCTGACTAAGGCTCCTGGAGCACTGGAAGAAAACCAAAAGAAACTGTGGCTACCAACATTGAAAAAAGGCTGATGGAAGCGTCAATAGAGGAAGTCTGGGGTTAATGAAGTATCAAAAATGTGAACGCCACCTCAGATCTGTTTACTCTTTAAAAAAGCACTCAAATATGACAAGATAACTTTTGGAGGAGTTGACTACAATCTATTGGTCTAAACTCTTGACAATATCCTGTAGAAACTTCTAATCGGATTAGTAAAGTAAATATCCCTTAAATTTATGAAGTTACACTTCCTCTAAACTCTCAACAATATCCTATAAACACTTCTAATCGGATTAATAAAGTAAAAATCCCTTATATTTATTAAGTTACACTTTCTTGGTGGTGTAAGTGATAAAGATTGCATTAGCAGATTTGCCAAGTGCACAATTTCATTCGAACGTTTCATTGACCTTCAAGAACTCACACTTCGAAGTACGCTTCTGCAGTTTAAAAGTTGATATTACAAAAAAACTTAGGCATGGACCCATCCCGCAATTGCTTCCTGTAAGCTCGGGAGGCCTCCAGAAAGGTCTCTCAAATTATGCCTTTCCATAATTAGATATAATGGTGAGACGTTAAAGTCGTACCACCAGCAGTGGTTGGAAATTTCATGGTCTTTATAGGGTTTGGAATAGGTTTCTCCACTTTCTTCTTAGTATGCTCCTCATCCTTTCTGAAGGTCCAATGATTTTTTTATTTTGCATTCACCATTATGTGAAAGAATTTCATATTCTTGTCATACTGAAGACTACCTGTCCTGTAATTCAACATCTTCGTCTAATATTTTTTGGGTTAGACATGCAGGAATAAGTCCTTTGATGAATTAAGACCATTTTACCCTTTATACGTATTTTCTATTCATGAAAAATTAACTTAATGGAGCTGCAAAGCATATTTTCCCTTTTACCAACCAAAATTTATATTCAGAATGCCAGTATGAGTGTGTAGATATATACGAGTGGTTGAGTTTTTTACACACACTTCTATTTGATGATACATAGTATGTCGGTTAAGCCTATCAAGGAAACTTATCTAATGTTTTAAGGATAGTGGGGCTCCAGATGGATATAACTATCTATTCAAGCCTCCAAGTGATTAACTGTTTTAAAATTCTGTAATAATGCTTTTTTGTAATGCTGTAACAAAACTCAATATTGGCCTTATTGAATGTCTACTAGCATGTCATCAAAGTGATTGTTTGTGGAGAGCCTAACTACCTAAAAACATTAAATGGGATTTCTTGTTGGGCACCCAAAAGCACATGTGCACAGCTAGGGTATGGTTAAGGATAATATATTATATTATATATGCATAGGAAACTCATTGTGTATATGTGTCATTAATTTGAAATAGCAATTTTCTTGAACACGTGTTGTCTGTGACTTTTGTTGGTATGATTAGTTTACCAAATTTATATTTTATTTTCAAAATTACTCTCATGAAGACTTGAGCATAACAACATCTATGATGGCACAAACAATCAAAGGAATCATGTCTATTCCCAATCAATGTGACGGAATTGATGCTCTGATAAGTTTTTTTTGCAAATCTTGTTGTTGCTTAAGGGCCGTGTGCTGTAGATCAAGTAGGAGAAAGGAATAATCTTCTCTTTTGCCTCTATTGCAGTTCTGTAAGTGAAAATCAGCGTGCCTTATTGGAAGAATTTGCTAAAGAGGAGTGTGATCATGGTAGTAATGGATCTTCTGATGGTAATTGGTGAGTATTTCAATTTTGTCTTTATGGTCAATACTGGTTCTTATTAGCTGCTAAGGAATTGTATGTAGATCATATCATTCCTTGATGGAGTTTACATATTTTTTTCAGTGCTGCCATCACAATTTATCTTTTATCTTAACTTTTTTTCTTGAAAAGGTTTTTCCTAATTTAGTCATTCTTTTACATCTTTTGAAAGATTCATAAGTACATGTGTGTTTCAAAAAAATGTTTCCTGTACTGCTCATTTCCTGTACTGCTCATCTAGTTTTAAGAATAATGTTGTCTTCCTTTTGTAGAATGAAGAAATCTAATGGAAACATAGTTATAGAGATAATTGACTTGTATGGGATGGTAAAAGTTCTACGTTTTCAAAGCTTATGCATATATAAGATGAAATCTGTTCTGATTCTCATTTAAAATTGAAGAACACGGTTATTCTTGATGGTAAAGGAATCCGTTAGGTTATTGTTCTGTTCTTATCATACTGTTTGTTTAAAAGAACTCCTTAAAGTGAATATTTTTCTTCCTTAACCCATAAAAAGTCCTCTTGGATTGGAAAGAAAGTCAAAGAGGAGAAAAATTTTTGAAGCTACAAGGAGTTGGATGGATAGTGTTTCCAGAATTGTAGCTTTTGGGGCTTGATTAACTATAAGAGTAGCTATGTAGATGTCTAGTGCACATGATTCCCTTTGTCCTTAAGAAAGCACATGTTTTTTCAGGTTTACAAATAGGTTATCAGTTTTCCTATTTTCTTTGAAGTGATGAGACAATAAAAATCATCCCAATCAAATTTCTCGGTTGTGTAGTGGACAATTGATTGTGTGAATGATTCTATCGTACATAGTCTAACGTTGATCAGTTTCTTGGTGGCCTCTGTACTGTAGAATTATCATATTTTTGGACTCTTTTTGTCGACTAAATTCAGAGAAAATTCCTTAGGATTGTTTTTGATGTTCTGGATTTTTAATTGTGATTCCTTTTAAGAGCCTGAATGCATTCTTCCTCTATACCACCAATATATTATGCAATTCAGTTCCTGAGCTATAGCTAGAAGGTTGTAGTGATTCTAAAGAATATTATTATGATCACTGTTTTAGCCTGCGTCTCAGAGGATAGTCAAGCAATTAAAACCAAATACGTGCTTCTAATTAAAGTACACTAAGATTTTCTTAGAACATTTTACAAAGGTTTGAGACAGCTGTGGGGGATCTTTAAGATTTCTCTGAACAACTGTTAGATTCTCAGCTGTTAGATTCTGAGCTGGATATTTGAGTAGAAAGTGTTTTTCTGAAGAAGAGAATCGTCTTTTTCTTAATAGGTAATATTATATGAAATTTAGTCTGATGGATCTCTATTTCAAGTTTTTGTACCTGCATAATGTTGATCTTTCACTGTTTTTCATTTTCATTTGGATAATTGACTGGTTTGTACTGCATAACTTTTGTGAGCAGATTATAGATGATAGACTAGTCAGTTTGCAAATTGAATTGATTATCATGGATATTCATGCCGCATGTAATGCTAAAACAGCTAGGTCATAAGTAGTTAATTGTAAGACATTGGTCATATGACTCATTTGCTTACAAACAGAAAAAATTTTGTTATTTTTATTTATTTATTTTATTCCAATTTCTAATTTTGGATGCATTTATTGGGGGGGGGGGGGGGGGGGGGGGGGGGGGGATGTTGGAAGGTTTGATTGGTTGGTAAAGTCCTTTTGGATGCTGTTATTAATGAAGCTTATTAAGACTGAATTTATGGGTACAACTTGGCAATTGAGGATCAATAGATCCCTAAAATCAATTGATTTTTCATTATTTTTTTATTATCAATTATCTATAAGTAGGGGAATATAAGATGTTGCACGTAAAAGTAGAGTGGGATGGTTGAATTAGAGATGTGCTTATGGTTGTTATATCATTGATGTATTTCACTGAAGCAAAAACAAAGATGCGGCATATGCATAGTAAGATAAAAGAATGTAAGATAGTGGGCGGGCCTACTGGGTGGCCCAGCGCCCCCTTTTTTTTTTGGTTGGGCTAGGCCGCTTCGGGCTGGACGAAGTGTGTGTGTGCAGGTGCATTGGGCTAGTGCCTTGGGCGCGGCCCATGTGTGTTGGGCTTGCGCACGTGCGCGGCCCATGACGCCGTGGGTTTCGCCAAGCGCCCAGGCGCATTGGGCTCGTGCCTAGGTGCGGCCCATGGTGCCTTTTTCGTCGGAAATTTGCTCCCAGCCGTTGGAAAACGTTGTAAACTCGCTGGAAATTGCCCATATTGCCGGAAAATCGCGCCTGAGTGCTGCCATGGCACCTTAGACGCTCCCAAACGGACGAACACACCGGGAAACTGCGCCCAAGCGCTGCCATGAGCCCTCAGACCCATCTTTGCCCTTTTTCTTTCACTTCTGGAAACCAAAATTTGGAACTTGAGATCCTGAATCTTACCGGGGACTGACTTATCCTTGCACAGTGATGACTGTGCAAGGTTTGTCTTCTACCCCTTTTGACTAAATTGGGACTCTCTGTAGTATATCTTGCAGAATCTGGAATCGAACACAATTTCACCCATTTGTTGTGGGTTTTTATTTTGTAGGGTACGGACTCATTCAAGGCCATTGGCCTTTAATTACATCCTAGACTCTAGAACAACCCTTTTTCTAACTTTCAAAGTATATCAAGAAATATTTGGTTTAATTTGTGTTTTTGTTATTGTGGCTGAACCCAATGTTCGGGCTGCCTACATACCCAAGTATTTGGGATCAAGCCATATCGTAGTTCAAATGAGTTTTGGGATTTAAATTTGTTTTGGGTTATGAGATTCTGGTTTAGTTTTGGTTTGATTCAAACTATAGAAGCAATGGTTGGACCATGTTTGAAATAGTTTAATTGGGTTTGGCTTAAATGCCATGAATTGCGTGTGTTTGGGTCAATTTGAGATATTTGGGTCTAACTTGGAGCAATTTGGTTAAATATAGAGAGGCTTGGTTCAACATGGGGGACTTAAGTTTAATTTGGGAAAGGATTGATCCAAACAAGGACACTTTGAACCACTTTCAATGAAGTAAAAGGGTCACTTGAATTTTTTTTATCACCGTTTAGGTTGGATTTGGTTTTCAGAAACATTCAGGAATTTCTAGGGATTTTTCTAGATTTTTGTGGGATCAAATTAGATTGAAATAAGACAAAAAGGTTGATTTGGAGATTTTTGGGCGAATTGGGTCCACGGTTTGGGTTGGACCCATGCCAACGGGCATGCGTGCGGGCCGCATATGGGCTTGCTTGGCCCGCGCGCAAGTCTGAGGCGCGCACGGGCCTGACTTCAGGGCCCAGCACCCAAAAAAAGGTTTTTTTTTAAAAACTTTTTTTTCTCTTGGGCTGGATCTTTGGGGCTGGGGGTGGGACGCGGCGCTCGTGGGTACGCCCAAGCGCATTGGGCTTCCGCGCGCACGGTCCACAAGGTTACCGAGTTGGAGCGCGAGTGTGCGGGTAAAACCTAGGCGGGCTGGGCTTTTCATGCGCGCGCGGCCCATTAGTGTTGGGCTCACAAATATTGTCCCAGTAAAGAATAAAAATGGGCAAGTGAGAATTTGCATATATTTTAGGGATCTTAATGATGCATGCCCTAAAGATGAATTTCCTCTACCAATTACTGAGTTGCTGGTAGATGCAACTACAAGGTTCGGTGCTTTATCCTTTATGGATGGCTGCTCGGGTTATAATCAAATTAAGATGGCACTTGAGGACTAGGAATTCACGGCTTTTCAAGCACTCAAAGGAATTTATTGTTATACAGTGATGCCTTTCGGGTTAAAAAATGCAGGGGCTACTTATCAACGAGCCATGACAATTATTTTTAGTGATATGATCCATAACACTATTGAGTGTTATGTTGACGACTTAGTTGTCAAAACTAAAGAAAGAAAGAACCACCTTGGTGATCTTAAAAGAGTTTTTGATAGGCTAAGGAAACATCAGCTAAAAATGAACCCTTTGAAGTGTGTGTTCGGCGTGACCTCCAGGAAATTCCTTGATTTTTTTGTTCGACATCGAGGGATTGAGATTGATCCCACAAAAATCAAAGTGATACTTGAAATGCCACCTCCTCGTAATTTACGAGAGTTGTGTGGATTGCAAGGAAGGCTCGCTTATATACGAAGGTTTATTTCCAATTTATCTGGAAGATGTCAACCTTTTTCCAGACTAATGAAGAAAGACACATTTTTCGTGTGGGATCCAGCATGCTAGAATGCATTTGAGAGCATTAAATAGTATTTCCTTAAACCACCAGTCTTGGCAGCGCCAATTAAAGGGAAACCTTTAATATTATATATAGCGGCATTGGAGCGCTCTTTGGGAGCTTTACTTGCTCAAAACAATTTTGAGGGGAAAGAAAATGCCTTATATTATTTAAGTCGCACTTTAGTGGGGGCAGAACATAATTACTCTTCGATAGAAAAAATTTGTTTGGCCCCCATATTTGCCGTCCAAAAGTTGCGGCATTATTTGTTAGCACACCCTATTACTCTCATTTTGAGGGCAGATCCATTGAAATATTTATGTCGTGGCGTATTATGTTAGGACGGTTAGCCAAATGGTCCTTGCTATTGTCAGAATTTGAGATTAAGTATGTCTCTCAAAAGGCGTTAAAGGGCCAAGCCTTGGCATACTTTTTGGCTGCACACCCCACGCCTGACGATGCTAAGATATTAGTTCAATTGCCAGACGAAGAAGTTTTATACACAGAAACTTCCAGACCATGGCAACTTTATTTTGATGGAGCGTCAAGAAAGCAAGGGGCAGGTGCTGGAATTGTGTTCATTACACCCTCAGGTGGTTTAATGCCATATTCTTTTGCTATCCTTGAGTATTGTTCAAATAATGTAGCTAAGTACGTGGCTTTGACCATTGGTCTTGAAATAGCTCGTGAAATGCATATTGATCATTTGCTTGTGTATGGCGATTCCCAACTAGTTGTGAGGCAACTTAATGGTCAATATGACATTAAAAATGAAAATTTAATCCCTTATTTTCAAAGGGCTCAAGTTTTAATGTCTCAGTTCTCAAGCATCCAAATTGACCATGTGCCTCGATCTAAAAATGATAAAGCAAATGCCTTGGCAAACCTAGCTGCCTCATTAACTCTTCCAGAGCAAAGAGAATTACAAATTACTGTTGGTGAATTTTATATTCTCCCGCCAATACAAGAAAGTGGGGAAGAGATTGAAGGGATAAATGTGGCTGCTGTTTATCAAATAGAAGAGGATGAAGACTGGCGACAACTCATAATTGATTATCTCCAACATGGAAGATTGCCAATTAATCCTAGGAAAAAGGTTGATGTGCAATGACGAGCTCCACGTTTCACGATTTTCAGTAACACATTGTACAAACGATCCTTCGACGGGGTGTTATTGAGATGTTTATCAAAAGAAGAAGCATCACATGCTCTTTGTGAGGTTCATTCAGGAACATGCGGTGCACACCAAGTAGGCCCAAAACTTGCAGGACAGCTTAAAAAGTTAGGTTATTATCGGCCAACCATGGTCTGAGATGCAATGAAATTTTCAACTACTTGCAAGGTGTGCCAAATACATGGAGATTTTGTACACCAACCCCCTCAGCCTCTTCATCCAACAATTCTATCGTGGCCATTTGAGACATGGGGATTAGACGTCATGGGTCCTTTTAACCCCCCATCCTCAAGACAGCATGCCTATATCTTGGCTGGGACTGATTATTTTTCAAAATGGGCTGAAGCAGTACCATTAAAGAATGTGGGGGCAACAGAAGTTGCTTATTTCATCTGCAACCACATTATTTATAGGTATGGAGTCCCATCAAAGATCATTTCAGATTGTGCTCAATATTTTAAGTGCAGGCCTTTAACCAAGCTAAGTGAGAAGTACAAATTCTACCATGCGCGTTCATCATCTTACAATCCATCGTCAAATGGACAAGCAGAAGCTTTTAATAAGGTGTTGTGCAAAATCCTCAAAAAGACAGTATCTAAAAGCAAAAGGGATTGGCATGAACGTCTCCCAGAGGCATTATGGCCATACCGGACAACGATACGAACGTCAACAGGTTGCACCCCATATAGCCTTGTATATGGAGCAGAGGCAGTACTCCCACTAGAAGTACAATTGGCGTCACTAAGAGTTACAGCACAGCTCAACAATCCAGATGAGAATGCAAATGTTAGATTGGCTAAGCTTGAAGCATTAGATGAAAAAAGGTTAGCCGCACAACAAAGACTTGAATTTTATCAAACCAGAGTAGCTGGGGCCTTTAATAAAAAAGTTAAGTTTAGGTCATTCAAGGTTGGAGACCTAGTACTTACTGTGAAAAGGCCCAGTCATCACAAGAAGAACTGGCGGCAAATTTGATTCAAAATGGGAAGGACCATATGTCATTACTAAAGTCTTTCCTAAAGGGGCATATGAGCTTTTGAATCATGAAGGTAAGTGCATATACTCCTGTGTTAATGGAAAATATCTTAAAAGGTTTTATCCTTAAAATGTATCCACCAAAAGTGTGCATATGGATAAACTGCTAGCACCAATGTATCCACCAAAAGTGTGCATGTGGTTAAACTGCTAGCACCAATGTATCCACCAAAAGTGTGCATGTGGTTAAACTACTAGCACGACGTATCCACCAATCACTTGCACGTGGCTAAATTGCTAAGGCAAACAAATTAAAAAAAAAAAAAAAAAAAAAGAGCATAGAACTATGGATGGCTTGATCCCATTTTATGGGTACGTAGGCAACCTGGCAATATGTATAGGTCCAGCCCCAATTAAAACAAATCATATGTTTAAACAAAAGTGACAAAAAAAAAAAAAAAGAGTCACTAAATATAGCTTGATAACAATGACTGGTTCTACTTATTACAAAAAGAAACTAACAAGTGCAATTGTTTCTTGTACTCCTCCTCATGGGAGGCCTTCAATGCCATTGCTTCACGAGATTCTATCAATTTTTGTTCTCCTGTTTCCAAACGTGCCCTGCAGAGATCTCGATCTGTCTGAGCATGCTTCTTTATAAGTTGCTTCAAGTTTGAAGTTTGCTCTTGAATATTTCCTTTCTTCGCAACTTTAGCATCATATTTTTCTCGGAGAAAACGAGCCTTAGCTTCCGCATCGAGAACCTCTAACTCCAAAGTTTTGAGTTCAGCTGAATCTTTTGAAAGGATCTTTAATTCCTCTTCAAGTTTCTTCTGGGCATTTAGGCATGTGTCAGGACGATGAATTAATTCGTCAATATGTGCAGCATCTGGTGGAAGGGGCTTGAAACGGCCTCTAGTTAACATTAGAAGGATACTTTTTATTGACTTACCCAATTATGTTGTAGTGCTCTGCGCCCACCACCTACAATACCACCATGTGCAACTTCCCATACGGTTCATACGAGGGATGTGAAACCATGCTCCGGTATTTCTTAATAAAAGAAGTTTTTGCGCTTGAGCAAGGTCTTCAAGACATTTCTGCCCCCTCTGTTTAAAGCTGAAACGAAGCTGATTACCAGCAACGCCTTGGTCCAAACCAAATTGGCGAGAAAATCTATTCGGATAATACGGCTCTAATAGAGTCTCCATACCCACCCATATAGGGAGAAACCGTGAGCGCATACATACTAGGAGTTCAAAATGATCGTCAGACAAATCTGGTGAATCCATAAGGTTACGCCCTTCCTCTTCAAGAAAAGCATTAGGGCAAAAAGAAACATACTAATCATTTCTGAACACCAATCGCGCTTGAAAGGGATCTGTAATCTTTCCTTGCACACCTGCATACCTCGCCATCAACGGATAGTCTTCAGGAAACTTAGTATCTGGCCGACCATGATATAAAGTGGGAAAATGCTCCCCCATCCAGGCTATCACATAGTGAATCGGAAAATTCGGGTTTGCCATACCAGGATTAGATGGATGCATGGCAACTTGACCAAGTCCATGATATATACAATCCAAAACTGTGGGAGCAAATGATATCTTCACACCTTGTGCCAGTTGTGAAGCCATGACAAAAGTCTCCGGTTTGACTGCATTGCTGCCATAAGGTAAGACGAAGTAACTTAGCCAAAAAGCCAAGTATGCTGCCAAATACCCCTCCTTTGACACTTCTAAAGAAAGGTCTTTTCTATTTTCTCCTTCATTTTGAAATGAAGATGGATGGTACTTGTAACTTGTATTCGGCCGGGGTTCTCCAAAGGCTACATATATCAACTCTCCTCTATAAAAGTGTTCAATCCATTGGGTGTAACTTACTTTCTTCTGCCCAAAGTAAGAGCATATGTGAGCATGGATAACCAGAACTCTGCCATTGTAGAAGGATATGCTGCCTTTGTCTTTCCACCCACATTGAACAATGATTGGTTTGTGGGAATAAACTCTTCATAGGGTTCCCCTAAAATGGGCAAACCACCAATAATCTTCATATTATATAACGAGATCCCCATTTCACCACCACCATGGTGAAAAGTGTTGCTTAAACGACCCCATAATTCACAAAACGCTCTCCATACGTTGCCAGAAAATTCATATGGATATCTGGAAACGGCAACTGCACCATAAATATGAGCATCTCTTACAACATGCCCATAATCCCTCAGGATTGATTCTGTCCATTCTAGCAAATAGGGCTGAAATGTAGCCCGACCCCTAAACTTGAAACCATCCCATCCTTTGTTCTCTTCAATAAGGAAATGAAGGGTAGGATAAAAGCGCTTGTTAACTGCCAACTGGTTATCTCCATCTTTTTCATTATTAACATTCTCAACAAAGGCACCTGGGAAATGAGGTCCAAAGTGTCTACAAACACTAATGACACTCTGATCATTTTTGGGGTCAAATTCAAACCATCCACTAGGAACATTATTAGTTTGGGTCCAACTCACTTTATCAGTTTCATTGATTCTTGTATCAAGTTCTTTCAAAGAAATAGACCTCTTATACGTGGGACCGATTTTCAGCTCACCACCTTCATGACTTGGGGCTCGTTGTTGACATATATAACCACTTGCTTCCATTGAAACCTACAAAAAAAAGAGGAGGGAAAACATGTTAGTGATATTACAAAAGTAAATAGACATGTGATAGCATTATGGCTAAACCTCAAGGTTGTACCACAACTCAAAGGATTCATGTGTATGCAATGCCTATCTCATTCTCTTGAAAAAAAAAAGAAAAAGAAAGAAAGAGATTTGGGGGTCTACTCATTATAGCAACCGTTGGGTCTATCTTTCAACCCACTAAACTACATGAGCTTGTTGGAAAACATGCAGCTCATATGAAGGACATGGGTCAGCATTGTGGAAACAAAGATTACTAGTATACACAATTGTGTGGATGACAACACATTTCCATTAATCATGACTCATGGGTGAGATTTCTTATAATTATCAATTGGGAAGAAGTACATGTTTTAAACTCTTGGGTCCCACCACTGGAATGGAGCAGTGGGCGAATTGTGGAAGGCCATGAAGCACACTTAGTTATGGATGTTTGGTGGTGTCTCTTGATTGGGCATCTGCCAATTAGATGCCTCAACATATATACTAAGAGTATCCTTCTCAGATTCTTCATATTTATGACTAAAAAAATGCAGTGGCCATAGTTCCAGCACGTCTAAAAACATCATAAATTCTTCCCTCTGTAATATAGAATTTGGTTCTTCAAAATTTTTGAATGCAGGAGTATGGTAATCTCTTAGCCAAGCATCAATTGAGACATATACACCATATCATGAATCTGCGGCCAGCCATATAATGTCCTTGGCCAGCCAAGTTATTCGGGAGAGCAAAGAAAATATTGAGTAGGCAAGGCCTAAAGAAAAAAAATATCATCCAGTTCAGTTTTCATTGAATTATAAGGGGTCACTAACACAATAGGTTTTTTTCCATCACCACGTGGAGCTCTTATTATTCCAACAGAATTAATCCCATAAAATCCACAACTGCTATTTCCTAGGATGGTCTTTGAATTACGACTACCAGAAAAGAACTGCAGCGGATAAAGCTGATTCCCCCACATGTTTTTTTTAGTGGGCTATTATCAAGCCCATTGACTCACATTTAAGAATTTGGAAAGGATGGAATAAGTCATGCTTTTATGATAACTTTCCATTCGTATGGGTCTAAAAGTGGGTCAAATCAAAGGATTACAATTCAATTTTTCAAGGCTATCAAACTATTCAACTTTTCAAGGCTACCAAACTTTGACCCTAAACATATAGGGTGTGTCAGATTGGACATCTCAAATCAAGGAAGTGATTATTTTTTGCCTGCAAGAGAAGTATGAGAAAGGATCACGATTTTACCAATGGGCAGTTCTCTCATTAAACAACAAAACGGAATTGTTAGTGGATGTTTTCCACCAAAAAGAGAGTTAAAAAAAATCCTCTATTTTTTTTTGATAAGTAATGATATTTGTATTTGATTAAAAGAAAGACAATACATAGAACCTACAAGTGTGAATATACAAGTGTGTATGAGGATCCCCTTTCCAAGAAACAAAAAACATCGAAAGGGGCTAAGAACTATAACCTATCTCCGAAGCTATCCACACCACCTATACAAGTAACCCATGTATAAATATTTCGACAAAAGAAAACCTCATACTATATTGAACCCATCCCAAAACAACCACATACTATACTGCACACATCCCCAAAAACTCATCTGAAACTGGGCCACAATAAATATCCGGTCTCTGAACTCCCTGATTTGCTAGTCGATCCGCGAATGCATTTGCTTCTCTTGGAACATGACTGAACGAGGCATTCAGATCACGTGCCAATGATCGAGCACAACTGATGTAATGTGACAACCTCCATGAACCTAAGATGTCATATCGCATCCATCTCATGATTGTGGCCGAGTCCCCTTCGATAATGCAATGTGTATAGCCCTTTCTTTTGGCCTCCGATAGACCAAACAAAATGGCCAACATCTCTATCTGCGTCGAATCACCGACACCCATCGGACCACTAAAAATGAAGGAGATCAGACCCATACTATCCCTTCCAACCCCTCCGATACCTGAAGGACTGGGATTGCCTAAAGAACTCCCATCCACATTTATTTTCATTATACCGGATATAGGCGCTTTCCAAGAAACCCCGCTTTTTGCCCTTGTCCCAACTGAAGAGAAACAACACGTCATCCAGTCTCTCATAACTTGAGAGCAACTCCAACCACGGAATTCCGGAGTAATAGATGCCCAGAAAGCTACATTCAATAAGACCTTATCAATTACCTGTTCTCTCCTGAGATAAACATCTCGAAAAATCCTCCGATTACGCTCCATCCAAACATGCCATGCCATTGCATGGAAAATCCACCCATATAGGATGCGGCCTCTACTCCCTAATCCCGGAATCCTCCACTATGTTCTGTTGGGCTTATCAAGGAGGCCATCAGATGATTTCGTACCAAACCCACATGATGTTTTTAACATATCAAACCCACGATGATGATGCACTTGCAAGTCCGTTCTAAAATCACTCCTAGAATAAAGTACTTGATAAAAGGAAGAATGCTTTTTAGAGATGAAGTCAAACACCTGACAAAGGCTTTAATTTCAAGGGCATATGTGGGGTCTCAAAGGTTTTGGTTCTGAAGACACTAAACTAAATAGTAAAAGGTCTCTATGATACCGTCATCACCACCATAGACTGGCCAGGTGTATCAGTAGGATTTGTGTGTTTATTAACCCCACAGATTCAAAGGACGAATTTGGGGTTCATAATTCGTCTCAAGTATTCTAGATAGGTGATAAAGGATCAGTTGGCGTTTATTTCGGAAAGTCCTTCGGCAGGAAATGCTGATCAGCCCAGATCCTTGTGGAGAAAGAAAAAGTACCGGTGCTTCTAAAAGTTTCTTTCTCCGCCACTACCAGGCTCGATTGTGACTTCCTGTTTGCAGTTTTGAAGACTCACTTGTGATGATATCTAAAGTTTTAAGGCTCAGGGAGCTCATCACAAGTCAAACCATTAAATGATTAAAAAAAAAAAAAAAGAAGGGAAGGAAGAAGAAGACCTTGCTCTTTGATGTGGCCATGTTTGTAGATCTTAAATCTGCTTCCGAAATTCAAACAAAACTCTCAAATCCCTAGGGTCGTCATGTTTATATAGAGACCCCTAAGGATAGAGTTTCAATTTGAATTAGAATTCCAAATTCAAATTGAACTAAAAGAAGATTAGATACAACTAAAAGTGGGTCCCTTTAAAAGGGAGTTTCAGTTATCGTAGATGTAATTTTACGTCTCCAATAACTGAGGGGGCTTTGTTGGGCCCCACTTTTCAAATAAATCAAAATAAAGAAATAAAAAAAAAGAGAAGAAAGAAACTTTATTAAGAGGAGAAGGGGGGACCTCATCATATCCCCTCCTTTAAAAAAGGGATAAGTAAACAAAAAAAAAAGGAAGGAAGAAGTTTAGTGGACCCCACCACTAAAATAAAAAAAAATAAATGAAAGAGAGCCCTTACGTGGGTTTATCCAAGTTATAACCTCTTTGAGTGGGGTAGTTTCATAACTACCCCACGTCCAATGCTCTATAAAAAGGAGGATGTTGGAGAGAAAAAAGGGGGTTAGAAGACCTGGGTTTGAGAAGATTAGAGAACCAAATCAGAGAGATCTTAGGAGATAAAAGGGTGAAAGGATTCCAGGAGATCAAAAGGTAAGATATGTTTCAATCTATTCTCTCTAGATACTAACATCAAGGCTCTAGAAGACAAAAAGAAATAGGGCAAAGGGAATGAGATAAGGATTGGAAGATACACCTGATCTTTATCTGCAGATCCAAATGTGGGAGAATGACAAGGCAAGAAAAAAAATAATGGAAGATGCAAGATGGAGAAAAAGAAGAATCCAAATTGTTCAACCCTCACTGCTTGAAGTGTATCTGAGACACTTTGGCAGCGCTCAGGCGCAAATTCCCAGTGTGTTCGTCCGCTTGGGAGCGCCTGAGGTGCCATGGTACTATGGTAGTGTTCAACAACATTTTTAGGTGAACATAGTGATTTTCTGGCAGAAATATGGTTGTTGCAGGTGGTTTTCCGGAGAAAATAGGCCAATAGGGACGATAAAGGACGTTCTGGGCTGTGGGTACGCGCTAGCCTAGCACATTTGGGCCGTGCACAGGTGCTGGCCCAGTGCGTCTGGGCGTACCCGCGCGTCTTTATGTCCGACCCAGCGTCCTGGCCTGTTCTCAGAAGAAGAAAATGTGCATTAGGCGCTATGGGCCACGCGCACATGAAAAGCCCAGCGCGCTCGCGCTCCAACCCGGTAACCGGCCTGCCTTCAAAAGAAAAAAAAATCAGGTGCTGTGGGCCACGCGCGTTGCGCGAGCCCAACGCTAATGGGCCACGCTCGCGCGGAAGCCCAATGCGCTTGGGCATACCCACCCCTGGCCCTGAAGATCTGGACCGAGAGAAAAAAAAGTAAAAAAAATTTTTTTTTGGGCGTTGGGCCCTGAAGTCAGGCCCGTGCGTGCCTCAGACTTGCGTGCGGGCCAAGCAAGCCCATATACTGCCCGCGCGCATGCCCGTTGGCATGGGTCCAACCCAGACCGTGGACCCGATTTGCCCAAAAATCTCCAAATCAACCTTTTTGTCTCATTTCAATCTACTTTGATCCCACAAAAATCTAGAAAAATCCCTCGAAATTCCTGAATGTTTCTGAAAACCAAATCCATCTTGAACGGTGATAAAAAAAATTCAAGTGACCCTTTTACTTCATTGAAAGTGGTTCAAAGTGTCCTTGTTTGGATCAATCCTTTCCCAAATTAAACTTTAAATCCCCCATGTTGAACCAAGCCCCTCTATATTTAACCAAATTGCTCCAAGTTAGACCCAAATGTCTCAAATTGACCCGAACACACGCAATTCATGGCATTTAAGCCAAACCCAATGAAGCTTTGCATGCTTTTAAACTGTTTCAAACATGGTCCAACCATTGCTTCTATAGTTTGAATCAAACCAAAACTAAACCAGAATCTCATAACCCAAGGCAAATTTAAATCCAAAATCTCATTTGAACTACGATATGGCTTGATCCCAAATACTTGGGTAGCTGGAAGGGAGGCATTTGGTAGCTAGGGTTAGTTAGAATGGATTTAGATTCTAAAGCATTTGACTTTCTAATTTTTTTGCTCGTCTTTCTTATAAGCCTATGATTCAATTTTTTATCATCCTCTAAGATGGCCTTAAATCTTGACTGCATATGCTGTTCCTTTACTCCATGACTAACCTTTCATTACAGACTGAGACATTTGAAGGTGTTGGTCATTGTTTGGTCCAAGAAAATTTTAAGGGCTACTTAATGGAGAATCCTATGATTTGTCATCAATCTTAGATGTTCAGATGTTGGATCAACCAGAATGAACTACAAAGCTAAGTTTTTACCCTTTGACATGTCCAAACCCATCTGGTTCAACCCTCAGTAGACAAGAGAAATCAGAGTGGCTAAAGAAATGTTTTCCATCATGTTTTGACCATCTGAAACTTTGGTTGCACTGTGCATTTAGTGAAGTTAAACTTCACAATCTTTGAAAAGCCCAAGCTATAAATTTATGAGTCTTTGTTTAATATGGATTCTAACATTCAAATCCAGCAGCAAAGTGCATTGATCAGATTTGGGACTACAGAAGAAGTAAGTTGTGGTTAATGAATCTTTGATAGTCTGATACAGTATTCTTTTAAGTTTTAGGTTGATGACCGTGAGCTTATTTGAAGGTATTATAAGATCGTTCCAGGCAGATTCAACCGCTGTAGACACTTTTTTTTTTATTTTTTATTTTTTATATTGAATAATGAAGGATATATTAAAAACTGAGCGGGAAAGACAAAAAATACAAGAAACCCATGAGATATGGGTATACAAAATGAGAAGAGAAACTATCAACTACAAAACCCTGCTATCAAGAAATCTCATCAATAAAAAACTAAAACTGGAATAATCTAATCCAATAACGTGAATGCAACTCAATCCTGTAAGATGTGAACTCCTCCCTTGTACTAACCGCTGTAGACATCACTGGTTGGAACAGATCTGAACTCCTCCCTTGTACTAACCGCTGTAGACATTGTTAATTTGTTGATTGGCTGTCTGGTGGTTTATTATCCAAACTTCTGCCTTTCAATGCTGTTTATTATCCATAAATTGCCAAGAAGGTCAAGAGTGAGCAGAGAAAGAAACCTGGATTGCTTGTTTGCACCGGTTTCTTATTTGTCTCTACTTATTGCACTAATGCTAGCAAATAAATGTACTAGCTTCAATTTCAAGCAATGTGTGAGCTGCAATTTAGATTCAGTACTCATTATTCATTGTTAAAATTTTAGCTCCACCTTAACCAGATTTATTCATGTCTCAAAAATGCTCAAGTCTGGTATAGTGTATCTGATAAAGCTGTTGAAAATAAGTTCAATCTGGCTAAATTGGGTTTGGTTAAGAATATTTACCTAACTGCCTGTTGAAAATAAGATCATTCTGGATAAATTGAGTTTGCTTAAGACCATCACAATCTTTTAGCTCTAATTAATTGAAATTATGTTATTTTCCAGTATTTTAAGTGTTTATATACCTGATCTTGTTGTTTTGTTAGCTGGATTTCAATAATTCATATAGTCATTTTTCCAAACTGTAATTTGCATCTTGGCAATGGATAACAGGCTTTATCAGAAGCTATCTACTGGTTGAACTTACAGGTGGCAGAAACTTGTTGATCGGTTGGCATCTCCTGGGGTTATACTTAAATTCACTTTCTTTATATTGATCCTCTTATTGCTTAACAAAAACGTGGGCTGAGGGCTACTGATTGCGGGATGTACCTGCTTGAAGCATGTGATATACATGATATTTTCGACCTTCATCCTTACTGGACACCATTTTCTTGAGATGTCATTGGTGGTAGACATTACCACTATCCAGGCAAAGCATGTGAGGCATAGGAATGCGTAATCTTTAATTTTTTTACCAGAGTTATTTCATCAAGGTATTTGCCTCAACTGTTTTTCTTATTCATAGGCTTTGGTCTGATACTATGAAAGAGTGTTTTGAGGTCGATTTTTTAGTGTTCTATTGAATCATGTCGTGATTATTGATTCATTAATTATCATAAAGAAAAAGAAATGATGATTGATGAGTAGAAATGGATTTTACTATTATATAATGAGGTTCCTTTTGCAAAATTATTTTCATTTTGTCTCAAGTTGTAATGATAAGCTTTTCTACTTCATTTTCAGATGATTTTACGGGGTATTGGGATCCGTGACCCAGTGTGGTACAGTAGCATTCATGTATAGCAACATTCTAGATCAAACAGAAAAGATAAATGGCTGGTAGATGCTATGTTTAGTCCTGACAAAGGAATAAGATATAGGATTAAGGAAAATGAGTTTCTTTACTTGATCCTCGCCACTATACATCGTACAGCTTATCTACAGACTAAAGTTTTCACCAGCCTTTTTTCCAGACATGTTGGATAGGATCCATCACTAAAGCTGTGTTTAAACTTCAGTTTCACTTGTGGCATATTTTTTCCCACTTTCTTTTAAGAAGTGAAAATTCCATACTGGTTGAAAAGTGAGGTGTAAATCTTCCCATGTATGTTGTATTTATATCTTGATACTGTCAACTTTTTGTTGGGGCTGGACGCATCATTTCTTTATTAACCGTGAGAATTAATCAAATTTAATTTTTCCAGTTTTTGTTGAAGTACCTTGTTTTTCTGTCTATTCTCTCTGTCTCTCGCTTTTGAGAGACTGTTTTGAACTGATCAAATCAAATTTTTGATTCAGTAATGAGACCATATGTTCATGAAACCATATTGGTATAATGAGCTCAGTAAACTCATCTTAGTATTTTACGGTTTGGAACTTTGAGATTTATCACATATTGATGATAACATGCTTTTCCTTATTTTTACAGGGGAGCAATAATTGTTGTTTCATTGTTGACCATGGAAGAATACATCAAGCATTTCTGGTGTCATATTTCCAGTCAAAGCTACCCAGAGGACGAGGAAAGACCTTGTAAAATGTTGCATAATGCGTGGAATTTATCTCTCTCTCTCTCTCTCCTAAGCCCAGCCCTTGCATTGTTTGAAGATTACTCGTGATCGTATTTGGCACTTTTGAACGTGAACCCTTCTTAATCTGATAGGCAAAAACTGTGCCCGGATCTTTATGTTACATAATCTCTCTCTTAAACTGGGTGAGGACTTGAAAAGCTTAAGCTCCCGATCCTCGTTAATACAAGAAGTATTGGGCCCATTCATACACATTATTGTTTGGACTTTAAGAATCATGTAATTAGCACGTGACTACTAGTAATGTGTGTAAGGGGGCTTTCCAAGAGCGTAATTTCTACGTTTTTTTGGGAGTGTGAACATCTCTCTTAGAAAAAAAAGAGAGATTAGAGGTTGAGGGAAGTGAAGGCATGAGAATTTTTTTTTGGTTTATCCATTAAATCTGCATCCTGATGCAGATTTATTTGAGAGACCCCATTGTGCCTTTTTGTCTTACTCCCATGGACTTAGGCTCCGTTTGTTTTGATGTAAAATCTAATGCGGAAAATGTTTTTGGGGTACATTGTGATTTTTCACGAGTTTGTTTTCATGTAAAATACAATATGGTGTAAAATGGTTTTTTTAAAAGATAACTATTTTCTAAAAAACGACTTACCATTGAAAATCTTGTATGTCATTTTCCGAAAAATGGATCGTGTTTGATATCTAGCTTATGAAAATGAAAATTTCTTATTTTCAATTCTACTCTCCAATATTCATCCAAACAGTTGAAAAACTTTAATTTTCCTGAAAATATTTTCTGATGTAAATGTTTTTCAAAGAAAAATGCTTAACATCAAAACAAACAGAGTCTGAATAAGCCGCATAAATCTGTGTATGGAAATTTGTGGTCGTATCTACTGTTTGGCTTACTTTTACTCTTCTTTGAGGTTTTAGCAAGTGGGAATTTCTCTTTTTAAGGATTCATACACGGACAAAACGGTTGCTTCCGCGTGACTCTTGTACTTGCCTCCAGATTAGATTTCCATTACAGTAAGATCTCTCTGTGAGTACTTTGACTTGAAACGGTAAGGAGGTAGAGGAACAAGTCAAAGTGATTTTTGGCTACCAAGCGAACAATCCAAGAAGCTTTTCAGGTTGAACATGCCCACAAGATGAGCAGAATCGGTCTCATTGACACCGCGTTGGAAGTTCTAAAGATTCCGTTCGCATCATTGCTTCCACCTCCTACAAAATCATCCCCTTAAAGCAGGGTAAAACTGGAATGTAGCGTGAGACACATAAGGAGGCTTAGTCAGAAAAATAATAAACTTCAAAGTTGTAATGCTTGCCAGCTTTCAATTGGTATATAATATCTAACGTAGAAACAAAAACAATAAATGAAGATGACTAGTACCATAGAAATAAAATAAGAAAAAGAAGCAAGCTGGCTTGTCGGTATCAGCTAACATGGCAACAAAAACAACGAACTAAGCTAAGAAAAACCCTGAGGCTGGCCCCACTAATTCTTTCATGTAAGATTTCATAATTCACTAGGCTGTCCATGTTACTTGCTCCCCATTTGCGTCATTATTCTAACCCCTCACCGATCATTCTATTTTTAAAACACTACCGCACCTACGCTACAGCTATTTCTCCCATTTAAAGAATGTTTACAGACGGGTCCTAACTTAGGCGGCGGCGTGGTGTGTATGGCATGCACGGCATGCAATGCGAGGGACCTAATCCCCCCAAAATGAACCATTTGTTGACTTTGGATCGTTAATTAGTAGACTCTTATTTATTTGATGACGATAAGAAAATGTTTTAATGCATTTTGATAAATATTTGTCTTTGTTCCTTTATTATAATTTGTCAACATGCACAATTAGGTTATGAGAAAAAAAATATTTTTTTTTGATTGATTTTGTTTAATTTCTTTTTATTGCCTTTTTTAAATCTTTCAATAAGTGTTTGAATTAGAATCCTTTATCTTGATTCCTTTGCTGTTATTCTTTTCTTCCATCAATCAAAACATGTTACGTTGCATTCTTTGATAATCCTTTTTGTAATACACTTATCAGATTGAGCATGATACTTGCGGTGCTTTTTAAGGTGTGAATGCAACGTGTATCCATCCATTAGTCATAGAGAGATAAAATTATATACAATATTTAACAACTAGCAAATAGTTCCTCTAATTCTATTATCTTTCTTGTAGGGAATTTCGAAATTATTACCGGAGCAAATGACAGCATGACAACACTCAGTCAAGAAGGAGAACGCGTTGGCTGTCTGACCAGGCAACTGAACTGGTGAGACAGATCAGCGCACATTTAACATTTTAAATAAAAATAAGGGAAATTTAATTTTTAGTGGTACTTTATCAAATTATTTAAGATTTAGTAGGCAAAGTTTTGAGTTTTAACTTTTAATATACCTTTATCAAAATAATTAATTTTTAGTGTCATTTCACTATTACTGATAAATTCTTCCAAAAATACCCTTATACAATTTACTTCCGAGACTTGTACAAGCAATAAATTGACTTGCACAAGCCATTTTAGACTTGTACAAGTAATAAAATGACTTGTACAAGTCAAAAATTAACTTGTACAAGTCAATAAAGTGACTTGTAGAAGTCATTTGGATAAGTGACGTAAGGGCATTTTTGGAATAAATGATTTGTAATAGTGAAATGACACTAAAAATTAATTATTTTGATAAATGTGTATTAAAAGTTAAAACTCAAAACCTTATCGACTAAATCTTAAATAATTTGATAAAGTACCACTAAAAATTAAATTTCCCTAAAAATAATGGTCGAATCTGGAAAATAGATCAGACCTCTGCTTCGAGAGTTCGAGTTGTTGGAAAGAGTGACGCTAACGACAGACCAGCACGGTCCATCGACTCGGTCCCAACGCTTACGCGAAGATTAAAAATATTGGTGTACTCCTCAGGAACACACCGCAATGGTACTCCCACATAGGATCGTGACAGCTAGGCACGAAAATAATAGATCGGGCCCACCGACCAGATTTCTGACGTATGCACGTGGTTAGCACGTTATAATCCGACGGCTACAGTTTGGTAGATGCGTAGAGTTCAGCGAGCGGTGGAGTGTCACGAGATTTGTTGTAACGGGCAAAAGTTCAAACCGAACGAGAGAAAATGAAGTTTTGGGCAGAGACGGAGCCGTGAAGCAAACAAGAAAAAAAGATAGAAGAAGTCAAGGAAGAGCGAAACTTAATCAACTAAACCGGCTTGGCTGAAATTGCTTCCAACCTTCTTCTTCTCCTTCTTCGGCGAAGTTGTGATAGGAATATTAAATTGTTTAAGTCCATTTTCTTTGTAGAAATCTGGAACCGGTTGTTTGATTGATTATTTGTCTCGCTGTCGTGAATCCCAACTTCCACTTTCCTCTCCTTTTTATATTCTTCTCTTCCTCTCCCTCTCTGTCATTCACTATCTCTCCCAAACATCGATCTTTGCCTGCAACCCGAAGAGCTCTCTCTCTCTCTCTCTATCTCTCTCTGTAAGCGCAAAGAATACGATGAAGATGGGTTATTCTGGGTTTTTGGTGTTGATGATGTTGGGCTTGTTGGCGGGATCTTCGATTGCCCAAGCACCGGGACCCTCTCCTGTCTCCCCACCTTCTCAGACACCGGCTGTGAGTCCTCCTGCTAAAACTCCGGCTCCGGCTGCGAGTCCTCCTTCTCCAACTCCGGCTCCAGCATTGTCTCCCCCATCTCAATCCCCTTCTCCTTCTCCTTCTCCGACTGCAACCCCAGCATCATCTCCCGCTCCTTCTTCGACTCCACCGGCGTCTGCTCCCTCGCCGAACTCAGACGCTCCACCCCCCGGGTCACCCGGAGGCACCCCTGCAGGGAGTCCGTCACAGCCATCGACGCCCGCCGATAACTCAGCCGTTGCTTCCTTGAACAGAGTCACCGTCGCCGGATCTGCTGTTGTTGTTGGAGCCTTCGCAGCTGTGGCTCTCTTCATCTAGATTGATTGTTCTTTTTTTTTTTTTTTTCTTTTTCTGCGTCGGATAGATCTGTTTTTGTGTCGGATTTGCATTTCTATTTGTATTTTGCTCTGCACCACTATTATTCATTCTTTGTTTTTGTACTTTTGGGAGGTTGGTTCTCTTACTGCAGAAACAGATTGTTTGGTTCTCTGTGTCAAGTGCTTCATTTATGACACTTTTCTTATGGGGTTAGAGATTTGGGTTTGCGCTTTAACGATAGAACAGAAGAGAGATTGGGGTTGCAGGATGGCCGTTTAAGGATTTGATGTACATGATATCTCACCAATAAAATCATTTTTCCTTGTACTGTTTGCTCCACCATTCTTTGCCCTTTGTCCTCAATAACTCCTCATATTGAATGATATATGGAGATCAGACTGTGTAGACTTCTGCAGGGGATCCCTTTAATGGATGGCTCTGGAGAGGCAAATATTATTCAACAGCGTCCAATCAACTCATAGCAATTGTGATCCAGATTGTTGGGATCCATGGTTATTACAGTCTGATGGTTGAAACTCCATTATTGTAGCTTATTACAAATCAACTCCTTCCTTGATGGAGGGCTCTAGTGTGCAAATATTACTCAGAGGTGTCAAAAGCAGCTCATGGCAAGTGTGTTCCAGCTTGTTGGATCCATGGTTAGCAAAATCTGATAGGTGAAATTCCATTATTTAGGCCTCGTTTGGCTTTCATTCCGGATTAGGAACTCATTCCGAGAATGAGTTCTTAAAACTCATTTTGCAAATTAATTTTGAAGTCTTTCTAATTGTGTTTGGTTAGTAAGTAGCAGAATGAATTTTCACCCAGAAAATTGTTTGGTTAACAAGTAATAAAATGAGTTCCATGAAAAAAAAATTCCCTTATTATTTTTTTCTTTTTCATGAATAATTATAAGAAACTAGTTGATCCTTAAAAGATAAAACTTGAAACACTTAAGAAATGAAAAAGAAAAAAAAAACTTAAAACCGTCTTATACATATATTTGAATACAAATAATTCAAATATATAAGACCTAAAAACGATGTTTTCAATGATAAAAACTGAATCATTCTTGCAATAAATATTAGTTGAAAGATGATAGATAAAAATAAAATATAAACATGTAATAAATAAAAGAGGGGTTTGCTAATACACCAATTGTGCACTGAAAATAGGGGTTTCCACTTCATAATTTTAAATCCAATTCTAAATTCCCACCAGACCGAGTCATTGTCTTTTGGCCAAGCCGCCCATATGTTTCTACATTATACACCAATTGTGCACTGTGACATCTTGGCTGTCTGAGTGGGCGGCTGTGATGTGGGCGGGGTCAGAGACCTGGGTGAGTTACCACAGTGGCGAGCTACCAGGCGAGGATGTGCATATGGTTGGGATCCCACAACGCTCGGGGATGCTATAAGTAGTCTTAAGACCCCCAAATTAGTAAGAGGCCTTTTAAGGAATAACACGGGACTAAATTCCCTGGGAACCTTAAAGTTAAGCGTGCTCGGGTGGGAGCACTGCTAGGATGGGTGACCCCTGGGAAGTTTTCTCGTGTTATCCTTAAGAATAAATCTGTGAGGGCCCATGGGCCCAGAGCGGACAATATCTTGCTAGTTATGGGTCTGGGACGTTACAAATGGTATTAGAGCCTGCCCCGGCCGGAAAGTGTGGGGGTTCAGCCCAACGTGAGGACGCGTTGTCCCATGGAGGGGAGTATGTGACATCCTGGCTGTCTGAGTGGGCGGCTGTGATGTGGGCGGGGTCAGAGACCTGGGCGAGTTACCACAGTGGCGAGCTACTAGGCGAGGATGTACATATGGTTGGGATCCCACAACGCTCGGGATACTATAAGTAGTCTTAAGACCCCCAAATTAGCAAGAGGTCTTTTAAGGAATAACACGAGACTAAATCCCCTGAGAACCCTAAAGTTAAGCGTGCTCGGGTGGGAGCACTGCTAGGATGGGTGACCCCTGGGAAGTTTTCTCGTGTTATCCTTAAGAACAAATCCGTGAGAGCCCGTGGGCCCAGAGCTGACAATATTTTGCTGGTTATGGGTCTGGGACGTTACATGCACTGAAAATAGCATTCTATCAATGGAACCATATGTGGATGCTAACGATTTTAAGAACCCTTATTTGTAGGCTCTAGTCCACTGATCAAACAATTGGCAGGTGCTCCAAGCGTACGAAAAGTTATAACGGAACATCTATAAGCATAGTCGAATTTATGCCATGTAATCAACTCGGAGTCATTTACTTTGGGAAACAAACATTTAATTCAGAACATCGAATTGTTCGTGGGATTAATCCATATGGAACCCAAAAATAACAGAGAGAAGCAAAAGATCATAATGTATAGGAAGATTGACCTCTGCAACGCCATTTTTGCTTCTCTCGGAAGGAATGGATTCAAGCTTGCAGCGAAGGATTTAATTAAGGACATTGCTTCCATTCATTTGTAGAGCTTCTCCATCGTAGGGTGGACGTTAGGATAAAACAATTGATAAACCGAAAATTCCTATTTAGAGCAATGAAGCAATGGGGAAGAGACCTATTCTTTGAAGAGAAGAGGGCCGGTTGAAGAGAAAGCTTTGTTAGAAGAGAAAAGGTGTGATTGCAATATTACAATTTATGCCATTGTTTAAAACTTCATGTTATTTACAAGTTTGCCACCGCAAATAATCCAAAACTCATTCTTAAATTTTGAAAACAGGTTGAGGGGCGTTTCTCTCTGCCACAGTTTTTCTCATCCTCATTCTATTAGAATGAGTTCTAGCATAGTTTACCAAACACCCATTTAACCCCTGAAATGCATTCTAAGCCTTGGAACTCATTCCAAGCCTTGGAATGAGTTTCCAAAATGGATGCCAAACGAGCCCTTAGCCTGTTACAAATCAACTTCCTCCTTGAAGGTGATCAAGCTTCAGTAGTCAATGAAAGAAGTAAAGATTTGTTAGTTGTAATTTACTTACTGAAATCTGTGAATTGGAGGAAGTCATGAGAAATTAGAGTTTCTTGTCAACTTAGGATGATTTCAGAGTAAACTAAATAACTATGACATAAGCAACCCCAAAGAAAAACTAAACCTTTACTAGTGTCTAGGGGCATTGAAAAACATGTTTATGTCCAGTAATAAGTAAACCAATTACGTATGGGTCCTTAGGGATTTTAGTCGGTTGAATTCAAGTCTTGAAGGTCACGACTTTGTGCAAAATTATCCAAGGCCAGTATTGCTAATGCACCCTTTTGAAACTTTTGCTTATGCAGGACTATATCAAGGTATGGTTCTAATGATTAAAATACAAGTAATATAAGTGTTATCCTTAATTTAAGATTAACTTTTCACCTAATCCTCCTCAATCAGTGTATCAATGCCATTTCAACCCTAATCCCTTTTTTTTGGGTGAGAATTTCAACCTTGATCCTTATGTTGGTAAATAATAATAATAATAATAAATAATAATAGAGGCTTGTGGTGTTATTTCTAGGTTGTTAACTGTTCCTCCGAAATTGGGCAGGTATGGACATGTGGCAATGTTGATGATGTATCTCTGCGCGGGCGTGCCAGTTTCGATTGATACAAAGATTTCGGGTTGGGTCCTGACCCCGGGCACGTGTTCCGAATCTAAACTGAAGTCAATTTAGCCGTACTGCAAGTCACCTGTAACAAAACCGGTCAGGCGATAGAATGAAGACTAGGGGTTCGGTCTTCGTTTGGGTTCTTATATGTGTTTGAAAGTCAAAGCAGTTGATGGTATGTCATTTTATTATAAAATCGGCCGATGGCCGTAAGTTACAACAGATAATCCCCAAAAGGAAATAAAAACAAGAAGAAAACTAACAAGGCTTGCAGGACTGGCCTATCCTCGTCTTATAGCCGTAATCGAAATATAAGAACAGGAGGAAGGGGGCGGCTATTAACAAAGCCAATTCGGGGGTTCACCTAGGATTGCTATTTGACCGAAAGTACGCAAGTCACCTGACTTGATCAAAGTCAGTCTCGAGATTGGTTGCTCAGGATTCTGTAGCTGTGATCAGGGTACATAACTGCGAGTCAGGGGCGGCCTCAACTTACTCGCCGGTGGCAGGGTTTTGGCGTCAATCGGAGTAAACAGGGGTCTAAGGTGTCACTGCGACTGGAAGCAGTGAGAGAAGTTCTCATTTATCCTTTTGGCTACAGTTTGTGGTGTAGGAGAGGGGATAAAGATCACGGATGATCAAATTAACATTATGATAACCGGTTGCGGTTTTTTGAACTTATAATTGAACTTATTTGAGGGCTTGTAGCCTAAAATGGATGTTTTAGGCCTTGTTTGTTGTTCAATTTTAGATTAGAAACTTATTCTATAAATCCTTTGCAAGGATGAGTTGCCAGAGGGTGGGATAAATGCGTGGTTTAGAACTTTTCACGTTTTGTAAGTAGTCAAATATTACAAACTTTCTACCGCTCTAACTTTAAAATCCTTTTCATAAAAAATAACTTTGTGTTCTAAGTTTCTAAATATTACAAATTGTTCCACTATAAATTTGCAAAATTAGAAAGAAGAATCCAAAAACAGATCTCCCAACTGATTTTGTATTTAAGTGTATTTTCTAAAACTCATTTCAATAAACCTCTTCCTAATGTAATAACCAAACCATTTTTTCTTCTTCCATTGGAATTCTTTCCAATCTATGGAACTCATTCCAAGCCTTGGATTCCATTCTCAGAATGAGTGACAAACGGGCCTTGGTTGCCACGAATTAGTAATATGCAGAAATAAAACTATACCCGGCTCATATGCGCTTTGCAAACTGGGATGAATAAGTTCGTGGGCCTCGAAAGTTAATTACAAGCCCATATTAGTCTGGTATTGTTGGACCTAACGGGCCGAATTCAAATAAAGGAAAAATGTTAATGGACTTACCATGTAATCCAAAGAAACATCATGGCTGATGGTCCTTTCTGTTATGAACTGAGTTAGGGTGCTCCGAAGAGGTTCTCAAAGTTACCAAGTTCCACTTCCAGGTACAAAAGGACACAGATTAATAAAAGTGGCTTCACAATGTCTTTCCGTTATCCATGAATGCCATACACGTATGGAGCTTGAATACTGCTACAGACGCCACGTAAAGGAAGGTTTGACAAGGAGATTGATACAGAGTAACGTTGAATTCTCATGCTCTCTCTCTATATCTGTGTGCTTCTGTTAGATTCCCCTCTCCACCTGTTGTTCTACCTCTCTCCATTTGTATTCTGAACCAAAGAGAAAAAACAAAAGATGCAGAGTGGTAGCCTTGATGAAGGAAGAGACCTCAAAGCTCCCTTGTTATATGGTTCATCATCGATCAACCGATCTAAAGAGGGGGAGCAAGATAACCATAACCGTGATCTTTTAAGGAAGGTGTTGATAGAATCAAAAATGCTATGGCAAATAGTTGGTCCCACCATCTTCAGCCGTCTGGCCTCCTACTCCATGAACGTCATTAGCCATGCCTTCGCAGGCCACCTTGGTGATCTTGAGCTCGCTGCATTCTCCATTGCTAACACTGTCATTATTGGGTTCAACTTCGGCCTATTGGTTGGTACTCTTTAAATTAATTGTTGCTTCTTCTCCATTAACAATTACCTTAAAACAAGTGGGGTTAGCTTAAGACTTCGTTTCTCCCTCAAATCTTAATGACTCGGTTGCTGTGCTTTGATAGTTGGGGATGGCAAGCGCATTGGAGACCCTATGTGGGCAAGCTTATGGAGCGAGGCAGTACCACATGTTAGGGATTTATATGCAGCGTTCCATGGTTGTGATGTTCTTGTGTTGTGTTCTGCTATTGCCCATGTATATATTCGCCACTCCCATACTGAAACTGGTGGGGCAACCACCGGATGTGGCGGAGAGATCAGGGATGTTGGCGATATGGATGATTCCGCTTCACTTCAGTCTGGGACTTCAGTTTCCAGTACAGAGGTTCTTGCAGAGCCAGATGAAGACCGCTGTGATAGCTTGGGTTTCCTTGGTGGCTCTTTTGATTCACTTGTTCCTTAGCTGGATATTCGTGTACGAGCTTCGGTTTGGCTTGATTGGTACTGCTCTGACATTGAGTTTCTCATGGTGGGTGATCTTTTTCGGACTGTTTGGGTATACGGTCTGCGGTGGCTGTCCTTTAACTTGGACTGGTTTCTCTACCCAAGCCTTTTCTGGGCTCTGGGAGTTTGTTAAGGTCTCTACTGCTTCTGGGATCATGTTATGGTAATCGATTCTATTCTGTCTCTCTCTCCCTTTCTAAATTGCGAAATTGAACTTTTCTTCTTGAGATTCTTTGATTAAGGTATGTTACTTCATGTGGGTTTAATTTTCTGCAGCTTGGAGAATTGGTACTACAGAGTACTAGTATTGATGACTGGGAATCTGGAGAATGCTAAGATTGCCGTGGGTGCCTTAGCTATCTGGTTTGTTTTCGTTTTTGCAGAGTATTAATGATCTGATCTAGTGATCTGTCTTATTTGTTTTAGTTCTCTAAAATTTGTGTTTAATTAAGAGATTTGTTTATGTTTCTAATCCTGGCAGTATGACAATTAATGGGTGGGAGTTGATGATTCCTCTTGGTTTCCTTGCTGCAACCGGGTAAATCTCTTTTTTGACTTCTTTTATCCTTACAGTACTCTTTATGACTGAGCAAAATGTATTACTAAAGCTCACAGACTGGAGTGAGTAGCCATGGAGGATACTAATTAATAGTTAGGTTTAGCCCTTGATTGAAATCTTGCTCTAGTGGACCCAAACCAGGGAAACCAGACCCCACAAGGAGGCATAATATGTTTTGTCGGAGTGTAGGGTTCATGACTTTTCCGGGCAGACGAGTCTCTACAATTTGTGTCATGGGGTCCATGTGTGCCGAGTACTGCCAATTCTATATTTTCAATGTATAAATTTACGAAAGAGCTTTTTGTCTTGACGAGGATCATTAATGTCCCTGCAGTACTCTCATGGCCCTTTTTTTTTCCTTCTCCTCCTTTATACTTGCTAGTCACAGCATCAAATTTCCTTTGCACGAATTTTTAAGGGTCTGGACTTTGCAAATTAAGAGGATTTGGCTACCAGTTGGCCATCCTTGTCATTTTGAGATGCATAAAGCCATATTAGCTGGTTTGAAATCATTTGCATTAATGCTTTATTACATTGCAGAATTGTTAATATTTATAAGATATGCTGTCATGTGAAGTATCTCACTGTTAAATGCTTTTGCAAGTGGGCTCTAGATAAAATATTTACAACCATGAAAAAACATTGACCGTAAGATACTCCACATGGCAGCATTTCACCACCATAGCAATTTGCAATGCTGATGATTTCATCCCTCTTTTTTCTCAGTTCCAGATAGTTAATGGGTGCTTAGATCAATGTTCACCAAGCATTTACTAGAAACAGACCACCCTCTGACGCTAGGGGTGCAATTCGTGGATATTGTTGTGCATAGACATTTTCCAATGATTCTGCAAACGTATATGGATTCTTAGCATTATTTAACATTTACAGAAATTTTTTAAAATTTCATAACCAGTAAGATATATGGACATGGATAGCAACAAAAAAAGGGTTAAGTCTTTGGAGATATCAAATCCTAAAACTCAAATACAATATAGGAAACAATTTTGCTTTAATTATAATGATATTAGATTTTTAGTTTTAAATTACTGATTCTAAAATTTACTCAAATCTATTTTATGTCAAAAATATATTCAATAAAGTACATAGAAATGGATATCATTCATCTAAGAATCTTGGTGAGAAATGTGTGTATACATATATGTACGTATTAAAATGTATTTTTATATGCAACCAGCCTGGCCATATTTAATTTGTATCAGGGTCGGGTTTAGTCGATTTTGGTTTTCCAAATTTGCTAAAAGAGGGATTGGATTTGCCTCCTTAATCAATAGGGAACAATGAAAACATTTTGTTTTTTCTCTTAATAATCTACCTTTCATTTGTTGTTGTTAATGTTGTATGGAATGCAGTACAAAGCTCCACGTTTTAGGCTGTAGTTTGAGCAATAATATTACAAAATTAGTCCTCAATTTTTTTGTCAATCCCAGCAATTTGAGGTAAAGCTTTTTATATTTAACTTGCAACAAGTTGGGTTGGATCAAAACCAAAATCGATTCTTGTTTTGACCAAAATTGCACCAACAGTGAAGAGGGTTTGCTATACTTCATAAGTTGGGAACACAATGATATATATTATTTGCATGTCTACCCATTTTTACTTGTTTTTGTTTTTGCTGTCAATATACGTGGTGGAATATGAACTCCTCAAAACATTATCGTTCTATATTTGAGACAACAGGGTGAGGGTTGCAAATGAGCTCGGAGCCGGCAATGGAAAAGCCGCAAAATTTGCAACAATTGTATCAGTGACAACGTCCATAATAATTGGGCTTGTGTTTTGGTTACTAATAATGGTCTTCCATGAGAAGCTGGCATTGCTATTCTCATTAAGCACACCCATTCTCAAAGCAGTTGACAAGCTTTCAGTCCTCTTGGCCTTCACCATTCTGCTCAACAGTGTCCAGCCAGTTCTCTCCGGTATATATATATCCCCTTATATGCACACATGCATATATATATATATAGTACTTGCCTAACTCCTGCTCAAATGAACTAACAACCGTGGTGCTGTTTTGTTTTCTCAGGTGTGGCGGTTGGGTCAGGTTGGCAAGCATTTGTGGCGTATATAAACTTGGGGTGCTACTACATCATAGGTTTACCACTTGGAGCTTTGATGGGATGGGTCTTCAAGCTTGGGGTCATGGTACGTATTTTATGATTTTTGTTATCCATGATCTTATATGGAACGCATGACCTTTATGGGTTCCCTAAATTTTGTCATATTTGAGTAGGGATGGCATTTTGAACCGATAACCTGCCTGCCATTAATGGTTAGGTTTTGGTATGGTTAAAATCAGGTCAGGGGCAGCTCTGGTTTAGCCCAACCGCCTTGACCTTCATATATTTTTTAATATATATATTATTGTTATATATATTTTATTTAAAAAAGCACTTTTTTTTGCAATTTATACTCCACCTTGACCCGATCCCACCCCTTTATCAACCTGATAGGGGCGGCTTAGGGTTTGGTACTAGAGCTGTAAATCTAGTCCGGATTGCTCAAAGCCCGCCCAACCCAACCCAAATAAAAGCCCGAAGTGAACATTGAGTTTGGGTTTGGGTTTCATTTCGAGCCGGAAGTTGAGTTTGGGTTGGGCTTGGGTTCAAGCTATATAACCCGAAAAACCTGAAGTTAATGTTGACTTTATGTACACACTCTCATATAGATATATGTATAAAACTCCATCAAATATATCTATATATATATATATATATATATATATATATATATATATATATAAGTGAATATTTATTTGTATATATATGTATCATTGTTTTCTTTTCCTTTTATATTGTCATTGTATTTATGCAATCAACTATTAAACATAAATTATTAACATGTGATAATAAGTTTATGAATTTTTGTCAAATAAATAATTTTATACTTACATACATATACATATATGTTACAATGAATGTGATATTTGGGAGCACATACTTTAAAAGAAAGATTGTGCAAAATCACAAATATAGTGAGTTAGTATTATATTTTAAAAATTTTCAAGAAATACATTAATTAAGTGTGTTTTTCCCAAATTCAAAGGACAAATCAAGAGGAATTTGTAATATTTGCATTTATAACAAACAAACATAAAAGAATTTTGATAGGTGAATTAATGAATGATATTCAAACATTTTGTAATTATAACAAAAACTGTAAAAAAAATTCAAAATCTTACATTTTGTTTGGGCCAATCTGAACCCAACCTGAACTCAAACAATAATTAATGTTTGGGTTAGGTTTGGGTTTAGTGAGTTTGGGTTAAGGGCGGATCAACGATGAGTTTGGACTAGTAAATCCTAGATTGGGTTGAGTCCGAACTCTCATAACCCGACCCAACCCGTCATTCTTACACCTCTATTTGTTACTGGCTAAACTACTTATAACCGTGGGTACGGGTACTCCAAAACCCGCCCGTTGTCATCCCATAGTGATTCATCAATAGTGTACTCTTGTACAATGTGGTCATGCATTTCTCTGAATTGCAAGTATACATAAACGGTGTCAGGGTATTTGGGCTGGAATGATTGGTGGGACCGCTGTTCAGACATTGATATTGACCATCGTCACCATTCGTTGCGACTGGGAAGAGGAGGTATATATGGCTTTTTAATTTCCTCCCTTCTGTATTTCTTGAGCTTTTGTGCAGCTGATCGATGATTCACGGATATTTTGTGTGTTTGGGGGGATGATTTTTGTAGGCAAAGAAAGCGAGAATGTACGTGCAGAGATGGGCGACTCCTGAACTAAAATAATCACTCTTTGATATATAGTCTGCTTCGGTGATCATTTTCAGCCATTACGTGTTGGGATTTTCTTCTAAAAGAAAAGTTCCCTTACATCAATAATTTGTCAAGTGCGTTGATCATGTTTAACAAAGGAAAGGAAAGGACTTATTGATCACGGCATTAATTGTACATCAGAACTTTCAGGTTTTTGAACAGATTCTATTGAGTAGAAGACAATGCACCTGTATCTTTCTGGCTTACCTTTAAAAGAAAAAATCTTAAAATAATCTCAGACTTTTAGACTGGGAATGGGAGATTGGGAGTTATAGATGAATGGTAAATGTTTGGCATATTAAGCGGCTGCGGCAGATTGGTGCAATGCAATCGATCGAGGCTTATAACTTAGAGCAGTATATTTAATTGCTGTAAATAGTGCGTAGTGGTCGATGATTAGAATGCAAGGATCGATATAAAGTGTTTTTGATGACCGACGGATGGAGGACTTGAACAAGTGTGAAGGGTGAGTGAGGGATTGAAGTTGGGGTTGCATCTTGCATGCAACAACAATAAGAGAGATAATGAGATATATTACAGATTTTGGTGCTTTTGACTTTCTGTTAGTAGTTTGGATTAAGCGTAATAAACAATCACGTCGACGAATGACTAATGAATAATCCTCTTTCTGTTTTTTTTTTGACTTCAAAAAAAAAAAAAATGACGCGTTCAGGTTTAAACTTTAAACCCTGGGCCGTAACATCAGCTCTGTGAGGTCCATGAAATGAATATTCTATTTCTATGTAGGCTATGTCTTGTCTTGTAGGGGAATCTGGGTTCTAGATGATACAACCCAATCCACTACTCTTTCCAAATTCCAGCACGCGCGTTCTTACTAGTCCTATGTCGAGCGACGAAATCAATTGATCAGGAAGTGACAGACACTTTGTGCAACATGGAGGATCGTGTAGTTTGGGACCAGGGAGACCTACCGGCCGGTCTAGGCCCAGAGCCACCAGTACTCATTCATAGAAAATTAGAAATAGAAACTACCAGTCAAAATGCCTGGATTTTCCCAGTACGGCTGCAGCCGAACCACGTAGCTAGATCTTCGGAGGATTCGGGAGAGTAAAGTATAAACCCAGTTAAGGACATTTGAAACCAAAGCACAGGGAGAATTAGGCGGGTGGTCTTTCTCTTCTCCCACTCCGAGCTTCCAATTCTGATTTTCGGATTTTCGGATGAACGGCGTCAGGGAAAACGAAGAAACAACGCTCCCCTTGTTGGACAGAATTGAAACATCTGTGCCCCGTTTGAAAGACCGAGTAGATGATCAGAAACTGATAAGCAGGATATGGATGGAATCGAAGAAGGTATGGCACATTGCAGGTCCCTCCATGTTCAGCCGCATTTGCGCCTTCTCCATGAACGTCATCGCCCAAGCTTTTGCAGGCCACTTGGGCAATGTCCAGCTCGCTTCAGTGTCTATTGCTAACACAGTCATAGTCGGTTTTAACTTTGGACTCTTGGTACTTCTCCTCCTCTCTCTTGACTGACACATTTAAATTTTAAACACTATGTCTCGCGCACACAAATTAAATAACATACCTTTGTGCTTGTTGTTTTGGTTAAACAGCTAGGGATGGCAAGCGCATTAGAGACGCTGTGTGGGCAGGCTTTCGGAGCGAAGAAGTACAACATGTTGGGGATTTATATGCAGCGTTCCTGGATCGTCCTGTTCATCTGTTCGCTTCTGCTACTGCCCATGTACTTGTTTGCAACTCCGGTTCTGAAATTCCTGGGCCAGCCCGCAGATGTTGCAGAACAATCTGGGTTGGTGGCATTGTGGTTGATTCCAATGCACTTCAGTTTTGCCTTTCAGTTCCCTCTACAAAGGTTCTTGCAGTGCCAGCTTAAGACGCCCGTTATTGCTTGGGTAGCTCTGGTGGGGTTGCTGGCTAACCTGATCCTGTCCTGGTTACTTGTACCCAGACTTGGCGTGATCGGAGCTGCAATTTCATTGGATGTGTCGTGGTGGATTTTGGTGTTTGGGATGTTGGGGTACACGGTTTGCGGTGGCTGCCCTCTTTCATGGTCTGGTCTCTCTTTTGAAGCCTTCTCTGGCCTCTGGGACTTCGTCAAACTCTCTGCTGCATCTGGGGTCATGTTGTGGTACGCACTGGACTGCCTTTCTCTCTCTTTCTTCTGGGACTTTGTCAAACTGATGAGATTTGTCTTTCTTCTGTTCGCATTCACATTCATACTCGATAGCTTGGAGAACTGGTACTATAGAATACTGATTCTGTTGACTGGGCACCTGAAGAACGCGGAGATTGCAGTGGACGCTCTTTCTGTCTGGTCAGAAACTTTAAAGTTTTTGTTGAAACGGTTCTTCTTGTTTTATATTCCATTTCTGTTCTTGAATGAGAAAGTGGGAAACTGTGAAGGACAGCATGACCATAAGCGGGTGGGAGCTGATGATTCCTCTTTCCTTCTTTGCTGCTGCTGGGTATGGCTTTTTTCTAATGCAAGTTTTCAAATACGGTAGTAAAGTTTTCATATGACCATAAGAATTAAGTGGGGAGGATTGAACTTCGTACATACAGAGTGAGGGTTGCGAATGAGCTGGGAGCAGGCAACGGGAAGGGCGCAAAGTTTGCGACGGAGGTGACGGTGGCGACCTCGACAGTGATCGGGCTGATCTTCTGCTCGCTGATTATGATCTTCCGAGACAAGGTGGCCCTCATCTTTACAACAAGCACTCTCGTCCTGAAAGCGGTGGATCAGCTCGCGACCCTCTTAGCCGTCACCATCCTCCTCAACAGTGTTCAACCAGTTCTCTCAGGTGAAGGCCGTGGGCCCGTGAGGCATGAGGCTGGCTGATCCTGAATTTTTTAACATGTGATCTGGGTTGATGTTGCTGCAATTTGGTACTTGAACGATATGTTGGGTATTGTGCAGGGGTGGCCGTTGGATCAGGATGGCAGTCAGTGGTGGCGTATATCAACGTGGGTTGCTACTACATCATAGGCTTACCAGTTGGAATTCTAATGGGATGGGTCTTCCACCTTGGAGTTATGGTATGTATTCACATAATCGAATCGAGTTTGAGCCTTGAGGGATGGAAATGGGGCGGGTTAATGAGAACTCCGACCCGCCACTCACTAATGGTTACGGTTTAGTATTGTCAAAATGGGGTTAGGGTTTAGCCAACCTCAACTTTTATTCTATTAAAATAATATTTTCATATGTATTATATATAAAAATATGTATTTTATTAATAAAAGAAAGAATTGATGGATGGATCATGGATGCAGGGGATATGGGGAGGGATGATAGGAGGAACCGCCATTCAGACGCTGATATTGTCCATAATCACCATTCGATGCGATTGGGAAGAGGAGGTTTTATACACAAAACCGTCTTTCATTTTCAGTCATTAGCTTAGCTACTACACTTATTCAAATGTTTGTGTTATCATCACTAACACATTGAAACTACTAAGCCTTCTCTTCTCTCTCCTTTCATGGATCTGCAGGCCAAGAAAGCAAGGAAGCATGTAGAGAAATGGGCGAACTCAGATCTAGAATGATTAAGCATTAGAGGACGGCTGTTGAGTTAACCCCTTTTCCCTTTTTTTTTTTTTTTTTTTTTGGGTAGTGCAACCCTTTTTCCTTTTACCCTTTGGGAGTGTCGTCGTTCAAATTTATTATCTAACCTTTATTACCCTCTTGTCCTCATGTGGGTGCACAAATGGTATTGTGATTTCTGACTTAACACACAATATTATTATGCATCTATCTATATTCTATACTAATACAGAAGGCAAATTTGGGAGATTTGCGCCTGGTATTTCCTTCCTCAAATACCCCTTCACTTTTTGTCTTATTAACTTTTATCAACACTTTTCAACTGTAGCCAACTTCCATCTATTAAGAATTGCTACTCAAAGAATCGTACCCCTTTTCCATATTGATTTTTATATCCCAATTAATAACTTATGATCATATACAACTAGTGGGATCTAAAGTGATTCAGAGCATGCTCCAGATTTTATTAAAAATAAAAAAATAAAACTATATGTTAGAATTAATTTGATAGTTAGTAAAAAGTGTAAATTAATTTTTTTGGCACATAATTTCTCGTGTCGATCAGACTTTTATATTGCTAGCTTAAACCCAATCTATATATAATTTAATTGATCGGGTAGGGCAAAGATTGACAAGTACTACCTACTACCTAGTCATGCTGTGGCTAAATATGGGTCGGAAAGCCATTCAAACCATACGAAGACTTATAGAATATATCAATTAATAGTTTATTTATGTATTAAATTTATATATATAAATAATGTTTTAAACATTTATAATAGTATTTTAAAAAAACACAAAGGTTGGGTTAGTGATGAGTTGGGCTCAACCCAAGCCCTCCCCCCTAACGCAATTATGGGAACGGGTTACCCATTTAATCCGCCCTATTTCCATCGGTACATTCAACGTACACCACCAGCAGGCATTTATGTAGCTGGAAATATAACCACAAGCTATCAGTGGTTGGTAATCCATGATCCATCCCATTCCCATCTACATAGCACCTGACATCCAACTCCCCAAAACACGTGGACATGGAAAGAACCTTCAACTTGTTTCGTCTTTAATTTGAAGCCCCAGTTGACATAACGGTAAAGGGCAAATTACACTTACCTCTCTTGAGGTATAGCATAATTACACTTACCTCCCTTGGGGTTTCTGATATAACACTGTCACCCTTGAGGTTTAAGTGAGGTCACAATAACACCCCCTCAAAGCAATTTCCGTTAAAAACATAACGGTGGGTCTGAAAATGGGGTTAACTCGCACAATTACCTAAATGCCATTTAGTAAAATGACACTCTTGCCCCATCGTCGGAGAAGAGCAGAAACCCTTCGTCGGAGAAGAAGAGGAGATTAGGAACCTAGGGTATAGTGAACAGTATAAACAAAAAACCATCGTTTTTACTTATGGCAAGAGTGTCATTTTACTAAATGGCATTTAGGTAATTGTGTGAGTTAACCCCATTTTCAGACCTACCGTTATGTTTTTTACGAAAATTGCTGGGAGGGGGTGTTATTGTGACCCCCACTTAAACCTCAACGGTGACAGTGCTATATTAGAAACCCCAAGGGAGCTAAGTGTAATTATGCTATACCTCAAGGGAGATAAGTGTAATTTGCCAAAAGGTAAATTACAAAAAACTTCTCTCAGATTTGGAAAAAACATTTTACATTTATGTATCTCTTGACACGCCAAATTTTCTAAAATTTTAAATCGGGAACTGTTTTATCCTTATAAAGCTGGTTGTCTAAATAAAAGTAGCTTTATCTGTTGTTTATCTGTTGTTGTGTAATATGTTTTTCAAAAACTTAGGATAATCTGTATGTCCCTACCAATCTTACAAATCTCAGTTCTTATGTAAGATTGAAGTTCATATTTTATATCTCTTGCTAGGATGGCAGATGGGTCCCACACCGTCGGCGGCAAAGCGCAATAATCAAGCCGCATCCCCTCTCCTCTCTGCAATTTTATTGGGCGAACGAGAGGGTCTCCCTGTGGTTCCCACACCAAACAATCTAACGCCAGACAAAAAACGCCACATCTCTCGAAAAGGGCACAAAGAAAAATACTTGTCTTCTTCGAAAAAGCGAGTTTTTTCCTTTTTTTCCTACCGTTAGAAACTCAATTGGAAGAAGCTACTTTAATTGTGGGATTTTTCTACCAAAAAAAAAAATTGTGGGATTTTGATTCATCAAACGGTTTGGAAATAATTAAGCATTGAAACTGAATCAAAAGAAAAAAAAAAAAAAAGGAAAAAGAGAGCGATTACAGAGTTTACCGTTCAAGCAGCCAAAAATACACTTTTCTGATTTATTACTAGAGAATTTTAATTTTCTTTCCTCCTGAGTTTTAATGCATCACTTCTGCATTTCTTTCTAATTAAAATTTATCCGATATCTTTCCATTAATTTCCACCTTTTTTTTTGGTAGAATTAATTTCCACCTTGTTATCTTCTTCTTCTTCTAAAATGAAAGTTTCATTACATCATTTACATGTAAATGGGGCTTTGAAGTTGACCATAGCAAGGCCAAGGATAAAATAAAATAAAATTGAAAATTAAAGAAAGGATTGCCAAAAGAAAGCAAGCTCAAGCCAGGGGAAGATGACAAGCGACTCTCAACGACTCCTCCACCCAAAGAACAAAATAATAAATTGAATTGATTTAAAAGAAACAGCTCGACTTTCGGCTAACAATGGTGGTCCTCATGGTAACGATTCCAACGATTCCGAACTCGGAAGTCGAAGCCGAAGCAGGTCCAAGTTCAACCTTCCCGAAGGGAACCTCACCCCTTCACCCCATCTCGAAGCTCGCTCCTGGAACCGGTCTGACTCGCTTCCTCTCTCTCTTCTTCCCGCATTCACCAACTTGCCTTCGTCTCTGTACTCCTTCACCATCCCAATCCTCTTCCTCGTCTCGCTTATCAAACCCCAGAACAAATCGTTCGTTGTAGTTTCCTTCTTCTTGAGCCATGATGACATTAATCTCTCCTTGTACTCCTCCAATCTCTTCAGCGCGCATACTAACTCAATCGACTCACCGAAACTCAGGCTACCCAATCTTTCATTGAATTCACTTACCCTGATTGAAATCTCCTTCTGCGCAGAACGATAATCTTCATCCGTCAATCCCATCACCTCGTACACCAACTTGTTTCCCTGAACGTGATGCGGATCGGGTGCTCTTAAGATCTCTTCCATGAGACCCACCAAAGAGTCTATGTCTGCCAACAAATCTCTGCTCAGAACCCCCGATAGCTTCTCCTGTTTATCTTTCTCGGTTGTGCTGCAGGAAGCGGCGGAGCAAAGGAAAAAACCCAAGATCCTAGAAGTTGCCAAGATCTGCTCGAGAAGTTTTGCGTACCATCTGACCCACGAAGATAATTCCCACGCTTCCGGGCTCGACTGGTCGCGGAAATGCGAGAGGTTCAGGTAGTTGCGCCCACCAGTGAAAGGATAAACGGAGAGCTGATCTTGGAGAATGAAGGTGCCCCGTCTGATGATGGTGTGGACGGTGATGAGACACTTGAGCGCGACCGTAGAGTTGCGAGTGCTATGAAGGCGGTCCATGAGAGCTTCGATGCAGGTGGAGGCGGTGGCGCGGGAACCATGACCGGAGGAGAGGAGAGCAGCGACGTGCTTCTCATCCGGAAGAGCAGAGGGCTCGTGCGTGGTGACCCGAAGAAGGGCGAGTTGCAGAGACGACGTGTTCGGTTTGGACAAAAGAGCTGCTTTGCTTAACGAAGCTTTGTCCTTGAGAATACCGATGAGATCTCTGAGCTTAGTTTGCCGCCTCATCAGAGAGAATCCACTCCAGATGAAGCCCCAGATAACAAGAGATCGCGAGAGGAATTAGTGGATTATTGATGCAGCTTCTTTGTTAGCTTAATCCCGCTTCTTGTTGCAATTCAAAGATCCTGCCTTTGCTGCAGACCATTAAAGCAAGTCGTCCCTTCTTAAAAATCGTAAATTCGTAATGAATTGGTGACTAGCAGATAATGGAAAGATCGCGACCGAAGCTTTATTTTTTGGTAAGGGATCGCGACCGAAGTTGATCGATTCATCTCGTCGCCCTTTTACTAATTCCAAGCCCCAATTCCGTACTTTTTCTTTTTCTTCGGTGTTGTCTTTGGAAACTAGTCAAATTTGGTAACTAAACTTTAATACCTATGCTCGGTCCACCAGTTTAGGTAATTGATGAGAGTGAATAAATCTTTGTCTCTGCACCTCAATTTCTTACTTGACTGGTTAGTTGTTGTTTCTGATATTCAGAGTTGACGATTGAACAATAATGTAGGTCGTCCCCCTCTCACTATCTCACTCGTTCATCGGGAGCCCACAATACATACGGGGATATTGGTGATACTTTTCAAAATAATTCAGATTCAGTCATATAATTGTAGGTAATTGAGAATTAATAGTACTTTTTAAATAATTAAAAATCAATGTCATTTTATTATTCATGAGAAATTTCTTCCGAGAATAACCTCAAGAGACTTTGAAAATCTTTTTAATTATTTTATTATAAGTGAAGTTTGCAAGTCTTTTGAGGGTATATTTGGAAGGAATTTTGTTATGAACAGACATTGATTGTCAAATATGTTTAAAATAACACTAATTCTCAATTATCATGAAGTGAGTAACTAAATCTGAATTATTTTGAAAAATTATTTAAAAAAACCAATTTTCTCTAATCCAAACCACCTTGACAATCTTGAAAGTCAAAAGGGCAAAAAAAAAAAAAGGAGCGAGGCTTTTTCAAAATAATTCAAATTTAGTAGGCAAATTTTTAGTAATTAGTTTTTAGTGATACTTTTTAACATAATTGAGAACAGTGGCGGAACCGGGCTTTGCTTAGTGAAATTCAGGTTTTGCCCCCCCTAAAATTTCCGGTTTGCCCCTCTATCTCCATGAAATTTCTATATTTTATGTATAAGTGTTAATTGAAAATTTTTTTTGCCCCCTCAGGTTTGGAGTCCTGGTTCCGCCACTGATTGAGAATCGATGTCATTTTACTATTCATTAAAAGTTTTTTATGAAAATATCTCATTAAGAGTTTCTTCCGAAAATACCCTAAAAAAGATTTGCAAAAGTGACTTTTTCAAAGTCTTTTGAGGGTATTTTCGGAAGGAGAACAGTAAAATGGCATCAATTCTCAATTCTTTTAAAAATGTATCACTAAAAACTAATTATCAAGAATTGACAGACAGAATCTAAATTATGTTGAAAACATATCATTAAAAACCAATTTCAAAACATTCGCTTATATTAAAAGAGAGGTCTCTTTCTTTCCTGTTAGACTTTCACGCAAAACTGCTCTAAAGTCCAAACTCATGCGGAGACTTTGAGATAAATATGAGCGTAGGGCTCAGATGTAGAGCTGGCAACGGGTCGGGTTGGGTCGGGTTCGGGTCGGGTCGTAATCGGGTTATGGTTAAACGGGTCGGGTTCGGGTTGACCCGATTACTGGCGGGTTGGGAAAACCCCAAACCGAACCCAACCCGCCAATAAACGGGTTCAACCCACCAACCCGATTATATTTTTTAATTATTTTTTATTTTTTCAAAAATATTATTAAAATAGGATTATTGGGTAATCGGGTCATAATCGGGTTGATTCATGCAATTTTTTACACTTTTTCTTTTAATCGGGTCATAATCAGGTTGGCGGGTCATAATCGGGTTTGACCCGATTTCAGGCGGGTTGGGAAAACCCCAACCCGCACCCGACCCAATTAATAAACGGGTCAACCCAACCCGTTTATAATCGGGTTAAACGGGTTGACCCGTCGGGTCGGGTCGATTTTTGCCAGCTCTACTCAGATGTCGCCATCTCAGTGAAAAAGCTTTGGGACTCCATTGCTTAATCAATGTCTCTTTCTAGAATTTTCTCTGATCGAACAGATTATTATCTTTGGTAGCCTTGTTTAATTATCTCTGATCAAAGGTTTCGAAAGCAATTGGGACGTCAAAATGTTTAAAAATTTTGTGAGGGTGAATGTAACAACATGCGTCAAAGTTTCTACTAGTTTTTATTATCTCTATTTCGAAAGCAATTGGGACGTCAAAGCCTTATTTATGTTAATATTAAAATATCTAATGCTTGTGTTAAAACTCTGTCTTCACCAAATAAATGGGAGAGTACTAGATAGCTTGTCCTCCATATGAGACATTTCTTCTCGTTCGAGTTGCCATTGTAGACCTGCGGACTGTCTTAGAAGCCATGCCCTGTGGAGGTTAATGTGATGGACCTGTACATATATACTCTATGTGCCAAGCGAGTAGTGCCCATAAACAACTTTACAAAAAGGAAAAAGAAAACCTAGTTTCTTTACCTACAATGGAAGAAACTGCTAAGGTGTATATTGATGTAGAATTTGGCGTATAAATAAATATTGATGTTTTCCTCAATTAATTTCTGCCAGCGTTAGATTAGATTAGGGCTTGGTCAAATAAATATTTTATGAATCGAATTGCAAATGTTAAATTTCTCTTGCTAGTATCTGAATAAAAATATCTTCATGAGCCCCAAGCTTTCCATTCATCTTCTTCAATTATTTCATTCATGAAGTACCTTTAACCACCAAGTCGGCAAAGCATTTCAATTATAATTCAATTCAGCATTTATTCATAAGTATATGTACTCCATCTGTATAATTATTATCCTCATAATATCCGTATTCTGTGCATTCGTGCACTCATCGGTTAGGTTTCTTTAGGAGTTAAACTTCCATTCGTCCATATTTCAAGAAAAAGTATCTCTTGTTTCTCATTCCCATTCCCATAAGAATGAATAGTATGATTCGCATTTCGAACAAGCATAAATACAGCATCTATAGGATAACGTCCATCTTGAGAGTTTTTCAGTATTTTCATATTATATCCGCGATTCCTCTCGATTTGTAATCTAATACACAAATCAATTGGTTTTGTCAGGCTAGCTATATGCTGTGTAGTATCAACGATTTCCATAGAAGGCGGTGAGATGATGTCTTGAGCGGTTATGTGTCTAGGACCCCTGGCACAAATAGACGTGCTGCGAGTTTCATACAAATTACTTCTCAATACAATTTCTTTTGTCACATGCTCAAACTCTCAATGACCTGCAAAGCATGAGATCCTGCATTCACGTCACCAAAAACAAAAAAACTAAAAGAATCTGCAACACCTAAGAAGTGATATCAAGGCCTGAACAACATCGTTCCTACTAAAAGCTCAAATTTATAGTAAGGGGTGAACTTTATATATTTAATTATATTTCTTAACACTCTCCTTCACGTATGGGCTGGATTCAAACCTATTTTTAGGGGATCCATTTTCTGATACCATGTAGAACACCGTTCCTACTAAAAGCTCAAACTTATAATAAGGAGTGAATTTTATATATTTAATTATATTCCTTAACAAGGCTTGATTATTGGGCGGGCTTGGGCCAAGTTAAAGCTATATATATATATATATATAGAAGAATTGCTGGTGCAGGGTTAATTAATAGCTACTTCCGGTGATGGACCATGAGCATGCCATGGCCAATTAAGGGCGGAATGAGATCATCTAGGGTTGCTTGCCAAGTAGGCAAGCAACCACCCCCTGAAAAAGTGATTTCGTTTTCCCATGCTGGAGAGAGAAAGGAGAGGGGGTGTTACTTGCCTACTTGGCAAGCAACCATTGGATACGGTTGAGCCGATTTACGGGGGCTCAACGGTAGATGATCTCATTCCATTAAGGGCAACCTTGTAACTTTGCTCAGTGAACCACGCTCATGTACTTCACTCGTTAATTGCTTGGTATATTTTTTTTGGTAATTAATTGCTTGGTATTTACCGGGTTACAAATTATCTATCAGAATCAAACCATTTTTTGAATGAATGAATGAGGCAATTGTGATAAGATGAGTGTGTACCTCAATGATCGCCCGTGTTAACCATAAAAAAGAGTTTGGGATTATCAATCAGAATCAAACCATCCCTTGTACTGTGGGTCAAACACCTCTTGAAAATCTCAAATGTACCTGAAACCGGCGGTTTTGTCGGGGAACTGGAACTGGCGATGTACAAACACAACCATGAAAATCTCTGATGTACTTCTTCCTCTTTTTTTTAAAAAAAAAAAAACTTATTGTTCACTATTTGTTAATTTTGTTTATAATTAGATTTATAATCTTCATTTAATCACAATCTGAAAAAAATAAATAAATGAATAAAAAGATCTCCAAAAAAAAAAATATCTACAACTTGCATTCAGCAGAAAATTAGATGAATTGCTCATGAATAAACAATTAATGATTTAAAAATGATATTGCCAACCGATTATTTGCAGCTGCAGCAATTATGGGGTCCTCTTATTCACACGTTCTTTGTGTTAATTCGAAGACTAGAGGTCACTAGGCTCACTTAGAAAGGTGCTCTTAACGACGCTTTCATCTTTTTGGGCCCAGGGAGAAAGAGGAAATCCTTCTGGGCCATGGTTTGGCGGAGACGGAAGGTTTGAGGTTTAACATGTCCAACATAATATATGCTTCTATGTCTTGATTCTGATCAGGAAATTAAGCTTTGGAACTTACTCTTACTGTCTGGTAATAAATCCTTGGAGTACTGCTGGATGCCACAGTAGGCTCTTGACTGGGATATCAGTATTACCGCTTAACACCCAACTCTCCAGTTCTTTAACTTAAAATAACTTGCCCTGATTAATTATCACATCTGATGAGATTACTACAAATGGCAGGTGTTAAATGGCTTGAGCTAGCAATAGCATACAAACTTGATGTTGGGATTTATGCCCCATGATCGCACGGATAATTAAATCCAACTTATACTACACCTACATTATAGCTGGAAATGGGTCGGGTCATAATCGGGTTGGGGTTGGGTCGGGTCATAATCGGGTTGGGGTTAATCGGGTCATAATCAGGTTGGACTAAATTAATGCGGGTTGGAAAATCCCCAACCCAAACCCAACCCGCCAATAAACGGGTTCAACCCACCAATCCGTTTATTATTATTTTTTTATTTTTCAAAAAATATTATTAAAATAGGATTGAGGGTTAATTGGATCGGGTTGTACCGGGTTCGGGTTGGGTTTTGGGGTTAATAGGGCCGGAACATGACACTTTTACCAACTTTTTTTTAATCGGGTTACCTGTTGGGTTGGCGGGTCATAATTGGGTTGACCCGATTACTGGCGGGTTGGGGTTTCTACAACCCGCACCCAACCCAATTAATAAATGGGTCAACCCAACCCGTTTATAATCGGGTTGACTTGTTAGGTCGGGTGGCATTTTGCTGGCTCTAACCTACGTCCATCAGAAAAATAGTAAGAGTAAATAAGGCAAAATATGCGTGGTTCGACAAAAACCTGTCTATGTCCATGGAGAAAATAACCCGTTTTTTACTTGAAAATAATACTCGTACATGAAAAACAAAACTCCTTTGAGTTTAACCCAAACCCAGAACCCTTGTATACTCTATTCTCAATCCCCAAGAGCCTACATTTTTTTCTCTCCCCTTTTGTCTCTTTCCACTAGTTTCTAACTTTGAAGAGATCCCCACACTCTTATTTATAACCACATGTTCGAGCAACTTTATATAGAAACCTTCTAATTTCACTATACAAGATAGAAATCTTCTAATTTCATCCAAGAAAGTTTCGAAAACATCAAATACAACAACATTCTAATTTCATACCCAAGAAAGTTCTCGAAATTTCCGCTCCATCAAAGGAGCAACCCTAACACTTAGAGCACGAAAGATCCTATACAAATTATCTACTTTGTCACATATCATGTGTGTCCCTACAGTCAGTGGTGGAACCATGTGTCCCCCCCCCCCCCCCCCCCCCCCCCAACTTTTATTTTTTAATTAAAAAAATATATTTTTTCTATATGTTTTAATTGAAATTTATGTTTTGCCCCTTCTGAAATTTCTGGTTTGCCCTCCTAACTTAATGAAATTTCTATATTTTATGAGAAGTGTTAATTGAAAATTTTTTTTGTCCCCTTAGATTTGGAGTCCCGGTTCCGCCACCGCCTACAATATTGTATTTATTGTAAAACTACTTTCTAAAGACGTCACAAAATGCCTCCTTGGTACTGGAAAATCATTGTCGAAGGGTATTTGTTTAATATCGTTGATTGCGTAATCAACTCGGAAGATCTCATTAATTTCAAGGGAGATACAAAAAGACCCTCAACAAGTTCAAGCAAGTGGGGCATATGTGCGGTTTTTATTTTAAAAATTTTACAATCTTAGTCTCTATAAATATAAAAAATTAAATAGTATATTCATCATAATAATTATGATATCTCCCTCGTGGACTCATCGTCAAAATTATCATTTTTGGAAAAAAAGAAAAGGAAAACTCCGTTCAAGATAAACTAAAGAAAGGTTATGTACATTGTACATTGTTACTCTTCTTCCCAAGAGCATGAAAAATAAAATATATATATATAATCAAAAATTTTAAATTGAAGAAAAAACTCCCCAAGGAAAGTTGACGGTCAAACTGGAGGCCGAGATAGCGACTGTTCTGCCTCGTCTGCTTTCGCTCCAAGGCAATCGAACGGCGTCTTAACGGACGTTAACAAAGTCCTGGGAGCAGGACCCGCCGTAGCATCGCCTTCCACAGCTATCCTCGGCGACCTTGCAGAACCAGACCTTGAGAAGAAGGGCGGAACCCTCGAGAACACCCACCGGTCCGATTTGGTTGACTGGTCGACCCTTTCCAACTGGAAAAACTTTCCTCCTCGGCTGCTCCCGTCGCCGCCGCTCCGGTAACCCCTCCGTGAACTCGCTTGTCTCGGAAAGGCGACGCAGCTCGTCGACCGGTTAAGTTTCCCATTCACGACCTGCCTCCTCACGTCTTCCGGCAATCTCAGAGTGAACCTCTCGCAATTCTCACCCGGTTGAACCAACGAGTGTCCGGTCGAGTGCGATCGCGGAAACTTCCCGGCGAGTCGCGTTCTTACCGATCTGGATCTCGGGGGACGGTTCTGATTCAAAATCTGTGTAGGGTTTATGACATCGGGCTCCAAAGCATTTTTGCTCGGATCTTCAGGAACACGGATTGAGACTTGGTCTTGCGGTTCGACGGAATCGGAACCTTGATTTTCGTGATCCGAATCGCCGTCCGAGTCAGGTATATGTAAAGTAGCGCCGGGGAGTTCTCCGGGTTGAGGGACGAGATTAGCTCGGCAGACGGGACAGGTAGTGTGAGAACCCAACCAGGCGTCGATGCACTCGGGATGGAAGACGTGGTCACACTTGGGGAGCAAGCGAAGAGTCACGTCGTCTTCGAACTCGATCAAGCACACTGCGCACTCCAACACTCCCTTTCCGATCTTGAGCCCTTTCACGTCAGAGTACAAGAAGGTCGGGAACGTCTCGACAACTGCCGGATCGAGGCCGCGAGGCGCCCGCCGTGAGCGTCCTGTGACGGCCTGCCGGATGCTTCCTCCGTTACGACGGTCGGAGCACTGGCGAATGTAAATGGAGAAGAACCCCATGAAAAAGAAGGCGGTTATGAGCACAACTATGATGATCGCCATTGACGGGCTGAACCTTTGATTAAAATTGTAAGGCCCCCTCGGTGGAGGTTCCCGAGCGGGCTGTGCAGCGACGTATTCCATAGCCGGAGATAGCAGGAACAACAAGAGAAAAGCAAACCCATAGTGCGATATTTGCCGGAATCCGAACAGTTGGAGGAAAGTCGAATGAGAACTAGAATTCATCATCCTCGTCATGAGAGATTGTCGGAAGTAGGATTTGAAGAGCTGATAATCATGCGGCAATTTCCTCGACAGGATTTATCAATTTATTCTTCTTCCCTTTCTCGTGCCTTTCTTTTTTTTTAAATCTTTGCCTGAAATTCGACCGAGAGGCGAGAGGGCTCCTACAGAACTTAAAATGGAAGAATAATATAGAGAGTGGTGTCGTGTTGGTGAAGACAAAAGGCTACAGGCTCCCTTTCTTTTCCCTCTGACTTTGCGGACCAATAGCAAAAGCACCTTCCTCGGAGGTTCGACGACGACTGCGAGTAAGGACGTCACCCGCCGGTCATACATGGCGAGCAGCCCAACAGGGCTTATAATTTCCCAAAGAAAGAAGGAATACACTCTCGGCTCCTTCGTCAAACCCAGGACCTATTATTGGTCCACGTTTAATAAGAACGAGAAGTTTCTTCGTTGGATCGAACGGTTGTCGTGAGTGGCCGGAGGACGGCTCGCAAGTACGATGGATGCTATGATGAGTAGTCAGTGTTAGATAGTAAAAGTTGGAAAATGAATTTTGTATCGGATTCATCGGAATAAATTAAAGCCAAAAGGTTCTAGGCTAGATATAATATAGTATTATTCGGAGGATGGATTCCAATTCCACGGTCACATGATATTCCCCCCCAACTTTTTATAATAAACTTTGAGAAGGTAAAAGTAGTTTTATATATGAAGATGACAGCACCAACCGAACCCAAAAGATGCATGCCGTTGAATAATGAGCAACGTGAACGGCACCGGGAGCGAACCGCATCTTCTGTAGCTAATGGTATTGCGTTTCGTATAACGCAATACCTGGACGCGACACGCGTCCACGACGTTTTCAAAACGAAATTCCGTCGACTAACGTAACGTCAACGTTAGTCGACGAAAATCTAACGACGCCGTCCGTCGTTACCGTCGTCCGTAACAAACTCCAAACGAAATCAGGATTCCGCCCAAATTTCAAAATCCCTGTTTTTCAAAATCCCTGGTTTTTTCAAAATCCCTGTCGGTCTTCGTCCTCAAGCTAAACCCCTGTTGGTCTTCGTCCTCAAGCAGTTTTCGTCCTCAAGCTAAACCCCTGTTGGTCTTCGTCCTCAAGCGGTCTTCGTCCTCAAGCGATTTTCGTCCTCAAGCTAAACCCCTGTTAACCCCTGTTGGTCTTCGTCCTCAAGCTAAACTCCTTCAACCGAATCATCTTCCCCTCTCGTTATCGTCTCCTCGGTCTCTGTGTCTCTTTGCAAGGTCATGGATTTGCGATAGGGCTCGGACATTCTCGCTCAGCTGTCGCTTCAGGGCTTCTACGGTTGTGCGAGATTTCGTTTATGCTGATTGGTAAACGATTCTTTCTCTTTTTGGTTCTGTCTCGATTTCTTTGTTTGTTATTTCGTTATTATACATAGAAGGTTGTTCTGAATTTAAAGATCTTGATTTTCTTCCAACTTTGTTGGGTTGTTCTGCAAAAGTTTCCAGATCTGAGTTATTTGTTGAATTTCTAGGACACGGATCGATATTATGTTTAAAAGTTCATATCGTGTTATGAACAATTTAAATAAAATTATTTTTAGTTAAAATGAGAATCAGAATTTCAAGGACAAAACTTCTGAAATTTCCTATGTATAAAAGATATTTATGCCTCTCATGGAGATGATGTTCAAGACAGTTAAAATCCAATTACAAGAATGTTTAAAATTGGATTCCAGTCCAAGAATCAAAGCCATTTATAAATTCATAGATGAGTTGGGTCTGCAATACTAGTCTAAGACATTTTCATATATTCAAGCTTTATAGTTTCTCGTTTACTTGGAATGTCAATAAATATATTAAGCTGTGGGTTTCTGTCTAGTTCATATATGGTATTGCTGTGAGTTTCTCTCAAGTTCATATATGGTATTGTTGTGGGTTTCTCTCTCTTAAGAGTCCAAATCCTTGACACATTGGCAATTAATTGGTCTAAGTTCTGCCATAACCAAAAACTGGGCATTGGATGACCAAAACACATATACCATTGGGTGCGTAGAAATATCAAAGTAGAATAATGGAGAAATCTGAGTCAAGGCCACGGCCTAACAGTGTCACTTTCATAAAATTAACATATCAGTTATTAAACAAATATCTTTCTAGTTCATACAATTTCTTGGAAGGCTTTGGCACAGCAGGTGGATTTTTAGTGAAGCTCCGGAGGTCATATCGTGTTTTTAGGATAGGTTCTGTGTGACTGTTGGTTGGGGACGCATTCAGGGTGATTATTTGAAATGGAATATTATCAATGTTTACAGTTTAAGAGGTTTGGTTAATATCCTTAGGAGTAATTGAATTGATATATGGAAGCTAAGTCATGTATTTTGGTTATATCTGTGACCTTGAGGTAGTATAGGTGAAAAGCAAAAAATTTGATATCACTTCTTCAAAGATACAACATGGATCAGCAATACTTCAAAACATTCAGGTTCTTTACGCCGTAATACCTGTAAGTATTATTTTGTTTTTTAAAAAAATGAATTACTTTATTGTAGGACATGGAATGGATTTTATTTTTTCAAGTGTTAGGTGTACTTTACATTTATAACTTGGCATCTCAAAATTACTACGATATAGTTTCCAACATGTGTTACTTCGATGTTAGCAACCTGTTTTTCAGCTTATTCATTCCTCCTAATTTATGAAACTTGAGATTAGCTTGGAACAGTATATTTCTTTCACTATTTTTCTCTACTGTAGTAATTGTGACCTGCTAATTTTCATGTTAAAACTAATATGTGTCACTATCCATGTGGATTGATTGACTTCATATATGTCACGTTGAACGGATTGCTTGGTAGTTTTGTTTATTGTGCCTGAATACTATTTACATTGCAAATTCTCTACTACTGATGATGTCATTTGTTATAGAAATGGCCACGAAGGAGCATATAGTTAATAGTAATGTTCCTACATGCTCTTGTGGCAAGGGCAAGCTTAAGATGCTAACATCAAATACATCTGTCAATCCAGGACGTCAATTCTTAACGTGTCCAGACTCTGTAAGTTTAGTATGTTAAGTGTTTTCATAAAATGTTGGAATGAAGTTATCTGTTGTGATATATATTTGTTGGGATGTAGCATACGGGAGAGAAGGGGTGTGGGTTCTTTGTTTGGTGTGACCAGCTTTTGATGTGCCGATGTGGAAATGGACCGTGTCGTCTATTGACGGTGAAGACAGAAAAAAACAAGGGCCGTGCATTTTATACTTGTCCATTTTAGGCAAGAGGCTCTTTTATTGCTACTTTTAAATTTTTAGTATTATATTTTGGTCGGCATTTGTTGATTATATCTTTTATTTGCTCTGTTCAGGATGAGCGTAACTGCAAATTCTTTTGTTGGTTAGACAATGTTGATAGCATCAAAGGTGGAGTCAACGAGAGTATGCCATGCTGTGGTGTCAAATCTGGGAAGGATGAATGTAGCTCATCTGAAAAGGCAACAAAGGCGAATTCAAGTAAAAGATCACACCATGTTTGGAAAATAGAAAGAGAATTAATTTTAGAAGAACGTGATCATGCACGAAGGATGAGCGACTTATATCGAGAATTGGTACACGGGTTAGAAGAAATGAACATGAACGATGAATAGCAACATAGAAGCAGGTTGTTAATTGTATGTGAGTTATTTGCATGGTGTAGGATATTATTGTTTTGTTGATGTGGACTTTGGCTAATAAACGACCATTGCTATTGTTGTTTCAGGCATAAAGCTGAGTTAGCTCCTGCTCAAGCGGTGCTTTCTCCTGATCAAACGATCGGATGTATTTGACTAATGTAGTTCCTTTTTGCGCATTTGAGACGTAGTCCCACGTGGAGTTTAGGGTGCATCTTAACTTATTGTGTAGTTGAATGAAAAGAAAAAAACCAATATAACAATGCTTGGGGAAGCATGTGAGAATGTTTGATTACTTACCTATTTGTAATGTGCTTCAATTTAGAAATTGCTTTTGGGTAAGAGGGTAAAACAATATTCCAAAGATCTTTTTCTTTTTCAATTGCCTTTGGTATCATAAATTTGCTTTTACTTGAGCTTTACATTCTTGTTTTGCCACCTTGTCAAATTTACTTTTTGTTCGTTGGATCTTCTGTTGCAGAACTGCTCATGTTTTAGTATGTCTATCATATCGTTGGTACTCAGTCCAACTGAGTGAGATGTATATAGGAATATATAATTTGCATATGTGGTGCCATGTTCAAAATGTTTATAACCAAAATCTGACTTTGGTTAATGAAAAATTCTTTACTAATCCATTTGACCTACTACTGTGACAATGATCTTGTGGGAAGTAATCCAGTTCCATGCTTCTTGTTCTATAAGGGGTCATCTTGATTTGTATCGTGCTTGATAATGTCACTTACCTATGTAATGTGAGAAACGAACCTATGTTTTTTGGCTTGGAAGTTGGAACCAAGTTTTTCAGTTGTTAACGTTCAAGCACCCTTAACAATGCGTGGGGAAGACTAAAGAAAAAACAAAAACAGGTGTCATACGCTTACCTATTTAATGTGAGAAACGAACCAATGTTTTTTGGCTTCGATGGAGGGCATGTAGGCAAGGTATATTTTTGGTAAAGTCCCTCATACCCCTGGGGCATTTGAAATCTGCGTTGTCGCATCTTTTCTTGTATTTTATTTTCTATTTATTCGGTTTGCAAAAACAGTAAGTATACAACGGCGCAATTGTCACTGAGAATGCACATAGCCTTTGCGATGGGATGATTTGAAGGTCTTAAGGATACTTATATATGTTAGGAAGTAGTATAGAAAGAATTAGAATTACGTTAGACAAGTTCGCAATTGTTATAAGTGAACTAACGGAATTAACGTTCGAACGGCGTCGAACGCCGAGAATTACGTAAGGCCATTTCGCAAATGCTAATAAGGGAACGAACGGATTTATCGTTCGAACGGCGGCGAACTTCGAGAATTACGTAAGGCCATTTCGCAAATGTTAATAAGGGAACGATCGGATTTAGCGTTCGAACGGCGTCGAACTCCGAGAATTACTTAAGGCCATTTCGCATATGTTCATAAGGGAACGATCGGATTTAGCGTTCGAACGGCGTCGAACGCCGAGAATTACCATTGTGATAACAGAACTAGCGTAGTTAGTGTTCGAACAGCGTCGAACGCGGAGAAGTACGTAAGGCCAAATGTTTATGTCATAATGGAATCATCGGAATTAACGTTCGAACAGTGTAAAACGGTAACCATAAAATCTTCATTTCCACCCAGATTGGGGTGGCATTTGGACCATAGCTTCTCTAACTTATATTTAAACAACGTAGACACTTGAAATACTCGGGTTTGAACAAATGTTTGAGCGAATGTTGGCATTAGTTACTATTGTAACTTTCATCTTGTGCATAGACCCTGATTATTGTTAGTATCAGATGCAAAAACTTGCTGTTTCATATAAATGCGAATTCGCGAATGCACTTGACATGCCTGCACCCACACCACACCCCCACTTCTTTCAATATACCTACTTGCGTGTCATGTCTTTATTTGTTATAATGAAAACTGATCTCCATTTTGGGTAAATTCGAGTCTGTTCTTAGGTTGACCGAAAACCAATTTTCATATGGAGTAAATTGGAATCTGTCCGTGGGCTGAGCCATTATAAAAATGCAGGTAAACCTTAGGATTAATTACACCTTTGCTACAATAAGAACATATTCAAAATATCTGAGTGCCTAAAAGGAAAAAAAAGGAAGACCAAAGTTGTATCGTGTCCTAGCACCACTGTTGCCTCTGATACGAAGGTAGATATGTTGATACAGTCACTCCGGTTATATTGTTGCCATCACAAAGAAAACAGCCTTACAGTTCAGTAACAAGCCTAAAAAATAGTAACTCAAAAGCACAAAATGTCCGGAGTTAATTCTTTTGGGGTTTGATTAACAAACTTCGTTCCTATAAACTGGGACAAAACAAGACAAATCAAATAGATATTCTCTATTCTTTAATTACGCTGCCAACTTCCAATGGCACAAATTAAACCTCTGAAAAGACATATATTATTTATAACAGACACAACCAGGACCAAAGATCTACAAATTCCCTATGATACAGAATCCTTTCCAAGGATGAGCTAATTTTGTACAAAATCGGTGGAGGAAAAAACATCAATCTGTCAATCCCCCTACCTTGAACTAATGGATCCCATACTAATGGATCCAGCAATAATAATATGTAAACAGTCCTATTTTAACAATTCTACAAACATTATCCTTGTGTCATCATACATGTGAATAATGGTACAGGGGAAACACCAATGTCAGAACAAAACCAAAACATTCTAGTCTTGATAGTAAAGACATGAATCACTAGACCTGTATATTCCTTTCTCTCATCCAAAAAGACATGACAAATGGGCTGCAAGCTGTACAATCTGAAGATACATGGGAATGAGAAAAAACATACGAAAATATAAAAAGTAAAAAACACCATTCAAAGTCACATACAGTACCAACAATAAACATGGAGATGGCCATATAGCATGGTCGAACCAAAGTAACAGATATACACAATTCTTCCATCATCAAAATAACCTCAAAAACCTATATCCACATGCCCAAAAAACCTATATCCACATGCCCAAAGTAACAGATATACACAATCCGCTGCACGTGGAAATAACCTCAAGCAGACATATATCCACATGCCCAAAAAACCTACATCCACATCCAAGACCTATACATCCACATCTAAAAAAAAAGAGACATCATATCCAAAAAATATACATCCACCACTGCCACTAAGGCCAATAACATACTACAAACAGCCATGGGACCGGGCGCGTGTGCGAGGAGGACCCCTTCTACCATCCGCTGCACGTGGAGCTGGCACTTCCTTAGGAGCTGCATGTCGCTCCCCTTCTTGATCATCGTCAGGTTGACTGAGGAAAAAATCTACCAACTCCTTGTACCGCTGCTGATGCTGTTGCTCAAGCATCTGAATTCTTCTCATACTGTCGTCATGATTCTTAGTCACCTGTTCTGTCATAGATTGGAGAAGCTGAAGAAGTTGAGAAATTTGGTCCTTGAGGAAAGATAATTCCTCATGGAAGTGAGGAGGAGGTGGAGAAGAAGGGGCATCAGGGTTAGGAGGTGGAGAAGAAACAAGATGGCCTCTACTCTGATGCAAGGTAATTTCAGTGATAGGTTGGGCTTCTTTGACAAGATCAAATTGAGGGAAAGGCACACGAAGACCAGCAACCAAACGGGCAATGAGACAACAATAAGGAAGGCCATTAGACCTTTTGGAATGAATAAAGACTTCCAACATTCTGGAACATATCACGGATGGCAGATCAATAGAATGCTGTTTTTTTAAAGCATAGAGGAACAACAGCTTAGGAAAAGGAATGGACGATTTGTGGGCCACAGGATACAAGTTAGTGCTTTGAATCCTAAACAGCACTATGGTTTCGGCAGACAATTTATTGGATTCAAGTCATTCACCCTTGTAAACCCATTCACCTCTTGGTTGATCTGCAAGAGTGTCAAACAACTCATTCTTAAACTCCAAACTCTTCGTTTCGGGATATGGATATTGAGGGTTAGTAACCCTCGGAAGACGAAAGGCAGAAGCAATGAGATCCGGAGTAATCTTAAGAGTAGTTCCCCTCAAGTAAGTGGAGAAGGACACTTCATCCCAATCGACCTCATGAATATTGGAGTAAAACTCTCTAATCAGCTCATAGGAGGGCATGGTAAAATTATCAAACATCGACTCCCAACCTCTCCCAGTGAGGCAATCAGTGATATCGGTGGGAAGCTTAGTAAGCCTCACCACCCTCTCTACAATGAGAGATCGGTCAATATAATATTTCTCATACTTCTTCCGGTGACTCTCATCAAGAAACGCTGATTGGTCAATCCTAGGTCGCTTTTTGGTTTGTGTAGCACCTGTGGATTTGGTTCTAGGCATCTAAGAGTGGACAAGAGGGCAAAATCAAGGAAGAAAGAGGAAAAAGAAAATAAAACAAGATGATACACATGTTAAAAAGGAATGTTCACAGTTAATTCTATCAATAATTCTTGCAAACAGCCTACTACAATAATTCATCAAGTATCTGTCGTCATTTACCCATAAACTCATTATAAATTCTGAATATCCCAAGTAAAAATTCTTGCAAACAGCCTACTACAATAATGTTACAAATTCGTTAAACAAATCATTTAAATTATCAAAATCATTTACACTAAAAAAAATCTAACAACACATGAAACTCTCAACAAATCTTCCTCAGGTTTCAATTTCATTCCAATTTCATAAACTAATATGATGCAGAAATTTGAGACCTATAAAACTTTAGATTATCACTAAATTAATCAAATGATATAATCTGTCAAACAATTACATGGAAAATTTTGAACCGGCAGCAATATAGGATACTATGAACACTCACATAACACAAATTGCCATAGCTTAAATCTATCAACAATGAAATAAAGCACAGATGCTCTGTTTTACTAACAAATTGCCATAGCACAAATTGACACAAATTGTCATAGCACAAATTGACATAAATAAGAGTGGACCAAAGTTTCAATTGGAGTAGATAGCCCAATAGCAAGCTGTTGATTACATTGCATTTTGGACTTATACACCTCATTCCAGAGTATTAAGGGTCATAGTTACCCAGAGCTCATCTGTATCAAGTATCACCTTTAGGCTTAGTTTGGACATCAAATCTCTCAAAAAATAAACCACTTGGTTAGTTATTCAATGCTGGTTTACAAAATTTGTTTCAATGCTTATCAACTCTGTATTTATATGGCCATAATGGGTGCATTTGGTTCCCTTGCTACCACCAACACCACTGCCACCAGTAGGTGTGTCACTGCTTCTAATATCCCCTTTCAAATGAACACACCTAAGTGTAATTATCCGTAGTAGAAACAGCTTAAACAGCGTTTCAACAAGAGAGGGTCTCTATGGTCAAGTTTAATGAGGGAAGAACATCATTCACCATTATTTAGTTTGTGATCAAACCAGACTCAAGATTTAGGTCTGAAATAAATGTTGCCATTTTAAACTCTTAACATAGGTGCTTATGTAAACTCTATATCATTAAATATATGGTGAGCAAGAAACGGGTGAAAAAGAGAAGCACGAATCAGAGATTTGGGGATTTAACTTATAACAAACACCAAACGAAGAGCAAATAACCCACAAAATCTCACGAAATATATAGTAATCGACGATTACAAGTTTGTCGAAGGGATTTGAAACCAAACATTGCTTAAAACAAGCACGAATCAGAGATTAAAGACCTAAAACCCTACAAGAGACACGAAATAGAAAATGTCTCCATAAACCCATTCCACAAAGCATTGTTAACCACACGCGACTTACCTTTGTTGGCGAGATCCTCCGGTAAACTCCTCGAATAGCTGAGAATCGCCAATCGCCTCCGTCTGCCTCTCCTTTGCGTTTTCGACTTCACGTTTTGGGGTTTTTGAGACACGTTGCGGGTTTTAAGTTATAACAAACCCGCACGCGACTTACATGGGAGAAGGGGGTTTAAGTATGACGTTCGACCGCCACGTCTAACAAGGGTCGAACGTCATACTTAACAAAGGTCAAAAAACAGACTTACAACAATGGTCGAACAAGGAGTCCCGTTCGAACGTCGGAATTGCTTTGATTTTATTGTGACAGTACTCAAGGATTTGCTCAATTATTGAAGAAAGTGTTCCGAAGTTAAACCCCTTTGCTGAGGGAGTTTTGTATGCAATAGTGAGCAAGCTAGCTTTGCAGGAATTCAGTACTCAAAAAAGCTCATGGATAGAGGAAGTAATAATTACTTATAAGCTCATGGAGGCTCAAAAAATTTATATTTCAACAGGCAGCCAATTTTCATCTTTAGAGTAAACAGACGAATAAATCCATGAATTTCCAATTTTACTTCAGTCACTAAAAGGAGCACAAGTTATATGGAGAATTCCCACTTTTGCACTCATTTGTTACCTTTGCAAGCATAGAAACATGTTTTTTATTTTTTATTTTTTCCTTTTGCTTGCTGTTTATAACCAAGGAATGGTCAAGGACTCCTTGTCTGACCTTCAAGCTCCATAGAATCTTTAATGGTTGTATTTTTTCCAATTTTTTTACTTAATTTACATCACTTCACACCTACATAGAACCTACAGGATATATATATTTTTCTGGCTGCTTTTCTATTTATACTTCCATTATATATATATACAGAAAAGCAAGTGCTAAGCCTTGTTTCCTAGCTGTGTAGAATGTAGTTAAATAAGTAATAATTACTTCCTCTATCTCAGTAAAAATACAGAATTTGTGAGAGCATGGGAGAGTTCCATAAAATCTTGCTCACTTAACTCCTGTTTCCTTTATAATCTATTAAAACCTTCTTAATGTAAGAAACCCCAAGATAAAAGGGGTACTGACCATGTTTCTACTTCAAATCTAACTAAGGGAAGAACAGCTCTATCAAGGCCAGTTGCCATGACTATATTAAGGGGGTGTTGAAAAAGCATGTTATTTCCTGGGGGTCTGGGACTGAAAGGAGTTATACTATGATCATTTTAGATGACTCAATTAACAGAACAACAAAACTAATTAACTGCACAAAATTACAAAGCAAACTGAGCAGAAGGTGAATATATAGAGGAAAAGAAGACATAGGTTCAAGACAGTAAATTATATTCAATATGTAGAAATACAGTCATTCTTCAAGCAGACACAATGAACACAAGCCAAACGAGCACAAACAGTTCACACATACAGTCTATTTTCAGTGCATGTTGAAATGATCATGACAATAAGGTAGAATATGATATTCTACAATTCCTTTCTCTCAAACACCCTTTGTTGACTTTAATAATATGGAATTCTCAAATGTTAAAATACATTCCAAAATTAATATATGTTGGTCATGGTCTCCATAAACAAAGAAAAGTATAGATGATAAATACAATAATCAACCCCAAATGGGCCTCCACATTACAAAATCCATGCTTCGAAGCTGTGGAACAAGACTCCGGCTTTTTGACAAACTCGTACTTGAAGGACTCCGCTACCTGAAAAGCAAACAAGTCACATAATGAAAATCAACCCAAAAGCTATACATCATACGTTCAGAAGTGGAAGCATTCAGCTCAAACTATCCCACATGCAAGCACACTAAGACAAATGTGATTTATAAGGGGGAAAAGATTGGTAGCATGGAACAAACCTTAATGCGAGATGGCCATGCTGGCACTCTCATTTGGCATTCACTTTCTCATTTGGCATTTGGTGGATTGCCATGGGAGAACACAAATGGCTGCCAAAGGCATGGAGATCTTTAGCACAATGAAAACTGTTTTTTGTGAATCGATCAATTTCAAATATTACCTGCAGCATTTGAGTGAAGGCATAATTGCCTTGAAGGCCTTGAAGACCCTGGGCCAACATCATATGATCACCAACAGTACTGTGCGACACTTGGTTGGAGGAAAGAACTGCCTGCATATTTTATCATCTACCTGATAAGAAACAAAGTATACTGTGGTTGTATGGAAAAACTAAACAATGGATTTAAGTATACCTGAAATGCTTGAGTATGTGGAGTCAACGGACTAATGGGCATCATAAAAGCATCCCTCATATATGGTGTTAGTGGAGTGAATGCACTCTGAGTAGGTTGGCTATTAGACCCCAGTGGCATGAAAGTTGCTGCATCCATTTGCTGTTTATGGTTTTCCTGTCCTAATGCATTGCAATCTATATTGGCGGCTTGTTTGCCTTTTTTCCGTGTACGCTTGATAGACTGTTCCAACGCACTTTTCTGCCTACGAACACTTTTTTCAACACGACCACCCCTTACTTTCTGCTTAATACCTTTTGCCCTTGACAGGATTTCCGTGTCATCTACACTGGTAGACTGATAATCGTTGTCCCCAACGCTATCTCGATTTGCGCAATCCAGATGATAACTCTGTTCTGACGCATTCACCCTTCTGACTTCACTTTCACTTCCTACTTTTCGTGATGCATTGTCCCCACTGATAGATTTGTTCTTTTCTTTTATCATACGATTTACCCCGCTTTCAATTTCTTTAACCAGATCACTAGCAAAATCGGAGATCTCTTCATGCAGTGCAGCCTTTCTTGCAGTTTGGACGAACATGCGGCACAATTCCCTAAACCTCCGTCCAACTGCCGCTTTGGGATCATCACCAACATCAGACCCTTGCTTATATGTAGCCAACCCACTCTTTGCCTCTTTTGTCCATCTTTTCAAAATATATTCATTGGGTATCTTCCTTATCGTATTTATACGAAGAATATAAAATGCATGACAGCACAATATCCCACTGAATTCAAATTTCTTACAGCTACAATTCACTGAAGTAGTTGAACGATCAAATGTAACAGTATGTTCACACCGCCTGCGCATGGATGCATTACTGACTGTGTAATCAACCACTTCGCCAACTTCCCGACGGACTTGCATATCACAATTGAGGACACCATCAAGTACTTCTCTCCGAACTAATTCATATATTTCTTCCGTGTATACATCTCTTGCGGATTCCAACATTTGATTTCCCTCGATCGGCAACACTGGAGTACTGTTCATCATCTTGCAATCAGCCTTCAATTCCTCATACCGTCTATCATCCAAGAATTCATCAAAGCGACCCAAGAACCCTAATAAATCCTTCTGGGAATGTAGATGTGCTTTTAGTGATGCATTCATGCTCTCCGACCTCTGTGTTGTACTCATGTTTGCACAGAATGTGTTCCTTCCGTATGCTAGCGACCATTTCTCTTTTTCATCAAATTTTGCTTTCAACCACTTATTCGATGATAAATCATACTTATTAATCATTGTGTTCCATGCTTCAATGAATTCATCCGCGTCTTCATACTCATAAACACATCTACTAAAATCTCTTGCGAATGATTTCTCACGGCTAAATACATCACTAAGATGCTTTGCAGCATTTTGGAACATGTGCCAAACACAAAATCGATGGTATGTATCCGGAAGAACCATAGCTATTGCACTCGTCATAGCTTGGTCATGATCTGTCAAAATTGTCTTCGGCCTCTTCCAGACATAGCTCTTACAAAGCTTTCAAATAACCAACTGAATGTCTGCGTGCTTTCATCGTACAATAGCGCAGCGCCAAAGATTTTTGTTTGTCGATGATGATTAACACCAACAAATAACCCAAATGGTCTACCATACTTGTTTGTTTTATATGTGGTGTCAAAACAAACCACATCACCAAAATAACTATAATCTGCCATCATCCCAAAATCAGCCCAAAATATGTTACTAATAAGATCTTCATTATCTAACTGAATGGCATAGAAGAAGGATGCATCTTCCGATTGTTTTTTCTGAAAGTATTCCAATAAGGCTCCAGCATCTCCTTTTTGCATGCCCATCATACGTTTAGACCGCAAATAATTATGGCAATCTTCCCGCATGAAACCTAAGCATTCAACTCCACCTGCTTCCCTTCTCATCATTTCAATCGTTCTCTTGGCTTGTATCCCTGTGGACTCTGCCACATCAATCTCAGCTGCTTGGGCCTCTGTTACTTTTCGGTGCGATCGTAACATGTGGACCATGCTCGGCAAAAGCAACTCGTGATTATGCATCTCCTCAAACACTGTAATGATATATTTTCCACTTGCTTCGAGAACAATTTTTATTCGTGCCATACACCCAGTCCTAGTTTCTGCACGCTGTTTTACAACCGTTAAATCCCTTTTATCTGTCCGACGACACCCTTCCTTTGAGCAACAAAAAACCCTATCTATGACTATGCCAGTACGTCGATGCTTATGCATTACGTGAATTCTCGTTCCAAATCCAGTTCGTCTTGCATACTCATTATAAAACTGATGTGCATCATCTTCAGAATCAAACACCATCCCAATCTTTGGTAAATAATCAATCTGTGTTGATTCTTGCAAACCATTTACATCCTCATTGATGGTGTCTTCAATACCATCAATTGATCTCGACGACGTCTCCTCCCCAATATCCATTCCCTTCTGTCCTCTGTTACATATACAACTGAAATCAAATCTCCAACTGTTGAACTCAATTTATTGTGCATGCGGTCACTAAATAGGAGTTGATAACAAAGCACATTAACACATTGACATAGCACACTAAAGTTAATGCTTCACAGCTGCATCCACGTGGAGTGGCTCAACCTCTATACTAAATATGTTGAATTAATTTCATAACAAGAACAGATTCGTGATGAAGACAAAAAAAATGTGCTTAATTAAATCGTGAGCAACAACCAACCGAGAAAACAAAAACAGAGTCCCAGAAACAAACGTGCTTAATTTAAATCCTGAGCAACAATCAACAGAGAAAACTCAAAACAGATTCGTGATGAACACAAGCTCCGAAAATGTGCTTAATTAAATTCTAACCAACAATCAACAGAAAAAACTAAAAACAGAGTCCCAAAAACAATTTTATATTTCTAAATAAGTAAATAACAAGAACAGATTCAAAAGCTATTGAATGTTGTTGAAAACCCCATTTGTTTACAACATTAACGGTTTCTTTCATGAATCAAATGCCCGAAAACAAACCTCTGATTGATTTGATAATATTAGTTGAAAATCTCACCTGTTCTTCAAGATGTGCGCTGCCTTCGAACAATCAAGTTGATGCCTTTTGCAAGCGACGAGTGAAGGAAAGCTTCTGGATAACAATGTCGAATCAGCGACAGTGAGCGGAATACAAGTGCTTCAAGACCTGAGCTGCAAATCGTTTTCTTCTTTTACGTTCTCTTGCATTTGCATTCCTCACATCTCATTCCTTTCAGAAATTCCAAACACATTCTTACGCATCACTCTCTTACGATCGACATAGAACACTGTTACTCGTCGTTGCATTTCGCTTAAGCGTACGAGGTTTCAAAATTTTCAAAACCTGCGCGTAAAACGAATTTCGCGCAAATTCGATTTCGCCCAATTTGTTTTCCGTACCGAAAACTAATGACGCCGTGCGTCGTTAGTATTTCGTCGACTAACGTTGGCGTTACGTTAGTCGACGGAATTTCGTTTGAAAACGTCGTGGACGCGTGTCGCGTCCAGGTATTGCGTTATACGAAACGCAATACCATTAGGTACAGAAGATGCGGTTCGCACCGGGAGCCGGTGCTCTTACGTAGTCGGCCGGGTCTACAAGGAATGTAGCTCACTGCCTACGTGGCAAATTTGTCCTTTCCCTTTCGCTAGCACAATAGTGGGACCGATGGTTAGAAAACCGAATCACCGATCTTACGGTCCAACTCTGAACTCTTGTGGGGATGAGCGCGTACGACCACGTGGGTTCAATGAGCTTGACCAAATGCTGTGGCTGCTGGACTGTAGAGTCTCTGCCCAACAGGGCTTATAATTTCCCAAAGAAAGAAGGAATACACTCTCGGCCCCTTCGTCAAACCCAGGACCTATTATTGGTCCACGTTTAATAAGAACGAGAAGTTTCTTCGTTGGATCGAACGGTTGTCGTGAGCGGCCGAAGGACGGCTCGCAAGTACGATGGATGCTATGATGAGTAGTTAGTGTTAGATAGTAAAAGTTGGAAAATGAATTTTGTATCGGATTCATCGGAATAAATTAAAGCCAAAAAGGTTCTAGGCTAGATATAATATAGTATTATGCGGAGGATGGATTCCAATTCCATGGTCACATGATATTCCCCCCAACTTTTTATAATAAACTTTGAGAAGGTAAAAGTAGTTTTATATATGAAGATGACAGCACCAACCGAACCCAAAAGATGCCTGCCGTTGAATAATGAGCAACGTGAACGGCACCGGGAGCCGGTGCTCTTACGTAGTCGGCCGGGTCTACAAGGAATGTAGCTCACTGCCTACGTGGCAAATTCGGCCTTTCCCTTTCACTAGCACAATAGTGGGACCGATGGTTAGAAAACCGAATCACCGATCTTACGGTCCAACTCTGAACTCTTGTGGGGATGAGCGCGTACGACCACGTGGGTTCAATGAGCTTGACCAAATGCTGTGGCTGCTGGACTGTAGAGTCTCTGCCCACCTAGTATCAGTATGAGAAAAACGGAGCGTTGCTGGGCCCCGGCGCTTCTAGAAGGAGCCCGTGGATAAGGAAGACGGATGAAAACTTCAACCTCTAGAGAAGGCGACACAGGGTAGGGTTCTTATTTGCCAATGTGACCTTTCATTGTGTTTTTGGGTTTTTATGTGACCTTTCATCGTTCAAATAGCGAATCGAATGGAAGGTAATAAATGACGGGTAACGACCTTGGCCCTCTTGTTTTGTCTGCTTCCACGTACCGCAGAAATTTTAGCAGCGAGGACACCTCGTACGTGGGAATAACTGCTCCCATGATCATAACTAATAGGGCTGCAAGCAATTTGGGTCGGTTAAAACCAAAACCAAACCGATCCAACCCGACATTAGGTCGGTTTGGGTTAGGTTCTTTAAGTCTTTGGTTCGGTTTTGGTTTTAAAAAATGTAGAATTGAATTTGTTTGGTTCGGTTTTGGATTGAAAGCTCAATTAAACCAAACCGAACCAAATATCCTAAGCCTAAAACTGAATCAAACCAACCCGAAATATATAATATTTAACTTATTAAATGACGTTAACTCATAAGACTTTGCTCTTTAGGTTAATTCTTGTAGGTCTTTTAAGGGTTTCAAAGTTTCAACGAGACAGGTTTTACCATGTTTTACTATGTAAAGATCAAGTTTTATTATTTAAAATATTTTATTTTAACAAATGACTGGTTTTACCATGTGGAATTGACCTAAACCAAACTAAATTTGCAATTCAATTTGAGCTGGGTTGGATTGCGGGTTTTCCATATATGATCGATTCGGTTTTCAATTTGGGTACTTCGATTCTAAGGTAAGTTCGGTTCAAGTTTGGGTCTACCATCAATAACCTCGGTTTGGTCTTGGGCTTAGGCTATCCCGGACCAAACAGCACCAACTTGCAGCCCTAATAACCAATAAGACTACCACGTTTGACTTTGACGGTGATTGTTAAATGAGGGAAATTAATCAAGAGAATAAGATAAAGGGTAATGAAAGGTGGAGAGAGGAGGCACTTGGGCTGCTTGTTTGTTTGATAAGTTGGGTCTCAAGGCTTGAAGGATGTAAGAACCTTGAAAATGAGTGAGAACAGATCCACCAAGTCAAGGATGCTCTCTGGTTTAAGTCAAATGTCTTACCAGGTATTTGGAAGACTAGAAAGAACATCCACGTGGAATCATTTAGTCCATCCATCTTGCATAACGTAATCTCAGATTCCTACAACCGTATTCAGGGAGGCAGAACCTTCCATCCTTATCTGCTACTTAAATGCATGAATGCAGTGTCCGCATGGCTCATCTAGACGGTTCCATTGCCATGTCAGTAAAAGCTCCGTGCTTGAAACGGAATTTTGAAATGGACCAGAAAGGGTAATTAACATCATAGAGGTAAGAAAGGGTTGCCTCTTGAAGGACTCACTAGTCACTACCACCCAACCACAAAAAAAAAAAAACAAAAAGGCATTAGTGATACTTAATTATATTTTGGTGTTTTTATAAGTAAACATCCTGATATAAAATTTTAATGATGCTTACATAAGAAATTTCGCTGTAGATTTTACAAGTCAAATCATTATATTTAATATATAGAGATGTTTATTAAAAAAAATGTAACATATTACCAAATTAAGGTGCTTTTCTGCAATAAAAATTATAATTAAGGAAAAAAAATAAAATAATACTTTTATTTTAAATATTATATGAAAACATTACAAATAGCAACCACCCACCCTTTTTCTTAATTCGCATTCATACCCTATATCTTTCTCTCCCATTCCCGATATATATATGTTACCATCCTAAATAATAATTACATATCAAAACAAGTCTCCATAAGTCTTATAATTTTTGGAACATCAATCCGAGATCTGAATTCGATCCGAAATCCGATGAATCTTTTATACGTGAATCTGAATTCGAAACTGAATTTATATACTGTATCCGAATTCGAAATTTGACCGAATAAATAACCGGAATCCAAATTAGATCCGATTTGAACTTAAAACTCAAAAGTCAAGTTTAACTATTAAAGCAAATTTTAACTATCAGAACTAATGGGCCATATAAATATTAAAGCAAGACATGAGTAAGGATGGTTCAATCATGGTTTATACAAAGTTTACCAATGGTTTAATGAAAAGTATATGTTGATTTCGGTTCGGATCAGATATGGACAGATTCGAATTCGGTTGGATCTGAAATTTGACATCCGTATTCGAACCACGGATCTATATTTCATATCCGAATTTGAGATTTTCGGATCAGATTCAGGTCAGATTTGGATATATATTTGACCCACTACCAGCCCTATAACAGATGGTACCAACAAATGGTCTTAGAGCAGACATATCGCGTCTTGTATTGGAGCCATGGAAGAGGCAACCTATAGAGTGGATCAAAATGCCTTGGCATTAATTATGATTTATAATGAAATAAATCGATTTGTGACACATACAAATGTCAATTAATATCTAAATAAATGTCATGATAATTAGAAAATGTAATAAGGCTTTACAAGCGCATCATTAAAACAATTAGTGATGGACATATCATTGACGTTTGTTGAAAATGTCACTAAAATTTTTGGTCACGCTTTTTAAGGCATCACTGACATTAATGAAATGCCACTAAAGAATTGATTTCTTACAATGATTATTCGATATATCCGTAAGTAACAATATTAATTAATAATGATATAAAGACAATATGCATACCACTGGATATAATGATCGATTAAGAAAGTGTTTGTGGAAAAATAGTTTTTAACCTCTTATATATGTTCAGCTTTTCTTCAAAATAGAATAAAATAATATAAGAATAGGTTTAGGGAATAATTTCATATGAGCTAGATAGATGAGGTTTGCTCTCCTTATTTACACTAAGGACTAATCCCATAATTTATCTGAACCATTACTAGTAAGATTAGAATAAGTCACTTAAACTACCATCTTTATGCATATTTTACGGATTCACATCATCTGCTGGGTGCCCAGCACTGCTGGGCATCCAGCATCCAATGGGAATCCCCCACGTCAGGGCCACATCTGCGGCAGCCCGGACACAAGCCACATTATTTTTAATGTGGCCTTGACGTGGGGGATTCCCATTAGATGCTGGATGCCCAGCAGATGATGTGAATCCTATTTTACAACAGCCCACTGGATAGATATTTTGGGAAGAAACCAAAACTTTGCGTGTTAACTTGTCATTGCACTACTTTTAAGTTTCAAAACATTAAACTAATTAACTTTTATTACAATTATCGTATCCCTTTGCCACTTCGAATATTTTTAATAATGTATCTTGTTAGGGATCAAGCGTTTTCAATCAATGAACCCATTCAACGCAGGATGTGTCAACTAAGAGATCATGGTTGTTCACCAAAAAATAATGTAATAGAACAGTTTTCAAGCTTCAATCATCTGATGGGTTTGTTGGAGATTTCAGACCTTCTTTAGTAGTTGTCTACCATTAAACATCATTTAATAATCTTCATAGTTGCCACACTTGAACTGTTAAGTGGGACCCATCATATGATGTATCCTTATCCTCTTCCAAATGAAGAGCGCATGTTTGAAAATTCATTTCTTTAAGCCCCTTGCTTTCTGTAGCTAATTTTAATTTTTTAATCTTTCATTTGGGTCTTCTCACTTTATCCAACATAGAAAACTTTCATGAAAGGCAACTTGAACACATGTTCTTTTACGATAAAAAAGAAAGGGTGTTTCCGGATTTGAATATGCACTCCAACAACCATGATTTGGAAACTTCTCCCTTTCTACTCGGCAAATTCTCTCTTTTTGTGTGGCTCTTTTTGGGTGCTAGGGCTCTTCTAGCTGGGCATACTCGTATTCATCTGTTTCGGCCTCGTTTTGCATTAATTCTGAATTGGGAATCTCCAAATGAGTTTGCACAAGTTAAAGAAATGTTAGGTTTGATGAATACGAGTATGGATGAGTTTTGAACCTAGATCTTTGTAAATGATGTTCCAATCTGTTACTCCCCTTAAATATAACAAAAAAAAGAGAGAGAAAACTACTTATAATGATTTGATGTTTAATAAATGTTCATAGAAATGAGTTTAATTTCCTAGGCTTCAACCTACGTGAGCTGGAGCTCTTTACTTCAACAAGCTTATAAAAATAAATCCTGATGAGTCGACCAAAAAAATTTGCTAAACAACTTCACTCAAATTTGATCTTGAAAAATTGAGTTATAAAACTAGCTGACTCATGAATCTTCGAGTAAAATTGAGTTTCTTGAATCCTAAAACGCGAATTCTGTGGTAAAAATCGTTTTTTAAACCAATCGCATTCGGGTCCTGGTCCTCCAGGATGGGAAAAGGAGCAAGAACAAAAGAAAATTGAAATGGGGAGACTGGAGAGAGAATATTGTTCTCGTTTCTTCATGTCCTCACCTCTCTGGGTATTTTAAAATACTTCAAATAAAGATATGGGCGCCTCATCTTGACTGTAAGTCTTTTAAATCATAAATTCATATAGTTTTTCCAACTCGACATACAAAACCATGTTGTCTTTACCATAATTCGAACAAAGAAGACCAAAATTTCAAGAATCCTCAAAAAGGAGGACGAGCTTTAAAGTGGAGAATTGAAGCCGAGTTTTTCAATGGAATTACCCCTACCATGGACTTCGTCAAAATTAACTTTAATGGGGCGGCCAAGAAGCACCAACCAACAAGATTAGTCGGTGTTGGATGAGACCCCATTGGACAATCCAGATGTGGGTTGGAGTAGAACATAGGCACTTGTTGCAAATCCATTGTCTGGTTTACATTATCTAGGGCTGCAACTTGGGTCGGTTAAAACCGAAATCGAACTGGTCCAACCTGACTTGGGTTATATAATATTTGGGTAGGTTTTGGTTCTAAAAATAGAGAACCCAATTTGTTTGGTTCGGTTTTAGGTTGAAGGCTCGGGTTAACCGAATCAAATTTCCTAAGTGTAAAACCAAACCGAATCGAACCAAGCTGAAATATAATGACATATATAAAAGATAAAATTGTAATAATAAAATAGAACTTATAAATTATAAGTTATAAAATAATGAATAAGATTATTATTTTATAAATCTTTCTAGTTAATTTGTAGTGGCCTTTTTGTTTTGGTATTAAAATGACAGAAATTGACACAAACTCAAAGGAATGCCATAGAGACGTTGTTGAGTAGTTCTCTATACTTGGTTTTCAGCTCTTTAAATCTGGTTGGTGATAATCAGTACACTAAGTTTTGGAATCATAGTGATGGAGCAAATGATCCTAAGGAAGACATTTCAGATCTGATTGTATTTCATTAATTTTGTTTTGAGATAAAATTGAATTGTCAATTAGTTATTGTGCAAGAAGAAAAAATTTGTTGTGTGTATTCTGTTGTGTTTTGGTTGTTTTTAGAGGACTCAAAATTCCTTTGTTTCTTGTGTGGGAAGAATAGTCCCACATTGGAAATTTACTGAAACCTCATTGTGTTAATATAGGATGGTGAGAACTAAAGGGGTGCAACCCCTAAAGTGAGACATTGTTCCTTGTTGTCGGGGTTTCTTTGAATCGCGCGCGCGCGCCGCCGCCGCCGTCCGTCCGGTCGGTGTGGTGTGTGATATGCTATATTTTTATACGATTAAATTAATTTTTAACAAAATGAAAATTGGTTTTATTTTGATCTAATCGTTGGAATTTTTTATTTATTTATTACCGTTTTATTAACGTTGAGTTTATTGTTTATTATTACCGTTGGGTTATTAACGTTCTAATTAACCGTTGGGTTAATTAACGTTAATAAAGTTTTTGTGGGATGGGCTATTTAAAGGGTTAGGGTTTCAGTTCTAAAACACACGAAAATTAGAATCTCTTCTCTGGAGAAAACCCTTCCTCCTTCTTCTTCTATTTTCGCCTGGTTTAAGAGTGCTGCTGCCATTGAGTTCGCCTGCGCCCAGCTGAGTTCGTGCGGCTTGCTGGAGGATCTGTTAGACCGTTGAATGCTGGAAGCTACAGCACCATCACCCAAGCACTGAGGAAACGTTCCAAAAGGGGGTGCTGAAAGGCTTTAAGCACAGGGGTTTTGTCTAGCCTCGCCTCGGTCTTCTATCAAATAAGTCTTCCTATTAGTTTGATCAATTTTATCTTCCTTATCACTGGTTATTAATTTTACTGTTTTATTGCCGTATATTTTATTCTCTGATTTACCGATTTTTCTCTTCTTCATGTTCGTGAATCTGTTATAAGTTATACACTTCACTGTTGACCATATATTCATATATCTAATCCCTGTTAGTGCGTCCTATATCTGATTCCTGTTACTCTTGGTTTATTTCAGTTAATTTTCAGAATTTATCTATTCCTTGATATCTCTGTTACAGCAACCTGTTAACATCTATTGCTTCTGGTTTAATTGTTTATTGTTATATTGTGTCATGCTAATGTCTGTTACTGCTTAGAATCGTCACAAGTTAGTTCTGGGTTTAATTGTGCCTATTCTGTATGATAAAGTATTTCTTGTTAATGGTTTAACAGAAATCAGATTAAAGTTTTGTTTCATAGTTCACTGTTACAGCATCCTGATTTCTGTTATTTGGTTTCATCACATTTGTTAGAACCATATTGCTGGAATCTGTTCGTACTTGTCAAATTTCTGAATTACAGCATCTTGTCTTTTCTATCTTATAGTACCCAAGGAACAACAATCTTAAAGCCTTTCATAGTTATTGATAGAAAATTTGCTGTTATTGATATGGAACACATTAAAACCCCATCTGCTGTAGATCTCACTAAAGTTGAACCCTTAGTTGGGGACAACTTCAAAAGATGGAAACAGAAATTGTACTACTTGCTTGAAACTTTAGAGATTGATTTTGTGTTAACAAAAACTAAACCAGAAATCCCTGAAGGTGAAACTGAGTCACCTGAATTGACTAAATGGATAAAAGCTGAGAGGATGTGTAGGCATTACATCCTAAATTCTTTAACTAATGATCTGTTTGATATTTACTGTGTTTATGAAACTGCTAGAGACTTATGGGAAGCATTACATAAGAAATACATAACTGAAGATGCAGGTGTTGTTAAATTTGCCATAGGGAAATTCCTTGAATTTATGATGATTGATGGCAAACCTGTTTCTGATCAAATTAATGAATATCAGAAAACTGTTAGGGATCTATCTAATGAAGGTATTTTATTACCTGGGAAATTTGTGGCTGGAGCTTTAATAGAGAAGTTACCTCCTTCCTGGAAGGTATATAAAACTAACCTTAAGCACAAAAGAAAAGACATGACTCTAGATGAACTTATAGTGCATATAAGGATAGAAGAACAAGCCCAATCTAGAGAAAAGGTACAAAAACCTCAAGTTCCCTATCCAACTAGTAAAGCCAACTTTGTTGAGGGTTCTAAGAAGAAGAAATGGGATAATCATAAATCCTTTAGACCTACCAACAAAACTGATTTTAAGAAGAGAGGTAACTGCTTTGTCTGTGGCAAACCTGGCCATCATGCGGCTCAATGCCGGCATAAGAAAGGCAAAGATAGACCTCAACTTAACTTGGCTGAAACTGATGTTATTGTTGCTGTTATTTCAGAAATAAATTTGACATGCAACAACAAGGAATGGGTGGTGGACACTGGTGCTACGAAGCACATTTGTGGAGATCGTGATATGTTCACATCTTACCAACCCGTGGGAGAAGGCGAGCAGGTGTATCTAGCAGACTCTCGTACATCTCCAGTTTCTGGGAAAGGGAAAGTTCTAATCAAGCTTACTTCTGGGAAGCAACTTGTATTGACTGAGGTTCTTCATGTACCTGGGATTAGAAGGAATCTAGTATCAGGATACCTTCTGAATAAAGTGGGGATCAAACTTGTATTTGAGGGTAATAAGGTAGTACTCTCTAGGAATGGGATATTCTTGGGCAAGGGATATTGTAATAATGGATTGTTTGTTCTGAATGTTTCCGATGAAATTAATGAAATAACCGGTTCAGCTTACTTGATTGACTCAATTTCTTTATGGCATGCAAGATTAGGCCACACTAATATTTCATACATTAAAAGAATGCAAAGTCTAGGATTAATAAAAAATACAACAAACAATAACTTTGATAAATGTGAATCATGCTCTGAAGCAAAATTCACAAATAAACCTCATAAATCTGTAAAAAGAGAAACCGAACTTCTTAATCTAATTCATAGTGATATAGCTGATATGAAGCACACTATGTCTAGAGGAGGTAAAAATTATTTTATTACCTTTATAGATGACTTCAGTAGATTTACTAAAGTTTATCTTTTAAGAAGTAAGGATGAAGCTGAAGAGACTTTTATCAAGTATAAAACTGAAATAGAAAATCAATTAAATAAGAAGATTAAAAGACTTAGAACAGATAGAGGAGGTGAGTATGGCTCAAACCCATTTCACAAATATTGTGAAGAGAATGGGATTATTCATGAAGTCACTGCTCCCTACTCTCCTGAGTCTAATGGAGTAGCTGAGAGAAAGAATAGATCTCTTAAAGAAATGATGAACTCCATGATTGTAAGTTCTGGTTCACCCGCAAATTTGTGGGGGGAAGCTATCCTTTCTGCTTGTTTTAGAACAAACAGGATTCCTCATAAGAAAACTGGTAAGACTCCCTTTGAACTTTGGAAGGGACACACTCCTAACTTAAATTACATTAAGGTGTGGGGTTGTCTAGCTAAAGTGGGTCTACCAATTATTAAGAGAAAAAGGATAGGACCTAAGACTATTGATTGTGTCTTTATAGGTTATGCTGAGCACAGCGCTGCCTATAGATTTCTTACTTTGAAATCTGTAGATGATAATATGGTGTCAGCTAACTCTATAATAGAATATAGGGATGCAGACTTTTTTGAGTCTACTTTTCCCTTAAGGTCAAAAGTGACATTAGGTTCAGATGTGGCTTCCTCAAGCCAAACCAATGGATTAGAACCTGAACCAAGTCTTAGAATTGAACCAGAACATGTTGTAGAACCTGAACAGAGTCTTAGAATTGAACCAGAAAATAATATAGAACCTGAACCTGAATTAAGAAGAAGTAAAAGACCTAGGAAGGCTACCAACCTAGGAGATGACTTTTATACATTCTTAATAGATGGTGAACCTTCAACTTATGAAGAAGCTATGACTTCTCCAGATGCAGTGTTTTGGAGAGAAGCCATTAATAGTGAGCTAGATTCAATTTTAGCCAATCATACTTGGGAGTTAGTTGATTTGCCACCTGGAACTAAACCCATAGGATGTAAATGGATTTTCAGGAAAAAGTTAAAAACAGATGGTTCTGTAGATAAATACAAAGCTAGACTAGTAGCAAAAGGTTTTTGTCAACAAAAGGAGGTAGACTATTTTGATACCTATGCACCAGTGGCTAGAATTACTACCATCAGGATTTTGATAGCCTTAGCATCTATAAATAACCTTGTAATTCACCAAATGGATGTTAAAACTGCCTTTTTAAATGGTGACTTAGAAGAGGAGATTTATATGAAACAACTTGAAGGTTTTGTAATACCTGAAATAGAAAACAAAGTTTGTAGATTAGTTAAATCTTTGTATGGCTTGAAACAAGCACCTAAACAATGGCATGAAAAGTTTGATAAAGTGCTTGTAAAGAATGGGTTTCATATAAATGATTCAGATAGGTGTGTATATTATAAGTTTAATAATAATTTAGGAGTTATTATTTGCTTATATGTAGATGACATGCTTATCATGGGTACTAGCTTAGACTTAGTAGTTTCTACTAAGCAATTTCTTTCTTCTAAATTTGAGATGAAAGATTTAGGAGAAGCTGATGTCATTTTAGGCATCAAGATATTAAGAGAGTCGGGTAGTATCAAATTAAGCCAATCACATTATGTAGAGAAGATTCTAAGGAAGTTTGGACATATGGATTCTGATCCATTATCCTCTCCTTATGATTCTAGCATACAACTTAGAAAGAATATAGGTGATAGTGTATCTCAGGTTGAGTATGCTAGAGTGATTGGTTCATTGATGTATTTGATGAACTGCACCAGACCTGATATTGCATATGCAGTAGGGAGACTGAGTAGGTATACTAATAGTCCTAACTATGAACATTGGAGAGCCTTAGTTAGGGTTTTGAGATACCTTAAGGGTACAATGGATTATTGTTTACAGTACTCAGGCTATCCCACTGTTTTGGAGGGCTATTGTGATGCAAACTGGGTGACTGGGCATGATGATACAAATTCAACCAGTGGATATGTATTTACTTTAGGAGGTGGGGCTGTTTCATGGAAATCATGTAAACAGTCGTGTAATGCGAAATCCACCATGGAATCAGAGTTTGTAGCTTTAGAGCTAGCCGGTGGAGAGGCAGAGTGGTTGAGAAACCTTCTGCATGATATCCCTTTATGGACGAAACCAGCACCTCCTATAACTATTCTGTGTGATAATCAGGCAGCAATAGCAAAAGCCCAGAATAATATATACAATGGTAAAAAGAGACACATAAGATTGAGGCATAATATTATTAGACAATTACTCAGTGATGGAGTAATTGCATTGACTTTTGTGAAGTCAGCTGGGAATTTGGCTGACCCTCTGACAAAGCCTCTGAGCAAAAAGCTCGTAATTAGCACATCGAGGGGGATGGGTCTAAAACCCATAAAAATGAACAACCCGTGATGGTAACCCAACCTATGTGAATGGCGATCCCAGGAAATAGGTTCAATGGGAAGAACAAGTCACTTGAGTTGTTTGGAAAAGCACTACAAATAATTTATTATTTGAGAAACCTATCCCTATGATGTGAGTAGTGCAAAACTGCAACGAATGTGAGGATGAGTCATGGGACTCTTAATAATTTCCATATTCTTTTATAGATGGTGTGTTTTAGTTGCGGTTTACACCCTTGATGGAAATTACCTATGTGAGTGTTGAGGTGGAGCCGCCTCTGTTGAGAATATGGGTTAATTCTCTAGAGCGCTCACGAGACCAGCAGGCGCATGGCCGTATAGGCGCCAACCCGATTAGAACTCAAAGGCAGGTATTCTAGTGTGTGGACTGCAGAGGTAGTTGATTCACGCTAAAGAGATAAGGTTAAAGAATTTATTCTACCGGGTCTCTGTGAAGCCTATTCTGCAAGTACTAAGTGTCGGTTGAAGTCCAAAAGACACCGGCATTAATGCATATTAGAATTTTAGACACTCTGTTATTTTTTAATTTTGAGTCCTGTGGGGGGAATTGTTGTGTTTTGGTTGTTTTTAGAGGACTCAAAATTCCTTTGTTTCTTGTGTGGGAAGAATAGTCCCACATTGGAAATTTACTGAAACCTCATTGTGTTAATATAGGATGGTGAGAACTAAAGGGGTGCAACCCCTAAAGTGAGACATTGTTCCTTGTTGTCGGGGTTTCTTTGAATCACGCGCGCGCGCGCCGCCGCCGCCGTCCGGTTTAAGAGTGCTGCTGCCATTGAGTTCGCCTGCGCCCAGCTGAGTTCGTGCGGCTTGCTGGAGGATCTGTTAGACCGTTGAATGCTGGAAGCTACAGCACCATCACCCAAGCACTGAGGAAACGTTCCAAAAGGGGGTGCTGAAAGGCTTTAAGCACAGGGGTTTTGTCTAGCCTCGCCTCGGTCTTCTATCAAATAAGTCTTCCTATTAGTTTGATCAATTTTATCTTCCTTATCACTGGTTATTAATTTTACTGTTTTATTGCCGTATATTTTATTCTCTGATTTACCGATTTTTCTCTTCTTCATGTTCGTGAATCTGTTATAAGTTATACACTTCACTGTTGACCATATATTCATATATCTAATCCCTGTTAGTGCGTCCTATATCTGATTCCTGTTACTCTTGGTTTATTTCAGTTTTTCAGAATTTATCTATTCCTTGATATCTCTATTACAGCAACCTGTTAACATCTATTGCTTCTGGTTTAATTGTTTATTGTTATATTGTGTCATGCTAATGTCTGTTACTGCTTAGAATCGTCACAAGTTAGTTCTGGGTTTAATTGTGCCTATTCTGTATGATAAAGTATTTCTTGTTAATGGTTTAACAGAAATCAGATTAAAGTTTTGTTTCATAGTTCACTGTTACAGCACCCTGATTTCTGTTATTTGGTTTCATCACATTTGTTAGAACCATATTGCTGGAATCTGTTCGTACTTGTCAAATTTCTGAATTACAGCATCTTGTCTTTTCTATCTTATAGTACCCAAGGAACAACATATTCTTCAAATTTTTTTTTTGAGAAAAAGTGGGAATCTCTCTCTTGATAACAAGTTTTAAGTATGTGAAAATGAACCAAATCAACAGTTTGGGTTGGGTTACAGGTTTTCTTTAAATAATCGGTTCGGTGTTCGGTTTGGATATTTTGATTCTAAGGTCAGTTCAGTTCGGTTTTGGGCTGACCATCAGTAACTTTCGTTTGGTCTTCGGTTGAGGCCAACTTGAACCAAACCGCACTGAGTTGCAGTCCTAACTCTATCACTCTAGTTTACTACCAATCAAAATATGTTATATTATATGTTTTTGATGAGACCTATTGTAAAATACTTATCAAAGAATGCCACATGATATATTTTGATTGACGGCATACCAAAGTGGTAAAGGAAACGAGGAAGGGGATAACACATGTAGTTGTTGCAAAGGCTTCTACCTACTGCATATCCTCTACCCATTTCCTTCGCTACTTTGCTCCACCACCAATCAAAACATGATATGTAACATGCTTTGGCAGGTCATATTGCGAAAGGCCTATCAAAGCATGTTACCTAACATGTTTTTATTGGAGGTAGACCGAAATGGTAAAGAAAACGGGATATAGGATTGCATATTACAAATCTTCTACTTCATTTCTTTTACCAGTCTGATCTATCACTAATCAAAACATATTAAATAAGATACTTTGATACGTATTATTACAAAGGGTCTACCAAATACTTCAGACATTTCCATTGGCGCAAAAGATGGGGTAAAAGATTCTATGTGGGTTCCACAGTCCTTCCTCATATGCTGTGCTTCAATGATCCACGCCCCCGTCGTTTCTAAGCTCCAATCCCAAGGTCTCCATCGATTGGGCTTGGACTGGTTTGATTGTCCCACATGAATCCAAGGACCTCGGACGAACTCTTAACGGATTTTTCCAAACTGTCAAGCGTAGGGTAGAGCCCAAGGACCCATTTTTAGGGTTTTGTTTTGGAATTAGCTTTTGGGCTGGTGAGGGGGCATAACGGCACCTAACCGTCATACGAAGTTTGGTAGTTGGGGAAGAAGATTTCGCTTCACTCTCTGGTCTCTACTCAACATTCCAAGTTGTTGGAGCCACCATCACTGGTTAACAAAATTCTCTACTCGGTTTCTCAACACTTAACAATGCTTCCAACACATCCCTACCCTCATTCAGTGGCTGTGCCGGCCAGATTATCTACAACATATGGGAACCTGGAAAATCCCTCCTTTATTCAGCTTGAATAAGCACATACGTCTTCCTGCATCTTCCCATTCCGTTTCTGAAAATCTTGTACAGAATCATGGAGTCGATACCCACAAAAAGGGCTTTCCGGGCTCAGTTTTTGCTTGCCTGGAAAGATTCATTCCGGGAAGTGAGTACTGATTCTTTTTATGTTCTACTTGTTTATTTCAGTTGTTGTGTGTTGGTGATGCGTATTTGTTATACTTTCTCAATGTGTAGGGAAATCCAGGGGTGGAACCAGGTCAGAAGAGGAAGAGAAAGTATGTTCTTGGTTGCATTCATTGGCCCATTCGGATAGGGACTTGGTGTTTGAGTATGTTCAATCCACTGAAAGAGGTGAGTCTTTTTATCTTCTGCTGTTTTATGCTCTTGTTACAACATTGGAATTGAGGGCTGCCATGACCTAAAGGAGGACTTCCAATCTGAGGGACTTTGATTTGCTAATATTGTATTTTTCTCACATATAAATGACATGTTTGATCAAATGTCTCCCCTGTTCTAGGGCAAGGTGGAGATTATACTTTTAAGTTGAACATCTGTACACTGCAGATATAGCAAAATAATATTAAAGGAATATCAAAGAAAAGAGACAAAAGAAAATTCACTGAATCAGAACTCTGTTCAAGACAACACTCATTATCAGCCTGTTGAAAATTCTGTTACTTCATTGTACATCAACAACAAAACAACTTCTGTTTATACCAACTCAACTCAGGTGATATTGATAGGCATACATGTGCTTCTACTTACAATTCTACCATGAGTTTTGTTACGAGTTTTCACATTTCTCCTTCTCATTACACTAACTAATTCTACTCATTAGGTCTAAGTGACACAAAGATCACTCAAATCAACAGGTGTCCTAAATGATTTTAGACAATGATGTAAAATAAAAAAGTAAAGAGCAAAATATAACGAATCTGATGGTTTTTGAAGCCAGAAACAAGAACTCTTTTTTTTCTTCAATATTAAACTAAAATACATTGAAATGGATCTCGTTTTCCAAAAGAATCACTTAAAAACCCAGAAGACCTAAATAACAGTTTATCTCAAGCACTTAAACCTGCCTAATCTTATTCAAACACTTTAGAGTAAGATAAATGAAAAGACTCAATCCTCAGAGACTTAAAGCTACATCACCATGTATATTACTGCTAATGTAACACACAATGAAAGTAATGCTATAGTACCACACTAGTCTAACATATGGTTAATCTGTTTTTGAGTTGGAGAGGACTCAACTTTATGATAAAACTTGGGCATAGAAAAATTTCGGATCGACTTGTTCTCCTTTTGAAATCCAAATGCTTCTGCTTGAATGTTTTCCAAGCCACTTGATTAGGAACCTTTGATTTTTGTTACCTCTATGAGAAAGCTACCTCTATGTCTAATAACACCTTTTCAACTATCTCCTCTGGCATGTTTAGCATTTGGATTAACCTATTACAACCCATCAAATACTGTCAGCTCTGTCAATCCACTGAAATGATATAAATCTAAATGTAATGATCATAGGCTAACCTGTCTATCATCATGTAGCTCCAATACATAAGTTTTAGAGCTGATCTTCATTAAAATCTCACATTATCTAATCTTACTATATTTCATCTTATGCTAAGCATCCTTAAGCTCTCCTTCCTCAAGTGCACCAAAACTTAAATTACTTCCAATAAACTCTTATTAGTCTTTGATCCTGGTTTCTGCCTTGTTATATTTCCCGTTACTGGTTTTAATAGCAGCAAGCACCTCTTTTTGAATCTACATCATTTGTACTTCTAGTGTTTACATATGTTGAAACTAGGGGCCATAAGTGGCCTCAAAAGGGGTCTTCTTGGTACTGCATTTCAAATGAGTTATGGCAAACTCATGTCAGGATATGACCATCTCCCATATTTTGTATGGTCTCTGAATATACGCTATGCTACATCTTCAAAACTTTGATCTATTACTTCCATCTGTCCATCAGTTCATGAATCTCAAATGTCCGAAAATTATAAAGCTCTTCCAAAAATTATTCCAAAATGTGCCCCTCAAATTTAACATTCCCATTGGAAACTGTGACATCCTTGATCTCATATCAGAAACGAATGAAAGCCCGACAAGGTAAAAGAGTTAGGAAGAATGCTTAACCTAGTGAGGTGCCTTTTAGGGACAAAACCGTGCGAGCTTAGGCCCAAAGCAAACAATACCTCGCTCGGTTGGGTCGTTAAAGAAACAACTAAAGTCAAAACATCATGGAATATTATTCATCGTTTTGGAAAGAAAATCTACCACCACAACAAATACAGGGAAGTCAAGACATGGTGAAACAAGAGTTTGTAACAAGTATATAATTCTATAATTAAGAATGCTCCTTGGCTACAATGTTTCACTAATATTTCAACATCCTGATTCATCTTTGCTCAGTAATAGTGATCATCTACTATTTCCAATGCATTCTAAAATGACCATTAAAATCATCTCCATACAGCCTTCTAACAATTTGTTTTCACAGATATTCTTTTGGCACACACAATTGATTAGTTTTGAATAAATAACCAGCATGTGCAACAAAAGAAATATTCAAAATTTTCTGCTTTATTTTCTAACTCCCTAAACACATGTTTGAAATATGAATTTTCTTGTATGACAATTTTTTCATCTCAACCCAGCAATTTGATAATCTCATACATGCTACCTGGTTTGGTCAAACAATCCTCAGAACAAATTTAATCAAATTTGTTGTACTTATCAGTGGTAACCCTTTGGTATATTTTCAATTACAAACTCGCCAAATTCCTTGAACAAGTTCACAACAATAGGTGGATAGTTGCTGTTTTGAATTTCCTCTTCCATAGTTCTCTTGATCAGAACATAAATAATTCTGATTTATTTGTTTTCTTTATCAAATTGGTGGACTGTCACTTAAAATGGTTACCAAGCTATCCTTTGAGGTGTTGGATGGCTCTTCTGGGAAGCAAAGTTAACTTCTTTTCGGAACGTTTATATTGTTGATGGACCATGCCATGGTCATACAACCAAGGTCTTCCCATAATTATATGACATGCATTCATAGGTGAAACTCCATACTAAATCTCAACCTTATATTTGTCGCTGCAACATGTTATCAAAGGAAATTTACTGCCTCGCCAGAGTCAGCCACCTTGGATGAGGGTGCTTTTGAAGATGGAACTTTAGCTTGTCCATGGCCTTTTTAGACACAATACCATCAGCATTGCCACAATCCAGGAAATCATTGCAGACTTTTCCTTTGAATGTGTCACATAATAGAAAACATTACGTTATGTCCAGTTATCAGTTTCCTTAAATATGGGTGTTGTCATCAACCTTCAGAACACCAAAATATCATCTTGCACTGGTGTGATGATCATCTATTCTTCATCATGATGTTGATCATAGACTGGCTTTAGAAGCATTTAATCCATATCATCGCCTTCAACCAAGTTTACACTTATTTGAGAAAAATTGCAAGAATCTTATCCCTTCACTTCACTTGATAAACAGAACATAGACCCACTGTTTCCATGTAAAGGATTGCTACTAGCATGTGTAAGTTGTTGGTTTGCTACTGTATTTTGCCCTATCAACTCATCCTGGTGGTCTAGAGCCATGTCTTCTCCAAGATGTACCTATACGATCAACTCTGGCTGCTGATTGGCTACTCCATATGTCCATAGCAGTTTGGGAAGTCCTAATATTTACTCCCATAGTTATACAGACCACCGGTTGCAGCCTAACGAGCTACAAGTTCTCCCATTTGAAGTCTAAAAGCAAAAATCTTCTAGGCTGGTGAAGCTAAAAAATCTCATCGAAAATCTCAAATCAGATACATACATAACTAGCAGCTGCTCATCAGTCTCCTCAAGCTCCATATTATTTTCACGTTATTACTAACATCAGCTGAGTACTGCATTCTCATCACATTGTTACAGTACATGAAGCACCTGTATAATGTCTGACATGATTACTTGGAAGATATTGCTTGCACAGTTTCATCTTTATGTATTTCAAATTGCCAATTTTCTACTTTCCTAGCCTGCTAATATTTTGTTTTTTTTTGTCCTGCCACTGATTTCCAGTGGAAGTAGTTCTATAGAGTGGCTTCTCAACCAATAAAGTTTCTGCATGCACTCTGCCATCAAACTCAGGAACTTCAATCCTAACTCCGTTACTGATTAATTCGAGTGCTATCATCAGCAGCTATTTTGGTCCAATGATTTAGACTGATCACGTACCATGGGACCATGAAACAGCTCTCTTCTCAAAATCCATACTGTGTTCGTGAAATCCTCCTATGGGCAGGTGCCTTCCAGCACCTGCATTTGTTTTTCACACTCCATGTAGGTTTTGCACCTCGCACAAGTTTCTTGATCATCCTTCACATCACAAAAATCTCTTCTTGTTGAACTTGGCTCAACTAAGGAGATCTTCCTCTTCTTGCAGTCATAACACAAACAAGGATATCTTCAGGTCTAATACCAAGTTTGACATAGAAAAGATCTCTTCAATCAACAAGGATCTAATCTTATTCTGGAAAGAGATATATATAGCAAACAGAGGAGTAAAATAGAGAACTAATTCGCTGTTTTTGCAGCAAAGAATAAGAGCAAACTATTCTTTCTTCAACACAAAAATTTAATTGACGGTAAACAAGTTTCATTCTTAGAAGCAGTCAGTAAATTAACCTTCTAACCTCACTAACTGCATATCTCAGCCTAAAACTATCCTATCCCACCCATTATCTTAAATAAAAAGGCCAAAATCCTGCTAATATCCCCTCATAAACTAACAATTAAAGTACTTTAAACATTTCTACCAGGATACCATGATATAGTTCGGGTAAATTTTAGCCGGTCCCAGTGCCTAAAACATGATTATACAAATCAAGAACTAAACAGTGCTGGTGCCTATTACCTCATTGTCTCCATATCAACTTATTGGTAAGATACATGGTTGCTTCTGACATGCCTAAAAAGTGCCAGTTATGGCATAGTTATGGAATGTGATTTAGTTTGTTTTGTGCAGGATTGAGCTTCAAGGATGCTGAAAGTAGACTAAAGGAAAGTGGTCCAAATATTCCTCTTGACCATAATTTTCCAAATTGGTGGCAACTTTTATGTAATGCTTTCTTTCATCCTTTCAACATCATTTTGATCATCATGTCATCTCTGTCGTACATAACCAGTGACTATGCCAATGGTACTATCATGCTCATATTGATTTTCATCAGTGTGGGTCTTCGATTCTTCCAGGTAATTATTAACTAAGTTGGCCTAGTTTACTTGTGACATACATGAGTGGTTGTTGCTTAAAGAGGTAGCCTGCCTATGCTCTTAACTAGCATGGTTTTCATTTGTTTCCTTGGTGCCTGTCAGGAACTAAGCAGTTCAAAAGCAGCCATGAAGTTATCAGAATTCTTGAAATGCCCTGTTAAAGTCCAGAGGTGTGCAGGAAGAGTCGTTCAAACTGAATTATTAGTTCAGATTGACCAAAGGGAGGTTGTTCCTGGTGACATTATCAGTTTTGGTCCTGGTGATCTTTTTCCTGGTGATGTGAGGCTATTAACTTCGAAAGACCTGGTCGTAAGGTATAGTAGCTGATAGGATGTATTTTAATTTTACAGATGAATATTACCTAGTTCTTTTAGGTCTTTGCTTCTTTCCACTATCGCAATTATAGAACACATGATCACCATCCTGCTTCTTGAACAGTCAGTCTTCATTAACAGGGGAGTCCGGCACAATGGAGAAAATAGCTAACATCAAAGAAGATTTGACTACTCCATTGCTAGAGTTGAGGAATATTTGCTTCATGGTAAGTATAGTTCTAGCAATTATACCCAAGCATCTCCTGGTTGGATTCTGACTATGTCATGGTACACAGTGATTTTTTAGACCAAATACCTCTTATAACTTTCTGAAAGGACTTCAAAAAAATTTTCATCTAATCGAACTGCAAATAAAAATAATTATTAACTAAAGCTTCAAGATTGGATTTGAAAGCATCACTTGGCCAATGCAAAATATGCAAGACATAGTAGTCTTTCCTGTAACTTTGACGTAGATTTCTTATGTATATATTTACATCAAACTTACTCACCATGTTTGCTTTGTCAATAGTTTGAAGTGGTTTCATTGATTTCATAGATTTACTCTAATTTGGTTATGTTTCATATGTGAACTATTTTGGTTTTTGATTCCATAATCCAGGGAACAAGTGTGGTATCTGGTTGCGGGACTGGTCTTGTTGTTTCCACTGGATCCAACACTTATATGAGCACCATATTTTCAACTATAGGGAAGCAGAAACAACCAGATCCCTTTGAACAAGATGTTCGGCACATATGCTATGTGCTTATTGCTATTATGCTCGTAATAGCCACTTTTATATTCATGACGGATTATTATGGTTCTCATCGACTGATTGAGAGTCTTCTCTTTGCACTATCAGTTGCATGTGCCCTCACTCCACAAATGCTTCCTCTCATTGTAAACACAAATCTTTCAAAGGGAGCACTTGCTATGGCTAAGGACAGATGCATAGTCAAGAGCTTATCTGCCATACAGAACATGGGAACCATGTAAGAGCTTCATGAATATTACCTCCTCTTTCTACATATATACACACACACAAATGTACACAAATAAAAACACAGATATGTATATGCATACATGCATGTATCCAGTAATTTATTTTTGTGTAGAAGCTGTATTTGTTGATGGCATCATTTCACTGCCACAAGCAGCAAATATGCTCTAGTAATGATGCACCAATAATTATCATCATCTCTTTTAGAACAACTGATTGTTGATGCTAAGCTAGGAAATGAATTACATCAGCTTTTGTCCTTATATTTTTCTGTATCTCCATTGCTCCCGTTGCCAAATTGAAAGCCTTCTGTCATATCCTTTTTTATCTACATGTTATAGGGATATAATATGCATGGACAAGACTGGTACCCTAACAATGGATCGTGTAGTCATGGTTCATCATCTTGACAGCTGGGGATTTCCAAAAGAGCGGGTCTTGCGCTTTGCATTCCTTAGCTCCTACTTTAAAACTGAACTGAAGAATCCGATTGATGACGCAATTTTGGCATATGTATATACTAGTGGATACAGATTTGGGCCATCAAAGTGGAGAAAGATAGACGAGATCCCTTTTGATTTTACTCGGCGAAGAGTATCTGTTATTGTAGAAACAGATACTAACAAAAAAGATGGAAATCACTATTACCTAGATAGGTTCATGATAACTAAAGGAGCACTGGAAGAAGTAATGAAAATTTGTTGTTTTATTGAGCATATAGACAGGGGAATGATCCTGCCAATGTCTCAAGAGGATCATCAGAGAATCCTACAAATGGGGGAAAACCTTAGCAATGATGGATTTCGGGTTCTTGGAGTAGCAATAAGAAGAAGCAAACCGGTATGCAAAGAACTGCTTTCATCTTTATAAGCCTCTTTTTTCTTGGTGTGGAATAGATTTTAAGGATTTTGGATGGATTAACTAGTTTGATCTTGTATCTAATCCCTCTTAACAATGATTGAACTTGGTAAATCCACACTGCTTTCTGAACAAACTAATAAAGATTCTTTTCAATAATCACTGCCTAGACAAGTACAATCCATATTTCTATTAGCTAGTAGATATTGAGAAGTATGCTATGTTCTTTCTAGTGGATTTGTATTATAGTATTTCTTTTAAGCCATTGAAGTTGCACTTTGTATCTTGTTATTATCATTTGTCTGAGTTTATCATATGTCTATTCCCATATAGAATTTTGACTTTGCATCATGAAACTCTGCAGTGGATCCTTCAACAGACTCTCTTTCTTCAGAAAGACTCAAGACTTTTCTTTACAGCTTACAAATAAAATCATCCATTGTTAATGAAAGTTGACGGAAGCTGAACTCCATAATTTTTTAATGAATTCTGATCTTAGTTAGGCTCAACTAATATTTAAGTTAATTTAGATTTCTATTTACATGACATTCAAGCAACAATTATATCTTATTTATCCAAGAAAAGTCGTCCATGACATCTATGAATTAGTTATTCCACTTTCTTCATTATCGTGTAGTGCAAACATCCTATCCCTTATTCAATCCTAATAGATTGAATTTTGGAAGACCTAAATCAAACAGACTGAAGAGTGTACCAATCTTTCTTTCTTCGTTGTTCTCACAAAATTTTAATCAATAAAAATTAGTTAAGATACCAATGGATTTATTTCTTAATTTTTATAAGCAATTAATTTTTTTTTTTGAGAACAAGAAATGAATTTACATAAAGGGAAAATGATTTCCCCCGACTATATATGAACATTGGCTTCTATACTGACTTATTAGGTCAGAAAGTAGCATCCCAGCTCTACATAAATCATTTATTTTGATATCTTTAAATTCAAGTGAGTATGAAGCTCAATCATCCATAGTAGATCCTGTCCAACAGTAAGAAGCTAACAATTCCTCCTTTCTATTGTAAACACATCTGTTGCAATCTACCAAGTGTTTCAACATCTCACAAATGGGAAACATTTTTTTGGAAGGTAAAGTAAATCAAATTAATATAGTCAACATGTAAAAAGCTCCAAAAGAGCTTCAAAAAGCCTAAGCACAAAAAATCATTCTAGTAATCAAGATCATGCAGAAAAAAAAGCACAACCATAGGCAATAGACATTCATATGTCACAAGTTGTCCCAAAAAAAGGGAGAGGCAAAGGTAAAGTTACTCCAAAAGAGAGTCCATTTACTTTCAAAATGACCCACTTTCCAGCCATAAAAAAAATCTGAAATCGTCCTAGGAAATATCCAAACCATGTTAAAACACCTGCACAAAGAAGCTCGATACTATCGAAGCAACAATTCAATGAAGCATCAAGTGCTTCACATCTTCAATAATAAGCTTACACAACAAACTGATAAGAAATATGCATCTGAATGAGATGATCCACTAGAAACACCTTGTCCAAGGGTAGAGACTAGATGAGAAACTCCACCCTAGGATGCACATGTTTCCCCCAAAACATAACCTGCATTAGGGATAAAATTGAGGAGAGTAGGTTAAAATGGTTTGGACATGTAAAGTGGATATTTAGAGACACACCTATAAGAAGGTGTGAGGGGATTCATATAAAAGGGCCTAAGAGATCAAGAGGAAGACCTAAAAAGATATGGATGGAGTTAATAACACAAGACTTACATAAACATAAATTAATTAAATTATGATTTTTGATAACACAAGCCAAACCCACTTTGGTGAGAATAGGCATACGTCGATGATGATGAATATCCCAACAATATTACGCCTACAAACCCAATCACATTTCAATAAATATAATTTCCTTTTACGGACCTTATTATTCCAAGTCTCCTGCTCCTATTAAGGAGTTCTTAAGACTTGTGCAAATCCAAAACCACTTGAAGACACCAGGGAATGGCCCAAGATTGAGATGCATATCCAGAAATCACTTCAAAACACTAAATAATGGCCCTCGAGTTAGCAACTTCTAGCATTAATCCATCCATAAACACCATATTGCTTGCATATTGAGTATGAGACACAACTGGGCCCCTTCTTCACCACCTTAAAATGTCTAAGCAAGCAATCATCCCATTTTCTAGAATCTCAACTTAAGAAGCTCCACAATCACAAAAAAAGGAATAGGATGGTGCATTTCACTGCCGAATGCCTCTATGAATAGAAAAAGTGCCTTTTGCAACCCCATGATCTGTAACTATGAAAGAAATATAGGAAAGACAATATTCACTCACCTTCTCTATCTCTCGTCAAAGCTAAATGCAGACAAAAATATCATCCAAGACACTTCAAATAACCTGATTATAGGCCTATGCAAACAGTAAAGGCACAATAATATGTTGTCATCCAGTCAGATTAAGATCCTTGCCAAATAACATTTCAATGTCTCATAATATAAAGAGAATTATTTGCTCTATAAATGAGACATTTACCCAGTCACACAACCAAAGGGCAAGAAGGGGGAGTTGGGGTTATGCTCTCTTTTAGTTAGTTTTGTTCTGGAAGATGGGAATAAAAAGTTGTAAACCTAGTTTCTCAGAGATAGTGGAATCACTGTCATCTTCTTTGTAAATGTAGGGACAATGACAAACCACTTAAACATGTTGTGTTCCCTTCTAATTTTTCCTTTTTTTAATCCTTTCTATCTAAGTGTATTATGGCTATGGAAACTTTGCACACACATATTAGCAGATGAGAAATTAAGCACCTCTGTTACAACTGGAAGTTAAATCAGAGATAAATCTGTTAGCTTCAAGAATAGAAACATAAGAGAGTTTAGGAAAAGGTAAAACATGAGAGAGTACTGGAAGAACAATAAGAGATGTTATTGATTGATATATAAGTGTATTGTTGTTTTGATTGAAGCTTCATCTTTTTATAGTATATCCAAATCTTATCTTCAAAGATATTTTAAATAAAGAACTATCTGCAAGGTAAATCTTGTAGAGATTAGAATAGTATCACTTTCTTTCTTGCTTCCTAAACTTGCTTTTAGAAGCCTACTTATCCAAGTACGCTTCCAACATATTTAGCTTCTCTCTATTTGGTTGTAGAGTGCTTCTGGAATATAAGCTAAAAATACCTTAAAAGATAATTTCCTGTTAAATTCCCTTTTCATAAAATTTTTTTTACTAATTATCCCCAGACTTCCTAGATAGACTCTACTACAACTCCTAACAGCAAATGATGAGCTTTTCCAAACTACATGTTGCAAAAATGATACAAAAAGTACTCTGAATAATTAAGAGAATTTAAGTAATGTTCCAAATAGACAAACACTTACACAGAATAAGTAAGCCTTAATTATAGAATTGTAAATGTAGATTCAGTCCATCATAAATCTGTAACTAATAACAGTAAATAAAGCACTTATATTTTTTCACAGTGATCAAAGCATGGAATAGGTCCACTATTCTTAAGAACCGAGTGCCAATTGGGATTACCCTTTATGCAGGGGCTTTAGCAGTCGGCATCCAGGATATGGCGGTCTAAATCTGTTATTTTGCACTCACAGTCAAAGAATCAGTGTTTCAAACTTTTCTGAATGCCCAATTGTAAATTCAAGAGAAATAGTAGAAAGGAATAAAGGATAACAAAGAAGATCACGTGTTTTTATGCATATTGAGACCTTTCTATAAGCCTTACATATGAAGAAAAACACATGTATGCATTATAAATATATTAAACAAAAAAGAAAAAAAGAAAAAGGAAAAACACATGTTTCCCCCATTTCCCCTCATTGGGGAATTTTGCGAAATTTAGCCGAAACAAGGAAATTGGGGGAATCTCGTTTTCTTGTCATTTCGAGTTGCCACCTTGCTGAAAACGAAATTTCACGAAATTGCAAACCATTATTTCAATCAATATCTGAATACCCATGGAGAGTTTTCCAATGCAGAAGTCCAAACACTTTATTTAGAATCCCAAAAACAAATGGAGGAAAATTCATATTTATTTGTGATTTCCAATGAAGAATAAGTAGAAAGCATAAGATTCAAATTTGAGACACATTTCCAACAACATGAACTCCCACCTTGGTCTTGCTTTTTTTTCAAAATCCATCAAATGTTATCACTGAATATGATCAATGGCCATGTATAAATCACTAATAAGCCATTTGATTGTTATTTTTTCTCCAAATCCCTAAGGTCCACGTATTAGAAAAGGTCTGATGGCAATTTGTAAATAAAGTGTTAAAAACAGGTGCAATGCATACATCCAATTTATGCTAGTAAATAAGTTCAACCAGTTAATTTCTTACCAGAGCTTTTCAAAGAGATTGCAAGGAAGTAGCCTGTTGAAGACTTGAAACAACTGATCTTCTTACTTTACTAAAACTACATACACTTCTTGAGGTTCATACTGATTCATCCATACATGGCTCTTAAAGATTACAATTGTTCATGATACAGGAAAAGAGTGGTGCTGGCGCAGTCAACAAGGAGACAATTGAATCAAACATGGTGTTCCTTGGTCTTCTAACCTTTTTCGACCCACCTAAAGACTCAGCAAAGCAGGCTCTATGGCGACTAGCAGAAAAGGGAGTGAAGGCAAAGGTATTGACTGGTGACTCACTCTCCTTAGCAATAAAGGTTTGTGAGGAAGTTGGTATCAGAACCACCCATGTGATTACAGGACCAGACCTTGAACTACTTGACAATGATGCCTTCCATGAAACTGTCAAGAGAGCAACAGTTCTGGCTCGCCTCACCCCAACACAGAAACTCCGCGTGGTGCAGTCATTGCAGACAGTTGGAAAGCACATTGTTGGGTTCTTGGGGGATGGAATAAATGATGCCCTTGCATTGGACGCTGCCGATATTGGGATATCAGTTGACTCAGGGGCTTCTGTAGCCAAAGATTTTGCTGACATTATCTTACTTGAGAAAGATCTCAACGTCCTTGCTGTAGGTGTAGAGCGGGGACGTATAACATATGGGAACACCATGAAATACATAAAGTTGTCTGCAATTGCCAACCTGGGTAGTATCATGTCTCTCCTCTTTGCGACCTCATACCTCCAGCTTGAGCCCTTGAACGCCAGGCAGCTTCTTACCCAGAACTTTCTGTACAGTGTGGGGCAGATTGCAATCCCTTGGGACAAGATGGAGGAGGAGTATCTAAGGATCCCACGGCGGTGGTCCCCCAAAAGCTTACCTATGTTCATATTGTGCAATGGGCCAGTTTGCTCTTTCTGTGACGTTGCCAATGTTTTCTTCCTCCGCTACTACTATGGGTCATATGGTTCCTTGGGATTTAAGTTATTCCGTTCTGCTTGGTTTGTCGAGGGTCTTCTAATGCAGACATTCATCATCCACTTGATCCGAACTGAGAAAATTCCATTCATCCAGGACATTGCATCATGGCCTGTGATCTGTTCTACTATTGTCATATCTGCAATTGGGATAACATTACCCTTCACTCCAATTGGGACAGTCATGGGACTTACAGAACTACCACTGTCATATTTTGGATTCCTGGTTGTTCTTTTTCTCATGTATTTCTTGCTTGGGCAGGTAGTCAAGAGAGTGTACATTTTTCTTTACAAAGAATGGCTTTAGATGGGAGATAGTGTGGTACATGCAAAATGAATCGTCACACCGCAAGTCCCCTTGGAAGCAAAACCAGCATGAATTTTCTTCATGTATAACATAGAGAAGGGATACAGACATGACGCCACAAATTCTTTTACAGGTTTGGCCACATTTTCTAATAATTCTATGATTTAAAGCATTATTTAATCCATTTACAATTTTGAACTTACTTGGTGTAAAAAGGGTGCAGTACAAGGAACAAATAAGAGCTGCACTAAAACTTTGTCTTCCACAATGATTCCATATGTTGACTTTGATGTGACATCACGACACATGAGACAAATAGAAACAGCTCCATGCCAATCCAAGCGACAAGATGCAGCTGAAAATTTGCATGGTTGATGAATCACCTGTACCACAGCATTTTGTAGACAGTTCAGAAAAGATAATTAAATGAATATATTGACTTTATTAAAAAGAGGGATGGATTAGCTTAAAAGACCAAAAAATTGAGACTGGCTACAAACTGCGGAGAGATTGAATAGCTTAAAAGGAAAAAAAGAAGGATGAAATTCAACATTTTCCTAATTGGAGGTAGTTGTTCCTAATGTTCCACTCAAAATCCCAGTGCTTTCTGTCATTTTTGAGAGTCCAATATGCCCATCCAAAGGATGCTGCATCATAGACCTTCAGTTGTGCCCTCCCAAAATCTTGGTAATCCAACTGTGAGCCGCTCGTCACATTCCACTCATTCACCCATTCCCCTGGATTCAGTTCAATTTCAAATATCAAATTTTGCCCACAATTCAGAATTCTCAACACATTAATCAATAGAAAATTTTCCTTCCTTTGGAAGAACCAGAAGCAGGATACTGTTTTACCAATAAATACGAGTGGACCATTAGCACTGTTCAGGGCCTCTAGTTGAGCTTGCCTGCTGTTGTATATGAACGCGATATTATCAACCACAGTCATGTTAATGAAGGAAGTATCAAATAAGTTATAATAGTGCAAATCCACCACTATGTTTGAAAAGCCAATATTGGCTTGGTAAAGCTCCAGTGGATCTGCATTGCCGATTCTCTGGCAAATGATCACATAAATTGTGGAGGAGTATTTCTGCACGATTTGGTATCCTTTTGAATAATATGAAACTAAGACATCCAATGGAACTGCAGAAGCAGATGGTTCGTTCAAAAGTTCAATTCCCAATAGAGAGGGATGATTTGAATACCTGCAAACATATGAAGCCAAGTTATTCTAAGTATCATGGTTGAGTAAACCGGTTTTCAGTACCGTGCCAGAGATGGCCATTACCAGCCTGGACTGCCGTAGCAGCCAGTCCAGATCAGGTACAAACTGGATTAGTGCCCCCATGGAGGGCTCAAAAGCCTTATGACAATATCTCAAAAGATGGAAAATGCTTAAGTCCCAATTCAATTTTCTTTTTTAATAATTGCATACATAACATTTTCTTCTCTTATTAAAAAAAAAAAAAAAAAAAGGATAAAATTACACCTGCCTCCCTTCTAGTTTCTGACAATTGCAAATACCTCCCCTGAGGATTCTAAAACGACACTAAGATCCCTTCTGTTTTTCTTGTCTATTGCATATATCTCCCTTCGTGCAACTGTTATTAAATTTTGAATTTTCTTTGACAAATTACCCTTCTTTAAGTACAAAAAGTTTAAAACATTGGGATTTTTCGTAGCATAAAATGATTTTTTCAGGTTTAAAGATAGCAATAATCAATTTAAAATTTTAAAATTTCTCCTACTTTAAATAAAAATTATTAAGAGATAAAACGGTCAAATTATTATTTTTGTTATTTTAAAAGTATGACAAGGGAGGTTAGTGTCATTTCAGAAACCTCAAGGGAGGTATTTGCAGTTGTAAAAAACCATGAGGGACGTAAGTGTAATTAACTCAAAAAAGAAAAAAAAAAAGCAACTATTTTCTAAGGAATGTACCAATGTTGCAAAGTGAAATTTACACAAAGATTTGTTAAAACTGAACTCTACATTACCGAAAAGGACCAGAGAATGCATAATGTAGATTTAGTTGATCATGAATCCAATATGAACGAACATTAAAATAAGCTAACCGAACAATGTCTTAAGAATGGATAAATTACATGCATTAAGAACCATCACTTGGTGTGATGATAAAAGCCTTAGGCTGATAACATGAGAATGTAGTCGAAGGTTGAAGTTTAAGCACAACCACTTCGAATAAAAATGCTTTAGGTCAGATCTAAACTAATCCAGCCCTCTGAGGACTTTGATTCAATGAGACACACAGGAGTATGGATGTTTTTTAGACTCCCCAACACACACAAACAACAGAAAAAATAAAAATACAAAACGAAAGAAAAAATGCTTGCTTTATAAATGAAATTAACTCAAAATAATGTGGAGGAAACTTATTTTTACATAGTTTCTCAAAAAACAAAAAGAACGGAAAAATGAATAAAAAAAAAAAACAGAACCCCAAAACCTATGTAACTGAATCATAAAAAATCCATCAACATTAATCCTTTATTATTATTATTTTTCCAACTAGAGTAGTTAAATCTACTCATTTACAACACATTAGGTTTGAATAAAAAGAAATAAGACATTTACCTCAATTGTGAAATGCCCAAAACCTATAGGGTTAATGTTTGTCAATCAGATCTGGAGTCGTTTGCCTGATGCAGTAAGCTAAACACCAGCAAAGATAAGAAAATGATGTCCAAATCTATTGTGGGATCAAAAAACTCATACATCAGAGATGACTCACTGCAAAACACAGAAACCTACAAGAGATGACTCACTACAAAACACAGAAACCTATGAGAGAGCACCACTTGTATGGAGTCTCCATGGAATCAAAAACCAAAATTCACATCTAATTAAAAATTATAATTCATTTCTGACCTACTTTGCCAATTTAGCATCTAACTCACAAACAGTAAGACATGAGATGTTGTACTTTACTTTTTTAGTAATTATATATGTTCCGATATGTAAATGACCATCAACATGGAAAAACAAAATGATAGGTCTGGACCAGGTATCACCTCTTTACCATCCATTAACTGAACTATTCATATATTTATCAAATAATGGTCCTTAAAAGTTGTTAGTCATTTCACACTTAAAATTGTCCTGTCTGGCTGATGCTTGGAGAAGAAAATTCTCTAGGTGACCACGTTGGTGGGATAACACAAGCATACACCAGAATAATGTCCATTTAGGTGGAAGAATGACTTCAAATTCTTTGCTGTGTTATGAAAACCTGCTTCTTGAGAAAATGGCGCTCTTACCTCGAAGCAAGAAAATCTATAACATCCAGACTTTGTGATATGTAGTCTTGAGAAGTTGGCCAGCCTATCAAACCATCTCTACTGGCACTATGTTCCATTCCATTTTGGGAGCCAGGCGCTGCGTGAAGATCAATTATGCACCATAAGTTATAAGTTCTGCATCACAGATTTGTAAGTTTAGATCCATTACATCTTAGAAAAAAATTAAAAAATGTAATTCATCAGTAAGGAAAGATGACCCACAGTGCCCATGAGAATGCATTATCTAAAGCTGCCAGAGATCCTCCTATAAAAGGGGATGGTGGATTAGGATCCATGGAAATCCACCATCCTACAGGTATCCGTACTGTATTTATTCCATGCCTAGACAGGAAATTAAAATCTTCCTGCGTGATGAAGGTGCTTCTATGTTTCTGCAGATTCAAAAGAACAGATGAATAAAAGCTTTTCTGGCGACAAGATAAAACATACCCAGACGATCCACTAAAACTGATCATGGGATAGATGTTCTATATTGTTCAAAAGTAATCAAATGAACTTTGACTTAATCTTAGAAATACCAAGAGTACTTTCTTTTACACATTGAAAAAGGTGAAAATAGTGAACCAAACTATTAGATTCTTATGACTTACACATTGCATCACAATCTAGAGGGCTTGTGTTCAAAATTCAGCTTATGTACCAAAACGTATAACATTTTGTCATTTGGTATAAGAACAGAACAAGTTAGAGAAGTCAATTTTATTTTAGAGAAAATATATTCACGCATGAGAATTATTAGTTATCGTAAGTCTACAGTTAGAAGATTAAGGGGATATCTAAAATTACCTGAAGAACCTCTTTGGCTTTCTCATGTCCATACCCATTAGCTAGTTGGTAATCTCCATGTAGGTTATTTTCAACAATGATCATTTCAAATGTTGCTGCATTATTGTCCCATCCTGGCTTCCCTGGATAATTAGCTCTGAGCTTGTACTCTGATGTAGCCTACAAAAGAAAATTACAGGCTATCACATTTAGTAAGGCAGGCAAGATACAGAAATTCACCAGTGTACTACATGAATTCATCAGTGTAGATGTGTTGAATGTGTAGGTAGCTGTCACACCAACTGGTTGACAATGTCAATGAATTTTCTATGCCACAAGTCAAATCAAACGTGCTGTTTCTAACTAGCTGATCCATCCATTCTTTCTAAGAATCAAACTTAATGACAAATCAACAACAAACAGATGTTGAGAGGTTAACTTCAGAATATTCAAAATAGTTCTGTTGCAGGAAATCATCTACATGGAACCTGCTGAATGGTGGTGTGATGATCACACTGCTTGCTTGCCAAGCTTATAATTAGGCCAACATCAACTATCTATGCTACTTAAGTTGGTGAAAATTGGATAAAAAAATCATACCTGCAGATACAACCCATTTCTATGTTTAATGTGAACTCTACTGTTATTGTATCTTTCAACAGAAAATATTTCACTTATGGACGGTGATTCTGCTGTAGCGGAAACAGAATTCTCTTCATTGTCACAAGTCAGAAATTGACCTCCAAATGAGCGGAATTGAAAGTCTGTTTGAGATACTCTCCATAACTGATACAACACAAACTAGATGGATAAAAATAATCTTCATATATTAAAAGAGAAAAATGATTTAGAAACAAAATTTAGTGCTTAAAATTGCAGTACATGTTTAGGACACAAACAAATAAGAATGAAACAAGAAATAATAATAAGACTATTATTACTGTTTATTAGAAGTGGTTAAAGAATACACCTTGATGTGTATACAAATATTCATAACAGTACTTCTTGACATCAAGCAAAGCTAACAAAGGTAAATATTTATGTTCAAGTCAAGATTATATGGCAATGATGGCAGAGCAACTTAGTAACATGGTTCCCACAAAAAGAAAGGGATGTACTAACAAAGTCTTGCGGTTCCAGAGCTACATACAAAACAAAAAGAGAAAAAATAAAGACCTCAAACTCACAAGAAAAGATGAAAGAAAAAAAAAAGCCATTATATCAAAAGTAGTCCTTATTCACTAATCTCTCAGTCAGACATTTCAACGCCATTTAAGCCTTTACTGTCAGAAAAGATGAGATCTTTGTCCAAAAAAAGAGAGAGAAATAAAGCAAAGAAAACTAAGAAAAACGTAAAAATCTTCCATCATTTTTAGTACCAGAAAACTCCTAAACCATTCATTTACTAGGTTTGTATCACTTAACAATAAAATGGAATGAACTTATCAAAAAGGAAAAAATGTATATATATATATATATAGATATAGTTTTTTTTTTTTTGAAGGGATTTTGTGGCTGTAACAACCTTTGGAATAAGTCAGAATCATCAATTGACAGACTCATGTCTCCTAAAATCATAAGAGAATGAAGAGGGTCCACCTTTTTCCTCTGCCTTGGATCATGAAAGTTAAGGTTTTGACCAAGCATGCTTTAGGTCCGATCTCACATACAAATGTTTAAACTTTACTTTCCTGATATCTCTTCTCTTTTTTCCATCCATGAGCATTGAGCAATACTAAAAAACAGTGTAAATTTTGGTGCAGCACCATTTGACCCAGCAGAAGGACCAAAAAGGGAAAAAAGAAAAGGAAAAAGGAAAAGACTATATTCATATTTTAATTAGTCTGTATAAATATTTATAATTCTATGCTCTTTTATTGGGTTCAATGTTGCTGCACCACAATGCTTAGTGCTTGTTAGCATGCTTGTTTCCTACTTCATCATTTAATGTTGTATTGCAACTAGTGAACATAGACTAAATGTTTGTCTTATGCTACCACAAATATGAGTGTTTCAGGTTTCGCTGGCATCACCATCACTGTAAGTGCTACAAGACTCAAATATATAACAAGCATTCACTTCTTGAATTAGACAAAAATTACACCTATTTGTTAACGGATAATGTCATCATGAATATTGGAGCTGACCAACAAGCTCATTGCTTCTCTTCAAGGTTTTAAATGTCAGATGAAGATTCAACTGACTTTTGTTGGTTTCATAAGAAAGAATTGGAGTACAAAATTTGACTCTTGTAAGTCCAATTCATATTATATTAACTGACTTAAACCAAGCCATGCATGTCAAACGGTAGTTTACAAGTTAGCACAAACCAGATAAATCCATACTGTCTCTGAGGAGGAAAATCCTTAGTGAAACCGTAAATAATATAAAACTTGTATAAAATTCTGGTTCAGCACTAAAAGACCAGGTGCTAGGATGTGTTGTACTCCTACACTAATTTACTAAGGATAGGTGCATTTTAGATTAAATTGACTCACTGCATTTGGATAAAATGAATCCACTTTGATTCCTCCCTAAAATGGCAGCAATCTCATGCCCAGATTATGTATCATGATAACCATAAAAGAACTAGAGGGAGAAAAAATGCTGCAGAGACTGAGAACGTGTTCTCAGTGAAAAAAGACTCTCCAAACATCTCTTACTTGATAGCATATACAGTGACATCGAGAATTGATTTACGAAATAGTCATAAGACATTCATGAGCAATTTGGTTAGACATCTCACCCTGAAGGTTTCCCATGAGGAAGGAACATCTCTGTCCACAGTTACGCCCATACCTCCCCCGCTCTCTGCACACACATACTTCTGCAATGTCACTGATTTAAACTGCACCTCTGTTCCATCCTAAACTTCAATCCCCCATAAATGGTTAAGCCAGCAAGCTTGTAAGAAACCCAGAAAGAATAATGTGAACTCATAAAATAAAATTAACAAAACAGATGCTAATATAATAGCAATTGTAGAATAAGAGGAAGAAAAGGAGACGCAAACCAACTTACAAGCATTTCTCCATTAGGAATGCCATCAAACAGAGAAGGTTTAATCCATCCTTCCACCACCAGCCATCCACCCAAGTTTACTCCTCTTACCTTGTGAAACCCACTTAATCTCTCCTCTTGAATTAAAAAGAAAATTAATATATTAGCAAAATGGTGTTTATCCATCTTTAGGAGTTTTTTTAACTATCAAATAAATAAAAAAACAATAACATAGGCATAAACAAATGAAGATTGGAAAAAAAAATTAAAAAAAAAAAAAGAGGGAAAGCGGGGAAGGGGGTTGGTGGTGTGGTGTTGTCATCAGTGGCTGTGTCGTGGTCTAGAGCTCACCTAAGCATGCCCCAGAATGGAGAAGCCAAAAATACAATAGAAATGCAACTACCCAGTTGCAGAAAGTAAATTCCATGTGCAATGATGGATTCAATCAGCCAGCAATACCTGATAAAACATCAAAAACTAAAAAAGAAAGAAATGGAATATGCCATATAAAGGAGGCAGAAGCAACATAACAAATTCAAAGGGAACGAATGAAATCATTAGAGTAGCCAACTGCACTTATGACAATCTCAGTATTCCTTCCTTAACATCCAATTAATCCCAAGCCGAACTTGGTAAACAAGCATATCGCTTTTCATATTCGTTAGGAAATAATCAACTGGTTTAAACCAGTTCAAGAATACATTAAAAAAAAACAAACAAAACAATGAGAAAGAAGAAAGAAAATAGTAAACCAGACCTGTATGAATGAAGCAACAATGAAAGAGAAGAAAAGAAACAGCATACTAGACATGCATAAATGAAGCATTTAGCTGTGATGATAACTACGGACATGGTTTCGGAGTATTCTTTGGATGGACTACTGGGGTCAGGGAATCGGCTCTGCCGTGTTTCATAACAAAGATAAGGAAAAAGGTCGGCTTTCGGTTCAGAGAAAGGTTCTTGTATTCCACCGCTTTTTTGCTTTTCATTTAGAAAATAAAATAGTAGACACTATTGAAAAAAACAAGAAAAAAAAACCCAATTTCAAATCTATCTAAAGAGGCAGTAAATCTGTTCGACTCATCTATAGAGTTTAAAAGAGAAAAAAAAAACCAACTGCAGATGCAAGAGAATAAGAAAAAAAAACAAAAAGCGAACGAGAAGGAAAACGGTTATACGTCAGATGGGGCTGGAATCCGGTCTTCGGTGGGGTTAATGCAATCTTCAAATTAAACGCTTCAACATACGTTCGGCGGCATTGGGCTTACTCCTAGGGGGTGCAACTTGGGCCGGTTGAATCCAGAACCGACCGGCCCAGTCTGGGTTGGATTTCAACATATGTGGTTCGGTTTTGGTTCCAAAAATCTCTAACCCGAATAAAATCGGTTTGGTTTTGGATTGATGTCTCAGTTAAACCGAAAGAAACCCGACTTGTAAAGATATTTTGTCGAATTGTATATAAAGCTTTGTCTTTATTAAGGGTGTAATTTTATCGATTAGGGTTGGTTTTTTTATCAAACCAAAACCAAATGGAGCTACAGATAACCAAAACTGAAACTAGAGACTTAAAATAGGATTAAATCCCTAGATGATGAGTGTCAACCAGACTTAATAATGCATTAGGTTCTGCTGAGAAAGAAGAAAACTCGTTACACTATTAAAACCCTAAAAACCTGTATCTGAAATCTTACGAACCGATCAACACCTTCTGAAGAGAACATATACCTTAAGTGTGGAAACCTAAATCAGTTCATTCTATAGTATTTCGGCAGGAAAAAAACACAAACTCCTAAAAACAAAAGACATTGTCAAGGACACATCAGTTCAAACCCTAACGTATTGCAAGTTAAAATCCTAGAAACAAATCTCCTCAAAAGGAGAAAAATCATCGCTAGATAACTGCAAACCCTACAAATGTATATCAAAAAAAATAAAAAAAATAAAAAAGAAGATATGGAAAAATCTTCAGACGCCATTGACGAGGTTGAAAGCTTCGTTGGCTGAAATCTGCTTTTCTGTTGGCCCAAGCAAAATCCTCTTCCCATTAAAACTAGGCGTTTAATTTTTTTGGTTTTTGTTTAGAAAAGTCATAATTTAGTATGTGTTAAATTAATGTAAACCGAATTCAGAACTTGGATCGTGTTGGTTCGCTTTAGATTTGCTCATTTCATTTCGGTTCGTTCTCGGGTCGAAGTGGTCGGTTCTTAACTCGGTTCGCTTCGGTGATCTGCTTTGGTTCAAATCCGAGTTAAAAGAGGCATTTCTCACTTTTGTAGGCATTAGGCCGACCAAAGTGGACCGTAAGTTTCAGCCCGACTTACTCCGCTTACTCCTTCATCCACGGAAGCCCTCTATCATCTTAGCCTGCTTTGTGAGACACGCAACCCACTCCGCAGCAGCCCATAATTTTATGCCCCAAACCAATAGATGAATTTTCCCATAAATTCTAAGACCGGCCAATTGAAGGCCACTCTTATTCCGGCCATCTGGCATAGAAAATAGAAGTGGGTTCTTTTGGTGGGTATTATAGAATATGAATTTTAATAGAATCCGATTCCATAATCCAAAAAATGTGTTCCGTGGGATTTTAAGGCTGGACTCTACTATCCGATTGTATAATCAAGTTCATAATTAGAATCTACTTTTTTAGTGATTATAGAGATTACGAGTATTGGGTGATGAATTTTCCCAGTGAATGTAACTTTCTTTGGGTGATGATTTACATTATAATATTGCTAACGCAGGACAGGTCATGGATCTCATTAACCACGTTAAATTTGGTAAAGCTGAATGATAGAATCAACTTATTTATTTTTATTTTTCACTAGCATTTCACGGATGGGCATCGTCTACAGCACTTATTTATTTTTTTTACTCTCTCTTTCATTCAAATGTAAAAAAAAAAATAATTTATTTTTCTATTTTTTATTGATTGTTGATGTGGCAACTAGCTATTAGATATGGTCGAGCACACATAAAGAATTTGAATTCTTTATTTTAGGTGTTAGAGAAATTAGTACTTAGCACAATACGTATTTAAGTAATTTGTCCAATTAGGCCCAAGGACTGGCCGAGTATACTTGTTGTATATATGAATGGCTCTTTCTTTACCACACAAACCTACTTTCTAAAAATGGTGTCCACACTGTCGAGACAACCTTTAAAACTCATTAAAAAAAGACGAACAAAGAGTACTGTTAAGGCAAAGAATATTTCGATCACTTTGTTACTTTTTAAATAATACTCCTTAATAAGAAATGCATAAAATTATTCTTCCTTTATTCGAGAGAAGGAAAGAGAGAAAAAGACAATTTTGTTATTAGGTACCTATCATCTGCTTTTGACTTTTCAAAGCAATTTAAAAAAAAACAAAAAAAATTAATGTATCAGCTAAAAGTTCTTTGATTGCTTGGTTAGTGATCCTATATGAGCAAGATATTTGTGCTCTATGTGCACTATAGCATTTCACTTAAAAATGCTTGTCTATCTCCATCTCTCTCTTCCCCCATCTCTTGCAGGATGTCACAGGGTATCAAGAATTTCAGAAGGTATCTATATGTTATTCAGCCACAGGCACCTTAGGATATAATAGGATTTTCACAAGATATATACCCATTTGTTATTTTTTTAGAGATACCTTCGCATGTCATTTAGTGATAGGTTACACATAGGGATGATAATGGGGCAGGGTAATCGTTTAACCCGCCCCGAACCCGACCTCCTTATATTAAATTATCATTTTATATATTTTAAATATTATTTTCATATATATTCTATAAAAAATATATATTTTATTAATAAATGTATTACTAAAATGCATATTATATTCAAAAGATACTATTTTTTTTTTAACATCTTATTCTCCAACCGAGTCAAGCTAGCCCCGTCCCGTTACCTACCTAATCGGTGCAGGTTAGGGTTTGGTATTATCTAAACTCTTATAGGGGAGGGTTCGGGGTTCACTAAAACCCACCCTATTGCCATACCTAGTTACACATGTTGCAACGCATTCGAACGAATGGAAATCGATTGTACCAAAAACGCTACTCTTGTGCCTTCTCTAAGTACTGTGACCTTATATTAAATTATCATTTTATATATTTTAAATATTATTTTCATATATATTTTATAAAAATATATATATTATTAATAAATGTATTACTAATCTCCAACCAAATCAAACCAGCCCCGTTACCTAACCAATAGGTGTAGGTTAGGATTTGGTATTACCTAAACTCCTATAGGGGAGGGTTCGAGGTTAACCAAACCCGCCCCGTTGCCATACCTAGTTACACATGCTGCAATGCCTTGGAACGAATGGAAATCGATTTGCACCAAAAACGCCGTTCTTGTGCCTTCACCAAGTACTGTGACCAATAAAATCTTTTTTTTTTCTAAAATGATGATGAAATGCACCAGTCATAGTATCTCTACGACTTAATCAAGTTAGCTTCCAATAAGCTAAGTTAGACGGTAACTAATCAAAAAATTAGAAAATGTCAATAACCTCTCCCAACAGCTAGCCACTGCGCCTCCATCCGATCTGATGTATAGACAATAATAAATATACTTGTAGATGCCGTATAAATCGTCCTATGGAAACCACCATCTGCTTCAGATAGCGGTTTCTAGCTCTGCCCGCGGTTTCCGAAAATCGTCGCTGCAATGCACCGGCAGATCGACGAGAGGAACGTGGACTTGTCGGCTTCTACGTGCCACGTGGTGGCTAGGAATAGGTAGGGTGGTTCCCTTCCAAACGCGTCGGACAAAGTCGAGTCAAATCAGCGGCACACGTGAGAAAGGACACCTAATTGCATCCGAATTTCGAACGCAGCATAAAAAACACAATCATTTTGACATGAATTAATATGATGACTGGCATGATATGCTTTTGAACTCCAACCTCCTCCTCCTCCTTCCTGGATGTGACTCTTGTCCACGTGTTCGTGGACCCCAAAACTCTTTTAAAACTGTTAAAATTCCCATTATGGTTTCAAAGATGTTTGTATTTACCAGCAATATAATGCATAATTTTTCATTAGCAACACAACCCAGTTCCAACCTCAAAGGTACGCAACAGTGCTTTATCTCAAATCAAAAGAGCCTCATTTGCTTTTATGGTTTATCACATTTGGGAGGAAAGGAATTGACGCATATTTCAAAATAAAGTAACTCCTGTGAAGGATATTGTTAGAAGTATTGCTATGGAGATAACATTGAAGTTTGTTCATTCAAACCTAGCTATTAGTCAAGTATAGCCCAATGAACTGAGAAATTTGCTCTAATTGGAATTTAAACCCTTCATTTATATGTTCAAGGGTTCATCTTAGCTGTTCTACATGTACATGTTGCTGTCTTGTGATATATTTGGTAGTGATGTAGAGTTGCCCACAATGTAATATTGGTCACATGGATTCTTTTTGTTGCCTTTGTGTAGTCTGCTGTGGATATGCCTAGTGCATGTGGTGTTTTTTGTAAGCCATATGGCTAGATGTACATAACCTCGTACTCTTTGGAATACATCTTACTTAATTAACTTTCAAAAAAAAAAAAACACAACCCGATTCCTAGCAAAATTGAGGTTGATGACACGAATCTTGTCTCTCCATATCTTTAATTAATTTATGATTATATAAGTCTTGTTTTATTAACTTGATCTGTCCATTTAGGTCTTCCTTGTGATCTTTTTTGGCTCTTCAATATACATTATCTAACTGGTTAATTCTTTTATGTGCATCTTTAAGTCTGTGCTTTATATGTCCAAACCACCTGAACCTATGCTTCAATTCGCAAATATTGTATCCCTAAATACTTTTCATTTCTTATTTTATTTTCTACACTGCTGCCATATGTCCATCTTGGCATCTTCGTCTCACTAATAATCATCTTCTGAACATATTGTTTGTTTTACGCCAAGTATCCCATATCATACAACATAGTTGGTCTAATTAATTGTTGTCTTATAAAACTTAATTATACTTTAATTTAAATGTACGCGCTTAGCTGCTAACTATGCTGAAGGAGGAGTTTACAGATTAAAATAAAGATTATTTCACCTGTATAAATAAGTAATTTGATGGTAATTTTGGAAATTTCAAAAAAGGAAAAGATGAAAACTTGTGAGTATAATATATGCATAATGAATGTTCGTATACACCAGCCACCGACTGTCGAATAAGGAGACGGCATATAAAAGAAGACCGTACGGGAATGGGACCAGGTTGTAGGTAGAGTGAAAGAAATACCTCACCCGTGCGGGAAATCTGCGAAGTTGCTACCTTATCTATGAAGAAAATATCCATGTAAGTTAAGATATATATAATATCTTAATGTTAAATCGTCGGATTAATTGGACTGGCGAGTTAAGATTGCTTTGGAAGTGTTATACAAGTGTTTACGTCTAGCATCGAATCCAATGGGCTGGTTAGCGTAATTAATATCTAATGTCAACGGCTAAGGCTATTTCTATTTGCACGTAGTTGTAGACTTTGTTTCTTTAGGTTCCCCGTTAGGTACGTAACATGGATAGAAAGGCCTTTAAAGATTTTATTTGTCTCGTACAAGATTCTTGGACGGTGAGATCGAGATTCAATGCATGTATTTGCGGTTCCATGTGTTTGTTACAGTTGGCCTTTTTGGTTTCTCATTACCGTTTTAAGATGTGAGTAGGTAAATGAGGTGGATTTGGGGTTGGCTTTAGATGAATCGATTTAAGCTTGGATGACGATGATTTTGTCAGTAGTTCGAAGAAAATATGAAAGGGTCTGGCAAAGATTTGCTTTATTGTTGATGGAGATATGTAATGTGCCTTTTAAAATGACTTGTGAAGGTCCGATTCAATGGAACTAAGAAAAAAGTTGCTACATTAGCCTCCACTAGCTAAACTTCAGCTTGGGCTTTCGCTCTTTCGTCTTTCTTTCTTTCTCTCTCCATCTCTTTCATGTCCGTGCAGGAGATTGTTGTAGTTGGAGGGCGAACTTAGATAGAGTGCGTAAAGTAGGAGAGATTCCCAGGACCCACGCTGTCGTGATTTCGCATGAAAAATGACGACGACTAAGTCTGAAGTAACAAGTTTGAACTTAACAAAATTTTTGTGAGCAAAGGATCGACCGCCATTCATTAATTTGCTCTTTATCAGGTTCAATGCATTTCTTATGGCTTCTCTAATTAATCACTGGAACCGCCACATGACGTATTCACAGTTGCTCACTTGTCTTAACACGGCGAGCATATCATCATCATCACTATCGTTTAACTCTTCTCTCTCTCTATAAGGATTTTAGAGAAAATTACCTGTTACTACATTATAGCCATATATATTAGTATGAAATTTGTAATATATCACTGCATAAGATTTGAAGCTGTGTCTGAAGCTACATTGGCTATTAATTAATCTGTCCTAGGGATGCTAGCCTAACCGTCCGGCGAGATTTATGATCGGATTCGTCGCGACAATTAAGGCGCCGACCCGAAAACGCCATTGGTCTAAACCTCAGCTACTCTTTAAAATTCAAAGTTCAGCTCATTAATAGACAGAGAAGTGAGAAAAGGATCAATTGAAATTTTCAGTAGCTAAGGTTAATGATTAATTAAAATTTGGTTGTAGTGCATGACTGTAGAAAAATATAAAATAAAATCCAAAGTAACACACAAAACTTTTGCATGGTTTGCCTAACAATACATAGGACTACAATATCCATGGAGGAATATTACAAAATTTGATCAATAATGTGGACATTTTATAAAAATAGAAACCAAGCATCCACCCAAAGAAGAATCAACATAATCACTTATAACTACAATTATATTCTCAAGACCCAGAATATAATTATGTCCCTTAACAAGCAGAACCAATAATAAGATGCATAACCGGATGACTATCCAAATGCCCTAGCTTCTTGAAAACTATACTAATCCCAAGAACGAATATTCTCATAGTTCAATAGAGAAAGGTAAGATTTTAATTAACAATGGAGAATCCCAATCCCCTAATCTCCATCATTAGGAACTTTTCCACCGAGAGAATCAGGCTCATCATTCACCTCCTCTTTCTTCAAAATCTAAGCTTAAAAAGAATCTCAATTTTTCCATGAGGAAACCCATAACGATTAAAAAAGTCAATTATAAATACCTTTCATCATGAAAATATAAGTTATTGGTCCAATGACTTTGAGAGCATACCCTATAAAGTGGGACGTAAACTACTACTCGTGTTCTTATTCTATTTTTCCTTTCATTTCGTGTAAAATAAGCAGACCTAGCTCTAAGACTTCACATCATACTCCAAGCATGTTGACGAAGTTGAGACGCATAAGGCATGGCTTAGTTATATACACATTCTTGGAGCTTCTCTTGTACTTTTATGAGCTTTCCAGGGTGCTAAGCTGTTGGCGTAATGTACAAAAGAGTACAAATGGTTAGCAGAGGGCACAGATTCTCTCAAGTAGCCCCAGAAAACAAAGGTAGGTACCCGGAAATTGAGGACCGCAATCTACGGCTCCAGCCAGAAACCCAGTTAAGCTTTCAATTAGATCCACAACGCGGTTTTAACTTCAACGTTTAATTTGCCACTTACTTCCATGGAAGCTAGGCTAGACATCTACTTGCAAAAACACAATACAAAATTCTGAAAACGCATTCCTGTAAGCCATGTTTATCCAGCGATTCATAGCACCCGCATGTGCCAGTTTTTGTGTAGTACGCGAGCGAGCTTTGCGCTCAAAGCACATGTTAAGGAAGAGACAGATAATTATCTAATAACAAAAATCTGGATTAGTTATGATCTAGTCTTAATTGTTGAATTGTACGTGATTACAAGGATCCTAACAGGAAGTTTATTGGAGACGAGACAAAGCCTAAAATAGGGTGGAGGGGTTGGGGCATTGAGTGCTTCCTCTTCTTATGTCAAGAACAAAATCTAAGATTAAATCTCTATAACCTGCCTGCTATATGTAAGCTATACTCGATCTGATTAAGGACAAAAGCACCGGTATTTTTTTGTACCAATGAAGCCAAATCCATCCCCTTCAATGTTCAAGCCTGTCAAATCACCTACTGATTTTATGTCTCATCTCTCATCCTTAGTTGCTAATTGGTATCTCATGTCAACAAATTGTCTTCCAGGATCCCTTTAGATTTGTGTATGGATTCCTTTTATGTTTTTTTTTGTTTTTGGATAACCTACTCTATACCAAAATATGAAGAAACTAAGTCCCATAAAGTAATAAATATATAAATGCCTGGATCATGATTTAACGTATCAATTAGAATAATTTTCAGCGTACAATTAATGGGCAGATCACCCGTTACAGTACTTTGATTGGAACATTGTCTTGAGGGAATAATTAAACACTTAAACAATATTGCAACAAGGTGAGTAGCCATTCTCAGAGAGTCCAAATCAACCTTAATTAAACAAGCCAGGTTGCACAGTTTTTATGGATTTAATGGTCGTCGTATCCCTTAAACAACGAGAATAGTGATTCATCCAAAAGGATGCCAGTTGGGTCTAATAATGTGCTGTCATGCTGAGCTCCTAGATCAATGTAGTAATATTGTCTTCATATCATATGTACTAAACCATGTAATAAATGATTAATTTAGAAGAATATATATATAAGCCTTGATTTAGGGTGATTAAAAAAATAAGCACTTTTGGGGCAAGTAATATTCCATGTATCCGTGGAATGTGAATGAGAAAGGAGAGAAACCCTAGAGAGGCCAGGATTGGAATGAATGTCTTATATTGAGATTAGGGTTCCGTAGTTAGTATTAAAATGCAAATGATAAACAAGGAGATGTTGGGTTGAACACAAAAGAGGACAGTAGATTCTTGGGAAAGGGAGTTGGTCTTTATCCTAGATGATTGCAGAAAGACTGTCTGCTGTGTGGTCTTATGGATTCCCCTGCACATGACTTTGCTGCTTGCTCTGCTTCTCTCTACGTATTCTCACACACACTCTCTCTCTCACTCTCTTGGGCTTTCACCGATCTTCACTCCTCACTAGAATCTCTGCCTTGTCAGCCTTTTACACAGACTCCTTTCTCTTTCGGGTCTTACGTCCAACCGTCGTTATTGCCAAATGAAACAAACCTTCCCTCGGAAAGCTTCTTTCTCTATTTTCTCTCTCTCCCTTTTTTTTATTATTAAACCTCCACAGCTCATGAACTCTCCATAATCTGTTCAGCTGGACCCTCTCTCACTCTCTCTCGCGCGCGCGCGCGCATACTCTCACGTGCAACCCGCTGTCGATTTGTTTGATTAACGCCTTTAAAAAGCTCGACTTCTCCGTCAATGGAGAACCAAAAGGTGAACTTGGTTCGCTCTTTGCGTTTATGCGGTTGTGGTTATGCGAGTTCCTTGATGAGGATCGGGTTAGGAAAAAGCGGTTTCTCCTTTTCACATCCTACTTAAAGGAAATAAAACTCTTTTAGTATATTCAAGTTTTTATCTTTGTGTTTGATTCTTAGAGAGAGGAGAGATTGAAGACATTAATTACAGATACAGAGAGAGAGGATGGCGCTAGAGGCTGTGGTTTTCTCACAAGAGCTGTTTAGTTATGGTTGCAAGGATATGTATTCCTTGGGAGGAGGAGGAGAAGGAGGAGGAGGAGGTTGGAGCTATAACTTCAGTTTAGAAGAAGAAGAGAAAGGTGTTGTCGATGTTCTTGAAAACAATATAGAGCAAGGAATCCAGGGATACTGGGATTCTTCTCCTTCAATGGTACAAAACTTCAAGCAATTTGACCCTAATTCGTCACCGGAGGCTTGCATCGGTGATGGCCACTTCAATGGAGGGTTCCCTCAAATGGCAGCTCCTGCGACTATGCCAGCGGCACGACGTAAGAGACGACGCACTAAAAGTTGCAAGAATAAGGAAGAAGTGGAGAACCAGAGGATGACCCACATTGCCGTCGAACGCAATCGTCGGAGACAGATGAACGAGTATCTTGCTATGCTCCGATCTTTAATGCCAGCTTCTTACGTTCAAAGGGTATGCCACTCTTGCTCCAACAACGTCTCCTTACAAACAATCACTCACCGCTTCCCTTATGCTAATCGCTTTCAAACCGTTCTTCAACAAAAAATAAATAAATAAATAATTTTGGATTCCTGTTTATGTAATCAGGGAGACCAAGCTTCGATTGTGGGGGGAGCCATTAACTTCGTCAAGGAGCTCGAGCAGCTCCTTCAATCCCTCGAGGCTCAGAAGCAGCTAACTCACCAGTCCGACACCGGCATCTCCTCTCCGTTCGCAGACTTCTTCACGTTCCCTCAGTACTCGACGTGTTCGACTCGGTGCAACAACGCGCTTGGAACCATGAGCGAGTCGACGGCCGAGAACCGGTCAGCTATTGCAGACATCGAAGTAACCATGGTGGAGAGCCACGCCAACCTCAAAGTACTTTCCAAGAGACGACCCAAGCAGCTCTTGAAGATGGTGACCAGGTTTCAAATCCTCCGCCTCACTATCCTCCACCTCAACGTGACAACCGTTGAGCAGATGGTGCTTTACTCTTTCAGTGTTAAGGTTAGTTAAATAAACAGTGAATGACAGTTTCTTCATTTCCTCCTTTGAAAGGGTAAAGATTATTAATTGAACGGTTATTTTTGGTTATGAACAGGTCGAGGATGATTGCCAGCTGAGTTCAGTGGACGAAATCGCCACTGCTGTGTACCAGATGCTAATGAGGATTCAAGAAGAGTCTACATTTAGTTGAGAAGAAACGACCAAACCCAGATCACTTTCCCTTGTAATTGGCCTGCCTTTCCCTTTCTTGTTTGGATTCAATGAAGCTTATAGCAGGCCAGATTCTATAATTCTTCCGTATTCCGTAGGAATCTTGTGTAACTGAAATGGTTTACCACTAGTTACTATGCTCAATTTCTTTGTGGGATGAAAGAGAATGAATGAAGTGTAAACTTTTGTTATACTTGTATTACTGTGGTCCCTTTATTTTTGCTCTGAAAGAGAATAATGAGGAGTCGATTTCCTCTTGTCCCTTTATTTTTACTCCCTATGTGCTCCCTCAATCACCACGCGCCACACGTCACAAAGGACCCACCATAGCTGCTTGCGTTAGCAACTTGGCTTAAGAGTTACATTGCCAACTTGCGTCCCAAGGGCCCCACAATAAGAGGGAATTCACTCTCCATTACTCTCGTCTCTTTCTCTCTCTCTCTCTTCGCTTTGCCATCTTTCTTCTTCTTTCCCTTCCCCGGGATCTTTAGGCTGTGTTTGGAACCTTGGATTTGGGGAGAAAAGAAAGCTAAAAAAGAAAAGAAAAGAAAAGAAGAGAAAAGAAAAGAAAAATACTGATTTTCTTTTCTTTTCTTATGTTTTGATGAGATGAGAAATGAAAAGAAAAAATATATATATTAGTAAAGATGATGGGTTAGGGTGGTGGGTGATAGTGCCGGGTGGCAATGGGTGATGGTGGCGGCGGCGAGTGGCAGTGGCTGGTAGTGGTGGCCGTTGTTGGTGGTGGTGGCGGGAGATGATGGTGGTGGTGGTGGCTGGGCGGTATTGGGCGATGGTGGCAAGTGGTGGTGGTGGTGGGTGGTGGTGGTCGGCGGTAGTGTCAGACGATGGTGGGTTGTGGTGGTGGTGGGTGATAGGTTATGGTGGTGGTGGTGGTGGATGGTGCTAGTGGTGGGATGGGTGGGTGGTGTGAATAGTGATAAGTGATGGTAAATTTTCTTTTCTTTCAAAATTCTTACGTTTTTGGAGAGAATTTTTTACATTTGAGAGAAAGAGGGAGAGAAAATCTCATTTTCTTTCATCTAAACCAAACAAGAGAAAAGAAAATTTTAGCATTTTCTTTTCTTTTCTCCTCAAATCTATGGTTCCAAACACAGCCAACTTTGTTTTCGCTGGAATCTGAAGGGAGAGCCGTCACTTTATTTTTGCATCTAGGAGACCTTATCGAAATAGGAGCTCAGGCATTCGATCACGTTGTTGCTGCTTAGACCCTGGTACTTCTCTTACCATTGCTTGCACAAATGTAATGCAACAATGCCATCCAAATAGATAGGCAACCAGCACTAATTGCTTTGATGAATCTAACCTATGAGACATATGAAATTAAGAGTTTTGACTTAATTTTAACATAACCAGCACAAATTTAATGGGTTTCTATAATTGTTTATAGATTCGACTTATGGAGATGGAAATTGGTTAATGAGTTCCTATTAAGTTCTTATTCAAATCTGAATAGGAACTTCCACGTTTCAATTGGTTAATGGGTTAATGGAATTTCCTATTCAGTTCCTATTCCACATTCCATGTTCAAGTTCCTACTCAGCTCCTATTCAATTGGTTAATGGATTAATGGAATTTCCTTTTTGGTTCCTATTCAAATTCAGATTCCACGTTTCAAATTTAAATTGATTAATGAGTTCTTATTTAGTTAATGGAAATTCCACGTTTCAAATTTGATTTGATGGAGATGGAAATTGTATATAAATTTGACTTGTTTAATGGGTTCCCATTTAGTTCCTATTCAATGGTTTTCATGATGTAACTTAAGATGGAAGAATGAACGACTTGTGGAGAGAGGCAAGAGAGAGACGAGGGAGGGAGAAAGAGATGTGAAGAAGAGAGAGAGCAGAGGGAGAAATAGAGAGAAAGAGCCGGTATGGTGGGGCTGTTGGGAACGCAAGCTGGCAATGTAACACTCTTAACCCAAATTGTTACCGCAAAAAGTTATGGTGGGGTCCTTTGGGGACAAGTGTTGCGGGGTGATTGAGAGGGCAAATATGGAGCAACAATAGAGGGACTAGAGGAAATCGACTCCAACGAAGCGTTGTCTACTCAGTCGATTCTACCGGCAATCCCATCAGTCACTACGTGATGATGTCCTTGCAGTACATCATTAGACTGAACAAGTGTCTTACCGTTCTATCTAACTCTATGGATCATGCTTCGGTCGATTCAAAGTTTCAAACCTTAAACTCTTCTGGGTTGTTAAGACTTAAGATCACCTGATCAGGGATGGCAACGAGGCGCGTGTTAAGTGGGTAACTTGTTCATTCCTAATGGGGCTGGTTTGATCTGGTTAGAACTTAGGGTTCGCTCCACAGGAGACTGCAGAAGAGGCAGATTAGGGTTTTGCAGAAGTTGCCATTGCTAATTCGCCATACTTCATGTGGTATATGTAATATCAGGGTTTAGGGCACATTCAAAAGATACTGGGGTCGATTATCGCTTTTGCTGTCTTAACTTTTCTCTGTTACTTTGGAAATTAGTAATGATGGATTGACTGGCAATAGAGACGAAAGACAGACAGATGGGCCATGTCCCAATGTGTTCTTGCTTTTTTTCTGGGTAAGCCAATGTGTTCTTACTTTTGAGATTGAAGATAGCAAAAGATGAGCCACGACCATCAACGAGGTCTACTGATTAGACGACCATGATCATCAACAGATGCTTATTTTGATCAAAGGTGATCCTATTCCTACGTGAGAAGGTGACGCATGGATTAGATGGTCAGCCACATATGAGTCAACAGTCTCGACATGCAATCCCTATACAGTAATATTCGCCTTTTAAAAAGTTGCAAACGTACAAAGCAGATCAGGTTGATTTTGGTTCTCATAAAAGTGTAAAGCAGACCTATAAAGACACCTATAAAAGGTGAAAACAATTCTGTAAAATAATCAAAAAGAAAAACAAAAGAATCACCTTTAACTTTTTAAGTTCATTTTACTCCAAAAATAAATAGATAAACAAATAAAGGTAAGATACGGCTGCCATTAACAGCTTTAGAAGAGATAAGCTCTCGAGATTGGATATCAGATATGTAACAATGATAGGATGATTGAAAATTTTCACCCTTGTCATGATTGAGTACTTGAGTGACAAACCCAATTCAAAATCATTCTCCCCTGGACAACAAAGACAGCCCATGCCATTAATTAATTAATGCTAGTGTAGGATTAAAGGGTCTTAAGAGAAATGATCCCAAGAAGTTTTCTTTGTAACACATCAAACCGCAGCAAACACCCGGATCAACACAGTACTGCTTTTGTTTTTATAAAGTCAGGTTTGTTATGAATGTAGTGTGTGGACTACCCACACGAAACACTGAAATTATGGGTCTGAAATAGCGAGACATTATAGGAGAAAGAAGTCATGGGAGTGCTTGATGAGATGAGGAAGGCAAAGGGGCTTGCAAGATTCCAATTTCCAACCCTGCACTCATTCCGTTTTGTTTCATTTACTTGTTTCGTAGTTGGGGAATATGGGTTGAAGGATTCTCGGTAGTTGCCCATGTTCTTCCTCCCCATCTCCCTCTAGCTCTATGATATTATACCATTTGTGGGTTTGGCTTTGGAAAGTTAAAAACTAGGTTGATTTGGAACATGCAATGTCCGGATCGGTGGATTCTGGAAGAAAAGTTGGTTTTGCATTTTTAAATGGAGTTAACGAAAAAGATTGTTTTTTCAGGCAACCACAAGATGTAGCTAAAGTCAAAAACATTTTTTTTTCCTTTCTGGCAAAGCAACTGAACTATTTGCATGTTTACAAAAGGAGACACGAGGTGAGCTTTAGCTGAATCTCTAATATAAAAAATTGAGTTACCCAAGAAAAAATGCTTTTCGTTTATCAGAATTTCTTCCAATTCAAAGTGATAGTGCGTTACAACATTGGTATTTGAACCTAAAGCCTCCTATACATCCCAGTGATCCTATTGTGTTTATAGCTAAGCAAAAACAATACTTTTACAGCTTCTTAATCCGGAAGATGCAATCCATATGTGATGTAAAGGGTTTCGGAATTAACTCACAAACAAGTTTTAAGATGTTAATGCCCGACATGATGAGGGCTGATGATTACGGAGATGATAATTAATGCCCATCAAGTCAAAAGTTAGAAAAAAAAAATTTGTAAGAACAGCCTAAATTAACTTTTTTCAGAATATAAAAAATGTTTAGTATCAGCTTTGAAAATTAAATATCTTTGGATCAACATATCATTTGCAATAAAAATACATTTCTTGGGAAGCCCTTGGCAAGCTTCAATGATATCAACTTTATGAATAATCTATTATTATCCTTAACTCATCTATACTACTTATTATATAAAGCCAACCCCGGCCTGTTTTTTTTTTTTTTTTTTTGGTCAGACATTGTATACTTAAATAAGCGCTCTCAATTTTTTCTCAATTTACTCCAATACCAAGATTTGTTACTGCCATGTGTATGAGGATCGTAACTAACTGCCCACATAACATTCCATTCCCCACAAAAAACCCTTCTTTGTTTATAATTCTTTTGCTAAGTGTTCATTCCCTGGTACATTAATTGTAAAAAAGGGAATAAGTGCTAAAGTTGTCATTCTCATTTTCAGATGATGTTGCATGCCCCCACTACATAAAGTATTGCTATAAATGTTGAATCAGATTTTCATTTTATTAACTTGAGAGGTCAATTTAAGTGGGGGTATCCCCACAGAACAGTGTGTAAAATTTGGTGTCTTTGATTTCTCTGAGAGCATCATGAATGACACCAACAGAAAAAGAATAGTAAATTGATGCGCAAAGCAGGAAGGACAGATTTTTTGTCTGTTTATGTATATTCAGTTGAGTAAACTACAAGCAGAGAATATGCTTCTGCTGGGATGTTTCAATCAAGGCTTTTTCCGTTCAGGCACAATCAGTTCTCCTCAGTTGCTTAATGATTCAACTCAGTTAATGGTGTCAAGTTTCAAAATATATATAATGTCTTTTTCTCACGTTTTAACACAATCATGCAAGCAATGGGTCATATTGTAATCAGAAAAGCAAGGAATGATTCGAGGCCCATTATAGACCCACAAACAATTCAGCCAGTGAACAGCACCTTGGGCCATATTGAGCCTCAAGAGACTCGCCTGAGCACTGTTAAGCAACTGGGTCCGTGGTGATTAGGCCTTGGTTGCTTCCCTTTAGAAAGTACTGAATGTTTATGAAGAAAACCCAACATACCAGATATAGGCCCGATTTCCACAGCACGGCTCTAAGTATGGGCATGGCCGCATGGGCATTAGAGCTGGCAAAAAGCGGCCGACCTGACGAGGCAACCTGACGCGACCCAATTTAAACGGGGTTGGGTTGATCCGTATATTAATTAGGTTGGGTGCGGATTGGGTTTTTCCAACCCGTCCCTAATCGGGTCAACCCAATTATAACCCGGTAATCCGACCGATTAAGCAAATTACTTAGATTTTAAAGGGGAACCATCAAACCGTAAATGTGGGTTTATTACTAATGAGTTCAGTTGATAAAAAAGAATTCAATATAACATGGGTTCTTTAAATATTGATGCATCAGTGTCCATGCCCACGGAAGTATAACTAACGATTGGTTTGGTCAGCAATCAACATGGGTTTGGGTTAGTAACACTAGCATGTTTAAACTGAACCTGAATTTCCGACCAGTGAATATCCATATATTTTTTACTAACGATAGAACTTTAAGTCTTTAACGTTTAAAGATGGTTCCTAGTACATGAAATTTTTAGTAGAATCCAGATTCCAAATCCAAAATGAGAACATGATTATCATGTAATTTTTCTAATCATATTTTTTTGCAAAAAAAATAATAATAATAATAATAATCAGTTTGGGGGGTTGGGTTCGATTTGGGGTTTTTCTAACCTGCCATTAACCAGAGGTCCAACCCAACCCGATTAACCCACAACCCAATTATGACCTGACCCGTTGCCAGCTCTATTGGGTATAGCTTGCCACATCAAAATATGTTTGTAATAATTAGGGCTTGAACACGCAATATTTATAACACAATAATAGGGTCTAAACTGTCATATTTTATTGTTTAATTAGACCGCCCGGCATGGACACAATCCAAGCATGACATGTCACAACTTGCAAGCTGGCAATGATCCATGCCGTGCCAACCTCTTGGAAGGCTAACATAGCACGTGGCCAAGCAAGTGGACCGGCACACTAGCATGGTTGGCATGGCTTAATGATGCTTGGGCCATGCCGTTCTGGCTTGTTTGACATTGCATGGGCCATGCCGGGCTGGCCTGTTTGACATGCCTAACCGAATGCCTAAAAATTGACACCTTGATGGAGAATCTTATAGTCATGATATTTTGCAGTGACAGGTACATGTATTAAGTATATTACTTGTTCATATAAGTTATTTAGATGAATTTGTAAAATATTAAGTTAAGAATAACGAATAATTTCCCGAAAAGAAATTGATAAAAGGATTAGGGTTGACAATTAGGTAAGGTCTTGGTTCAAGAGATGATATGATAAATCACTTGAGCTTATCCAATAAGAAGTGGGTCGGATTAATATGATTCACATTATGGATGGTTCAAGTTGACCAAAAAGCATTAATACCTTTCATCATGAAGACTTGATTTCTAAAATACTTGGCAGCGCGCTTTAGTCAAGTTTGGAAAGGATCTGAGAGAACAGAAGGGGGAGAAGTGATCCAAAAGACTATTTCCTTATTGTGGCGTGTATGTTAAATTCAAGATTTAATAAAATTAGACAGAAAAAGAATTCAAAGCTACCATGAGGGATCTGTTTGAAGAAACTGCTGCATGTCCCCATTGCAACGCGAATTGAAGCTGAAATACGGGCCCCCAATTCCTTTCTCATTAGCACTTGGAATTCAAATGCCCATTTTTCACCTCCAATTCTATGATACCCATTTCCATTTACGATTATGAGTTAGCTAATTCTTATGGGAGAAGATCAGAATTCAGTTTGATCAAGGATGAAATTTTGTTAGAACCGCCTGTCACAGTCACCACCATCACCATCTCCATCCGACCTGCACCACCACCACCACCACGATGAACACCCCACCAATGCCATTACCAACACCACTATCACCTACCTAGCAGCTGCAAACATCACCATCATCTCCAACAAGCCACCACAAACATCCCATACCAACTCTTATCAATTAGCAACCCCTACCACCACCACCACCATTTTTCAATTAGGTAGAATCAACATTAATAAACCCCACCACCAAGTACATCCACTCACAGCATTTATCCTGCTACCACAACCACTTTCAGATAACACGTCGCCGCCGTCATCAGGACAATCGCTCCTCCGAACCCAAGGACACTACTTATAGTACCACATAGCAAAGAATGTTCATTTCTGTTTGACTCTCCTATCTGAAGGAAAATAGCATTCTTGTATGACAACCAAATGCATGTTAGGAATCCAACGTGATTCCTAGAGATCGTGAGAAACAAAGACACAATAGAAATAATCAAACAAAAAGAAGACAGAGAGATTTTACGTGGTTCACCCTAGAATAGGGCTACATCCCCGGCCGCTAGTGCTGTTTTACTATGATTTTAGAATCGTCGAAGCTAACAAGGATAGAACAATACAAAGGGAAATATAATCCTAATATAATGGAAATACCCTCTTACGAATTTTCGCCTCAGAGGCTCCACCCCCGAACCCTCATCTTATGGGCAAGGGGACGCTGCCCCCCCTGCAACCCCCTACAAGCTCTCAGCAAAGTTTGATCCACCAACTGTGATTGGGTGTCCAGTATGATCAGGCTCCACACAACTCAACAATGCAGAAGACCGAAAAAAACATGAGCGGAGAGACATTGGTTAATAAGAAGAGAAAACTTGCATATGACAAAGCAAAAATAGTGATCAAGATGAAAGATTCCTAGCTAAAAGGATTAAAATAAACAACCTGTTCTCGCCATGGAAATAATTTGTATTTCACAGTTTAGCTGTTCTACAACAAGAATCGACTCATTTATTTCAATTTCAAGGAGACAGAACAAATTAAAGCAGTGGTTATTTGCATTTACAGGATCTTTAATTCCCTTTTAGAACTCTCATCCTTTCTGTCAAGACTTATTCTCAGATCATTTTTTCATTTTGTGTGACTCAGCATCTTACAACTTTTATGGATTTGATGAAGTAGAAACAAATCAAGAACTCCCAGCTTGTCGAGAGTATCTTGAGACATCTCGCCTGAAACTACGTATCAAAGATGTATAAAAGCGGCAAAACGGAAGAATCGGGTTCCGACTTCGGCCATTTCTACAGTGCTCGATTTCGAAACAATCCCCAAATTGGATTATTTTTTACTTCCGAAATTGGGAAGCTGAAATCCCTTCCGGTTCTTCTCGAAGAAAATTACACACAGCGAGGCATCATTGAAGGCAACGATGAATTCATCGAAACCGACCTTCTGAATGGCTGTATTTCATCCTCCAACACCCTATAATTATCATCCAAATCACTTAACACTCGATTCCTACAATTCACGAACGAAGAAGGCAAATTCACCTTTGAAATCTCAGCGTCCGTTCTTGGATTCTCGCCTTCATTGTCATCAGCATTCCTTGGGTTATTAAACCCATTTTCTTCTCTCTGATCGCTAATCAATCCATCATTACCACTCTCAAAAGTCTCCATCTGGGTCTCCTCTCTTGAACTAGAACCGTTGAAATTAGGCTCCGACGGAGCCAAAAAACGCTCATCCGTGTAAGAGACGATTGGGGCACGACATAAAGGGCAATTCTTGTGCGATCTCAACCAAGTATCGATGCAGGGGATATGAAAGGCGTGACTGCACTTGGGTAAGAGCCGTAAAGTTTCATCCTCCCTGAACTCACTCAGGCAAACAGAACAATCCGTCCCTTCAATCAGACCCTCTCCTCGCTTATACTTGCAGACAGTGATGGAATTGATGATGGACCGCTGGAGACCAACGCTGTTGATGAACCATACGGGGTTGTTTGCCAGAGGGTCTTGATTGTCGTCAAGAAAATCGTCGTCGGTATCGTCCGATTCGGCTGGCGGTGTCCTTCTTGAGGTATTCCGGTTTGAAAGGATCTTCACAACAATCTTATAGCAGCTGACAAGAAGAAGAAGACTTACCAGAACAGCAATGATAATGATGATAATGATCACAGGAAGGCTGATTTTTCCGCCATGCTTATTTTGAGCAAAAGGAGCAGGAAGAGGAGGAAAAGGAAGAGGACGGATCGAAGTATCACTACAGAGGGAAGGACATTTTGTCAAACAGAGCGATGAACAATCTTCCCCTTCTCCTAACGCCTCCCCGCAGTACCGTTCGCAGATCCATACATCATCTGAAGGGGGTGGTCCAGGATGCAGCTTCCGACGAATAAAGGCCATAAAGAGAGGAAAGGAATCAGAGAGAGGCCGTTACCTTGTTTTTTAGTAAATAGAGTAGAAAATCCAGGGAAGAGGCATGTTGCATACAGCTTCTTGCACGGAGCATCTTGCTTGAGTTGACAAGAATGAAGATTGAAGAAGGACGAGGGAGAGATGTGACTCGTCTCTCACTGCTTCACTGTTGTTCCATTTCGCTTTCGATGGAAGTTTATTTTGCTTTGGTTTTTTCTTTTGCCAGCTGGAAAACCAAGTCTGCACAGGGTTTGGCTTCATCCCCTTGGTTGGTTAAAGGATCGAACACCGTTCCGTATCTTTCGTCGTTATTTTCGCGGCAAGTAACTCTTGTAGTGGGGCCACGCAGCGATTAGAAGCCCTATATCAACGGTTGAGATGGAATTACTATATTTTTCTTAAACAATATGTATTTGGGCCACCAAAAAATAAGGTCTTAAGCTCGGCGCGCACCACCTTATCAAAACAAATCACCGTATCTGATCAAATCACGACCAAGATTTTCTTAATTCTTTGCACCTACTTTGGATTGAGCCAACAAATTATTTTATTCAATTTTGGTTGGCGGTGTTGGCGAGTGGTGGTGAGTTTTTTTTTTGGCGGAGAGTGGTGGTGAGTATTTTCTTATTTTTTGCACCTACTTTCGATTGAACCAACAAATTATCTTATTTAATTTTGGTTGGTGGTGTTGGCGAGTTTTTTTTTTTTTTGGTGGAAAGTGGTGGTGAGTATTTTCTTATTTTTTGCACCTACTTTGGATTGAGCCAACAAATTATTTTATTTAATTTTAGCTGGCGGTGTTGGCGAGTGGTGGTGAAGTTTTTTCTCTTTGGTGGAGAGTGGTGGTAAGTCGTAATCGTAAGTTTGCGTGAGTTTGGAAGTCAATGACTAGTAGGTAAAACAACACCAATGACTTGTCGCCCTGGTCAGGCGCACCCATCAACTGATGAAGACGTTAAAATCTGATAAAGCCCCCAATGGTTGTTAAACATGAAGGAATACTATTTAAACCTTCTTGTAGGGTAATATGTTAAAAAGGGCCTTTTGCATCTATGCTCTTATATGATGCTATACTTATATTTCTATCATCTTGTTTTTTATGTTTATACTTTTACGTATTTATTTAATACAACCATTGCAATCTATTAACTTTTGTCATTTATTTTCTTGAAATGACTAAAATATCCATTTTCATAAATATTGTTGATAAATATTAAAAAATTCATTGTTTTTACTCTACTGCAATTAATATAGTATACTATGTTTAGTGATAGACATCTTAGATAGTCAAGGTATTTGAACAACAAAAATGAAGTGTTGGCACTTAAAAATGAAGTGTGATATTCAAGTAATAAAACTTTAATCCAAACATCTTTTCCATTACAAAGTCTACGAAGGTTAATTATCTCTCCTTGCAAGCAAAACTAGTTCTCTTAAAGAAGTGCCAACCTACACAATTTCCTAAATTTTTCATATTGAAACTCTAAATAAATAATAAACAAGAAGTAAATATAAAGTTCTCTGCTACCACGACAACACAAAAAAAAAAAGAAATGCAAAATTTAGGTTTATGAAAAAGGTTAATTATCTCTCCTTCCAAGAAAAGAACTGCAGTCGAGAAAAACCAATAAGTTTAATTTTTTTTATTTGATTTATTGAAAAATTGTAGTAAAAAAAATGGGGTAAATTAATATCAATTTCTTGTGGTATAAACACATAAAAATATAATAATACTGGGATATAAATAAAAATATAAGATAATATAGTGGGATAAGCACAAATATTTTTTATTTTATAAAAGGTTACTTTAGTCATTTAATAAAAAAATTGTAAAAATTGACGGACTTTAACATCATTCCTAAGGCTATGTTTGTTGGAAAATATTCTCCAATGGAAAATATCTTTGTCAGTCATTCCCATTTCATGATGTTTGTACATTTGGTTTAGTGATAGACACCTTACATTTAAAATGTTCTTTTTTTATCTATCTCGATGTATACAAAGAAGGCTGAGATATAAAATACAAGATGAAGATTGAGAATATCTACTTGTAAAGTTTATGGCATATATAAGGACTTTGTGGAGGACAGATCGATACATATTGTGATATAAGAAGGGAAATATTCGTTTATAGAGTATAACAGCCGTGACCCATAGCTATGTAATGTAATTTTGTATGGCCATAAGTTTTTCAGGCTTACCATTACCTAAAGAGTCATGTGCATGTTTTCCAAATTTGTGTCATGCTGTGCTCAGGAAACTTAAGGTGGGAATGTCACTAGGGCACTAAAATAATTGGATAATAAATATTCATTAAAGCGGTTTAGGCAGATAACCCTAATCCTTATTGATGGTGGGATAGATTAAAACGATAAATAATAAACTTTTTCCAAAATACTCCCTATTTTCTTATTAGAGTTATAAAATTATTTGTACACAGCACCTAATCATTTATCTCCACAACAGGATTTAATCAATATGATTCGAAGTATGTATAGTTTGACCTAAATATTCAAAAATCATGATTAATTTGCTTACACCAACTGTTAAGGGTGCCTCGAGAGTAGGGATGGCAATGGTTTGGTTAAAACGGACAAACCGAACTGAACCGAACCTAGTAGGGTATGTTTTTGGTCTTTAATAATTGGTTTCGGCTCGATTTTAGTTTCAAATTGAAAAAAACCGATGCGGTTTCGGTTCAATTACGGTTTTAAGAAGAAACCAAACCGAACTGAACCGACTACATATAATATGCATAAGGTTTGAGTTGCACAACTGCCCATTCCCTTAGCCGATTAGCCCATTAGGTATTTATTCCAAAATTTAGAGATGGAATAGAACGACATATTGGAGAAGAGGAGGCTAACAAGCTTTGATACAGTTTTCCATTAATTGGCACATCTCTATATAGACACAGTAAAATATAAAAAATTTAATCTATTTGAACTTCCAAAAAAGATGAAACGGTTCGGTTCGGTTACGATTTAAAAAATATGAAAGTTAAACGATTTTGATTTTAAAATTTAATAAACTGTAACGGTTATGGTTCGGTTATGGTTCGGTTATGGTTTTAATGGTAAACTTGTCAGTTCGGTTTTGGTTTTTTGCAAAACCAAACCGTTGCCATCCTAATTGAGAGTTAAGATGTATTCGTTTTTTTTCCTTTTCTATCTACGTATCAAAGATGTATAAAAGCAATTCGATTCCTGTGGTGGCTTTATCTATAGCCTGTAAGTGAAACCTCCACAGGATGCAAACACGTGTCATGTGATAGAAAGGCAATACCTTCCTGTAATTAACAGTTTTTAGTCACAAGACACGTGTTTGCATCCTAGGAGGCTTCAGTTACAGGTTGCACAAGAGGGTCTCGGCTCCAGTCATATCACCATGACACGAGAACGATCTCTTCAAGTTCATGAAGCCATCAGTTCGCATGTCCTTGGCTCGACACTGCTCGAGTTAGAAACAATCCCTAAATTAGATTCATTTACTTCTGCAAAATGGGAAGCTGAAATCTCTTCTGGTTCTTGTCGAAGAAATTTACACATGGCGCCACTGATCATTGAACCCAACGACGAATCCATCGAAACCGACCTTCTGATTCTGACTGGCTGTATCTCATCCTCCAACACCCTATCATTATCTGCAATCAAATCACTGAATACCCGGTTCCCACTACCATTCACAAACGGAGAAGGCAATCCCTACTTTGAAATCTCAGCGTCCGTTCTTCGATTCTCAACTTCATTACTGTAAGCGCTGATAAAAGTTAAAGACTTCAGATCTGGAAAACAGTATTCTCTGCAGTATTTTTTCCTATAATCATGAGAGTATTGCATCACACTTTATAGGATCTTACCTAACTATGAATAAAGAAAGAAGCTTTACATTCTGGAAACATTCCAGAGAATATCTACAGCAGTACAATTAGTTAGTAAATGATTCAAAACAGATCCTATAATCAAGGAACTAATCAAGGAACCAATTCCTATAATTAAGGAACCAATTCCTAATCGGTTAAGGAAATAAATCTCCAAATCCTTCAATTTAGGAACTAATCTTTCAACAAGCGCCTGCAGTCCTTAGGTTATTAATCCCACCATTGCCACTCCCAAAAATCTCCATTTGGATCTCCTCTCTTGTATTAGAACCGTTGAAATTAGTCTCCGTCGACGGAGTCAAAGAACGCCGGTCCGTGTTGGCGACGATTGGGGCACGACATAAAGGGCAATTCTTGTGTGATCTCAACCAAGAATCGATGCATGGGATATGAAAGGCGTGACTACACTTGGGTAAGAGCCGTAAAGTTTCATTCTCCCTGAACTCATTCAGGCAAACAGAACAATCCGTCCCTTCAATCAGACCCTCTCCTCGCTTATACTTGCAGACAGTGATGGAACTGATGATGGAAACCTGGAGACCAACAGTGTTGATTAACCATACCGGGTTGTTCGCCAGAGGGTCTTGATTTTCGTCGAGAATTAGAAAATCTTCGTCGGTATCGTCCGGTTGCGCCGCCGGCGGTATACTCGACGTATTCCGGATTGAACGACGGAACTTCACAGCAACCAGATAGCAGATGAAAAGAAGAAAAACACTTGCCGCAACACCGACCATAATGATCACAAAAGGGGCCATTAGTGAGGCTTTGTTACTTGGTTGAGGAGAACGAGTAGGATGAGGAGAAGGAGTCGGAGGATGATCACAAAGTGAATGACACTTTGCCAAACAGAGCTGTGAACAAGCTTCCCCTTGTCGTAACCCTTTCTGGCAGGACTGTGGGCAGACCCATGCATCATCTGAAGCGGGTGGTTCAGAAAACAGTGTCAGACGATCAAAGCCCATAAAGAGAGATAAGGAATCAGAGAAATAGACAGAGATCAGAGAGAGGTCGTTACCTTGTTCTTGAGTTTCGATGGGAGAAGAGGCTAGCTTGTCGTATATATCCAGCTTCTTGCGCAGACCATCTTGCTTGCCTTGACGATAATGGAGAGGGAGTCACTGTTACTCGTTCGTCCCACTTGTTTTTTCTATTGACTGCCAGAAAACCGTTGCTTTGGCTTCGCTGAAGGGTTTGGACTTTTCAAAACGGACAGTAACCTTTAGCTGTTATCTGCGAGGCTGGCGATTTTTTTCCACGAGGGAAGGATTGAATTGAAATACCGCAGAGATTAGAATTTTTTTTGGGTAAATTGCAGAGATTAGAATTGTTTAGATGCCTCAAATTAACGGTTATTGATAGTTTACGAAATAAATTAATATTATGTTACGATTTCTAAAATAATTAAAGATTAGTTATACTTTTCTAATATAATTTACAAAAAGTAATTACTTACCCATTCTTCCGTGCGTTATGTTGATTTTATGATGAACTAGCAAGCAAGGTACACGTGTAAAACTACACGTATGTAAGAAGGGAAGGGAGGACTCAGAGGAGGGAAAACATGGAAGGAACAGTTATGAAACTAATTATAAGTTTTTAAAAAAATAAGGAAGTTTATCTATTTATATATAGTATATATGTATAATTTGGTCCAAAATTATTCAGAATGGCAACGATTTGATTTTGGGAAAAAACTATACTTACTTTAAACCGAATTAGTTTTTTTTTTAATATAAAACCAAAACTAAACCTATTGATATAAACCCAAAATTGACCCTAACAAGTTTGGTTCGTGATTCAACTCATCATTAATCTAATAATTAGTTCGTCAAATTTAATTTGACCTTAAATTTGAAACTGACCTAGAACTAGTACCAAATTCGTTTTATGTATATTATAAATCTAAAAAGAAGTCGAAATGAATTAATAACAACCCAAATCCAACCCCTAATAGGTTTGGTTTGATTTGGTTTGATTTATCGGCTTCAACAGAACCGCTGTCATCTTTAACGCGATAAACAACTACACAATTTTAAATATATTCTCAAAAGATCACTAATTTTTAATTTCCTCAAAAAGCTTCCTTTTAATTTTATTAATTATTTTAATAAAGTTTAATTTAAACCAAAAATCTTTCTTACTATGAATATTGACTGCCATGCCACATTGTCATAATTCAAATTATTTCAGTTGGAATAAGAAACCAAAAACAACTGGCCGGTCTAAGTAGTCAAGCAGTTGGTACATTCTTTAATAAGTCTGTAATGCATTTAATGAATTGATTAGTTTAGTCAAGCAGTTTATAACTTGTAAAGGTTAATTACTTTAGCAAGTCATATATCCATTGTTTGAGAGATCGAGTTTGACTAACGTACAAGCATGGGGAGGCCATTCACATGATAAATTCAAAGCCTTCCCGCAGATATGCCTAACAACATCCCCATTGACTCAAATCTTGAGCTATCAATTTCCTTTGGCAAGTCGATCTCCTCTTGTTGGAGAGAATTTGCAGGCAAACTTACAAACATAGAAAGGCCTACTAGAGATTTCTTGGGAAAGCTAATACGGAAATTATTGGCAGACCATGTCCACAGCCAGATCAATTGTCTCTTACAATTTGTGCGGCCATCATCATTGCAGCCATCGAAAATCTCATCAGGCTTCCATCTTTAATCTATGTTGCTCGTCTGTGATCTCAAAATACAAGAATGGCCATAGTTTCTCTGCAGACCATGGACTGTTGCAGCTCAGAATCAGCCACAAAATGCATAGAGAGAGCCATACAAAGATGTATATCTTCATTTTGATCTTTCCTTACATTTCTGAGGTTTATTACTTTAGTAGCATAGTCAAGTATGTTGATCATAAGGTTTGAATGGTGCAAACTCACAATTTATCAAAATCTGTAATAACATTTGAGAGTTGATGTACCATATGTGTAGGGATGTGACTGTCCGAAACAGTGCACAACACGGAGCTCCCTCAACCGAACCCCCTCACAACTCTTGGTAAATTATCTACAGAAAATTCAGTTTCATGTTTTTCAGTTCTTGGCCTCTTCCCTTAACTGATATATAATATGTTAAATCTTATCTTTCAAGCAGGAAAAGCTGGATTATCGGGACAATATTGTCAATCATTTTACCCTTCTGGAAGCACAAATGGAGACCATTACTGGCTTTGAAAAGTAGGAATAAGCAAATAGACAAGATCATATATCCTTAGACAATTCCATAAACTTCAATACTTATAAGTGCATTAAATGTACATTAGCATGTGTTTTTTTTTCAGGGAAAAAGGGAATTAATGCATGAGATATCTATAAATCAATTAATGATCTAGTTTCTTACTAATAAATTTTGTGATGGAATGTGATCAATGTGTAGATGAAGTGGAAACAGTAATTGAAACAGTCAAAGATGTAACCGAGATCGTAGAAGAGGTAACTGAGGACATAGAGAAGGTGGCCAAGGAGGTGGGTGATAAACTTCCAGAGGGTGGAAACCTCAAGGAAGCTGTTTCCTTTGTTGAAAATCTAGCTAAAGAGACAGCCAAGGATAGCCAACTAATAGAAGAATTCACGGAGAAGGTACCAATGCCTAATTCAAATTTTCATCAACTGTTACATTGATCATTGACTATGGCGTACATATTTTTATCGTAGGCTCATATTAATCTTAATTTCCTTGCTTATCGGCACCACTAATTTCGTAATCTCGTGAGTCTCATTCTCATCTGACCAAGTCTTCCCTGACTGCCCGTTCATCAAAATGGTTACAACTTCACATTAATTTCCTCAACAAGGAATGTAACTATTTTATAACTCAAGTTGCAAAAATTTTAAATTTTCTATTCATCCAGTTGTGGGGGGGGGTGGGGGGGGGGGGGGAGAATTTCCAAAATCCTAGGCTTTAAAGCAGGGTCAGCCATTTCCTTGAGTGCAGTTGATACATTTTAGTTACATTGCAACTAGCCATGGATGTTTTAAAGAAGTCAATAATTTTTTATTACATTTTTCACTCATGTTTTGACTGAGTAATAAGATTTGAACCAAATATAAGCAACCTTGTGGGATGTGATATTTCTTAAAGCTCTTCCTCTTGGCAAGATACTCCACATCCAACCATTGACCTTTTTAACTGTGTGTACTTGGGTTTCACACCTAGAAGAAGCAAGGGCTCAGCTTCAGCCTCAAGCTTTTATTCCATTGATATGGTGATTAATTTTCTCATAAAAATGCAGGTAGAGGAGGTAGAGAAAGAGGTGGAGTCATTCATTGAACCAGTCATGGATCAAGCATCTGTGGATCCAAAAGTTCCCAGCAAAGGAGATTAAATAACATTACTTTTAGGTAGCCATGCCGATGTATTCTTATGTGTGTACAACTATATAACATGTGCTTTAATTTTATAAAAATTAACTAGTCACTGATGAGATTTCCTGAATTTTTATCTGATTGCAACCACTAAAGGTTCAATTTCTTGATATTTTCTTGGGTTGATACAACACAAATAGTACCCTGATGCAAACGTGAACCGAAACCTCACTCCCTTGAAATAAAATAAAGCAATCTTATTAACGCCTCTAATCCGAGTTACGAAATGAAACTGTAACTCGTTTCCGAAATGTTAGTTAAACCACAGGATCTATATCAGAATAAAGGAAAGCATGAAAAAGATATGAACATGTCATAGAAATTCAATTATCAGAGTCAACTAAAATCCCAATCACCCATCCATATGAACAGTATCAAATGTCAAATGATTACTCACAATATCAAGTATAATCTCAAAACAAATGTCTACAAGCAAAATCTACTACTAACTAATCCACGTAGTAGTCCTCTGCTCTATACTCGGGGTAATTTCCAGCAATATCTACTCTCGGTATATCTTCCTCTCCAGAAGTAACTGAAAACAAAACAAAACCAAATGAGATACAAATATCCCAGCAAATAGCACATGCATGCTCATATACAGTTTATACAACTCTAGAACATGAATCTATGATAAATCATATAACAGCGACGATAACACAGATAATCCGAATAATCCATCAATCAATACGTGATAAACTCAAGTAACCCAGCATATGAATCAAATCAATAATATAGATATCAAATCAATTTGTCATAGTGGGACTCATAAGATTTGACTACTTTGCAAGGTTAAGACCTAGTTCCAAACAATCCAGTATAATAACAACTACAACATCTCTGGTATCAATGTCATCACCCTCATGGTGGAAACTAGAACTGTAAATCTAGCCCGGTGTGCCCATGGTCGCACGGCGTGGGCGTGCCTCCTGAAGGGTAATTCGGGAAGGGTTGGAGTCGCCATTGCCTAGTGGGGTGCAGGCAGACACCTGGGTGCCTAAGTTTGTCTAATATGCCGGTTTTGGCTTGAGATTCTAAGTAGGGTCTCGGTTACGGTCCGGGGAAGTCCATAGACACCCCGGTCCACCCCGTCAAATGACGGGTCCCACGGGTTTCCTGGTTTGAGTCAACTTGTTTTGGTCTATCTCACCTGATTCCTAAGCCGATATGCAATATTTGGTTGAGTCTGGTGAGGACCACCTGAGTGGTGAGGGTCCTTTTACTTGATTTTATCTTGCTTAGTTAAGTGGTCTGAGTTTGATTGGGTGGGCCCCGTTGGAAGGCCCATGGATTCCTTGGTGGGCTACGTATAGCCCACATGTCCCTTGGTGGGCCTCAGTCTAGCGTGAGAAGCCCTTTGGGCTTTGGTTCAAATGAATTGATTTTATTTAAAGTTCAAATTGGAGACTTAAAAGATTTTCATGCAAGATGAGCCTGGATTGATTTGCGGGCCTCACGATGGTGGCCAAATGATTTGACTTAATCTTGATTAATTTGTGCCAAAATGGGCTAGGCACGGGCTTGGGGCCCGTTACCTAGGCTTGGGCTTGAAAGCCTAAGCCTTGCTGGGTTAGGGTGTTGGACCCTACCCTTGCTTGATTTAATGGGCTTAGCGGGCCCGATAGGCCCTGGCCCGCAGTTTCAACTAAACCACGCCTAATCTAAGCTTGCATGCTTCAATTTGGGCTTTGGTGGGCCTCACATGGCATGGCCCACTTGATTAATTCGGTTGTCTTATTTATGTCCAGTTCTGTTTGTTGGGCTTGGTGGGCCTCATTGGAAGGCCCACTATATATCAAATTGGACCGGGCGGTCCGAATCCCATTTTGGGTTTCCGGGTGACCCAAGGAAATTGACACAAAAACCATTTTGTGTCAAATTGGACCGGGCGGTCCGAATCCCATTTTGTGTCATGAAAATGACACAAAAACCAAGGAAAGACAAAACTGAAATTTCTACAGTGTAGCCGACCTGAGTTGTCGGCTACACACTAAAACCTATGTAGACGACCTGACCTGCCAGCTACACACAGAGTCAAGCTGATCCGACCTGAGTTGTCGGATCAACACACAGAAAGGGTTTTTGGGATTTTTGAAGGGGGCTAAGGTTTCTAGGTCTCCAAGGGAGTTCAGTGTGTGGGCCCCTGTGTGGGCCCACAGTGGTACAAAGGATGAGGGGAAACCTCATTTCAGTCTTCTCCATGCAAACACACTCAATAATAGCATCTTAAGCAAGTTAGACAGGTTTCATGGAGCACAAGAAAGCATGCAAATCAGCAAGTGAAAGTAGCTTACAAGTGTGTGGGTGCCAAAGTGTCCATGCTTTCCAGAATGTGAAAGCTCATCAAGGAGAGGGCTAGTATGCTTTCTAGTCAGGCACACATGGGTCAAACTAAGGGTGCTTGGGGTGAAGGAACATGCAGGAGCAGCACCTATCCAAGAGGGAAATATGGCATGCTAAGGGTACAAAACAGCAAACAAATGCATGGGGGATGGGAAACATGCATTGGGACTTCATATGTATGTGCACACATGCTTAATAACCACTATCACCTCAAAAGCAAGCATAAAAAACATCTAAACAAAACATTTGAAGAAGGGAAAGAGGGGGGATTAATATGGGGTACAAGAGATGAACGAGGAAGGGGGAACAAGCCTCCCCTGTTCAAATGAAACAATCAACAACAATATGACACTATAAAGACCATTAGAACCATGTACAAACGGGAATCTCATCCTTCCCGGACCATACGTGCATCTCCCCCTTACCATAAGGCTTTTCTTATTCCGAAATGAGGAACACGAGAAAGGGAAAGAGATAGAAGCATGCTAGGAAAAAGAGGAAAGAAGAAAAAAACATACTAAAAGTAGAGAATATCCTAGCATGATTGAAACTTGCTCATTTTGACTCATGTTGAACAAAAGGTTACAGAGAACATTACCTTGGGGTTAAAAAAGCCTAGTGTGATGTGTTGAGCACCTCCTTGAGGCAAGGCAAGGGCTGGACAACCCCTCTCCAACAACAACCGCAAGTCCTCCCCTTATTGTTTGAGTGAGAGTGAAGAAGAAGAGAGAAGGTAAGGGTAGAATGGTCTTAGGATTATGCTTGGGGGGTTTAGGGAGCAAGGAGGGGCTTGGAGGAGGGATTTCACACCAGGCAGTATGGGGGAGAAGGGGTGGAAACAACCCAAAAGAAGCCAACCCCGGCCTTTATAGGTAGCAGTTTGTATCCGACATAATGTGTTGGATACACATGGCTTGGTGTGTATCCGACATATGTTGGATACACATGGCTTGGTGTGTATCGGACATAATATGTCGGATACACTAAGCCCCCTTCGTATCTGACATAATATGTCGGATACAAACACAATCATTCCGAAAATTAAATGCACTTAGAAAATCTATCGGAAAATCCGACGAGATTTTGGCCAAGATTTTTTGTATCCGGCATATTATGTCGAATACAAAGAAATATATGTATACCCAGCATATTTCGTCAGATACAAAAAGGTGAATTTTCGATATTCACATATTGCCCCCGGATTTGATCGATTTGACAACCGAGATATTCGCAAATTGCCCCCTGGCTATTTGCAGATTAATCCCTGAGATATTTTGAACATTTTGGATATTTACGGATTAATCCCCAAGATATTTATCTGCGCTTTCGCTACGTGTGCAGTTTCGGCATTGCTGCCCTAAAACTTTAACTGCTTATATCTTCTTCATCCCAACTCCGATTCTAGCAAACTCAGTTGCGTTAGAACCGTATCAGAGTTCTCTATCCATTAGGATAGGGTTGAGCAGCTGATTTTTGGTTTAGCAGAAAGTCAATTTATGCTCCCCCTCAAGTTTGACCGGCCTACAAATCTTTCATCCAGGCTCCGATTCCGGCAAACTTAGTTGCGTTGAAACCATGTCAGGATTCTCTATCCATTGAGATAAAGCAAGGTGGCCAATTATCACTTGATCAAAAAGTCAACGTTTGTCCCCTCAGGGTTTGACTTTTAGGTTTTTATTTTCAACACTTTTTTGATTTGATCAAAATTTGGGTGCTTACACCCGGACCACCCAAAGCCCACCCAACCCAACCCAAATAAGAGCCCAAACTGAGCATTGAGTTTGGGTTTGGGTTTGGGTTGGGTTTCATTTATAATCCGAAGTCGAGTTTGGGTTGGGCTTAGGTTCAAGCTATACGAAATGAAAGCCTGAAGTTAATGTTGACTTTATGTACACACTCTCATATAGATATATGCATAAACTCCACCAAATATATATATATATAAGTGAATATTTATTTGTATATATATGTACCATTGTTTTTTTTTCCTTTTATATTGTCATTGTAGTTATGCAATCACCTATTAAACATAAATTTATTAACATGTGATAATAAGTTTATGAATTTATTCTCAAATAAATAATTTTATACTCACATACATATACATATATGTTACACTGAATGTGATATTTGGGAGTACATACTCTACAAGAAAGATTGTACAAAACCATAAATATGGTGAGCTAGTATTATATTTTAAAATAAAATTTTAAATTAATTAATTAATTAAGTGTTTTTTTTTAACAAATTCAAGGGACTAATCAAGAGGCATTTATAACAAACAAACATAAAAGTATGTTGATAGATGATTTAATTAATGATATTCCAACATTTTGCAATTATAACAAAAATTGAAAAAAAATTCAAAATCTTACATTTTGTTTGGGCCAACCCGAACCCAGCTCGAACTCAAATAATAATGTTTTGATTGGGTTTGAGTTTAGTGAGTTTGGGTTAGGGCGGGTCAACAACGAGTTTGGGCTAGTAAATCCTAGATTGGGTTGAGCCCAAACTCTCATAACACGACCCAACCCGCCCTACTTACACCTCTGGTGGAAACAGAATCGTTGCAAAACATTCCCTCATGGAAAGCCTCTCCATCATAAAGGAAACGCACTAAGAAAACTAGACTTAAACCAAACAAAAATAGACAATATTCATTTACTAGCTAAATTATGGATCCATATCAAGCTAAGCCCAAAATAGCTTAAAACAAAACCAACATGTAAACCAAAGTAATCAATATATGATCTTGGATCAATCATAACCAAATCCACTCCATCATTGAGATCTCAAATATATGCCCTAAAGACGAATATCAATAACCAAAATAGTTCTTATATCAACTCAATCATGAAATAAAACAAATAATTCAAATCTGTAGTAATATCTCACACTTTACCAAATTCAATGCAAGTTTTTCAAACAAAGCCAAAGTAACCAAAGTAATGCTAAATAGAGCTCAAAATTCCCAATTTCTCAAATCTGACAAGGATTGTGTTTTCAGAGGTTTGTTTACTTAAAACATGTACAAATATGAGGATTTCATTGGTAGAAATCCTTAGAATCTTTACAAATTAGTGTGAAACCATAAAATCCATTTAGAACCCCAAAATGAGCTAATTTGTTGAAATAGGTGGACAAATATTCGATTTAAGTTCAAATGTCCAATTGGTCTATATCAACACCTTATAATGGATCTCAGAACAATGTTACAAGTGGTGGAATCAAGATAAACTCATTCTATAATAATTTGGAATTAAAAGTTCCCACAAACCTATTTTAGTAGAATGAGCCCAAATTCTTTGTTAAATTGAATTTTGCGATAATTCCTGTGCAAACACTTTCTAAATACCTAAATCTTATTTGTACATAAGTTGGATTTGCTTAAAAACCAATTCGTAGTTGAAAAATACTCAAAAGTGTGAAAATAGGGTTTTATTTGTTGGGCGCTCAACATAGTGCTCAAGCGTCTATGGAGGCGTTGGAAAGATTCAAATCTGGATAATGGATGCTTGGTAAAGCGCTCGAGCGTCTGGTTGGGCGCTCGGCTTAACAGAAATTATTAACTTTCGGGTTCTGAAATTTAAAAAAAAAACACACACACAGGCGGGAAGCTCAGCGTAACGCTCAAGCGTCCTTCCAAGCACTGGGCTAAATTCTCAAGTCACGAACCTGATTTACAATTTTCCAAAATTTTTGAAATCTTAACTATCTAAACATGATTCTATCCCTCTAGAACATTGTAATCATCTTCTAAATCATTCATCTAACCTTATCTACTAATTCAAACAACAATTGAGCATAATTTAATTCGGATCAATCAATTCTATTAAACTTCTCTGAATTTCCTTATTTAGCTCAAACAAAAAGTTTAATGGCAATTTCTTTTCAATCACTTGAAAATTCATGTATAAATCCAAACGAAAAGGTGATACTTACCTGATTAACCTCAATTAGAGCTCACTCAACTAGTGATGCTTACTGAGCCATGCCGACTTGGCCCAACACGCCAATAGGCCGGCCGGCCCCCTGGGGCGTGCCATGCCGAGCCATGCCTAAACGGGCACGCAGGCGGCATGGGCCGGCCCGCCCGACACGCCGAGGGCTAGCCAATCTAGCCATTGGCTAGCCCTCTTTCCCCTCAAAAAAGTGGTTTTAACCACTTTTTTTACACTTTTACCCCCCCCCCCCCCCCCAACAGCTATATAACAGCCATATTATGGGGGTAGGGTTGTAATTGATTGTAAATTACCTTTTCCACCCTTCCAACTGCCAAATAACAGTCATATTGGAGGGTAGCGGTGGTAAAAAGCCACTTTTGGTTTTCTATAAATAGGCCTACCCCTTCCCACTCCAAACCACACCTCTTCTACAATTTCTTACTCTTCTCTTCTTACTTTATTAGAGTCTTGTTCAACGTTTTGGCCAATGCCTGGTAGACTCGGCAGAGTGCTCACATGGGGGGGGGGGGGGGGTTTCCCTAGGCCAACGATTGGCCAAAATTTTAACAAAACTCTGAGAAAGTTATAAATCAAGTTACTATTGTTGTATTTTCAAAGTTGTACTTGTAATAATTAATTTATTTATATTTTTTTGAGCAAAATCTATCCTAATATGTGTAAGACAATTTTGTGAATAATAAACATATTTTTCAGAATTTTTTGTGACTTTTTACTTTTTTTCCTAATTTTCCTTGGTTTTAAAAAAAAAATCAATTTGCAAAGTTGTACTTGTACTTGTAATAATTTATTTATTTATATTTTTATGATCAAAATCCATTCCAATATGTGTAAGACCATTTTGTGAATAATAAGCATATTTTTTAGAATTTTTCCTAATTTTCCTTGGTTTTAAAAAAATCATTTTTTATACCCCAGGCCCGCCAGGCTTGGCAGGCTAGGGGTTTAGAGAAAACAAGCACGTGGCATGCCAGCGGTAAACGAACCTAGGTCGTGCCGGGTCGCCCCATTTAGCAACCCTACACTCAACCTTCAACGGTTTAAATCCAAGCTTCTACAATCAATTCTCTTCCAAGACACTAAAATAACATAGAATTTCATTAAGAACTCGCCCAAATTAAATCAGATCTGAACAAATCCAATTTGTTCCTTCCTTTACTACTAATTCAGTTGAATACTTACGAAATTTTGTTCAATTATTACTTGAATATCCAACTTACTCTACTCATTTTTTTAAGAACAGATTGTATCATCAGAAACTCGGCTTCAATTTCATGTCTCTCTCTCTCTCCTCTCCAGATCTGAATGAATCCTTCCTTCTCCAGATCTGGACATCCTTCTTCTCCATTCCAACCCTAATTCAATTCTCTAGAGAATTCTAGATTCAGCAACTAAAACTAAAAAACTAATCCTAACCAACTATATATAGTTGCCGCCAGTTCTCTTTTAAAAGCTCTCATGATTCCATACATGCCACTCCACCAAATATTAGCCTACATAAACAATCAGTTATATATATACTTGATATTATATTTCAATGCCTTTCTATTCTATATCCATCAATAATTAATTAATTTACCTTATTATCCAAACTTCCACCTCTTATTTTGCATGAAGAATTTCAAATTATTCTCACTCTTCATTACCTGAAATTTCCACCCATTAAATCAGTTATTAATTATAAAAATCAAACTTTTTTATAATATTAAAAATTCAGGATTTTACACTTGTCACTCGGATATTACATACAAATTCCTTTTGGTGATAAACACCAAGAGATGAAAAGAGCAATACGCAACAGTCTGTTCTGACAATTACAACATTTTCGTGGTCCCATAAACTCCTCTAAAACAATTGGAGATGCATGTGAACCAAAACAATAATGATGGAAACTGATAAGAAAGAAACACCACGTGATGAATGATGTAAGAATATATGGTGGAAATTAAACACATGCTTATATGATCCAAAGAAGATGTACTGAAATGACTTTTCTTGCCAAAACTCATTTAAGCTTGGACACTAGCAATCTTGCAAGGCCAGAGGGCTTCTCCAGGAGGCAGTTGATGAAGCAATTCTTAATTATGTCTGCGAAGACGAGCTCGATTCTATCATGTACTGTGAGCAACCATCATCACTCTCGCAGGAAATCTCCGACGACTTCAAATTTTATTCCAGATCGCCGCCTTCATGGAACACCTCTTACTAAGCATAGACTTCATTTCTCCATGATGATTGTTAGACATAAAGTGAAGATGTAAGCTCCATTGGATTCCATGACTTCTTTCTTCTGCCTGTCTTTCTCTTCCATATGTCATATCTGGATCCCTGATGATGTTGCTCACCATGAACGGTTTCAAACATAAAAAATTAATTTTTCTTTCCATCTCAAATGTTTTTCCTTGTTCAATTCTTTTGATGCAGGGAGATGAATGCTTCAAACAACTCCCAACAAGAAGCTCCACGCCCTGCTGAACCCCCTTCTTCCACATGGTAATAATCTGCTTCTGAACTAACAAATTCCACTTCAGGGCGTTTCTGCATTAGTATGCCAAAAATTAATTCTGTATGGGCCTTTCCTTGATGTAGGAAAAACTGGGTTCTGGGGATTATGTTATCAATGGTTATACCAGTTTTCAGGCACAAAGGAGGACCATTCATGGCACTCAGAAGTAGGAGCACTCCCTGGTTTCTTGGTTTGAATGATATATAGAACCTATTACACATCAGTTATCATCTTATAATATACCTATAGACTCATTGTAAATCTTGTTGTTTGGATGATTAGACAGAGTACACGCGGCAATAGAAACAGTGGACAGTGTGGCAGAGGTTGTGGAAGAGCTGGGTGAAGCAGTACAGAAGGTAGCTGATGAGGTGGAAGATAAGCTTCCTGAGGATACAGTGCTCAAGGATGCTCTCTGTTCTGTTGAAGACCTTGCAAAAGAAGCAGTCAAGAAAGCCAGACAAGCAGAAGAAATTGTTCACAAGGTTTAACCACTGCCTCTGCGTCCTGTTTCAATTATTGCGTGACCAAATAATTCATCTGAGACTTGATCCAAGCAAACAATCTAGCATGAGATGGAATCCTTTATATTACTTCTCTGCACAGTACTATTTTTACCACTAATCCAATACTTGGAAAGGAGATGCTTTGAAATTTTGATCGTTTGCATATAAATTCAGGTAGAGGAAGTAGAGCAAGAGCTGGAGAAGACATTCACGGAGCCTCGCATGAATCAAGAAGCGGTTAGCAGCCCAAAGAAGCCAGAAGATAATAGATGAACCTGCCAAGAAGATCACGCTAGCTCTGCTGAAACATGATTACTTAATCGGTGTCATCTTTTGTTAAATAAGACAATTTTGAATACTTTCCCAAGCATTTATTAATGGTAGCTCCATTTGTAGTCATAGTAACCTTTTTTTTTTTTTTTTTTTTGGATAAAAGGCCAAGCTTACATATCTGTTAACACAAACCAAAAGTATAGAACCACAAACAACCTGCCGAAACATACAAACAGACCATTGAAACATGAAGAAACTTAAGAACAGAGCCACTATTACATCAACCAGATCGACTATGTCTCAGTTAAAAAATGTCAGAACTGCGGTAAAAGCCACTTGGGAACCAGCGGTAGATTCCGACAAAGGGTATGCACCTAAGCGGATTAAAGAAACAAAACAGACGGGAGGAATACATCATCGACGATGTGATAAAACACAAGAATATTATTAAAGGGAAACAAATCCATTTCCTAACGCAATTGGGTTAATAATGGGGTTGGACTTGTTGACCCAGTAATATTCTAAAACGTTAAATTATGAATGCTTTTATATGGTATATTTAAATTAATAATACCTTTATATATTTTTTTAAATTAGTAATATATTTATATGGGAAATTATACCAGGTTTGGCTAAAAGACACGGACACCCCTTATGATTTAAAATTAATCACTTATAACTCAATATTTTCAAAACCGGCATTAAGCACCCCGTGCTGTCAGTTGACACAAAACGGTGTTAACTTTGCTAATTAAAGACAAAATTACCCTTCCATATTAAACACAGACTCGTCCTCTTCCCCAACAGAATCCTTCGTCTTTAACCAATTACGGGGTTATGGTTATCAAATCCTTCAAGGCTGCTGTGGCTAAGATGTAAAACAGACACGGGTGCCGGAGCACGACGCCAGTAGATCTCTTCAGCGGCTGTTGTGCGTGTAACTCATCGACACCGTCGCCATCTTACTAGACTGGCACTTTCGTTTCAGAGTCAAATTCCAATGGTTCTTAATCGCGTTATCAATGCGACCAGGAAGAAGACGAGCGATCGTTGCCCATTTGTTACAGAAAGTAACATGTGATCGGATGGTGGTCTCGTCTTCGTCAGGCGTGAAAGCTCGATGCCCCACCTGTGGTGAGATCTGATTACACCATCGAAGACGAGAAGACTTGCCGGATCTGCCAGAAATACATTTGCTAAGAAAGTAACATGTGATCGGATGGTGGTCTCGTCTTCGTCAGGCGTGAAAGCTCGATGCCCCACCTGTGGTGAGATCTGATTACACCATCGAAGACGACAAGACTTGCCGGATCTGCCAGGAATACATTTGCTAATCATGGACCAGTTCCTGGGTCCATGTTTATGGACAAGCTTGCGCAACGATTCGTCCTCTTGAGGACTCCATGGTCCTTTGATCCGATCAAGATCCTTCCTGGACATCGAACTTTGATGAAGATAAATTCTTTTTTTTTTTTTTTTTTTGGTAATGTTGATGAAGATAAATTCACCTCGAAATCCACCACGAGAGAGAGATTGTGTGGTTGTTCGATTTGAGAATGGGGATGTGGCTTGCAGTCGATTTGGGGCTGGACATCGTACAATCGATTTTTCATCTCGGAACCTATTTTCTCTCCGCATTTCTTCAAGGTTAGGGACGACACTGCTCCTAGATGGGCAATAATGTCCTTTTAGATTAGCCAAGTTAACACCGTTTCTTATCAAATCACGGTAGGGGCACTTAATGCGGGTTCTCAGAACTTTAGTAATCATTTTTAAACCAAAACCACAGGAGGAGTGTTTGTGTTCATTCGTCAAACGGGGTCTAATTATAAATTTCTCTATTTATATTTATAAAAATAATATTTAAAAATAATATTTTAATAAAATAAGGTTGGGTTCTGGTCGGATTAACCAGACCCTAACCCAATTTATGCAAGATTACCTGATTAACCGACCCCGTTGACATCCAAATATCGAAGCTTGGTTCTTTAGCCAGCAAGTGGCGGGGAATATCGTCGATAAGGTAACGGATACGGATGCTTTGGAGCATTATGCACGCAAACAACAGATTACAGATTCCATTTACAAACGTAGAACCAACCTCATTAGTCACTCTTATCTTGAATTAATCCACAAGGAAGCCCACAAACACCGTTTCTTCCGCCACGCGCTTGTCTCCTCTCTCTTTCCAACTACTTCATCAACACCTCTTACCAACTTTTTCTTCCTTCCACGCCACAGAGTACAACTAGATTCTCTCAAAACAACAGATGTTACATGGAAACCTAGAATCATCTGAAGCGGAATTCCTTCTGTCGTTGCTTGTTTTTTTTGGTTCGTCATCTCTTTTTAGCTCTCATGGGGCGCTGTTGAGAGGGATTCTTTCTGCCAAAATATGTATATGAACCCGCCGACCAGCACCGGATGGATGTTGGCTTTCGATGATAAAGGGAACTCCAGAATCTTAGAAGAGGGTCTGCCTTTGAAGTCTGATCATCGTAGGGATGGAGATTACAACGGCAACTGCCACTGCGGGACGGGCAAAGTGAAGGCGGCTGAATCTGTGATGCCTCCTCAGCGGCCCTGCTTCAGCCTCATGCAGAATTGTGATCTCCCCCCGCCAGTCAAGCTCTTCAATGGAACCCATAAAATTGTGGTTGCTTCCAAGAAACCACCGCCTTGCACGTAAGTATGAGTTTTTTCACTCCATGACAAACTCAGTTTTTCAAAGATGCATAATTTGATTTTCCATGACAACTCAGCTTTGGTGGCAGCAAGAAGAGTGCAGAAGTAGATAATGAGAAACTCCCCGAGAACAGAGGTGGATTCGAGGATGAGAAATTGAGCCTTTTGAAAGCCTTGCAGCTGTCTCAGACACGGGCGAGGGAAGCAGAGAGGAAGGCCGTGTTGATTATCCACGAGCGGAATCGTCTTTCTGATTTCCTGCTAAACGAGTCGTTACAACTTCTCGCTCACCGTCAATGGGTGAAGTTGCTGGAGCTCGAGGTATTGCAGTTGCAATCAGAGAGGCAACGGGAACAGCTACTATGCCGTCGTTGCTGCCCTTCAAGGTCAGAGAGACAAACAGAGTCATCGGAAGAAGAAGAGAGAGAAAACGGAGACGTGGGAAATCTGAGATTGTACGTGGCTTTGGCTCTGTGCTTAGGTATTGCTGGCGTCGGTTTTGCTTTCGGCTGCGGATACCTATTTTGAATTCTCTTCCCATTTTAGTTTATAAAAAGTTCTACTTAAGAGACAAGACCTCGCCCCAATATATGATGACTAATTGATCCTAGATAGGAATTAATCTACCCATATCCAGCTTCTGGATCTACCACTTTACTGTGGCATAAAATTTAGAATTTGGATAACTCCTTTTTTTCTCTTTAATGGGATGTTGTTGCTCTAATGGTAGGTTAATAAAAACCACTTTGAATCGCAATTACGCTCAAAAGAGGGACGTCTTACCACTGACCCAAAGATCGTTTAGACAACCTAAACCCCAACAAGGACTACCAAAGGGTGGCAAACCAAGCTATTCAATCAAACATGTAAGATGAAGCTTCTCACCCGATCATGTCTGATGGGCATCAAATGCCTCTCAAAGCGTTGCACAGCAACATGAAAACCTATCCTCGGGATTTTGAAGAAAACCCGGCAAGGTACTTTCTTCGTTTGAAACTGCAACAAGAAAACGGGGAGGAAGCAGACAGCCTCAGCTCTATGACCATTTATATATACAATAAACGCTGAAGCCTGCCTAGTGCCTACAAATGCTATTACACTAACGCTAATGCATAGGTTTACACACGTATAAATCACACAGAAATTACTTACGGGAATCGTGTACTACTAACAAGATACCTTGAGCTTCATGTAAAAGCACCATGGACGGTTCCTAGGTGTCTGTAACAGTCTTCACTGCTTATGAAGTACTCTGAACACACCCAGCAAATGTGCCTCCCACATCTGCATTCAATGTGTTGGCAACCCTCTGCCTTCTCTATTATATAGCCACAGGCAGGGCAGCTCTTCACGTCACTTTTTCTTCTACACCACTCATTCAGTGATGATAAATCCGGATCTTCCTTCAACTCCCTGTACCTCTCACACGACACGTACGGATGGTACTCTAACTGGCATCTAGTGCATGTTTCTACATGGCAAGCCTCACAAGCAAATAGCCCACCGGCTGTCCCAGGATCTGCCACTCGATAAACTGCAGGGCAGTCAGGAGAGGGGCAAAACTTGTAAGTTCCAGCACTTGAAACCACAAATGCCCCTAAAGAAGCCCTGAAGAGCTCCTCCAACTTCTCGTATGGAAACAACGATCTCAAATCCACGAGCAAGATGGGAGTATTACACCCTTCGTATGCACAGCAAATAGGGAATCCTTCATGGCTTCTAATTGCTGATTCACACTGCTCCACCAAACACAATCGGCAGAATACATGCGAACAGGCTTCAAGCTCAAAACGTTCCTCCACTTCACACAAGCAAATATGGCAGCAGACTTCACTGTCAGGCCTCTCAACCAACCCACTGCTATTTAGTGACTGTGCACTCTCATATATGATTTCTTCGACTTTCTGCTTCAACTCCTTGTTGCCTTGAAAGGAGATCACATGGCTACGGGCATTAAGTGTAAACTCAGCCTCAGGTACCTTCTCTTTGAGCCCACGGAGATCTGACCCAAACTTCTTTACCAACTCTTTCATCAAGTTATGAGGAAGAACGCCACCTCGGAGATGGATTTGAACATGCTGGTTTTCATGAAGGCTCAAAAGTGATTGCACCAATCTATGCTCAGCTTTTTCAACGTGTTTCTGAGGACCAAATATCCTGATGTTGAGTGCCTGCTTATCATAGAGAATATATGTTCCTGTTTCCTTTCGCAGTGACTTCAAGAGCACAATCCCATCTCGGGAAGAAAGAAGCCGTAGCATGCTCGGAGTTAGGCTCTCATGATGTACTGTCCTTCCTTTCATCAACTGCTCCAGAGGCTTCCTCAAGTCTGCCACAGTTTTTGTTGCATGGGCAGATATCTTCACTCTATAGTAGCCATTCTCATTCTTTACCAAGCTCAGGGACACACCTGTGCAAAGAACTCGTTATACCACAACAAAATTTAGTGACCTGCCACATCATCATAATTGCAAAAGCAAAGAATTTGAGATGGGAGAGTCTTATCATATCTGATATTTATTGAAATATACTGACAATGAAGAATCAAATATTTGGCAAGATATTACCAAATGCACACAATTTGTTGGGCTAGAAAGACCATCTAATAATTGCAATGGAAGGACTAAACCAAATTAAAAGATCCCAGCAAATTGGATAAATCAAATCAAGATCAAGGACGGAAAAATAGAGGTCCCATCAGAACAGCTCTTTTCACATTATTTTTTCTTATTCTCATGACCCCTCAACAGATTTAAGACCTGCTATAGCAAAAATATTGAGCTCAGTTGGTTAAAAATACATGAATGAATTACCAAATAAGAATAAAATAAAAATAAAAATGAACTCTAGGATCCATAACAAAGAAGGAATGTTACTTGGTTTCAACCCTGGACATACAAAGAATAGGAAAGAACCAGGACTATTTTAGACACACCAGTCCACCTGGTTAACAAATCTCTTCCGGATATCAACAAATTCCAAGGATTTTAAGTGGGATAGGAATTGTAATTATTTCTACTTCTTGAGGTATAATAACATAACAAGAGGCTCGATGAGAAGGAATGGAATGAGAAATTTTGTATTATACATGGTGATCTTTCTAGTATCCAAACGTAACTTCCTATTGGTGACCCAAGAAAAAAAAGGATAAAAAAGGGAGCAGGAGGAGTTGTCAAATATTTACTCCTATGTCAGTTGTTGCTTCAAATTAGCCAACAGTGTGCCTTCATGAGCCCATGCTAAAGTTTCGATCAGTTCTTGCCAATATCCACACCAGAAATTAAGAACATAAATCTAGTAGCCCAAAAAGGATGTCCAAATATGAAAATCAGAGCCAAAACCAATAAATTATTCCTATCAAAAGGGTTACATCAGTGGATAAGTTGTGAAGTGTTTAACAAAGATAAATAGGTTTGTTATTGAAAATTAGTTAGACCGGGCATTACGCCTTTGTGACAAACTACATTGCTATAGACAATATTCTTCGGCATAGAGAAATTTCTAGGGCATGCAATAGTTGGTTGAACTAGTTGCTCTTAGCATGAAAGTAGACAATATAGTGCTATAGAATTCTTTCTTGATAATGATCACATAGTATCTTTTTATCAGCACAAAGTGTATCTTTCCACTCCATAGTTATTTTAATTTTCCCCCATGGCTAACTTTTTGTCTAAATGTTCAAAAATTTCAAATCATGTTGAGGAAACCCTTTAGATAGCATCCAGTGTGATCCTCCAAAAAGGATTTTGGTAGTGTACCTACCCTAAACCCTAAGATCACACACAACTATTTTAAATTCACAATCACTCTTAACTCCAAACACTTCACTCTTATGGGAATTGATTCTTGACCACTAAAGCATCTCAAGCTCAAAAATAGCACTTCAATTGTACTTATGATGTTCAGCAGAAAAATCAGGGTACCATCTACAAACTACGGATGGGAGACATGTGGGCCATCATTTCCAGCACAATCCACTCCGAAAGGGCCCTGTGCACTGCCCTCTAAGCAAGTCTGTCTAGTACCACTACAAAAATGATAGATGGGACTGTGGATGGGGGCACAACTACCCCCAGCCACAGTCCTATGTCCCTCAAGGAACTAAAAAATCCAGAATAAACACCATTTACTCAGACCTTAGACTTAAAATTCAATCTTGGGGGGAAGTTTCTGATATCTATAGAAAAGAAATTTCAGAGGAAATTATGCTATTTCCTACACAAAATTTTTGAGGTAAAGTAAATATTGATGCAAGGGAAAATTTGATGCCCTTCAAAAAGAGAAATTTCCGGAAATTTTTTGTGAAATTTCAGAAAAAGTTTAAAGCCATGACTAGAGTAAAGATTGATGCAGTGGAGACAAATTTCTAATTCCCAGCTTCACCCAAAACCCAACCTCCTCAACAAATAAATCTGGCAAACCCAATAGTTGGCCTTCTCCATATCAAGTTCATAAGGTAGCCTATAGATCGATTGTGCTACAAAAACCTCATCAAGAATCTGCTCCTCTTCTAAAAGTACTCTGATAGTGCAAATAATGCTTGATAGGACCTTCCTTAAATCGTTATCCAAAAGCTCAAAGATAATCTTATAGAACTGCCCACAAAACTAATAAGAATTAATTTATTTATATCCATCATTGCTTCCTTTTAAGGACATAAGAAGAATGGACTTGGAATTAGCACCTATGATAGAAGACTAATGTAAATATGTCAGGTCCTGTCAACTCCATCAAAAGTAGGTATAACATAAGTTTACTCCTCTAATAAGACCTCAGAAAGTCTCTATACAGATTTTTTTTATTTTCTTTTCTACTTCAAATACCATCCCATCCACCTCCAATCATCTTACTCTGTTCACCTTATGACACTGACAAATTGTTATTAAGATCAATTTTAAAATTAACTACAAATTAGTATTTTCCAGTTAAAATCTATAGAAGAAGTACAATTTGTTGTAAATTAAAGGCTGACAAATAAGTGTAAAACTAATAAACTTGAATCTGTTTAGCATTTTCCATTTAGTTATCTCAGCTATTCCTAACTGTTGCAGAAGAGTGTAAAGAACCAAACCTTAGTCAAGTGAGGCTCATTGTGCAAGTCCAGTTTGCTAATAATCAACAAAAGAAATTCTAATTTACTCAATAGATTTTACTTTCTCGATTGACTAGTAGACCAGCAAATAAACTTTGTTTATTCTACATGCTTCATCGTTCTTCAAGTTTGAACATGCAAGGATGCTAACACTACCCAGAAAATTCCTGTATGTGTATATCTGATCATGCTGCCTTATTTAGCATATACTGAAGTAAGAGTCAAAGCAGAAGTCCGTAAAAATAATGTGTCAACAAAATTCAAGAAGTAAAAAATTAGAGAAATTCAGAAGACCTTTAGCATAGGCAAAAAGAAATAATAAAAAAGAAAAGAAAACCGCACAAAGCACTGAATTTCAAAGGCATTTGCTCTAGAAAGGGTAAATAGGTCAATCAGTTCTGAGTAGCCATGCAGAGGAACGGTAAGATTGTACGTAGACCAGTGATTACCATTTCAGCAGTGTGCCACCAAAATTCTGCTCCTAAAACCCCTGTGAAATGTTTCATATGGGGTATCTCGCCCGATTCCAATCAAGTGATATGCCGGGCAAAGTGGAGCAAAATTTTGAGTAAAACGAAAGAAATGGGGCAAAATGCTGTTTTTGAAAGAAAAATAATAATATATATATATATTTGCCCTTTAAATGGGTAAGACACTTGAAATCTCGTTCAAATTAAGCTAAATTTCACCCACATCCAAAAATTTCACTGATTCGCACCATTCAGGTTTCTTCCCTGAATTGCCAATTCTGTTGTTGGACTATATGCCAAGCAAAACCAAAAAAGTAGATATCTGCTCTGGTTAGTACGAAGAACAACACCAGTGTTCCAACAGAAAAATAAGATAAAGAACCAAGCAATCCATTCAAATTAATACATAAGCTACATGAAAAACAGGAAAAAGACAAAGTTACTACACGAATTCAGAGAGAATACCATTTTTCTGCTTGAATCTTTGAAATAAAGAATCCAATTCCTCCTTGATAACAAAATATACTGAAGCTGGGCAGGAGACAGAGCTGTGAAACATTTTCTGGCACTGTATCTTCTGCCATGAATGGCATCCAGTGAGTACCTTCCCTTCAATGTGCTGCAAAGCCTTTGCTGCCTCCAAATGTAATCTTCCATCAAAAGTAATCAAAGCTTTCACTGCATAATCCTTTGGCTCAGTAGGAAACACTTGGACTCGGAAACAATTGCAAACAGGGTTCATTTTTGGCATGAAGGGAGTGATTTCTCTGTGAAGTGCTTCTTCGCATGCAGAAGATGGCGGATTATCAACAGCATTTCCTCTCAAGAGGAAAAGATCTACAATTCTCCTATTTGTGGCAGTCCTCAAAACATCATAGATTTCAGATTCAGAAATATCTTTATCAAGCCCACTTATGACAACACAATCCTTGTACTTTGTACTAATTTCAAAATTGACAAACCTTCCTCCAAACTGCAGGTTGAAGCAATCACTAACAATTAAATCAGCATCATGCTGTGCACATCTAATGATGGCTACACCCTTACTGCACCTACGAGGCCAAGAAACTTTAGCTTTTACAGCAGGATATGAGAACATTCTATGATCTCCAACCCCAAAAGTAGCCCGTGAAGGTGATACCCTCAATAAGGATCCATGTAGTTCAATTTCGTTCAATTCAGCAACAGCTTTTTCAGCAGCCTCAGGAGTAAGAAAAGTTATCCTACCCCACTTTTCTTTGTCTTCATTGTCTTGCCCAATGCCTCCAAGCTTTTGGACACCAGAAATTCCAGAGGCACGTTTCTCAAAAAGCATTATAAGTTCCTTATCTTCAATGGTGCATACATCCGAAAGGAATACATCCACGGTTAAGTACCTTTTTTCCAGCTCCAGATGCTTGATTTTGGCACCAGCTCCAAACAGGGCAACAGATGGAGAAACACCAGGTCCTGCATTATACAAGCATTTCTCCATGCATTCATCTTTTAACCATTTCTTTTCATTCTCTAAAGCATCATCCACAAGGCTGAAAGCCTTTTCCATATCTTCAGAATATGCAAATACATGGATTTCTCTCTGATCAATATCAATTTCAACACCGATGCGTTCATCCATGCAAGCTGTCTGGATGCGTGAAACAAGACGAAGCAAATTGTTGTTTGATTTCCCACAGAACCTTCGTAGAAGATTTTTGCCAAGTCCTGTTACTGTCCTTACATGAAGCTTCTTCCTTTCCATCTTTAAGACATCAAAAGGTGCAGGAGGATGAAGGGTAGACAAACATTCAAAGTCAATAGCTGTTACACAAACCAAATACTGATTTGATATTGATAAGAGTTCACCAAAAACTACCCAACTTGGTTTCTGACTGTACATAAGCAGCGAACACGAGGGATGAAGTTGAACATGTTGTCCAGTTGAAGCCACTTCATAACCAAGGCGATCATATCCAGAGTACATTGCTAGGTTTTCAGCAAGAGAAGACAGTACAATTTTCTTCATATTTTTGTCATGCTCAGTGGGGACATAAGGGTTCCACATCAAATAAGATGGAATAATGATGTTAAGCTCATTCCTAAGGCAATGCTCCAATTCCAGCACTGTTTCTTTGCATCTCCGCATGGATTTAGCATTGATGCTGTTATCCCAACACCATTTATTTCTATGCTCCTGAGGAACATCTTCCCATTCCTTATAAACAGAAAGGAGCGTAAAGAGGTCTCCACCATGATGGCAGAAACGCAACTTGAGGCAATCAGACTTTATCTTATCTCTGTCATTACCAACCCTGCAAAATATGCTACTTGCATTCGCCATCACAGAAGCAAGAACAAGGCCCTCTCTGCGCAAGCCATAGTGAAAGCTATCAAGAATAAGTTTCCCAAGCCGTGGCTCAATGCCCAATTTAACCAGGTAGCGACCATCCTGAGTTAATTCAAAAACATCATTTTTCACATTAACAGCACCCAGCTGAATAAGATTCTTGATGGCCATTTCAATGGCCTTGGCACTTGGTGCATCAACAAATTTAAACTCCTGTACATTCTTAATGCCCAAGGCAAGAATCCTCAAAACTGCAATGCCGAGGTGAACTCGACGAATTTCTGGTTCCTGATGAGAAGGCATCAACTGAAAATCACATTCTGAGTAAAGCCTGTAACACTTGCCTGATTGTGTTCGACCAGCACGACCAGCCCGTTGGTGAGCAGAACTCTGGCTGATCCTGCAAACTCTAAGGACGTTCATACCTGTGCTAGGCTCAAACTTGCTTTCTTTCACCATGCCAGAATCAACCACATACTTGACCCCCGGGATTGTTAAAGATGTTTCAGCCACATTGGTGGCAAAAATAACTTTTCTCTTTCCTGGGTAGTTTCGGAAAACGTGGCTTTGCTCATCAGAAGACAGTTTTCCATGTAAAGGCATTGCCAGTACAGATGGATCTAGAAAATTCTCACAAGCCCATTCCACTTCCGTCTGAGCTGTCAAAAAAGCAAGAATGGACCCCTCTTTTTCTGTTTTGTGGATCTCCATTACCATTTTCACAACATTGGAAACATATGGGGCACAATTACCAGAATTTGATCCCAGAAACCCATGGATATCTCCAGATACACCAGGAACATATTTGATCTCAACAGGAAAGTTTCTCCCAACAACATGTAATCTTCCACAACCAAAGAAGTAGTCCGAAAGTTTATTTGCATCAGCAGTAGCAGACATTATAATAAGTCTAAGGTCAAGCCTCTGGAGGAGTAAATCTTTAACCAATGCTAATAGTAGATCAGTGTCCAAGCTTCTTTCATGAGCCTCATCTACAATGATGCATGAAATCCCAGACAGATTCTTATCAGTCATGTAGTGTCGCAATAAACAGTGGTCTGTCATAAATATTATCTTGGATTTAAACTCATGTGCAGATGAGTATGTCGGGTAACAGATCACTGAATTATCTTCACAGCACCCTTTGCTTTCTTCCCTCACCCGTTGAGCCAGAGAGATGACAGCAATTTTGCGGGGCTGGGTGCATATAATGGATCCATCAGCAATTACTCCAGAATCAGCAAGAAACTGAACCAACTGTGTACTCTTTCCTGAACCAGTCTCTCCAATCAAGACCATCACCTGTACAAACGGAAGTGTAAAAATATGAATTTTGAACAAAATAGCAAAGGTACCAGATCTCTGCCACCGTTACAGAATTCAACCAAATATATGAATACGTTAACCAGAATGATGCTTTCACAAAGGGAGAATCCACATAATGTATCCTTCACATCTAAGAAATCACAATTTATTTTCAATTTCATACTATCACTATTTAAAACAAAAAACCTGGTTTTTAGATCATTGATATATGAACATTTGATCTAAAAAGCATTACTGGAACTCTTAGTTTAACGAATAAAATAAGAAAAAGTCGCAAAATAAAACGAAAAAAACTAGTTTTTAGAGCATCGGTTTTTGAAATTTTGATCTTGATGAAGTATTGAACAAATAGTGGGGGAAGAAGACTGCAACTTTCAACTTGTGCAATAGAAAGAAAGCTAGCAACAATTTAATTCTTATTCTTCAGAACAAAAAAAAATATTTAATTCTTCAAACTCTTTGTAACTTAGAAAATGAATATTTCCTTTCAACTCTTCATCAGAATAATGGATAGAAGGCTCCCCAATCCACTAAACATGCATTTGAAGTTAAAATTTCATATAACAAAAACCACAGCAAATGCCATATCACCACTAATCAGCATCAGCAAGACAAGTCCTACTCCCAATACATTGATTATTCATTTAGGGTAAAAACCTTGTATGACAACAACAGTAGCAAAAGAGCCACAGACAAGCCCCAAAAAGAAAAAAATACAAAAAATACAACAAAAAAAAAAAAGAAACAAGTTAACAACTAGTTGGGATCCACATAAAAACATCGATTTTGAGATCCCAATATGTCAAAAAAACTGTACAGTTTCCTACCCAAAAAAAAATATTATTAATAATAAGAATAAGAACAGGTGATATTTTACCATTCACCTCACTTAGCACAGGCAAAACCTATCACATAAAACAATTTGTCAGAACTACATTTAGGCCAAAAGATTAAGCAACGGGGTTGAACATTTTGAAATCAAAGGAGAAGGGTCCTAAGTTCTTAACTTTGATCTCATCAACTGAAACTACTCGAAAAGGGAATGTTTCAACAAGCAGGAGGAAGATCAGGAAATCATTATAATTGCTGTAATCAGGATCTTAAAACTGAGATTTGACTCAACTCAAAACAATTTTAGAAGACCAATGATGAAACTTTTGTACTACATATACATGCATTGTTAATTGCATCATAAGTTTACATAATATATCCAACCATATTAAAATAATGTAACCAACAAATAAATTCATATGATAGAATAAACCACCATTTAAATTTAAGAATGGCTTTACAATACTATCATATTTTTAACGAAACCTAGATTATTCATAGAAAGTAATTACATTTCATCCAAATCAACCCATATTTTATATAGAAACCACAAGTCCACAAAATTGATAATTCCATGTATCAAATATATCACTGTACCTTACTTTTCATATTTATAATGGCTACTGGATCTAGACCCTCATCAATATTTTAAATGCCATTTTTTGCTGAAACTTCTACCACAAAGCCAGAGAAAATTTTTCGGAAAATTTTCTAGAGAAATTTCGTTTCGGCAAAATATTTAACCAGATAAAGAGAAATGGGAGTATTTAGGAAATTTTAGAATAATTCACGGAACTTCAGAAATCACTGAAACATACATAATACATAATAATAACTCATAGTATAATATTAAACAACTATGTAAAACAATGAAAAAACATAGAGGAATCTAATGTGCATGTTGTCAATGTGAGCCGAGGACAAAATGTGTATATCATTTCCACAAGATCAAATAAATGTCATAAGAACAACATAGAAACAACTGAAAATGCAATATCCTAATACATATCAACAGTTCAACACAACCGATGGCAAAAAAAATCACACCACATATAATATTAGACCCAGCATGAAGGCCCCATACAGCAATCATACTGCATCCACTCTGCATCATAACACCATTGATCCCAAATCATTATGTAATGGTAACAATCCATATATTCATGCACATACTTATAATTATTCATGGCAGTCACACTTTTTCTTAAATAATTTCAATAATTAAAAAGTCATTCTACAAACACCATCGTATCCTTAATAACCTAATATCATGTCCTAAACATCGCTTATGAATTCACTATTATTTTTTATTTTTTGAATCTTATATTTATTTATATTACACTCATGCGCATAACTCTAAGTCTCTAATGCTCATCCTCACCAATGTTTGCTGAAATCCCTGTGATGTGTACTAAAGATAATTTGTGATTGTGCTAATTATAGTCATTTCTGAATTACAAGCACCATGATTACATCATTCATATCTTAATAACACATATAAAACATTAATTATATATTTGCTATAACTTTTATTTTTTTTATTTCATAATTATTCATATTTTAATAACTAAAAAGTGAATATTGACCAAGGTAATTTAGTTACTTTTTCATTCATGGATATGTTGTTCATTGCAGAGTTTATATTTTAATAACTAAAAACAATTACATAATTAACCAATGGTTTACTAACTAGGTGAATGATTGACCAAAACAATTTTTTTTTTTTAATGCATACATAAATTACTCCTTGATTAAGTGTGCAATAATATTTTAATAATAACTATGTATTTCTATTTATTTTATTTATATAAAATTTAAAATTTCCAACCAAAAAATATATATGGGCCCCCATCTAGATCATGCAACTTTATGTCATGTATATATCTGTACATTATTTTATTTTTTTTTAAGGGATGAAAACTGAAAACGCGTATTCCCTAAAACAAATTTTTATATTGTCCCACACAGAGTCCTAAGAAAACTATGTCAAACCAAAATAAATGCATCAAAATTTCCAACCTAAATAAACTAAAATTGTGTAAATAAGGAAATTGGATTAAAAAAATTGTCTAATTCAAAAAAAAAAACATTCTGTGATTGTTATAAGATCCTTCAAAATGGAGTATTTGGATACATAAAAAAGAAAAGGGAAAAGCAATTAAAACAAATTATATTAAAGAATAGAAATTACAAAATAAATCCCATGTTTTGGTGCTTTCATCTTTAAAATGTTGTATGATTCTTGTGATATCCTTGAAATTGATTTTAGATTTGAATTAGAAACTCAAATCTTGCAAAAGATCAAAAAATTTTGAGTTTAGAAGTTGTTCTCTAATATCCATGCAAATGTGAAAGCTTTCAATTGAAATTAGCAAAAATTTTGACAATTTTGCTAATTCAGACAGCAATATTTATTTTTCAAATTTGATAAAATAAAGAAAATTGAATGTATTAGTGATATTTTCACTTGCAGCCAATAATGTGTAAAAAAGGGAATCCATTGGAGATGATACCTAAAAGGGAAAATTTTCGCTGAAATTTAAAATTTTGACCCTTATTTTCAGTATAGAATTATTGATTACAATACTAGGATAACTTGACATAATGCATTTAAACATTGGATCCTTCATAAAATAAAGGTTCAACTGATCTTATCCGAGGTTACCAACTTGTACCAGGACAATCATTAGGACTTATCTTTCCTATTTTCCACACCCTTTTTACACGCCCTTTCGGAATGGAAATTCAATTCCACAGTGCTAGATCACTCTATTGAAGATCACATTAATGATTTGACAACTTGAAAATGTAATGGAAGAGAAGCTTTCTGGAGAATTTTCAAGACCATAGCACGATCACATCAACTGATTGATGCCTCTTAGCACAGAATAGAAAAGGAAGCTGCCCGGAACATTTACAAGATTATAGCATCATTATATTCAAGAGCAATGATAAAAAGGAAAGCAATGGCAGAACCAACGAACCCAAACAGAGAAATCAACAAGAATAAAACACTAACTCAACTTTCTTTCCATTTTTCTCTCCTTCTGTATAACAAGAAAAGCACATATTGATATCAAATTTCAAGCAAATAATAGAATTTCAATTTACTCTATTGTTATTTTGAACTTTGAGAACACAGACAGCCAAAAATACCTGTTGGGAATATATTTCACGAAGGATTTCCTGCCGAAAAGCGTAAATTGGCAATCCATCCTCAAGCCGGCGGCATTCCCGCCTCATCAGGTGATGAATCCTACTCCAATCAAAATCACTAACGAATTTGAACACTTCCATTCCATCATCAGAGCAATCCTGAGACTGCGTCCCTTCGAGATAAGCAAGAATACAGCGCATAGCAGACCTAAATTCCTTAATTCTCTTTGAGATTAATTCCCGCTCTGCAACGAGCCCTTTCTTCTTCTGACGAAGCTCATCCGCCACACGCAATTGGTTACGCTTCCTGAGTGAAGCGAAGACCTTTGCAATCTCATCCGAGGCAAGCTCCAGCTTATTCTGCCACTGCTTTACTACCTCCCCATTCAGAAGCTTCTGGACGTGTATAACAAAGATTTCTTTGAGCCGGTCCCTCATCTCGTCCATATAAGAAGGAACAACGGCCCTCGATATGACCTCGGGGGTTAAAAGGTGAGCGCCGTCGAGACGACGCTCCCAGAAGAAGACGATCGCTTCCAGCGCGTCATTCCATTGCCGGAAGACGAGCCTCCCAGCGATCAAACCCGACTGAAACACGAATAGTTTATCAGGAATCAACTTGCAATTTCCAATCAAATCTTCCACATCCGCCTTGCTAAAACCTGGATGAGAAGATCGAAGTTCAACAACGAAATTTTGCCACGCCTCCGGTGGTTGTCCACTGAAATTCGCAGGACAATAGCCTCCACGTCCCACAAAAGGAGGCCTGACTGACCGGAAGTTCGCCGGAACCATTCCTCGTCGGGAACTAGTAGTCGGAATTTCTCGCCCGAAAGCCGTCGGACGCACGCCTACACTCATCTTCAGCTCTCTACAGGAAGTAGGAAGACTGAGAAAGACCGAGAAAGTGGCAAGATCGCCACCGAGTCTTCGTGGCTGAATTGGAGAAAGAAATTGTAAAATACAAATGGCTGTGTCGCTGGAAGAGGACAAATCCGAGATCAGGGAGACCCCGCAACCACGTTTAGGATTCCGACTCGGGTACGCTATAAGGCAAATTTCTCTGCTAACCCTAAATTATACTTCCATTTATAAATAAACTAGCGGTGACATAAATAAATAAGATTTTAAATTCTAATATGGAAATAACAGTAGGATGATTATATTTTTGGATTATTTTATTTGAAGAAAATAATAGTTAGAAAACAATAAGGAGGCCATAATCTAAGACGAATATTCTTTCCTCTTCTCTTTAATAATAATATAGATATACTTCTAATTATAAATAAATTAGCGGTGATACGTGCATGCTGCACGCCTTTGTCTTTAATTATAACATATAAATAAGGGTTTAAATTTGAATATAGAAAGAGTAGTTGGATCATTATATTTTTGGATTGTTTTATTTGAAGAGGATAATAGTATAGATTCTATAATCTACTTTTACAATTTCCACAAACAAAAGTTTGGTTTATATAAAAAAAAAAAAATCAGTCTTTTTAAAGTGCAAAACTCCACAACAAGTTTTGGGCAGAGATTGAAACTAAACTTTTGGTTTTCTAGGTGGAGCGGAAAGTTATAGAAGTATAGGATAGAATTGATAATAATGGGTATTGTTTAGGATTAAGAGAGAATTTTTTTCTTAAATTAAATACCAAAAACGCCAAAAGCGGTAGACCAATCGACATTTATCAACGACTCCTGGGCCGCAACTCATCGGTTTTCAACGATTCCTAGACCGCGATTCCTGGGTCTGTTGCAACGGATCGTGATGTGCCACCTGACATAAATGATTTATTTAATAATGGATAATCTAACATGAGCATCCATCCGGCGGTTGGGATGGAATTTGGATGTGTGGGCCCCACTTCTGACATAGGCATCCATCCGGGCGTTTCTGGCACCACTGAAGGGCACCAGGTGAAAGCTCTCAAATTACCTACATCAAAAACATCATCCACATAGAACCTGTATTATGGCAACAAAATTTTTTGGTTAGGGATATAATATATAAATTTATTGTTGATTTTATTACACGTGAGAAGAGGTAGAGATAAGCTTCCGTCACGTGTCTACACCCTACTGGGCACAGTGTCTTTATAGTTGCCTTGGGTGTGTGTGTGTTTGTATAGATGAATGTGCATAGTGTGAGGTGCATGAATCAAGTCGCCCTTCTAAGAGATATGCATGTAACTCAAATATATTTTTAAGAGCGGCATCACATGTCTATAAGATTCGATGCAATTTAACATCCTTTTGAATGAGGTTTAAGATGGAATTTGAAATTTGTTGATGGCTATATTTAGACGGATCTCATTACATCCTGATTACTGATTTCTTAATTACCTTATCATATTTCTTGGTATATCTTGAACTAAAAACCAGCTTAGAGAGTCTGAACATATTGAGCTAGGAAAAGATGAAATATAATTTTAGACTTGTGACATTGTAAGGAATTAATTGGGAACTTGCTAGCTTATTCTACTTGATTCTATAATACCTATTATTTTAGCACATAATTCAAGGTAATGTTGAGAGTTTTGCTTTATATACCTTAGAAGAGGAACATAACAAAGAGAGTCGAGCTTGTCATTTCAAGAGTCATTGCTTAGCAAGTATCTAGTCACAAATCATACAAGACAGTAGGGATGCTAATTGGGCCGTGCCGTGCCAACCCCTACTGGGCCCTGGTGTCGGCAAGGCACAACCCACCAAGCACGTTAGCTCAGCAGGGCACGACCCGTGCAGTATGCAAGGGGTACAACACTCTTTAAGCGTGCTAAACCGTGTCGAACCGCGAGCTTGCCCAACGGCAAGCCCATTAGCCCACTTGCAACCCGTGGGCAGCCTGAATTTTTTTATTTATTATGTGGTCCGCAGGAGGCCCGTTAGCCCGTGTGCCATAGCCCACCCTTTACCGTGTTGTGGGCTAGGCCGTCCCAATTGTTTTGGAAAATAAGCACGGCAAGGCCTGCCTACCAAGTGGGCCATGCTGTGCCCGCCCCGCAAGTATCTAGCCAGCAATGCATTCTTATGGTTGAGATTTGAGATTGCTTTTCCTAATTAAAATAGCAACGGTGCACGTGCAATATTGGACATCATGGAGGGTACAGTTGTAATTTACAAAATTGATTGTTAGGTTTTCAAAATCAAATATTTGAGGGAGTTTTGACCATTTTATCCTTTTATTAATGAACCTTGATGTTTTTGTGTAAGAACTCTTATGGAAAACTGCACATTCCCTTTGGCACGCTTCCCAAGGGAGCGCCTGGCTTTATATATAGTATAGATATAAAATTAAAATGGGGAGATGTAATTAAAAAGAGGAAGAAGTGAGAATAATAAGAAGAGTGAACCGAATGAAATTAAGAACCAATCATTCCAACTTGAAAAACAAACCGAACATGTAAGTATAAACAGGTTCCATATTTTTAAGTCCAGTTTGCTTGTCCAGTTCCGTTTAATCGAAGGATTTGAAACCAGAACTAATTCCTTCTACAAATTTTAAAACCAAAACCGAGCCATAGGCTTTAAAACCCAACCCAAACGGATTGCTAGATTCGCGCTTTTAACTAAACCAAGTTGCATCCGTAGGATTTCATTCCAACAATAAGAAGGCTCTTGATGAGTTAGGAGATATTTTTTGGATTGTTGCTCTCTCACAATAAAACCTAGATAAAAGAAATATTAGCAGATTTATCACAAAACACAAGGTTTTAGAATAATTTATTTAATAAATTAATAAAATAGTTTCAGGAATAGAAAAAGAGAGAAAGATAAAAGGATAAAAGGTTATAATGAAAACCATTAAACAAACAAAAGGTGTTAGAAAAATTAAACTTTTTTAATAAATAAAACGGATTCAATCCGTGTGGAAATGGTTCGGTTCAAAAGACAAACCCTCTATTCTGGTGAATGCTTCAAGCCGCATTCACAACCTACTTGCAAAAGAGAGAGGGAGAAATAAAAATTAAATGGAAAAAAATTAGTTTTTAGTGATGCTTTTTAAAAGTAATCTTGATTCAGTCACATAATTTTAAAAATTACTGATATTTTTTGAAAATAATTAAACATGTTTTCCAAAATTGCCCTCAACATACTTGTAAAAAAATTTGTTTCTTGTCATGTTATCATGGTTTAGAAGTGTTTCGACGACAATTTTTTTAAGAAGTCTTATGTGAACATACACTCATTCACAATTCTTTTTAAAAAGTATTGCTAAATCTTAATTATCAAGAATTTGATGACTGAATCAGGGTCAAGATTTACAGTTTCGGCAGTACGCCGCGGCATGCCACCGAAATTTCGTTCTTTTGGCCCCCAACGATGCGTTTCGCTGGGGGAAATCGTCAAGGGTGCATCGCTGGTGATTTGGCAAAATTTCGGTGATTTTTCAGCGAAACGAGGGGAAACGAAAAAAAGTTATTTTTTATTGGCGAAACAGGGCGGCGTGTCGACGAAATTTCCCCAAAATCCGAAAAAACCAAATTTTTGCCTTTTTATTTTTTCTGCCGTGCCGAAATTTCGTTTGTCGCCCACAAACACCGAAACTGTAAACCTTGATCAGGGTTATTTTTAAAAAATAATACTAAAAACCAATATCCCCAAATTAAATAGTGCCTCAGGGGAAGAACTCCTAGAAGTTGCAGGTGTGTGTAAGCAATCACACGGAGCAGTTGAGGCGTTGCTTCAACCCGGCCGTCATTAACAGCGTACAAACCAAAAAACTTCTCGAACAAACCAAAAGCAATATTACCAAAAAAAAAAAACAAACCAAAAGCAACCACCGCAACAAAAAGCAACACGCATCAGGTGCCTGCGGAGCTTTTTCCCCTTCACTTTAAGGGTGTTCCGCGTGCAGTGGGACCCACTCCCAGAACAAGGACGGATGATTATGCAGCTGAGGATCATCGATCGTTTTGACCTCTCTCCACGGATTAGGTAAACGTTGGCTTCCGAATGAGACCTCCTACCCTCCAAAACCCAAAGGAAAGTTCGTGTGATCATGATGGTTTGGTCATTCTTTATTCACCAGATCCACCTGTCTTTAAAATATGATGAGCTTGCCTCACAATATAACGTATTTAGCAAATTTTTATTATTATTTATTGAAATAATAAAACAGTTTAGTGATTTAGAGTACGTTATTGTGTTGTAAAGTTTGTGTATTCAAATCTCATTATAAATATATTTTGAGATACAAAAATTCTCAGTCATGCAATGCCTTATAGCATAGTACACCAAGGAGGCCTTGCTGTGGCGTGCCTGTGTCACTCTCAAACAAACCTAAATCATGTTCTGCGGCGTGGAACGGTCCAGCCCAATTAACAACCCTACTGCTTCTCATTATATACACTAGCAGGGTGCACATGCAGTGTTGCACATCATGAAAGAGAATAGTTGCATAACTGACTATTAAGTTTTTAAAAAATTGAGGCATTTTCTACAATCGTACATTTTCATGAATGCATCTTGATCACGATGGTGTGTATAGGCTACTATGGAAAGTCTGCACTTTGGTTGGTGCAAATCCCAAGGGACGCAACGTTTCGTTATATATATTACAAATATTCTATATTCTATATATATTTACATAGATATAAATAATCTTAGGTATGTATATAGTTATACCATGGGACCTTTCTTAATTCTATTGGAACCTTTCACGCGCTTCTCTTCGGGTCACTAAATGAGATAAAAGAGACGTAAATTGGATCATCGATCATATCCAAAGGCCAAAAGGCATATAATGACTTGTCATAAGAAGAAATGCAAATAATGATTTTCTTGTGGAACCCGGCACTTTATGTGTCTCCGTGGACTGACCCGATAACTTAAATAACACATTACCAACTATGGGACAATATAACTACCATGTTTCAAGATAATAAACTAAATAATAATAAGAGAGAGAAAGTAGTTGGTTTATGAGTCTGATTCAAGTTATCCCCATTTTCTTTGTTTTTATTTTCTTTCTTTTCAATGTTTAATTCATTCCAAAAGTAGACATCCCGTATGAGATTCCTGACAATATGGGATTAAGTAGACCTACTGCGCTTCTTCACTCATCAGTTCAGTCCAGTCACCCTCTTACATTATATAAGGAGGATAAAGAAACCCCCTTCTTGTATTATCACAAATCCCCTCTCTCTCTCTATCACTATCTCTAAATATATCTCTGTTTGAGTAGCAACCTTGTGGGGGTGGAATTAATGGCTACCAAAGCTGGACTTGTGTGTGCCCTTTTGATCTTGTGTTGCGCCGTGCGGAGTCTTGCAAAGGTTTACACCGTGGGCGACGCTACGGGGTGGGTTCTAGGTTCTGATTATACGACATGGACTAGTGGGAAGACCTTTGCGGTCGGTGACACCCTCGGTTAGTTCTCCATTCTCCATTAATTAATCACAGACCAAGCATTTGAATTAATTCTTTTTTGTTCATAACTCAAAAATGTTCCAAACTCATCTGAACTATTAATTGTTTGTTCTTTGACAGTTTTCAACTATGGAGGAGGGCATACAGTGGACGAAGTGAGTTCAGACGACTACAACAGTTGCACGTCGGGTAACTCTATTACGTCGGACAGTGGTGGAAAAACGACGATCACTCTCAAGACCGCCGGGACACACTACTTCATTTGTGGATCGATGGGCCACTGTTCTAGTGGGATGAAGGTAGCAGTCAAGGTCGCCGGAGGAGCAAGTGGGACACCTTCAACAACCCCATCGACCACCAAATCCACTCCCAAAGGACCTTCCAGTGACAATACACCACCTTCCTCCTCCACCACCACCACCTCCACAACCACTCCTTCAGCCTCAGCCACTTTTACCCCTTCCCTAGCTATATTTTTCAGTCTGGTTGCATCAGTCACGTTAGTTCTTTCTCCTGAGGTAGTATAAGAGCAGTCCAGCCAGGGTGGAGGCAGTGCTCTCTCTCTCTCTCTAGATATTTCTCTAGTTATTGTTAGTTCTACTAGTGAGATGCTGGAGGGTCATTTGTACTTCTAATTATTTTATTTTACTTTTGTATGAGGAAGTGGAATAGCCTTGGACTAGTAATAAAGAACAATGGTCATAGCAAGCAGGTGATCTGATTTATTCACTACTATTCCTCTGCCCTGCAAGAGAAATTTGAAGGAGATGCAAGGTGTGATAATGTAATTATATATTATGCCTAGCGATGGAAACGGTTCGATTAAAACCGACAAACCGAACTGAACCGAACCGAACCAAACCTATTTGGGTCGGTTTTGGGTCTTGTTTCAGTTTGGTTTTGATTTTTAATTGAAAAAATGATGCGGTTTGGTTCAGTTACGATTTTAAGGTGAAACCAAACTGATTACATATAATATACATGAGCTTTGAGTTAGCAAAATTGCACAATCCCTTAGCCAGTTAGCCCATTAGAGATTTATTAAAGATTTTAGAGTTGGAATAGAATGAGGTATTGGAGAAAAGGAGGCTGACAAGCTTTGATACAATTTTTCATTAATTAGCACATCCTTGTGTAGACACGATAAAATAATTGAAAAAATGATGCGGTTTGGTTCAGTTACGATTTTAAGGTGAAACCAAACTGATTACATATAATATACATGAGCTTTGAGTTAGCAAAATTGCACAATCCCTTAGCCAGTTAGCCCATTAGAGATTTTTTAAAGATTTTAGAGTTGGAATAGAATGAGGTATTGGAGAAAAGGAGGCTGACAAGCTTTGATACAATTTTTCATTAATTAGCACATCCTTGTGTAGACACGATAAAATAATTAAGTTTAGTCTATCTGAACTTCCAAAAAAGGTGAAACGGTTTGGTTCAGTTCGGTTGCGGTTTTAAGAATATGAAAGTTAAACAGTTTTGGTTTTAAAATTAATAAACCGTAACGAATAATAAACCTGTTGTGGTTTAGTTTTGGTTATTTGCAAAATCGAATCGTTGTCATTTTCGCTACTTCAAATATGGATTTTGTGGAGGAAGAGGAAGAGAGTGATGGAGTTGGTGAGAAGTAATGAGGGGTTGTTAGGCTGTTAGCCATCCCCTTTGTCAAACTCGAAATTAAACATGAAAATGTGAGCCACCGGCTTTCCATTTTCAGAGTAACTTTGTTATGAAGAAAAGCAGACCAGTCAAGAGTCGTTGGAGTGGCTACTAATGGAATCCTTCCTACCCGATATCATTGCGTATGTGTCGAATAAGTTCAAGGCCCTCGTAACAGGTATTTGTAAACTAAAGGAAGTCTGCGTCAGCGCGCATCACATATCTTTGAGAGAAAGCAAGCAGGAAACGAGGCACTTATGGTAGGAAGGAGATCACTGTGTGCGTTGAGAAAAGAGAGGAGGCCACAGCAGTAGATCTATCTTTATGAGCGATCCTCAATAAGGATTATGCAATAAATAATACTACCCTTCTCTCGTACTAGAAGAAAAATAAAAAATAAAAAGAAGAAAACCACAAAATAAAGCAAATAAACAAACATCCTTAAACAACCTCGTCTTTATGTGCCTCCCAAGTTGACGGTGACTGTATTTTTTTTTTTTTTTGGTAATAGTTGATGGTGACTGTATATAATAAATTCATAACAAAGAGTATATTGAATTCTAGGTGAAAGTTCCCCTCTGCTTTTTTTTTTTTTTTTTTTCTGAAATAGTTGGGGTCCAAAAAAGATTCTGCATTTTACGAATCCACATGATCTTAAGCTACGCTTGCTAATCTTGTCAACCCGATGTGGCACGCCGCACGGGCACGATTAGCCTGTTACGGGGGCCGCAGGTCCCATGTACTAATATCCTAGGCAAGGAACGGCTCATGGCACGGCCAGTGTACCGGGTCGTGGCACGTAGGCCAGCGGGTCGCGTAATTTATTAATTAAAAATAGACAAAAAGGAAAAAAATAAATAAATAACACAAAAAATTCTAAAATAATATATCTATTCAATGCAGTTTCACAAGTAGTACTATTGGAATTAGAGTGGAATCCATCTTGGACAAAGCAAGCTGTTGCACAAACATTCTGCCTTGGACAGGAAAGGATTGTTTATGTGTATAAGCTATTGAGCCACATGTCAATAGCTGATATACCTAAACAAGCCTCTCCTATCCGAGAAAGTCTACAAAACCTTACAGTGTTATACAATAGAACCTGATTACTAGGATAAAAGAAAATAAAGAAAGAAAATAATTATAACTTTGTAAGAATCTTGTTCAGAGATTTGACAATGGGAAAAATCTTATTTTGTACATAAATAGTTTTATCCCTTAGCAAAATCTCTTAACAAGACTCTAAGAGTTAGAAGGGATGAGAAGGTTGGTATGGTTTGGAGTGGAAAGGGTTAGGCCTATCTATAAAAAATTAAAAGTGGTTTTTTACTACCTCTATTGTCAAATATAACTCTTATTTGTCTGTTGAAAAGGTAAAAATGGTCATTTACAATCAATTACAAGTATACCCCCTGATATGACTATTATATAGCTGTTGGAGGTAAACAGGTAAAAAAAACCCCCAAAAAGCAAATGTTTTAATGCCAAATGGCTAGCCATTTTCGTGCCCACGCATGCCAGCACGACGAGCCGTTGGGCAAGCCCACGGACCGACACATGTTAGTGTGGCCCATCGGGCAATGCCTTGTTGGGCCTGGTATGGCTGGCACTGCAGAGATCATGCTGGCCTGGTCCAATTACCAACCCTATCTTATGCCGTCTACTCTTAATCCAACCCGGGTCCAGCATGGTCTAATCGGGTACAGATCAATACTATCCTTGTGTCTTTTATCTTATGCCGTCTACTCTTAATCCAACCTGGGTCCAACATGGTCTAATCGGGTACAGATTAATACTATCCCTGTGTCTTTTATCTTATGCCGTCTACTCTTAATCCAACCCGGGTCCAGCATGGTCTAATCGGGTACAGATTAATACTATCCCTGTAGAGGTGGCAATGGGTCGGGTTTGGGTCGGGTTGATGTATGGGGTTAACAAGCCAAGGCTCAACCCGAACCCGGCCCGTTTAATAAACGGGTTGGAATATCCCAACTCGCTCTAATCTGCTTTAACCGACCAACCCGTTTAAATAATTTAAATTATTACTAAAAATTAAAAATTTTAATTCATTCTAATATCAAAGTCTATACAAATTCTATTTTTTAATTCATTTTAATATCAAAGGACACCTAATAAGCATAATAATACAACAATCATTAAGATAGAACTAAAATAACATGAAAAAAAGAACTAAAACATAATAATAAAGTTTTAAAAGACTTTACTTGTCATCAATGCGTCAATTTATATTAATAGAGGCTAAGAAATTTGAAATATTTATACGTAAAAAGTCTTTCTTCACTTTATTCTTTGTCATTATTTATATTAAAAGAAGAAAGATTGAATAGCCACAAGAATTGTTATTATAATTTTCCAAACTTTTATTACACAAAAAAATAAACGAGTTGTAATCATGTCATTTCGGGTTGAGGGGTCAAACCCTAACCCAACCCGTTTATAATCGGGTTGAGAATTCATGACCTTAACCCAACCTGTTTATTGAAACAGTCAACCCTAACCCGCCTAAGACCGGGCGGGTTGGCGGGTCACGGGTCACAATTGCCACCTCTATATCCCTATGTCTTTTATCTTATGCCGTCTACTCTTAATCCAACCCGGGTCCGGCATGGTCTAATCGGGTACGGATTATCCCTATGTCTTTGATATCTTGCGCTTATTGCTGGATTATGACTTGAGATCCAATCCTATTGCTTATCATCAATCCTCTTTTTATATCATCTCCCAAGGTTCATTAAAAATATGACCCCTTTGACATCGGAAGAGCTTCCGTTAACTTTCCTTTGAAATGTCAGTTTAGGTGCAAGGTTATGGAAGAATGTAAAATTTTTTGTGGAATCGAGCCTTCGGATGAACATAAGAAATGGCATATGGGGCCAACTTAAAACGCATACTCTGGCAAATTCTCACATCTCCAGAGAAGGGCAGCCCACCAGATTATTGAAAAGCATGGGGAAAATGTAACAACTCAAATTTTCCCCAAGACCCATCCCAACGAAGCCTCTTGATTCGAGAATTACACGACAAAACCAACATTTCCCTGTGCGACTATAAAAGAAAAGGTGAATTCTTGGAAGGCCCTTTCCTCTCGTACGTACCAATTCATAGTACCGTGAAATGGACGTATGCCTGCGTTTATGGTACTAACACAGAAGCAAACTGTTAAAATTAACTTTATTTAATTCCTTCACACTATATACGAACTAAAATTACCCTTTCGTCCCTCTTTTTGAATCCTAGGAGGCCATTAGAGGTGCACTGCTCTTTATTCTACCCTCTCTTCAGTCTCTTGATCTACCTTATTAGACATAGGCACTCCATGAGGCAAGTTTCGTTTTGAACTTGATTTCGTTCCAAATAGGGACCCAATATTGAGCATAGCTATAACAATCCAAAATTCAAATGCGTTTATGCCTTTAAATTTAAATTCTAAACCAGCCAAAACAACCTTATCATCAATCTAGATAGATAAACTGACTCCTCATTTCTATTTCTCTCTATACAAACCCCAAAAATCTCCTCTATGAGATATACTTCCAACTACCGATTTAAATTGGGAGACTTGCAACTCATAGGATTCTTATTTACGATGAGTTCTGTCAGCCTGTCATTGGCTCTCATAATTAAATTAAAAACCCTACTGACTAAACATGCCTTTTAATAAAAGGCCAAAACCCTAATCTCTCCGCCTCTCTCTCTCTCTCTCTCTCTCTCTCTCTCTCTCTCCCCGCACATGGGCAGCTGGTATTAAAGAATCCTGAACAGCTGTGAATCACGTGACACCTGTAAAGCCATCTCTCCTTTCTCTTCAGACTAACAACTGGTTGAGACACCTGCAGGTCCTGCACGACGACTAAAACCTAGTTCTCCAGATGTTGAAAACCTCGCTCACTGTTCACTCTCTCTCTCATGGGGGATCTTCATAGTAATGTTAAATCAAAACATGGACGAAGTAAGCATTCAAGAGGGAACAGAAACAGAGAACAGAAATACAGAAACAAAAGAATCACTAAAATGATAATAGTAAAACTAACAATAGAAACATATCAAACCACGAGAGTCATCGACAAACAGACTATCGTCACTCGTCCATAATCATACTCACATAAAAAATTATTAAACGAAAAGTAAAAATAAAAAATAAAAAAACTAAAGAGCCACTAAATGGAATCTACGAAGAGAGAACTCCGATCAGATCTAAACTCTAAATTAGTATAACAGAGGCGAATAGGCCAACGGCTGCAGATCCTGCGATGGTGACTCTGCTCACAAAAGCAGCGCCTTTGTCAGATGGAGAGCCTGAGGGACCTTCTGTTGGAGGAGTGCTGATTCCCGCGGGAGATGCAGCTCCTGGAGCCGTCGCACCAGGAGCACCCGCAGGAGGAGCCGGAGGAGAAACAGCAGAGTTCGGTGAAGGAGACGACGCCGGTGGAGTCACAGTCGGAGCAGGAGCCGCGACCGGTGGCTTCGTGACAGGAGAAGGTGCCGAAGCCGGCCGAGGAGAGGCCTTCGGCGGCGATGCCGTAGGAGGCTGAGTCGGTGCAGCTCGTGGTGCGGCTCCCGGTGCCTGTGCCAGAGCCGATCCGATCACCAAAGCGAAGATCATCAGAACAACAGCGTTTGAAAGAGCCATCTTCTATCTCTCTCTCTCTCTCTCTTTCTTCCAGAAATCAACAGAGAAAGAGACGGTATTCGCAGATATCGATTTAAGGAACAAAACGAGTAAGAGACTATATAAGAAGGAAAGAGAGCGACGAGTAAGTAAGTCGGTTCAAAAGCCTTCGAAAGTAATCTAAATTCTGAAAACGCGGTCTCCTAATAATAGGCAAATTGGACGCCGCTTTGGGTTTTGCGTATCCCATCGTTGCTTCAAATCGGAGCGTACACGTATCCACTCCAGGAAGTTATGCTGATGGACGATTCTAGTCATTCTTCTCCACCGTCCAAAGAAAAAAAAAAGAGTAAGGCATGTTGATCCAACGGTCACGAGATTACTAAAGGCTGAGTCCGGCCCATCCGAAGAACCGAGTGATTTGTGAACCAATTAGTGACTGCCACGTTTGGGTCGGTTATTCGCGGAACTCCAATGTCTATCGCTTAAAAGCCTGTAGAATATCACGGAGACACCGATCTCGGTCCGATAACGGATGACACTAGATCGGCCCGTACCGATCCGGTCCAGAACTGTACCGGCCAGTTCGGTCCAAAGCCGTCCCAGTAAACAAGGTTAGAAAAATCTTAAAATTGATATTATATGTTATGAAAAAGGCATTTACAATTGTTAAAATTTATAAATGATTGATATAAATATAATAAAATTGATATTATATGTTATAATGTCAAATTATATCTTTATATGCTAATATTATAACATATCATTATTTGTTAAATTATATTATCACAAAAAGTAACATGTAACATATAATTTTATATTATATTTTTTATTTATCATAACATATAATTTGATATATGTCAAATTATATTAAAAACAACTTATAATTTTAAATTATATATCAAATTATATTATATGTTACAACGTATAATATGACATGCTATAATGTCAAATTATAAAAAATAACATATCGAATTATATATTATAATTTTACATTTTAACATAGATTTCCAACTTTATTATATCTTATATCAATCATCTATAATTTGCAACAATTATAAATGAATGTTCCTTAATTTTTTGATTTTTTCTTGTTTTTAAAATTTTTCTGAATTTTAAAACCAGACTAGACTGGCTATGGACCGACCAATCCAAAGCAAAATCAGTGTTTTTCTCTTTCTGTTTTTTTTTTGTTGGATCGCCTTGAACCGGCTAGCTAGATACAGTTTGTACCAGGATCAGGCTGGACCGGTCCAATCCTCGGTACCGGTCTATAAAACCTTTCATTGAAGGGAAGGTTTTGAAAATTGAAAATCGGAGTAGAGCCAATTTTGGGCTTGTGAAAACCTGGCTGAATAATTTGTATTAGCCCTCATTATACATTGGTGGCATATACAACATTGCACGTGGACAATTAAAAAGTAGTAATAGTTAAGTTGTAAAAAAATTTGAAACATATTTGATGTTGGTTGGTGCATGTGGGCGAGTTGCCATGTGAGGATCTTAGGTTAGTGGGTTGGCAAGCTATTTCACAGGGACATATAGAGGAGGGGGGAGATTGTGACAACTTGTTCCCACATTAGAAACAGATGAAAGCCTGATAAAGTATAAGAGTCAAAAAGAACACTTAACTTAGCCAAGTGCCTTTTTAGGACAAAACCGTGCTGCCTTAAGCCCAAAGTAACAATAACTCACTAGGTTGGGATGTTACAAATGGTATGAGAGCCAGATTAGTGGACTAGTAGGCTACCGTGCAAACCTTGAGGGGTTTAGATTGTGACTACGTAGAATATTTATTGGCCTAAGTACACTTCGAGAAAATACAACTACTTTAATAAGATTTCACAAGCTAATTGCCTTGATTATAAATGAAGCATTGATTCGGCACCTATTGTATAAATGATTTTTGTTAAAAAGGTTTACAAGTACTTATCATGACTCGCCAGCTGATGAATTCGATTGAAGAGACAAAGCGCATTAAGAATTTGATGAAATAATTTTGTTCCATTTAATTCATCTGTACCTTTGGCTAAGAGAGAGTTATGGACGAATTTTGTGAAAGTACCAAGATTTTCAAATGCTTACATATATATAATTAGACTAATTTTTAGCAACCAAATTATATAATTCTACCCTACATGGGTTATTGGGGATGGAACCAATGTGGATTTTAAGAAACACTCCCCCATCCTTCGAAACTTCTATCCTACCATACTAACTAACCCCATTCTCAACTGTCACACCAAAAAACAAAAAAAAAAAAAAAACCCCATTCTCAACTGGCTGGGCTGTGCAAATTAAATTATGAATTTATTAAAACATGACTTTTAGCAGGGGCCAAACCTGCCTCGGTAGTGTCATACACTAGTCCTTTAATATCTCAATGGGCTGTCATTTTGGTCTCCCCAATAATTAATTTTCAAAAAATAGTTTTGTGGGCTTTGTCAACAAAACTCAGAAAAAACCAAAAAAAAGGGAAGACGAAAACAAGGCTATGTTGTAGCCGTTGGACACGTAATGGAGATGCCTAGAAATACTTATGTGTTGGGGGCAGAACGATGAGAATGTGCCAGTTGTTTTGATTGATTTGATTTGAACCTTCCACGAACGAGGACTTGGGTTCGCTTATTCCTGAAATTATTCGGGGCTTTCATTCTCAGAATAATAAACGCTGGCAAAAAGAACCAGAACGTGGGCGTAGCTCTTCTTGCCTTCTTGGTTGATCGGTTCTAACGGAATCGTTGCCATCCCAATGTCCAATGTGATGTGGCCAAACAAATTTAAGGAAAACTTTACTTGTTCTTATTAAGAAAGAGTTACGAAAGATACGAGGAGAAAACAACACCCTATTTTATCTCTTACTAGAGAATTACAAGAATGCGTTCGAAAGGCATTAGTAGGAGGAGGAGGAGGAGGAGGAGGAGGGTACCTCCTGCAGTGCAGGTTGTAAGGTCTCGTGTTAACCTTAGCCAAAGACCAGGGTTACATTCTTTTTAGGTTCAAAGTAATTTTCCTTCCTCTTCCGAAACAAGGTTCTTTCCCCTTATCGTCAAAAGGAAGCCTTGATGTTTCCTCCTCTTTAGCGTGTACCGGCGGGAATCACATTGCTCCTGATATGGGGTCGGGCTGATCCTCTGACATCGCAACAGAAAGTGACAGATAGGACTTGGGATGAAATCGTTTATCCGCCATTGTTTGCAGCTAACCCAGCTGCTTCATTAATGCGATCTCTTGTCTTTCTTTTATCTTCTGGCATTAATGTATCAGATCAGAGTCAGATCTCAGAAGGCGGAGGCGAGTCTCCGTCACCGCCAACTTCAGATTCACATGTCGTGACGTCCGCTAAAGGGTACGTCGTGTGGTCCCGGGAGGTCGAGAGAGAGGAACTTCAACCCTCTTTGGGTTTTTTTTTTTCTTCTTAAGAAAAAAATTGAAGATGATTGTAGGTGGACCCACATCTACAGAATCAACGTGTTCTGTTGCAGTATTGTACGTGTACCTATCTATTTCGTACAAATTGAGCAGGCCCATTATAAAACGTGATCAGAAAAATATTTTTATACCCAAACATGACTTTATATTTTAGAAATAATCTTGTCAGTTTTAATTTCATTTTTTAAAGCATGAGTAGAAATAAAAAATAAAAAAAAAAGAGAAAAATTTTAATGTTCACACAATTGTTGTAGCAAGCTAATATACATATGCAACAATATTTAATTACATTAAAAGAGTAATACTTAATAGTAGGAAGGTACCACTAATTACGTTACAACAAGGTTAAGCTATTTCTTAAAACAAATTCATTATCTTTCAAAATGTTTAGTTATTTTTATTTAAGAACTTTTAAATAATACAACAATATTCTTTTACCGCCTGCATTCTATCCTTTACCCTGCCACGCTTAACTTCTGCAGTTTGATTCAGAACTTTTGCTTTTGAAAATGTTAAAAAAAAAAAAGCCAAACCAAGTTATGCTCCACATGATAGCATCTCACAGTCACATAGGGGTGGATGGCTGCAGTAAATGATGACTGTCCTCCCCTGGTTAGTCACATGAACTTTATATTCTAAACATTGGATCCAGCTCTTCTTCCAATGGAACAAGATGCTGGCTTCTTCTGCACAAAAGAGTCAAAAAAACCATCTTTCAAGTGAGCTTCACGCAAGTATTGAATCCAATATCAAACCGATCATCAATCTATTACTTCACTGCTTATCTTGAATTTGGTTCCAAGGACTAGATAATGGCCACTCAGTACAAAAACCGATCCATACCTGCAGAAATCATTATTACTGATCTGAATCAACCGAATCGCTGCTCTTTTATCATAATATGTTCGTTAAGATTGTACTCGTTCTCAACCTCAACCGATAATGCCCGTTTTGGCGGCTATAACTAATCTATGTTCTTCCCTGAATTGTTAAATACAGTCATACATATACAGCTCTCTTTCAGATTATTAATAGCGTTACAAGTTATTACTGAAGCTTAAGTTTCCATCTTGACTAAGTAGATTTAAGATGGAGAATTAAATATCTCATACGAAAAAGTTGAGATACTAAGATTTTGGTGCCACTGTACAATCTTCTCTTTAGAATGTGAAATTCTGAGATGAGGTTGATGTCTGAATAACATCAAGACCACCATTGCTCTACGTTTTGTACGATGCTTTCATAGAGAACTACCACTAACTGCCTGGTACCCCAAGAACGAGACATATTCATTGTAGGAAGTGATAATAAGGACGTTGATCCGCTTCAATGATCATTTCAGGGTTTTGCTTCTAGAAGAATTGAAGAGTAGGGAGCAATTTTGTATGTGCTTCCGATGCCTGGAAGTCCTTCTGGAATAAAATCATTAGGTGACTCGAGATTAGTGTCAACCTACAATTCAGAAAAAAAAAATGGTTAGCAGAAAATTTATGTGAAATCACAAGATGGTGCTTCTTGTATTGAAATTAATAAATGATATACATCTACCAAAGTTGAATGCAGAATTTGGACAAAATAGCTTCAGGAACACATAATATGATTCTTCAACCACAAATCAAACCATGTCTGGTTCTGTTCAGTCTAATTGGTCATGTTTTTTAATAATCCAAGAGGTGTTCTTATTCATCAGTTTCAAACAGTCAGCTGCTGGGGCCTATAATGGAATGTACTGAGCATCATAAAAGTTTCTCAAAGAAAATCCTTGGTTAGAACTGATTTTGAGGACAGCAAAAATGTCGAATGCTTCGAAGAAGAGCATGATGATACCTATATATAGGAATAAAAGACATCCAGAATTGTACCAATGATTGTGAAATTAACCATAAAAGCAATACCGCAAAATTATGGGAAAGAGTGATCAAACAAAAAACAAAGAAAAATAATCAAGTATTAGAAGTATTAGAAAATCAATTTCATGTTATGCTAGGGAGATCTATCATTGAGGTAATTAGACAATTTGTGGAGAAGTTTAAGATAATAAGAGAACCTCCATGTGATTTCTATTAACCTCAGAAAATCATTTCATGGAGTCACTAAGCATTTACTTGGAAAGTTTTGGAACAATAATTGAGTACCAATGAAGTATATCAAAGTTTTCGCAGACATGCCTGAAGGAGCACTACTCAGAGCAAGAGCAGTAGAAAATAAGATGAATAGAGTTTCCATTAATGATAGGTTTACATAGTTGTGAGCCCTTATCTTTTTGCTTTAAACATGGATAAATAACTAGCCAAATCCAAGAAGAGGTGCCTTGGCATATGTCATATTTGATTAGACCAAACTAGGGAGTGAGTAAATGCAAAACCGGAGTTTAGGAAGGATACTATGGAATTAGAAGTTTTAAAATATATCTAACTAAGACTGAGTATATGGAGTGCAACTTTAATATAAATAGCAGTAGAGGTGAAAAAACAGAAATAATTGAGAATCAAGAGATTTCTAGAAGTAATCAATTTCATTATTTTGGATCAATTATTCACAAGAAGGAAGATATTGATAAGAATGTTGCACATAGAATAGGAGCCAAATGGCTTAGGTGGAGAGGTGTTTTCTGAGCCTTAAATGATTAACATGTTCCACTTAAACTAAAAATAAAATTTTATAAGACAATCATTAGGCTTGTTTTGATGGATGGATTAGACTGTTTAAATAGCTAAAAAAATAACATATGCATCATATGACCATTGCTAAGATGTAGAAATAGGAAGGATGTGTGGAAACACTAATAAAGATAAGGAGTAAACATATGTGAGAGTAGTTAGATGTTGCCCAAATAAGTGATAAGATAAATGAGAGTAGGTTAAGATAGTTTGGGCACATAATGAGAGACTTAGGAGGTAGCTATAAAAAGATGTCATGGTATTCATAGAAAGATCCATTAGAGCGAGGGAAAGAACAAAAATAACATGGATGGGGTCGGTTAGAAATTATATAAATACCTTTAGGGTGACTGAAGAAATGATCATCAATAGACTGGGACGGAGGAAAAAAATTCATGTTTTTGAACCAAACTAGTTGGGATAAGACATTTGGCTTTGATTAATTGGCCATTCATGAGACACCACGCTTTTTCTTCGACCAATGATATGAGATTAAATATTTTACACAGTGTCCTCACAACTTTAACTAGTCCAAATAATGATTGATTGAGGTTTTTAAACTTTCAAGTAGTAAAAATTGTAGAAGTTTCCAACATTTCTTTGCTTTTTGTACATTTAGTATTTTACTTTTCTGGATTTCTATTCACTTTGTGGAACTCAAGATTTTCTCATTTCCAATGAATAACAGATCACTAATAATGATATATAAGAAACCTACTTCAATGCAGGTGGCATTTTGTTGATAAGTATGTCATAATTGTCAAATAAAAGGCACCAAAAATATGGGACTTGGAAAATAGTTGTGACTAGTGAATCAATGGCAGCAAATACAAGGGCATATAACATAATGGCAGAAGTTGAAAGGTAATGTTTCATGTCATCCACATACTATAACATAAGATGCACATGCAAGATTACTATGATATCAATTTATTTAGTAGATATTTGCCAATCTCACCTATTATATTAGGCCTTGGGAAATTTTAAATCTGGAATTACTCGATTTTTTTATAATTCAGCAAATATATTACCAGCCTATTATAGAAACTTTGGCTATACTACAAGGATTGAATGAATTTGAAAGACATGAAGAACTAAATGCAATAAGGAAAATACATTATACAGAAATGGAGGATAAATATTTATCTCAAGGACTGATATGATGATTGTTCAATTATTCTGTTATGGATGTTGAACTGAAGTAAAAACCTTAGTACGTAGACATAAAGATCAAGGAAGATATACCACACGGAACCAGTGCTTTTTCTGTGGTGGAGGGGGTATTACAACTTTAACAAAATACTCATGGGCATTGAATGCCAGGTAGATGTCTGCTCCGAGACTATGATCATGAAGCCTGCAAGATAATTTGATGTCAATGGCAATTCTTTTGCAAAAAACGACACAACTTTCAAGCAGTTGCTATTTTGTAGCCAAATTCTAATCTGGTCAAGCCATTTAAATTTCATTTAACCTTCTTCCTCATATACCAATGGTCTCAACGTTTTGCAGAAACTGATGTCTCAGTTTTGGCCGAGACAGAGACAAATACATAAATAGTGGTATCAGAAGATCATTCATAATAATTCACTCCGATTATTCTCAATTTCCGCTAATACATGAATCAGATGAAATATATTGGTATATAAGGGTTTTTGGAGGTCCAAAAACAATCCAAAACTAGTACTTATAACCAAACATCTGCCATATAGGTTCTTTTACAACCACCTAGCTATTGACGAACATTATGCAAAAACCTATCATCTTCAATAATGCATTTGATTTTGATGCAGGATGACGGATCCAATTAAACTGAATGGAAGAAACCATTTAAGAGCATGGCTATAAAGTAAAATAAGAGGTTAACATCAGAATAAACTGTACAAAAATTCAAAGAAATAAAAAGAAAGGAAGGAACCATGAGCATGCATGTACCCAAGAATGGAAAATCTACTTGAGGTAAAAACTATGTAAGGCTTCAAAAAAAGTTAAAGTTCCCAAATATTAAGAGAACAAGCACCCTTTTATACATTGAAAGGACCTCTGTATTTACTATAAGAGGCTATCATAGATAGGTTTTTTATTTAATAATCCTTCTAAAGCAACCTGACAGTAAGTAAAAACCTAATTGAAGAAGATAAAAGATGACTACAGCATGAAATGGGACGATATATTTTGTCATATCTGAATTCATATACCATGTACCAGTCAAAACAGAAATCTATATCATACATTCATACCCAATAAAAAAATGTTCCTGCTTCTTAATTAAATGCAAGGAACTTGCTCACATGTCCATGAAACATGACACTAAATCAGTTTGCCACACCGGAATTATTGTAACAGGTACCAGCCAAAACAGAAATCATATGTCATACTAAGTAAGAAGTTACTCTCTCTTACGTAAATGCAAGGAACTTGCTCTCATAATTTTCCCAGTTGTCCTCATGCCATGTTATGTCACTCTGCGGAAAATGTCACTTGTTATTTCATGAACAATGTAAAAAGTAGATAATAAGTTGAACTATAATACTCGCAAATCATAAGCACAGTTGCTAGAATACTCGCAAATCATAAGCTTCAATATGGTGATAATGTTGATCATACCATAAAGGGACATCTTCCTAAATTTCAGACAATATCCATTGATTTTGCAGCCTGTGAATCCAAAAACCATGCAAAAATATATATTTGTGCCTATAAGGAATTAATTCAAAATAATATAATTTATTGTATGCTATATTGCTATTGTGCTTCTGCTTAGGCTAAAGGATGCAGCACAAATCCAGTGTGAGACTGGAAGATTCTTCAATGTTAGTATGTTTTTGGGCGTACACATATTGATCATTATTGCTTGAAACATTATAGAATAAGAACAGTAAATCAAATAAGGATCTCATCTCTTTAACTCCAAAAAGTGTCTGAAAGTCATGATTTTCGTGTCATTTGGTAATCGACTATAAATCTGATGATGATCAAGGTTTTGAGTTTCAGTGCCAATGGGCGTACCGATCCCTGAAAAAATCAGCACGCCGCCGGCATGTTGACGAAACGTTGGAAAAATCAAGAAGGCAAAAAACTGGGAAAAAAATTGATTTTTTTGATTCTGTTGAAATTTCACCGGCACGCCGCAAAAAGCGCTAATGAAAATAAATTAAAAAAAAGCAATTTTTCTCTCTTTGTCGCCTGTTTCGCTCGTTTTGGTCCGTTTCGTCGGCACGCCGCAAAAATTGATCGATTTGCAAATAAGCGATTTTCCTGCACTAAAACGCATCGATACCTCTCAAAAAACGAAATTTCGATGGCACGCCGTACCACAGCGTGCCGTCGAAACTGTAAGCCTTCATGATGATTTGGAAGTGATTTCAGAGATTTATGACCAAAATTTTTGTGAGATATCAATTTTACGATGCAATTCCTAATTAATGGTTTAAGCTTCTAATTAAGCATATTTCAATTTTTTTTTCCAGGAAATTTACTAGGAATTCCAGTTTGTCTAAAAATCCATACTTCAGCTATTCGGACGGGCATTTTCTTTTAGTGAATTACACACCATATTCAGTTGATTTGGTTTGGTTTTCTAGTCAAACCAGGACCAACTGAGTTACAATAAAACCAATCCCAAAATCAAAATAGAAATCAAATTATTAAGCCAAAAATAATCAAGTTAACCATAAAACCAAACCAAAAACTGATTTTATAACTTTGATTTGGTTTATTTTCAATTCATACTATGATACAGCATAAGACACACACACATATGCAGACACATATATAAATTTGAACTGAATGGTCCAATAATGGACCACCAGGTCAAGCAATGGAAGCTTCTTTCTTTAAGTAGAGCATTGGTTGGGAGAGAAAGCCTCTTCCAATGGGTCTAATTAATATAAGCACACAAAGTATAATGCTTGTATTTATTTCGGTTTGGTTTTCGGCTTATGAGGTTCAACCCTCCCCCCTCACAGGGGATTTAATGCCAAGAATTCATACAAGTTCTTGGCTATTCATGCAAAGATCACTGTATATCAAAAAGAACTGGATGCAAAACAATAGTACCAGGAATGAGAATCTAGCCAATTTGGACCTTGAAACTATGTTCTCTTGACTCTCTTCCACAGCATCTCAATTTCCTTCATCACAAATTTAAAATGTCAATACGCCACTTGGTGGCTTGTCACTTGTGTGCTTGCTATCCTACAACATAGTGTGTTTCCTGATGTAATGCTTAAGTTTCTGAAGATATTCTCAAGTTGCCTTTACAATGTAATACTTTTAGGTGCTACTTATTGCAATGTTTCTGGTGTTATTCTCATTCACCTTTACATTGGAATCCTTTGACGTACAAGCAAGAGCACAATTAAGGATGGCAAAGAAGTTCTATATATATGTAAATTGAGTTCTAAAAACAGGTACTCCATTTTCCAAATGGAGAGATAACCAATTTTGAAGGATAACAAAGAAAAACAAGTCCTTTTCACTGAAAGCTAAGTTAATACTGTCACAAAATCCCTGGGTTATGTTATAATTAACCTTTAATAAAAATAGAATTTCTTCTTGCTTCATTGAAAGGTAAACTCAAATCTTAATTATTACTGTAAATAAGTTCTGAATTTATAGCAAAGTTAGTACCAACAATTGAGGTCAAATCTGCTATTTCTTGTAAGATAACTTCCAATGAAACCAAATAGTCAATAGAAATGCTTTTCAAAGTAATTGCAATCAGCAGCACAATTCCTTTTTCCAACCTTCTAATATATGCAAAGTGCTAGATTTGGAATGATGAAGTTTACTACTCTTTTGTCACCAGCTCAATTTATGTCAATATCTCACTTCCTCTTACCCTTCTTAAGCCAGTTTGAACCAACTTGCATCTTCCTCCTGGTGCTGCCATACTTTTTCCTTTAACGTGCTCAAGCAATCCCAATTAAATCTCCTTTATTCCACACCCTCATATTTCCTTTTATCCATTTGATCTTCCTAATATTTTTCTTTTGTACCTTTCATCTTTTATTTAGTACATGTTTTCATCATTCATATATATATATATAGTTTATACACATCTAGTACATGTAGTGCTTCTTGATTTTTTTTTTTGGTCATGGTATTGCTTCTTGATTGCCCAACAAAAGGTTCAAGTATCATCATAATTGGCATAATTCAGCCTTAAACATAGAATTTTCAAGGTGAAAATGAAACGTAAGAAGTTATTGTAGTTCTATAGGCAAAAAAGAGAAATATAGAAATCCTCAAGGAAATTTTTCAATCCCCTCCTTTTCCAACTGAAACTACTCTGAAACATTTTCTTCAAAATCTTTTCACATTGCTAGCTTGTAGAAACAAAGTTAAAATGTTACTTATCCAAACTCATGGTATTCATCATAAGACCTTATTTTGGATTTGGAAGATGCAAAGAGAAATAGACTTCATATGCACATTTGATTTCCTTATTAATTTTACTTTTACATATCAGAACTTTAAAATGTTTACACCTTTGAGATAGATCATTCTCTATTATCATAAAAAGATCAATATTGATAATTATTTTCTTATAGGTGGTGAATTCTAAGCATTTAGAGCTCCAAGGCTAGTTTTCTAGCTAATACTAAGTTTCTTAGTGATTAACTATATATCTAAATATACACATTTTTTTCTTCTTCTTTTTTTCTAGAACTTTTCTAGACTTCATTTTTTTTATTAAGGGTAGCACAAATTATTTTTTCTTGCTCAGTTCTTTTTATGTATGGCATTCTACTAATAATCGGTATGATTAGGCTTTATGTTCTTACATTCACGTTCATGACCTGTCTTCAAATATAGTACAAGCCAGTACAAACCATTAGTTTTACAAATGCCATAAGATGAAAATTATGAATATCTAACCAAACATTTTACTCAGCCCTTTTTTTTTCTGGAACTATTCCTTGATACTTATCACCATTTAATTCACTGTATGCTATAGTTCAAAATTATTTCATATGAGTAAACAAAAATATCTTCAATCATATTTATTATTGCAATAAAACCAGAATAAGATCACATATCAATAAGTTCAAGCTGAATAAAATTTACTTTGTCAAGAAACTTTTCGTGTCCAAGTAGAGGATGCTTTTGGCGAAATTTTATCATCTCTGAGAAGAACCTAAAATGACTACTCTTTCTTGTTTCCAGCTGTTTACATAAAAAAGACACGCCATTAGTTAGAGATATTATTTAAATGAAAGCATCGCATAAGGAGGAAATACAAAACAGTACCTGATCCCACTGAAAATGATTTATGGCAGTATCATGTCCATAACTATTGTTGTTTCCATAGCGTGTATGGCCATATTCATCTCCCATTAGCATCATTGGTGTGCCCTACTTGAAGACCATTTGAGCAAATAAAATGGTCAAAAAGAATTCAGCATGATCTTTCTATAGCAAAGATGGAATGGACAGATATCGAAAGCATTCTTGATTCTAATCACATGGACTACATGCACAGATTTACGTAATTAAAAAAAAATTTGAAGAGCTATATGGATTGTGCTGCCCCTGATCAGTGAATGGCTTATTGTAAATTTATTTTGGTCTTCCCCAATGTATGGTGGCCCTAGCCCAGCTCCTTCACTGGATAGACAATCCTATGTGATATGGACACCTATGTGATAAAGTTTACCATGAGCCCCAAGCAGGTAAGTCAATGATATTAGACTGGTTATCAACATCTATTATTCATGCAGCTGTTAGCTATGGAGTAGCCTTGATCTCTATATTTGGATTCCAAATATTTTCCATATATTTTGTCAGTTAGTAATGTATGTTTTTCATCCAATGCTATATGCATTTCATAGATTTTACATTACTTCTATTTTCTATATTGACAGTAATTGAGTTGAGAAGTTCACTAAGCTCTGATAATCATTCAGATAATATTCAAGAGGGAGAAATATTGAACAGACAAAGAAGCAAACTAAGAAGTTCAGGAAGTCAGCAAGAGATACGTTAATGTGATAGTTTTTTGTCTTGTAAAAAGAGTATTAGAGAAAGAGTTGGACCAATTGGGACATTTTAGAGTTTGTAAGGCCCTATCCTCTGCAATGTTTAACTTTATAATGAATAGCTCCACTTTAGTATTTCACTAATTTATGGCTTGACTATAGTTACTATTTATGTCTAGGTCCTTCTGTGTTAATTCAAGTCGTGACACTTATTCTTTTGCCACTAGATTGAACATGTGATTGATAGCCACAAAAAATAGGAATGACATCTCAAATATCAAGAAAAACGCAGGCTTTGGAAGGATGAAAATGAAAGGAAAATACTTCATACATGCAATCAAATTCAACAATTGAAGCATTAATCAACCAAAACTAATTAATAGCTTCACTCACTCAAGTCCCTGCACAACTCATTTCAAGGAGATGAATCCTCCACTTTTTTTTTTTTTGTTGGAAAAGAAGAATATTTTTCTCAATTGATGGGAAGCCACTACCAAGTTTCCATTATTTATTCGTTTCAAAGTCCCTTCTACTTGCATAGCTCTTGCTTCATCTTCAAATGATGCACAAGAACTATAACATTATCAACCCACTTTCCCATAACATCATTTCTGGATGAATAAAGATAAATGTCTTAACTCTAACATGTAAGGATTTATGGCGAAATTACAAAAAGGGATGAGTAACTACCGTAAAAATAGAAAATAAATTTAACATAAACAATTCAGGTAATGGAAAAATAGTATAAATCCTATTCACCGTGGGGAAAAAAGAACTATTATGGTAAGCAAAATGCAGCAACCTGAGATTTCTCAAATGGAAAATCTCAGAAGTTCAAATAACTGGAGAGTGACCGTTAAGAGAGTGAAGGTAAGAGGTCAACATAAATGGCAACTATGAAATAGGGGCATTGTATGTTTTCAAGAAATATAGGATAATAAGAACAGTGTTCTCAGTGGATTACCAGTGCTTGAGAGCTCTGAAATAAGACCATTAAATACTTGGAGAATGAGGTCTCTGGGCATGCCACATTGATGCATATACCATATATAATAATGGAAAAAAAAAATTGCAGCAATATTAATGTTTAACTAATTTTTTACTCACGAAGAAAAAGTTTCACACCCACACCCCAAATCCTGTGTACTACAACATAAGGCCACTGTATTAAATTCTTAATATTTCCTGATATTCAGATTTAGTAATCCACTAAAATGGAAAAAGTTGTAAGAGAAATGTGCTTAACAAACCCACTTATGAAAGCTGGTACATAATATAGATTTGAATTTATTCTATATTAGTATACAAGGTTATGTTAGACTATGAAGCTTTTGTTGTTGTTTGATGGCTTGATTAGTGTCTAAGGTTTCCGAGGAAAGAAGGCACAGATTAAGAAACTGAAATCCAATTAATTATGGAAATGTATTCATTGATAGAATTTACGATTCTGAAGCCAGACAATTAAATATTTGTAAAATAAAGTAATGCTTGACAAATGTAGTTATAATCGAAATAACACCATAGAAATGGAGGGCATTACAAGCAATGACTCATGCAAGACTAATAGATCACAATTGAAGCACATTTCATCCCAACATGTAAAGCATTAAAAACTGAGGCAAATTAAGAGTGTGATGTATTGAAACTGATACCGAGTACACCAACCTGGGAGATCATTAAAACCAAATGAAAATTTTTCATTTGCCGAGAGCGTAGAGAATTAATATTAGTATCAGATGTTTCTCCTGTTAAATGCAAAGGAAATGAATGACAGGCATTTATATGAAATAAATGAAAGATTAAAAAGCAATTCTATAGTAAATTGCAGTCTCCACTAAACACTTTTATAAAAAAAGGAAAAGAAGTTTTCAATTGAAAAGATGAGCAATCCATTTTCAGATACTGCCCCTGCTAACTGCTAATATCACTTTCCTACAATGCTCATCATCCACGCACAAAATAGAAATGGGGAAACTTCAAATGTTTATCCTGCTAACAACTAACTTCTCTTTCCTAAAGTGCCCACCCACACAAAATATAAATATGATGGCAAATTAAATGGAATGATCATTTCTGAGACATGAATTAGTTTTTCATTAATAATGACATAAAAGGGAAATGTTCCATCATGCTTCTTGACGAGGACTCTTGGGAGTATGAAATCATAGAATCTTGAAGGATATCGATCATCATCATCATAAGCCAGTTCCCACCAAGTTCAGGTCGGCAATACAAATCTTGTCTCTCCATACCATTATATCAAAAATCATAACTTCAGTTAATTTATGTTTATGTAAGTCATGTTTTATTAACTCCATCCATACCTTTCTAGGTATTCCTCTTGATCTGTTCCTAGTATTAATGCCATTTCTCTACTTATGGTTCATTAGGTCCGCACTAATTTTGTGACCTTAAGACATCTGCTTTTTTACCTACATGTGGGAGTATGATGACACTTCTTATGAAAATGAGTAGTGGCAAATTGCAGATTTGTATCATCCCATTTATTCTAACAGTCTATATGAATTTTGGATTTGAAAATTGGGAAAGTATCAATCTAAAACTTATGGATCTCATGGCCATCTTGTGCAGCACTATTCATATGGGCATCACTTGTAATCAATTGTCCTAGGTGTTCTCCTTTTTAGGTATTATAAACTTGCCCATAGTATATTAAAGGTGCAAATTTTGCCAATTACATGACTATCAGCATGTTTCTTCCTAATACTTCCAAAGACTTAGCTGAAGGACTTTCTAAAATAGTGAGATAAAGCATGACCTATTCTTGTTCAACAAACTCATTTTAGAGCTTTTATAGTGATAGGCATCTCATCTCGTGTACACTAATACTTCTTCTTCCAGTATTATCAAGTTTCCGTTAACCTGAAATATTTGTATATAAATTTCTTACATCCAGTAATCCCTGGTAATTACAATGGGTACATGAAAGGCCCGGCTACTTGAGATGTTGCACCGCAGTGGTATTTTCCCATGTGAAATCAGCTCCTTGTTTCGCATTTCCAGTCTAGCTTTTATATTTTGAATTTATAGATATCAGCAGAAACATTCTAGCCAATACAAGGATTGACTAGGACTAGTTTAAAAATTGTAGCTTCTTTGTCAATGCATCCTTCTTATTGTTTTCATGCTTCCACTCATACCAAAATTGGACTTCTAATAACACTTTCGCTAAATCAGTTTACTTATTCACTTTCTTTCTAATAAGATGAGAAAAAAATCAGAAAAATAAGATCAGATATAGATAATGAGGACAAAAAGATAATTCCAGGAGTCAACAGCAAGAACAAAACTGGAATCACACAGTATAGCTGACTATAGGCTGAGGAGATTGAAAATCTTCATTTCTTTACAAGGCTTTCATCACATTAGTGCAAATTGAATTTATGACCCAAGGACTAACAGTGCAACTTACCAAACAAGAAATAGATTTAAATTGCCAAATACTTGGTAAAGATGTTTTGTTTCTAGTCACTGGAGCCTTTCGGTAGGAGAGGCAATGTCCTTTAGAGTTGTATTCCATATGTGGCATGTTGCAGCTTGTGGAAATCAATGACTAAGTATTTTTAATGGCATACACAAATCAATTTTTTTCCCTTTTTGAATACATTAGACACAATTTTATTTAGTTGCACTCATAGTTCAAAGTATCATATCGACGTGCCGTATCGAGGATACGCACAGATACACACTAAAATGGTGGATACGGTGGATACATAAAACAAAACCTATCAAGATAGAAAGATAAGTTAAAAATATGTCAAATAAACATGTTTCTAGCATTATAGGGCTATACAAAGAGTATTTATGCATTATGGAAGCAAATAGGCATATGCGAAAATGAATGATAATTATAATAAAAACTATAAAAATGCTAGATAAACTAATAAATAAAGTTAGAAAATTCATTCATGTAATGTAAGCAACACACTAAATCAATAACACTTAAAACATCAAAATCAACAATACATAACTGTCATAACATAACATTCCCCTTAATTCATTGCGTACAAATATCTGGTTCCAAAATCCAAACATGCAAAGCTACCCCATGGTCAAACCATGTAAATGGCATACCCAACATCCCAGCCTCTCTTAGGAAAGAAATTGGAACCCAAACATCAAATTTAATAAAAATAAATATTTTTTTCTTATATTTTTAATTAATATTCTGCAAAAACAATTATTAAAAATAATTTTATTGATGAAAAATTGCAAGAATCATAGAGGTGATAGATTAGCCCCAAGTGCATCTCATATAAAAACTAAAGACAAACAGTTACAATTTATATAGTTTTTTTTAAAAAAAAAGGCATTTTCGCAACTTTTTTCATATTGCAAAAAACATTCGATTTTTTACTCAAAAAGGAAATTTCGATCTATGAATTTCACTTAAAATCGATAGATTCATACAAAACATTGTCAAACCATGTTTAAATATGAAAAAATAATGATTTAGATTGAAAAAATTGAAAATCTACAATACCTGTCAAAACTGTACACGTTTTTTTATTTATTTTGCTTGATTCGTTGTCTGAAGTTATTTTGCAAAAATTCTAGCAATAACTAGGTCGAAAATTGATAGAGAACAATGGGGTATAACATATTTTCAAAAGGGTTTTCCAGTGGGGAGCTATGTTCATTCTTCTAAAACGTGAAAACCCTGCGTTTTCAAGTTTTTTGTGCTTTTATCGACTGTATCAAGCGATACAGTCGATACACTACTCGATACAGCCCATTTCACGAAACAGGATAGTGTATCGTGCCTATCGGCACGATACTCGATATGGCTCAATACTTAATACCATGGTTGCACTAGTCTTTCACCTGAATTGTTGAACATAAGTAGAGAGGACTTTGTGCACAAATGGTAATCATTGGTCATGGCGTATTGCAGTTGCACTAGTCTTTCAACCAAATATTGTAGTCTCTCATGCAAAGTTGGAGTAAGGTTACCCATTAAAGCCACCTCATTGCCATACCTACTCCGGATAGAGATAAATTTAGAATTCACTAACCAATATTCCAAAAGCAACATATATAGGTAATCAAAAAATCACTATCTAGAAATCCAAAGTGACATTTAAAGGTAAGTTCAAGACTAAGCTTGAGTCTCACACCCTTCCCAACCTTCTTTGTTATCCTTTTAATGTTTAGTTAAGAAGTAGTATTAGTATTATTCACTGTTATCAGCCAGAACCTAGAACACATAGATAATGTTCTCAAGGGACACACTAATGTCTTCTTCCCATTTTATCTTTAATGTAATTAACCATAAGTTAGATGACAGACTGTAATCAATCTTTTTTATTTATAAACTAATGAATTAGTGAAGATTGACTATTCTTCTGGTAAAGTCTGCCAAATAAACCAAACTCATATCGAGAAGATTGCCCGGTTGTACGAGCTGCAAAAATACAATATTCATATTCATCAAGTGGAACAATTTTAGCTGTATTACACTTCTCTGTGAATAAAATGGAACATGTATGATCATTATTAAAAAAGGTATGCCTTTTTTTACTCTATGGATGCAACAAAGTTCAATAACTGGCTGAAGCGAACACAGATGTTTGTATTTCTTGCGAGATTAGTCATGACTATGCGAGTACTAGGATTCACATTCTTGAGAGAGATCCACCAACCACATCATTGAAACAGATATATATTTAGAGTAAGGAAGAGTAGAAGGATCTAGTCTAGGTTTGCTGATAAATTTATGAAAGGAAGAACACATGATGATTCCCCTAGAGTATCACATTCTTGAGAGAGATCCACCAACCACATCATTGAAACAGATATATATTTAGAGTAAGGACGAGTAGAAGGATCTAGTCTAGGTTTGCTGATAAATTTATGAAAGGAAGAACACATGATGATTCCCCTAGAGTAATGTTTGAAAGCAAAAAAAGGAAGGTGTGCCAACAAATTAAGCCCAGTATGGGCTAAAAAATCCCCAAGGACCTCATTCGAGACTCAGTGAAGCATTAAAGAAGGTAGGGTCTGTAAAAGCCAGGCACGAAAGGGGTAGTTGTTGTATAAATGGAAAATGTAGTGTTCAAAAGTAATGACGTTGGAGGAGTACAACAATGGAAGATATACGTGGTGGCAGAATTTCAGAAAATGATCTAGGTCCCCTGAAGTATCTATTTTGCTGGTTATAAGTTGGCTAAGAAAATATGATTTGCCTAGCTATATGAAATGTATGATCCTTAATAGGGAAGGGATCAAAATTAGTAGAAGTAATGAAAAAAAGGAAAATTAGTACAGTGTGTTTGTAGGAGAATAAAATGTAAACAAGACAAGGATAAAATTTTGGTGAGTACAAATTCTTGTATACATGGAAAGGAAACAATAGAAATGATTCAGGAGTCCTGGGGGATAATGGCATTAATAATGTTGTAGGTGTTTGAAGAATTAGCAAGAAGTCAATCATAGTTATATTATTACCAGGAAAACAGATTCCAAACATTCACCAGCACCTACAAATCTTAAGAAGGCCTGGAAGAAAATATTTATAAAACAATTTTGAAAAAAAACTGATGCTTCAATTGAAGAAATTCACACTAGGAAGAAGATACTTTTATATGTGAGGATCTAAATAGCCACGTTGGTGAGAAAAGCAGAGGATATGATAGAATACAACGCAGATGGAGCTTCGGACCTAGGAATGGGATGGGAGAAGCAAGAATGGAGTTTTAAATAGCTTACAATCTTTTGTTAGCAAAATACTTTCTTCAAAAAAAGAGTTGAACATCTAATAATCTCCATGAATGGAACATTCTGGAGTCACTTCTTAGAAGAAATTAATTAGGAACTTACAAACATTTCAAAGTTATTCCAAAAGAAAGCCCTGATTCACAACAAAGATCGATGGCAACGAATGTTTCTATTATGAGTTAAAAGAAAAAAATAACATATTGAAAATTATCAAAAGTAAAGTGGCGGAACTTAAAAGAAGAGAGATAAATGGTTTCCCAAGATAACTAATGAAATACGGAACACAATATCTAAAAAACAAACCTTACATAGATGTGGAATGAAATATCCAATTACAATAAAGGAGTAGGAAAAAAAGTCATAGGAGAATCTAGAAGTAAAATTCAATCCCAAAAAGAAACTTGGAGGTGTAGCGATATTGTTCCAAAGGCTGTTGAAGAAATGGTTTTATTCAAAACGAAAGGAAATAAGAAACCAAGAATTATAAAATAGGAAATTATTGAAAAAAAAAAAAAGAGAAAGTAAAACAATAAAACTGAGGATAAAAACCAAGCATATCACAACTTATAAAATAAGATAGGTACAAAAGAGGGCTAGAAATTTGTATATAAACTCATAAGAATTATATTAGAGAGATGAAGAAAAAGATCTGGATCAATTTTGATGCATCAAGAAAACAAGTGAGAATTTAAAAGCCTTAAATGGGACAAAGAGATCGAAGAATGGTGGAGAGAATATATTCTAAAGTTTGCAAATGGTTAATGCATGGATAGCTCTGTTTAGAGTAGAGATTTGTTTATTAGAAGCTCAGGAAAATACCGTCTTCATAAGATTAAGGCTCCCAAAGTGAAGAGAGCCTGGGCTCAAATGAAAGGACAAAAGACCTTAGAACTGGTATGCCAATTAAAATATGAAAGCGCATGGAGTGTGCCTTTAGCACAAGTAATAAAGTGAACCAAGAGTGTGAGAATCAAGAGATTCATAAAGGTGATAAATTTTGCTATTTTTGATAAATTATCCATAAAGATGGGGGTATGGATGAAGAAGTTGTACATATAATTAATCTGTAGTATATTAACCATAACTTCAGCACAAATAGTACATTCCAATCAACAATGAGAATTTCAAATAAAGATATTCCCAAAAGCAACAAATTTTGTTATATTTGATCAATTATCCACAAAGATACAGATATAGATGAGGAAGTTGAACACAAAATAGATGGCTTCAATGGAGAGGCACTTTGAGAGTGTTATGTAATCCACGTGTTACATCAAATTAAAATAACTTTATAAGACAGTCATTAGATCTGTTATGATCTCTGGATCTGAATGTTAGGCAACAAAGAAGAAACAAAATATGTCGGACAAATGTTGAGATAAAGATATTGTGGGAGATGTGAAGAAAATCAAGGAAAGACAAGATAAGAAATCAAGATATTCGAGAGCAGCTAGGCGTTATCAAAATAAGTGATAAACAAAGGGAAATTAATATTATTTTGGGCCTTCAAAGTGGAAACTTAGGTAAGCAACCATAAAAACTGCTAGAGAGTACTTACTGGAAGATCTAAAAGGGCAACAGGACAACCCAAAATAATATGAATGGAGTCAGTCAAAAAGGAGTTGGATACTTATAGCCTTACTGAGGACATGGATTTTGATGTAGGGCGTGTGGGACCCAAGTTTAGATTAGTTAGTTATTTAGTAAAAGCAGAATTCCTATTTTCTTGTATTAGGTATTTGAGTTATGTTAGGAATCTTTAAGAGGTTTTAGAGTTAGATTTTAACTTTAAGTTGTTTACTATGAGTAGGAGTCCTAAGTTTAGTAGGTTTCTATTTTATTTTTGAGGTCTTCAATTTGAAAGCAACAAGTTTCACTTGTCTCTCTTCACGAACCTCCATCATCTCAAAAAATCTCTCAACTTTTGAAACCCAATCGAGAAATTCCTCGATATTCATATTCCCACTAAAAGAAGGAATATCTGCCTTGATGCGGTATTCTTCGAACCTTCTATTGCGAACTTCACGATCTCCCTGATCACGAACTATCTCCTCCTCTTCTAGGTCCAAATCATCATTGCCAAATAGTGCCTGATGATGCCCGTGAACATTGCGTTCATGGGGTCGTTGGTAGGGTCTTTTGGCTTCAACGCTTAGGGGTCATCGGGCAAGTCCCGCGGTTCCGCGCCCAACAGCGTTTTGATAAGGGTTGGCATTAATTGCTATATCAGCGATCATCTGACGAATCTCTGCCATCTGTTGCCGTTGTTCTCCAATGGCCTCCCAAATCGCTTCTTGCCCACGAACAACGTCGATGGGATTGTTACCGTCACCCTCGTTGTTGGCCATCTCGTCAGGCAAGTCCTGACTCTGATACCAATTGACGCAGTGAAAGTTACGAAAACAAGGATTAATCTCCGTTAATCCTATAAAACTGGAATCCACCAGCAAATAACCTTTAATCCACAAGGAAAATGAGAGAGAAACTTTGTAGTTCTTTTTAAAAAAATAATGTCTAAAATTCGTGTACAACCTTTACCCCTTATTTATAAACATTTGAAGACCCCAAAATAAAATAGAAACCTACTAAACTTAGGACTCCTACTTATAGTAAACAACTTAAAGTTAAAATCTAACTCTAAAACCTCTTAAAGACTCCTAACATAACTCAAATACCTAATGCAAGAAAATAGGAATTCTACTTTTACTAAATAACTAACTAATCTAAACTTGGGTCCCACACGCCCTACATCAGATTTTGACAAATTGGGATGGACGAATAGGGACCGCTAGTCAAGATAAAGCATTTTGTTATCATTATACTTTCAACTGGCTTGATCGTTGAAAATAATTTTCATTCCTCAAAATAATTATGATACTGTTTTTCTCCGAGAAATGGAAAAACTTGAGTCTAAACAAGCTAACACACCAACCGAGTTGAATCGCATGTTCAATGAAGAATAAGTTTCCATCATCATTGTTTGGAGATTTCAAAGACTAGTTAGTACTATGATTTATCTTTCACTCACCCATCCATACATGACCTATTCAAAAAACTCATGCATTTACATAAGACACACACTTAAAGACATCATATAGAGTGCTGAAGTACATAAATGCTTCACTAGTTAAAGCCTTATAAATCATGAGCATTTTGGAATTGAGGGCTATAGGAATGCAGATTAAGCAGATGGTTAAGGAATGTGGTTGAGGATATCCCTTAGTAAGTTGGGTATCAGATTTCTAGATCCAAGGAGACAATTTACTGTGACAAGAGGCCGCAATTTATTGCACATAATATGGATTAGCATGATAGGACAAAGCATATTGAGGTGGACATAGATTATATAGACAAGAGTAGTACTAGGATGGGTGACCTCCTGGGAAGTCCTCGTGTTGCACCCCCATCAATTTTTGGGGGTTCGGCTTGTGGAGTTGCGCGAAATGGAGTCCATGGCGACTCCTGTCGTGGAGGTATCTTGCGACTATCGACTGCAAACAATCTTGTCTGGCAATTTACAATTGATATGTAGAGACCTTAAATCCGCAGGGTATTCGTCTCAAGATATTCATTCAGCTGTTCAGAAGTGCTTGAATCATGTTGATGTTTCCCCTATAGTGGAAAGTCATCCGGAGCGCAAGGAGGATTTGAAAGCTATTCGGGAGGGGGCACAGGTATCTCAGGAGAATAGGGACAGCGGCTTTCCCTCTTATGCTGAAGTCATTCGCAGAAAAATTTCGAAGGGTGTGGGTGTTCGTCAACCATTGAAGTCGAGTAGCTCTTTGGCGGTGGCTAAAAAGTTGGTTCGGGTAGAGAGGAAATCTTTCTTATTTTGTAGAGCATCCGGGAACCACAGTGTCACTCTCCGCATAGTTGAGAAATCTGAGAAGTTTTCTTCCTGGGTACAGTTTAAGGGCAGAGATGTTTTCTGGTTTCTAGAAGTAGTTGAAAAGGCTCAGAATTTTTCTCGAATGGTTGGCAACTTGGGTTGGTTGAAGGTGGGGGACTTAATGTTCTCTGCGAAGATCCTGGTAAATAAGAGAGGCAGATTGATGATTATCTTTGTTTCGTTTAAGGCTGGTCGGGGCGCTTCAGTTATCTTCCCTGTGGCTGATGAAGTTTCTAGGTGGAAGTATATTTTTGACACTTGGGGGAAATTGTCCTATATGATCAAAGGAAAATCTAAGCTGTCCGTGGGTAACCCAAGGGGAGGAGTTGAGGCTGTTGATATGGTGGACAGTCTTGGAGTGCATGGTATATCTTCTCAAGGGTATGGTTTGGAGAAGTCTAAGAGCCTTGATAGTGCTGACCAAGTTTTCCATTCTGATTTCTTTAACATCTGTGCGGCTAATCTCATGAGATGCAAACTGATGAGAGAAGGGCGGAAGTGTGCAATTGAGATTAAAAAAGCCTACCAAGTTTCTGGGAGTTGTTGGAAGTTTCCGTTAAGTTGTAAAGCCGCAGCCCCTGTTGATTGGGAATCCTGTTTCACCGATTGCCTCCTGAAGAAGGGCATCCCCTCAAAGCCTTCTTTTCTCCCGCTAGGTCCTCAGGATGCATTGCTGTTTGCGGCTACTGCTGGAGCGGCAAGACAGCTGGTAGCAGCTAGTCTGTTAATTTTCAATGGAATATTGGTCTCTCTGGACTGGTGGTCTACGTGTGGAAGGTTATTTCCCGGTCCTATTAATGATGAGGGGTGGTGGATAAGGCTAATGGGGATCATCCCCCCCACCCCCCTCACCTATTCGCTCACCAAACTTTTTTGAGTATTGGTGAGGTCATGGGTGGCCTAAAAAAGATGGGAGGATTAGATTTTGATGGGGCTATTAGAATGAAGGTAGGGGAATCGCTTGCTCGCAGAATTCCAAGATGTATGGTTATTTGGGATGGGAAGGAATGGTTTGAGATTTTTGTTGATTTGGTTATCGAAGATTCTGCCTGGTTGAAATCTACGAAGCTTCAGAAGGAAGATTGGTCTAAGGTTGAAGATGACTTTTATGGCATGCCTATGAAGGCAAATTTTGCTCTTGGGCAAGGGCAGAATGGGGATTTTAATAGTATAGAGAAGACAAGTGGAGATGGCATGTGTTACGACTCGGGTGAAGGGGGCGGCAGTTTTCCAATTTCTCAGGCTACCAACAGCATTTTGAAGTGTAGTGGGCTTGCTAGTGGGGCCCAAGTAAGTGGGCTGGGGGAAGTTTCTCCGCGGGAGGCAGGCCCATCGGGTAGTATTGCAGGTCAGGTGACGTTTTCTAAGTTGGGTGGACCTAGATGTTGGGTTAGGGGTGAAGCAAGTGAGGGCCGACCATGTTCGGCTCATGGGCTTGGAGTTCTGAAGAGTGTCCAAGAGGCGAAGGGAGTCTCCTCTGAGATGAAGTTCATTGATTGCACGAAGGTTCTCCCATGCCCCAAGCCGTTGTTGGAGGAAGTCGGCACCCCTGTGGTGATTGGTTCCTCGGAAACTCTGAGGGAGCGGCAGTGTGGGCAAACAAAGTTGTTGGCTTCGGGGTCGGATATTGGTGATCCTAACAATTTAAGTTTATCTCACTTCTGTTGTAGCCTGGTGAAATCGATGTCTAGAATCGATGCGAGAATTTCTAATATAGAGAATTGGGTGAAGGGGAATAACAGTAATTGGAGGTTGTTGTTTATTGGAGGGGATGTGACGTCGGATGGGGTTCTTAGAGGTAGCGGCAACAGCAACTCTGATTGCTTCAGTCCTCTGTCGAACATCCATCCTCGAGCAGCGACCAACTCCGTACTCTGCTATTCTAGGCATCGTCCTCTTGTAGCAGGTAGGCATCGTGTCTCTCCAGGGCAAAAGAAGGTCGAGGAGATGAGGAAGGAAAAGGGCGGAAGCAATCTGGTAAAGGGTGAGCCGATGAGAGGTGGCAAGCAAAGTCTGTTGGATTCTAATGAAGAAATTTTTGTAAACCTGTTCGAAGATCCTTCTTCCAACCCTCCTTATCTTTCTTCGCCTTTCCTTGTGGCGTCTGATCATCTGATCAGGCCCAATTCTCTGCCAGGGAGCAGGCGTTTGCCACTGATTTAGCTCTTAGTAAGGAGAACCAACATTGTTCTCTCATGCCTATCTTGAGTGGGGAGGCATCTACATGGGTGGCAAATAATATCATGAACCTAAGCAAGGTGCTTGGGGTGTCTTTTCAGGGGTCTGAGAGGGAGGCGCAGACTCTATTTTCAGCAATTGAAGAAAGGAGGGAGAAGGGGAGTGACAAGCAACTCTTTGCAGGTGGCCTAATTCGAAAGGAGGTTTCAGAGGGGTCGTTCAAGTGCGGGTCTGGTATATCAGAGTTGTTCAATGATTTTTAAAGTTCTTTCTTGGAATGTGAGAAGACTCAATGCCCAGGAAAAGAAAGGTAAAATCAAAGCAAGTCTAAGGATGTGGGATCCTGACATAGTAATGCTTCAAGAATCGAAGTTAGGCATGGTGTCCAAATCAGTCTTGGGGGAGATTTGGAGGGAGGATAATGTGGATTGGGTTTTCCTACCGTTTCAGGGAGCTTCAGGTGGAATAATTCTAGCTTGGAAGAATACCAGATTCCTTAAAGCTCAAATGTGGGTGGGTCATTATGCCTTATCTGTATTGCTGAAACATTCTGCGAGCATTGAGTTGTTGCTTTTCTCGGCAATTTATGGGCCTAACGATCACTCAAAGTCAAGTAGAATTTGGGAGAAGTTATCAGAGGCAAGGGGAGCAGGGGGAATACCTTGGTGCATCAGAGGAGACTTCAATGTGGTTAGATTTCCGGGAAGAGAGGACAAGCGGCAGGTGTTGTTCTCAAGCCATGTTGGATTTTTCTTCTTTTATTGATAATTTCCATCTGATCGACATTCCTCTTAAAGGATCTAGGTTCACTTGGTCTAAGAATCAGCTATCTCGGAACTTATCTAAATTGGACCGATTCCTAGTTTCTATGGAGTGGGAGAGATCCTTTCGTAAATTTAGTGCCGTTGCTTGGCCTAGAACGGTTTCTGATCATTCCCCAATATTGTTCACTAGTGAAAATGAGTTTCATAAAGCATCTCCCTTCAGATTTGAGAACATGTGGTTCGAAGATGAGTCTTTCATTGACTTGGTGGGGAAGTGGTGGAACGAGATGGAATTTAATGGGTCAAGCTCTTTTGTGTTCTCAAGGAAATTACGAGCTCTAAAATTCAAAATTAAGGAGTGGAATAAAGAAGTATTTGGGAGAGTTGATGTGAAACTTGACATTATATTGTCAAGATTAAAGGAGTTGGAGAAGTTAGAAGAGGAAAGGACCTTGTCGTTTGAAGAGTGGAAGGAGATGGGAAGCTTGAAATTAGAGTTCAAGAAGGCAGCATCGTTATTGGAGATCAGTTGGAGGCAGAAATCGAGGGCTTTATGGCTTAGCTCTGGTGATAAAAACACAGGGTTTTTCCACAAGTTGGCTTCAGCTACAGGGAGAGCAAATTTCATTGATCACTTGAAGGTGGAAGGGTCTCTTTTGCTAGAGCAAGATGACATAAAGAAGGCGGCAGCAGTTTACTTTGAAGATCTTTTCAAAGAGGAAGTTAATGTGATACCTCTTTTGGATGGCATGGAATTTGATTTAATTTCAGATTTCCATAGGGATATGTTGGAAAGACACTTAGGTGAAGAAGAGGTGTTGGAGGCTATCAAGGAAATGGAAGGAGACAAGGCCCCGGGGCTAGATGGCTTCACAATTAAATTTTTCAAGCTTTGTTGGAAGCACATCCAAGTCGATTTCATGAGAGCAGTTCAAGAGTTCTATCAGTCATCTCATTTTGAAAGTAGTTTGAATGCAACATTTATTTCTCTCATTCTGAAGAAGGAAGGGGCGGCATCATTGAGAGATTTCCGGCCCATAAGCTTAGTGGGGAGTTTCTATAAAATAATCTCCAAGGTATTAGCTAAAAGGTTGCGAGTGGTGCTTCCAGATGTTATATCGAGATACCAGAATGAATTCATAGGGGGAAGGCAAATCTTGGATGGTGTGATGATTGTTAGTGAATGTGTTGACTCCATTCAGAGAGAGGGTGTCGATGGAATAATGTGTAAGTTGGATATTGAAAAGGCTTATGACCATGTGAATTGGAATTTTTTATGGTATATTCTTAGAAGGATAGGATTTTGGGTTAGATGGAGGAATTGGATGGTAAGGTGTGTCTCTTCAGCATCTTTCTCCGTTTTGGTCAATGGAGTGGCGGCATGGTTTTTCAGGTCATCTAGGGGTTTGAGGCAAGGGGACCCTCTCTCCCCCTTATTAGTCTTGTTGATTATGGAGGCTCTAAGCCAGTTGGTGTTAAGGGCGGAAATTTTGGGGCTAATTGAGGGGTGAAGTTTGGAGGAGGTTCTTTATCACTATCACATTTACTTTTTGTGGATGATGCTATGATCATCTGTAGGCACAAGCATCCCAAGTTCTTGTGGTAAGATTAATCTTAACTTGTTTTGAAGCCCTTTCAGGCTTGAGAGTAAATTTACAGAAAAGTGAGCTATTTGATGTTGGGGGAAGAGGAAATTCCTCAATTTTATGTGATCTTTTGGGCTGTCAATTGGGGTCATTACCCACCTCATATCTCGGAATTCCTATTGGGGCATCTTTTAAAACTAAATCAATTTGGGAACCAACGTTATCGCGGATGAAGAAGTTGTCTTCTTGGAAAGGCAGATTTTTATCTAAAGGGGGTAAGTTGGTATTGATCAAGATTTTCTTTGTCTAATCATCTAACTTATATGCTCTCTACTTTATTAGCCCCGAAATCAGTGCTTGAGGGCATTGAGAAGTTACAGAAGTCTTTACTATGGGCAGGAGGGGAGGAGTCCAACAAGTATCATTTGGTAGCTTGGAAGGTGGTGTGTAAATCAAAAGAGGAAGGCGGCTTGGGAATAAGAAATTTACGGCTTTTTAATAGAGCCCTTTTGGTGAAGTGGTGCTGGAGATTTGGCCAGGAGGTAAATAGTCTATGGATGAATCTAAATGTGGTTAAATATGGCTATAATGAGGCAAGGTGGTTCCCAGATCAGGTGAACAGTAGAATCGGTTGCAACTTATGGAGGTCTATATGCAGATTGTCTCCTTTGGTTGAGGCAGGAGCTAAGTTTCAGGTGGGGAGGGGAGACAGGGTCAGATTTTGGTCGGATCCTTGGTGCTCAAGTGAAGTTCTTAAGGATCAATACCCTATGTTGTATAGCATATCCACATCCCCACAAGCCTTGGTTGCAGACCTGTATTCCCAAGGAGAGAGAGGCATACAATGGAACTTGCATTTCAGAAGAGGAATGTTTGATTGGGAGTTGGAAGTATTGCCCTATTTTCTTGAGTGCATAAATGGGAAGGAGTTGGATTCTCGCCATGATTCAGTGAGCTGGTCTAGAAGGGGTGATGGGATTTTCTCTGTGAAAAGCCTCTATGACTATATGTGTAAGCAAAACCTCAACTTCAAGGTTCACAAGCTGTTATGGCAATCCTTACTCCCATCAAAGGTAGGTTTTTTTTGTGGACTGCAGTTTTGGGGAAAATCTTAACTTTGGATAATTTGATGAAGAGAGGATGGCAGTTTCCGAATAGATGTAGTCTTTGTAAATCAGATGTGGAGACAGTCAATCATCTTCTCATCCATTGTCCGATCACAAGTGGAATTTGGAATGCTTTCTTAGCTAAATTTGGTGTAGCATGGGTACAGCCTGAAGATGTTTCTAAGCTTCTTCTATGCTGGAAGATCTCTAAAGGGGATTCCCCTATCCAGGTTTTTTGGAGGTTAACATCGGAGGCGGTGATGTGAGCAATTTGGAAGGAACGGAACAATAGGGTCTTTGAGAATAAGGAAAGGTCTCAGGATGCACTTTTCAAATACTCGCTAAGGTTTATTATCTACTGGGCATCTGCTGTGGAGTCTTGTAAGGGATTGAAATATCATGATGTTCTAAGGTGTGAGGATTTTAACGTCTTGTAGAGGAAGGGCATGGGGGTGGGTGTTATGCACACCTTTGGTGTACAGCTATGTAACTTTTTTTAGTTTTCATTCTAATATAATTTTCATTACCAATCAAAAAAAAAAATGCAAATAGTAAATACAAACAGTAGAAAATATTGCAGACAAATTAACTAAAGCTAAGCAATACTAGTCAACAAGAGATTTTAAGCAAGATACGGATAAATTTCTTTGCAACAGCTTGGGACTGCAAGGGTACCACTGTAATTTCCTTTTCCTATGACCTTTTGTGCAGTTAAAAATAAATTAAGAGAAATGATGGTAATTGTTTTTTATTCATAATCTAAGAATTAGTAAAGAATGACAATTTATTCCAGTCAAATTCTCCATAAATTTCTCTTTTCTCTACTTTCACTTCTTCTACCTCTTTATTATTGTTTCCATTGCAGACTTCTCCAATTGAATAAAATACGAACTTCCAACTGGTAAGTCATCAAATGAGTAAAGGCAGACACCAATTTTTAAAACAATGTGAAAAATTCTGAAGCTGTCACTATTTAGAATAAATGCCACAGGAACATACTAAAGCATATATTCTAATCATTGACCACTATAATTCTCTTTCAAGCCCATCACATATATCAAGTCAAATGTCTTTTTTAAATCTGAGAATACAGTCTACTGGGAGTTTTTTTTATCTCCCAATCCATCAAGGCATTATCCAATTCTTAACTGATTAATAACCTACAGATACACATTAGGTTCCTGAGGTAAAACAAAATAAAGTATTAGAGGAAAAGAAATTACAGTACAAGAATTACCTTCAAAGCCACAATTCCAGCTGAAATTATCATTGCTTCCATCATTACCACCTTCTCCATTAGCATCATTGTGCTAACAAAACAACAATTAATCCAAGCAATGTATATTTCTGGATTACTAAAATAAAATATCTAACCTAACCTGTCATGTAATTGTATTAATACCTTGAAATTGTAAGAAACAAGGTCATGTAGAGTAAATCCATCATGTGCAATGACAAAATTGACACTATGATAGGGCTTGCGCTTGTTTATCTGTAAAATAAGATAAAATGATAGCACACATCCAAAACATGGAATCACATCAAATAATATGTCCATAAAATGGTATCTAACTTTACAACCTGAAGAACGGAACTAACTGCACGATAATTCAGGTCAGTATCTATTATTCGATTGGTTACTACGTATAAAAACCATAGGTGAGCATACATCGGACCACTCAAGCATATGATTAGCTACTAAGCATGCTGACCGTAAGTGAGAATTCATGGAATTGCTTGGTTGGCAGGAGCCTTGCATGGGAAGATACCATGTAGTTTCCCTTGAAAGACAATCCCATGTCTCACCTTGTAAGTCAAGCCTAAGACTTGCCCTTCAAATCAATTGCCATGTTTACCATCAGTTGACACATGAACATAATTAAGCTACACAATTTATAATTTCATAGCTCAGTAAATTAAAAAGTTAGAGAGCCTATACAAACAACCATGGATCCAAAGAAAGAGAGAGACAGAGAGAGAGAGAGAGATCTGTGGGTTAGAGGAAGAGAAGCATAAAGAGGATAAGTTACATAAAATAAGTGATTAGATAGTCTTTATGTCCTCATAGTCTGTTCTTATGTTCTACTATGCGATTCTCACATATTTTTCTCAGATTCTGTTCTATGGTTCTCATGTTCTGCTCTTGGGTCCAGATCTTGTTATATGATTCCCATGTCTGTTATAGTGTTATGTGGTTCCCATGTTTTGTTATTAGTTTCTATGATTTAATTCACTTGTTTTGTTCTGGTTCAGTTACGAGTTCTGACTTCTGAGGTTCTGTTCTGGTTCATTCAACTGTTCTACTTCAACTATGAGTCCGAGATTCTGTTTTGATGATTCCCATGTCTGTTATAGTGTTATGTGATTCCCATGTTTTGTTATTAGTTTCTATGATTAATTCACTTGTTTTGTTCTGGTTCAGTTACTAGTTCTGACTTCTGAGGTTCTGTTCTGGTTCAGTCAACTGTTCTACTTCAACTATGAGTCCGAGATTCTGTTTTGGCCGGTTAACTGTTCTGGCTGCGTTATGCTCTCAAGTAAATGTTTATGAATTATATTTCATTTAGTTAAGCGACTATATTTAAATATGACTATATGACTTTAATATGACTTTTAAAAAAATGGTTTGAGCCCCAAATTCTATACCAATAAAATTCTAGCTTTGAGATTTAAGCATAAAAATATGTATATCATAAAACTACACAAAACTGTTCTACATAAATGAAAGATATGATGCACTTTCATGCTTTATACATTGTGCATACAATTTTATTTGAAGTATGTGTATATGATTACATATAAGAATCCAATATGAAAAAAGATGTCATTCGAGTTTTAACAGTTTGAGCCGCCTAGACACTCCAGTCAATTTTGAGTCTTCTGACGGCACCAGGGATCACTATTGACTATTGTATGCTTTTTTTAAAGTTGTTTCCAATTATGTTAGCAATTTCCCATTTCATTTGCATATTCAATTGTATGTTATTTAATTAAAATGTTTCATATTCCTACTCATGAGTTATGACTATTATCAATTATCATGTACAATAAATATTATTATGTACTATGTATATAAATGAACATGAAATATGATCATTTATGTTTTTCCAAATATTATGGTTTTTTCAAGAAAAGTCTTCGGTAAAATTTCAGCAACACACAATTTTGCTCGATTCATGCCTCATCCAATGGCACCGAAGCTCAAAACCTTGCTTTAAAGTTAGCTTGTGAGACAATAGTGATGTGGTTAAAGAAAAATTTTATTAGAAGAGATAATAAAATTATCCCTATAATTTTAAAAATATCCCACTTAAGAGTGTATTGCTAGCTAAGAAATATTGATGGGTAAGCAAGATAGTCAGTATTGTGGTGCCAACAAGATAAGAAAGAGGTGACTGGCTCTAATAGTGTTGTACCTATACCTGTGCAACCATTCACAATTTTAAGATAAATAAGTACTCAGCCTGATTAATGATTAATTTTGAAGTTTTGTATATTATTAATAAATGAGATATAAAGTAACATCTTATATATTAAGCGGTGCGGGGGGTGGCGCTGACGTGTCAGCTTCGGCTTGCTTCGGGCTGAAGTGTCAGGCTTGGGGCTCCGTACCTGCCGCAAGTCTTCGTTCAGAGTTTAAAAGTAATTTAGATTCAGTCGTTTATTTTTCTGTAATTACAAATCAGTTATAACTTTTTATAAAACGACAAAAATCACCGCAACCGTTGACGGTCTTCATTCGGTTTTTGAAAGTAATTTAGATTCAGTCATTTAATTTTTATAATTCCATATCAGGTTTTTAAAGTAATTTAGATTCAGTCATTCTCTCTCTCTCTCTCTCTCTCTCTCTCTCTCAAAGGAGCTGAAATTTTTGTTTTGGCTTTCTCCTTGACCAGTAAGGCAAGTTATGAGAATGTCCTCAAGAAAGTACTTGCTGTAGCACTCATGCGTTTTCTTCTATAAAAACTAAACCATTCTTCGCTTTCAAAATAAAGCCCACATTGTTTTCTGATTTGCATTTTACTCAATTATTTGAAATTTTCTGCAAATAATTTTTTGGCTTTTATTTGTATAAACTTCAAACAACTTATAAAAATCCCTTTTTTTTGGAAAGTTAAAAAAAATATATTATACAAATGTCAATGTTAATAATTGATTTTCTTATATTTCCTAATATTTATAATTTTTTTTCTCAAACTATCATTTGTGTTAAACGTATTTCCCGTGCATAGTACGGGTTTGAATGCTAGTTAATTTATTAATGGGAAGTATTACTTAGTTAGTTAATTATAACTTAATTCTTAATAATAGCAATTCTGATTGACGAAATTTTTTTTCCATTTGGAAACCTATTTAAAATTTTTTTTTCCATCTGAAAACCTATTTAACTTTTCATTAAATTAAAAGAGGAAGGAGTAATTTCAAGAAAACATTCCCTTTATGTTCCAAAAAATGATCATCATTGCTTGGTTTTTTTTTGGTAATCTTTTTTATTTTTATAAGAAGCCTCCTAATGCCCTCTTCCCCCCCTCCCACCCCCTCTTTTTTTCTACAAGGTAAACTGTTTTAATTTTTTCCTTTTTCTTTTTTTTTTTTTTTTTTTACTTCTTAAACTCCTCTCTTTTTCTCTCCCGTCAAGACACTATAATCTATTGTTGTATGTAATTTTTTTTTCAATTCTATAAGTATTTGAAGTTTTGAACCTTCTACCTTCCTTTCCTCCATACCAATCTTATTATTATTTTTACTATGCTAAAGAATTTGTATTTTTGTATTTTGTTGTCTAATTATTGTATTCATGCTCATTAATTAATATACTCCTTCGACGTAAAATCACATAAACTTCCATAAAGCATGTGAAAAACCTTAATTGCTGGTTGCCGTATGAGTTATTCATGAAATTGAGAATACTAGTTTAATTAAAATACATCTCATTTTTGATTTCGCACATTTCAATATGTTGTTAATCATCATATTATACTATGTTGCTAGGAAACACATAACATTGATCCATTGTTCTAAGAAATTAACCATACAATGATCAACTTGCTACAAAGTTCGTGCAAATCATGTAAAATGAATAGTTAGACCATTTCCTGGCTTTATTTACACCAATAAAAAAACACAGTAATAAATCAAATACTTAAGTATATTTATGAGTACCCCAATCAGAGTTTCAACACCCAGCTTATGAAATTATTAGGCCGACATCCTTAAAATGCCCATGGGTTAATGCATATAAAACTTTTAAATAGCATTATCAAGGATTAAAAATATAGAGATAGGTATACTCATGTACAAGCATTGTGGAATGTATAGCAAGACCAATAGGCCAACCAAATGATTATATAGCCATAGGCATAATCTAGCCTACATACCCACTAAAGCTTTGATGACAGCCCAGTCACTATCCTTTTATAAACTCTCAATTCAATATCAAACTGCCCTGACAAAGCCTTGTAAGCGACAACCACCAAAGAAAAAGGAAAAACCAAAATGATCCTCCCACTCATCACAATACCATACCTTTGGAAATTTAAGTGCATAAGAACTTTGTTAACTTCTAAAAGAATATATTTCATTCATATGTTGTCAAATTGACCAGTGATTAATGAAGCTCATGTTGTTATATAGAACTTACTTTGTATAGGTCAGCAGATCCAGCCACGCGGGTTGCAAAGTTTCCCTTCATTCCAGAGTCACCCTATCAATAGGTACATGTTGAAAGTTGAAACCAACTCAATCAAAAAAAGCATATTTTCTTCTTCATCCAACAACTTAACCAGATTTACCAAATGCCAAGACAAATACCATAGAAAATAAAATCATGATTTAAATATTAGAACCAAAAATACTTAGGCATCAACTTATTTCTATAAAAAAAAAGTACATCAAAGAACATGAATTTCATGAACATATGCACTTATTTTAAGTGAAAATTACTAACATTAATGACATTAAAGCAAGAAATGAATAAAACACTTTAAAGCATTACATGAATCACGTTGAAGCATTTTTCCTATTTCACTAATGCTATTGTGCATCAGATTTAACCTGCATGGAAACTGCATCATGCAAACTTGGAATTTGGTACAAAATGTGTGCATCCTTTAACGTTTTAAAACTCGGCCAATACCGAGTAGTATCGGCCGAGTTGACTTGGTATCGGCTCGAGGCGAGTCGTTACCGAGTGCCAATGTTTAAAAAGGATTAGTCTCGGCGAGTTCGACCAAGACGTATCGCCCGAAACGTCTCGGCGAGAATATCGACAGGGGCTTAAAAAGCCCCTGACGAACTCGGGACGCCATTTTCGGCAGTCCCAAGCTCGTTTCTCCCTCCAGAAAAGGTGAAACCCCAAATCCTTGCACCCTACCCCCCCCCCCCCCCCCAAATTTTTACCTCCTCTACCATCCTACAACAATCAAAACGCAAATCAAGCCTTCGTTGTTGTAGATCTGAAGATTTGAAGGAAAGTTAACAGATTTTTGGAGATTTGCGAGAAAAGTGATTTCTTCTTCTACGATTTGTTCTAACTCATTCTTTTTGTCTTAAAATCTTCTTAGAACCTAGTAGAGACTATTAGATTCAAAGTTATTGCAAAAAACACTTGGATTTGTGACAAATCAGATTTTGAAAATTGGGGATTTTTACTATTCCGAAATTTTTTTAAAATGTCATTTTTTTTTGTTTTCCTCTTCATGTATTCACTTCATAGACACATAAATCACTTCATATGAAGTTGTATGTCATTCCGTTAATTTTGCAAAAATAAAATTATATTATTTATTGTATTAATTGATTTAATAAGAATAAATTATAATTATATTTAAGATATTTGTGTAATTATATTCTTGAATTATCACAGATAACTATAGTTTGTTTCTTAAGTATGCATTTATATTTTTTAAGCTATTTCTGTTTTTAAAAATCCATACTTTGTTTGATAAAGTATAGAATATACTTTATTTTTAAGTTAATTGTTAGCTATTGTATTATTTTATTTAATAATTAACATCTAATTATCTATAAACTATACATTGTTTGTATGATTGATTTTATATTCTAATCTGTATCATTTTTACTAGGTTTAATCATGCCACTTGACCGTGATGTTGGGTGGCAGGATTGCTCCATTATTGGAGGTAATTCCAGACATGTCATGTGCAACTACTGTGGACGAGATATGTGGGGAGGTGTGACTAGACTGAAGGAGCACCTAGAACATAAGAAGGGTGATGTAGCTGGGTGTACAAAAGTCTCAGACGAGATAATGCGAGCGATGCAACAACATTTGAAGACTAGGAAAAGTGCAAAGGAGAAGACATTGAGGGATAAGGAACATTTGTTAGATACTTTAAACGAGGAAGCCATATTCGGCCGTGGGTCTAGTATTGGTAGGAGTGGTGACACTGACAGTGATGATGACATGGAGCAGTAGGAGAGAGAGCAGATAGAGTTTGCTCGACATCAGAGTATGGAGACTATGCGGATGGATGACTTGAGGCGCCATTCTGTATCAGTACGGCCTTCTCATTTTGATGTAGGGGGTGGATCTGGGACTGGACGTAAAAGAGCAAGAGTTGAATTCAGTCGTGCACGTAGTAGTAGCACGAGGGAGGGAGGAGGAGGCTCCCAAAGGCAGAGAGAAAGTACCGTGCCATCTATGCCTGCACATAGAGGAGAGCAGTTGAGGAGCATGGATCCTTATTTGTATCCATCACGTGATTCAAAGCAAAAAAGACTAAAGGACATTTTTAGCACAAAATGGATTCACAAGGTTGGAAAAGCGTGTACAAAGTTTTTTGCATATAATGCCATTCCTTTCAATGCCACTAGCACTCCATATTTCCAGAGTATGCTTGATGTCATTGCACAAACAGGGCCTGGTGTTAGGGGGCCCACACCAGCACAGATGAGTGGAAAGTATCTGAGGGAGGAGGTTGCTGAAATCAAAGGATATATACATGAACAGAGAAGAAAGTGGAAGACTTGGGAAGTTACGATTATGTGTGATGGTTGGTCATCACGTACTCGAGCGAACATAATAAATTTCCTCGTGTATTGTGATCGGCACATGATGTTTATGAAGAGTATAGATGTGTCAAACCAGAGTAAGACAAAAGAATTTATATTTAAGTTAATGGATGAAATGGTTGAAGAAGTAGGGGAGGAGAATGTTGTTCAGGTATATTTCAGTTAATTGTGTCTTTACAATTTATTACTTCATTACAAATTATAAATTGCTAAGTTGATATTTTGATAACATAATAATTGTGTATTTCTCTTCTGATTTCTAATAGGTTATCAGTGATAATGAAGCATCCTATAAATTAGCTGGACAATTATTGATGGAGAAGAGGAAGCATTTGTATTGGACTCCATGTGATGCCCATACCATTGATTTGATGTTGGAGAACATTGCAAAAGTGGACAAGGTTAAGGATGGACTTGTGCTAGGGAAGAAGATAACCTCCATCTACAATAGTGCAAGGTTAGTTAATTTAATGAAAGCAAAGTTTACTGAGGGCCGAGAGTTGTTAAGACCTGGGATTACAAGATTTTGTACGGAGTTCATAGCTATGAAGTCACTTTATCGGTATCGAAAGAATTTGAAGCAATTATTTGTATCTGATGAATGGCATGAAGTTGAGAATTCTGTGTGCCCAACAAAGGTGAAAAAGGCTGAGGCAAGGGAAGTTATTGAGATTGTCTTACATAAGGACACTTGGAAGAAGATTCAATTTGCAGTTCAAGTCTTGGAGCCATTAGCAAAAGTTTTGAAATTAGTGGATCAAGACAAGAAGCCAACCATGCCCATCTTATATGAAGCGATCGATAGAGCCAAATTGGCATTGCAAAATTTAGTGAAGCATTATAAAACTTTTTGGACGATCATTGATAAAAGATGGAACAATCAATTGCATCGGGATATCCACGCTGCAGGTATTATTTGTTGTTAACTTTGTTCCAATATTTCATAAGAAATTATATTACTATAATGATGCATACTGTATTTTTATGAAATATGAATTTTTTGTATACACAGCGTACTTCCTTAATCCGGCTTTTCAGTATAAATACGACATGTCTGCACACACAGAGATTAGGGAAGGCTTAATGCGCGTGATTGAGAGATTGGAGCCAGACATGAATCGAGCAACAAAAGCCGAGAATGAGGTAAAGTTGAAACATCTTATCAAAAGATTAGTATATATACTTATTGTATGATGGTCACAACATTCAATTAAATAAATGTTCTTTCTTGATTTAATAGATTAGAAATTATGAAGATGCAATCGGCACTTTGGGGATGCCATAGTTATCAACCAACGAGAAAGAGACCTTCCATGTAAGTGCGAGAAGTCGGGGACTCCAATGAATCCAATGAATCTTATTGTATTTACTATCACTTATATTTATATGTGTATTTTGTAATTTGTAGGTTCTTGGTGGAATAACTACGACTCACAGGCACTCCACTTGAGATCAATTGCATTAAAAGTATTAAGTGCGGTGTGCACTTCATCTGGATGTGAGCGTAATTGGAAAACGTTTCAAGAAATCCACACGAAAGCTCGAAATCGGTTGAAGGCGAAGAAATTGCATGAACTAGTGTTTGTATACTACAATTTGTGGTTGAAGGTGCGAAATCTATAGATGAGAGATCATGATGATGCATACTACAATCCAGTAGACCTAAATGTGATTTTTGAGGAGGATGATGTGCTTGATGAGTGGACAAGGGAACAAGAAGTTGCTCTGCTAGATAGTGTACAGAGATTGGATGCAGTCAGATGATGAGGGAGACAGAGATCGACGTCGGTCTGATGCCGTTTCAGTTGATAGCGATGATGAGGAGCATGAGGATGTAGCACGTACTATACGGATAGATGAGGATGAAGATCATGACTCGGGCTCTGGTACCAGTAGTGGGCCTAGTGGCAGTGCTGCTAGTGCAGGAGGAGGATCCATATCTCCATCTGGTGGTGGTAATGGAGGTGGTGCTGATGATAGTGAGCGTGTGTCTTTGACTGTGGAGGAGGCAGATGCATATCGAGTGGCACAACACCATGTGCCATATCAGCGACGCGGACATGGTTCTAGTTCACATAGTCAGAGTCAAAGGGATAAGGGGAAGTCTGTATGGCGTGATAGTGATGAGACCTCGCCACCTGACAATTATCCTCATGATGAGTTGCAGCATAGGTTTGGCACCTTGGGCTTTGGAGATTATCGAGGCTATCCAGGGTCGGCACATCATCCTCCATATGCACATGACTATCCACAGATTCCATAGTTTTATCCGTATGGACCAGGACCGTATCCTCCATTGCAGCCGCAACCATCGTTAGACTCCAGTGGTAGTGCAGTTGGATATCATGATCATTAGGGATGAGATTATCCATATGGATCAGGACCACATCATCCTCATTCTAGTAATAGTTCTGGGGTTCGGACTTCATGATATTATGATTATACAAAGTCAATCGAGTCTGGACATCCAGTGGCAGAGGAGTTTGTGCCATTTTTTTCCCCAGAGAATGGGTCAAATCCAGTTTATTACACATATCAACAAAAGGATGCCAATGGAAGTGGGGAAAGGGGTGGTGACTCAGCCAGTAGTTGGTAGGGATGGTGATGAGGTTAGTCATTACATATTTTTTGGATATGTTGTTAAGTATGTTTACTTGTTTATTGCAACATTATCATATTATGTTAAATGTTGACAACTTAAAAATATAAGTCTTAGATTTTTATATGACATTTAATGATTAAATACCCCATCAGTGATTCGTTTTGTATTCTATATGTCATTTCTTAAGCCTATGTTGATAATTTTAATTCCTATTACCCATGTATAGTTTTAGATTAATTTTTAGTATTTTCTGTATTTTTTTCAGATTTTTTATTAATTTTTTCGAATTAATTGGGCAACTCGCCATAGCAAGAGCCAGTCATCCCCCATGGATTGAGGCAAGACTCTCAGTGCCAACAATTCCACCCATGCCATTGAAATTTCACTCATGCCGATGGAGTCGGCACCAAACCTACCACCTATAGCTGTGCCGCTTGTTTCACTTAAGGATTTAAAACTCAGTATCGCCTAGGGCCGATACCAAGTTAGGGCGAGTTGCCCAAATAACTCGGTATCGCCTGAGTTAGGGCGAGTTGCCCAATTAATTCGAAAAAATTAATAAAAAATTCCACCAATTTTCGGAATAGTAAAAACCCCAAATTTTCAAAATCTGATTTGTCACAAATCCAAGTATTTTTTGTAAAAACTTTGAATCTAATAGTCTCTACTAGGTTCTAAGAAGATTTTAAGACAAAAAGAATGAGTTAAAACAAATCGTAGAAGAAGAAATCACCTTTCTCGCAAATCTCCAAAAATCTGTTAACTTTCCTCCAAATCTTCATACCTGCAACAACAAAGGCTTGATTTGCGTTTTTATTGTTGCAGGATGGTAGAGGAGGTCAAAAAATGGGAAGGGGGGTGGTGCAAGGATTTGGGGTTTCACCTTTTCTGGAGGGAGAAACGAGCTCGGGACTATCTAAAATGGCGTCCCGAGTTTGTCAGGGGCTTTTTAAGCCCCTGTCGATATTCTCACCGAGTCTCGAGACTGATCCTTTTTAAACATCGGCACTTGGTATCGACTCGCCCTGAGCCGATACCGAGTCAACTCGGCCAATACTACTCGGTATCGGCCGAGTTTTAAAACGTTATTTTGCAAAGGTCATTTACTTGTCCAAGTAATGCCACATATCATTGAGTATTTAAATACTAATTTAATTAAAATATTAAAATTAAAAATTTTAATAATTCTTAAAAACTTAGGAAAAGGTCAAGGAAGTTTGTAAAGATCTTCTTATACATATATTGAGTTCTTTTAGTGTAATTTACCATGTTGTTAATTTTCTAATTTATATAATCAGTTTATTAAAAATTTCTCAGCTCAACAGCACAAGCGATGTGTCAACCATCAACAAAGCAACACAACATGCCTCGGGTGAAACGGCGTCAAAAGACTCAAAACCAACATGACAAACCTTTGATTGATGTGTTTGATTCCCCTACTTAAAGCCTACCAAACAATAATAAAGAAAGTAGCAATAGCAAGTTGACTTGCCATAATACCATAGTTCCTTGTAAAATCCACGCATGAAATTTATCATGGTGAATAAATAATGTCTAGAAAAACTTTTCTCATGACTAGAAAACATTTTTTTCCAATCATGCTAAAAATTGAAGTTCGAAAGCCAAAACTAAATCATATATTGCACAAGAAGGTCCATTCAGCCTAACATAGGCTTTATTCATGTCCAATTTGAGAATGATACTGTTTCAAAACACTCACATATCTTTGTTGGCCATCTATATTGCTCTGTTTAAGATAATTATCAGAGAAGTTCTTTGAGCTTTCTTCAGTGACAAGTGACAATTGTCATCTGTTCCTAAAAATTCTATTATGTACCAATACAATGTGTTATGTTCATAGAAGCTATGTTTCCAAACACCTTGAAAACAGATATATTGATGGAAATTACTCCCAAGGTATAGTCACAATTTTGACTCACTTAGCAAGGCTTAAATATTGATGAGCTCGAGTCATGATACATACTAATGATAATCAAAAGGAACTAATAAAACTCAACACATCTAGACTGGCAATGAAAATCTCAAAAAAAAAATTTTAATACTTAGAACTAAACATTACATGTACATTTACCAAACAAGGATCAAAACTATACAGAAGATCGAACTCCCTCTGAATACTAACATCATAATCTTCTTGCTTTTAAAACTGTTCTTCTTTCTTCAGGATTTTATTTGAGGATATAAGAATTTGGTGAGTTTTCAACTTAATAAGTAATAACCATCCATATGAAAAGTACAAGTAATGTAAAATCTGTTAAACGTATATAAAATTGGATGCAGCATATGCATAACTAAATGATAAAATACACGGAAAATCACCGGGGTGGTCTACATATAAAGATCCCAGCTACTTTATAGTTAAAAAAAGCATGGATATCAAATTCCTCCCCCAGTGATAGCAGCCTAATATCACTATATTACCAGCCTGTGGCTCATAGTAAACTTACTTTACCATATACGGGTCCACAAGGGTTGTCTATCCAGCGAAGGAGTAGGGCCTAGGCAACCATAAACTGGGGAAGATCAATAATACACGTAGTAAACTATACACTGATGAGGGACTACACAACCACATATAACAAAATAATATCCCACAGTGAAACTCAATGAAAAACCAAGCAAAATTATGTATATATAATCAGTTATGATGTTAAAACAATAATGGCCCTCAATTGAAATAACTGAAAGTTTTGCCATCCTTATATTTCACAAATAAAACAAAACAGACAATAATTGCTTCACGATTCCAGATTGTATGATATGAAATAAGCACATTATGTCAAAATACAATCCTTACATTTCTTTATACCTCAAAATACTTCAAAGTTCTAATATATGTATAAATAATGTATCATAGATGCATTTAGAACATAACTATGCTTCCAAAACATTTTTTGCAAAAAAATGCTTCAAATCTTTAAATTTTTCCATATAAGTCAATTACAATATTACATATCATCATTTTTGTATACCAAAGAAAAAAAATTCTTAAGAATGTATAATAACACTAAAAATGAACATAAACTCAACTATAACTTCTCTAGGTTCATTCAAAATAAAATCTGATATTAATAATACTTGTATAATCATAGCTATGATGGTAATTCACAAAAAGTAAGAATCCATCCAAATCTATTGCAGATTTAAAACAATAATAGTTATTAGTTACCTTAATTTGCAAAAAGTTTGTGCTGTAAAACCTAGTTCTTGTGGTTTATCTCTCCACTGGTTCTTGTACTTCTTCTCTTTGATTCCTTCTTATTTTCCTCTTTCCCCTTCTTATAGATGTACAAGTTGACTAAGGTGGCACTATGTCTCACATGCAAAACATGGTGTCGCCATCTGTCCTCTTAAACAATCATGCAGAACTATGAGTTGACACAAGCATAACCATGTGTCGCCACGTGCACTCTTATGTGTCACAATTTAAAAACATTTACTTCATAGCTAAGAAACCCAAATATGATTCATGCATGCTTGCCTAGAACTAGGATAGTAGGATTACATGTACATCTTCAGGAGCGGAGCTACATAGAGCTCAGTGTGGGCAGTGGCCCATCATAAAATTGCAAAACCTTAGTATCAAATTAACATATATACAATTTTGCCCACCCTAAAATATTTAATTTGCCCCCACTATCCTTCTAATATCAACCGTTCATCTTCCATGTTTAGTTGAAAGATTTACTTTGCCCACCCTAAATGAAAATCCTGGCTACGCCATCCACATGTCACACTCATTTCACACATATATTACAAGTTTCGCATTCAAAACATGGCAGTCCACATGTCATCACATGTTCCAAGCTTCCATGCAAAACCTGGTAATGCCCACATGTCACAACTATTGCAATGTCTTTCACTCTTATCCACAATTACATAACTCTTATGAAAACCAAGTTATGATACTATGCATGCTCACTCACAATTCCATGTAAATCCCAAGTTATCAACCAATCATATTCTTCATTAACTGGACTTCTAATATTTGATTAGCCATTATATTTTACCTGCCACCATCTAACTAGTAACTAGACCCAATCACAATATATACCAAACCATATGGATCCATAGTTAAACAACCAAAATGATAATCAAGTAATAACCACCGGAAAATTTGTCTTTAAGACAAGGATTATTAGATTTAATAGGACTTAACCATCCTAACTAAGGTTGGATTGCCACGTATAATATATCAAGTATGATCCCAGTTTTCATGCAAAACAAGAGTTCCAATAAATGCAACTTGACATGTATGGTACACGTACGGATGGCAATGGGGCGAGCTAGCCATTTAACGCGCCCCGGCCCGCCCCTAATTGTTAGGGTTTGGTATGCCTAAAATCGGGTTAGAGTTTAGCCCAACCCAACCTTTGTATATTATAATATTCTTTTTAATATTATTTCTTATATTTTATATATAAAAAATACATACATTATTAATAAATATATTATTAATGTATATATTCTACTTCAAAAAAGCTTTTTTTTTTTTTTTACATTTTATACACTAACTGGCCATTACCCACCCCGCGCCCATTACCAACCCGATAAAGGCAAGGGTAAGGTTTGGTATTTGCTAAACTCCTATAGAGGAGGGTTTGGGTTCATCGAAACCCGCCCCCTTTTTTTTATTTTAATGGGTAATGATATTATGTGTGTATATATAATATAAAAATAGGAATGTACATCACAACTCTACAAACACTGCTCAACTAGGAAGACCTACCCCCTGCACAAAAAATACCACCCGTCCCAATACAATCCATAACAAACAACTCACATCCAACGAAAACCCAAAAACAGCCAAGGTTTGCCGTTTCGGTGCCAATGGGCAACACGAAACAAAATTTCGCCGGCGTGTGGAAAAATCAAAGAGGGCAAAAAATTGGACAAAAATTTAAATTTTTTATTTTGGGGAAATTTCGCCAGCACGCCAACAAAAAATATCCAAAAATGCAAATCAGCGATTTTTAACCTGCGAAATGCGTCGCTTACCCAAAAAACAAAATTTACGCTAAAAACAGCTCAAAATACATGAAATGGAACCAAAGTTCAATAAGGCAATCAGCTTCGACATCAATAGCTACTGCTCTCTGGACCACAAATCCCTCCTCCCTCATCTCACTTAAAGCACCCTCACGTCCCTCCGTCCACCGGGAAAGATGATAAAAACACCACATATGCCAATTCCTCACTATATCAATTGCAATGATGCCCCGAAACTCTGGTAAAACTGACATCCATGATGCTACTACAACTAGAAGAGATTCAAACACATGATCCACAGACGACCGGTTGCCATCCCTAGGTACATGTGCCAATAGCTCATTCAATCCTAGCCAAAAATTAGACAAAACAATGTTGGTTTCCACACGATGGCTTTGCGGCCAAAACAAGTATTTCCAAACCAATTGTGATCAACCCTTTCAAGTGATAAGGAGAGATATGAGGGATTATGATTCAACAAAGCATGAGCCACAAAAATCATGATTATGAATCAAAATACACATATGATGATACAAATGGCAAAAAAGTAAAAACGAAAAAATTTACGCAACAAAATTAGAAGTTCATTTTCATGAAATCTGTAAGATTCAAGGCCATGATTATTAAATAACTTTTTATTTTATATGGAAATCTAAAAAAACACTATTTGAGGTAAGACTGATTATAATTAAATTTCAATTTTTTGTTCATATATATATTGAGCAAAATAAGTTCAAAATCAGTTCATATTACTAATTTTCAGGCCCCACTACTTTATGAAATATAAACTTCAAAGATAAGGCAAACCTCAAAGTCTGAGTATATGATCTTATAAGCCTCAATTTTGCTGCACGAGCATAATGGATTTTAGCCTCTATTCTGAACACACAAGGCATTTTTCCTGAGCCTCAGTTTGAGGTGAATCACAAAAATCATAAAATGTAAATGTTTTCAAGAAACAGGATATTCATTATTAAAAATACATTTGACATCAACACCAACTGAACTTAGCTTTTGCTAACATTATGCATGAAGAAGAGCCTGACAGACCCTTCGTGTATGTTATTTCAGTTTCCTTTGAAAAATTTCTTCCCTGTAGAATTATACAACTTAACTTATGCAGTAGGCTATTGACTCTCCTCAAAGTAAAGTTAAAAACAACCAAATAAAGGCAGAAAGGGCAGAGGCAATCATTCATTAAGACAAAATCCTTTTGTATGTCCAAGTTTCACATATATAGTGCGGCTAAATACAAACAAGTAGTTACTGAAATCTGTAAAATTCACTCAATTTCCACCTTAGCTATTACCTTTATGAATCTTCTAATATGATCTCGGTACATGCCATTCCATTCAGCCCACCTGCAAGATGCAAATTACAAGACGAATGTTAATAATGGATGCTCCCCAAATACCAATAACGAACTTATAGACAAAGGACTTCCAAAATATAGAACATTAAATGTGGAACCCAAACACCCCAGATCAAAGTAATATGGCAAGAAAAGTACTATGATTATGAAGCCTCCTAAACCTATATAGGATCCTGGAAAATACCTTGTGAAAGAATTCTTGGACCTATAAAGGCCCTGTTTGGATAACAAGAAAGCGCAATAAATTGAAGGAAAACAATATATTTTCACGTCTAATGAACATTTGGATGACCAAGAAATTGCAGGGCCACCATTTCTCGAGAGGAAGAGGAAAAAAAAAAGCGCCTTTTCATTCCAGCTATAGAAATCAGATTCTGCATCCTAAGAAAAGATATTTGCAAAACATACCAACAATACACCTCCCCAACTAACGGTTATCTTCTTCAACAATACATCTTGGGAGTCCAGCATGAGCATGACTCTACCATTCTTCTTTGTATTGTTTTTTCTTCCTTTCTTATCCCCTACAACTATTCTTCGTAAGGTATCTAGCATTAGCGTGAAAGGTCAACACAAGAACTCCTCATTGTATTTATCTTCGTAAGGCTTATTTTAAAACCATTTGATTCTAATTTGTCTCTAGACTCTCTCCATAATTTGATAGAAGGGATTACCCACCCACCTGTAGAGCTGTTTTCAGTTACATTTGTGTCCTTTCAAGGTGTACAGTAGAAGGCAAACTAAAGTTCGACAAACAATGCTACTCTAAAAAATGACTTGATATGACCTATGAGTGATTAAGTGATCAAACAAAAACCAGTATGTAATTGGTAGATCACAAATTTTAAATTGACTATCAAATATATTGAATCGCCTCTGTTTTTTTGCTCTAGTACTTTATTGCATCTCTAGTTATGAGAATTTCAATAGGTATGTGTGATTACTTGTCACGTACCAAATTGAATTGGTGTATAGTCCACACGTAACACAATGAAATAAGGATCAGCACAAAATGAATGAAGTGCCAATCACAACATTTCTCATTTTACTGACTAGATAAGATCGAAAAAAAAATACAACGGATATGCAACAACATTCTCGAGAAGAATAAACAAAATTAATCCTAACATGTCAACTAATTAAATTTCAAAAACATTTAAAGGCTTTCTCCATTATTGAGGCTCAAGAATCAGGATCACATCCTTTATTAGTTGACTGGTGATTTCGTCAAATGAGATTCCCATGGTGAAAAGTGAGAAGAAAGTGCCATCAGATTGGATCACTCCATAGATAATTTATCAGGTTTGACAATATGACAGCTGCTAATTTATTTCTAGTATAGTCAAAAGGATCTCCCCACCTGCTTTGCCTAGTATTAAACCTTCTCTACTCAAAGTTTGCAATGTCGTTTCTTATGACATTTCACCAGCTGCCTCTGGCAACATTTGGAGTTGATCAGATTAGCTTGGTCTTTAGTGCAGTGTTTAAACGTCTCATTCAAACATGTACCAAGGGAAGCTAATGATGTTGCTAATAGACATAGACTAGCTAAGGCTGGAGTGACTATTAGTTCTCTAGTGCTTAGAAAGTTGTCTCATTGTATGAAGATTTAGGTTGTTCTTGGTTGTTGGGTGCCCTTTCGCTAGTGGCACCTTTTGCTTTTGTTTTTTTCTTCTCTTTGTATTTCTTTCTTCCTTCTTTTTTATAAAATTTCATCAATTATCAAAAAGAAAAAAACATTTCACCGAAATGAGGGATAAATCGCCAATCAATTAAAAAATAAAAAAGCTTAAAAATATTAAATTAATGAAATTGAATCTCCTTAATATTCAACAATCACTCTTTTGAAGTGTTTAAAAAGGATCTAGATGGAAGAAATTAAAGAAATGGGAGAGAAATTGGAAATCTGGGCAACTTTTATTGTAGGTGAAATGTCGAAAAAATTTCGCCAACTTACAAGAATGCTCGACATTTCCTTTTCCAAGGGGTTTCATGTTTCCACCTTGGAAAATGGCGACATTTCGCGACATTGCAAACCATACCCAACTACTAATACATTAAGGCTTAAGCTAATGATTCAAATGAAGAAGCCACCTAGGTGCACCTCAACAACTGCAGATATTGGTGCTTCAGCCCCTAATGGAGCCACAGGATCATCCAAAGGCACCTTTCTCTAGATGATAGTTTATATGGAGCCCATGTCTAGGTTCAATAAGTGCTAAAGCCCTCACCTTCATTTAAATACATTTACAATTTTATTTGTTTATTCATTAATTTAGTCATTTTTATTATTATTATTACTACTACTTTCAAGCAAAAGGATGAAAAGAATAGAACCCTTGAGTTCATCTAGTATGGAAAAGTGAAGTTATACCCAGAAAAAGGACTAGAGAAGCTTTAACACTTTAAAAAATAACTGCATGGATGAGAATAGAATGTTTAAATGGAACAAGCCCACTAAAACAGAACTCGTTTCCATTACATTTTGTAAGTCCATAAATGAGAGCAAAATCTATTAAATGAAAGTTGAGTGTATAACAGGATTAAGGAAGCAAATATCAACAACTTTGATGAAAATGGTAAGGAATTCAACAGCTAGATTTCCTCAAGAGATATGAATCAATTTGACACATATATTTAAGCAAAGGGACCAATCAAATATTATGTACATAAGCTGTATCACAAGTTTTCTTCAAGAACTGTACTCAAAGCTCTATTGGAGAAATCATAACAAGTTTGACTCAAGAAAAGGCAAAACACAGCGCAAACCACAAGATAAATTGATGTGGTCATTCTTCCAAATGAAGAAAAAAGATAATATTCATAGGAAAAAAACAAAACAAAACAGAAAAATGGAAAATAAGTTACCGGTCCCAATTTGGAAATTTCCCAACAAGATACAACCCACCACAATCCCAAGGTTCTGCGATTATTTTACACCTTGACAGAATAGTGTCTTTAGCAATTGCCTACAAAATTAAATTTAATAAGACACTTTGAATACAATCATAGAAAGATATCTACTATTTACAAAAAAAACTTTCAAATGCTAGCACTATGATTTATGCAATTAGTAATAGTTTGAAGTATGCACACAAAAAATATTGAACTACATAATTAAAATTTGGCTGTCGAAAACTCACAGAGCAACAGTGATATAATATAAAAGACGTTAAAAGTTAAAATGAGCCAACTACATGACAACTGTACAAACTTCAGCAAACAAAATTCTTAAGTCCAATAGATGTCTTAGCCCACTTTTGAAATGAATTCTGTCAAGAGACCTCTCTTCATTCCAATTACAGAACAAAATTCCTAAACTCCAATATTGGTCATAGCTTCATTTTTGCAATGATTCTAGGCAAGACACCTCTCCCCAATCAAATTGAATACAAGGGAGGTTCTCACAAGGTTTATTGATGAAAAAGCAATCTATCAACCCTCCAAAAACCATCAAGAATAGGAATTGCAATCGGCACCATGCAGACTCATGAAAGGCTCAATCAAACACCATTAAACTCATCAAGAAAATTGAATCAAATGAACATCAGCTAGGCCAATGAACAACACTAGCTTACCAGCTTCTGATGAAGGCTATTGTTGTCCATAACAAAATAAATATTCTAGAATATTTTAAAATGGTATTGTGCAAAAAAGTTGCCATTTGTAGTGAGGAGGATCCATTAATGCTACTTGTTGTCTTCAAAGTCAATCAAAATGAACTCACAAAGCAATAATACCAACATATTTTAGTTCGTCACGTCAAAAAAATTTTCAAAAAGGCACTTATCCAATTTCTCATAGCACAATAAATGGCAAAATAAACAACTTACCTTAATGAGTGGGGGAGCATTAAGGGGAGAACCATCTGTTCCTCGACACATAACACTAGCCAAGTCAAAGCGAAACCCATCCACATGATACTCAGTGACCCTTAATGTTGATTAACATAAGAAAAATGTCATTTTTTTAGAACATCGGATATAAAAGAATTAGACAGCAAAGAAAATTTCACACGTGCTTATAAGAAAATCTTCATTAATATCTTGATCAGTACAAAGAAGTTGCAACTACAAATATCAAATATGCACTACAATTTCCACAAATAATTCTTATCAACTAAATAAAATCCTTAATTAATCTAAGTATAATTGTCTCGACGCCTCTATATGTCGATCCTGATAGTATACTTTCCCAAATCCTCATCCTCGCCTATACCACAGTTATTACATTAAAAAAAAATTTTTTTGGTTGAGCAAAGCTCACTATGCAATAGTCTACAGATTTAGTTTCCATTGGAAACCTAAGGCATGTAGAAAAAGCCAAACAACATCACACACGCACACAAATACAATAGCAAAATTTAAAACACACAAGATGTTTTTATACAATTAATGCAAACCTAAGATGCACACGTCCTAAACAATATCCTCTTAAGTGCTATGCCATGAAAAACAAGTAAATGTATGTGCAACAAGGATGCAGCATGTAAAGCACTGTAATGCGTCCTGGAGTATCTCAAACAGCACATGGTTCCAACTGTAAATTCCTTCCCCACACTACTTGGACAATTACAGTATTCTATGTACATCGTAGTTTTATGAGCTTTCAATCAATCAAATCTAACATTTTTGGAAAAATAATACACCCACGAATGTCCAGACATCATTGCAGCAATCTGACTCCAAAACCCAACACCATCTCCACCTAAACATTACCTGACTGAATCTCAAGTTTAGGCATTCAATTATACCACTTCCTACAAGCTGGGTCTTTAACGCTGCGAATGTCCTTGCCATGACATACAAAGGTAACCAATTATATTAGGGTTATTGGTGTTTATTGGGTTCCGAACCCTCACACACCACCCTTTTATACAGTCATTGGTGATTTTCAGATCCTAGAGCCCACATCTTACTCTCACTCTGTCTAATGCTCATGCATGTTTCATTTAGATGCAAACCATATGATTCAATTCTCATTCATGAATCATGTCAGTATTACTATAAAATCCCATATACTATTATTATTCAATAATAAAGAATGGATCAGCCACAACAATCATCAACAATAAACATTAAAATAACCATTATAGTTGACAAGGTAATATAGTAAATCCTTAGTCCCTGCAATATATATATATATATATATATATATATATATATATATATATTTGGATGAATAATGTATGTGTGTATTATATATATATGAGTATGAAAAAGCAAAAGTATGGATCATACAATCGGAAGTGCAGCAGCCCAAAACACAAAAAAGGCTCTACACAATCCTCACAACCCCCATCAGCCCCAAAAACCAAAAGACAATGGCACTCCACTATACAACTAAAACAACAGGAACCCTCCTGAAAAACCCATAATCCAAAGCTGAACAAGCCATTCAGCTTCAGACCAAAATCATAAGACACAGTGACTCTCTTAAATCATGTCAAGGACCGTCCCTCATGCCGTGGCATGCTCCACAATGATCGACTCGAAGCACAATTTTTTCCAATCCTTCATAATCTCTGTAGGCCATAACCCTTTGAATTCTGGAAGAACCGAAACCCACGACCACACCAATCAAAATAGAGTCCAACACCTGGTCCACCGATGACTGTGTATCCCTAAAAATCCTACTGTTACGCTCCAGCCAAATAAACCAGACAACCGCATGGAACAACGTATCATACAACAACTTGCCCCTCTTACCCAAGCCCCTAATCCGCCATTGAATAAACCATGCATTCAAAGTATCTTGTAACACCCAGAGGCTCCTAAAATCTCAAACAACCGCTTTCAAATGGTACTGGCAAACCGACACTGAACAAATAGATAGTCAATGCGCTCTCCAGCGTCCTTACACAACATGCAAACATGCGGGGATAAAGCAATCCCTTTCCATCTTCTTTGAATTAGATCAGCCGTGTTTATCCTATATAAGATGGCAGTCCATAAAAAGGCCTTGATCTTAAGAGGTACCTTAGGCTTCCATAGTTGATGAACCGAGAAGGGAACTATAGAGATTGATGAATCTTGTGACACGGAATTAAAGAAAGATTTGCAAGAGAACAATGAATTGGATGAAAGGGACCAACACACTCGATCTGGACCTAGGGGATCAAGAATCACATCCTTTAGACCTTCAATGAACTGAGATATCTCTTCTAATTCAAAAGGACGAAGATTCCTCCGAAATGGAAGATTCCAAGAGAAACCAAAGGAAGACCAAAGCATAGTATCGGCCACCAAAGCATTAGGAAGAAGAGCAAGTAAGAATAATCAAGGAAACTGGATAGATAACGGCTGATTACCCCACCAATGATCAAGCCAAAAACGAATCAAGGAACCGGACCCAACCCTAGCCTAATATGAGGGTAAAATAGAGGTGCGATTTTCATGATGGCCTTCCCCGGACAGTTTCCTGGAGATCGTGCCCTCAAATTAATGAAACATCCATTATCGTCCCTTCCGTATTTGCTTGTAATCACTTGGTGCCTCAGACTATCATTATCTGCACTGAAGCGCCACAGCCATTTTGCTAGAAGAGAGAAGTTTCGATGGGCTACCATTCCCACCTCAATTCCCCCCTTTTCCTTAGCCAAGCACACCTTATCCCACCTTACTACATGAGTCTTCCTTTTTCCCCCTCCCTCCCAAAGAAAATCCCTCTGCGCTTTTTCCATGATGTTCACAACTCTCCTAGGCATCCTAAACAAAGACATGAAATAAACCAGAAGATTTGCAAGCACCGGCTTAATCAGAATCATTCTACCCCCCAAAGATAAATAATTCCTCTTCCAGAGAGCCAGTCTCTTCTCCACTCTCTCAATAACTGGCTCCCAGAAACTGACATTACGGGGGGACACACCTAAAGGGAGACCCAGATACGACATCGGCCATCCACCCACCTGACAACCTAAGATCCAACTAAGAGAAAAAGACTCTTCCTCCGCTAAGTTCAATCCAACAATGGAGCTCTTCTCCCAATTGACTTTCAGCCCTGAGATCATGTGGAAAGTATGCAAAATGCTCTTCAACCAAATCATTTGATCCTTAGAAGCTTCCAAAAAGACCAATGTATCATCAGCAAACTGGAGATGGGACACTAAAACCTCATCTCTACCGATTTTATAGCCTTTGATCAATCCCCGACTCTGACCAGTCATAAGGAAGCTATGTAACACCTCAGCAACCAAAGTAAATAAGAAGGAGGACAGTGGATCCCCCTGCCGAATACCCCTAGAGGAAGGAAAAAACCCTTTCGCCACTCCATTGATCAAAATAGAAAAATGGGTATTTCTCAAACACCCTCGAATCCACCTTCTCCACTTTTCACCAAACCCTTTCCATTTCAAAACTGAATCAATGAAAGCCCACTCCACCTTATCATACGCTTTTTCACCAAACCCTTCCCATTTCAAAACTGAATCAATGAAAGCCCACTCCACCTTCCCTATATATATATTCAGATTTATGAATGAATGACCAACAGTAGATATGTGTATGCATCGTGTGTGTGTGTGTCTTTCTTTCCATTAACTTATCTTGCATAGTTAAGTTGACTACTCTTTTTTATTTTTTTTCAAAATGATCTTGTCAGCCATACAAAAGTCCATGGATGGATGTTGGCCACGCTTACATGGTCGAACATAGCCATATGATAGACCATGGTTGTTCTATTATTATTTTTTTTTTTTTTGACTCATTTGCATTTGGAGCTTTTTAATCATTCAATCGATAATTATTCCCAAGCTCTACCCAAAAATTTTTATCAATTAAATTAATAGACCAATGCAACTTATACATGTTCAGTAACTTTCTGTTTAATCAATTGTTCAGTACTAATCCATCCCTAATTAATCAGTCAACTCCTATTATTTTGTGTTCGAGGATTTGTTTCACAATCATTCAAAAAACTAATACTTTGTCCTACTATATTTGATTAAAGTTTTCCTTCAACAACCTAGTTAATATTTTTTTTGATCGGTAATGAAGAATTATATTAAAAAGAAGCTGAAAACAGGATACAATGCTGTACACCAAAGGTGTACATAATCCTCATCCCCTCCCCATCCTTTACAAGTCATTGAAATCCTTACACATTAATACATCATGACATTTCAATCCCTTATAAGATTCCACAGCAGACGCCCAATAAAGGATAAAACTAAGAGAGTACTTGAAAAGAGCATCCCGAGATCTTTCCTTATTCTCAAATATCCTGTTATTTCGTTCCTTCCAAACTACCCACATCACTGCCCCTGGTGTTAACCTCCAAAAAACCTTGAAAGGAGAGTCTCCTTTTGAGATCTTCCAACATAAAAGAAGCTGAGAAACACCTTGAGGCTGGACCCAAGCTACTCCAAACCTGGCTAAGAACTCATTCCAAACTCCACTTGTGATTGGGCAATGAATGAGGAGGTGATTGACTGACTCCGCATCCGCTTTACAAAAGCTACATCTATTAGGAAGCTGCCATCCTCTCTTCATCAGATTATCCAAAGTCAAGATTTTCTCCAGCACCGCTGTCCACATAAAGAACCCTACCTTTGATGGGAGTAAAGGTTGCCATAACAGATTATGGACCTTGAAATTAAGATTCCGCTGGCTAATAAACCCATACAGGCTCTTGACAGAGAAAACCCCATCACTGCTCCTTGACCAGCTCATAACGTCTTGATGAGAACCAAAATCCTTACCAATTCCCAATCAAACATACCTCTTCTGAACTGCAAGTTCCATTGTGTGCCTCCCACTCCTTTGGGAATACAAGTATGCAACAAAGGCATGTGGGGCTGAAGATATACTATAAAGCGTAGAATATTGCTCCTTGAGAGCTCCACCAGAACACCAAGGATCCGACCAAAACTTAACCCTATCTCCCCTCCCCACCTGAAACTTCACTCCTGCCTCAACCAGGGGAGACAATCTGCATATGGGCCCCCATAAGCTGCAACCAATTCTCCCATTCACCTGGTCAGGAAGCCACCTTGTCTCATCATAGCCATACTTAACAACAATTAATTTCCTCCAAAGACTGTTTACCTCCTAGCCAAACCACCAACACCACTTCGCCAAAAGGGCTCTATTAAAAAGCCGCAAATTCCTTATACCCAAGCCACCATCCTCCTTTGGGTTACAAACCTCCTTCCAACAACCTAGTTAATATTCACACCTTTAAATATTATACTCACTAATAAAACAGTCCGAAAAATCTAATTTTTATCATTCAACCAATCTAACACCTATATATAGTGCATACATCAATACAGACAATCGATATTCTGAATTCTGCCCCACAAGTAATCACAATATATATTTATGTATCAACTTAAACAGCCCAGATTATAATTTCAGCCTAACCTTTCAAGTTTCAACCAATCCAAAAATATACCACAAATAATCAGTCAACGTGCAATAATTTAATTCAAATTTCAAAAACTCTTACAGCATGCTCTTATTAATTTCATAAAAATTTAGACATATGAATAACATGATTTCTATCATAGAAATATCTAGATCACATGCTTCCACAGCAACAGCAATCTCATAGCCCTCATGTATGGTTCGTCTCACTCATTCCACAATCTAAAATCACCAAGAAAAATCATGTTTGTAGAATCCACCTACCTCTTATTCTCTACAAGTGATCTTCACAAAAATTCAAAAATCTACAATTCCAAATTCCCTTCTTTTTTTTTTTTTTTTCACACGTCTAGAATTTTACTCCCTCACATGTCCAACCTCCCTTAAATTATAATAAAATAAAATTAATAATAATAAGACTCTAAAGTTAAATTAGGATTAGGTGTTTCTTTAATTAGTTATTTTACTAAAACATCCTCAGCTCCTCATTGAACTGAATCCTTAGTACTTTGGGCTTAAGTTGTGATCCAAATTATTTACTGATTGAGCCTTAAGCCCAATTAAGGTTCTTTAAATTATTAATAACTAATTAGAATAATTAAAACACTAAATAACCCCCAAATTAGTCTAGGTCATTACACCCAAAAAAACCAAAATATCAAGTATATTTCACTTGTGAATCAAAATTTTCTGCAACCTTAATGATATAATCATATAAGTATACCTGAAATAGTACAGAGGGCGCACGAATTCTAAATATGCAACATTGCAAATATGCATTTATTTGAGTTGGTGTCACAGAAACAACTGATCTAATTTTCTTTTTTAAGTGATTAAAGCAGCTGATTTGATTGAATAACAAGTTTGATCCACAAATCCTTGTGTTACAAGTTAAAAGCCTCCCTAAAAACGACTTTGGTTGATAAAATAAAAAATTATTTCTGACAATCAATCAGACAATAACCAAATTCCTCATCCCAACTCATTCAGAAACATAAAATCCTGATCTTTTACCTAAATCTTCCAAAAACTGTATTTTCAATCACATTATGAGTATCCAAATCCTAAGCAATTCCGTCTGAGTTGTTTTTTTTTTTTTTTTTTTGATGATTAATGAACCCTTCATTAGATCAAAAGGAGAGGGAGGGGCACCCCACAAGGAGTGGGATCACCCCAAAATACATGATAAAACCACAAAATAACCAAAAAATACACTATGGATCATCCACGTACAATAAGCTACATCAAAAAAAGCCATCACCAAAAACTAGACACTACTAAACCACCCCAAACTACATATACATGAATGTCATCCAGTTCCTGATGATATCCACAGATGAATATGAGTCAAAATCCTTCTGCCCTGAAGCCCAAAAAGCGGATAACGATATCACCAAGTCAACCACACAAGACCTTCTCACCTTCTCATCTTCAAAAGTGACCTATTTCGCACCCTCCATAATGTCCATAAAGTAGCAAAAAAACATCCCCTGTAAAGCTTTCTCCCTAATCTACTGAAGCCCAAAAATCTCCACTGAAAAGCTAGCTCGCGTACGGTATAAGGTAGTACCCAATTAACATTTCCCAAATTCAGCAAATGCCTCCATACGTGATCAGCAACAGAACATCTAATTCAGCAAAGCTGGCTCCCGTCTCAGTTGTTTTTTATTAACTCTGCTGATGTTTGCTATATGTTTTGGGCATTTCCTGCCAATCCCTAGGGAAAGTATAAGGATTGCATCAAGTTGATAGCCAGTTAAAACTTATCTAAATCTATTATGATCTAAACAATAAAATTATTTTCAAGTTTCAAAATATAGAAAGACTGTCTAATGATATGCTCCAAATTTGAAAATCTGGTCAACCATGGATTTGAAACATAGCAGCTTATTTAGAGAACCATTTGTCCACTTTTAATACTAATCGATCCCACCTTACTTTAAACTTCAGTAACTAAAAGTTTTTCTAAATGCAAAAAAGGCAATCCAAATCCTAATGCCTTTCATGTGAAAATTTATAAAATGTAAAAAATATTTAGAGCTTCTACCATATGTGAAAAAATCTATTTGAACTGTCAATGGAGTTATAGGCATTGAAACACTGTCAATGTGGCAATTCTTAAAGGTCTCCATCATGTGGATGGTCAAGGTTAGGCAAATAATTCTTCCAATTGGCCAAAAAATTCTCACTCAGAAACTAAACCAGGGAAAGCAAACCGGAAAACTATTCATCCAAAAAATTTAGCATATTTTCATTGGCACTTTATGCATACTTGAAATATTCAGTTGAATCAGTAAACATAATATATCAAAGCATAGCAAATGGTTTCTGTTGGATTATTTTTAGAAAAGAACATGAATTTCTTGATACTTAAAAATAAATCATAAAGATACGGATCTAATAGCAGAAAATGAGCAAAAATTTGCCTTGCATGTCCATACCAATGTCTCAAGCTGTCAAGTACAAGCTCCATGACCACAGGATGGTTACAGTTTAACGTGTTTCCTGACCAGCAAAAGGGAAAGCTCAGAACACTTGAAGACTTTTATTTCAGAGGGAAAACAAATGACAATTGACAATGATGAACCTCATGTTTAATGAAAAGGAGCCATGCAAAAGTAGTGGAGTAATATATCCAAAAGAAAAAATATGAGAACAAGGAATACCAATGAATCAAGGAATACTTTGATCCTCACTTATGTTTGCCCATGCCATGCACTATCAAGCCATTGAATAAATTAATTATATAACTAATTAAACAAAAAAAACACCCCAATTTGGGCTGATTTTAATTATTGATTTCACCTTTTAAATTTTTTGACCAAAACCGATTAGTGGGCCCATAATCTATGGACATTCCATGACTTTCATAAAGTTCAGGATTCAGCAATAAGGATAATTTTGTCTTGAATCTATGCAAAAATGATAAATACAACCCCATGCCCAACTTGGAGCTAAAGTACACTTTTTGTATCAAAATTAACTTTGAACTTCAGACCTGAACTAACTATGAAAAAAAATTTCAAATAAATTTTCCAAATTTGAAGATTCAAATTCAAAAGCATATTTGGTATGAAACAAAATTAGTTGATATTTGACCAATGGAAACACACTGTCTCACCACATACATACATACATATATATATATATATATATATATCTATTTTTCCATCTCCTTGTTCTTTTCTAGCCATTCACCCCTTCCCTTATATGTATATACATACATAAATAAATATTATGTATGTATGTATATACATAGTGAATGGCTAGAAAAGAACAAGGAGAGGGAAAAATAAATAAATAAAGTGTGAGCTCACATGTCTTCCTCCTTTCCACAACACACCCCACAACCTCAGCCCACACCCGCACACAACATTGGAGGTGGGAGCCCTAGTGCTTCAAGTCTCCTGTTACTAAGATTTCTGGAGAGATAAGAAGACTTAACACAAGTAAAACCTTTCTCTTACTATTTTCGAATACTTTTAGTTTGTTTAATCAGCTAGTTGCTTTATTTCACAGTTCTTTCCTTCCAGAATATTGTGCAAAGATCAAACACTTTTAGACCTCTCACGAAAGATCAGAATCTGGTGAACCCTACATGGTTGAAAAGTGAACTTCACTCATGCTCCCCCTGTAAAATTTCCATCTCCATGAATGCTGGCCAGCATGTTTTATCCGATCTTTGTGTTCCTTGCTTGCATTTAAGTTATGGTGCACGAATTAAGCAAATCATGCCAATTTTAATGTATTTTGCTATGATGCTCCGTGTCAAGTATACTTTGTACATTTTAAAAAGTGCTTGATTCCATAAATAAAATATATTTAAGACTGCTATCAAAGCTGTTACATTCTCTGCAGTTTATGATACGCATTTGCAAGTTAGAAAATTAAATGTTATAGTTGTTTAAACGCTATCAAATCTGATTTCCACAGATTCTAAAATAGAAAATTTCCCTGAACTAACTTGAAGATCCCTAATGTGAAAAGTCCCAATGCTCCCCCAAATTTTGCACAACTTAGTGATTGGTAAGATTTTATGGTATTAAGGATTTTGTTTTTATTTTTATGTTTTTCTTAAATGCCCAAATATATGTTAATTAGGTAACCAGTTGAACAAAGAAAGAAAGGGCGCCTAACACATTTCCACTCATTCACTCAATAAAACCTCCTAACTCAATCTTCTAGTTAAACAGACTGATACTTAAAGTTAGGATTTAACTAGCAAATCTGAAATATTTATCATAGATTACTTTCTATACCTAACCTCAATTAATGGTGGAGACTCCATAACTGGATCTATACTCTAGGGTCCACCCTGCCTGAGGTACGTGACATACACATAAGAAAAGATTACCCTCTATAGAAATATCCAACTTGCTTTTTTTCCTTTTCGTTGCATGAATTACAGAAGGCAAACTCTAGTACATTTATTTTCTATCCATCATCCCATTTATACCTTTGTCAAAAATCTAAGTTCCAACTTATTCTTTATATTGATTTTATTGCGAAAAGTGCTTCATAGTCAAATTAAAAAAAGTCAAGGCATAATAATGCTTCTTGTTTCCCATGAACAACTCACTTTATTCCAACCATTTTGATAGACTCCCAAATGATTACTATGTTAGATGACATGAAATTTATTCCAACCAAAATGTCCCACATGAATTTTTTTTATACAAAACTTCTACCCCAAGCACCCACAAAATTATCAAAAAGAGAATATCAATAGGACTATGAATAGGAGATGTTATGTGAGTATCTATAGGACCACAATTATCAACAGACCCTCCAAGAACATTGAAGACCTAAATTATCAACATGCTCTCCAAGAACGTTGAAAGTCCATCCAAGAGTTGCTCCACAAACTGGAAAACTTGGAGGAGGTTCCGTGTCAATCATTTCCATTCCTTTAGTCAAACCATTTGTAACACTTATAGCTACAGCTCTAACTCGATAATTTACTAATAATTTTTGTACCTCCCGATTCACATTAATTTCTTGGCCACTAGTAAAAATCATTGATTGACACCATGGATGACCCAAAATGAGGAACACTTCAAAAATTGCATTCGAAAAGGCCTTAAAATGAAGAAATAGGAGCCAATTGAAGAATATGGGCTTTCCAGTACTCATAAAATTAGACACAAAATAGTAATTATCAAAAATAACCTAACCATCATAATATAACGGTTCATACATCCATTCTATCAAAAAGGTTGCTCAAGGTATGTAATTCTGTTGAAATTCACTCATATTATAAAATTCCCAAAATTTCGGAAGGCTGCCACTTGGGACATCCCATCTATCAGACTCAATATCCCAAAATAGAAAATTTCTGCATGGATATCGAGTTAATTAGAAAGTTTCTAATTCGGGCGAACCGTTATTTTATTAGAACGATTGACGCCCACAACCATACCGATAAAACAATTGCCCCTCAATCTATAAAAAGGCATTGTGCCTTGGTTTTGGACCTTTTGGCCATTCGCTAAGAAACCATAGCCAACCCAAAATCCAATCTTTGAACCCTAGCATACTTTCACAATATAGAGAGAGAATAAACTAGTTTTCAAGAGATAAAACTCAAGAATAAGCTTCAAGGAGACCCAACTTTGAAATCAAGCCTCGTCTCTCAGTTGGCTAGGTATATTGAACTTATACGCATTGTTATTTGTTGAATAAATCTTGATTCGATAAAAAATGGTTGATATATTGATCTACTGCTTTTGTGTGAAATCTGGGATATTTATCTGGTATGGTAAACCGGACAAAGGAATTTCTCCTTTGACCAATTTATCAAACTGATCCCCTTGTTCATTTGTGTTGTAAATGATGTTTTGCTTCTCTCTTCATATATTGATTTATGTTCGTATGAGTAGTCCCTTCTATTGTGTTCATGAGTAAACCAAGGAAGTTAAGGACATGTAAAACACATCTTTAATGATAAATGTGCAAGTCTGCAATGGGAAGGGTTGCTGTCCTCAGTGCCTGCAAAAAAAAACTAGGTTTCTAACAGTTACACATAATAACCACTTATATGAACTTTTTCTTAGTTTTTAGAATTGTTCTTCATTGAAAGGCATTGGTACCAATGGAAATAGTAAAGGCACTTCTAAGTGTTGCATTTTCCTTTGTTTTATTGATGTATCACATTGTAAATTCCCCAAAACCACCAGCATACCTTTGTACCAATGGAAATAGTGAAGACACTTCTAAATTTTGCATTTTTTTAAAAGGAATTGGGCTAACCATTCTATTAGAATGGTTGCCACATAATTTGCCTAAAGTTTTATAACAGAACGGTTCTACATAGCCCAATTCAATTTAAGCGAACCAATCGATCAGGGCGGGCTAACCAAACTAGAGACTAATGCTGATCCATGATTTGGTAATATGAGACTTGAATGATTGAATATGTGGTTTGGGCGTACTACTGGGCCTGATCAAAACCAAGCATGATGCTTTGCTTTAATTTGAATTATTAAGCCCAATGAAGTCGAAATCTGATGAAAAACCACGTGAAGCAGCCTTGGTTCAAAATATGAAGCCGGGTGGAATATTGGAATTGGTCTTGGTGATTGGAAACAAAGAAAATAGGCCTAATCATTCTCAGATAAGAGGAAAACTAGTTACACTCGGGAAAACTTAAAAGTTGTAATTTATGAGAAATTCAAGAATAAACCAGTCTAAACCACAATCATATGGGAAACTTTCCATTTACAAGGTAACATAGGATGTCCATTGAACTTCTATAAGTCACAACTAGGTAACTTGGCCGGAATCCGGACTAAATCAAAATTGAACCATGTGAGTACCAATATTCTTTAAAGCAATAGGTAGTGAATACTCAAGACCAAATAAACCAGCTAAGACAAACAAACCGATCAAATTTAAAGAAAGCAAGCCGGCCCAAGAAGTGCATGTTAGAGACACTTGCGTTGGGTCAAGATCGAGCCAATTGGGGGTACTCACACAGAAAGCATTTAGTATTAGGAATTTTTTTGAACAAGGGATGTTTTGTGGAAGTGGATAAACTTTATGCCTAACAAATATGCATTATGCTTGGTGTGATTATAAATTAACTTAAGATCCAGTTACAGATTTGAACAAAGACTAGATGTATGGAACAGGAACATCCCTCTAAAGAACATAATAAAATGGCTAAGGAGAGCCAAAGCATACTTTTCATCCTTCCAACCTACTTTATACCCCTCTTCTCCATAACTATACAGGTGTCTAGGTTGAAAATGAATAAGTTTCCATGTATTCTAATTTACATTGGCTTTTTTAAGTCAAATTTTGCATAAAAAATTTATTTCCTTAGCTTTCTTACTGCCGTTAATGTGAATGCACTTATCAGTTTTTCAGTACTTCCTTGTTCTTAGTATTCACTCCTTTTAGTTATTCATTTCACAGACTATAATCAGAAGTTGTATCAATATCTATTTATTGAGGATGATCCGCAGTTTCTGAAATTCTCATAATCATTTCATATGACAAACAAAACAAGTCCGAACCAGTTTTTAGACATATAAAACATTAATTACGACAAATGCAATGACTCTCATTTGATTCATATAACTGACACAAATATCCCAGAAAAGTTATACTTCCTTCCTACTCAGCAAGGAGTGGAAAAGTTCCCAATCATGACAAATTTTAATGAGGTTTCTCATATAAAATTTTGAAACTACACAAATCCCTTTTTTAAGGCAAGTAGTGACACAAAAAGATGGCATATTTATAGACATGTTTCTATGACATTATATGATCAATTCACAGTTTAATTATTTTACAAAACCATAACTCTGTTGCACATTATAAATCACCAAAAAATGGTTTAAATGCTTTTAGTTTCATCCAATGAACAAAATAAACTTCAAGAAATTTTCACGCAGTAGAGTTATGATTGCAGACAAACATTTACAGCCACACAAATTTTCATCAGGATTACATGCTGGGGCACAGGTAATGGAAAGTGAAGACATCAGCATAAGAAAGAAACAGACAACTATGGTTCCAAAGTTAATGTAACCATGTATTAATGTTTGTCTGGAAATGAATTTTAGGATTGGGAAAAAACTTTATTTACACTTTTCCAATCCTATACTACAAAATAAATAAATAATAAGACTCAACTTTTAAAAAAATAAAATAAAATAAAAAATCTTACCTAGTATCACATAAAGCTGATCTGCAGAATAACTAACTTCCAGAAACAGTAAAATTCAAGAATATGAAAATCTAAAAGTTTCATACGAGCCCAATTCATCAAGTGTGCACCCCTTACAAATAAGCCTCCTATATGCCAGAATATGAGACCTATCCAAAATGAGGGGTTAAACCAACAGGCAGGACAGTAGCAGTACTTATCAGTTCAAAAATCTTTCTAACCACGGTTATCCCTTCAAAATAGATATCGGAATGGAAATGTTACAAAATCAGCATATAAAATTACCCAAACAACAAGATGTTAAGAAAAATGACTAGTCACAGTACCATGGTAAAAAAAAGTTGCATAGAACTGAATTTAACAAGTTTAAGTTTATTTTTTATGAATCCGCAAAAACAGATTTTGTTGCAAGGATCTTGTAGTGATTACCACATCCAGAAAAATTAAGCAATTGGCCATTGCTATTATCCACCATGTAATAAACCTGAAAAATATGTTCAAGCAAGTTATCATTGGGATCTATAAAGCAAATCCATCAATAAAAATTAAAGACATGCCAACATAAAAACATCCATAAAGATAGTCAAAGATGCACGCCCATCTATTCATCTCCATCATAATAAAACAAAAGTACATCATTTGGTGAATGAATTGGCCATGATTTTAGCATTATTAATGATAATTTACACACCATGATCAGTGATAAACATCACATACAAAACTACTATGTGTGGCTTCTGTACACCAAGCACAAAAGAATTCATTCCCAATGCTATTTAGTGATTGACAATGAAACCAAATCCTATATACAGTCCAACTCTCAAAACAAACAGTTCTTGAGCTTCCAAGATTTTGGCATTAGAGCAACCGAAATGAAAGCAAATTCAAGCCAAGATCAAATGATTGAAACAAGGATCCAATACCACATGATAAGAAATTGATGTTTGGAAGTACATAGGAGAGGCAAATATATTTTTGTCAACTAAATTAGTTGATACAATTTTGGCTCATTAAAAATTTCAAATACACAAAGGAGAAGTACCATATTACCCATTAATACAAACAAAGGTGGTATCAAAACTTGCACTGGTTATCAATCAGGAATTCAGCTTATGACATATCCCATGAAATAATGAGAAATTTCAATGGATCAAACATTAACACCAAAAAAAATATGGATGATAAATATAAGTTTGCTTTCGTGCTAGAGAGGTTCTACAATTGAGGCTATCTTTTTTACCTGGATAATTAGTAGAGAAAATTAGTGGGAAGAGGAGAAACCTAAAAATATGATTTGATTTCCTTCGTTTTAGAACACAATACCAGCCCCCTCCACCTTACCTGCCATAACCATGTCTGAAACATTGTAGCACACACATGGGTATGAAATGTATTTGACAATTCAAATACAAATCCACCTTTTTTAATGAAACTTTTTCCTAGATTTGCATGCACCCAGATTTCCTTACACATGTCCACAATTAAAATGTCATATAAAGTTGTCATATCCAGTACTATAGAACAACTTTAGTACAATATCATATGCTCATATTAGTTTTTATTTTTCTTCAAAGGTTGAATGATCTATTAACTGGATAAAAGTAACATATTTATATATAACCAACCTCTTTAAATATAAAATTCAACTTTTTTAAAGAATGATGTGTTTATGTCCTCCCATTTGACTGAAGTCCTTTTATGAACAAGTTGTTCATTCGTCCTAAACAATGGGATGTTCAAACATATCCAACACTGGACACATTACCATACCCAACACCTATGCGTAAGTAGATGTAATCAAGGATATATGGAAACAAATTCATAAAGTGCCTAGAAAATTAACAACTGGAATTTGGCAAAGAAAGAGCTACCAAGAAAGGAAGTCCACAGAAGGTGTCTGAGAGATGTAGAGGGTCCCCGAAGGCTAACATAGATGGGTATTATCCTTTTGTCGTCTACATTCCAGTATTCTCCTCGACGTTGCCTTTTTCATTCACCTCATCTTTCTCCTCCGTCTCATGGTGGGCCTAAAACAGGTACATATTTTGATGGCTGTTTTTCTGTAGATGATCATCTATTATCTTCATTACCTAATGAGGTATTTTCCAGACGCCAAGATAACAGTGCTGAATGTGCTGAAGTGCCACAGTCATCGGGTGAAGAGGAAGGGGTTGCTGGGGAATCTTTAGCCCATGGGAGAGGGAGTGAAATGGTGGTTTGTAGTGTGGAAAAACCCGAAGGGGAGAGGTCAGTGAGTTGTGGAGCAGGGTCAGAGGGTTTTCAGAATTGGTCATTGAGGAGGCCATGTCTTCCAAAGGAGAAGCAGTACCCATTTCAAGGGTTGTGGAAGGCTTTAGGGGTAAAGTGGTTGAGGGAAGGTGTGGTGATCAATGAAGATTTTATGTTGGAATATCCGGGGGTTGGGGGGAAGTGATAAAAGAAGGGCAGTCAGTGAGATTTGTATCAAACAGAAACCTGAAATTGTAGTTCTTGTAGAATCCAAGCTTGGGGATGTAGATAGGAGGCTTATTAGAGGGTTATGGCGTGTGGGGGGGATTTAGTGGGACTTCATTCCATCAAATGGTAGATCTGGTGGGATTGTGGTTATGTGGGACTTGGTTAGTCTCCGCAAGGTGGAGAGTCATAGGGGAGCCTTTACGATTTCAGTGTCCTTCGAGTCTCTGTGTGATAATTTCAGGTGGGTTTTGACGGTGGTCTATGGTCCATGTCGTGCTAGGGGTAGAGAGCGGTTATGGCAGGAGCTGCAAGTGCAAAATCCAAGGAACAACATGCCATGGGTGGTTGTAGGGGATTTTAATGTGTATAGATTCTCCCATGAGTCTAACAGTGGTAGAAGTAGAGTCACTAGAAGTATGAGGGATTTTTCCTCCTGGATTCAAGAGAGTGAGCTTATAGATTATCCTTTGCAAGGAGGGCAGTTTACTTGGTCTAATCTTCAAGTACCTCCGTTATGCTCTAGATTAGATAGGTGTTTGGCTTCGGGGTCATGGGATAGTCATTTTATGCCTGTTACCCAAAAGCTCTTACCTAGACCTGTTTCCGATCATATCCCTATGTTGTTATCTAATGAGCAGATGCAAGGAGGACCATCTCCATTTCTATTTGAAAATATGTGGTTGCTCCATCCCTCCTTTCCTGAGTGTATGAAGGTTTGGTGGTGTGAGGTAAGGGACGTGGGAGCGGGAGCGGGGTGGGAAGGATTCAAATTGATGAGGAGATTAAAAATGCTAAGGAGCTTAATAAAGGAGTGGAATAAAGAAACTTTTGGGAGGCTGGAGATTAAAAAAAAGAAGGCCTTAGAAGAATTACAATTGCTTGATGTCAAGGAAGGGACCGGAGATTGGGGGGAAGAAGATAGGATAAAAAGGGTCATGGTGAAAGAACAAGTGGAAACAGTTCTCCGGGATGAGGAGATTCATTGGAGACAAAAATCCAGGATTCATTGGTTGAAAGAAGGAGAAAGGAATACGGCTTTCTTTCACAGAATGGCTAATGGGAGGAGGATTAAAAACTCAATCGTAAGATTGGAAGTGGAGGGTAGAATCATTGAGGATTATGAGGAAATTGGACAATCTTTGTGTCAGTTTTACACCGATCTTTATAAATCAGACATTGATTTTAGGTTTAAGCTAAAGGAGATTGGGCAATCTAAGTTTGATGAGAATATGAACATTTGGATTGAAAGAGAATTTGAAAGGGAGGAGATTAAGGCAGCAGTATGGGAGTTGGAAGGAGACAAGGCTCCGGGTCCCAATGGCTATACAATTGAATTTTTTAAGATGAATTGGGAGCTCATTAAGGATGACTTGGTTAAGGTGTTTCAGGAATTTCACTCGAGTGGTATTATCCACAAGGCAACAAATGCAACGTTCCTTGTCTTAATTCCTAAGAGGGTTGGGGTGATTGGGATCAAGGACTTTAGGCCTGTAAGTCTTACCACTAGTGTATACAAGATTATTGCTAAGGTTTTGTCCGCTACGCTGAAAAGAGTGTTGTCTGAGATCATATCTGTGAACCAAAGCGCTTTTGTGGAGGAGAGGCAAATCTTGGACGCTGTATTAATAGCAAATGAATGTGTGGATAGTAGGAGGCGATCGGGGCTCCCTGGGGTGGTTTGCAAATTAGATATTGAAAAAGCTTATGATAGAGTGGAGTGGGGTTTTCATTGATTCCGTAATGAGGTGGAAGGGCTTTGGGGACCAGTGGAGGAGATGGATTAGAGGGTGCTTGGAAAAGGTTCACTTCTCTATTCTAGTAAACGGAGGGGTGAAAGGCTTTTTTCCATCATCAAGGGGTATCAGGCAGGGGATCCTTTATCTCCCTTCTTATTCACTTTGGTGGCGGAGGTGCTTCACAATTTCTTCATGGTAGGCATGAGTAGGGGGGAGATCCAGGGATTTAAGGTTGGAAGAAATGAGGTAAAGATATCTCACCTTCAATTTGCCGATGATACATTAGTCTTCCTTGAGGCATCTAGAGACCATATTTTGGGGTTAAAGAGCATTTTACACACTTTCCATATGGTGTCTGGGTTGAAGGTTAATTAGGGTAAGAGCTCATTGGTAGGGGTGAACATAGGAGTGCAAGAGTCTATGGACTTTAGCCGAATTTTGGGTGTCAGGTGGCTGCTTGGCCGATGTCATATTTAGGGCTTCCTCTTGGAGCGTCGCCTCGTAGTTTCAGTTTTTGGGAGCCAGTTATAGAAAGGGTAGAGAAGAAGCTAGCTTTATGGAAAAAGGACTATCTTTCTTTTGGGGGTAGGATTATATTGATAAAGGCGGTTCTTGCGAATTTACCGGTCTAATTTATGTCCTTGTTCCATATGCCTAATAGAGTGGTGAAAGTCATTGAAAAAGCTCAAAGGAATTTTCTTTGGGAGAGAGGGGGGGAAAAGAAGCATCATCTTGTGGGGTGGGATAAGGTTTGCTTGGGAAGAAAGCAGGGGGGCCTCGGTTTGGGCAAGGTGGCTGTCCGAAACTCTTCTCTTCTTGCTAAGTGGTTGTGGCGCTTCAGCACAGAAAAAGAAAGTTCATGGCGTCTGGTTATTACTAGCAAATATGGTAACAATGATAATGGATGGTTCGTTAATCAGAGAGCACGTCCATCTGGAAATTGTCCGTGGAAGGACATCATGAGATTAGCATCCTCATTCTATCCTCATGTCAAATTGAGTATTGGGTCTGGCGTGTCTATTCGTTTCTGGAAGGATTTGTGGTGGGGTAGTTGCTTATTATCGACTAAATTCCATCGTCTATTTCCTATTGTCCTCAATCCAAATGCTTCTGTTGCCGAAGTCCTATCCTAGACTCCTTCTGGTATATCATGGAACCTTCCCTTTAGAAGAGACCTTCGTCCTCCCGAAGTAGAAGAAATTGCTGTGATGTTAGATACTCTTAAGGAGGTGGTGATTGACCCTTTAGGTTATGATAAGGTTACTCGGTCCTTATCTCCTTTTGGCTATTACTCTTGCAAATCTTTTTTCAGTTATATAAGCTAGAATCCTTCATACACTAGTGTGCCTTTCCCTGTGTCTAGGCTATGGAAGCCCAAGGTACCTCTTAAGATCAAAGCTTTTCTGTGGACGGCCCTCTTGTATAAAATTAATACCGCTGATCGAATCCAGAAAAGATGGAAGACGAATGCCCTGTCCCCGCAGGTGTGCTTTATGTGTATAGAAGCAGGGGAGAGCATTGATCACTTGTTTGTTCAGTGCCAGTTTGCAAGAGCCGTGTGGATGCGGATGTTACAGATGATTGAGGTGTCATGGGTTCTACCTGCGACATTTCAGGATTGCTTTGTTCAATGGCAGATGGGGGGATTGGGGAGAAGAGGCCATACCATGGATAAAGCAGTGTTTCATGCTGTTGTGTGGTCTATATGGTTGGAGCGAAATGGAAGGATCTTCCGGGATAGTCGGTCGACGGTGGACCAGGTGTTAGGGAGTATTCAGATAGCAGTGGCATCATGGGTTTCGGTTCTTCCAGAGTTTATGGATATTTCATTTTCAGATATAGTCAAGGAATGGCATAGATGGCGCTACTCCACATCTACTATGGAGTGGAGTTCGGTAAGAGGGATGGGTTCACAATTACCATGGGATATTGGTAGTTCTGGTGGAGGGTGGTCGTCCTTGGCACATTATTGAACGTCTTGTTTCGTAATGAGCCAAGATTCATTGTGGATATAAGCATTGATAGAGGGTGGTAATCATTTCTTGGGGGGCTTTTTGTGGTTGGTGTATAGGAGGTTTTTGGTTGATTTTTGGTCATGTTGACATCCGCAAGGATTTGTGTGCGTTGTACAGTTCTCTTTCTTTACTCACATATATATATATATATATATATATACATACATTACTAATCAAAAAAAAAGAAGACATTGATACCACCAAAACCATGTACAAAGGAATTGTAACCAATGCGAATGGAGTCGATTAAAGTCAACAAATTGATTCCTTCTAGCAAACAACCGAGTTCAGTTGAGACTTTCTAGCATTCAAACCGTATGTCTATAACTATATTTGTAGGATTATGAAAACCAAAGTGAAAGAAGCTTTTGCAAGATTAAAATAACACAAGCCTTGGCACAATTGAATTGTGGAAATGCATGGAAGAGATTGCACATTTCGGTTAAATGAATTATTTGATATAATTTTCATTACAAAAATGAAAAATACTTGGTGCAAAAATATTGTAACAATTGTACATAAGAACAAAAAAGAAATACAAAATTACAACTATCATGCAATTAAGCTTAAAAGTTGCAAGTAGAAATTATAAATGGATAACGATTAAAAGAAATTATGTGAATGCTATAAATGATCCACCAATAAAATGATATTGATAACTTTATGGACATGTATAAAGGAGTAACAAAAAGGGCAAAAATAGTTTGTAGTAAGGCTAAGTTTTGCCATGTAGTCTCATCAACATGCCACCCGAGACCTAGTGAGTCATTTCATTGAGATTTTTTTAGCATGCCACCTGTTTTGCTGAAACTTTCATGCCACCGTGCTAAGAAATTTTGAAAGTCAAGAAAAAAGGTAGAAAACCCAAAAACCACAAAAAAATATAGAAAAATAATAATTTTAAAATAAATTACATATTTATTTATTTTTATAAAATATGTGCCTAAAATGACACTTAGAATTTAAGCTGAATTATGATACTAGCATGAGGGCCCCCCCCCCCCCCCCCCCCCCCCCCAAAAAACAAAAAAAACTAAGGGGCAACACATGCACCACATTACTCCAATAATAAAAAATAATGTACAAAATGTAATAGTAGGGATGAAATTATAGAAAAAGATTAAAAAAATAGCAAGTTTGTTAAAGTGGTGTTTCAAACCTAAAATATAACAATTGAAATGATAGGAACAATTGCAAGTCTCTTTACAAGTTGTAGCTCAACACGTTATTTTATGAGAATAAAAGAGTTTGAGCAGTAATAGAAATAAAAACAAAAAGAAGCATAACCTCAGCATCTACAAAAAAATAAAAATAAAAAAAATACGGAAGACAAAATTGCCCATTTAAAAAAAATTCAGTTGGATACTACAAGGCCGTTTTGAGAAAAAGTTGCTTGTTTTTTACGTACCCTCTAAGACTCCCTCTCCTTTTAGTAGATTAGGATTATATACATTAAGAAGGTTTTTTTTTTTTTTGTTACTTATTCTTTTAAACATATGCTCAAAATAATGTTCATAATTTGAGTTGAATCAGTAGATTAATAGGAGGTAAAGAAAATAAATTAGGATCATGTACATTTAGAAGACATTTTTATGTTTTTTTAGAAGAATTATTCTTTTTACCTTTTTCATGTTTTATAAAAGATATGTGATTAAAATAATGCTTAGAGTGTGAATTTAGCTAGGAGACTAAAAGGAAGTAAATTTAAAAAGTTATAGATATATAACTTCAAATTACATTTTTTTAGAAGCATTATTCTTTTTTTATTTTTATGCAAGTAAAATATTTTCTTAAAATAATGTTTTGCATTTCAATTGAATTATGATACTAATAGGAGGTAAACAAAAAGTGTAAAAACATACATGTCTAGGAGAAATTTTTATTAGAGGTGAAGCAATGATAAGGATTAATAATCAAGAGATTTCTAAAAGATACTAAATTCATAATCCTAGATCAATTATCCACAAAAAGGGAGAATGATGATGCTTCACACAATATTATAGTTTGAAGGCTTACTTAAGTAAAAGGGCACTTCCAAGATTTCATGTCACCTATGTGTTTCTCTTCAAAGTAAAAGGAAAATTTTACAAGATAGGCATTGAATCTACACTGATATATGGATCAAGATGTTGGGTGACAAAGAAGCAACATATGCATCTAAAGAGTATTGTTGACAACTGGACATAAGGATGTTGAGATGCACTTGTGAGAAGAATTGGAAAGATAAGGTAAGTAAAAACATAACTAAGAATATCTAGCCATTAACCAAATAGTAGATAAGTAAAGGAAATTATACTAAAAATCATTCAAGCATGTAAAGCTAAGATTTAGTGACGCAGATGTGAGAAGGTGTGAGTGTCTCCTCCTAAAAGGATCTAATAAAGCAGAAGGAAGACTTTTAAAAAAAGAACTAGGATGGAATCAATCAAAAAGGATTTGGATTCCAATAATATAAACAAGAATATTGGTTTTCAACAAGAAGAATAATGTCAACTAAAAGAGACCTTTCCTACAAGCAACAAAATACTATAAGAAAAATACAAAAGAGAGGAGAAGACAGTTCCCCCATCAATAAATGAACAACAAGTTTTATGGCCCTACCTACATGACTACATCATAGTAAACCCACCCAAAAAAAAAGAAATATCAAAAATTGATCTCATGAATTCATAAAATCATGTTCATTCGCTCCTAAAAAATTTCAAACCTATACAATCAACATAAGACCCTTTCTATTTAAAAAAAGGTTAAAGATTTATCCTTCTAAAATCCACCCATTAAATGATTCTTGCAAGGTCCAGTAAATGAAAGGCAAATTCTCAATAGAGGAGCTCTTTTACACTCACAAGGACCTTATGGCCAGCCGCAGAGATCTCTCGTATAATTCTCGAAAAGATACAAGTCAGTATGAACACTAAGATAAGATAGCCTCAAACCATGGCGGTTGACAGGCAATGTAAGGAAAGATTGATAATAGTTTCAGCAACAAATTTCACGTGATATGGTGATTAGGAATCTATATTCCTCTATAAATAAGATGATCCATTGCGAGCACCTTGTTCAAAATCCTAGGCTGGGAAAAAAGATACTCCTAGAAGTAGAGGTTATCTGTAAAACATCCTCAAATAAACACGAACACTAATACCTATTGGTATTCATAGCACATCATAAGTGGAGCTTATTGAGAAGCCATTCACCACATCATAAAACCAAGTTTTCAAATCCTCTGTCCACCCCTCAAGCTACACCACAATAACCTTACTGATGAAGGTATAAATTCTGAGCTGCATGACCATCTGATAGGAGGGGTACCAAATTGCAATCCTGTCTTTGAATGAAAAAAATTATGTTTCACGATGTTTTTGGCAAGAAAAGCTTACTAAAAGCGAGGATATAATAAGCAAAAAGTACCTAATCTAGCTTATTACCTTCCCAAAATCCTCTTCTATGACCAATGAAAGCCATGAATCACAGGTGCCGACTATAATCCATGATATCTGTTTATAGACAAAAACCCCATTATGAGAAACCATCCTCCTAGAATCCTAGGTCTTTTATTTTCCTCTCATCACCTTGACCATAGTGCCAAATAGTCTTTACTGAATCTCAAATATTTTCCTCAAAAAGCTTTGTCCATTTCCTTCACTTGAATTTCATGTGCCCAATATACTTCAGGATCTGGTTCTAGACGGCAACCCTACCACCTTCATAGAGTCTCAATCTCCATAATAGGACTTGTATTTTCCTTTCATCACCTTCTCCATAGGGCCAAATAATCTTTCTTGAATCTCAACTATTTTCCTAAAATATCTTTGTCCATTTCCTTCACCTCTCTGAATGCTAAACCACCGAACCCCTTAAGTTAACAAACCCAGTCCTACCTCACTGAATGGTTTTTTCTATAATAACCCCTGCAGTTATATAATACTCCCTCTCCATCTTTGCAATTTTGCTTGCTGCATCCAGTGAGAAATACAAAAGAAAAATAAGATATATTGGAAATCTTGCCAAGCTGCCTTTAATTAAAACAACTCTATAACCAGATGATTGGTGCAATCTTCTAACTAGCTAATCTCCTTCCCAATCCTCTCAAGCACCAGATACTAGCCACAAAATGAAGTTGATCTGATCCCCAGTTGTGAACCCAAGTAGATTACATGATATACATCCAAACAGCAACAAGATAAATAATCCAAAATGAACTACTATTCCAAGTCAACCACTCCAAACAAAGAGCTCTCTTCCATCAAGGATGCCCCTTTCAGTCACTACAATAGATACAAAAAAGAAGCATTCTAAAGAGAATCACACCCAAAATTCTGAACGTCTTGACCCCCACTATTTTCCTTGAAGAAATCCCACAAAACTCCAAAACAGATAAAGAAAGACCAGAAGTCTGTTACAACCCTGGAATGCATTAAATGATGGTTTATCATTAACAGTTCAGCCTCAGACAACGCATTATCTGTTAGGAATAACCATCCCTCTACGCCCAAGATGGTCAACCACAAATATTTTGTAAAGAACAATGCTCCCAAAGAAACCTTACACTCTTAGAGGGATCTTAAACATCCCAAATATCAACAGAACCACCTTAATACCCTCCATAAAGAATCACAAAACAATTTGAAAGAAATATGCCATAACCAAAAAGCATCCAAATTCCTATGTCTTCACTAGTCACTACTTTACACAATCTTCCTTCGTATCATACCAAAGTTCTCGAACTTAAAAACTATTATCCTAAAGAATCCCAAAACACAAAAAAGTAAAATAAAGACAATACAAAAAGAACAGTAAGTCCAAAGAAAAGAAACCATCAAAAATCAATGCACATGCATACATGAATGCAAACATAGACATGAACATATACATATTTTGTATATGTTTATTATTTATATATTTGTATTACTTGATTTAGTAAGATAGAAATTTAAAACAGTAGCAAATGAAATCACCTTGTTATCAATGCCACGAAATGAAGTCGTATAAGGGTTGTCATCATCAGCTTCATTAGTATGATTATTGACTACATCCAAAATGACCTGTAACAGGTAATGATACGGATAATTCATGGTATCAAAAAAATCTTAATAGATAATAGTATAGATATTTTTGTGATATCATAAAATGCTATATCTAAAGAGAACAAAGCAAAAACAAATAATATATCAACTAAAGTAAACAATTATTTTATGTTTTTTATTATAATGAGGGAAGAGATGTATGTAACCCACCTCAATTCCTGCACCATGCAAGGCTTTAACCATTTGTTTAAACTCCCGAGAAGCAGCACGAGGTCCACCACCAGAGCTAGCATAGCGACTCATAGGGGAAAAGAAATTTATCGTAGAATATCCCCATGTATTGATCTTGGGAATTAACAACCAGAGCATCAACAAACACAATATCCATTTAATTATAATGAAAAGGCAACAAACACGTGAAAGGAGCACAACTTTCTTAAGGAAGCTTAGATTGCAAAAAATGAGACAATTTTTCTTCTGGAAAGTATCACTTCAGTTCATCATTCCAAAGTAGTCAACTAACAAAAAAAATGGTGAAGTGTATAAATAATAATGTGCTATTAGTTAGGAATTCCTTTGTAATGGGTTTTCCGTAATTGAGAGAAAAATCAACTTCAGCAACAAGTTATCCGCACCTAATTACAGCAGTAAGCAGTTTGTGGTAGTCAGATGGTACCAAAACATAGTAAAACAATTTAAAAAATTTGGAAACAACAGGATAATTTCTATGACATAATCAAAGACAGAACCATACAGAAGTTATTTTACAGCAGATCCTGGATGTGAGATAAAGCTGCTAACATAAAAACTTAGATAAGGGAAGTGATAGATAACTACCATGTGATCTCTAGGATTTGGACGCCTTTGAAATTCCAGTTCATCAAACTCAAAAACAGGCAGTAGCTCCACAGCATTGATTCCAAGCTCTAGAAGGTGTGGGATCTTGACAAGGAAAAACATATTTCCAAAACACATTTGTTAGATGAAAATATTTGTACAGCAAGCCCACTTTTCATTAAGGAATAGCTTATTGAAGCATAATGTAAGTTCCAATAACAAATTGAAAAAAGCAATGTTGTCAACCAAGGGACATTAGCAATTTGTGTCAATCAAACATTGACTCCAGAATTTAACATCAAAAATTAACTCCACAATGCCAGGCACTAGTCCAAATATTCAAAAGTTTTCAGAAGCATGATAAATGACATAACTCCAGTAGAAGAAGACTCAAAGACCAGTTTGAATATGAAGCCTTTACTCAAGAATGAAGCAATAAGCAACGCAGCAGGTTAATTTATAGGATTAAGAAACCGCAAGGGTCCTGTATAAGTAACCATAAATATTATAGTACTCCAGTATGTGATCCGATTAAATTTCCTCGTGATTCCCCAATTTAACCAAGGAGTGTGACAGTTCAGAATCTGTCCTAAAATGTATAAACAGTTCCTATAAGTGTGAAGATCAAACATAAAGCAAGTAGGAAAAAAAATAATAAAGAGATAATGGAAGATTTACACGTGATATAAGAATCCACGCGATGAAAACTACGGAACTCTAAGCCCTGGTAGCTTCTACAGACTACAGGTTTTCCATACTAAGACCAAAAAAAAAAGGCTCAAACTAATAATCTTTGCAAATGGTATGCAAAGATTTTGCCTCTTTTGGAAGACATGCTACTTAAACTTCTAAGGCAACTCAAGTTAATAAACTAACAACTTCACAAAAAGCATACAATCATGCTAAATAACTTTATATTATAATATAAAAAACAACAATAGCCACCTGAACATGAAGCTTATAACTATTTATCACTTCCTAGGATCATTAAAGAATTACAACATATCATAAGTTCCAATTTTAAGCAATAAAATTAGGTAATAAATCAGGATTTTACGTCAAACAATCTACACTCCTGATTAAATTACGAACTATCTTAATTCTTCAGTTTCCAATAAAAAAATCCCATTTTCAATTTTTTTTCAGTAATAAGAGTCAATGATATATTTATGGAATTCATTATTTTTAATTATGCCTGTAATAAAACAATTACATACATTTATTTTCAGATCATAAAAACATATCTATTATCTATATAGAAAAACCTACAAGCAGTAAAAAAAACTCGAAACACATGAAATTTAGTTATGCATCACCTTCTCAATAACACCAAGGTAGCTACCACGTACTCTTGGGTCCAGCCCACTAGATTCATCAGCAGTAAATGCACGAACATTCATTTCATATATAACAAGATCTTTCTGCACAGACAGCATCAAAGAAAATGGAGATTAGAATATTACATGTTCCACTCAAGTATGAGCCACATGCAACAAAAACACAGAATATTCAGATACCCAAAACACAATACCATGATGATTGATAAAGGAAAAGTTTATTTACATGGCATGGCTGAAGAATAACAACATAAGAAAGCCATTAGATTTACCTCTGGTATATTTGGAAGCTTGTAGTTATCTCCCCAATCAAAAGGCAAGCTACCGAAATCATAAGTTCCTAGAAATTTAGACATCTTGTTGCTAACATCTCCAAAAAATCTGCGACCTTCGACCAGTTTCGTGTAGGGATCTAGAAGCACAACGTTGCTGTCAAATCTATGCCCTTGATTCCAACCTCGAGGACCATCAATGCGGTAACCATAAAGAACATCTTGATGCGGCAAGTCCTACACTTGACAATTTTAACTTAAATGACACTGGCTGAAAGACATGACCTTGAAACCTGACTAGCAAAAGAGAATAGCAAATATATATATATATATATACACACACACACATGTCTCTATATATATAGATCAAGGTTTGACATTCCGAAATTTTGCTTTTCGTGCCCTTAGCGGCACGAAAAATGACTCCGAAATGATTTTCCAGTGTTTCGTTGGCACGCCGACAATTTCGCCAACATTTTGCCAGAATTTTGCTAATTCTGGCGAAATTCTGGCACTGCTACATTTTCGCTAATTGTTGTATTTGTTTATATTCATGTGCTTGTATTTGTAGCCTAATGTGCTTGTAGTTGTAGCCTTGTAATTGTTTATATTCATGTGCTTGTATTTGTAAATTAGATAAAATACTTCCTTATTCTATCTAGTTTCGCATATAAATTGTATAGAATTATGTCTATTATATATATTTTTTTAACTTATTTATGTTTTTTTTTGCAAAAATGGCATTTCGGCGACACGCCGCCAATTTCGCTAAAAACCCTGTTTTGGGCCATTTCGCCGAAATTTCGCCCCCATCTCGTTTCGGTCGCCTGGCGGCGCGCTAGGCGCCACCAAAAAGTCAATCCTTGATATAGATATACCTGAACGTACATATATACGTAATATGTTTTTCTTGACTAATGCATGAAGCATATATAAGTCCCCATGCATGAGGCTTAAACTTCATTAAGCAAGAACATTTTTCAATATTCCAAAATATAAAATATAACACATACCAGCACACATAATAAAATAACATATAAGGGGGCAGGGGAGAGAAATAAGAAAGAATTCATTATAGAAAATTTTGGACATTCTCCTTGAACCTTATCAAGTTTTAGCTCCCCAACTATCAAATTAAGTCCCAAAACTTTTCAATTACATGCATGCTTCATGAAAAAATAAAATAACATCTAAATAAGAAATTGCAACAGTTGAAGTTTACAATGATGAAAATGGTAATACACACTAACAACCGGATTGCCTTTTCGCATCTATGAGGGAACAATAGATGACATAACATAATTTTAGATCATTAAGGTAAATGATATAACCTCCATTCTATGGAAACAATCCTTGATTTACTTGAAGTGTGAGATAAGCCAGAAAAAAAAAAAGCATCATCTGAAGACCTAAGCATCATGGAATTTAATCCTCAAGGCATCTCTTGAAGCCTTACTGTCACCTTGAGGCAAGCCTCATTTAGTAAGCTTTACATGCTTTTCAGAACTCTAATATATATATACACACATATAGAAATATATGAATGTATTACTATTATGCACTGGAAATCGAATATACAAATACTTCTTTAATAACAAGCAACAAAAATCTCCATCAAAAATTAATATTAAAATAAAAAGACCCAAGACATAGAAGTGGAAAATAGGAAGTAGTCACCAAGCCCCACCCCACTTGATGATCTTGAATAACTGAATAATTGAACAAATACCTGGGAAGAAGAAAGACATAAATCAAATGACAACACATCACCTTTCATTCCTCATTAAGTCTTCATTCATCAAGCATTTATTATATCATAAATTGTTAGAAATCGAACAGTAACAATAAATGAAACAGAAAGCAGAGTAAACAAGAGACAAGATTTACGTGGTTCGGCAAGGATGCCTACGTCCACGGATGATGGGGTTCCTTCCTTAATTTGTGCAAAATAGGGTTACAAAACATACAACCCTCCCCTGGCCGAAATACAATACAGTCTCTTAACAATAACCAGAAACCCTAACTCTTGGGTTTTATACAAGAGACACCCAAGTTACATAAACCCCCAGCAAGCTCACCGCTGAGCTCGACCAACGAAATCGTGGGCTGAGGGTACAGTATGGCCCGTATCATAATACTGACTTAATTCAAGTCACATCCACAACATAAATGCACATGTATAAAGACAACATTTCCAACTCATACACATAACAGTCAAGTTTATTTTAACTCAACAACTGATTTTACAATGATAACTTACTGAACCAAGTGATAGAACGAATCTAACCAAGGCACTCCCATAATAAATGTTCTATGCAAATACCACATATAAAACCTTGGAAAATTTAAGGTATTTCTTTCAACAGTGAATGCAATTTACTTGATTTGTAATTTCTTAAATCATATAGTTTGCATTGTATGCCACTCTAAATTTAGTTGCAAAAACCCAGCCATTTTTAGGAAATACAAAAAATTTGAAACATAACAGACAATTCCTCCTAACTTGGTTATCCTTTTTTTCCGATGAATAATTAAGTGTACTAAATCAAAAAAGACGGAATGTACATAATCAGTATATATATGCAGGATGACTCCACAGTACCCATATCTAACCAAAAATAAGTGCACAATAAAATTCCTCAACTACGTAGTAAACTAAAAACCCATACACCTGTGAGACAAAGACAATATGCGCTCCCCACCCAACCCCCCCAACCCAAAGACAAAAGAAACCCTAAATCGTCACACAACTCCATAAACTCCCCAGATGGAGCCCCTATGAATAAATTTGCTCTCGATGTCAATAAAGTTAGCCTCTCTAGGCACATGATTGAATGAGGTGTTTTAACTCCCATGCCAAAGCTCTAGCTTTATTGATGAGATGTGAGTGCCTCCAAGAACCACTTTCACCTCTACCAAACCATCTAATGACGGTATCTGCGATTCTGCACCACCCTCCACTACTAAATCTCGATGGTCATATGTTTAGCCTTTATTGGAAGAGATACTTGAGGGGTAAGCCTTTGAGCCCTTAAGATAATTAGCCTTTTTTTAGGGTTGTCCCTTAAGGTGGTTAGTCTTTACCAAGTTATATGCCCCTCAAAATGTTAGCCATTATTACACACAACATTTGAAGGTTGAGGTTCTCATGCTGAATGATTCTAAACCTCTTATACCAAGTGACAAATCCAAAATTAAGCTCGAGAGAGCTCAAGAGCCATAGTAAAGGTATTGAAAGTACAGCTGAACGAAGCCCAAATGCCACAATAAAAGGTTATCAGAAATAAGGGAAATGGAGCTTAAAAATAGTAATATAGTAATATATTTCTCTAAATAAGGTTAAGAAAGCTCAAAGGCCCTAATAATAAATTCTCTTGAAATAAGATCAAAAAAAATTAAGTGGCATGGTAATAGATGCCAAAAAATAGGGCTAAGAGTGCTCAAGTGCCTAATAGATATCAAGAAAGAAGCTTGTCATCAAAAAAGGAAACCTCAAACTAGGACAACTATCAATGTGAGATTGGAGCAATTAATCATTCCAACATTAAAAAAAAAGCATCAATGTCACATTATCTGTATGGTACTTTTGGACATGAGAATTGCAATCTAGATTATACTAAAAATAAGTATAAGGTCTTTACCTCACTCATACTCGAGAGCAGAAAAGCCTGTGTCACAAAAATAATGGTGAGAGTATAAATAAAGGCTCTAACTTCCCCAAACATCCATCTTTCATGATGGTTAGCACTGGAGTGATATACCCCCTCAAGATGGTTAATCTTTCTTTGAATTTTAGAAGTAATGCCACTTGATGTGGTTAGCCTTTTTGTACCATCCTAATTGATTTCTTTGCTAACTACCCCTTGAGGTGGTTAACCTTGTTTGGGTAGAAACGCCCCACAAGGTAGTTCATCTTTATTGAAAGAAATGCCCCAAGGTTATTAGCCTTTATTGGCACTATCCCCCAAAGATTCCTCCAATAACTACCTCTCAAGGTGGTTAACCGTTTTTGGGTTGATGTGCCCCTCAAAGTAGTAACTTTCATTGGATGCTAAAATTAAGTTGGTTAGTTAACATTGGGAGAGTTGCCTCCCAAAGTGGTTAGCCATTATTGAAAGCAATGTGGTTAGCCATTAGTTAACATTGGGAGAGTCGCCCCTCATAGTATTTGAAAATGGGGCAAAAATGCTCATGCCACAATAATTATATCCAAAAATAACATCAAGAAAGCTTGAGTGTAATAATAATAGATATCCATAAACAAGGTCAAGAAAGCTCGAGAGCCATAATAAAATATATTCAAAAATAAATGTTGAGAAAGCTGCTATACCATTGTAACAGATACCCATAAACAAGGCCGAGAGAACTCAAGTGGCATAAATATAAACACCTGGAAATAAGGTCAATGTAACACTTCCTCTAATAAAAATAACAGCATAACTCATAAAGGTTAGCATCAGAGTCCTGAAACGCTGTCTATTCAGTAATACTAAGAACATCAAACCTTTGCCAAAGATAAGCCATTGTGTCAATGCTGGTGTGGAATAGCACCAGCTCTTAATTGAGAAAACAAGAATTACTGCCATTTTGTGATTAGAGGTACTGACTAGCATTTAAGGAACCATCCTTTGTCAGGCTCAAGATGCACTATAATTGGCACAATAGCTTCATGTAGTCGTTGAGATAGCATCATCATCATTAACACTACACATGATACGATGATCTGATGGGATAAGTGCAACACTTGAAAATGATGTGTTTAGAAGCTCAAGAAAATACAGCATTAAATGTCCATCTGCATGCAATGCCTTTTCATTTCTTTGCATGATGAGCTCAATAAATTTTTTTGTAACTTTTAGTTCATTAGGAAGATAAAGTCTATGGCAGCAATGCCAGCAAATCTGGGTGTCAATCCTCAATGTCTTTAATGAGAGGGGCTATGACAAGAGCTCCAGGGAAGAAATGGTAATGTTGAAGCTGCCAACTCAGCATCTTGTTTCTTGGACACCTCCAAAGGAGTTCATTTTAATGGTTCTCATTAGGAACCGAGGAATGTCAAGGTGGCTTGTGTCTTAAGAAATCACAAAGGCAAACTTTTGCATATGTATTCAAGTCCAACTGATGTTGAAACTACTATCAGGGCTGAGGTTGAGTCTCTTCTACAAGGACTAAAGGGAAAAAAAGAAAAAAAAAACCTCATAGGAAATTTGATTGTGAGAGGGGATCCCGCATCCATCACTTTGTGGAGAAACGTAACCAATGTGACATGAAGATTGTTGATGCTATTAACAATGCCAATAGGCTGGATGCAACGATCAGCTAATAAGAGTGCAGGTAGACTGGATAAGAGGGATACTAGGAGAGACTATTGCATTTGGTGTCTATTTCCTTAGGTAATCTATTGTTGCAAGATTGGTTAATGCTGAGTTCTTCTTGTTAGTTTTTTAAGTAATATTTTTTTTTTTGTTTTGGGTTTAGTAGATGCCAAGTTGCTCATGGTGTAGTTTTTTTACTCTTTCCTTTTTTTTTTTAAATCTGTTTTCCCATTCCTTTGGAAGCTCTTCATGCCCTCTCCAAATAATGATTTTCATAAACCATCCAACACGCACACACAAGCAGATAGTCGCATGATGCATAAGCATCCAAAAAAACCAAGCTCCAAATGCTGTTTCTAAAGCCCATTAATTTATTTAGAAGAGGGAAATATATTCATTTTCAAAGATGCAAGGAGAGAGAGAGAGAGCTACTTTTTTTTTCCCTAAACCTAATAGCAAGACTACCTCAAAACATAAGTGCCATATGTCTCCTGTCTTGTTAATGCGAGGATCCAATGTTATCTCCACCATTTCAGCATCCAAACCTTCAATTTTTTCCCTATAACAATACAACATATAAGGGGGTGGAGAACAGGGCCCAAAATGTTAGAAATAAAAAATTGACTATAAATAAATTAAAATCAAAGAATTAGATATTTATTCAAATCCTATTTCATAATAAACGTGGAATTCACCAGCTACCCAATATGAAATATTATCGCTGCCCTTTCCCTGAAATCTTGTAATAATAAATGTAAAATAAATAAACACCATTTTGAGGCATGTTGTTTCACAGAAGCAATCAACTAGGGCAACTATATATTTGACATAAACGTCTTCAAGGCAGTAATCAAAATTGTTAAGAAAGATGTGCAATCTGCTTATGAAAGGTCAAGGAATAAATAAGTGACAATCAAAAATTACAAAACACGCAAATGACTAGAGAATAATTCGCCCTAATCTCGAGCACACAGATTCCACACATGACTAGAACAAACCATATGTTCTAATTCAACGTTTTCAATTCTGTTGAACAGGATTTTATGTAGTGTCGTCAAAAACTTGAAAAGACCTGACTTGAGAATAATTCATCCTAATCTCAAGCACACAGATTCCACACATGACTAGAACAAACCATATGTTCTCATTCAACATTTTCAATTCTGTTGAACAGGATTTTATGTAGTGTCGTCAAAAACTTGAAAAGACCTGCACAGTACTAGTACGAACTACTGTATACAATAACTGTAATGTACCAAAAACACTCCAATCTAGACTGCAGCAAACTTCTAACTTTCTTTTTTTTTTTCACTTGTATCTCTATTTTATATTCCTAAACAAGCTTATTTTGCTTCTGAACAAGAAGAAAAAGAAGAATAAGAAGGGGCAGCATGATGTGACACTGCCCCAAACTATCAAAGCACAGAACAGAACAGGTATTGAGAGCAGAAGTGCCAACTTCAAGTCACTATCAAGAGCACATATACATACATATGTAAAAGTACTTAATATATATATATATATATATATATATATATGTGTATACATATATGTAAAAGTACTTAATATATATATGTATGTATGTATGTATGTATGTATATGTTAAGCCATTTTCCATCTTACAGTTGTCCCTTAATTTTATAATAGTATAGTATACTTCAATATAACACCCTTTTTCTTAAGAAATATAATTTTCCCAGGATGCTTTACTGTGTTTTCTCATTGTAGTTTTCATTCTAAAAACTTTTGATTTTATATATATATATATATCTATTTGTCAAATACTATGGCAATACATCCCTTGAACATCCACTTAGTCAATATGAAACTGAAAGTTAAAGTTCATAATTAGGATGGTTAATGTTGATGTTTGAATTCTTAGGTGTAGGACCCATTGAACATTAATAAATTTCAAGAATTGCTACTATTGTTAAATTCCTAATACAAATAAAATTACCCATCTTATTGTTTCTGCTCATCTAGCAATGCCAATAGTGCCATTGATATAGCATGTAATTAGTATCCTTCATTTACTAAAAAATTACTATTGCTGTTTGATGCAGGAGCATATCAAAGAATAAGGACCTTTTTATTTTCACTAGTTAATCTATTATTGCAGACCTATTTTAGGATCCTAGGTTTTTAATGAGTCATGTGATGGTCATGTGAGTAGGTCTTTGAGTATGGTTACAGCAGCTTTAGTAGGTATAAATACATCTTATTGAGTTTTACTGCAGTGGTTTTTTTTACAAATAAGAAACCATTAGATCTGAGATTCTTTGGGATTGGAGAAACCCTAGAATCAGTTCTTTCAAGTTCCGCTTTAATTTACAGCCTTTTTTTTCTTCTTTATTCTCTATGACCTGCTGTTATTTTACGATTATAAAGCTTCTCTGCACCAAATCTAGTATCAAAGCCAGGTTTCAATCTATTTTCATGGCTGCTCGTGGCAGGGAAGGACATGGAGGAAGGGGACAGCAAGCTCAAATGGCAAAGATTGGAGAATTGAGGCGTATGATTGAGGATTTGTCGCGAACTGTACAAGCTTCAAGGAGGTGACTGCAATCCCTTGGGCATACCGTAAGCTGGCTTCAAGGAGGATGAAGAAACTAACGTCAAGGAAGATTATAATCCATTCCATGGTCCAGCAGTTAGAGAAGAACCTGAACGTAGTGGTAGGTTAAAAGAGAGGTTAAGGTTGAGCTCTTGACCTGGGTATTGGAGGAGTAAAGGTTGAGGTAGCCGAATTCTATGGTTAAATTCATGTTGAAGATTACTTAAATTGATGGAAGCAAATGTCTGATGAGCGTAAAGTGCAATTTGTGAAGCTTAAGTTGCGAGGATCTGCTCTTCAATGGTAGTGGTTTAGATGGCCATTTCAGGAGAGACAAAACACTTGCACTTGTGAATGATCATTATTTTTGGCCAAAGATGCATCGTAATGTAAAAAATTTTGTGAAAAGATGTAGAGAGTGCCAACTAGCAAAGGCACAAATGCAGAACACAGGATCATATACTCCATTACCGACACCAGATGCACCATACATACACCTTAGCATGGATTTTGTATTGGGGTTACCGTGAATAGCTAGGGGACATGCTTCTATCTTTGTTGTGGTAGGTCATTTCTCGAAGATGGCACATTTCCAAAACGGCTGATGCATTGTGGAGGAAATTGGGCACACAAGTAAAGTATTCTAGCACATGTCATCATCAAACAGATGGCCAAACAGAAGTAGTGAACAGAAGTGTGGAAAACATGTTATGCTCTACTGTAAGGGATTATGTGAAGGTTTGGGATGATGTACTTCCCTGAGCTGAGTTTGCTTATAACATTTCAGTCAATCGAACAACTAAGAAGATCCCTTTTGAAGCTGCCTATGGTTATTGACCGCAAAATATACTAGATCTAGTTCCTTTACCCCAAGAAGCAAGAGTAAGTGAGGATGGTGAAGCTTTTGCTGATCATGTAAGACAAATTTATGAGAAAGTACGTGCTGCCATTAAAGCCAGCAACCATGTTTATGAAAATTCAGCAAGCCAACATAGGCGTTTAAAGGAGTTTCAATGAAGGAGACTCGGTGTTAGTTCACTTAAGGAAGAAGAGGTTTCCTAAAGGAACCTACCATAAGCTGAAGGCTAGGAGATTTGGGCCGTGTGAGGTGCTGAAGAATATAATTTTCAATGCTTATGTTATAAAACTGCCTACAGATTTGAAAATCAGCCCAATATTTAATGTTGCAGATTTGTATGTTTTTGATAGGTTTAATGAGAGTGATGAGGTAACTCAAGTGAGTGTAGAACAACTTCCTAAGAAGTCACCATAGTTGTAGAAGATATTTTAGATGTGAAGAACACAAGATCCCAGCGAGGCAATTCTTATAGGAGATTTTTTATGAACTGGTTAGGGAAACCTGCGACTAAAAGTATGTGGATATCTGGGGAAGAGCTGAAAAATGTTGATTTGGATGCATATGCTAAATATGTCCAAGCTTTCTCGCAGAGCTGAGTCTTCCTTTGTCACGCCCCGAAATTTATACGAATAATATCCCTATAATATTAATAATTAATAAATACGGTCAATGGGGAAAAAGAGATACTAGGACGTAACTGCAGTTTCCACACACCCCACGTGTGAAAACCCAAGCAGATTCTCAACTCTCATGTGCTCGATGTATAATACATCCGTACAATAAATTTCAAAGAAATAAATGAAATACCAAGATCTTGCACAGATAAGACAAATAAATCCAATATGCATTAACCAATAAAATATTAGAATACGCCATAAAATAAACATCCTACTAATAGAAAATTTCAATAGTAAAGAAATACAATAAACCCTATGCTACTAGCTCATAATATAAAATAAAATCCCTATATTTTACTACTCTAAGTAGGCCACGCCGAATCATGTCCATATCCTAAGTCTGTTCCTGGTCCTCAAAAGCTGCATCATACACACCTGTAAAAATAGTAGGGAATGAGCAAATAGCCCAGTAGGTATCACCTCTACAGCACAAGTCCCATGGAGAACTCAAACTGTAGAAATATACCCTAAATATAAAAATCTGAATAAAAGAAACAAGTGTATCATGAAAAATTAGAAATCAAAATATAAAAGCAATGACGAATGCAATACATGAAAGCCTCCTAATATCACTATATGTGGTCAAGTATATGGATTCCTATGGACTTTATATGAAAGAAACACTCCAAAATCCACAAATCATGCTCAAACAATTATGTATGTAATGTATGCAGTGAGAAAGTGTGTGCACAACCTCTACAGACATTCATCTTCGCCTCATGAAGTATCTTAGAGTTGCAAATTATAAAGAACTTCCCCCCCTGCTCCTTTATAATTGCCTGTGTTTGTAAGGTTATGAACCAGGTCTTTTGGTGATTTTGGTAAACCCTCACACCTCACCCGTTCTAAAACAGTGTCAAATATGCAATATTAATGCATGGGAGTGCAAGTAGAACATATATGCAGATTTAATCATAGGTCACACATGGTTTTCATCAACAACCATACACATACTCAAATAAATTTTCAATTATTACAATGTATCAATTTAAAGATTTATTAGAAGCCAATAGATCATGAATCATTAAATCAACGTTTGACCATCTTCCCAATGAAACCCTAAAGTTCTAGTTCTCGAATTCATATCTGAATTTTATATTTTCAAACAAACAATCAAGTACCCTTTCAAACAACCGAACAACATGATCTAAACATATTAGAAGCAAAACCCATCAAAAAAAATATAAAGTTTAAACAATAAAATCAAATTTTCATCTTTTCCATGTAAAGTTTCTAGATTTTCATTCAAGTATGTGATTAATCAATAAAACACCATGTAAATCATGATTTCTTCATCTATGTATTACAAAATCACTATTTGAATTATTCCAAACGCCCAGAAATTTCAGATATATATTTGGCATGGATTTCCTTAGTTAGGGTTCTACAAACGACTTGAAAATTGTAGATCAACCTACCTCAACACCTTAGATCCTTTTGTTGTCGATTCCTTCTTAATTTAAATCCTGAAATCTACTTCTTTTCTCCTCTTGAATTAGCTGTCCAGCACTCTCTAGGGTTTTTCCACAAAACCACACGTCCAAATCAAGGTAGAGAATAACAAAAGATCGTAATGCTAATCTAAAACTTGTATTTATACTAGGGTTTTAACATGTTTAATTACAATCATACCCCAAATTCGTAGAGAACTTGGGTTAGGTTCACCCTTTTTATTTTAATAAAGTGGCTAACCCACTCAATCTATTTAGTTGTTTTAATTATAATTTACAGAATTACTATTTTACCCCTTCAATTAGAACTCATAAATTATCCTAATTCTATTGAAATTCCAAGTGCCTATTTAAAATCTAATTTTCGAAATTATTTTATTTAATAATTTAAATAACAGCTAATTTCACTTTTACTTAATCTATTTACTAAATTATGACTCCCTAAAATATATTATTACTAAAATATCCTTTTCTCACTTAATCATGATGAAATTATATATCTAGATTCAAATTAAACCTAATTAATATTTTAAGCCTATTAGGGATTTAATAATTAATTATATTATTTAGGAAAAGACTAAAATATCCCTATAAATTTTCTAGGATGTTACATCCTTAGCCCAAGAGATTGATGTAGGAGCATATTAAAGTATAAGGACCTTTTTATTTTGACTAGTTAATATCTTATTGCAGACTTATTTTAGGATCCTAGTTTTTTAATGAGTCACGTGATGGTCATATGAGTACTTTTAGTTGAGGGTAGTTCTGTCTTTTCTTTGACTAGGGTTACAGCAACCTTAGTAGGTACAGTATAAATACATCTTTTTTTTTATTAGTAATGTAGATGTTTGTAAATATATATATATATATGTGAGTAAAGAAAGAGAACTGTACAACGCACACAAATCCGTGCGGATGTCAACATGACCAAAAACCTCCTATACACCAAACACAAAAAACCTCCCAAGAAATGATTACCACCCTCTATCAATGCTCATATCCACAACAAATCTTGGCTCATTATGAAACAAGTCGTTCAATAATGTGCCAAGGACGACCACCCTCCACCAGAACTACCCAACATCCCATGGTAAGTGTGAACTACCCAACATCCCAAAAACCTCCAATACATCTTATTGGGGCTGTTTTTTTAGGACCATCCTACTTCTCGTGGGATTGGGGCCTTGTATCCTTCTTTGTTTTGTGTATTTTGTACCTCTATCTTTGCTGATATATAACATCTTTCATTACTGATGAAAAAAATAAACACATCTTATTAAGTTATAATGCAATAGTTTTTTTTTTTTTTAAACAAAAATGAGAAATCATCAAATTTGAGATTCTTTGGGATTAGAGAAACCCTAAAATCAGTTATTTCAAGTTCCGCTTTAATCTACAGTCTTTTTTTCTTCTTTATTCTCCGTGACCTACTGTTATTTTACGATTACAAAGCTTCTCAGCACCACTATCCTTATTAAATAGAATTCCGGCTGTACTTTTTTTATAACCAAAGAAATGTATCAAGCTTTGCAGTTTTTTTACTTTTTTTTTTTTTAACTAAACTTTTTTTGTTAAAAAAAATATCAATAATATATTAATTTCTCGTAAATATATAATCATAAAAAATAGAAAAAAAATAAAGAAACAATCAAGTTTTAAAACTTTAATGTCAATGTTTAAAATTTACATTTTTGTTAAAGAAGTATCCATGTTTTATTACTGTCCAAACAAAATTAAGATCTCAAGATGGAGTGAGAAAAACAGGGATCCATGAGAGGGAGGAGAAAGAGAGACATACAGCATCAAAACCTTAATAATATATTAAAGTATTTTATTTTTAAAAGTTACCTTTTTTATGAAAAGACAACATCCACTTTTTTATCCTAATGAAATAGAATCTCTACAATAAGTATGCTTTCACTTCTATTTCAAATGGTTTAGATAATTTTTACTTAGCAAATAGCACCTAGAAACTGGGTACATATCAAGCACTAATGCTCCCTAGAACATAATTGGCAAAGAGGTATCCATAAGACCATTGTTGCCGCTAAATTGAAGGCCTCTTTTTTTAATTTATTCATATTTATTTTGTCTTATATGTCCAATTGAATTTTATATGTCCAATTGAATTCACATGTTGAAACATGAATTACACCAAATAATTGCTTGCATATCAAAGCCAAGGGAAGCTGTGTATATGTAAGCTTAAAACTACAAATTATGAAAAACACAAAAAACATAAGAGACCATGAAAAATATCACACAATGTCAATTTGTACTATAAGACAATGTTTTACATGTAAAACTTATTTCGCATTCTATGCAAATACCTTGAATGAATATACTAAGGGAACCGCACAAACTCCCAATAAACCTAGTAATAGCTCAACAGAGAAATGAATTGACAATTACATAGGAATCTATAGACCAATCATATATTATCCCAAAACTCATTTATAATTTACTTAACCCAAAACATCATTCTAAATGATTATGGATACATCATTCCAAATAGTTTCTTGTTTGGACTCCTGCGATAGTCCTACTCCATCTTTCCTTCGCTGTTGTCCATGTCTCCATTACATTTAAATAGCATAAAGTTGAGAAAAATAAGTTGGCTTCAACTCAACATTTCATGCTATGCCTCTGATTTTTATTTTTTTTTGATAAGTAATGATATTTTATTAAAAGAGAAGAAAAGCACATGGTACATAGCACCTATGAGTATGAAAATACAAGTATGAGGATCCCTTTTCAGAAACAAGAAATATCAAAAAGGGGTATGAACTATAACCTATCCATATGAGCTATCCACCACCCAAACATGAATCCAAAACCAAGACCCTGAAAAAACATCCCATGTACAATGATGACAACAAAAAGGACCAGCTTCCTAAGCTGAAGTTGCTGAACACAGAAAACTCATGTATAACTGGCCCAGAATAAAAGGTCAAACTCTGATTTTAAACCATTAGTTTGTTCCTAGTTTCCCCATGTGAGCTTGTTCTTTAATTTTCTATAATAAATTTTGTTCTCAATTAAAGAAAAAAGAAAATTATTTCTTTAAGTATTATGAAACTAAAATTTTTTTGCTTTGCATCCACTATCTCCTCTTAACTATGCCTATCACATGCCTATCGTATCTCTGCACATCTTATTCTAGCTATTAGGATCAGTTTCAGGAATAATCCCGCTTTCAATCAATACAAGGTACTTCTTGTCTTAGTGATCAAAACAATATATACATATTACAAAAAAGGTTATACACCAAGCTTAAAATATGGAAATTGATTAAAAATGATAGTAATGAGCACGGAAAATGCCAACTAGAAAATATAGGGAGTGGTTACCTAAGAAAATAAGAAAACTCAATATAAAATATACGCACGCACCACGCATGCATGGCTGTAATTAATAATATAACAGCAGAAAGCAAAGTGGAAATTACAGGTCATGGTCCATAAATAAGAACAAATCCTCCTTGAGATTTTAGTGTCTACACAAACCCGAAATGAATTTGGAATTTTTTACAAGTTTGAAAGAAATAAAAGAGTAACAACACATAAACCTGATTAGACATAAATTTTCTCACTCACGTGCTTTAAAAAAGGCACTTGAGTGGAGATCAAAGAGAAATATGTCGTCACCTCTCAGGAAGTAATAAGCAAAGCGTAACTGCAGTCGCATGCTGTGAAAAGATTGCAAAATTTATCCCATTTTCTACTTCTGAAACCCCTAGTGGAAAAGCCTGTCCCGGGTAGATTTCCAGTGATGAGATGCTCCCTGACATTTGATGCGCTTTTTCCTAAAGATAAAGAAAGTATAAAAAGAATTTATAAATAAATAACGTCTATCATATTATCACTTCATTACACATAATATCATGCACCATAATTTCAAGTTAATTTCTAAGTACAAGCGCCAAAAGCATAACAATGAATTCTACTTGTTAATACATTAATGAAGTAATATACAGAGGCTAGGCTTACGTATAACAACTCTATGCAACAAGGGTGTAAAAAAATAAAAATTGGCCAAAGCTAGAATGTCCACCAAAAATAATTAAATAAATAAATGAACAGGACAAAGGAGTTGACCCCAATCACCTACAAGGACAAGACCTTCTAGACATCAAAACTCGGGCAAAGTGTAAACCCCAAATGAAGCAACCACACCTGAGCGGAACACCTTGATTGGCAAGTCCCTTCCCTTCAAACAAATTTGTGTTCCTTCCCATTCAATAACTCAAAACACATAGAACAGACACATCTTCCATAGCATCTGCCCTCGTCTACAAAATTCATCTTGTAAGTTAGAACCACAAAAGCTTGGAAATCTACACAGACAGAGATCAAGAAACTCAAAATTGGAATTAAGATTTTTTTTTTTTAATCGGTAACAAGGGAGATTTATTTAAAATAGGCAAGAAGCCTAGAGAAAGGATACAAAGAGTGTACACAAACTGTGTACAAGCAACACGAAGGCCCCCACCAACAAAAAAACTCTCAAAGTTTGAGCTATCTAAGACTGACTGTAGGTCTAATGATTTAGAGCAATTGGAATTAGGATGTTTGCAAGGACAGTTTAAATTTGTAAGATCCTTTCATGGATTTAATACCATGTCATATCACATATAGAATTTAATTTGTTAATATGAAACTGAAAGGAAGCACAAAAATTAACATGTAAACAACTTGTTTCTCAAAAAACGATAGATGAAAATAATATAATGAATTAAACTAAGAGAAGGCACCAATGGAAAATATTATAAATGCTATGAGAAATCTCATCATATTATAGTGAATTTTAGATGCTATATTAAAATGTAGAAATGGCTGCAATAACAAAAATTTGTCTCGCTATATGGTCAATCAAGTTCAAAGGCAACCCACAAACTCTTCAATCCTGTCCATTCAATCACGTTCATATGCTCGTTATCTATATAGGGGCCGATGTAAGTGTTCGGAATGGAAGACTTTGAACAGGCCAAAAATAGTTGTAAATCCAAAACAACTTAACTGACATTGGAGGAAATGCCACCAATTTCCTCTTTACCTGGAGTAATAAGAACAAAATTGAGCTTCAAATGTCCCCTTACAAATCATTTTTCTTCAATTATAGAAAATTTAATTTTCAGTTGTAAACAACAGCAGAAAATTATAAAAAAGGGTGAGGCCTTATTAAAAAGACTAAAACGGGACCACAATATTGGCAGAAGCACCCAACTGCAATTAAAAGGAACCCCTATGATTTCCCCCAATTGTTAATGTTAACTCTCAGATATAACATATCAAAACTATTCCAAAATGGACAAGGGACACCTTCCCATATCTAGACTTTTATTCATCTTAAGATTAAGAGATATCAGATCTGAATTTTTCTCCTTTTCTAACTAATGTTAGAGGGCTCCTCTGAATTTATGTTTTAACTTCTGCAAAGATAATTTTATGAAGGGTTCAGAAATGGGCCGACAAGTACATAAACATGGATTGAAGTGTGTCCAAATAAGATAATTCAGAGCCAAAACTAAACCAATTACCTGAAAGCTCATCCCAAATCTGAACCAACGTCAGTATGGATCATTCGGTTTTGAGGTAGAAATTTGAATCAACCCAAGTTGCAACACCAAAACAGAGTGGAGATGAGCAAAACGTGTCTCCACCCACCATCAATTATAAGTTAAATATTAGCATATTTTCCATTAACTACACTTCGATGTTGAAGGTTTCTGTATCGTAATTTGGAGGGGAAATACAGTTGAGATAAATTGAAAAAGATCCAACAGAAGTTTCCTCTACTCAGCACTCAGTTATGTAATAAAATGTTCTTTCAGTATGGCCCACAACTTTTGGGAATAGGCATCAATGAAAAACACCAAAATGCAGGAATATATGCCTAAACTGACAAATTGAGCAATATGGAGACAGAAAAATAAGATTCAAGATACAAAAACAACCAAAAAAATTAACGTCCTTTGAATGTTAAGCTTGGTGGTTACAGAACAAAAAAAGGAAAGAACTTAGTCAGAAAAAGCAATGAGTAAAAAACAAAAGGACTACATAATATTCAAAATATTATTCTCAGGACTTTCATGAATTTCAAAAAGCATGAAATGGCAAAAATATAACATCAACTGTCTATTTGCAAGTCAAAAATACCTCAAGTACACGTTCTGGAGCACCGCGATCATAAACATTTGTAGCCTTATGCTTGACACGGTCACTTACCGATCCTATGCCAACAATCAGGTCATATCTCAACATAAAAAAAAATGCTTTAAGAAAAACATATGCACATCAAGTTATAGTATGTTGAGTCATGCCTTACTAATTAGTCTTTGTCTACTGCTGCCAACTCGTTTAATTAATCCCTGGCTGTCAATAGTTAAAAAGAATTAACAAATTATTGAATTATTTATGCCAATAAAGGTTTAAAAACACAATACCATAAATTTTGACACAATGTTGCTTCCTGTTAGATAAAATTCCAGAGCATGGTCATTTTCATCCTCGGATCTTCCTATCAAACTGGTGCAAATATCACCGTATAGATCGGTATCTTAACATCTCTATAAGTTGTATTTGGTGTCAAAAACTCAAAATTTAAATGATTTTGCCTAAATATATACTGTTTTGCATGTGTTTTGCATTCACCATAGTGCTTAGCATGTTTCTTTGTATGTGACCTTTAATGTCCCAAAATTAATATGATATTTTTTTTGTTACATGTGCAAAATTGTGAAGTATTTACAAAAATAAAGGAAAAGTTTAAGGAGAACATGTAAGTTAACTGATTTTAAATGGAGTGACAAATAGATGAATGGCTAAAAAGGATATCAATGAAGTTGATTCAGAGAAATTTGAAAATAAACGTTTAAATTGAATGTATGACTCTGGTAAGTTCTAACACACAGAAAAATGAGGCCATAGTTAATTCAGAAGCAGGAGAATAAGAGCGTCTAATACAAAAATAGCTTCACGGTAGGGTGGCCTCTAGGGTCTGCCTACACAACAAACATATATATACGTTATATTTTACAAAACACTATTATATGTATTATACATAATAGCTATAGAAATTATGTACTGTATGTAAAAATATATCTAACAAATTTACAAAAAAAATGTAAAAAAGTGAGGTCAGATTATATTTTCTTGTAGGGAAAATTTATTTGTTAACCCGATACTGAACCACTAATCTGATTAATTTCAAATTCTCACTTTTATTTTACAATCTAACTATCATACCAAAGAAACAAATTTTGGTTTCAAATTCTCTGTTTCCTTCCAAAATACCAATTTTGCCCCTCTTATGATGTAAAAAACCAGTGCACCAATAGTTGGCTATCATTGTAAAGCGATGCAGTAAAACGTTCACCGTATAATACATATGATAAAAAAAATTAATGGGAAAATAGAAAATTCATTTAAAGAAAAGATAATAGGCAAGGTATATCAAGTAGATTATGCAGGCAATGTGTACATAGTCAATAATGAAATCAAAAAACTAAAAGAAATGAGCCCGATATTGGGCTTCAAGAAAACAAGCTATATTGACATCACTTTAACAGTTCTGAAGCTGAATATCAGTGAGAAAAAACACCAAAAAACATAATCTCCACATGGGAAATGCTATGCTCCTTATCTTCAAACATGCATTGATTATGTCCTCTCCACAATGCCACAGTATATTAAAAGAGGGCTGATTCTCCAAACCAATTTCAATTTGATGTTCTTAAGTTTCAGCTACCATAAATTTCCAACGATCTAAAATACTTCTTATTGGTGTACATGTATTGTCCAAACCAATTTCAATTTCAATTTGGGATCTGTAGAAGCCTAGTTCCTTTTCTCCCTTGTGCACTCTTGGTGTACATGTATTGTCCTTGGGACAGCTTCTCTTTTCTTCTTTAATAAAATACCACTTCTTATTACCGATCAAAAAAAGTTTCAGCCACCATAAATTTCGCATGATCTAAAACCTAAATGATGCCAACCTTCCCAAGCACCGAATGCCAGGCTTCAGCTGCAAATTAGTGACGAAATACATAATAGACACTTCTCTAAGATCAAATTGTCAATAGCCAAACTTTTAACCAATTCCAAGGCCCATGCAAAGAAAGCTACCTTAGGGAATCGCAAAGCATATATGATATAGGCAGGCTCAAAGGAAGAGCAGTTCCCTTACCAAAGCTGGGTAGAATGATCTAATCAAGAAACAAGTCTTGCCCTTCATCCAGTATTTTCATTCTACTCCACCTTGAAAATAAGATGCTGGATAGGTGTTCAATAATACATCTCCCAATATGAATTTCAAGAAAAAACACGAAAAGCAAAAAAAAGAAGAAGAAGAAGAAAAGATCATACTGCAACAAACAGTTGCTTTTGAAGCCTCTTTGTGACTCCCTAAAGAATTTCCCAATAGATGATTGCATCTCCCTTCAAGTTTTGAAGTGTATGTACTTGCAAAATCAAGATGTTCCCTAAAGATTATTCTCTAAAGACTCAATCCACAAGCATAATTCTAAATATCCATACATCCCTCAACATCTAGTGATGATCTTTTCCTGGGTGACAATATAAATCCAATGTATAGTTATTTAGGGATTCCATTGAGCAAGTGCTTCACCCAACAGGATGTTTTCTTAAATGATAAAGACTGCATTGATGAGTCATCCTCATCGCCCACAAGAAAAGGCCCCAGAAATTTGCCAAAACTTAAGAACTTTTCATGTGCCCGTCTATGACTTGTTCTTCGGATAAATTCCCCCTTTAGCACAATCTGCAGAAAATTGTTCCAATCCATCGGTAGTTCAGTACTAATCTCCAGGCTGCCTCTGCCCATTCAATCTCAGCTAAGGGAACTGAAACCTTTATACAATCAACAATGGCTCAGATCTTTCCTGCTACACTGGTAGGGGGCTTGTGATTGAACCAAATTGATGCCTTTGGAATATGAGTAGGGTTCCTTGGTGACGCATTGGTGGAGCCAAACCAAAGGACAAGAAAAGGGAAGGTCAGGTGCTTCAATATAATTCAGAACGAAGAATTCCACCTAAAACCTGACATAATAATAGTAATCACCGCAACTGACCAAGAACACATGGTGAATACATGATTAACTAGAGTGAATTTGTTTGTTTCACTGAAAGCAAACTTTGCTGCATTGAATGCCATGTAAAGAACCTAAACGTATGGTACAATCAGAAACTAAAACTCCGGTTCATAAAATCAATATATGTCATTGCATGCCAATTAATTTATCCTGAAATCCATATATATATCAATGCATCTACGTTAGTTTAATTTCGTTTTCATCATAAATCTTCGTTCTCGTTTCTTATGTTGATTCTTGGGACAAGAACTGATGTAGGACGTGTGGGATCCAAAGTTTAGATTAGTTAGTTATTTAGTAAAAGTTGAATTCCTATTTTCTTGTATTAGGTATTTGAGTTATATTAGGAGTCTTTAGAGGTTTTAGAGTTAGATTTTAACTCTTAGTTGTTTACTATGAGTAGGAGTCCTAATTTTAGTAGATTTCTATTTTATTTTGGGGTCTTCAAAGGTTTATAAATAAGGGGTAAAGGTTGTACACGAATTTTAGAAATTATTTTGTTTAAAAGAACTACAGAGTTTCTCTCTCATCTTCCTTGTGGATTCAATGTTATTTGCTGGTGGATTCCAGTTTTCTAGGATTAATGGAGATTAATCCTTGTTTTCGTAACTTTTACTACGTCAATTGGTATGGGAAGTTGAGAGATTTTTTAAGATGATGGAGGTTCGTGAAGAGAGACAAGTGAAACTTGTTGCTTTCAAAATGAAGAGTGGAGCAGCCGTCTGGTGGGACACGTTGTATAATAATAGATGTCGACAGGGAAAAGTCCTAATCCATATGTGGAGGAGAATGAAGCAACTTATGATAGAGAAATTCTTACCGCTAGACTACGATCAGCATCTATTTCAGCTTTATTAGAACTGCGTTCAATAAAGTAAATCAATTTCTGATTATACTGTTGAATTCTCTAGACTCTCTGCACATAATAATTTGTCTGAAACAGAATCGCAGAGAGTTGCTAGATATTTGACAGGGCTGAAACCATCAATTCAAAACAAAATTGGGTTGCAAACTTTGTGGTCAGTGGATAAAGCACACAACATGGCATTAAAGACAGAATTAATGGAAAAATCAGTTGGGCGATCGGAGTATTCTTGAAAGTCTTATTAATGTGTTGAAGATTTTTCTGGCAAGGGAAAAGCACCTCAAACGACAGTTTCTTCTACTCTAGTTAGTGCCAAGGACAAGGGGGACGCTGGTGTTAGCATAACTAACCGAAAATCTATCGAGCATGGCTATAAAGATCAGTCTAAAAATTGTAATCCTTATGCCAGATCAGCAGCAGTAAAGTGTTACAGATGTGGTCAAACGGGACATAGGTCTAAAGAATGTCCAGCTAGAAAACCTGTGAATTTGATTGAGCAAGAAGGAGAAAGAGAAGAAGAAGAAGATGGTAGGCTGGTCATATATGATAATGATGTATATGAAGACGAAAATGAACATATCAATCTAGTTTTGCAACGGGTTTTATGTTCAAACAAGCAAGAAGACTTCTCTCAGGACCACAAAATTTTCCAATCATTGTGTACCGTCTCCAATAAGGTATGCGATTTGATTGTTGATAATGGAAGTTGTGATAATTTTGTGGCAAAGAAATTAGTTGATTATTTGCAATTGCCAACCAAACCGCACATTTTACCTTACTCGATTGGTTGGGTAAAAAAGAAAGGTCCCACAATGAAGGTAGCTGAAATTTGCACTATTCCAATTTCTATTGGAAAACACTACAAGGCGGAGATTACTTGTGATGTGATTGGCATGAATTCCAGTCATATCTTATTAGGAAGGCCTTGGCAGTATGATGTAAATGCAACCTATAAGGCGAGGGACAACGTATATTAATTCACCTGGAAGGGTCACAACATTGCCATGGTACCAACCAAAGTTTCTAATAAGACTCCAAAAACTTATAAAGTGAAGGAAACAAAGCAAGTCTACAACTTTGTTATTAAAGGAGAAGGGTAAGCTCCAAGATGTTCAACGTGCAAAACCTATATGAGTACCATGTTCCCACGGCCATGCCAGTGCTTCACTCGAGGACGAGTGTTTCTCTAAGAGGGGGGGAGGACTGATGTAGGACGTGTGGGATCCAAAGTTTAGATTAGTTAGTTATTTAGTAAAAGTTGAATCCCTACTTTCTTTTATTAGGTATTTGAGTTATATTAGAAGTCTTTAAGAAGTTTTAGAGTTAGATTTTAACTCTTAGTTGTTTACTATGAGTAGGAGTCCTAATTTTAGTAGGTTTCTATTTTATTTGGGGTCTTCAGAGGTTAATAAATAAGGGGTAAAGGTTGTACGCGAATTTGAAAAGACATTATTTTTTTAAAAGAATTACAGAGTTTCTCTCTCGTCTTCCTTGTGGATTCAAGGTTATTTGCTGGTGGATTCCAATTTTCTAGGATTAACAGAAATTAATCCTTGTTTTCGTAACTTTCACTATGTCAAGAACTGTCCTGAAAGCCACCAAACAACTGATCAGAGAAAAATAAAAACTATAGACCCATAAATGTAACAGATCGTTAAATCGGATCAAACAAAACATGTTACATTCAGTTTGTGGCAGATGAGTACAAAACAAACCGAAAACAAGTTAGTTTTACGATCCACCTATGATATGAATTCAGTGCTTTAAAACAAAAAAAAAACTTACCCCATTTCAAGGAAACAACACGGTCCAGAAGACGAGTGACGAAAATTGCTCCAAGCAACAGAATACGATGATGTAAGCTTCGTCTTCGGGTCGCAGAAAGGTGAGTGCATCGTTCCTTTCCCTGGTTGCGATAAAAGCAGGGTATCCATTACCGGAGAAGAACAACGACCCAAGGAAAAGTATCTAGAATCTACGAAATGGAAGAGGAAAAGATGATCCACCAAAAAATACCTCTCTGATTTCGAGGCTGCCTTGAAGCGCGCCCATTCACCTGGGCACGTGAATGGAATACGTGACTCGGGTTATACGCTGTGACACGTGGCGATTTAGAACCGTTGCATCTTCAAAATACTAGCATTGGAACCCGTGCGTATACAATTAATATCTATTTTGAGAAAAAATTTTATAAATATTAGAAAATACAGGAAAAGCAATAATGTTAACATTTGTATAAATTTTTTTTTTTTTAACTTTCCAAAAAAAATGCATTTTTATAAGTTGTAAATATTTTTGTGTATCTCAATTCTATAATTTTCAGCTATTAGAATTAGTCGAGGATGTTTGATTCTAATAAAAATTATATGAAAAAAATTAAAAAACATATGAATGAAGAAACGTTCTTTAAACCTCGAGTGCACAGTATTAAAGATATCAAAGGAAATGATTGCCAGTTAGATGGTAGTGAACATGGGGGCAGTTAATAACTATAGTTTAGATTACTTAATTGTTGAGCTGTGAATGATGTTTATGATAGTTTAAAAAATGGAATAATTGTTCTATTATCTAATAATCAAGATAGCCTAAGATTTATTTTTTTTATTTTTTTTTATCTAAACACAAGATTGATAATTTATTCCACAACAGAAGATCTGGGTACAACTCTACAGGTTGAGCAACCCAAGAAGTCGTCAACAGCAACCTGCCGCAAACAGTGGGGAATGGAACCCTTCCAAAAACAAGAGAAGAAGTCAATGGCGAAGTTTGCCATTGCATCCGCTAGCATGTTGCCTTCTCTATAGACATGCGAAATATGACAATAAATAAAAAAAAGACATCAAGTGCAAAGCCTCCTCCAATTCCACGGCAACAGACCAAGGGAACACATCTTTCTGAGAGAGACAATTGGCAATCGATCTAGAGTCAGTCTCCAAGATGATCCTAGTGCAACCTTCTGCCAAGGCTAATTTCAGCCCTTCCACTGCGGCTTTAGCTTCCGCCTTAATGGCCGTCGTGCTCTCTTTGAGCAATGGCACCCAACACTTTGCCTTCATCATTCCTAAGGACAACACCCAATGCTGCCCGACCTTGAGCTCCACTTCTTGCGGCTCCATCAACATTAACCTTCATCCATCCGGCTCTCGGAATCTTCCACTGAACAAACTGCTCCGTCCTTGCCGAAAAAGTAGCTTTGTCTTTGTAGTCCCTAATGGTAGCTGAGTCCCATTGCAGGAGCTGAAAGAAATTCATAGAGAGAGCTAAGCTTGGCGTAATGTTATTGAAAATACACCTGTTTCTGGTAAGCCAAACCACCCAACAGTGGTTAGCCCATGCCGCTCCCAGAGGATTGCCGTCTGCTCCTTTCTCATGCAAGATTTTAAAACTCCAGGCTTTGCAAGAATAGTTATCAACGTCATTAAGAAGACGACCTCCCATAGCCCCGAACCAAAGAGCATGAGAGAAATTACATTCCAGAAATAGATGGTGGCTAGAGTCCTGCTTATTACTGCACAACACACACATCTCAGGGGCCACACCCAATCTCTGATGGAATAAGTCATTGGTGGGGTTAACCTCATGAATAGATCTCCATAGGAAGTGCTTGATTTTTTGAGGACAAGGGAGATTCCAGACCTTTAGCCATTTTGCACCATGGTCTTCCCTATCTTCACCATCTTCACTGTCATTCAGAAGCCTGTAGGTGGAAGCCACCAAGTACTTACCTATAGGCGTGCCACTCCACCTAATTGATCACAGTCCAAGTGTTTACTTATGGGGATTTTAACAATTTCGCCCACCACCTGCTCAGTCCAGATCTCCTTGAGTTTGCCCATCTTCCATTCACGGGTATTTTGGTCGATAAGAGCTTCAACTTTCAAATTCCTATGGGTGTCCAGGTACACCTCACTGTCCATTTGGAGTTGGAATCTCCACCCCAAGTCTTTAACCATGATACTTTTGCCATCAGCTATGATCCACCGTCACCCCAAATTTAGCGTGTCCCTGGCTTTGCATAGATGATGCCAAAGCCAAGACCCCTTTCGGCCCCTCCAAACTTGAGAGAAATCGCCATGCAGAAAGTACTTGTCTCTGAAGAAACTAACCCAGATTTTATTATCATTTTTCTCCAAAGACCAGGCGGCCTTAGCAAACATGGCCTTGTTAAACTTGTGGCTGTTCCTGACATTAAGACCCCCCTCCCTTTTTGGCAAGCAAATTGTATCCCAATTTAACAAGTGCATAGTTTTATCCTTCTGAGGTTTGTGCCAATAGAAACAACGAACCTCTCGGTCAATGGAGTCAAGAACTGTGGAGGGGATCATCATACTTCCCATGAAATACTGCACAGTGCTGAGGATAACCGAATTGATGAGCGTGATTCTGCCAGCTTGGGAGAGGAATAAAGCTTTCCACCCCGATAGCCTCTTATTGATCTTATTGAGCAGATTTTTGAATTGCCAACATTTTGGAGCATTTAAGAAAGATGGCAACCCTAGATACTTACCAGGGGATCTCACAGGTTTGATACCGAATGCTCTGGCCAAATTACCCTTTGCTCTGCCTTTGATACTTGGGCTAATATAGAGGTCTGACTTTTCCAAGTTCAGTTTATGTCCTGCCATATCACAAAATGAATTAATGATAACCATGAAATGTCTAACGTTGCTCACCGAAGCTCTGCCGAACATGATCATATCATCTGCATAGAACAAATGAGAGATTTGAGTCGATATAGAGCTGGCTCTAATGCCTTGAATGATGCCCTCCTGTTCAGCTTTAAGAAGCGCCACCGATAGCACGTTTTGGGTGAGAATGAATAGATAGGGGGAGAGGGGGTCCCCCTGTCTGATTCCTCTTGATGGCTTGAAGTGCTCGCTGGGTTTGCCGTTAGTCATGATGCTAAAAGAGACTGTAGACACACAGTACATGATCAGTTCCACAAAATTTGGATGAAACCCGTAAGCATACAGGGTTTTTTCAATAAAAGACCACTCGAGCCGATTGTAGGCCTTTGCCAAATCCAGCTTAGCCGCAAACAACCCCTGCCTGACCTTTTTACTTTTCACCGTATGATATAGTTCATGAGACGCCAGACTATTTTCATGGATGGTCCGGCCAGGGACGAAAGCCCCTTGATTAGGAGCGATGAGCCTGCCCATAAGAGGCCTTAGTCTGTCCACTAGCAACCTCGAAATAATTTTGTAGGAAAAGTTGCAGAGGCTTATAGGCCTGAACTCAGATATCTTCCTCGGGTTTTCAACCTTGGGGATAAGAATGATGAACGTGGAATTTAGCTTGGGATCAAAAGTCCCTCTGGAAAAAAACTCCTTGATAACCTAGCAAACCTCATCCTTAATAGTACTCCAGTAATTTTGGTAGAACACTCCCTGGAACCCGTCGGGTCCCGGGCTTTTGAGAGCTCCAAGCTTTTTCACCGTATTCCATATCGCCTCATCAGACACTGGTCGCATCAGAATCTCATTTTCCGCATCCGAAATACTCGGATCAATCAGATCAACAAGGGTAGGGGCAATGTTATGGTTTGGGGAAGTGAACATGTCCTTAAAATAGTCAGTGATGAATTGCTCTAGCTCTACCGGGTCAGAGATTTCAACATGTGATTCGTTCTTCAACGAGACAATTTTGTTGATATGCCGCCTGTTGATTGTAGAAAGGTGGAAGAACTTCGTGTTGATATCACCCTCTACCAACCACTTTATTCGAGATTTTTGAAGCCACATGATTTCTTGGGCTTTAAGAGAGTGGAAATATGCTTGTTGCAACTCTTTTTCCTTACTGACATCTTCCGAATTATCCGACAACTCCAATCTTTTTTGGCATTCTCGTAACTCCTTATACAGTTGATCCACCTTTTTGTTTAAATCCCCCACACAATTCCTATTCCAGTGAGTCAAATCTCCTCTTAACTTAGACATTTTGCTTGGCAAGCCTCTGAGGCTATTGTTCCAGCTCCCCGAAATAGTCTCAGCGCATCCAGGCTCCTCCATCCAAAATTTCTCAAACCTAAAAACTTTATGATATTTGCAGGTGGCATTAGACATGTTGAGACAGAGGGGCGAGTGGTCCGATCCAACGATGGGATCCTGCCATATAGTGACGCTGGGAAACATTTGGATCCACTCGGTACAGGCGAGAACACGATCAATCCTTTCTCTTATCCTGCCAATACCCCCCCTACCATTTGTTCAGGAGAATCGCATACCTTTACAAGGCACATCAATTAGATTACAGTCATTGATGAAGGATTTAAGAAGATTGGCTTTGCATGTCTGCATTGGGTTACCACCCCTTTTCTCAAACTCATGAAGAACCACATTGAAATCCCCAAGAATACACCACGGGGACAGACACCTCGAGCCAATTGTCCTTAGAGTGCCCCACTGTTCCTCCTGAATTTGGATCATAGAACTAGCATGCACGAACGTAGCCTCAAACGCCTGATTCGGACCAGCATGTATTATGAGGTGGATACACCAAGCTTCAACCAACTAAACTGAAATAGTACAGGTGTGATCCCACATTACCCAAAATCCTTCAGTTTGACCCTGCGCAGCACTCCACCAAAAGTTAGAGAACCCAAATTGCCTAATCTTTTTCTTTGAATTTTCCTCATTCATCAACGTTTCCGAAAGTAAAACAGCATTTGGTCTGTTTATTCGCACCAGCTGGCGCAGATGGAGTCGTGTGCGGGCGCGACCAATGCCCCGACAATTCCATCCGATGACCTTCATTATTTTTTCCTTACCGAAGAGCCCCTTCCTTGCTTGGATGGAACAGACGACTTAACCTTGCCAGAAGTGATCTCTTGATTTCTAGCAGTAAACTCAAAATTGGGGAGGTCAAAAATGGAGAACACATATCCTTTCCTCTTCTTATCAAAATGAAACCAGTCCTCCCCTCCTAGCAGCAGGTCTGGATCCATGATGGCAGTGGTAGACATGGGCTGTGGCTGGCGTTTTCTGACCAAGAGAGGGTTAAACTTAGCAAGAACCAAAGGCTGGGTGGGCAGTCTTTTGAGTAAGGATGGTTTTGCACTTAGCTTTGGGCAAGGGACACGGGCTTTAGAAATAGAGGGTTTGGGCTTGGGCTTAGAATCAACCAAAGTTAAGTGGGGAGATGCTGCAAGAGAAATATTGGATTGACCTGGGGGCCCATGAGAACCAAAAGAGAAAAAATTGGATACAAGAAGACTCGGGCCCGCCCACTTGGACCCAGAGACCTCAACCGACATGAGCCAGGAGGAACTAGGATCAGAGGAAGAGCCGGTCGGATCAGCACCCGAAGCACAGGCGCGGGTCATAAGAAAATCCGCCAAGCTCGCAATTGAGCCCCGCACAAGAGCCATCGCCATCAGAACGCAGGAGCTTGTCAGACGTCGCATCCATCAGCGAGACCGGTTGCTGCTGTCCACAAGGAAGAGAATACAGGTCTTGTATACCCAGCCCGGTCTGACTCGGGGTACTCAATTGCGGCTCGGGAGATTCCGATATCGAGTGAGGGCGAATTGGACTCGTGTCCTTGCGACTCGGGTTGCGACTCGAAGCATCCTTGCGACCATACATCTTCTCCCCTTGGGAGAAGAGAGGATTTCTTTGGCGAGCCATCGGCGCCGAAATGTCCCCATCATACATCCTGCATTCAGACCCATCTCCGGAGCAACTCTGATCCCGAAATGGTGAAGAGCATTTTAAGAAGGAGTGGCCGATCAGACCACAGGAAATGCAAAACGTCGGCAGATTCTCGAACCTGAAACGGAGCCAAATGTTCTTACCAGGGATCTCCTCCATGAAAATACCACCAGCCGGAAGGGGTTGGTCAAGATGAAACTTTATTTTCACCGCCACATCGGGGTCCTCAAGCTCAGCCTCCTGGAACTCGGACTCCAGCCACTCACCAAACATAGTGGCCATTTCTTTAACCACCTCGGCATCTTGGAATTTTTTTGGCATGTTAAGGATATGCATCCACATCACGACATAAGAGAAATTGAAGCCCTTGGCTTCCTTCTCCTCTTGAATGTCGTCCATAATCAGAAGTGAAGAATTAATAATCCAAGGCTGGGTGATCAAGATCTTGTCCTTATCATCTTGCCTTTCAAACGCAATAAGAAATCTTCTAGGTTTAACTTTCATAATCTCAACAACAGGGACATTCCTCCAGAGACGAGCCGTAACGTTCTTGAACGAGTTCAAGTGGCAGTCCTCATTGCAGAGCTCACACACAACCAGGGCAGCCCATTTGTTTGCTATTCTAGTTCTGTTCTCATCGGAAATCTTGAATATACGGTTTGGTCTAGGGGGGATGAGTAAACTTTGGAGGGTACGGGTAAGGTCTTCCATAGGATAGGATGGGAGAGGGTTTGAGGGAAAGGAAATGCCAGAAAACCACCACCAGAAAAACAGCCCAGCCAGGCCACAAACGCCACACGGACCAGCCTCAGACGGAGGGGGGGGGGGGGGGGACGAGCTTAGAACGAAGCCATAGCAGAGAGAAAACCCAGCAGGGGAGGAAAAACCGAACACAGAAACCAGACCCAGAAGCCTACGATTTAATTGAAATGCACAAATTCACTTCTCTTTTAAACTGTGCACCTATACTATTAATTATTGTTTGAAAAAGGCAATAAGCTAATAAAAACAAATATACTTAGAACATGCATTTGTGAGACTAAAGCAAAGTGGAGGACATGGGGAGAGGTAGTTTACATGGAAGATCCATATGACTGTGGTGCAATAAAAAGAAGAAACAACAACACAAATGAATAAAAAACAATATATTGAAATCAATACTACAAATCAATGTGTCAAATCCATGATTTCTCACAGAATTATCAATACATGCCTGCCTTCAGCTTCTCTATGTGTCGTCCTCTTTCATCTGGTTCACAGCAATGTAAGATGCTACTACATGTAATATTATATAGTTAGTATTTTTTGATCTTAAAGACTTAAAAAGATTTTTAGCATATGATTTCATGCTTTAGATTTGAGGTTATAATTAGATCCCTCGTTTAGTATTTAATGTTAGCAATTTTTTTAGTATAAAAATGAAAAATTATTATTTAAATTTAATATTTTTATATTTAGAAAAATACTAAGTAATTTTAATTTTCTGACAAGGAAAGCGATGGTAAAAAAATAGTCTCTTTGTCAGAATCTCTGAATCATTCAAATGGCTTTTTTTCAAGCATAGGAACCTCACTTGTTCATCCATTGCAGCCATGTGGAGCTTGGGGTTCGAAACAAATTTCAAGTTACTAAATTAATTGTTCACCTTATTGACACCGCAAACAACGTTTATTACAGTGATAAAACCGGCTAAAAACCAAACTAAAAGGAAATTGGTTCAGTTCAATTTAGGTTTTGGAAAACAAAATTAATTGGTTTCAATTTTCAAGTTACTAAATTGCAACGGCTTCAATTCAATTTCGGCTTTTGTTAGAAACTTGACAGTTCGGTTTCGAATGTCCTCAAAATCGGACCAACGCCATCCATCATTTTAAATTACTAAATTGCAACGGCTTCAATTCCATATCTCTATAGTAACGCACCCTGGGAAATTTGGGTTTTAATAATGCCTTCTAAATATAATATTGATTTAGTCATTTATAATTTTTTGAAATAATTGTGAATCATATCGTTTTACTGTTTTAAAATTTTTCTTATACCTATGTGAAAAGAAAGTTTGAGTCAATAAGCAGCTCTTCTTCTATCGAGCTTCTTCGTCGACCGCACCGCCTAAAATAATGACGCTTCACGAAACAAGTTTTGGTTTTCAGTTATATTTTTAATTATAATTCTGATTTAATCATCAAATAATTAATAATTTAAAATAATTGATATTTTTGAAAATAATTGTCCATCAGTACCATTCTAATGTTACGAATGATTCGTAAAAACTAAAAAGCACCACTAATTTCTAATTATCAAAATTTGGTGATTGAATCATAATTATTTATAAAAACTTAAACTAAAAACCAAATTCGTAAGAAAAAAAGGCATTGTTAGCAGCATTAATGCTCTTGCATTTAATGCTCAGTTGGTTATTTGTATTATAAATATAATTGAAAAAATGACTAATTAGATTTAAAAAATGTAATGTCACAATAGTTACAAATTAAATGACTATAAAACATGCATAAAATATTAATTGAGATATTTTTTAAAACAATATGTTTTACAGTCATTTACAAATTAAATGACTATAAAACTTGGTAATTATAAAGTAATAAGACATAAATAAAATGACACTCATTCTCAATTTTACCATAACAAATATTAAATGTAATTCTTCTCCAAAAGTTTGGATCGATGTATTCATCACTATAAACCCCAATTATAAGTTTTGTATTTAATTGTTTAAAATGATATCTATATTAGTTTGCATATAAGGAGATCAAATTCTTTTAATCAGAAATTGCAATTCAAAAATCGATAATAACATGCATTTTTTCCGATTATTAACATTTTAATCAAATTTCTCTAGATATACATAAATTATAAAATTCATATTAAAATAACTATAGCTTTTGCAAAATTGTTTTTAAAAATAATCGAGAATAAGTGCCATTATTCATGAAAGAGTTATTCCAAAAATATCGTTAAAAGACTTCTTGTGAGACATGAGAAAAATCAATTCAATGACTTCCTAATCATCACACAGGATTGGTTAAAAACAAAAAGTCGCCACCATTCTGTTTAGGTGTGAATGGACACCAAAATATCAAATAAGCAAAAAAAGGCAAATTTAGGGTAAAAATAACCCTCTTTAAAAAAAACAACCAGAGATAGGTAAGGGGATTAGGTTATGAATAGGGGAAGGTGTTAGGCACCCCTATTCATCCACACAAGGTGGTTGCCAGGTATTGTTCATGTTTTTCAGAGGGAAAAAGGCTTGATACAAAAATCATAAAAAATCACAAAAAGACAAAAGTGTATGGTTTTTCATACGAAAGCTTGATTGATCCAGAACTTTCAAATATGATCATACAATTCTTAGGGTTTCATGATTAAAATAAAATTGAGATAAAATCAAATAAAACCAAAATAAAGTGAAAACTTCAAAAATCTGGCTTCAAGTTAAATTCTAAAAATCTAGAAAAATATGATTTTTGTAAAATATTTCAAAATTGAACTTGAATAGTCCAGGACATAGATATAGCCCATATTTCACATTAAATCAAGAAATTAAAACTCAAAAATACCCACGTTGATGAAGAACATCAAAAGGGGAGAACTTAGACCGTAGGGTCTTCTCTCAATAATGAAAAACGACTCAAAAACCACATCATGAAACCCTATAAGTTATTTTTAGGCTTCTGAATTCAGATATATCATACTGATCATGATAGATCCAGGATCTTAGCCTAAAATCACAAAAATCACGAAAACAGTGCTGTATGTGCAAAAGTGGTGCAAATCTCAATTTTAGGAGAAAAAGAAGATTTCATGCTATAAACATCATGGATTCATGTAATTGATTCAGATTCACTATAAAAACCATTAAAACATGATCAGGATATCCAAAGCAGCCACATCTCACAGATTATAGCACATAGGGGTCTACCCTACGGATCCACCAATTCTCTTTTCCCCTAGCTCTCTCTTCACGTTTTACGGCTAGAGAGGATTCTTAAGGTACTTGGAGATAGGTTGATGATACAAACACAATCAAAGGCCTTATTCTAGAAAAAAGGAGAAAAACAGATTATGGGGTTATATTCTAGGGATCCACCTATTCTCCTTTCCCCTAGCTCTCTCTTCACGTTTTACGGCTAGAGAGACTCTTGAGGTACTTAGAGACAAGTTTAAGAATACAGAATAAAAGGAAGTCTTATTCTATAGCAATGGAGAAGATCCTATTACTTCTAGAATTGAAGATAGAAAATAAAAGGGAAAAAGGATTTACCTGGATTGAGCAAGCAGAATAGCATGAATTCCTCTCTTCTCTTGGAGCTCCTTGGACTTCAAATTTTCGTGGCCTTTTGATTGAGGAGAGGCCCTCTATTTATAAGCAAACTTAGGGGCATGGTTGGTCCAAAGTTTGGCAAGATAGAGTTTCAGATTGAGTTAAACACAAGGATAATGCCCATCCATGGCCAACAAGGATATTTCGAACGAATAAAATAGATAATTCGCTCATTTAAAGATATATCGGACTAAAGATAAAGCTCAGAAATCGAGAAAGGATAAAACTCGCACAAATCTAATGTGCCCGTAAATAATTTATGGTCCAATGGTGTCCGTATATGCATTACGGGCGCTGCGTGCCCGTATACAAAATTCGGGCGCGCTTAGCCCTTAGATACAATACGGGCAAGGCTTAAATTATTGATTTTTATGCATTTTTTGCCTGTTTTAAATCCCAATTACATGTTTTTATTATTTTCTCATTTTGTAGTGCAATTTGGGGTGTCTACACTTCTTAATCTATTTTATAAGAAAACAAAATTTTAAAGTGTTTTGAGAGCATTTTTTGAAGTAGGTCAATAACAGTTATTTGAAACTTTTTCCCAATTATTTTTAAAATGTATTACTATTTTCTAATTAGTGATTGAATCTGCCAACATTGTCACTAGGTTGATGAGACAATTCCTATTATTCAATCTTCACAATACGGGCTTTTGAAAAGTGAACAATGATAAGAAAAAAATATAAATATATAAAATAAAATGGCATTAAAAGGTTATTTTGAGGAAACAAAAATTATGTTTGGTACGCTTTCCAATGGGTTGTTCGTTTTATATATAATATGGATATGTATAGATATATATGTAGCTATTTTATATTTTGCCTAAGGTTTTAGATAGTTCAACTTTCCGTCTTTAGGTTTCTAAAATATCAATTAAATAAAACCACCATGGGATTTGCTTAATGTGACCATCACCATTCCAAAGGTTTAACTGACAAAATTTTTGGGACAATAGAAAAAAATATATTAATAAATCTTCCCCTTTCATTGTGATTATTTTAAATTAAATACCAAGATTACCCTTTAGTGGATAGCTTCGATGTTTGCATCACTAGTTTAAATATAAAAAAAAAAAAGTAGGTTCACATCTGCACTGAGGGCACTTTTAGTACTCAATGTACAAATAAACATTTTTTACTTTTAAATTTAAAAAAGAGGGGTCAAAATTGTCAATTAACATTTTCTCTTTTATGACTTTTACTGTCAAACCTCTAAAATGGTTAATTGTTACATACAAAAAACCTCAAAATACCATTTGGATGTCAAGAGAACGCGAGAAAAGGAAATAAAAGAAACTAAAAAGTAATTTTCTCGATACTGTTTGGATGTTACAAGGAAATTTTTTGTTTTAACTGAAAATCTAGAATATTGTGTTTGGATAGCAAGAAAGTTAATAAAATCTTGAATACAATTTCCAATTCTACCCAAGTATGCATGGCTTTTACTTTGTTACTGATAAAAACAATTGTCAAATTTAGTACTTAACAGAGAACTTGGTCTTTCAATTTCTAAGTTTAATCGGTTCAAGAACAAAATATCTACACTTTTGTATAATCTATGATTGACTTGGTACCGAGCTAGTAAAAGAGTTCCCTTTTTTCCTTTTTTTTATATCTTATTTAAGACATCAATTATCCACGACATTCAATTCATTTCTATGCTTTCAAACTTGAATGATAGAAGCTGCAATGGTCTCAATTTATTAGCAAGCATTGAGCTCACTTTAGAGCCATGACCTCAACTGAATGGGATGATAACAAGGAGTCAGGAACCCTGTTACCTAACTACTTAGAGGCCGTTTGGTAACTTTTTTTTAAAAACAGTTTGAAAACTAGAAACAGTTTCAACTGTTTCTGGGTTTTTGAAAATAGGTGACAAGAAACCCGTTTGGTAACAATGACTGTTTTTTAGGTTTTTGAAAACAGGAGACAAGAAACCCGTTTGGTAACAATTGATAAAAAAACGATTCAAGTTTTCAAAATCAACAAATATGCATTGCTATACAACCTACAAGCCAGGTCCTTAGACTAATCCATTTCAAATGTGTGGAACTTATAATAGAAGTGGAAAGATTGATGTTAAATCTTAAAAAATTGATCTATAAGAAACCTATCATGACAATGATACAATTTATGTATCATAAAGACTGATCAATAAGAAAATGATAGAAGAAAATATTCTAAACTCCAATATAATAACCATGGCAAGTATATATGGCACTATAAAGCTCATACCAAGCCTATAGTACACAAAAAACCAAATATACACTTTCATGTCATCATAACAAAAATTGGATCTTTTACCATTGGGTCATACAATGAGAGGTGTGAGAGGTAGAAGAGTGATTTCAAAATTTTCAATTCTATGAAATAAAAATATTGAAGCAATTCCACATAAAAGAATACGTTTCTGTCCAGAGAAAACGCCAACAAAAAGGGATAAAATGAGGGCAATAATTAGTGGCAAGTGATGGAGAATTCACAATCCAAATGATATATAAATGTTAGGAACTTAAATGCTAAACCCACAAACACATAGAATAGAGAAGGCTTTTTCTTCTTCCTTTTTGTGGAGTGAAATGCATCATTAATGGGAAAATAGGAATTCCTTTTTCTCAATAAAAAAAATTATCATAGAAAAACAAATCATGTAAGGAAAAAAACCCTAAACGAAGCAGTGACAACCATTGTCTAGTTCAACCAAGAAGATCACAAAATGAAATAACTGAACAATAGAGCATGGCCTGAATTTATAGTAATTGCTGTGAAATAATTGAACAATAGAGCATGGCCTGAATTTATAGTAATTGCTATACTTAGTTTCAGTTTGGACCATTGTAGCTTGCACCAAAATTCCTGAAACTGCTTTTTCCTCATAAACAACACAATAGAGCACAGATTCACAAGAATTAGTAACAAGCCACATCAACTCTGTCTCAAAGAAAAGGAAATCAGCTTCCCCTTATTTTATTCCTCTAAAAATACTGCAGGAAAGGAATTCAATAAGGGTTTCATCACCAGCAGCAACCGAAGGAGAACAACCCAGGCTAATCCGCTTCGCAGCCTTGATCTGGACTGACTCCGGGTCATCGCGCAAAGCAGGATCCGAAGCACTCATTGCCAGAGCAAGCTGCACCTGAAATTCCTCGAAGAAATTGAAATCAACAGAACTATCCGCAGACGAAGGAGCAGCCACCGCTTCGGCACTCCTCTCAGCCACACCGACGGCTCCAATACTCGCTAATGTAGACACCACCGAAGTAGACAACGAAGAAAAAGAAGAAGAAGATGAAGACGATGCCGACGATGTTGACGGCGATGGACCACTTGTCGGACGAGTCTCTCCCAATCTCTGGTGCCCCCTCCGATGTATCGAAGAGAAAAAAAAATTTTATTACAAAAATGCCATTCAATAAAAAAAACGGTCCATCATTTTTAAAAACGAAAATATTCGGTTTCTAAAAACCCGATTATTTTTCAACCGTTTTTTTAAAAACGACTTGAAATTATTTTCAACCAAATACGTTTTTGGTTTTCTGTGTTTAAAAACCGAAAAACGGTTTCTGAACACGTTACCAAACGGCCTCTTAGTGTATCAGGCATTGAGCTTACCTTAGTGCGTTTATAGCTCATGTGCCCCCACATCTACTCAAAGGGAAAGGAAAAAATATAAAACAAGCCGAAAGTCCATTAAGATGATATATATCTCATTCCAGAGAGGCAGGGCTTTGGAACTTAGGAGGAGCCACTTTTGTTTTTCATTTTGTCTGAAATTTGAAGCTTGGGTAACTTACTAACAAAAATCTATAAAATTCACTATTGAACCGTTGTAAAATTCAGAAGCTAGCCTACTGAAATTGACAATGTTTTAGATCAAATTCAATAAATTGTGTATTCACCATTTAATAAATACTATAGAAAAATTACAAAACAGAATGGAAACCACAACAAATTACTTTTTAGCATCAATGGCTTCTCTATAAAATCATTTATATGATCCACTATCATTTCACAAAAACGTAGTTGTTGACAACTTATTCCCACTAGAATTCCAATGGTTCTAGAACTAACAAAACTTTACATCTAATACTAATAATTGAAATTCCACCAAAAAAAAAAAAAAACCCCAATTCAACATTAAGTGCACGAGATAAGTACAAATGACGTCATCCCATGTAGAACACCTGCAGTGGTGATGCCAATTGATATCTCCGTTTAGCGTTGCCCTTACAGACATATCTATAGGAATGAAATTCACATGTAGCGCCTCTCTAAATACAATGCAATTTGAGTAAGATGCCGTATGCAGCTAGGGCTGATCATTGGGTGTATTTGGTCCGGCCCAAAAGTCATGCATAAGTGATATGGTTTTTGTTCAAACCCACCCAGCCCAATGATCAGGCTTGTGACATAATGACCAAGGCCGTTCAATTAGCACACTTAAATGCCCAAGGCCGTCCAACTATAATCATTTAGACATCTATTTATACTTCAAAAGGAGGCAAAAACACGGATCAAAAGGTTTTTTTTTATGATAATCCAAGAAAAATATACTAGGAATAAATTCATCTTGCCAACAATTATCATCATTTTGAAGAAGATATGAAAGATCGAAGACTTGTGGAGTAGATACGAGTATGTTAGGATTAGAAAATATAGTATTAATTAATTAAATAATAAATAGAAAAAACCAATTAAATAATTAAAACCCAGCTTGGCCCTACATTTCTTATTTCCGACCAAGCCTATGCAAATTGTTTTTGAGCTTTTAAAAATCAATCTCAGTCCTGTCCTATGGTCAACAATTGAACGAAAATGCCCATTTAAAAACGGGCTGGTCACCCCATGGACACCCTTATATTATATGCATCATCGAGCAGATATACATTTTTCAATTGGTAAAGTTTTTTCATATTTTCGACATAAAAAACCTCCAACCATGAGATGCTCGCCCAGGCTTTATCAACTATGGGTGGGAGAAGCAAACGATTTCCAAATCCACCTATAGTGCAATTTAAACAACTCAATTGCGCATCAATTCCATGGTGCATAACGAATGACCCAAGAGGAGACCTATAAATCTGTCTTGAGTCACGACGAGATGCTCAATAGTCCGTGCCAGCATTGTAAATCAATATAAAATTCTTGTACTAATCTAAACTACGACTACAATTCTAAATTCAGCCTTACGCCTTCATTGTTCTCCGCCCTTTACCACGACAAAAAGAACTAATTCATGGACTTTAGTTTCACTTAAATCAAGCTTCTCATTTCATTCCGTATATTAATTTATCTTGTTTCATTTTTGACAAAGACGCAATGCATATGCGTCTACTTTGTTACGTTTTTTTTTATCTTGTTTCACACAAGCAACCGATAATTATTAGTTGACTTATGGGGTGTCTTGCCCAATAAAGATAACTGACTATATTATTACGGATGGTAGGTGAACTTGGTTCTATTTGAGTAACGTTTTAAAGCCTATAGTTCGGTTTTGGTTTGAAAACATATAAAGCGAAATAATGTTGGTTCAATGGTTGGAGGTGGGGGTGGTTGGGCGGCGGCAGCAACAGTGGTTGGTGGTGGGGTGACAGTAGAGGTGAGATGTTGGGTTGGCAATGGTGGTGATGGCGTTTCACTTGGGCGAGTCCAAGTTAAACGGCACAAATCCGTCCAAAACCAAATTAAAGGGTCTTGATTTGAGCCTCTATTTAGTTCCTTACAAATATATTCATATATTTATATATTAAAGCTAAGATTACCGATAATTCTCATTAAAAAATATATTGAAGGCGTTTTGCTGGATTTTGATTAAAAAACCTGGATTTGCAAATCAACGATTGATTAGAGCCTTGGTATGCAATAAATTCGAATGTATCGGTTACGAGCGCTCTTGCTTTTCAAATCGAAGTCAGCGCTCAAACTAGGGCGACCAGGCCCATGGTCGACAGTCTGCAGACGCCATTTACCCTTTTTTTTTCTCTTGGGAAAATTAATTTTTAATGGTTTTTTAAAAATATTTAAGATTCAGTTCTCAAAGTTTTGAGTTTTAATTTTTAATATAACTTTATCAAAATATTTAATTTTAGTACCTTTTCAGTATCTGATTAAATTCTTCCAAAAATACCCTTATATAATTCTTTCAAAAATATCCTTATACAACTCATTCTCAGGACTTGTACAAGCTATTTTAGACTTGTACAAGTCATTTAGATAAATGATGCAAGGACATTTTTGGAATAGTTGAAATAGTGAATTTTGATAAAGGTATATCAAAAATTAAAACTCAAAACTTTGAAGATTGAATCTTAAATATTTTGAAAAAGTGTCACTAAAAATTAATTTTCCCTTTTTTCTTGGATGGTTACGCACGCAACTGACACAAGCAACGGCGCGTTCTTTTCCGGGCAGCGATAGCAGTTTTGAATCGAACTGCCGGCCTCAGAGCTTATTAGACGTTCTTATTTTAAGCATTCGCGCGTGAATACCGTGTTGTGCATACTATCAGCCACCGGAAGAGACAAATTTCCGTTGCATTCTTGGGCATTACTTTCGCTTGGCAGTCCTCAGCTGATCCTCGCCGTTGCTTTCCCAGGCACGAGTTTCTTAACTTCATAAGACTTCCTCGTTCTCCTCGTCTTCTTTCCAACCCCCTCTAATCTATTCCTGCTGTCATTTACTGACGATGGAAAGATCATAAATACAACGTTTCCAAAGAATGCGGAGTTCGCTGAACGTGAGCAGGAGTACACAGAAACAACGTATAACCCTAATTTAACGCTATTCTTCTCACCATGGTTTTATAGACCGAATGAGGTGGTACAGATTGATATATTAGAGGGTGTATAATCTCAATGTAATAGATTTTATTTTGACCGTTAGAAACTATAAAGTTGCAGCTAAGTAGCAGGATCATTGCGTTCGACCTTCTTCCGTTTTTTGTTGATATTTTCTTTCTGTTTTTCAGCTTGATGGCAATATTATAAGGATACAGACTATAGAAGATTAAGATCTATTTGGAAATGGCTCTTCGCTTTGAGGTATTGCTTTCAGAATGCACCTCTATCCCAGCTTCCAGTCACATGTATTTCATGTGTAAACTCTGTCCTTTTTTTTTTTTTTCACCAAATAATGTTGGTGTGATGATTATGATATGCAACTGGACCATTTTGATGTACGGTGACTGGTCAAATTGAGTTGAGTTATAGTTTATGCACCATCTTCGTATGCAGGACAAAACTTGTTTCTGATTGCTGATCATTGGTTGTTCCTATGCGTGGTTATGTCTAAACAGAGTCTGGTTTCTGATTTGAGTTTATTAACTCAGGGGAAACACATCTGTTGCCCTTGATGGGCACTAAAATACGGATAAATTTGTTTGGTACCGTACATATCACTGTAGCTGCTCAACCCAATGTCTCAACCAGTGCAACACAACTTGTATGAAGATGATCCTCATACCACGTCACTTGCTTTTTGTTTATTTATGTGAAGTATTTTTTACATACATTACTGCTAGGTTTTGGGAAGGTTCAAGCGTGCTCGTGCGGCTCAAATGATTCTCCCTCATTTTGCGTGCCAGACACCCCTCTTTATGCCAGTAGGCACACAAGGTAGATTTTTAAGGTGTGAGATTGTCTGCTGCAAGGTTTGTGCCGCAGATCGTGCAGCCTATGTGAGACGCTGCCACGCGTAGCATCTCAGGGCCATTGTTTTTTCAGTGTTTTCACATTTTTCAATGTGAAAAGACATTGAAAAATGTGAAAATATAGGGGCCGTGCAGCATCTTACGTAGGCGTCTTCGACATAGACCCGGTGGTGGACTATCTCTTCCCAATTTCTATTTGTCTTCCATTGTCATTATTTTTACCAGTATGTGAATATATTTTATTTCTTGTCTTTTTAGGGCTCATTTAGAACAAAAGTTAGCAAAAAACAACGGCATGTCTTTAAACTTCATATCATCACTAGCCCTTCAATATAAGTCATAGAAATTTACCCCTTCAATATCTAAGTCATATATTCAATCAAATTAATACCTGCCCATCGCAATACATTGCATTTGATGCAGTTGATGGATTATGATCTTTTGGGCCCATTAAAATTATTGGTAGATTGATTGAATAATGATTAGATCATCAACATGTTATTGAGAGATAATTTTCACATGCACATTATGCATGTGCATGTTCAATTTGTTTTGAATAATTATTTTATTCTTAGTTATTCTATTTTTAAATTTGGAATTTCCTTCGAGTAATTTATTTTTTCTTTTTGGTTCTTGGTTATAGGTACAATAAAAGGCTTGACAACCAGCCAGCTTGAGGATATTGGTTGCCAAATAATACTTGGAAATACATATCATTTGGCGCTTCGTCCTACTTCAGAACTCATTGATGAATTAGGGGGTCTTCACAAATTCATGAATTGGCCAAGAGCATTGCTTACTGATTCTGGTGGATTTCAGATGGTTGTATATCATTATTTGATTTATTATTTCCCTGAATTCACTCTGTTCCTCACTTCTAAATAACTGTATTATTGATTTCCTTCTTTGCAGTCTTATCAAATATTAATCAATTGATTCTTGAAATTGTAAATGTAGTTATTAGAATGGATTGCATCCTCAGAAAGGAACAGTTTTAGCTTTTATGCTTGAAATTCGTCTTACTTGATTGCACCATGAACAGAATCAGCTTTTTTTGAATCATTTTGTGCAATTCGTATCACACCTTTTTTAAAAGTGGGATCTTTTATCAATTGATGACTGTTATCAGATTTGTGGACAGATTGTTGAAGTTGTGTTTAGGTAGCAAAATATATCTCACGTTAAGAAATGGACTTATACGGTGGCCTATTGGATTATACAAATGTTTCTCACTTTTTGCTGGCAAATATCACAACCAAGCATGAAAATGGATCTTTTTGGTGTACAAGCTGGACAATGCCTTGTTGTGAGTCTCCATCTTTGCGTGCCCTTGTCATCTAACTTATCCTGGAACTTCAACTTCTTTTGTCCTTTGTTTGCCACTTCGATCACCAACACTAGTTCCTTATTCATTACCTCAATAGGTCCCTTTCATCCTTTTGCCTCTGTAAGATCACCATATCCCTCTTAATCTTCTGAGCGATCATCACTTTCATTTTTGGCATTGCTTCAGACCAGAATTTGTAGAAATTTCGTTTTTTTTTTCAAGTAACGATGTGGTTCAATAGGAAAAAATTGCTCAGTTGCATCGCTGGCGATTTTTTTGCGGCATGCCGACGAAACGGAGCGGCGTGCCGAGCGAAATGGGTCGAAACGGGTGAAACAGGCGATAAAGAGAGAAAAAATTGTTTTTTTTTATAATTTTAATTAGCGATTTTTAGCTGCGTGTTGGTGAAATTTCGACAGAATAAAAAAAAATCAAATTTTTTTTCCAGTTTTTTGCCTTTTTGATTTTTCCGGCACTGAAACTCAAAACCTTGCTTCAGACTACCCAAACTGATGCAAATGCCCACCATTTTCATGAAACATATTCTACATCATCTTATTTGTCATAAAGCAAATGGCTCTTATGTTTTTTGCATCTATTTTGCCTCCTCATATGAGTTTTTGGTGTGATCCCTTAAACATGCTATGACATGTAGACAATTTTGAGCAGGTCCACTGGAGAAAAATAATAAGCATATATGCAATGACGTATGAGTTTGAAGCATAAGGCTCACAAATGAATTGTTTAGTTGAGAGGATAAAGGGTGAAAGGTTTTTGTTTCTTGATTATAAAGGTATGCTTTGTTAGTTAGCTAAAAACTGTGTGGAGTGCAACATTTGGGGAATTATTGTCTATCATTAATAATGTCATCAACAAGGAGTAAGTCCCTAATGCTAGGGATGAAATGTAATAAAAGGGATAGGCTCTTGTGATTCATGGTTGTTAAAGGGAACTTAAGATTATATTATGTTTTCATATTGGAAGGTAGAAACAAGGGAGTATGGGAATGATTTCCAGAATAGCTAAAAAAATGTCTATTACTGGTGTTGGAGGTTGACAAGCGTGTCCCCTTGAATGAAGCCCCATTTCTAAAGTAATTAGGAATGGATCTCCTAATCTAGGGCTTCCAAAGTAATTAGGAATGGAGAAACCGCCGACCTATACTTGTAAAATTCTTCTACAGTAGATTTCTCCCCAAACCAGAATTTTTACTCACAAAATTATAGGGTTTGGCGTGTAGAGTTTCTTCTCCTCCTCGCTCTTCTTTTCTCAACCATGCGCATCTAACATCAATAAAAGACTTAAAGATGTTTAAATTCAGTTATTTGTGTTAGGATTTTTATTAAATTTAAGTAAACATACAAAAATAAGTCCAAAACCCCTAGCCGTACAGCCTTATCTTATTCAAACTAATTTTAAGTCAAAAAAATATTTTAATCCTATACTAATTCTAACTTAAAAGACTTATTTTAGCCATCATATTATTTGTAACTTAAAGGACTGTTTTAGCCTTTATACTAATTCTAACTTAAAGACGATTTCAGCCCAATTGTTCTAGGTTATTACATGTGATATAACCCAATATGAATTTGTTCTTCTGCTATGATTATATAATGCCTGTTTCTAGATTTTATTAGTCATCATTGAGATGATCATGAGTTTCATGTTTTTTTTTTTCTTTTTTAATATTTTTTAATTTGGTATAAGATCTTACTTTTTAATGTTTATATACACGGTGCACTCCCTACCTTGAGATGATATATGTTAACAAAGTCGAAAAAAGTGTTTTTAGTGTTTCTCCATGTTTTTTCAGGTCTCATTGTTACATTTGGCTGACATTACTGAAAAGGGTGTAGTATTTCAGGTAATTTCCTTGTGTTAATGTTTTAGTCGAAGATGATGCAGTATTCTGTTATTGATTTATAAGCTAATAACTGCTTGATGAATTGATATTGGCTGGGATATATATTTGCATAAGAATGTGTGAGTTTTCATGAAATGAGATCTAATTTGTTTGCAGTCCTCTTACAAACTGCAATATGTTGTCCTGTTGCAGAAATTTAGCAAGTTTGCACTTTATATATACAAACTTGCTTAAACACATGGATAGGACTTTGTGTACGGTCTGCAAGAACTCATTTAGGAAACCTTGCTTACATTGCAGGCTATGCATTCTTCCTTGTTTTGTAAGACTGGAATATTTTATTCACCAGGTTCTGGTTTCAGTTTTGCATGTCCTTAGAAGTATATTTCTGAAAGAAGAAATTTTCTGAAAAGCTGATTCTATAAATATGTTGTGTTAAATGTTTGTCTTTGCATCAGATCTCCTATTGTTGCTGGATAATTTTATGCTTTTGCATTCTTCCTTTAATTCTCCACCTTGAAGGGCAAATTCTTCTGATTGTTTTTTTTTCTTCTCTGGATTGGATAGAATTAATCCTTCTGTTCATTCTTATTTACTACCATTTCACAGCATCTTCTCTCTGACTCGTGCTCATTTCATATGACTTTGATATGTAATAAATTGTTTCTGAAAGGGACTGGCATAATTTCATTATTATGCTTGACTAAACTGAAGCTTATACTGAAATATGCAAATGAATTTTGATAGTTGATTTTCTTTGTATTCTTGGCTTAATGAGACCTTTTAGCCTGATGATATGTTAGTACAGGGATGATTATAGCCACTTTTTATTGTTATGAATTGACACATAAAGACAAATGACTGTTTGATCTCACTTTAGTTTCTGTGAATTGAAGGTTTTTTGGCTAATAGTTTCAGTAATTGCAAACACTGACTTTTGTAGTCAACTGTGTTTATGTATAATATACTTTGATCTACTTGTCAGAGTTAGTATTTCTGATGTATGAAATGAAATATCATTCAAATACTCAATTGCTCATCGTACTTCCTTATTCAAAATTTTATTTTATTTTATACTTTTTTCACATTTACTATTTCTCTTGTTTGTTATTGTTATGATCATGGAGTGTAAATTTTTTGCCTCTACTTAAAAAATAACAGTTCGTTTTTTTTTCAATCTCAGTCACCTGTTGATGGGAAGCCGATGCTTCTAACACCTGAAGAGTCGATACAAATCCAAGTAGGTAACTTTGTTTGCTGATATATTTTTGAAAAAGGAGCATCACTATGGTTGATTTTCTCAGCTTTTTTATAATTGATGCGTTGTCTTCCTCAAACCTCATTCACTCTAGGAGAAACTAATGTAGGAACAATAGATGACATAATGCAACTACCGCACATATTCCATACTTCAGAATGTTTTCAAAATTGAATACCTTTTGGACTTCCTTTGCTTTCCCTGTGATTTTATATGAGGCAATATTTTTCCATTGGGATTTCTGTTATCTGAAATAATGTGTCTTTACCGAAAATTTCCCATTATATTGACAAAATATTTTCCTATTCTTGTCTCTGTTTTTGGAGCTTTGAAAGGCTTGAATAACTTCAATTCCTATCAAAGTAACCAAAAATTTTTTTTGGGTGAGTTTTCATGTAGAGCCTTGCAATAGTTGGAAATATGCTATTAAAATTACAGGTCATACATGAAATTAAGGCTCTGTCTCCTTATTCTTTCTTTAAAAAAATTTCTGCACACTTTTTGTACAATATCTGTCTTTGCCACGTTTTTTGCAGAATAAGATTGGAGCGGATATCATCATGGCTCTTGATGATGTTGTGAGAACAACCATTACTGGTCCACGAATTGAGGAGGCTATGTATCGTACTCTTCGTTGGATGGATAGATGTATAGCTGGTAAAAAAATGTGAAGATAACATGCTTCTTGGATATTTATTTTGCTGTTATACCTTGTGCATGTGTCTTTATATCTATCTAGTTTTATAGATACATACATTCTTGAATATTTATTTATATAAAAATACATGATTTATGTAATTAACCTTGTTCTTTTTTAGGCAAGTTGAATGCAGTTTTCTCTTTGTAATTATTGTTCATTTAAATTTCTTCCAAGCAAGAGCATTGTTTTTTTCCACAAAGTTTGTTGCTAGTTGCAATATGTGTTGTGTTTCCTTGGTAGCTGATATATAAGATGCTTAATGTCAAAACAAGAAATTCCTCTCGTATCTCAGGTGACTGCTAGAGGACTTTAGTTCTTGTCAATACCCACCTGTGACAATGACATTGGAGGTATCTATTTCAGTCTGGGAAGGTTGAGTTTCTTTGATAACTTGAGACTAAAGAAGAGCTGTATCCTTTGCTCTTTTGTGGCATCTTTCATAGTTTGGCCTAAAGAATTGATTGCTTTCCTGCCATAATAGTCACCCCTTTAGGCTAGAAGCTTCTGGTTTTCATGGAAGCACTTGTCAGAGTTGAGCTTACTTCAGTTAATTTTGAGTCAGTGGAGGCTTACATGCTAGACAAGCAATAGAAGATGAGGAAAATGAGAGCACGACTATTTCTCTTTCTCTAAAGCTGTCTTTGATTTTGATTCCACTCAAAACTTCTTTGGCATTATGACCTCGGAAGAATGCATCTCCATTTTTAGACGGTGACGAGAACAGTGGGGCATTTATTTCCTTCACCAGTAATGTACCTTTGCTACAATTTCACCAAGAAAATGGTCACTATGGTACTGCCCTTGAGCTCCACCACCCATAAGATCTGGACAAAATTTCACCAAGAAAATGGTCACTATGGTACTGCCCTTGAGCTCCACCACCCATAAGATCTGGACATTGCTGCAGGAATAGATCTGATGTGCTACAAATTGCATTCAAACTTAAGCTGTACACATCATGATGATAGCGGCAGCGAGTGAGTATTTGGCTAGTTAATTCTGTATCCTCCAAACACAGTTCATATGGGACTTTATCCAACTTTTTTTTACTGCTCTTTTGACTCATGTCACATTTGTTTATCTTGTTCAAAGCTTGTAATGAAGAGATTGCTATACCTTGCGAGGGGCATTTGATTCGAAAAGGTCCTGTGTAGGAGCTAACTGTGAGATGGTTTATACATATGGTATGAAAGTATGATTGGAGGGATTGGAAGCAGTGGACTAAGTTCGGCAGTCAGGTTCAAATGACAGATGTAGACAACAGTGAATCAGTGTATTGGCATGTTACACGTGCGTATCCCTTTGTTTTTCCTTTTTTGAATTTTATTTTTAAGAATAACAAGATTATATATGGGTATTAGACAACGAAGCGTACAAGATGATTGAAGCAGTTGAGTTCCAGAGAGCATTGAGAAATGCAAGCTGACCAACTCAGTCAATAAGAGAAACAAATAGAACAAGGAGTATGGGCCGTCTCCCACAACAAATAGTTAATGTTCACCATACAACATTTCAACAATTGGAACTCCAAAAATATCTCTTCTTTCCCCTCCTCCTTCCACATATCTGCCTGATAGGCTCTTGGTCGACCTTGCACACGGTTAAGTGAGATAGTCCGTTGGCCCAATGATGAACCAACAGAACTAAGGCAAATACATCTTAAAAGCATGCGTGTGCAGATTTTGTTCAAAGCTAGTTACAAAGACAATTCTATAACCATCGAAAGGGCAGATGATCCCATAGATAATTGTGTGGCAGGCATCAAGATTTGGATGAGTTAAAGTAGGCAAGAGAAGTGTGATTCAAAGTAAATCTTTTTATAGTCGATTGGTGAGATTCTAAAATAGGGCTTGAATTGAGAGATGTAGACATACTTAGCCGCAGCTTCAAATTCAACATCAAGTCAATCTGGAGGGTTATTGTCATATTAAAGTTAGGAACTGGTTCATTAAACAAATTGCATTCCTTAGTGTTAGATCTTCTTCTATAAAATATCTACTAAATGGTGAGTATAAGAAAGGGGAGAAGGTGGGAACTACAATATATAATGAGAGTATAAATAGAAGCAAAATTAAAACAAATAAATAATTTATTGAGTGCTTGAAGAACTTGTACGACTTAAAAGGAAATTGTATAACTTGTGGAATTTGTTGTTTCTAATATGAGAATTTCACATTTGATTCTACATGGAGCAAGGTTTCAGTTGGGGAAAGGAGATCGGATAAATTTTGGCATGATCCATGGTGTGGAAATGTTGCTCTAAAAGAGCTTCATCCAAATCTATATAACATATCAGCTAGGCCCCAAGCTTTCATTTCAGATCTGTACTCCCAAGGGGAAGAAGGTTTAAACTGGAATTTACATTTTAGAAGAGGTATGTTTGAATGGGAGATAGATGCATTGGCCCAACTATTGGAGAACATTAAAGGACAGCATCCAAACAATGATCATGATAGGATGAAATGGAGGTGGAGTAAGGATGGGGAGTTTTCTGTAAGGAGTCTTTACAATCGTATGAGCAGGCAGGATTTGAGGTTCACTGTCTCTAGTATGTTGTGGCAATCTATGTACCATTTAAGATTGGTTTCTTCATGTGGATAGCGGTATTGGAGAAGCTATTAACCATGGATAATCTGATGAAGAGAGGGTGGCAGCTCCCAAACAGGTGTATTCTATGCAAGTCAAATTTGGAGACAGTAAACCACTTATTCATTGCAAGGACAAATTAAATCTGGAATAAATTTTTAGCAAGATTTGGAGTATCATGGGTGCAAGCTAGAGATGTGAATCTTGTCCTCTCTTTGTGGAAATGTAGTAAGGGGGTTTCACGTGTTCAGGTGCTATGGAGATTGACACCAGCAGCTATTCTTTGGTCAATTTGGAAGGAAAGGAATAAGAGAATCTTTGATAATAGGGAAAGGTTTCCTAGTGCCTTATTTAGTATGCTCTAAGCCTTCTTCTCTATTGGGCAGCCAGTTCGGTGTCTTGTGAAGGTTTAAACCTTCAGGATGTATTAGTTTGTGAAAATTTCAGGGAGCTGTAGTGACCTTGGTGAAATCAGCTGTACACTCTTGGTGTACAGCTTTGTAAACCATGCTATTTGATCTTTAATTTAATAGAATACTTATTACCAGAAAAAAAGAAGAGAATTTCAAAATATGAGAATGTAGAAATGCAGAGAGAATTATAGAACTTGTAATTAGGGAATGAGGAGATTTGAGATCAAAATTTTTAGAAAATTCACCATTTTATGAATGTATTAAAGTCAATGCAGTCTTTTTGGCTCAGTTTGAAAATCTTTCTGCCTAAGTGCGTTGTGCTTATATATGTTGCTTGTGTTAACACAATTGTGCCTAACTGGTCTGCAGGTTGCTTAATTGCAAACCAGCATGACACGTGGGTGTGTTGAGCTGTCTCTAAGCTTGCTGTACTCATGCTAGGCAAGGCTGGCCTATGGGACAGCAGAGTCCATTTACACCCCTACACTAGCATAGACCATTTAATTGTGCACATTGTCAAATTGTAACATCTAGTTACTTAAGGTTTTAGGTGGACTCTTGAGATTGAAATATAATAAAATAGAGTTTCTTATAGGGTCGAATTGATTGGCAATTCTGCCACTTGAAATGTAGTTGTTCTTCCATGTTGCCAATTCTGATCACAACCTAGTGGGAGGATATAGTATTTCAGGTTTTAAAATTAGCTACTTCGCAGTTTAGTATGCTTGCAAACGACTTCAACCTCTTTTCAGTTTTATGATGTAAGACAGGTTTTTTGTGGAATTTTAACGTTCACCTTATTTTGCCAGACAAAACTTGTTTCGAGCCTTTAGACCTTACTCCCCATGATTGATTTAAACCAAGTGATTATTGCATGGAGTGCAAGAGAACATGTGATATATTTTAAAATTTATTAAGACAGAGAGTGGCTCTGGCTCCAAATATGTGTATGTGTATGTGTCTTTGTATATATATATACTTGTATGAGTGTGTGTGTCCATACATGTATGTATGCACATATAGGATAAATAATTTTTTGAATTGAAACAGGAAGCATGTAAAAGCAATAAGAGAAATTTTGTCCTAAGACAATCATGTAACCAATGAAGGAGAATTTTTTGAGCAGAAAATGAAAATGACACAAGTAAAAAAATAGAAAAAGATCTTAAAATATTTTGTGTAATTTCTTTTATCTTAAAAAATTTCTTGTATGTACAATTATTATAATAAGAATAGAAGTAAGTACTTCAGAGGATTAATATATTTTATTGGGGCTAAAGATTGGCCATGGATAAAAATACAGAATGAAGCTGCTGAATTAAATTTTTTGAAAATTAATTAAAATTCATTCATAGTCTAGGACTGTTAGCGGCCTTGGGAGTTTGATCTAATGGTTAACAGCTGCTTGAGAATCATTATGAGGTTCCAGTTCTCAAGTCTCTGATGCTGGACACTCCCTATTTAAATTCAAATGCCATAAACAAAAAGAAAGTTAAAAGAATTTCAAAGAATAGCACTAAAATCTGCCATAGAATCCGATTTAATAGCTGTTCTGAGATTCTAGAATCTGATTGTATCTGAATCCAAAATCCAGAATCCCCACTAAATTCCCCCTTTGCCTTATATAACTAAATTTTTGAGAGCATAGTTTAAAACGTTAAGTATATTCTTTTCTGATAATTAATTATTATTCCTTTTTTTGTTGTTGTTCTACTTTCCATTCATGTTCTGGCTACTGACGAGCTTTATCATTTATTTTCGTGGGCAGCTCACAAAAGGCCTAGTGAGCAAAGCTTATTTGGAATTGTACAAGGAGGATTAGATCCTGTTCTCAGGTGTGATTTTCTGTCACTTTGTGTAGCTTTTCTGCCTTAGGCTGTGCCCTCCCTCTCTGAAAACAGTTGTATTATCCTGTTTTCCGCCATTGGAAGTATAATGTGAAGAATTTCTTTTATTTTCTATTTGTAATTGTTTCTTCCCTGTGCCCCTTTTTTCAGGGATATTTGTGTTAAAGGCTTGGTCGATCGCAATTTACCTGGGTATGTAATACAATTTCAAAATAACCTATGGATTGCATTGCTGCATTTCAATTGGACTTTTGAACTGTACGAGTTGCCAGTTAAAATGATAATTTGGTCCTGTTGCTTGCTGTCCTTGGTGTTTTCTCTGTATTCTGTTATATGCCCTTAGTTTCCCCTGCTATTTTCATACTGGATAGAATATTTTAGAAATAAAAGGGAAGATTATGATGACTTTGTTGACTTGATTCCTAGTCTAGTTGGGCAGGATCCTATGAATTCATACAGTTACTTTATTTTGTAATATCATCGTAATCATCTTCTCCTATGAAAGGATCAGGATCCTATGAATTCACATTGTTACTTTTTGGTTAACATCAGTGTATTACCTGCACTAGTTGGTCATAGCAGCTTGAAATAGGATTTAGAAAAGTTTTGTAGTGACCTCTAGCATGATGTGTTCTCTCATATGGCTTTGAGTCATTTTGCAAAGCTATTCTAATTTTCTCTCTATATATGTATATACATGTGTATATATATTTACGCATGTGTGCTTGTACCTACATATATTGATGTGTATGTTTGTACATATAAAGCTGTATGCACGAAAATGAAAATAATAGTGCAGTTGTACTAACAATTGTAATGCCTATCCCTATTAGTTAGAGTAGTGGTACAGATTTTATTCAATTGTTTTTACTGATCATGGAGGAGATGATGATGGTAGGGGAGTTATTTTTTCCCTTAAATCTGTAGTCTTCCCTTTCGACTATATGCATCGAGTTTAAACATGGGTTGCAAAGGTTACCTTGCCACTCAACATGCCTAGAATGCTTCACAATTTAGGATTCCAAATTTATGGACTGACTAATTTTTTGGTCATTTTTTGTGTGACTTCGTCATAGAACCATTAATAATTGGATCTACAATAGATACTTGTTGGGTAAATGGGTAGATGGTGCAATATTTATTTAAATGGGTAGATTTTGCAATATTTATTTAAATGGGTAGATTTTGCAATATTTATTTAAATATTCACCAATTATCCAGGAGTGTAGTGTAATATATGAAGGCATGTAAATTAATTATTCAAAGCTCTTCAGACTGGTGTTTTCCGAGTCCGATACATTCCTGATGGCGCATATTAGTCTCAGCCAATACTTGAAACGATACAAACTACAAAGAAAACCAGAACAGGAATGCCCTTTCCCTTTCCTTTGTTTCTTGGTACTTTCTGGGATGTCTGCATTAAATTTACAAATGAAATTCTAATCCAATAAGCATCAATATAATAGGCCTGCGATGGCCAGCATAGTTGTCAGAACATTTTTAAAAAATAATGGTTATATATAACATAACAAGAAGTTCCTCTTTGATCAAATTTCTTTAGATAAGCATGCTTGTAACTTTCAGCACTGTGTCTACTTCTCAAATTCTTCTTAGTGAAATAATCACATTGTTAATCTTAAGGTTTTTTAATATGGACTGCTCATCATAAAGCCATTTTTTTCTTCCTCCAGGATTATATTGCAATGACAAAAAGGGTGATTTAACTGAGTTTACTTCTGTTACAGCTATGCTATTGGTGGTCTTGCAGGTGGGGAAGAGAAAGATTCATTTTGGCGTGTTGTTTCTCAGTGTACTGCGGCTTTGCCCGAGGATAAACCACGCTATGTTATGGTACAAATGACTTAACCCAAAATTATGCTATCTTCCATGCCTTTAAAACCTCTTAAAATCTAGATCAAATATTATGATAAGTGAGATACTTGTTTTCTCCTCCAGAATCCATCTTTTAACATTTTATGTTTGTGTATAATTTTTTTCAGGGTGTTGGTTATCCACTTGATATTGTAGTTTGCAGCGCATTAGGTGCTGACATGTATGATTGTGTTTATCCAACCCGTACTGCTCGTTTTGGCACAGCTCTTGTACCCGAGGTAGTGTATAAGATTCATGTTACATTTTAGGTATAATGATTTTTAAAATGAGAATGAGAAATCATCATTTGCTATCTTTTGTTTCTTCACACATACGCACAATGCACAAGCCTATATATATTAGCTTCTGGTGTTTTGTCTGCGGTGCTGCTGTGGCTTGTTCAGCCCTGCTTGTGATCAATTGATGATCAGGTGGAGCTTTATTGCCTCTATTGCCTTTAGTTTTGCTGTCACTTTCTGGTGCCTCTTGAATTCATGTCATGTTGTGGCCATGCTTTTCCAGAACGGGACCGGAGACCGGACCGGCAGGAACAGAAAAACACAAAATAAAAATCCCCCTCTCCATCTCGCTCCATCCCGTTCCTCCTCTCTCCGTCTCCCTCATTCTCTGTCTTTGTCTCCCCATCTCTCCCTCCCTCTCCATCTCCGTCTATCTCTCAGCTGAACTCCTCCTTCACTACTTGCTCTGCTTCAGCCTCTCTCTTGCCATTTGCCAGCTGGAGAGTGAGCTTATTACACCTCCTCTGGTACTTGAACCCATTGATGCACCATAAAGACAACGGCCAAGAAGAGGAAGAAGGGTCACAGTCTCTCTCCCTCATCTCACTGACGTCGCTGGCGCTTCCCTTCCCTCCACTCTCTCTCTCTCCCCCTCCCATGTCTATCCCTTCCTCTCCGACAGTTGCAGTCGACCAACCCCCCCCCCCCCCCCCCCTCTCGTCTCACCCTCCTTCCCTCCCTCTCTCTCAGTTTTTATATATTTTTATAATTTTTTAAACACTTTGCAGGCATAGCCTGCAAGAGTCATTAAAGGTTAAAAAAATGTTTTTTAAACCTAAAGAGTGGGCGGTTCTTTGTTTGGACTGCCGATACCATTCAACTTGGGTGGTCCCGTGTTGGGATCGCCCGAGTTTTTGTCATTGGTGCACATGATGATCCCGGACCGGGATCATCCGGTCATGGTACGGTCCGGTAAACCATGGTTGTGGCTAATTTGCAAAGAGTGGAACCTCATGGAATAGATGTCCTGGGGAAAGTGGGATCTGTTACTATGAAGAATATTTTTCTTCACAATTATTTAGAATGCACAGTTTCTCATATGCAACTGAGTTGCAGAATTCACTCAAAATATAATTGAAAGACAATTAAACAGAAGAAGAAGAAGAAGAAAAGAGTCAAATACAAAGTGAAAAGAGTCAAGAAATAATTCAGAAAATCAGGAGAGGGGTCTCAATTATAAAATATCTGTAGATGCTGAATTAGTTCTGAATTAAAAACGAATTTCTCAAAATTTCAGAAACATATTGACTGTATTTCTGATTAAAGGAGTTCTGCAACCATAAAATATTTTGGAGAACTTTACAGCAGCCATCAGATGTAGGAGTGTTAATAGGTTTGATTCAGGATAGGTCCAACTAGTTGCACCTTATTATATGGGACAATTTCAGATCTTCTCACGTTCAGTTATAGGCTTTTGACCCTTAATCACAAAACTTAACCCTAATTACCCAGTTTTTTATTCTGTAGTTCCTGAGGCTACCCTCTGGTTTCTTGTACATACTAGATAAAATTTATATGCAGAAATGTTTGCATCCACCATATTATTAAAATTTGATCTCATGGCAAAAATTTCATTCCAAAAACCTAAATCTGTTTCTGTTTAGATAAAATAACTGTTCCAAGCACATATAACACAACCCACGATAAAAATGAAAGAAATTCAAATCTTTGTTCGTTTTTAATCAGACAAATTAAAAATTCTCATGATTATCGATTGCTGAAAATCCAATTAACTAATTAAAATAAGGTATAAATTTTGATTTTTTATTTAGTATGAATTTACCTGATCTGTTAGGATACGATGAATAACTAATAAATCACTCAAGAGACCCGATATGCAGCAATTAGCCATTGGCCCTGCCAAAAGATGAACCCAATTCTAGCCGTATCATATTGTCATCATTATCACTTATTAGAACACTGTTTTGGCACCCTTTGAAGGAGATTTACAGCCAGGTGCTCAACAGCAAAGAATTAACCTTCAAGGAGAAAATTTGGTGTTGATATGTTATTTCATCGGTCTCTAGTTCTAAAATTAAAAAGAACTGTCAACTTGAACAGCTTAAAAATAAATATTATGATTATTTTCTACCTCAGCATAAGGTGAGTTTTTATGATGTGCTTGAGACCCACATGGCACGTTGAAACATGATCCTCTGGAACTGAGCCAAACAGATATTAATAAAAACGGACCCTAATAGGGTTGGCTTGATTCGGTTGGGTTTTAATCGAACTGTTGTCATTCCCTAGAGGAACCTATTATAACTCAGCTACGTGAACAATTCTGACAAATTGTTACAAAAGGTTTATAAATTTTGATATATGCTAATTCGCATGTTGAACGAAATTACAATCCTTGGAATGATAAAATTCCTCTGTTATCATAGAGTTGTGCGGACCTCAAATGTTTCTATCTGGCATGGAGCAGGTATTGTGTTTGAGTTTAATGAATATATCATGTTATGTGTGACATATTGTCTATTTAACCAATGTTTATTGTCTGGGAACGTGCACCATGTAGGTAGGGATGGCAATGGTTCGTTTAAAACTGATAAACAGAACCAAACCTATTAGGGTTGTTTTTGGATTGTCCTTAATCAGATTCTGTTTATGCTAGATAAAACCGATTTGGTTTTGGTTTTGGTTTTTAGGCCAAATTGAACCGAACTCAAATGATTACCTATATATACATATGTTTGAGTTAGACCACCAGTGAGGAGTTGTTTGTTTTATTGGTTATAACCGGTAAACCGAACCGAACCAAACTTAAAGTCAGTTTTGGTTTTTGCATTAATTGGTTTTGGTTTTATACTAAAAGCCTGAGTCGGTTTTGTTTCAGTTTCAGTTTGGAGTATATTTAATTGGTTTGGTTTTGGTTTTTCTCAAAACCAAACCATTGCCATCCCTGCATGTAGGTAGAATTTGGTATTATGGAATTAGAGTTACACAGACTTTTATCTACAAACCACAATTACATGAACCGTTGCAATGTGTTTCCATTGGTCTAGTCTAGTTCAATAGTTCTAATAGACTGATTGCAATCGATGGTCTGATCTAGTCTTAGATTGTGAAGCTAAATGATATTAAAGCAGGATGCTAGAAATATGTTAGTAGTGACATTTAATATCTCGTTGCATCTATATTGAATGTATCTATACCAGCGAGATTAGGAACCTTTATTATAATGTCAAAAAATGTGCTTGTGGACATGTTGCTGTAACTAGCTGCTTCCCTTGTCACTTGCGTGTCACTTACATGTGTAGCTACTATGAAGTGTGTGAACATGGGAATTAAAGACAATAAATGGCTAAAGGAGATGCCAGTGCCAGCCTACACTGCTGGAAGAGAGCCTCCTGCCTTTATGAGCCTACAGTAATGGAAGAGGGCCTCTACTGGCCTTACACTTTAAAGGATGACACCTACAGGGTGCTGCAGTGAAGAAAGGTTGGCTTTCAAATTTAATAGTCCATGAACCTTAATCTTCTTATTCCTATTTTGACTGTCCATGCTGATTTAATGGGCTGTGATGGCAACAGAGGTGTGGATTTAGCTCAAAAAACTTTAGGTTTGACATCATTGTGATTCTTATGGCAACTGCAGAACACATATCAAAAGCATGTGGCAATTAATTAGATGTACAGTTGAGCTACTGCAGAATTGGGAAAATCATAAATAAAATAAGAAGTAGTTGGTCAATATTGTAAATGGTTTTGTTTAACGAAACATACCAAGTTGAAGGGAGGAAAGAAGTCCTGAATTAATCTTATTCAATAACTACAGAGGCCTATTCTACGAATTCTGATGGACTAACGCAATGGCCCTTATAAGAAAGATAATCATCATCCATACTTTTACTTTTGTCCTAGATGGTGAAGTACACCAGTAATGATGTGGTGTATGTCGTTCTGATTAATTACAATTATCTCATACTGTCAACAGGTATTGCTGCTTCTTCTCCTACCTCATTCCTCATGGAATTTGTATTCAAATAACTATATTCAAATAACAGAACATGATTATTTTGAGATGATTCAAGGCCCACTCCACAACTGATTGAGAAAGGTTTTGAATTTTTTTGCCTTTTTTTCCCTGGTAATTTTATTTTATATAAATCCTTTTAGGGAGTACTGAAACTGAAACACAAGGCAATGGCTGATGATGTCCGCCCCATTGATCCTGCCTGCACATGTATGGTATGCTCATCAACTTTACCGCCTATTAACTATGGGAATTACTGCTATTGGTGTGGTACACCATTTTATTCCTATATTTTCTCTCAGGTTTGCAAGAACTATACAAGAGCCTACATCCACTGTCTTGTAACAAAAGATGCTATGGGGTCTCAACTTTTATCATACCACAATTTATTTTACATGATGAAGGTTCAAACAGAAGATTTCCTACGCAATCTTTTCTTGATTGTTGGTTATATTTTGGCAAACTTAAATTTGCTCTAATTTGCAGCTCAGCAGAGATCTACACTCTTCAATAGTGCATGGACGGTTTCCTGAGTATGTGGAATCCCCTCTCTCTCTCTCCCCTCCTCTCCTTTTCTTATTCCTGCTGTCCAACATGCTTAGTGGATAATAATAAGCTGATTATGAAGTTTTCATCAAGTTGTTATTAGAGTTTATTTAATATTTTTGTATTATATTGCAGGTTTGTCTGTGGATTTCTACAGAAAATGGTACTTTTTGCATTCAAAATGGTTCTTGTATTTCAAATTTTTTTCTTTTGTTGCATATCACCATTAAGTTATGAGATCTTAACTAATATTATTTTTCTAAGTGTACCAGGAGCTCTATGTCTCATTGTTAGCTGCTTTCTCTATTTTATTCAGATATTGGATATCATGAGTTATTGCTTATAAATACTGTTGTTTTTAATTTCAGCATCATTTCAGGTTCTCTGGTTCACATAGTGGCACAACAGTTATTTCTTAGTCTCTTTTTTTTTGGTCAAAACATTTTTGGTTGATGATGAGGCAAAAAAAATTGTTATTTACATGCAGAAGGCAAGAAATATTATCATTCATGACAATAAAAAGAATTTTCAGTCATTGTTTGAAGATATATTATATAAATTCATATAACGAGAGTAGTCACTGTGGTTTAACTGGCTTATGATGGTGATGATGGTTTATTCATAACTGTCAGTGGGTTGGGTCAAGTTGGTTGAGCATAGGTATCCATTAAGAGGGTGCCAATGGCCTTGACTCAAGCCAGTCTAATTGGTTCTTAGTTTCATATGATTTCAAGCCATATACAAAAAGAGTGGTTCCAAATCCATCTTGTCTTTTTGAACTGAATAAGCTGTGTCACCTGTAATGTTGCACATATGCAATTGAAAAGGGCATTGAGTGATTTGTTAAGACATCTAAAAGAGTAAAAATAATTAAAGGATATTTTTTGGAAATTAAATAAAGAGGGGATAAAACTGAGGAGTTTAGAAAGTCTGAACTCTGATATACATGGAAAGGTAATAACAAAAATCAGGTAGGAATAATAATAGATAAAAATATGAAAAATAATGTTGTTAGAGTTAGTAGAATTAGAGATAAAATAATGTTGATTAAGTTAGTCATAGGTCAAGCAGTGTTAAACATTATTAGCACCTATGCACCTCAAGTAGGTTTAAATGAAAAGCATTAAAAAACTTTTTTGGGAAGAATGAATGGGTTGATATAAGACATATCTGAAACCAAAAGATGTTTATTGGGGGTGACTTAAATGGTTATGTAGGAGATGAGAGTGAGGGTTACAATAGAATTCATGGAGGAAGGGCTTTGGTCAAAGGAATGAGATGGGAGAACTGGTCCTTGAGTTTGAAGGAGTCTATAACCTTGCTTTAGCAAATACCTTTTTCCGAAAGAGAATTGAACATTGGGTGACTTTTAAGAATGGATCAAATTGTAGTCAACTTATCTTTTTTCTTCTTAAGAGGAGTGAACTAGCTAGTTATAAATATTGTAAAGTGATTCTAGGTGAGACCATGAGACTTAGCTTCAAAACAAAGGTAAATGGTGATGGATATTTGTCTCAAGAAGTGAAAGAAAGACAAAATGCACTAAATCGAATGCAAAAATAAAATGATGGAAGATAAAAGGAGAGAGAATTTAGTAATTTTTAGGAATAAGCTGATGAATGAGGGGCTGGTTGGGACCTTATGAGGGATCTGACTAGAATGTAAATGAAATGGCCAATTGCATCACAAGATATGGTTGGGGTTTGGTACAGTTCTAGATGAAGAAGAAACATGGTTGGGGCAGTTGAAGAATTGGACCCCTTGAATATTTATAACCGAAGAGTTAAAAAATATCTGGATTGCTTCAAGTGGGCTTTATATACTAAAATATGTAAGAGTGCAAATAAGTTCCTTTTGGTCCACATTGACTCCTATGCTACCATAAGAGCGAATGTTAAAAAATATTAGATTTTGGCTCATCATTTTTGTCCACCAGAAAAATTTTACTACAAACCTAATAATGACTTTCATATCTTAACATCTCCCAATTCCATTTTTTAATTGGTTTGACATCCTCTACTCTTTCTTTTGACGGTTAAGAATTTTTTCTTGTTGGGAAAAATTTATCATCAAATGTTTATGGCAGTATCTCTCTCAAAGTATAGGAATGAGTAGCAGAGAAAAGTACAGAGGATGTCAACCACAACTAATAACCCATATCAGGCCCTTAAATAACTACCCAGTGACGTCTATGAATATACATGTCTAGGTCCTGAAATGGTTGCTACCTTTTAATTCCGCTGCTGGAGTTTGGTTGAGATGCTGCCATGTGTGGCATCAAATGGCTGCAAAGGGTTTTTCTTGTTGAAAAAACCCTAATAGTAAGATGTTCCACATGGCAAAATCTCAATCAAACTGCAGGGACAACTGCAGTAAAAAGGCAGTAGACGATTTTCTCCCACGTGTATGTGCAGTCATGAAGGTGACACCCCTAATCAACCTATAACAAAACCAAGGTTTTTGAGAGTAAACCCAAAAACAATATATACGAATAAGAGAGACGTGCAAGAGTGTGAAAATTACTGTAGACTTAAGCTTATGAGTCACGCTATTAAATTGTGGGAAAGAGTGATTGGACATAGATTAAGACTAGTAACTAGAACGATAGAAAATCAATTTGAATTTATGCTTGCAAGGTCCACTGGAGAAGCTACATATTTACTTAGACAATTAATAGAAAAGTCTAGAAAAAATATATGATCACATCCTTTTGTTCCTATTTTAATGTGGCTGAGTGTAACATTTGCATTGTAGTCTTCATTATTTTTGGACATTAGTTTTGCATCTGAATAAGTCTTGTTTGAAGTCTCCCTCTACTTTTTAAAAGTTCCATTAATTGTCATCTGCACGCACTTTGGAAGGTTTCTATTGTTTATTCAAACTAACCTTCAAAACAACTTTGGAATTATTTATCTGGATGTATCAGCAAAATTTTCATCTAAAAGTTATTCCCGTAACTGGGATCTAGGATGAGTTATTTTGTCCTTTAAAATTTTTATCCCTTGTTCAATGGGCTTTCAAACTCCTTTGATTGAATTTTTTTTTTCTAGTTCCCCGAAGGAAATGTCCCTGAATGGGTTTGCAATGCCATGGAAGTTGCTGGAATCGATATCTCATCCTGCTGTTCATCTACATCTTCATCCCAAGACTAGCTAAATTTATACGAAAACTAGAATATACAGCTGAGTTTGAGCTTTGCGAAGAATTGAAAGCACGGAACTAGAATGTACGACAGGGTTAGTCTTTTCATTGAGCCAACTGCATTGATCTAATTTAAAATTTTTGGGAGATTATAGAATTTTCGTATGTACTGGGCAGCATATATTTTGTAATTAATATGCTGCTTCATTAATTCTTCAAAATTGAGCAAGGTTTGTTAGTTCTGATAAGCAATTGGAAATGTGTTTTGTAAATCATATATCGCTTCAAATGGAATTAGATTCAATCAAAGAAGTTTTATGCTTAACAGATGACACCATATGCTTTCAGCCATTTTGCTTTCCTCTTGATTGACCTTTTGTCTAAGAGATTTGAGTACATAATGAAAGCAATGTAAGTTGGATATCAAATCTTTTAAGAATTATATATATTGCTAGTAACCACCATTTTCAGAAAACAGTGGCAGGTTAGATGGTTCCACATTTGGCCTGTTCGGACCGATTTTGTCCTAAAGTTGAATTGTTTCATTGATTTGATTGAATGGTGTACGTTAATAAAGCCTTATGCGGGTATTATTTTGTGAATGTAACGGGAAACAGAATTACGGCCTGGCAATGCTAGCTCTTTTGATTATTCTCTGTGCATATCCTAAATCTATCTTCCACGAATATTGACAGCGTTTCCAGCAGACGAAGGCATATCCCCTCCTTTTAAACTGTTGTGGGTTTAAAAGAGAAAATTCAGAAGACACGGTTCGATTCCGCCATTCGTCGGACAGATTGAAGATTTCATTACCTTTTATTTTATTTTGTTTTTTTTTATTTTAAATGACACAAGAAAAGATTTATCATCATATAGCATAAGAACAAATGTGTAACTCATGTTTTGAAGTTTCTCCCAAAAAAGAGAGAGAGAGAGAGAGAGAGAGAGAGAGAAAGAGTTAGTATTACAGAAGAACAATAGATAAACTTTAACTTAACCTTCACCTGAAACTTTCCTACGCTGGTAAATCTCTACCTCAAAAACCACATGTTCTCTGCCATGCCCGACCATCTCTCTCTGTCGTAGCTAGACGCATTTACACATTGATCTCGCTCTTTGACTCCTCTGAATCAGGGAGGTCTGAGTGCTGGATCAGAGGATTCTCAAAGCTCACTTGTTATTTTTGTTTACAGTTCCATTTAGATGACCACTAAGTTCCATAAATGTGCCCCATTTTTGTGCGTTTTGTTTCCAAATATCTCTTGTTCTCCCTCGTTATTGGAGTTAGTAATGGTACCCGGCCTGCAACTGTCAATCCATAACCTTTAAGCCCAATATACTTTGCAGGGTTGTTTGTCAGTAGCTTCATTGTTCGAACGCCCAGATCTCGTAGTATCTGCAATTCATGGGCAAGTAAATTCAACTCTCGCTAAGAAAAGAAAGAGGAAATGGTTTGGCTGTGTTTGATAATTCCACTCAAAACGTTTCTTTCCTCATATTATAACAAAATTTGCGTGTGAAAATGAAGCTTCAAGTTTGAGCACATCAACTTGGTTGTAAGTGCAGAGCCTTTCAATGTGCATAATGCCAAATGCGCATGTGTTGAAACAAGCAAATGCCCAAAGTTCAAATATGCATATCCAAGAAGTATCAATAGTCAAGATGGTGAAAATATTATCTAGTTAGAAGTAATCAAAAATCAAATTCTAACACAAAATCTCCATGCAAAACTAGCCCCACATGATCGAGTGATCACAAACCAAAGTTGACTAGGAGTCAAGATCCTCAAAATATATGTTAGGGAACCATATCATGCCCAAAACCCAAAATAATTATAATAATGTGGAAATAAAAAAATCAAAATAGGGCCCTAGTGCAAAACCTCGCCAAATTTCCCAGGATTATATAAGTTAGTTACAACCATGGGGTTAACCCAGCTAAACGTGCACTTTGCGGTCAAGTCTCTCTAAGCATTTTTTTTCATCCTACAAAATTATGTATCTTATACCTTTTAAATGTATCGAATCATATATGATATGAAGAATCTAAGAATATCAAGTATCCTAGTAGATTTCTATAGTGCCTATTGCATTATCTGGTGTGCCAACTACGCAGTCTTACTATAATTTCATGAAATTTCTTTGCCCTGTCATGCAAAAACTGTTCATCAACCCATTATGACTAAAAACATTACAAGGGTAATTTAGGTTGAAGCAAAGCTTGAGCTCAATTATAGTTATATGATCCAAGCCAAAAGTTCATTTTACGTCTAAACTTAAGCTGATCAAATGGGCTCAGGTTGGTTCAGGCTTCACCAGGTTAAATAGAACAAATTTACATCAATTTTACCACTAGATGTATTAGAAAAGCAGTTACATTTCTGTAAATATAAACTAATTAGTTATCAGACACTACTATAAGAGACTCTAAAAGGTAAATGACTGATTTATAACTAAATGATGGGTTAGATGTCCAAACTTCTACTATTTACAGCTTAAGTTCTGCTCTGAACCTAATTTAAAATCAGGGAGTCCACACCCGGTTGGCAAAGCACAGCTCAGCTAGGCTCGTTTATTGTTCTACATTTTATGGACGTTGAATTTCCATTTAAGGTACTCTTAGCATATCACAGAATACACAGGAAAAATTTTAAATGCGATCTGTTGAGTGATGACTACATCACTACTCTTTTAGAAGGGTTTGCATGCCAAATAATGTACCATATATGATCCAGTAACTGTGGATCATTTGGCAACATGATTGTGGGAAATGAAAATGAATGGAGCCCCATATCAATGCAACATAAACCATTCTGACATTATGTAGCTTATAAGAAGTTTCATAACTACATACCTGTGCACCAATTCCATACTCTCGTGAATCAACAGGCAATCCTAATTCCTCATTGGCTTCCACTGTATCACGTCCATCATCCTGCAGGATGTAAGCACGTAGCTTATGGCCCAAACCAATGCCCCTTCCCTCATGTCCGCGTAAGTAGACCAATACACCCCTGCCAGCTGCTTCAATCTTTTGCATTGCAAGTGCCAGCTGGTTCCCACAGTCGCATCTGGCTGACCCAAATGTCTCCTGTGAGGCATTCAGAGTGTACTCTCACAAGAATGTCATGCCCATCTCCAATCTCACCCTGTTTGTATTATACACCACTTATAATAAAAATGATAATAGAAGCATTCATATTAAGTATGTGGAGTTACCGACTTGATCACTGTCAAAGAAAGTTTTGATGTTTATGAAAGAAATTTATTGTAATTTGATCAATGGATAATTAAAAAGTTACCTGTGCGGTGACAAATGAGTACCATTCAATGTAAATCAAATACTACCCCCCCCAACCCCCCCAAAAGCAATTAGTGGTGAGTAAGTGGCATACATGTGTCTCAATCTAATGAGTATAACATAAGTTCTTTTGATTTTCAAATATAAAATTTCGGTGTTTAAATGTCACGCAAGACACCCAATGCATATGTAGACGTTGAAATCTCTTGCCAGGTCATGATGAAATCTTTCAAACAGTCCCAATTTTACTATTAATTGACATATGGAGTAATAATAGTAACTTCTCAAAAGTAATCAAGTGAAGAACAGACAGTTCCCCAAAAGACACGAGTAGATAACTATACCTTCTAACCCAAGCTATCATTGTGATGTTTGAAGTGTTAAAACCACCATTCAATTCAATTATTTACATAGCGCCACTGCACTTGAAATCAGATAGTTCAAGAAGAAAAAGCCGTAAATTGTTCACTTTAAAAATTAGGATGTGTTTACTTCAATGTATACACTTATGCTTTTTCTTAGTGTAACTGTATATAAAATACATGGTATGTGTGAAATGTCTCTTCCTTTGGGAATGAATAAGAAGATAGGAAGAGAAAAGGGAATGTTCTAACAGAACAGAAAGGCACTGGAGCAGCGCAGAATGAGAATGGACATAAAAAAACAAGGAAACCATACCCCCTTACACATTATCTAATCCGTAGTAATACCTCTGAATATAGAACTCTAATAGACAAAGAATAGTAAGAAATGCAAAAAGATACCATGGTCACAAGGAAACTATACTCCCCTTTCACATCATCTCCTCCATCATAACATCTCTGGTGTGAACATAGAACATTAATAGCCCCGCCTATTAATTTCCCAATGCCATTTGTTGATTGAGTGACTTTCAAGAACAAGATGTTCATCTCAAGAATAAAAAATCTTGGCTATTCAAATTTCCTGTACAGAGCAATAACATCCATGAGTGTGCTAGTAAAGATATAACTTAAGTCAAATCTCAGAAAATTCCCACCAATCTCATTTCTCTGGATTATGTTCCCAATGTGAGAACCTCAGCAGTAATACCATCCAACCGAAATCGTCTACGGCGTAAAAGCCTACAGCTTTTTTACAGCCTGAATAGGGAAGCGACTCGTGGATGAGGAAGGTCTCGTGCATCTCACGAGACCTTCGTTTGTTTTTAATAGAAAAACCGGTCTCCCAAACCAAATCAATCGATGAAGGCCTTCCTCTCAGCGTTGAAGCGCCAAAAATTGCGAAAATTTCCTGCCTACTTGTTCGGATGGAAGAGAGACCTTGAGAGGGGCTGGAAATCTTGTGGTAAAAAAAATTTCCCTTGCCCTGTCACATGCTCTCTCCCTTTTCGAAAGAGGGAGAGAGCGTGTGACAGGGCAAGGGAAATGGAGAGAGAGAGAGAGAGAGAGAGAGAGAGAGAGAGAGAGAGAGAGAGAGAGAGAGAGAGAGAGATGGTAGGGTTTTATGGACTAGAGAGAGAAAGATGGTGAGGAGCTATGGAGATTTAGGTTTACGAAAGAGTGAGAAAGGGTTTGGTTTCATCGTAATGATTTGGGGTTTTGCTTGTAAATTAGAAATAGTAATAGACTTATTTGATAATTAAAAATTTTATGGACTAGAGAGAGAAAGATGGTGAGGAGCTATGGAGATTTAGGTTTACGAAAGAGTGAGAAAGGGTTTGGTTTCATCGTAATGATTTGGGGTTTTGCTTGTAAATTAGAAATAGTAATAGACTTATTTGATAATTAAAAACTTAAAGGTGGAATCTGATTTTACACTTCAACCCCTAAACTCTAAGCTTATTTCAATCCTTTATTACCTACCTATTATCTAAACTTACCATCATTGTTTACCTTATCTCATGGTTGTTTACAAGTTCATGTGCAATGCATTTCAATCATAGGATTAAGTGATTATTTCTATAGAAATATGCATATAATAAATAAATAAATAAGTAACAAATGTAAAATGAAATCAATTAAATAAGGAAATAATGACAATAAATATAAAGTAACTAATATAAATTAAATAATAACAAGTGAATGAAAATTATGATACAAAGATGATATATATATGATCGAGTATATGTTAGATGTTAATAATTTATGATTAGACCCCAATAAGTAAATTTTTACCTTAAATCATGTGTATAGGAAAGTTAATAATACCCATAATAAAATACATTGTTTATCTTACCCTAGAAAAAATAAATAATAAAATGGTGATGATAATGAAATATATGATAATTTGGGATAGTTCATAATTATTTTTATTGCTAAATAATTATTCTAACAAATTGATCTTATAATAAAAGAGATTGTTTACCTTAACTCTAAAATAAGTAAATAATAAAAATAAAATAATTAAAGTTAATCATTTACGCTTTTTAACTTTGGCAAAGGTTAAAGTTAATGACACTAACAACAACTGGATATACAGATTTAAATAATAAGAAAAATTAAGAGTCCTCTTATGCCTAGTTACAAGTTCTCTCATGCATGGTTACAAGTCCATTCATGCTTGGTTACAAGTCCTCTCATGCCTCGTACAAGTCCACTCTTGCCAGGTTACAAGTCCTCTCATGCCTGGTACAAGTCCACTCATGCGTGGTTACAAATCCTCTAATGCTTGATTACAAGTCCACTCATGCCTGGTTACAAGTCCTCTCATGCCTGGTTACAAGTCCTCTAATGCCTGGTACAAGTCCACTCATGCCTGGTTACAAGTCCTCTCATGCCTGGTTACAAGTCCTCTCATACTCATGCTCCATTACAAGTCTACTCATACTTGGTTACAAGTCATTTCATGCCTAGTTACAAGTCCATTCATGCCTGGTACAAGTCCTCACATGTATAAAGATTTCGCAAAAAAAAAAAAAACCTAAGTGTGACGATTTCTACGCAATTTGCGGCTGCTCGAGCGGGAGAACCCAATTCCCAGATGTTTTTACCGCTTTTGGGAAGATTTGCGCCCGCTCGAGCGTCAAGCCATGATTTAACAAACTCAGAAAACCCGAGAGTGACAATTATGGGGCGATTTGTGCCCGCTCGAGCGTCAAGGTATGAGAGGACTTGTAATCAGGCATGAGTGGACTTGTAATCAAGCATGAGAAGACTTGTAACGGTGCAAAGGCATGGGTGGACTTGTAATCAGGCATGGGTGGACTTGTAACTAGGCATGAGATGACTTGTAACTAGACATGAGAGGACTTGTAACCAGGCATGGAGGAATTGTAACCAGGCATGAGAAGACTTGTAACCAGGCATCAGAAGACTTGTAACCAGGCATGAGTGGACTTGTAACCAGGCATGGGTGGACTTGTAACCAGCCATGAGAGGACTTTTACCAGGCATGGGAGGACTTGTAAATAGGCATGAAAAGACTTGTAACATGCATCAGAGGACTTGTAACCATGCATGAGATGACTTGTAACCAAGCATGAGTGGACTTGTAACCAGGCATGTGTGGACTTGTAACCAGGCATGAGAGGAATTGTAACCAGGCATAAGTGGACTTGTAACCATGCATGAGAGGACTTGTAACTAGGCATATGATTCACAATAACAAATTATACATATTTAATTATTTATAATTATATTACACAAGCTTTCTAATAATAGTAATACATATTTAATACACACGGGTTCTACATTAAGTGTGATTCAATAGTTTAATATATTAATAACAATACGTATTTAATTTGTTATTATTACTATTATCATTATTGTTATTTTTTGTCTTCCCTATACATATGGTTTAAGGTAAATAAATTGTTTTATTATAAGTGATCATGATTAGGGACTCATTCTAAATTATCAACATCTAAAATATATTTTATTTTTACTACTTTAATTATTTTATTTTTATTATTTACTTATTTTAGAGTTAAGGTAAACAATCTCTTCTATTATAGGATCATTAGGATCAATTTGTTAGGATAATTATTTAGCAATAAAAATAATTATGAACCATCCCAAATTATCATATATTTCATTATCATCACCATTTTATTATTTATTTTTTCTAGGGTAAGATAAACAATGTATTTTATTATGGGTATTATTAACTTTCCTATACACATGATTTAAGGTAAAAATTTACTTATTGGGGTCTAATCATAAATTATTAACATCTAACATATACTCGATCATATATATATCATCTTTGTATCATAATTTTCATTCACTTGTTATTATTTAATTTATATTAGTTACTTTATATTTATTGTCATTATTTCCTTATTTAATTGATTTCATTTTACATTTGTTACTTATTTATTTATTTATTATATGCATATTTCTATAGAAATAATCACTTAATCCTATGATTGAAATGCATTGCACATGAACTTGTAAACAACCATGAGATAAGGTAAACAATGATGGTAAGTTTAGATAATAGGTAGGTAATAAAGGATTGAAATAAGCTTAGAGTTTAGGGGTTGAAGTGTAAAATCAGATTCCACCTTTAACTTTAAGTTTTTAATTATCAAATAAGTCTATTACTATTTCTAATTTACAAGAGAAACCCCAAATCATTACGATGAAACCAGACCCTTTCTCACTCTTCCGTAAACCCAATCTCCATAGCTCCTCACCATCTTTCTCTCTCTAGTCCATAAAACCCTACCATCTCTCTCTCTCTCTCTCTCATTCTTTCCATTTCTCTTGCCCTGTCACACACTCTCTCCCTCTTCCGAAAAGGGAGAGAGCGTGTGACAGACAAGGGAAATTTTTTTTACCACAAGATTTCCAGCCCCTCTCAAGGTCTCTCTCCCATCCTAACAAGTAGGCAGGAAATTTTTGCAATTTTTGGCACTTCAACGTTGAGAGGAAGGCCTTCATCGATTGATTTGGTTTGAGAGACCGGTTGGTCGATTTGATTTGGTTTGGAAAACCGATTGGTCGATTGATTTGGTTTGGGAGACCGGTTTTTCTATTAAAAACGAATGAAGGTATTGTGAGATGCATGTTCCTCATACATGCGTTGCTTCCCTATTCATGCCGTTAAAAAGCCGTAGACGATTTCGGTTGAATACCATCTCACTCCTGAAGTACAAGTCAAAAAAGTGTGGATAATCTAGCCACCATGATATCCAAAAGCTCCTCTTACCCACAAAGCACTTATCAATATTCAGCTTAACAATTGAGCCATTAGAACCTGAAAGACGGCCTGAATGAGGCAAGAATGTGTAACGGCATACCACTCCCTTAAAAGGTGTAACACTGAAAGATCTCTAATATCTACACTAGTAAAAGCCCACTAAGCTATCATAACCATCACTGTCCCTATGGTTGAATGAGTCAATGTCCTGGAGCACTTAAATATTATCTTATGCCCCTTCTGCATATATCCCAATAAATAGAATAAACAAGACAATTATATTACACCTTCCCTCTCAAACCTGGTCCTAAAAACCTCTACAGCATAAGTAGTTGATTTATAGAAACTGGCACACCAAATACCTACCCACCAATTGTAGCAAGAGCCTGTCCGCTATACAATGAAGGAACAAATAATCAATTAACTCTCATATATGCATCTTCCAACTTGAAAAATGAGTGTTAGACATTTAGTTTACATTGTATGCATATTTATGTAATCGGTTTCTTTCTAGGCATGTTTATGTAATTTTACAAAGTTACTTTCAGCTTTATACATAACAGGAGTGGACAAGAAGAATGTTAGTCAATCTCTTTTCTTTTTCTTCACTTCCCTTCTCTCCCACATTTTTCTATATCCTAGGCTTCTAATACCTTGGATTTTACAGCTTATGAGCAAACTAGTTATCTTCTTAAAAACACAGTCAAGATTACAATTTCTGCCAACACTCACTTAAATGTTGAAAGTTTACTAAATTTTAGTTATTTCGGGATCCAAATCACCATGTGGCCCAAATTCTGGAGTCATATGTAATACGGACCCAAAACAAAAAATCCACATGGGCATTAGTTCATAAGGGTATCAAATAATTACACAGGAGGAACACAAAGAAAGAAAATTTATAGATAAATACACTGAATTAACAATAATATCCAGCCTAAATGTGATTGCATAATTTTTTTTATATGGTGATCCAAACTATTAAAAAAAGGAACAATAAAATTACCAAGTTCTCTGATTCCATAAACTTGCTTACTTTTACCATGGCAATATGCTCAATCCCATCCAGTGTAGACTTATAGCAGTAGGCTTTGAAAGGACCCCACATTGTAGGTATTAGTGTGGCAGCAGACTGCTCCACCAGTTTCTCTCTCTTGCGTCTATATCTGCTGATTGAAGTTCACATTTAAAAAAGGACCTTTTCCCATCAACTTGGTAGTTGGTGGTAAAGGAATAGCATTAAATGCAAGTAATTATGTTAATAGGATAATAATATGCAAAGAATCAGGAAATAGATGTGCATGTGATGGCAATCAGGTTCCTTGGTAACAATGGTATTTACAACGGCAAACATAATTTAATTACTATAACTATTTTGCAGATAGACTTAAGCAAGCAAGCAAATTCCACGGAACATACAAGTTTTAAATTTCAAAAAACCTTTCTTTGAGGTTAAAATCTATAGTCTATGGCTTAAGACACAATCAGATATGTCCAATCAAAGAGAAAAAATATGCCCACTATGAGCTTTATGAAATCATTTTATTTTGATACATTACTTTTGCAGGTGGAAAAATATTGAAATTATGAGTCAAGATCAAAAAAACAAACATGCAAATCAAATGACTTGAAGTCATCTAATTACTCTGATAAATTGCATAGAGATTCTCATAAGTAGGACCCACTCCATATGTCATGATTTTTATATACATTTCCATCTCAAATTTTAGAGCTTAGGGGACCCTATGTTGCATTCTCAAGCCAAAAACCCTTGGCATTCTCTACAAAATGTGAAAACAAATTATCAGAAACAAACAGAACAACACTACAGAGAGGTCAAAAAGCTTTTATTTTGATGATAAACATCAGCGGGAAGTAGAAAATAGTGCTTTTCGAAACAACATTGATGCCTTTTGTTTTCTTGTTTTAATAGACAACATATCATTGATGCTTTCCAAAACAAGGTTAACATCACCAAACTAAAATATTATATTGAAGATCAATCAATCAATTATCAAAATTCTATAAATAATCCAATCTTTCAGAAACCACATCTTCAGTTAGACTATATTTGTTCAAATCATTTCTGATCAACACTGTTCAAGGCTTTTGCACTTTATCATGGGAATTTCAGTATATCTCCGTCTTACATACCAAATTGTCTCCAAAAAATTAATTGAAGGAACAGGTTCTTTGCAAAAGAAAAAAAAATGTGTTGGCACGAGAGTAGAATAAATTAGAAGAGGAGACAACAAGACAAATAAAAATTTCTTGGTCTTGTCTTTTTTTCTAATCAATAATGAAAGATAAATATATAAATAGAGAGAGAGAAAAGTATAAGACAATGAACATCCCAAAGAGGCATGAGCAAGGGTATCTACATACCCCACACTAGAAGAAAAGTATAAGACAATGAACATCCCAAAAAGGCATGAGCAAGGGTATCTACATACTCCACACTAGCGAGTCCTAACATCACACCAAACAACCTACTAGTGACCCATAGAACAAGGACATTTCAGGATTTGAAGACTAATTCTAAGTCCCAATGATAACTTACATCTATCTAAATTTAAATTCACCCCATCTTAGCAACCAAACAATTGAAAACGCTAAAAATATTGATCTTCAGAACTTACATCTATCTAAAGTCAAATTTAACCTACCTTAGCAACCAAGTGACTTAAAATGCGAGAAACATTGATTAATATTACCCTATAGAGTCAACATGGTTTGAATATTTTTCAAGGGTGAGTTTCAGCTCTCCAAAAAATAGAAACATTCAAAGAAAAGTATTGATTCACCTGGAAAGTCCGTAAAAGGCATAAAAATGATGGAAAATAGTAGAAAATCTAGGAAACTTAAAACTACATTCATTCAGATGTAAAAATAGGCTTTAAAAACATGAAGAATAAACATGAATTTAAAATAATTCACCCAATCGATAAATTAATTTGAAAGCAAACCTGTATGCACACAAGGGCAAAGAAACTTTAATAAAAGTTTGAACAAACGTTTAAACATGTTTAAAACAGATACAGCATAACATATAAACTTATAAAACATAAAGGAAAGGGCAACACATCAATTACCTCCAAGAACAAAACATGATTAAATATAAGTCATAAAACTAGACTATAAAACATAAAGGAAAATGCTCCAATCATTTTAGATATTTCTTAAATCAAATTAACCCAAAAAATAAAAATAAATAAGTAAATAAATAACAGTTTTACAACCAAATATAGACAAGGCATCCTAACTTAGTACAAACCACAACAAAAACATCAATACTCCAAACACACATGCTCAAAATCACTCATGCTCAGTTAAAAACATAACCTTAGAAACAGAAAAAAAAATGAATTAATTTAATTAGTTTGCCATTAAAAACAGAGTCAATCCAAATTTTAATCTTTTTCGAATCATTATAGTCATGAAAAAATTAATTTTGAGATGTGAAAATTATCCATGAAACTAATGGATCAAACTTAAAATAAAATTATTACTCCATTAAAAAATATAAGAAATAAATCCAAAAATTAGGATGAATCCATGGTGTGGATAACTGGGCCTTGGATTCATCATAATCAAAGAGGTCATTGGAGTCAAAACCAAAAGCTCTAGAACTGTAGAACATTCTATTTTGTTTTTTTGAGGAACCCAAGAAAAAGCAAAGAAATCTTGAATTTCATACTATTTAGTCCATAAATCTATATATTTATAGCATATAAGCTGTGAACGAAGATTCTAAAATTATCTATAGCTTACTTTTTGATGAAAATTTACAGATTAAGTGGCTTTTTAAAAATGGGTTCAAGCTGAAGGAGATATATAGGTGCAAAAGGATTTCTGAAATTTTTTTAGATATAACTATTGATTGTTTCAAATGTCGCCATCAGGATCAAAAATGTATCAAAGTATCAATCAATAAACTGTAAGAATGAATAATTCCAATAACTGATACATATGAAGCATATTGAGCATATTGATGCAATGTTTCAAGATATGGTCTTGGTTAGTTCCTCAAAAGCAAATATTTGCTTCTGTCAAAAAAGTAAGTTCAGATATTCCCAGAAGAGAAATTCCATCCACAATTTCAGATAACTGAAAGTTACAAACATAGTATTTTATCATTCCACCCATACCACATAAACAACAATAGTATATTGTATGAAAGCACAAGCTTTTTATACTGAACCCTAATATGCACATTTGCATCTATATGCCTGTATGCTCTCAAGCAGAAAAATATTGAGATTAATTCAATAAATCATCCCCAAAAGATTTGGGAAACAGATTTTCTAAATCATTCTCTACAAAATTGATGGTATAAGACATAATTTGCAAGACTGTCCCCGTTATATGAAAGAACAGTTGCAACTTGCAACTGCCACAATGAGGGCGAAGATTTGATTATGGGAAAGAGGAAAAACTAAGGGCCCAAAGGTCCTTATAACCTGTCCATTAGTTCCCAAGAGATCGCATGATACTGCACCTGACTAAATCAGCAATGGATATGATTTTCAAATTCTCCATCTGTGCAAATTGGTGTAATTTTGGTAATCTGGCCATGGAGCCATCATCATCTACAATCTCACATAGAACTGCAACAGGTTCTAATCCAGCCAGTGCAGCAAGATCTACAGATGCTTCTGTATGCCCAGCTCTTTTTAGAACACCACCCTCCCTATACTTCAGAGGAAAGATATGACCTGGACGGTTGAAGTCTTCAGGCTTTGAATTTTTTGATGCAAGAGAGAGTATTGTTGTTGCCCTATCATGAGCTGAAACTCCTGTGGTTGTGCCATGTTTTGCATCCTACATGAGACATTTATAATCAATACCAGAGCTCAAAACTGATCAAACACCACGACAAAACATATAGTTATCATGATATCTAGCCACCTGAAGAAAATATGTTTGGACATCTAAGTTTGTGCTTTACAGATCCCATCCTCAACACCCACCCCACACATACACATGAATACGCACACAAACAAAAACACAAGTTATTAATGTGAAGTCCAAGCACCTACAGGGAAAAAAGTTCACACAAAATTCAAATAATTAAATTACAAAAACAAAAGCAATTATCTTGCCACCATCAAACACAGATCTAACCTACAGCATTGTCAAGTGAGACATGTAGGTTAGAGACATATACTTGAAAATACCGGAAAACTTGAGGAAACAAAGTGCCCATATGTAATAGCCTAGAACTAATAGGGTTCATTAATTCTTTTATTAATCATTAAATTAATTGATTTAGGAGGCGTACAGAACATTAAAAATAAGGGTATTTTAGTAAAAAAACAGTAAGAACCCCACCTCTAATGTAAGTACTTTTATTATTATATTTAGTAAAAAAACACCTAATTGACTTGAAATAGGAATATATGGTTGGAACTAAGGGTGGCACATTATGATAAATAATTCATAATTTATGCTGTGTCAACAGCTTCAGCTTTGTAGGTCTAAAGACCTGAAAAAAGTTTCCAAGGATGTGAGGGTTTATGCCAATAAATAACTACTGTTTAGAAGATATTTCACCGATTAAAAATCAGCAGGAAACTTATAGGAATCATTCCCAAAATTCAGAGACTTATAAGAGGGCTTATAACCCTACTCACATCTCTGTTAAAATGATATTTTACATATTGAAAGCCTGAAAAATTTAACAGAATTAATTCCCAATCTATAGGCTTATAGTAGCTATAGATTTGCTAAACAGAATTATTTATTTCCTAAAGAGTCGTAGGCCCTAAATTTAGTGAAGCCATTGAACGCCAGAAGTTTAAATTACAGTTTCTAAAGATTGCAGGTTTAAGTTGTACTAATTAATTTATTAAATCACCTATTTCTGAGGATTAAAGACTTAATGGCAGCCCTGTAATATAGGATAAAATCGAATTATAAAACATTTAATTGTCATATGCATTCAGCCCAATTAATAAACTTAATATGGTGGAAAATTGATTAGTTGCAGAATACTAAATAGGCATAATACAATCACTCAACAGATTTTATTCAAGTTATTTCATTAAATAAATTATCCATAAATTGTTGAAGTTTAATGTAAACTATTATAACTAATTTAAATTATTAATTGAACAATGAAATTATGGCTAATTTGAATTCAATATTGAGTGAATATTGATATTGAATCTTGCACATTTCTACTCAGTAATCTTGAATGCATGTCGGTTACTTTAATTCTTGGGAAATCCATACAAGAACTTGTGGAATTATACATGATACTAATGATGATTGAAAACACATGAATGCATTAATGAAACTTGAGTGAACTGCATACCCAGTTGGAATGAGGTGCAAGGGTTTAGAACCCAAAAGCCACCAATAATTCTATTAATAAGAGTGAGGAGTGAGTCCGAGACTCGATAGTCACCAACAACACTTTATAACAAGAGTAAGGTGTGAGGATCTGTGATCCAACAATCATCAACAACTCTTTTTGGAATATTCCTATAAGATATGGTGAAGGCTTCTGTAGAGTTCTACGATCTAGTTTATACAAAATTATTACCTAGTTCCTAGACCAAGGACTCGTTAGGCAATGATTTTTACATTGAGACAGTGTTGGATATTGGAGGCAGGTTGTCAAAGGGATGCCTAGGAAATTTCTTGACGTATTACCCCTTTCCAAAATTAGCGGTTCGGCATTATTACTTAATCAGTATATTGCGATCGTCAAACATATGGGGTCATTGAAAGCCTGTAGAATTGAATTGTACACGTAGAATACCATAGAGATACCAAGAGTTTAAACCTGGAGTCTATGGCGGGAATGTGTATTATCTGATGTGCCTAATATACTTGACATTGCATTGGCATACATCATTTTTGTTGCGCATGCTTTTATTTGTTTTTCATAACATGGCATTCTAAAAGGTTTTGTTTAAGGCATGCATGCATCCTAGGATTGTATGCTATTTGCATAAAAATATAACTACATTATTACATGACTTTGATCTCTCTTTTTTATATTTTTGTTTTCTTCGAGTTATTCTACATGTTTGGAGTTTTCAACAGAAACTAAATGTGTATAAAACCATATACTGAGCGTAGCTCATTATATTTTTGTCACATAAAGGTATTAATTATGAGGATTATGACTTAATTTAGTAAAATTTTCTGGGATCCACATACTGAGACGTCGAGTTAAGTCTATTAGAATCGTTACGATTTATTTATTTGATAAGAGATTATGATTGAAATTTCAATTTTATTTCTGTTATGCAGATTCATAGGTTATTTATTTGTTCATATGTTAAATTTTATTGAGTTACATATTTTATTATTAATGAATCGTTTCCGGTATTTTATTTATTCAATATTATACTCCAATTTTTTTTTTAATTGTGCCTAATCCCAGTTTATTTAAATTTGAAATATTGCTTTATGTTTAAATTGATTTCAATGAAATAGGAGACCACATGGCTAAATTCTCATGTGAGGTGAGAATTGTAATCACACTACAATCCGTGGATATTGTCAATAGTAGAGCAGGACGTGATACGGTATCTCTTGTTATTATCAAAATACACAGGAGTATTTATTTAACAAGGAGCTTTAGAAGGAAAACATGTCAACATCACAACTAAGATATGAAACAATTAAAAGCAGTTTAACAATTATGACAACATACTACTTTTTATATTAGTCAAAGCAAAAACTGTCACATAGTATTTGACGTGATTACTTATGCTGATGTAGTGTCAATGGTAAGTAATAACATGCCTCCACCTGTATCACAGATCAGACTCTGTTTAGTTCATTGGTTCTGGCTTTGGATCTGAAGCCATGGAAATATAACCAACTCAATGAATAAAAATTTTCGATTTGGCATGTTGTCTAGATTTTTATGTGAAGATTTGAAAAGAACTAGAAATACATCAAACTAGGAAACTGCATTCCTATGAATGGAACCCTAACAAACATTCTGACCTAGGAAGCATAAATATGAAACAAGGCTACAAGTTCCTTTTTTTCTTTTTAAATCTTATACTAAAATAATCACCTATGACATTAAAGATTTCTAATGTAATATGTACTAACCACTATATCACGTAGTACTAAAAATTAAACTATAAAAAATAAAAAGGAATTTGTGTGAAGTCTGGAGCCATATCTTATCTTTCTCTCCTTTTCTTTCAAAATCTATACCTTTTGAGGAAAAAGGTTTTTGTACCTAAAGAAAAAAAATTTTAATTTGTTTCCAATTCCCTATCCTCAAGCCTTTCTCTTCTCTGTGCTTCTCATTGTAACCAAACACCTGTAAGGAGAAACAAATCATTTCTTTTTTTTTTTTTCCCTGCTTTTTCATTTCCATTTTGTTCAGTCAACACTGCCTCCGGCCAAGCCACACCCTCCCACGAACAAATTAAACCAGCAAAAGAAAAAAGAAAAGGAAAAAGAATGAGCATGGATATCTTTTCAAAAAGACTGAAATACTATAGGATAAAATACAAGTCATCCTAAACCTTCAGCAAAACTCTTCATGGCTTGTTTGGCAATATGCTCATGATGCCTTTCTTGCCAAGGATATCAATCAACTAAATGCCTTTTTTCTTAATTGAGTGGTTCAAGTAATGCCAAAGATGCTACAAACCTCCACATTTCTTTTCAAGGTGGTACCTTCTTCGTAAACATTTAACATGTACTTACCACAGACACGGTGAACGCTGTCCGGAGTTTTTCATCATTTTCTTTCAATGTTACCATCAGAGGAAGTTGCAACCTCTCTAGATCTTCTCCCTTCATGCTCACACACACAATTCCAGTTCCATGCTTTACAATGAAAGCCATAGCTTCAGGTGTCACCAGTGATGCTGCCATAATTAGATCTCCCTCATTTTCTCTGTCTTCATCGTCGACAACAATTACCATCTGCAAGATCAACCCAAATCAGAACCGATAAAGAAAGAACACAAAATTAGATACTCTATGGTAGATCAAGGAGAAACCGACTTTGCCTTTGTGGATATCTTCTATGGTCTCTGGGATGGACGAGAATCCTTCTGTAGGACGATCCAAATCACACTCGTCATTATCAACAAAAAAAGTATCACTTGTAGGAGTTGTTTCTGCTCCAAGCGTTCCAAATGCTATTGCATCAGGTTGTATCACAAGGCTGGATGATTGGTCTTCCCTATTATCAATATTGATACTTTCTCCTACGACTGGATTGCTGTTGGGATAAAATAGGAGATCACCTTCTCCAGATACTGCTTTGGCTCTAGATCTGGAATCATCCTTGAGACTGAAGTATGTTTTTCCACTCGAGCTAAACAATGCGAAATCCGATGCAAGAACATTTATTCCAGATGTATTGACTAGTCGCAGTCCATTGGACAAGTTAAAGTATTTATGCTGTCTGGAGAATATAGAGGATTAACCAGCTTGTAATATTCTCGGAAGAAGTAAATTAAACTTAAAAGATTATGAGCACTGTGGAATCAAACTAACAAGCTAAGAGCATGATAATTCCATTCTAGACTCAAATTTTAAAGTCAGCCATACAACAGAGCTAATCATTGTTTGTCACTTTCTTTGAGCACAACAAAAGTAAGCAACACTTCAGAATTTCCATACTTTTCATGCTAGAACCTGATGAACTTTAAGTGTGATTTATACAAGTATTAGTAATGCTAAAATATTCAGAAAAAAATGGAGTTGGTAGTAGGCATAAATACAAGGAAAAGATGCGACAGTACAAATATGGAACTTAAATTGTCCTTCATACAAAGCAATCCCTTTAACATATCAAATACAGTTACCCAAAGGTGACTAGCTTCGTCAATTTCTGTTTACGATACAAAATAAGAAAACAAACCAAGAAAAAAAATTGAGAGGCTTTGAAGCATGCCAAAATAATGTGAAAACTCCCATAAAGGCCTTTAATAACAACAGAAACACCAAAGACTCCGCTAAGCTTTTTGAATCACAAATTGGAATCAAACGTTAAAGAAGGGAAATTTTTGTGAGAGAATAAGCGATCAAAGAAACCAATAACATGTAAAACACACATCAATCGCGGACCGCCAAGAGAAATATCGCTTAATATGGCGGAAACTACTGTATAACGGTTCCAGGGCCATCTTTGTGATTCATACATTTCCAATTACGCAGGCATTGCGTCTCAAGACAAAATCTCTGGCATTAACTCAGCAAAATCAAGGGACATGTAAATTCCATAATGTTGATTATCGAAGAAGATATAAACACGAAAGACAAAAATCTCAAAATGAGAACGGAAAAATCAAGCGCGTAATAAGAAAAATCACGAAAAGAGCTTCGAGATCGCAAAAGATAAAGAGCTTTACCGTGAACGTAACAAAGCTGTTGTAGAGCAAGAGAGGTTGATTGAAGCCATGCCTGGAGCTCCAACAGTCTCACTTCTCGGGGTCTTGAACCATACAACACAGGTTTCTTCTCGTAGAAAGATGAAATCACCCCCTAGCGCAGAGAAAACAAACCCAATTCACCAAGATAGTTCCGACGGGGGTTAGAGGAAACACGTCACCGCAGGGTCGATTTCCCCCGCTAATGCGTTTGCAAGGAAAATGATTAGAAACAATGCAGGGGCTCCACTTTTCTCGCGTCTTCAAACTGATCCCATCAGGGCAAAAGGTCAAAACTAGCTGGTTTTATCATTTCTCAAAAAGGCGTAGGTTGTTCCACCCAGTAACGGGCAGAGTAACACTTTATTTTCAAATCTTCTAAAATCTATCTACATCTATACTATCCACAGACTTGGGAAGCAGGCCAAAACTAATTAAGTTTTTCCGTAAAACAACCTTATAATATCATATTGTTAGGGGTTGATTTGTTCTTTTAGTTTTTACTTTCTAATAAAGATCATTTAACACATTTTAAGCCTTAGATATCCTAAGCTCTTATTAATTGCATACATGTAATAAAATAAAAAGGCCCTCATATTAGTTAGAGCCACGTACTTGAAAGATCGGTTGGAGCATCCACCGATATTCGCCGCGCGTTCCACTCATTAATTGGCAGGTTGGAGCATCCACCGATATTCGCCGCGCGTTCCACTCATTCATTGTGCCAATTTATCATGATGACATGGGCTTTACTCCATAATAAGTTGTGTATTGCCCAATAATGAATTGAGTTGAGTTGTACCCTATAATGAATTGGTTTGTACCCTATAATAAACTAGATTGTACCCTTTGTTGCAGAGTGGTTCATTGGAGAAGAAGAACGAGTTGGATAACTCGGTGGACTTGGCTCTGGAAATTTCGGAAGGATTGGATTGTGGGCGAGCAAAGGCCCAGATAGATTCTCTATCTCCTCCCCGGGAGAGTGGACCCAAGCCCATGACTAGTAATTCGTCTGGATCTGAAGTAATTTCAACTGTTTTGTCTAAGGCCCAATCTCTTAGTTCTGAGCATCTAAGGCTCAAGTATGATGGGCCAAAATGTGGATTGTCCTGTTTTTCAATTTTTTGGCAATCTACAAGTCTCATCAAATAAAGACCCAAACCTAGATATGGTGGATTCTAACTTGAAGCCCGGTCTGGCCCACAATTCTGTCATTAATAAGGTAATGTTTTCATCGTCTCCCCATTTTACAATTTCAGACATCGACCGATGTCTTCGAAATGTTAAGGCCAAGGTTAAGCATTCTTCACCTCAAAGATCTCTGGCTACAAAATCTCTTTCTATTCAGGATATTTCCTTTGATGGTAAATAACTCGGGGAAAACCAAGTGGTGACTAAGAAGAGGAAATTTGAGCCATCTTCTTTCTTTAATCTTACTCCTTTCACTCAGACATCTGGTGACTCGTCTTTGAGTCAGAATTCATGAGGGTGTTATTTTGGAATTGTCATGGGCTTGGTCGGCCCACGACTCAACAGCATTTACGAGACCAATTGTACAGTTTTGCTCCAAGTTTAATTTTATTATCTGAGACCCTATTAGGAGCTCGTGTCGTGGGCATAATAGCTCGTAAGTTGGGGTTTGCTAATTTTTTTGTTAATCCCGCAGTAGATCGTAATGAGGGCTTCTTAATTATGTGGTCTACCTCCATATCTCTTAAGATTGTATAATTTTTTGGATGGCTTGTGCTCTCCCAGATATCTTATCTTGGAAGCATGTGGTATATTTTCTTTGTTCATGCGAGTTATAATGTTGAAATTCAATTTCGACAATGGCAAAGGATTGAAGAATAATTTTTCTTCAATTATTCAAAACTGTAATTTGACCTTGCTGTGTATGAAGGGTCCTCAATTTACTTGGAATAATGGGCAACATGGTTTTAATCGAATTTCAGAAAAAAAATTGATTGGGGATTTGCTTCTATATATTTCTTTAACTTATTTTCTACCCCTATCAATCTATCTCAACCCATAATTGGGTTTGACCATTGTGCTTTAATTGTAGAGTTGGATCATGAGAACAAGATAAGAAGAAAACCTTTTAGGTTTGAGGCTTTCTAGCTGCAGGAAGCCTCTTGTGAAGAAGTGATTAAAGAGACATGGGCTTGGCATCCTGATGGGAAAGCTTTTCATATGCGTCTTCAGGACTTGGCTTTTGAGTTGAAAAAATGGAATCACAGACATGTAGGTAACATTCATCAGAAATTATCTTTTATTAAACAAGAGTTATCTACTGTTCAGCAACAGCTATCTTCTATTCAGGATCCCATTTTGGCTGGAAACGAAGTAGATCTTCTTAAAGAATATGAAAAACGTCTTACTCAAGAAGAGATTTTTTGGTTCCAGAAATCGAGGGTAAGGTGGCTGCAATGGGGCGACAAAAATATATCTTTCTTTCACAAAACAAGTTTAATCCGAAGACAGAGGAATTACATCCACTCCCTCAAAACCAAGCATAATCAAGAGATTGAAGATAAAGAAGACATAGCTAGGTATGTTGCATCTTATTTTGAGCAATTGTATACAGCTCCACAACAATGGTCAAATCTTGAATTACCCCATTTATTAAGAAAGCAGGTAACTTCACTCCACAACCAAATACTTTGTCAAGTCCCTTCCCCTTTAGACATTTGGGCTGTTGTTAAGAAGATGCCATCATATAAATGCCCAAGCCCAGACGGCTTTCTTGGAATATTTTATCAGAATTTTTGGCATATAGTAGGCCCAGATGTATGTGCTTTAATTCAGGAATTTTTCAGAACAGGGCAAATACCACAGAACCTTAATCACACTCACATTGCCCTGATTCCAAAGATGAATAATCCTAGAATGTTGTCTCAATTCAGACCGATAAGCTTGTGTAATTTTGTACAAAAAATCATTAAAAGGATCTTAGTGGATAGATTAAGGCCACTGCTTCCTCACTTAATTTCGCGTGTCCAAAATGCCTTTGTGCCTGGAAGAGATATACGGGACAATGTGCTCATCCATCATGAGGTATGTCATGCATTCAACAAAAGGAAGAGAATAAAAAGTCATTCGAGGAAGGGAAATGCAAGAAATAAAGGTATGTTTGCCCTCAAGCTTGATTTTGCGAAAGCATATGATCGTCTCTCGTGGAATTTTTTGAAATCTGTATTGTATGCATATGGTTTTCAAGATCAGGCTCTAAGTCTCATTATGTCTTGCGTACAATTTGTAACTTATGGTATTATTTTAAATGGCAGACCTGTTGGTAATTTTAAGGCGCAGAGAGGATTAAGGCAAGGAGATCCACTATCTCCATACCTTTTTATTCTATGCCAACAAGTTCTTTCTGATGCATTGCATAGATTGGAAGCACAAGGTTGATTCAAAGGTATTCCATTGAAAAGAGGTAGTCTTTCTCTTTCCCATTTAATGTTTGCTGATGATATAATTATCTATGGGAATAACAGTCAAAGAGAGGCTCATTGTTTGCTTCGACTATTGCATAAGTTTTGTGCTGAGTCAGGTCAAGAAATTAACTTTCAAAAATCTTCAATTTTATTTAGTAAAAATTTTTATAGATCTCAGCAGCACTCAATTAGACAACTCTTTAATTTGAAGAAGTCGGTTAGTAATGCAAAATATTTGGGAATTCCTATGATTGTTAAAAAGCCATCTGTTGTTGATTGCTTAATTGAAAAGGTACAGAACAGATTGGCTTGTTGGAAGTCCCAGCTATTATCACAGAGTGGTCGTACTACTTTAATTCAGTCAATTCTTAATGCTCAGCCACTCTATTTTAAGTCTTGTTTTATGTCACCACAAGGAGTGCATGAGAAGCTGGATCAATTTACTAGGAGATTCTTATGGCGGAAAGCTGACTCATCTCAAGGTATTGCCACTGTTTGTTGGAATCGTATAACGGTTCCATGGAGAAGTGGGGGTTTAAATCTTAAAAGATACTCAATTGTGAATAAGGCAATGCTCATGAAAGCTGCTTGGGAGACTTAATGAAGAGTCTTTATTATCCTAATTCTTCTTTTAGGGATGCAGTGCACAAGACAAGTCAATCGTATGGTTGTAAACAACTGATTAAGTTGGTGCCTCTTTTGGAAAAGGAATGTGGCTGGCTTATAACTAGAGGTGACAAAGTTGACTTATTTCAGGACATTTGGATGCAATCGGGTGAGAAGTTACCTCCACTTCATTCACAAATGGGCTCCTGTATATCAAAGGTTAGTGATATTATTGATTCTAGAACAGGTGACTGGAACTTGTCTTTAATTGCAAGGCTACGGAATTCGGATACTGTGGAACAAATACTTAGTACGCCAATTGCTACAGTCCTATCTGAGGACACTGTTATTTGGAGGCTAACTTCTAATGGTCAATTTTCTGTAGCTTCTGCATATAAGAGTTTTTTGGGTAATGTCACTTCTTCATCTTCTAAAGTATGGCTTTCTTGTTGGCATTTGAATTGCCCCCAGAAAATTAAATTGCATCTGTGGAAGAGTCTACATGGGGTACTACCTACTGCTGGATTCCTAAATTCAAGGTTGCAGTATATCCCAAGGAAGTGTAGTTTATGTAATGAAGCCATTGAAACGGTGGAGTACCTGTGGCTTGTCTATTGATTTGCCAGAGCTGTATGGCTCCAAGCTATTGGTGGTATAACTCAGTCTCTAGGACCTCAAAGTAAATTTTTTTTTATCATGGTTTGAATTTATTTCTTCTCTCAAGAGGCCTTTTCCAGACTTGTCCAAGTGTGATCTTCTCACTATGGTCGCAAACTTCGGGTGGGCATTATGGATCCATTGTAACAAGGTTTTATTCGAGCATCGACAAGCCAACATATCTACGGTGGTGAAGCATTATAGGCGATTACAAGAGGACTATAGATTAATAAAGAGGTATTCTTGTGCGAAACAATCTGTTAAGATATCTCTTTTATTACCATGGCTTCCTCCTTCTCCCAATTTCTTTAAAATCAATTTCGATGAGGCATATCGTAGTAATTTTGGAAGAGCAAGTATGGGAGTCATTATCAGAGACTGCATAGGTCGTTTTATAGCTGCTACAACGTCAATTTGTCAGGCCTCTTCAGCCTTTATTGTTGAGGTTCAAGCAGTAAAGGAAGGTGTTCAAATGACTCATAAGCTGGGACTATCGCAAATTGAAGTTGAAGGGGACTCATTGGTAGTGATTTCACTTCTTAGAACATCATCTACTCATCTTCCTTAGCAAGCTCGTCCTTATCTATTGGAGATTCAAAGGTATATTCCAATGTTTGCTAATGTAAAGTTTTCTCATATCTATCGTGATGCAAACTCCCTTGCTGATCTGCTCGCTAATTTTGCAATAGATTATTACTCATGTACTTGGGTCTCTAGACCTCCGAGCTTTTTGTGTAATGGGTTATTTGGTGAAGCTCGTGGGCTTGTATATGTACGTTCTTCTTTTAAGAAAAAAATAAAAAAATAAAACTAGATTATACCCTTGATAAGTGGGTTGTATCCAGTGATAAATTAGGTTGTATCTAATGATGAATTAGGGACACATGATGAAGATCTATGGACGCTCCAGCCGATCTTCCAATGTTACGGTCCAATAGATATGGGGCCTTTGGAAAGCGTGTCAAACAAATACTTCTTTTCCGAAAATAATCTTCAATTTTCATTTTTCACTTTCCAAAAGACATCCTTTAACAAATTCTCATCCCTTGGATGTCCTAACCTTTTATCTACATATGTATTGCATGTGCACTTTGCTACTATTTATTTGCTAATATTTATAAAGAGAATCAACACTTTAGAAACGTGCCAAAAACCATAACCCTTTTATTCATTATGTTCTTGTAAATCGTTGTTAAAGTTTATAGAGACATAAATGTCTTATTCTCAAATATATTTGACGTTTCCTCCAAATAAAAAGTTACAAAACGTGCACCCCGCTAGTTATCACTAAAAAACTATTTTCCAAGGTTTCCTCGCAGATAGGTAAAGTGACGGAATTTCTGACGTTTTCCGCCTTGGCCAAACACAGCCATTGTGATTCCATTGTGCGGTTTTTCCGATTCGAACCAGTTGAAGTCCAGTGGCAATAATCATTAGAACCAGAGATTTTTTGTTACGTGACTCAAATACATGAAGATGCATGAAGGGATTGAGGAGTAGGTGACTGTGTGTGGGATCATGATACCATTAGTTTTCTTAGATAATAGATAATATTTGTTAGTTGATTACGTAATTTGATCGACTTGTTGTTAGTTTGAGATAAGGATTATCCCAAACTAACAACATTAAATACTATGGGATAAGGATCAGATTTGGTGTTAGTTTAGGATAAGGGTCGATTGTTATTAAGGGTAAGGGTTGAGTTTGTTATTTTTAGTGCCTATCTTGTTCCGACATGTTCTGTTTATTAAGCATTAAATTCAATAATAATGGAGGAATTTGTGATTTAACTTTAGTTGTTTCTTCGACGGACCCTCGAAGTGTCCTCGATAGTCACCAGGTCGCAAGCGCAGGGACGACCCCGGCTCTTTATCCCTTAACAAACCAATTACGCGTTCCCAAATCGGGGCTCGTAACATTTTTCGATCCGTATTTATTACCATCGACGATTGGCGGATTGGTTTTTTCGCTTCTCGACCTGCCTGGGCACATCTTGGTTTACGAAGCGATTATAACCTAAAATCTAACGTTTTAAACAACCTTTCAGTGCGTTCACTGACGCGATGATCTGGTTGACCGTGTTTTCATCTTTATTTTCCTACGGGACCTCGAAGACAGGCGGGAAAATAAAGATTTGAGATGGATGGGGACTCGGGAGGAGTTCTCAGCGGACTGACATGGATTCAAAACGAGTGCAGAGCTTATTGCCTCCGCAATGCCGAACGCAATTGCAAGAGCAGGAGATCACATGAGAGTCTGAGACCGGTGATCAAATCATCGGGTAATGAGACCGGTGATCCCCCAGGACGGATCTTAGTTGGTCCATTTTCAAATCTGGGTCAGCATACTCCTTTGTCGTATGGATTTTCTGACTATATTTTCTTTCCGTTTATTTTTTATTTTTATTATGGGTATAGTGGAATGCATAAATGCACTGCAAATAGGGGTTGATTGAGTTGCTTGTATTGCAAGATACTCACAAATAACGTGAAAGGTGAAACAATCAAGTTTCTTAACTCCAACATCCCACAGATGATCCCCAAGATATCTTACAAATGACGTAAGCATATTATAATCAGTTCAGGATTCTGCTTATTATATAATTGAGCAGAAAGAAGTAATTAAGCTATTTTGGCAATTAATCAACTACCAGTGGGACCTGACTGCGAGTGCTGATTACATTGTTATCTGTATGTTGTTGTTTGATAAATGGCGTAGAACTTATATCCATGACTTATACATTGCTATTGTATGATGTATGAATTAAGCTATTTGGCAATTAATCAATTACTAGTGGGGCTTGACCACAAGTGCTGATTACATTGTTATCTGTATGTTGGTTTTTTGAAAATGATGCAGAGCTTATATCCATGACTTATACATTACTCTTGTATAATGTATGACAGACAGCAGGTAACTCAAGTGCTCTTTATGTAACTGTTGCATCCTAAAATCTATTATTTCAAATTAGCAGAGGAACTTGGGTTAAAATTGGATGTTCAACTGTCAGTTATTAGCCCTTATCTATTTGCTTTAATTATAGATGAGTTGACAAGTCATATTCAATATGAGTTGCATTGGTGCATGTTATTTACAGGTTATGTAATCTTGATAAGTCACACTATAGAAGAAGTAAATGTTAAGTTAGAGAGATACCTTAGAATCAAAGGATTTTAAAACAAGTCGTGTGAGGATTGAATATATGAAATGTTCTTTTAATACAAATAACTAATAAAAGTATTAGAGTTGACAATCAGGATATCACTTTTAGCATTAAATTTAAAGAAATCAGATCATGGTGGACTAAAAAATGGCTCTCGGGTCAAAGCAGTAACAAAATAGAGGTACATAATCTGGGGAAAAATAGAAGTGGCTGAATATGCTTTTTTCTGTGAAGCTATCTCCGAGTAGTCGACGGAAGGCTTGGATGATGATTATAATGATTCCATAATATTATCTATTAACTAATGTGTGCTTATTATACATGGTTGGATTTAGCATGCACAACCACTACTTCAAGAGGGAAGCTGGTCATTTTAGTGATGTAAATCAGATTTTAAAAAATAACAGAGAATGGGGAGCAATATAATGAAACCGTGAATTCAAGGGTATCTGATGGAGTTAGATAATGTTTTGGCCATTTATTTGAGAGACATTCTTGATGTTTTGCTTTTAGGCTGCCAAGGACTGAAACTAAATTTTAACCAAAAAACATCGCAACTTTTTTTGCAATATGAGGCACTGAGGATAATGTTTTCTGAAATTAATAGAAATTAAGAAATTCTATTTCTTTTTGTACTAGTCAGTCAGTTAACAATAAGCCATTAAAAAGTGAAATGTGTAAATAACTTGGTTGAATTTTATGGATCCTCGGCGTGTGGTTTGAACTTTCAGGCATGACTTTGTTTTACATCACTAATGTGCATCTCAGTAGTTTGAATGATGTTGATAGCAATATTTCTTCCCAATCCGGATGAGATATTTTGATCAATGTGTAAGTCAAATCCTATTTCTAGTGGGGTTTTCCTTTTTATTCATCTAAATTAAGTTAATATTTGCTTCATTGGTATTTTAATTTAGAACATTTGAGTTCTTTTTTAGCATTAGTTTGTGTAGGAACTGCACAACTGCAACTTATCCTGTTTCAATACCTCCATGTAGTGGATTTGGATTAATTGTAGAGCTTGATCTGTATGCAGAAGCTCATCAGTATAGCAACTGTTTTTGCACTTCTGGGGGTGCTTAATTGGAATGATTCGCCAAGCAAAAAGTCCACACAAGGTGCTTCGTCTTGGTTTGCGGTTCTAATGTTCATGACAGAAAAACTGGCGAACCTTGGAATTGTAAACTGGATGTCTGATTGTGGCACCAAGTCCCTTAGATAATTCGTATTAAACTGATCAGCTGCATTACGAGGTCATTTAGGAGTTGTACTTACTTCACCCGCTTACCTATTTGCTAATCAGACTGGTTCATGTAGGGGATCTTTGCTCTGCATTCTTTGCCGTGCACTTGGCCACAGGAATGCTTGGCGTGTTAGCAACATTGACATTGAAGTTCAGTACAAATATTTTTGGTGCACTAACACATTATAGCAGTGATCTGGATGCTGTATAATATTGAGGTACTGCTCTTATGCTTGGTAACATAACATTTTAGTTATATTTAATTATTGATAAATACTGCCTTTTTTGTGTTGCTGTGGAAGCCGATAATCATTATTTCTTATATCCTTCATAAATGATCTTAGGGATTTTTTGTGTACATTACGTTTAAGTCATCTGAAAGTACTAATTTCTTTGCCTAATGTAAACACTGAAACTGTTTTCCTCTGAAGCAATGACCAGTTTGTAGCTGGAAATTGAGTGATTAGCCACTAGGATTCCCAAACTTAGGAGCCAGACATGATAATTTTTATCATCTAGCTTAAGCAGGAATTGGTGGTTCTAGTAACTTTAACTATATCTCTGAAATCATCGTTAAACTTTTCCTTGCCTTATTACATCTGAAAATGACTCGTAAGCTTTATAATGGGTATCTACCATTGGTTGTCCATGATATAGTTGGAAGTTTGAGAGGTTAGCCCTGAGGTTTTTAACCATGTCCTAGGTTCATAGGCATGCAGTTGATTTAACTGAGTTATCTGTAGAGTTCAAATGTCCCTTTGTGATGTATGAGGTCCAAAATCTACAATCTGTAAGGGTATGGGCATTTGAGAAACTTTGAACATGTTGACATGATTCATTGTTGGACTACTTAACTAATACATGGATGGACTGTAATATCTATAGAACCGTCTGCATGAGAAAGAAAGGATAATTAAGGCAAAGGGATTTATTCTTAAAGAATGAAGATTTCATATTCTACAACATAAAATGTTGTATTATATTTTTCCAAGAACAAACTGATTTATAGCTCTGTATACCTGGTTTCTTGCTCCATTAATTTTTCCATGAAAATTAATCCTCTCTGGAGGATATTTTATCTATCATGTAAAAGATCCGGTCACAACAATCTACAAACATCCCCAAGAATACTGCATAAAATGGTCGAACTTATGCCTAGGTTTTATTACTTTAAACTCTGAAGGTGTGTTAAAAAAATGATCTTGTTGGAAATCCAATTTAACCATGACCTGGAGCAGTAGCATATGGAGGAAAAGATTTTTTTTTTTCTGAGTTGCATGTTTATAGTGCTTTAGCATGCTACTTTTTTGCACTGTAAATGTGCAATTGAGAGTATTTTTTTGAAGATCTACATAGATATGGCACGCATTATGTAGTCCTGATGGTGAATTTTTATCTGCTCCATGTTATCTTACGGTTTTGGTTAATCCAAGTGGTTACTCATTGAGTAAACAAGCAGTCTGGACTCTAGCTTGATGAGGCAGTGTACTGTTTTCACCAACGTTTTTAACGTCAGCCATCTATGTAATTTTCTATAGCCTCTTTGTTTATTCCTTAAATGTGTTATCTCAAGCTGTAAAGAAATATAACAAGAAATGATGATTCCTTTGAACCAATTTGACAGAACCTAAGGAGCAGACACAAGAGTTCGATCAGAATTTCTGTATTTGGCCAAGTTTAATCCTATGGATGGACTTTCTGAACCCAAGGTGTGTGTGCATAGACACATCTAAATAAAAAATACAAAAAAAGGGACAACGAAGAATTATTATAAAGTGCTTATAAAATGTCTCAGTAGGGAAACGAAGAATTTTATATTCCTTTGATTTGGTTAGGATGATTTGATTTGGGGAAACAGTAGAAAATTAAGAATTATTACAAAAGAAGAATTAAACATTCCTTTGATTTGGTTAGCGGTTGTTTTTTTTTTGTGTTGTTACCATGAATGTTTGTAGCTAATGTACAATACCCCTGATTTCGAAGGAATATATTTTGATTGGAGAGAATGCTTAAGCGTGTGTTGATTCATTTAATTTCAACTAGGAACTACCCATAAGATAGCTAATCTGAATGTTATTTGAAACTTCCTGGAGACTGATGTTATTGGTTAAAGCGTATCTGTCTGTTCATGACAATCTATGTTATGAACAGAAAACTAAACATAGAGCATCGCATGAAGAAAAAATAAAGGGTTTCAGTAAAGATTTCAATCTGTCTAGACGACCTAAATTTCAATCTAAACCTACACTAGCTTTTGAGACACTTTATCACAAACCTCTTCTTCCTAGTATCTATGATTGGGTAGAGAAGATAAACAAAGTTAAATAAAGATCCTACTTTTTGAAACTTGATTTTGGACAGTACTCAACAAAATAGCAAACCAAAAGGAACAGCTATCTTCCATTGCCATGGTCTACCCTACATAATATAGAACACCATTCCTACTAAAAGCTCAAGCTGATAGTTGGGGTGAACTTTATATATTAAATATATTCCTTAACACTCCCCCTCACGTGTGGGCCTGACTCAAACCCATTTTTTTTAGGAGACCCATTTTTAGGGAGGCCCTACACGTGGAATATATTTTTTTTCTCAAAGGGTGGAGTGGAGGTTTGAACTTTATACCATGTAGAATGCCATTACTACTAAAAGTTCAAGATGATAGTTGGGGGTGAACTTTATATATTTAAAATATTCCTTAATACATAAATCCATCTACCCCAAAAACTTTTATTGTTGCCAACTTTTTCCTTTTTCATGTTGATGCTTTTCATCTTAATTTATAAACTTTGTCTATGTTTGTAATCTTTGACTCGGGACCAAAAGAAAAAAAAATACCAAAAAAAATAAAATAAAAGAAAAAATGATTTATATTTCCATTCAAACATTTGAATAAGATGGGAAATGCAAGGAAAATGAGGTAGATTTTGATGATTTGCTATTATTATTTATGTAAGATCTCATATATCATGGTATGGTTATATTATGTCACTAGGAACTAAGACGTATACTAAGATATAATATTAAAGCATATTACCTTTTGGTGGAGAAAGGTTTTGGATCCTAAAGAGCTAAATTCTTATCTCTAGTTCTAATCAAACAAGTGAGAGTACTTTCCTTAGCATCTGGGATAAGGCACTGGTATTGATGGACTGATTTGATTTTCATATAACCACTAACAGACAAAGTGATAAAAGATTGTTACCTACTGATTATGTTCGTTTTGTTCAAGTCCGTTCTTGAAAATGGTTAGTTTACCCAGAAATAAGAAAAACAAATTTTTAAGTTTGCGGAATGGGAGAGATTCATGCTAGAAAACAAAAAAAAAAGCAAAAAGCTTTCTCTCATTTTGATGTTAGAACTAAATCATGGATGATCTAAAGAATCCAAGAAACAACAAGCTTGAGATGATTTAGGATGAATTTCCCTTTTGATTGTCATATAATTCTCCAGTTTCATGATTCTCACTTTCTGAAACATAGATAGATAGAGAGAGAGAGATTTGGAGAGGACACTACCATGTTATTGGAGAGAAACTAATCATTAGTTCATTGTCATCTTTCTGGTGGGTTTCAAGAAAAGAATCATTACCCAAATCAAGAAGCGAACTTTTGTATCAAATAGCCATATAAAGAAGAAGACCAAAATATAGAAGTATTGAACTCAGCAAAACACATAAATGTGTCCCATACTCTTATCACCATTGAAATGCAATAGCAGGAGCCAAGGAGGTCAGGATCCTTCCAGTCATTGCCAAACAGAGGCCCACTGATTGATTGAGGTGTAACAGATTGTAATTGTTCCCAAGGTGGGGTCATCCTTTCATAATGAGGTGTAAGAAAGGAGTTATAAGGATAGAACTGATGTCCTTTTTCGAGGACAGGGACAGATAACACTTGCACTGTATCTTTGATGCCTAGTGGATGACCAATGCTAACTGGCCTACTTCCTTACAGATCATCTACCCTCCCACCAATACTGACTCAAACCATCCATTTGTTGATAAACTTGAAAATCCCAACTCTGCTTATGTGATTGCCATTGGAAGAAATATGTGGGTCCAAACTTAACACACATGATACATGACCTGATTTATCTAGTTGGTGGGGTTTGTTTCATCATTAGCTATGCTACAGCTAAAAACCCACTTGTGACTGCTCATCAAAAGTTGAATAAAAGACTTTTTAGTCTACTACAGACAGGTTACAGACTACAGAGGGAAGGGATGAGGATCCAGGGGTGGATTGCCCCAGAAGAGCTTGGTGTGACTGTCGCCTGAAACTGATAGCGGCCGGCCGTACAAGGTGGTGGATTTTTCACACGGTACAAGTCACATGTGATTCTGTAGCGGTTGTGCTGTTAACTTTTTTCCGTACCCTAGTAAAAATCTTCAGCTTCATGTTCTGAAAAAAAAAACGCCTGTAACTGATTCCTCTTTCTGCGACGTTCTTGTTTCAGCATAACATCTTGACACCATTTTGGCTAATTGGAAGGACTTCTTGTCCTGCTCTCCCATTGAATTCTGTTCTACGAGGCGTGAATGCTGTCCCCATTTTATTTGACAGAAGCTTTGCATTCATAGATATCTCTCTCTCTCTCTCTCTCTCTCTCTCTCTCTCTTTCCTTCCTGTCGTGGACTTCTAGGAGCCATATGAATGAAATCATCAGGCTTTGCTAAAAAATAGTCGCATACCTTCAAATTAATTAACTAGCCTTTGTGGTATAAACAACTTGAGACACAGATAATCATGGTTAAGGGAACCGGACAGTACCTGTTTGGACCGTCGGATCCAACTTGGATCGAGGGTTGCTGGTTCGATACCTTCTTTCTTAAAGGAGTCCAACTCGGGTTAGAATTTTGCAGATAGAGAACATAATTTTTAAAAGTTTTTTTATAATTTTTCTTAAAATTTGATTTTTTTGAAAAAACTGGGTTCTGTACCAACTGGTATATTGACAAATTGCAGCTTTTTCTAATTTCTCTCAGATTGGCGTGAACCGCTCGATGTGGCCTGTCGAATGCATTTTGTATTGGGACCGGGCATCGCTGGTCTGGTCCCCGATCCGAGTAAATTCATCTACCCTACACTAACTTCATTTCAATCAATAACTAACTACTTCGTGTATACTTCATCCAGCAACATACCTTGAAATTCAACCATTAAATCCATCGAACTACTTTTCAAATCTCAACCAAATTAAATCAGAGATTCCATGGTACCTTAAAGCTATATTCTCAGAAATCAGATCTTATCCATCCTCTTTCATTTCAATAAAAGTTTCTCATGTATTTAGGGAAGGAAACAACAGTGCAGATATGTTAACAAATCGTACGACAGATCATTTTTCATGTACTTGGATTAGGAAGCCTCCAGCTTTTCTATTCAATGTGCTTAAACTGCTTATGGACGAAGCTAGAGGTTTACAAGATATACGTTTTGTTTCATATTAATGAAATTCTAGTCTTTCTCGCCAAAAAAAAAAACCTGAATTGTCTATTGCTATTGAAGGGGGATGCTTCCGTGTAGAGCATCCTACAGCTAGAGTTTTTTTAAGTGGGCCCACATAAAGTATTAACAAAAAGTGAAAAACACCATCCATGAAAGCATCCCACTTCAATAGCAACAGACAATTTAGGGAAAACTGTAGAAAAAACACAGACCATGTAATCCTCGCCTATGTTTATCTTTTCATCACTTTTGTCCAACACAACAAAAAACGAGTCATTTGTCTATACTCTCATTTGCAAGATTTAATGTTTTATCCTTTTTTTTATTATTTTATTATGTTATAAATCAAAATATGTCATGTGACATGCTTTAATAGGTTTATTGATCGAATTTTTTTAAACATTTAACTAGATTTGATTACAAACTCTTTCAAACTAGAAATTATGATATGTAAACCTCCATCAAACGTTCGGAATCATCCCTTTCACTTTTAAGTTTGGTTTGTACCCTTCCAATAGCTAATGCATTATCTATATATATATATATATATATAGACTTTATGTAATGCAGTGTGGCCTCGGGTTATATTAAAAAATGGTTTGTGGAAAACAATATATTTTCTGTCATTACAAACCATACTAATCACGATTTAATCGCGATTATTTGCACCGACCACGGTGTTGTGACCGGACGGGATACGCTTACGCCTGCCGAATCTCCGACAGCCGAGTTGAGCTGAGCCAAGCCGAACCAAATCGTAAACTACTTTTTCATCGTATTAATTTATTTTTCGTAGAAAATTGCAGGAAAAGGAGAACACTTTCCTTTCCCGAAAAGGATAACTATTATTTTATTTATGCCTCCGCCCCAGATCCCAAAAAATATCTCGTTAAACTGCCTGAAACCATGAACTCTACCGGCCATATCCGGTAGCGGTTTTCTGCATTTGAATTGAATTTGGGCTCATTTCATTTGTAGTTTATAATGCTCATGACCCTAGTCAGTTTCTAACCCTGCATCTGACCCCAGTTGGTTTATTTATAGACAAAGAGAGAGTGGCCAGCGGGTTGTGAATTGGTTCACTGCTCCTCCCTTTGTATTCAATGTCAGTTCTCTCTACTCATGTCTCTCTATTTGTTCTCTTCTTTAGAGAATCTGTGCCTGAAAATTGCATCTTCTCACTTCGTTTCGACATTGGTGAAGTAGACTCAGAGAGTTTTTTTTTTAGTTGTAATTAACTGTTTTTGGGTGGGTTTCTTGTGTTTCTTTCTGGGTTTGTGTTGGGTTGCTCTGCTTGTTCCTCTTGATGCTTTTGATGGGTACAGAGGAAGAAGTGGTGGGAAAAGAGAGAGATGGGAAAGCAGGAGGGATTACTAATTGCTCAGTTTCAGTTTCCATATACCTCTGCCCATTGCTTTTTATACGTAAAATACCCGCTTTCACTGCCTCCTGAATTTTGGTGTAACCAAGAAAACAACTAAGGCACTGAAAACAAAGACAAGAAGAAAAATAGGTTGGATCTAATAAGATCTCTACAAGAAATTTTGTTTCCCTTCTGTCTGTCATGAAGAGGCCTTGTAGCTCAGACTCATTGGGTGCCTTGATGTCAGCCTGCCAACCTTCAGGTATAAATTTTAAAAAGATTACAAATTCAAAAATTTCAGAGATTAATGATTTATTTGAAGGTCCAGAAATAGACCCTTTTGCTGTTTTAATGTCTTTAAGCTTTTGTTTACATAATGAGCTTGGTATGAGAATTTCGCTTGAATCTGTTAGTTTCCAATGGTTTCCTTGTTTTAATTATAACTTCTCGTATTGCTCTTAATTTAGTCTCTTTTCCCGTTTTGGGTTCTGGTTTTAGTTAGATCTGAGGCTGAACTTTACCCTTCTAAGTCGTCTCCATTTTTCTTTTGTTAATTTAGAGGAGAAGAGTCCAGGGAACAACCGTGTCTACAACAGAGGGTTTCAGTCTATGTTGGAAGGTTTAGATGAAGAAGACTGTATTGAAGAATCCAGCCAGATCGCTGAGAAGAAAAGGCGATTAAGCCTGGATCAGGTGAAAGCCTTGGAAAAGAATTTTGAAGTCGAAAACAAGCTGGAACCCGAGAGAAAGGTGAAACTAGCTCAAGAACTCGGCTTGCAACCAAGACAAGTTGCTGTTTGGTTTCAGAATCGCAGAGCCCGGTGGAAGACAAAGCAATTAGAGAGAGACTATGGCCTTCTTAAGAAGGATTATGAGACTCTTAAGCTTAATTACGAAGTGCTTCAGCACGACAAGGAAGCTCTTCTTACAGAGGTAACTTACTTCCTCAATAATTGGGATCAAGAACAAAGAACAAAGAATTCTCTTCTGCCATACAAATCTATTAGAAACCAGATCTTCAGTTAGATTATACGTGTCGAAATCGTTTGTGGTGGACTCTTATATATCCTGGTCCGTTTTGTTATTCTTATGGTCGTTAATTTACGTGACTGGTGTTTGTTTTGCAGCTCAGAGATCTGAAATCGAAGCTCCAGGAAGAGAAAACTGGGAGCAACCTCTCGGTTAAAGAAGAGATCGTGAAGTCAGAGCCGCCCGAAAACCAAGTCATTGAACACGGAGAAATCCGTGAGAACGCGGTTGGTTGGTTGGAGACGACAGAACCCAAGCATGACTTCTACCACAGTAGTAATGGAGTTGGGGTTTCAGTGTTCGGAGATGTCAAAGACGGGTCCTCGGACAGTGACTCGAGCGCGATCTTAAACGAAGACAACAGCCCAAACGCGGCGATATCTTCATCTGGGGTTTTTCAGAAACATCAATTATTCATGTCTCCAACTTCATCTCTTAGGTTCAGCTGCTCTTCTGCATCATCGCCTCCATCCGTTAATTGCTTGCAATTCTCGGATGCGAGAGCGATTTCTTTAAATACCCAGAAATCATATCAACACCCATTTGGGAGAATGGAGGAGCATAATTTCTTTAGCCCAGAGGAGACGTGCGATTTCTTCTCTGATGATCAAGCTCCTACTCTTCCATGGTACTGTTCTGATCAATGGAGCTGAACAAATCCCATCAGCATTCAGCAAGCATGAAGACGTATCCGAAAAGAAAATTTCCGTAAGGGAAGAAAACTAGCTCCTAAGAGCTTTGTAAGCTGGGAATGCGAGTATTTTTAGTTTCGGAAGTTGCAGAAGTGGATCATATGGGAGAGGAGAAGAAGATCAATGCCCAGAAGAGAGGGAGATGGAGAGTCACGTGAGGTGCACGTGTGGCGGTGGGATCTCTCTTTACCGTTTCGTACAGAAGGAAAAAATGGCGGGAATGATTAGCTCGTTATTAAAGTCTGCTGTAAAAATCGAAGTTGGGGGTTGGGGGAGGGAATCCTGGAAGGGTGAGGTAGAGGTAATCATTGTCTTTGCTTTAGTTTTTCTCGCTTTTAGATAAGCGTTTTCTAGGCAAATATCTTTGGCGATGTTCAAATAATCAATAATAACAAAGAGGTTAAAAGGCACAACGGTTCACCTCCCTCCCTTGGGTTGCAGCTTTTTATCTTCTTTTTTTTTTTTTTCCCCTTTTTTTGGGTGTTTTTTTTTATTTTCTTAAGACCCCACTCATGACAAAGAGAAGTGAAAAAGTGTTTAGCCAACTATCGTTGCGCTTTAAATCTTAAGGAATATACATCTCAAAGACTTCAAATCTTTTAAAACCCTTGGTTCGATGATCTGTTGGTCCAACGGTGAAATATGTGTTCATATAGGTACACGAAGCCTACGTGTACACACCCTCCACTATTGGACCAGCAGATGTTCTAAATAATGGACCAATTGATATAATTTACATCTCAAATATAAGATCTGATACCGTGTTATTTTATCATTGCACCTAAGAGCTTAATTAAACCGATAAGTGAAGGTATAACTATGTATATAAGAGGGCTCAATTACAATATCTCAACGGTAACAAGGCTTTAGAACTTCTTTTGATAAAATTTAAGGCTTTAGAACTTCTTTTGATAATTAACTCAATAAGGTGGAATTAACTCGATTGGTATCTCAATATCGGCAACTTTATTGACCTGATCTAATCAAGCAATTTTGATTTGAATCAAGATTTTGAGTTTTTAAATTATGATACTTGCTTCATATGTCAAGTTCTAATTAGCTGTAAAGATATCTTTTAGTTTAAGCCAAAAAAGAAAACTATGACACTAGCATGCGGGTTTTTGAATTTTTGTTACTTAATATATACATACATACATACATACAGATTAATTTAGAAAAAGGCATGGAGGTTGGAGATTGATTCCTTTCAGATCTTGTGTCCGATTATACGATATTGTGAATCGGCAAAAGAATTTCAAACGGAAAGCCTATTAATCATATAAGCTAGTCTAGGAGGAGAGGGCTTACAATAAGATGAATAGCTGACACGGAAAACTTTTCACTCTCTCTAACCTGGGATAAAATCGTTTGCAATCTAAAGGTAAATTGGTTCTTGTTGTTGAAGTAGTATGCTTATACGTGGAGTATCTCACAATTAATATTTTTCTAAGTGTGCACGACATAACAAGGAATCGTGGGATTCTCTATGTGAAGAGGAGGAACAGTTCACCCTTTTTCATCCCTGCATAATAGGTACATTTGATAAGACGGTGTGGCCATACATGTGCATGTGGGCCCACTAATTCTCTTCCTTCTCCAAATAAAAAATTTGTGAGTGGACATGTGATGTGGGCCCATGTTGTAACACCAATTCCTGGTAGCCAGACCCATGAGCATTATTGCGGAATTGCTGGGATGGAGAAGGACGTGGTGAGATATTCAAAAGGTCGGAGGAATCCCTGGTAGGTTTGTTTTTTCTTTTTTCCTTCTTCCTCCTAGTGCTTCACGTTAGGCTTATTTTATTTGATTCCCTGCCTTTATGGTTTGCTTTGTTTCACTCCTTTTCTAAGTTACTCATATTTAGAGATAGTTCCCCTCATAGGGTGGCATGTTCCACTTCTTACACACACAAACACAACATTTATACGATGTTTTGATGCTCTTTATTTATGCAACAAAGAGGCCTATCTATCTAACATAACAAATTTGTGCGTTGTCTTATTTGCTAATGTATGCTTACTTTTGTGTTGTTTTATATTTAATTAGAATGTGCTAGACTTAACTATACTCCATGTATATACCTATTAATTAACCTAAGCACATTACCTATGAGGGATACAGGAATCATTCAACTTTTTAGAAAGGGCATTCGTAAGAAGATGATTGTCGGGCAAGAATTTTTTTAGGTTTTCTCTATATACAATATAGATGTAATTTTATGGGTAGATGACAAAAACACCCTTGCGCATTTTGTAAATTTAAAAAGTTCTAAAGTAATTTGATGAATCTTATAATACCATAGGTCATGAAGCAATTTAGGCTAAATTAGAATGCAATTAGTGCAACCAGAGTGCATATTAACAACCAAGTATTGTAGTGTCAACTAGTGCATCATTTAGATGCTGTCTGGTATAACTTTTCAAAGTAAAACTTTTTAACTTTTCAAATTTTTAACTTTATTTTACTTTGAGAAGTTATACAAAACAGCCCTCTTACCGATCAATCCTGCTATCAAAGATGCATTTGCAAGGCCATGCAAGCAGCTTAGCATCGTTTTAATTTGCATAAGAAGGATATATAAGAAAACAAAAGAAAGAAAAAGAGGATGAGAAAGGATGACATGTTACAATATTTTATTACGTACGTCTTAAGAGAGGCTGGTTATCACTTAATTAATCCATTTCAACTTGTAGTAATTTCTTCTTCATTTCTTCTCCTCTTGACTTATAGACAGCAACTTGCTAGCTTTATGTCTCCATAAGGTGGAGATAATTCAAGAGGGCAAAGAATCCAAAGAAACAGCCCATAGACTTGACTTTGCTCTTCAATCTTGACAGCTATTCATTTTTTTGGGCACACCACCTCCCATATCATTTTGCTTTAAACACTTCAAACTAATTTTGATATGTAGCTCATTCTTAGTTTCTTACACCCAAAACCACAAAAAAAGAAAAATTTTCCAACACTAATGAATGTCAATTCTCCCATCGAATCCTCTTATAAATATTTCTTTACACTACCAAAAAAATTTTTTTTTCTTTAGTTAAAATATATAAATATTTTCACATATATGAATATTTTAGCACATGAAATAAAGGTGGGTCGGTAACCACAGATTCTTCGTTTATTTTCTTCTTTTTTATTTGACCCGCCACCTCAAGCCAATCAACGGCTCTAATTTCACGGCATTAAGCGTGGAAGGTCCCGTACACGTTTGATGGAGACAGAAGTTGACGGATTGGGAAATTTGATTGCGACATCGCCGTCTAATGCGAACAAGCAAGAAACTGAACGATGACTTCTTCCATTTTTATTTCTTTCTTTTTCTTTTTCTGAAAAAAATTTTCGTCATTTTCTTGCCATAAGTTTGTGATCTGATTTTACTGAAATCATAAAATAAAATATAAGATTTTGCACGCGATTAGCCTTTGGTTTATTTGCCTCAAGAATCTCCTCTGTGGGACCCAGATGGTCCTCGTGTTCTTAACAAACAAAGAATTGCGTGACACCAAAACCCCCCCCCCCCAAAAAAAAAAAAATAAATTATTGTTAAATGGGTAATGAAAGAGATTAGCAGTGGCGGAACCAGCCTTTAGCTAGGGGGGGCAATTGCCCCCCCTAAATTTTTATTTTTTAATTAAATATACATATTTTTCTATATTTTTTAATTGAAATTTATGTTTTGCCCCCCCTAAAATTTTTGGTTTGCCCCTCTAATTCCTTGAAATTTTTATATTTCATGTATAAGTGTTAATTGAAATTTTTTTTTGCCCCCTCCAATTTGGACTCCTGGTTCCGCCACTGGAGATTAGTTAAGCATTTTGAAGAGAAAACCCACCAAATGCCTCGTAGGGCATATTGGTGACGGCACAAGCACATAATAAAAACAATATTTCTCAAGTTAAAAGACATTGAAGTCCTTATAAACTTCCAAAGGAAAAAAAATGTGTAAGCAACATATTTGTATTTTGCTTTATAATAGAAATAAATTACACATATAATCCTCTACCCTATTTTCTTTGTCACTCTAGTTTGTCGCGAAAGCATTTCCCCTAGAGCTAAAATCTGGTGGTTCCGTGAAACTACCAGCTGGATGGATTGTAGATGTGTGGGGCCCCCTCCTGACATGTGCATCCAACCGTGCATTTTACTCTGGCACCAGGTGAAACGTTCTCGTTTGTTGTCTCAAAATACAATATATGGCATGTTTTGATAGTAATTAGAGATTGTTGGAATTTTATATTTGGGCCCTCTTATATACATATTTACACCATTATTTATTAACTTAAGCTTTTAAGTGTAATAGTTGTTTAACATAATATCGGAGTGGGAAGTCTTTATGTTCGACTCTTGAGAATGAGTTGTCTTAGCATTTATTTGTATCTAAGATGTATGTGCCATATGTTTGTCATCTCTGTGTATGTTCTTGCTCAAAGTTGCACATATAGGGAAGTGTTGAAATATTGTATTCAAGTCCTGAAATATTAATTGTATTCGCCTATTCGGTGTCCTCTTATATACATACGTCTTTGCTTATCAGCTTAAGCTTTTAGATATAATGATTTTTTAAAATAGAGATTAAAAAAAAAAAAAGAATAGGTGAGTAGTACTTTCTAATTGGTGAGCGTGAGAGTAAAATTCAATTACGTGGAGTGTGAGCATCATGGTAACAGTTCAAGCAGTTTATAAGATTAAGTGCAATAAATTAAAAATGGATTATTGAGAAAGAAAGAGACCACTTAGGTCTCAATCCGTAGCGTATGACGTAGGACGAACCCCATCCTCAATGGGCTTCGGCTAAACGGCTGTTTAAGCTGCTAGCTAGCTTGAGAAATGGCAGATAGAGGGCATTTTTTGAATTTGTGAAGGATGATTTGAGATTTGGAAGGTCTATCTGTGTGACGACGACTTTAATCTTATCTAGTCTTTTGCTTACGAGAGTCATGGTGTTTCAAGAAATATATATAAAAAAAATTTTTATCAAATTCGAGTATTTTAAGCAAATCTCAGTTCAAGGAATTGAAAATTTATTCGGGAATTATATTTCTTTGATAGAAAGTTTTCTCTATACGCCATGGATCCACGTTTGTTGGAGTCTGACCTGAGCTTTATGAATGTATTTTTCTTTTTCTATGTTTTTTGTTTAAATCGGTTTCGAGGATTAACTTTGGTGGGATTTCCTTGAAAACTGGAAGACTTTCTTGTGATTATTTGTAAAAAATTGCTAAATTTTACAATTTAATGATGTTCAACGAGATGGGATTAGGCACTATGTTAACAAATTTTTTTTTGGTAGAAGGCCGTAACGAGGCCATTTCATTATCAAAAATTAACAGTACATCATACATAACTACATTCACATTTAGCACATGAAAAAACCAAAAACAGACATCATACTCAGGTCTAGATTACCAAAGACACCACCGCCAACATTAATGTTAGTTTTTGCACCAAGCAAAAGCAAATTATGGCATACGGCCAATGCTAAAAGACCTAATGGAAATCCATCAAAATCGCCTGAGAAGGGGTCCGCTAACAAGCGAATTTAAAGAGCCCATAAAAGGGAAAGAGTCGCAATCAGAGTTGCGACGAAACAGGGAAGGATCGTAGCACCGATCCTTACCCAAAAGAGGTGCAAAGACCAACATAGTGTTAGGGAAGCACCCTGGAACCTAGCACCAAGCATCACATGGGCTAACAAAATAAGGCCATCAACCTTGATCCGAGAGACGGCCAAACCTGAGAACAACTATGAACAACAAACTATAACCTAACTTATAAGCAACTTAAAGAAAAACCCACAATAGAAACTAGCTTACAAAAGAGATGAAGTGCAGAGGCAGATGATAGGCTATCAGACGATAGAATCTGCTGGTCCATCCAAGACCGGACCGACGATGTTGGCGGCGTCTGTCTCATCCCCGTCTGTGAGACATGGAAAAATCACTGGAATGATTATCCCTCCATCAACACACGGGCTCGACGCAAAAATGGGAGAGTCGCCACCATTCATGATTTTGGGGTGAGAATGGACACCAAAGGAATTAAAAACAAGCAAAAAAAAGACAAAAGAAACATTCTAGGATAAAAATAACCCTACTTGAAAATCAAATCCAGAGATGGGTAAGGGGATTAGATTATGAACGGGGGAAGGTGTTAGGCACCCCCATTCATCCATACGAAGTGGTTGCCAAGTGTATGTTCATGCAAAAATAGAAAGCTTGCTAAAATCATAGAAAACCTTGAAAAAAGACCAATGTATGATATTTTCACATGAAGATCCAAATAGATTTTAGATCTTCCCTTATGTTAATATCATTTCTGGAATATCACAAAAGGATGTAAATCAAAGCACAAGTTATTCAAAAACCAAGTTGAATCAAATTCGGAAAATTCGGTGAAAAGTAATGTCATTTGCCTTGAAATCATTCAAATACAATTTTAGATCAAACCCAACTAAATTCATTTGAAAGATTACAGTAAATAAGGGTCTCATGCAAAATTTCACTTCATTCCGATTAAAATCCTAGGAGTTATGCTCCTTTGAAGTTGCTGCTAGGGATTTTTAAAAGTGACGAGTGGGCAACTTTGGAAAATTGTCTAGAAAAATCCACTCCATAAAAATCCACGAAATTTGGTGTGATTGAAGTCTGTATGGCCATCTTTCGAAAGAAACTAGCCTCATACAAAAATCCCTTCGGATGTGCCTTGGGTGATATCCCGAACAGGCCCCGAAGATCACAGATTCACCCAGAAAAATGCCATTGAGCAGTTCTAAGTAAATCGGCTACCAATAATTCAAATGGAATCCAAAAATTATGAAACCAACTGGATTTGAAAATAGACTTATAAAGGAGTACTCAGAAACAAAATCACTCGAATCGGATTTAAAACGAACACATGGCGGTCCGTTGAAGTGACAAGTTCTGTATTTGAACCTGAATTGTCCACTCAACTTCGACAGAGAGGTGTCAAAAATCCGTTCGATAGAAATTTATGAAATTTGGTGGACATAAACTAGACAGCCTCACCTTTCCCATGATTCTAGAATCGCTCCAAAATTCATCCGGACGATGAAGTTATGAGCGTCCGAAGTAAGGGTACAGGTGCTGTCCAGTTAGGCCCTTTTTGAGTAAAACCGACTCAAAACTGTGATCAAGTGTGTGAGATTCGTGTAAGATGAATCCAAAACCTTTGAAAAACATTTAAAACATTCCAGAATTTGATTGAGGCCATTTATTGGAGATTTATCACAATGAATGTAATAAATCCCCAAATGTGACCCTATTCACCAAAAAAGTGCTATGTATGTGCAAGCTTAAAAAAGCATACAAGATCAATAGAACAACATAGCATGCATATATCTTCATCAAAATGAGGTTCTAAAATAGCCTAGGGTTCCGTTCCATTATCGTTTCCCTCTGTTCTCTCTCCCCGTTAAACACGGTTCTTCGAGATAATCAAGGGTACTTTGATTATAGAACGGTTTTCAATCATTCAAAAGCCTTATGCTACATGGGTTCTAGCACTAGGGTCAATCCCCAGTCTCGTTTCTCCTAGATCCCGCCTTCACGTTTTACGGCTAGGGGGAGTCTTGAGATACTTTGAGCCGGGGAAGGATTTCCACACACAAAAAGAGGCTTTATTCTACAGAAATGTAGAAGAAGAGATCTAGATCTAATAAATTAAATACAGAAAATAAATGAGGGTTGAGGCTTACCTGGGGTTCTTGGAAGCAATCCGGCAGCGGTTCCCTTCTTCACTCGGAGTTCTTCGATCTCCAAAAACTTGGTCCTTTGCTTGAGGAGGAGCCTCCTATTTATAGGCAAAGGCTAAGGTCATTGGTAGACACAACTTAATGTCTAGAACCCCCCAACCTTAACCCTAGGGTTGTTTCCGAGATTTCCCCTCATTAAATGAGGGACATGATGGTAACAAGTGATTTCTCTCGGAAAACCCTAATTTTGAGCAAACTTAATGTATCCGGTATATCAGACCGGATACACTAGGGCCTTAAGGTATCCGGTATACAATACCGGATACACTATGGCTCACATGTATCCGGTATGTTCCACCGAATACACAAAGGAGTACTTGTATCCGGCCTGAGTAACCGGATACAGGTAAAAGTTCATTTTCTTCAATTTCTGTGCTGGCTTTCAAGGAGATAATGATTTTTGATGATTGTTTGTGCAATTTGGGCTGTCTACACCGTCTTCTTTAGCCGCATCTGTGAACTCCATCAAAACGACAAAATTGGTTCTAGTTGCCGATCCACTTAGACCTCCGGATAATCATGACAGCCGCAATAGACTTGAAGAAGTCGGATGCGTCGCCTGCCGTTTGTCACCCTTATCCTCCTATTCACTCGCCAAACCCTTATCACCCTGTTCGCTCGACACTATGTTAACATGGATGATGTAATAATTTGTATGCAAATTTAAATCATTTTAAACATAAAGCAACTAATCCCTGTGTTTAAAAACTTGTTGGTTACTAAAAAATCTTCAGCAAGTTATACGAATTGGTGAGATTTGTGGTAAGAATGCCAATTAACTCGAATGTGTACAACTCAGTAACTTGGTTATTAGGATCCTCTTTCCTGAAGATTCACAAGAAAATTTGACCAATTTAGCCATGACTTCAAGAACTATTGGGGTGATATCGGCTACTGCCACTTATTGATGCCATTCATGTAGCGTAAGTGAGATGCTTCCATATGGGGCATTTTGATGCTTCTATGAGACAACACTTGGATGCTCCATGCGTTGACATCTGGATGACATCGCATTGATAGTTACAGTCAATGACGGGAGATGATTTCAAGCCAGAAATATTACCTTATATAGGGTAGCAAGTCACAAATCTATACTATTATACAAAAAGCCCCTTAAAGATTCTGGTCCGACAATCATTTTCATAATAATTTTCCTTTTGAAATTTTAATGACTCCATATCCTTTGATAACTATCCCTTTCTTTCTGAATCTCATTTCCTTTTGATAACTAACCATCCATACTACCTTATATATGTGTTTAGGTTCATACTTATTCATACATATAGGTATATACATACGACATTGCACGTGCTACTCCTAATACGTACATAATACAACTGACCATCTGGTGACATGGCCAAGGCCATGGAATATATATATCAATAGGGATTGTAAGAATTATATGCTTCACAGTGTTTGAAAAGATGAGACAACATTATTAAACTAGCTCGCAGAGTTAAACATAATCATTTACTCTCTCATCGAGATGTTAATCGAAGAAGCGTAATTAATTATTTGTGTAATTGTCGTCCTACATCTTAATTTTGTAATAGATACTTGAAAAAAGGGGAGAGAAGTTACACCTCGTGACTAATTATACCTAGGAAGAACCAAGCTAGGGACCAGACAAATATTATAAGTAATATCATATATATGCAAGTTGAAATATATAAATGCTATTTATATTTTTAATAAATGTCGTACCATGCACAGAAGATTTATAGCTAAGCCATGTTAGGTTTTTTGTTTGTTTCAAATACTTCCAATCCCCCATTGATTGTTACTTTTATCCCTTGATTGGTTATCAGTAAGCATTGCATGACAGCTGCATGTGAGCAGCTTATGGCATCAGATCCTAGGTTTATTCTCCAAAGATTTTCATGTGGATTTAAAAAATTAAAAGGTCAATTTTTTTAGGGCAAAAAAGAAAGCAAGTAATACTAGGTTTCGCAATTGCTTCGTCTTCGTTGCAGAAGAGACAAGAATGGATTATTTTTTTAACTTTAACCATTAAAACCCCTTCTCTGAACGTTGTCACGGCTCTGAGCTTCCGCAGTTTTCAAGAGGGCTATTTATCGTTTGTTCTCGAGAAAGGAAATATCTTTATTAACGAGGAATGAGAGGAAAAACCGAGAGTGTTAACTGTAATAACGGTAAATAACGGTCAGGTTTTATGCCCATTTTCCTCCATTACCACCTAGTGGATTGGAAGGTAGTGGTAAAAATTTGGTAATGCGCCGGTAATATATATAATAATAAATAAGTAGTAATGGATAGCTAATATTCTAAATTTGGAGCGAGTAATGGACAGACGTATGGTGGTGGTGATTTGGATTTTGGACGAGAGAGGCGCCGGGAATCCTCGATTGGGCCCACACTAGATGACAGCTCAAAAGTGGAAAAGCTTTGAAACTTGGAAATGCTTTCGGGAGCGAGAGGTATGGGGTGGGGCCCATGGAAAACAAACTTTCTAGGTGGGGCCTACAGCTGCAGCCAAAAGGCAGCCCTATAGCCCTACTCCTAGTGGATCTATTCGCGACAAAAGGGCCACCTAGTGGCGCGTCTTACCCTTTTTTTTTTTTTTTTTTCTTAATTTCCAAACTCGGGAAGTGGGACCCACGTGAATGACGTCGACGTGGTTGGTGGAACGTACCCTTTCAAAGAAGTCACGTCGGGCAAAGGACGGAATACACCCTCGGGCTCATACACGGCTTCCCGAACTGACAGGTGAAAGAAAGAGGGGAAAAAGAGGAAAACAAAAAGGGCCGAAAAAAGAAGTGAATGGGGGACCCACGGGAGGTTCAGAGTCCGTCAGCCATGTTTGACTCCCTGGGCAATGTCCGGAATCTCGCTGCCCACGCACTGGTCTGACGCCCTGCTCTCTCTTCCGGGTTTAGTTTTTTCACACGTTCGCATTCACTCACATCACTGGCGGTGTCGCTGAAGCCGCACCGCCGATTGCTGTGCCTTTTTGGATTCTATCTCAGACGACGACGACGACTCGGTTGGCGTTGAAATATTATGGTAGAAAAATTAAATTATGGAAAAGGGTTACTTTTTAGACATATTGGCTTGAATGGTCATTCTAAAAAAATTAAAAAATAGTATCATTTGTCGAATCCTCAAATTTAATTATGTTTTAAAAATGATCCTGTAATTTAACTTTGATTGACTCTTTTATAATTATCAATAAAAGTGGTCCTTTTTTGTAATTCAGCATCTTAATGTACTGCTTTTATAAATGTTTGAAAAAAATGACCTATCTTAGTTTGTTTTTTCTATCCAATTAAACTTTTAAGTAGAAGTAGAAGAGTTGTTTAACATGATACCAGAACGTAGGTCTTATATTCAATTTGAGAGGATGAATTTGCCTTGATATTTGTATACAGGATATTCATACTCTGTGTTTACACTTCCCCCCAAAACACATGTTATCGTGCGAATTTGTATGCACAGAAGAATGTTGAAATATCATATGTGGGCCCTGTTATATACAAAGTTGTGTTTTAACGTATCGGCTTAAGCTTTTAGGTGCAACGGACATTTAACAATTGATAAGCGCCTATCAGTGTCTGACAGGAAACTTGGAACTGCAGTAGTCTCGCTTGCTAATCTAAGCTTCTTGATTGGCTCGAACAATTGAATCGTACAGGGGGCATTGCTGATTCCCGTTGTGATTGGATTTCTCTGTATGGAATATGCTTTTCGTTTGGCATGAAATGGGATGGCTTTCCGGGTCTATTTGCACACTTTCCGATGACGAGTCGGAAGTTCCTTGGTCCACATTCAAAAACAGGTAGGATCTACTGAGTGGTAGGCCCTAAAATCTTTCACACATTTGCTATTTATTATTAGATTATAAGAGTTAAACGGGGGAAAATATTCTTTACATGGGATCTCAAACCCCTATATCCCGGATATCGTCAGACAAATATGATATTCATTTCCGTTTTTATTGCCTTGTGAAAGCGAACAGAAATTTCAAGGCTTCTAGAACGAGATGTGTTTATATATATTTGAGTTGTAATCAAATGTATTATTCTAATATATGGATCCACTGAAGTCACATCATCCAACAAAGAGATGGGCTCTACCGGCTACTGACTTTCCTCCCCATCCAAAGTAGAGTGCCAAAATTTAAAAAGATTAAAAAGTGATCAAATGCATTAGCTTACTAATAATGTGTACGTACTAGACAAGGGGTGGCCAACATTGGGAAATTTTGGATGAGCACCAGGGCAGTAATGACTCAGGCATGGAACGTGGGCCAATATGAAAAGAACTAAGATGACAGAGGGTGTTCCATGGTTAGACTTCTGGGTTGTGGATAATAAGCATTGAAGGTAGTGAAGGTTATTGAACAAAAGTTGGATGATATTTAGCTGATAGTTCCGTAGAGCTGCCCCACAACCTAGAAGACACGGCTTTACCAATTTTAGATTCACAATACAATTTTAACCTAGAAGATTACTAAATCAATTTGCATAACATGTTGAAGTCAAATTAGTACCAAAGAAAAACACTAGATATAGTTCATGGAGACATCACAAACAGCAAATATAAACTTCGCGAATAGATACAGGACTGGGGCCTTAGACTCCGGCCAACACAAAAGAAAATAAACCAAATTCAGGTGTCATGTTGAAGCATGACAACCAGAGTGGCGTTGATCAACACAGTGGACACTAAATCACTGAAATACATAGTTACAAATTGACCAAAATGAATAGAAGGGGTTCATCTAATATTACTGCATTAGTTTATGGTTCAGATAGGCTACCTGGAACCCAAAAAAAAAAAAGAAAACTGTATTTTTTGAATCAAAGAATAAATTGGCTTTATGTACATTCTCACCTGCTAATTGATCCTCCTGTGCTGTTTACGTCACGAAATTCATCGATCAGTCTCAATTGTTCAAGGATTATTCTTTCTTGATGAGAATCTATGGCAAAATGTAGTCAAGAATGTACAATTATATGGCTAAAATCAATGAAGGACTATATGGTCAGAGATGGTTATGCATGTCCAAATTGAACCAGCACAAGGAATAACAAACTTTGAGTAGAGTTGATAATAACTTTGTGAGGCAAAACCACTGGCCAAACTCCCCAGGAAAGCATACAAAACAAAAACTGCATATTTCACAGGCCAGCTTAAAATATAAGCATCACAAGCATTAATTTGGATGCTAGATTTTAGGTTACAACAAGCCTGTGGAGGACAAGTATTGGGTCTTGGACCTGTGAATCACAGAGACCCAACCACTAGAAATCACCAGCAACCTAATCATATAAGACTGCCTAGACCCAAAATTCAAGGTTCCATTTGTGCAAATGCGCAACACATTAAGGGATCACATCAATCATACGGAGATCTCTCTCTCTCTTCATGAAACAAGTGATGAATCTATTTAATAAACAAGTCAGCATTTTTAGGATACATTCCTGATCAGGATTTTCAGCAAAGTTCGAGTGTAGAGCATTCCCAACACTGTCCACTATAGCGGAAGTTGTCATCGATGATTCAACACATAGAATAGCAGTGATGGCATCGAGTCGGATGACCTCATTTCTGAACATGAGTCTTGCATGTGCTGTAACAATAATACTATCAGATCCTTTGGGCAAAAGTTGAAAGTTATGGGATGGACTCTATAGATAGAAGCCTTACCTTGAGCCAATCTTATCAAACTTTCAAGCATGCGCACAGTTGTCCTCGCTGCAACAACAACAACCAATCAATAAAATGTAAAAATTAATTGGTTCCTCATGATCCAACCATTTGGTAGGATGAAACCTGCATTCTGAACTGCTGATCTCCGTTGGAGCTGGTAATAGCTTGAAATTACTCTTTCTGCCTCTTTTGTTAGAACAGGTCTGAAGTATCTTTTTACAAAATGAATATACCTGCAATGGTATGCCCTCAGAAACCACAGAGACACCATTTTATCTATAAACAGAACTTTGAGATACACAATGTTATGAACACTGAACAAAATAGTTTCAACAGAATGGACAGTTCACACAACTATAACGCTGTACTGAGTAAACTAATGCTATGCTCAAGGTTTCTTTAAATTGCAGAATACATTCAATGCCTTTAGTGGCAAGTTCAGCTCAAGTTTTGTTTTTGCAGGAGCATTTGTCCTTGAACTCTTGAAGGCATTAGCTTATCTACCCTTTCTAGTTATCAAGGCAAATGTCCTCTGAACCATACATTTGGAAACTCTGACAAGAGAACAAGTGTTTGACTCCTTTTAAGTTTTACACAGAACCCAATTAACCGCACATAGAAAGCACCTTTACCATAGGCAATAAATCTGATGAACTTGCTGAAATATCACAACTAAAAGAAGTGCTGGCAATATGCCACAGATCATTTAACAATCTGGGCCATCTGTATTGTATGTTGGAAATATCTATCAGCAGCCAATTCAAATAAGCAGTCATTGCTTTTCTTGAGAGACATATCAAGTTGATTTGAAATCTAGGTTGAATGCATTTAAAAAAGCTTCATAATTTCTGACCAAAAAAGTTAGGCAGGTATTCAAGATGATTCAAGGTCATTTGGGATAATGAGGGTGACTATACCCATTCCATTCAAAAGCTTAGCAAGCATAGGCACAGGATCCGGCCGATCATATAATACGGGCAACCAAGTACACTATTTAGTACTATACAGGAAATGTAACATTTGCATGAAAAATTCCTCACATAACTGAATTTGAGAAGATGCAATACTCTAAAATAGTTTGTTTTTGGAACGTTATGGCACTTGCCATAAAGTTGCACAACGACTAAACTTTGCATTTTAAGCATGAAATAGATTTGTACTTGGGGAATTAAGAAGTCCTTTTATTACTATCCAGTTGGCCCATTTAAACCTGCGAAAGGTCCTCTGAAGCATTCTCCCTTTTGCAATCTGTCAGGAGATACAGAAGCATTATTGTAGAAGAATCCTTAAGAATTCAAGTTTATTCTTCAAAGGCACTTGAGTGAATATGGGGGCCTCTCTATGGATTGGATCACTAGGTTTCCTTCCAAAATAAGACTGGAGAAGTCAACAAGTTGGATTCAAAACCATATGGGCCTGGAATACATCAAATTTTGATATAGGGATTTAACAATGTGGTCTTTTCCCACTTGGTGAAAACCATCCCAAATTTATACACTTTTGAGAATCAATTAGTGAATTCTTAAGAGTTACCTGTCATAAGAAAATGCAAAAAAGTATACCTTAGTAAACACCATGAAATTTATTGTAACTGCTTAATTAATTTCTTATGAAACACTTGCAAACAGTACCTTCTGAGCATTGGTAGTGTCCAAGTGTCCGTCAGATCTTCATCATCATTGGGTTTTTCTGGTTCTCCTTGCTGATTAGTTTCAAAAAACAATCATTTATCATAATTTTCCATGATACCGCATTATGCATTATTAACACCACCCTCCCCCCCCACACACAAAAAGCATGAAATTTACCTGAGCAAGAATATGAGATGAAACAATTGCATCCCACTCTGGATTCTTTGTATCTAATAGAACAAGGACTATATCAAATCTGCTCAACAAGGGTCCGGAGAGTGTTGTATTGACAGATAAAGCTACAATATGCTAAGAAAGATGACAAGAAGTGTTGAAATGAAAGATAAAGCTAAAAACTCTAATAAAGATGACAAGAAAGTATAAAAAATTGAAAAGAATCATCAAGACTACCATAATGCAATGAACATGTTATGGTGAAGATTAAGAAAAATTAGCTTAACTATAGAGAGTTTTCTCAGCAAACAAAAATTAAAAATGAGACCAGTGTACTAACATTTTGTAAGATAAAAATAAATTACATGCTTGGGTAACATATCTTATTTTGAAGAAGTAGATATAGCAAATATGATATTAGAAGAAAAGGGATACACTGACTAGGATCATACTGCCCTTTTGGGTTCGTTGCACCAAAAACAATCGTCCTGGTACTGAGAGTTGTTACAAGACCAGCCTGAAAAAGAAATGAGAAGAAATAAACAAGAGTATACTATAGGCAAATTTACTTCAAGAATTCAAAAAAATTAAATTACACGCATCGCAAATCAAAAAATATGACGAGAAGAATGCCATTAAAAACCACCTTCATTGGATTTATTTCCCATCAATTTTAAAGTCATATAAAGGAGGCAGTCTTCAAATCGAAGTATTGACATATTGATTTGAATCAACAAACTAAAATGTGACTGAACCGAAGAAGTGCAAGCTATGGCCTGCATTGATCTAAAAACAATCCAAGGATCTACTGCAGCTACAGTTCCAGAAAGGTCTAGGTTGATCTGACTGAAATAGTCGGTTTCAGTTTGAGTTACCAAGTTATATATATGGCTCAATTCAGAAAGGTCTAGGTTGATTAGAGAAGTCTCTATTTCCATGGACCCTGACACTGTTGCTTCAAAAATATGAGCATATGGTCATACCATCAAGGACTGCCAACTAGTTTTGTTGACCTTATTCAATCAAATTTAATACCCACTCATTGGTATGTTGAACAACATTACATAAAACTGAGTGACATTTCCTTGTGATAACAATCTCATACTGGAATCCACTAGCACAACCAACTCTAAAATATCTTATGAGAAAGTAAAATAAAAACTTCAGTCTACCTTTGCAATACTTATAGTCTGCTGCTCCATGGCTTCATGTATGGTGGCCCTATCATGTTCTCGCATGCTGTCATACGAGCAAAACATTGATTAGTTTGATATTTCAAACAAAAATGTCTCATTGGATATTACCTTACCATAGTGTTGGAATGTGGCATATATCTTACATAGATAGTGTATTTTTCTAATGGGTTGAACGATGGGGTAAGGGTTGCACAGGGGTTATTCGAAATTTCTCTAATGTACCAGACAAGGCTTGTAACTGAGAATTGTAGATAAAAGTTGTAACCCAATCCGTTTTAAAGATAGTGAAAAACCTTCTCTTCCATGGACATAGGCCAACACCTAACCATGTAAAATCCATGTGCAGTTCTTTAATCTTTCTATCATTTTCAAATTATCATTGCAATGGATAAAAAAATCAAGCATACTTTAAATGTGCATCCAAACATATAGATTCCAGTATGATTAGCTTAAAAGGCAAATAATTTTCGGGGTTTCACACAAGTCCCTAGAGTTTTAATCAGTAATATATATACAGACAAATTTGCCTCTCAATCAAAATCTAGTTGCCTAAGCATCAGGACACCACTTTTTCATTAGATTTCTGTTGAGTCAAATGCTAAAACCATTAAAATTCACAAGCAAAAAATGATAGAGGGGAAAAAAGGAAAAATAAAAAATAAACTTTACCAATAAACTATGGGAGATTTACTAGCATTTCTATGGTTCAAATCAAGGATGAAAAACTCAGCATCGCCTGAGTATGATACCAAGTGAAACTTTAAAAAGAAAATTTTGTAAGAGATCTTTTAAAATGCCAGATAAAATTAAAAAAATTAGGGTGCTCACAGATGCAACTCAATATCACCCAATTCCAAACAATCTTGGCCAGTACCGGCCAAGTCATTCTGATATTAGTGTTTTCCAATGAAGCCCATGGTATCAATACTTGGTATTGGCACAAAGAGGGCCAATTTGGAGAAGGCTTGCCCAATATGACTCAGCGTCGGGCATGTTTTCGGATCATGGTTCGATCTCACTCAAAGATAAATGATGACATCATAAAACGAAAATACAATCCTGAGAAAATAACATCTACATCACAAACAATCAGCTGCTATTATGGCTGCCAACAAAGTGCGATAGAATGACTTACTTTTGGGATAAGAAAGGGCTATGAGCTACACAGCATCTAGAATTTTTATTGCTGAAGCCTGAAACTAAACTTTTAAATTCATCCCTTGACATGCAGTTAGAAAAAAATATATATATTTAAATTTCCAACACAAGAAAATGATCAACGCATATTCAACGAGTCAGATAACTAGCACCAGCCCATAGGTACGGCGCAATGCCATGAGAATTATATAGTAAAGACTAAATTGAAGGGAAAGGCATGCATTTATGGAGTAATATCAACATAATTCACAATAAGCTAAAATACAAATTCAAACGTAAATAAGTTACAGAAAAAAAATTCAAATATAGAAAATAACGATGGAAAATCACCTCATTGTTCAAGTATAGGATGTAAAAAAGGAAAATTGACCAAGTAAATGGCATCTAAAGGAAAAAGGTAATTCCTAGCTCAACAATTATAAGAGAAACTACCTGTCAAATTCGTCAATGCAACAAAGTCCACCATCTGCCAAAACAAGAGCCCCAGCCTCTAGCATCCATTCCCCTAGAGATTCCTAATGTGTGTGAGGTGGCTGTTCATGATATTCAAGCAAGATCCAATATGTGCAGACCACGCATTAAGTTGGAAAAAACGATGGAGTGGATAGGCCAAAAAAACAGAAACTATACTAATAGCTCAAATTGACACTTGCAATAAGATCTGCAAAATGATTCTTCTAAAACAATAAGATACTAAATGTGCATGCAAATACATCAACAATGAAGCATTACAACCTCAAGGATGTAAATGAAATGGGTACACTTTGGGCATTGGATTACTCCACAGACCAATCACTTTAACCTATTAAGACGAACAAGAAAAACCTCCTAGTCCTATGCAATTATGCCCGAGTAATGATTTAGCCATGCATCATAAACCACATAGATCATATTTCCAGCTTCACGAGATTAGACTCAGTGCACAATCATCAAGATCATTCAGTGAAATTTCTGCTTTTCACCTGCATATTCAACCATATCGCCTAGCCAATATATATCATGCTCTTCAATTATGACCTAGGCAAGCAATAGGAGCTAGATGGTCACCTAGATGCACAAAGGCAACAACAGTCACTGAGGTGTTTATAGGCAGTGCGATGGCAATAAACATTATGCATTAATGGGAGTCACATTATTTATTATAATATTATACTTTATATCATATGCATACTTGATGCTATATATTACAGTTGTTAGGTATAAATGTATAATATAGTTACTAATGCTATATATGTATAATACTATATTATACTTAATACTATATTACAGTTGTTAGGTACTAATGTACCTTTTAAAAAAAATTATATTATACTTAATAAGAACGGCAGGGATTTATAGGGAGAAAATTAGCTCAAAGGAACTGATACTGACAGTAATTCAAGTAGATTCATTGACCTACTTCTTTTCCCTTAATTTTTGATAGCTTTGAATATAGGTATGTCAAGGCACATAAGCAGACAAATATTTTTCTCAATTCTCATGCGATGAGTTTATGATATTCCTAAATTTTGCTATTTATTTCTTATTTTGAATATATTATGCAGATAATACACACATGTATTACTAAATTTAGGTTTCAAAAAATGTAATACTAAATTATTCTTTTGTTGCATTGTAGTTGCTTAGGCATTGTTTTAGAGATAAAGTGCATCTTTTGTGTGTGTGCGCACGCATCATGTATAACTAAATTTAGGTTTCAAAAAATTTAATGATAAATTTTTTTTTTTGTTGCATTGGAGTTGCCTAGGCATTGTTTAAGAGAGAAAGCGCTTCTTGTCTACAAATTGCCCAGAGCTCCCACCACACTGGTCCTATAGTCCAGGACTTTCTGGTAGCAAAACTTCACAACCCTACAGGCCCACATAGGACCCACTGATTAAGAATTTCTGACAGTTTTACCATCTGTTTCTGAGTTACTTCCCTTCCAGCATGCATAATTATCTCAAAAATGAAGACAACAAAACAGAATGGGTGGAAAATCTGAACTGTGTTCATATTTTTACAGAATTATAACAAACGAGCAAACAAAATCTCCCCAGTTGCACACATGTAGCAACTGTTATCAAATTCCAAACTTTATAATGATTAAGTTAGGAAATGACAAAACCTACCCCCATCCTTGACTGCAGTAACAGTTAGTCCAGCACTGGTACTTCCCAAACCAGTGGTAATAACAGACCGGTTGCTCAATTTAGCAGCAAACTTCAAAAACTGAGACTTCCCGGTACCTGTGAGATTCATAAGATAAAATGACCGACTTGGTCAGAAGCCGATGAGACCCACATACACTCCACAGGGCAGAATTCAAGCTTATGAAGAGATTAAGAAAAAAAAATCAAGGATTGAAGTAATGAGTCCCATGTAAAGCTTGTTTCAAAATCACAGATGAACACAAACTTCCAAATAAAGCTAATAAACAAATCAAGCTTCTATATTTTCAACAGATTACACTTACCTGGGTCACCAACTAGAAGCAAATGAGATTCACCACGAACCTTTGTCCCAGAAGCATCAACATGTTGCACGCCTCCAATCAGTGTCAATGCAACTAAAGGTTGAAGGAATTAACCATTGATGCGGTAAACAGAGTAAGAACTCCACAATGCCAAACAAAACATCATGAATGATGAACATTGAAAAGACAATAATAATTAAAAAAAAAAAAAATCCAATCACTTGAATTTATACCAAAAAAAGTGGGTAGCCAAGGATGAAACACAAACTTGAAGTTTCAGACATCCCATGGTCAAACCTCCCCCTGGTGTTGCACTTTGACTTATTTGATACATGGGCGTTGTAGATGGGATCATATATTCAGGGTTTAATCCCCTGGGGTGGGTTCAAAGGGCCCTACCTAGGGTAGGTTCCACATTGCAAAAAATATATATTTTTAAAAAAATGTACATAATCTCCACACTGAATGTGGCACCAAAAACAATCTTGTTTGCTATAAAACGGAATCATCATAATTCGTTATAAGGCTGAAAATCATCTTTTCAACGAAACAGTTCTCCTTTTTATTTTTTCTGTTTTCGTTTTTTGGTTAATCATAAAGAAACAGTTTTTTGTTCAAAAGGTAATCACAAAGAAACCTAGACTCTGGAATGAAGCACAAAACACTTCTTTCACTAACAAACTTGAAACAAAAGCAGTGTTCAATATTCAAAATGAATGAAAAAGAAAGACATTGTTATACCTGCAAGTTTCACTGTGAAGAGTCCAAAAATTTGAGGGCAAATTCCTTGCAGAATAGCATTCCGGCCTAAAATAATTTTGACAACCTATAAGTTAGACAAATCAACAATAAGATTCAAATGAAACCATATAAGCTACTGGAAAAAATAGAAAGCTACCTGATAATGTATTTTAATGTGATCATTAACTTTGACTAACAGGAACTGAAATACAAAGAAAACTATATACTTTTTTGTTCTTTTTACACACTAATCAGCACAGGGAAGAAAGTACATGGATATCTAATGACACCTTTTAGTGGGGTATCTTTGAAGTCTAACCAGAACTGCCTGAATTTGATGACAACATCCTCAGGAATATCTATATCTGACTTTAGTTCATTGGTTCTCCTGCAAATAAAATTAATAAAATTGAAGGTTACAGTGTATAAGGGGCTCCACTTCCACTTGAATGTCAGTAAGTACAACAGTCAAAAATCACAAAGTAGTTGTGAGGTCATAACAGTAATAAGTGCCTTTATTTCTTCAAATACTAAAATCAACAAATTATGAACATAACGCAAGAAACACCAAAGTAACTCTTACTACATTCTGTGTGCATTAATGCAGAAAGGAAGACATAATTTTCAACACAAATAATGACGCAATTCCATCATCACTGAAAATCTGAACATGTATATGGCACGCCAATGCTAAGCTGATGCGGGATGCTTCCGTATAAAAACAAAGAAGAAAGTCTTAAAGATTCAACTAATTAAGAAATTTCTCTAAATTCAATTTAAATTCGTATGAAACCTTTATAGCCTATTTAGAGACCTCATAAGGTCATAAAACAAGTTGAAACCTCACCTATAATCCTATTAGGACTCAAATTCGATCTCTAAAACAGCTTAAAGTCCTAATATAACTGAAACAAACTACTAAAAAGAGATAAATCTAACTTAAAATAAACTACTTGTGGGACCTATGGGGTGCCACATTGCTGATTCCCATCAGTTAGTGCAATTGTAGAAACCTTGGTCAAACAATTTATACCTTTTCGCATGGTGGACAACCATCAGAAATATAAGCAAAGTTCGGAAGTTAAATACACAAATCATATGGTTAAGAATCCTTTTTGAGAATTGTTCATTTTCTCTAATCTTATAAGCAGAAGTTCTTACAAGTGAGACATCGTGTGTCAAATTACAGGGATTAAGGCCCTTATCTGGGTTCCTAAACCTTGGACTAAAGATATTTCCTTAAGAATTTTGACATCTAATCATATTTCTGGTAAAATTTCCTAATTTTCCCTAAAAATTTTCGTGCCTGTTAACATTCCCCCCATTTCATGTCCTATAAAATTTCTTTCAAATTTGCCTCAATAAAATAGCCATGGTTTTAACTATCTGTCACTTCATACATCCCTCAATATATCTAGCGAGATATCCCTTTTCCCTAAGAGGTGATATAAATCATTAAGTTAAATCTTATATTTTATTTTTTTGATAGGTAATTCAGATATTCATTAAAATTAAAATGGTTGAAACCGCAGAAATACAGATGGGAGATGTATATGAAATGTGTAACATCCCCCACCAAGAGAAACCACGAGATAAGGCAAAATTATGTATATCAAGCGATACATCTCCTTTCCACAGGTGACAACATATCTAGCGATGCAGATATTTAAAACCTTGCTTCTAGCAAAAATGCAAATTTAACCACCCCATAGACATGTACAATGCAAAATCTTTATGGCAGATCATCTCCAAGGTAGAGGGTCTTATCCCCAACAGAAGTCTTCTTTGTAAGCAAAAAACAAAAAGAAGTTGGCCATCTCTTTATCATTGTTGGGTTATCAGAGACATTTTCTTTCTTCTTATTGGTGCTAGGGGTGGAGGAGGTCTTTATAAAGACCATTCACAATCTTTTCATGTCCTTGGGTGAGGTTCCAATCTTTGGGGAGGGCCTATAGGATTATCTCCCATGCAGACTTCTGGGTAATTCAGAAAGACAGCTTGTGAAGGTCAGATGAAGCCCATTTGGAATAATTTTTATTCTCTTTGGAATACCTTGATGTAGATTCCTCCACTTTTGCATCCAAGCATGAGTCTTTTGTAGGAAAGGGTGCATAGGGATGTATTGGAAAAACCAGTTCGGTCCTCCCATGATGGTTTAACCAAACCGGTTGGTTAACATGTCCAAGAGACATGTCTATCCAAATGTATCTTTCCATCTTAGAGATATGTCTAAGAGACATGCCTCTTAGGCCCCATAAATAAGGATGGGATATGATGGTTTTAAGGTTGGTTGAAAAGTGAATATAAGAGAGAGAAAATCTCTACAAAAATTCTCTGCAAGTTTTAGAGCATTTAGGTGGTGGCAGTGTATTGGGTTTTCGTTTGTGAAATCCTCTCCAACCAATGAATCGAACCGCTTGAAGAAACAAGAAAGAGATCCGAATCCTTCGCTTCCGCTGTAAGTTTTTCTAACAGGATGGATGGTCCCCACTTCAAGACTCTTTTTCTTTCTAGATACTCCTTATATTCATCAGAAATCACCCACCGAGAAGTATATAATTGTTTGTTTCTGATCAAATAAATATGCAATTTCGGAGTTCACTTTTTTTTTTACTCATCTTCGTGTAAAATTCCAGGGTGTACTTTATAGATTTTGCCCTAAAATAAATCCACAATAATTGTTTCTAAATTACATCAGGAGTGACAGATATGTCAAGATGAAAGATGTCACTGTCATGCTTGTGCACACATGCATACATACATATATATACACACATTTATATGTATCCATGAGCAGGTACATGTATGCAAAATACTTCCACATAATCATATAGTCAATAGGTGTTTCATTTACCTCATATGATTAGCAACTAACATAGGATCAAGATCACAGCGGACTTCTTTCAGATCTGGAGACCATTTTGCAGTCAAGATACCCGTAACAATTACGTCATCTGGACAGAGAACAAATAATATCCAGAAGTCGAGAAAGAAAACACAGTTCAAAATCTTAGCAGCAGCACTAAACAATATAATTGAAAATAACTGCTGAACAATGATGAAGAATACCACTTAATACTAGAAGTCAGAAAAAAAATATGCTGATAGCATATTACATTAGCATTACTATAGATCTACAGTAAGGACCGTCACTTAGTGTAATTGTAGAAACTTTTGTCTGCCAACATGAAAGTATGGGTTTGAGTCTGAGTAGAACAACTTCGCAAAAATGGCCAACAATTAGATCTGTTGACAATTGTTACAAGTTGCTAGTCTGTACCATAGCAAAACCCTCACCATGGTGCAAATATGGGGCACGTAGAAAATATCTCAAATATTTACAATGAAAATTATAGAGAATAGTATAAAATAATCCTCAGAATAGCACAAATGAGGGAATAATGGAAACACTTCTAGAGGATAATCTAGAATACTCCTAAACCATTACATTTGTGACATTTGGAGAAATCTTAACTACCTATAGTAAATTAAAGACTTATATAAAGGAGACTACATTAGCTTTAAAGCACCTCAGAAATTCAGAATTATTAGAGAGTTCAATAAAAGTATCTTCTTTTAATTCTCACGCACTCTCTTCTGCTTTATATATCTAGATCTTGTGTCACCTTGTCCCGCAGGAAACTGTCCATGGAAAGCTATTATGAGAATGGCGTCGTTGTTTTACCCTCATGTCAGGATGGCCATCCGGTCAAGGGGTTCAGTTTGGTTTTGGGCATGATCAATGGTGGGGCAATTTTATTTTGTCGAGCCTTTTTCCACGTTTATTTTCCTTGGCCATTCTTCCTTATGCTTTTATGGTTGATATTCTTTCCTTGTCGGTGTTGGGCCTTTCTTGGAACTTGGTCTTTAGAAGAGACCTTCGGCCAATAGAATTGCAAGATTTGGCTTCTCTTCTAGATAAGTTAAAGGATGTCTCCATTGATCCATATAGTGATGATGTGCCAATTTGGTCTCCTTCTCCTTCTAGTATCTATTCTTGTAAATCCTTCTTCAAAGTGCACAATCAAGGTAGGTCTTCTCATCCAGTATTTTTTCCAGTAACGCAATTGTGGAAGCCTAAGGTTCCCCCTAAAATCAAGGCCTTTTTGTGGACTGCTATCCTATGTAAGATAAATATGGCTGATCATCTCCAAAGAAGATAGAAGACGTGTGCTTTATCTCCTCATGCGTGCATTATGTGTATGGAAGGAGGGGAGAGTGTTGACCATCTTTTCCTTCAGTGTCATGTGGCATACAGTATATGGATGGGGCTCTTCCAGTTGGTGGGAGTCTCTTGGGTATTGCCAGACACCCTAGTGGCGTTGTTTCACCAATGGAGGGTCAGGGGATTGGGGAAGAGGGGTTACATTATCTATGGTCTTCTTTTTCATGCGGTGGTATGGCATATTTGGATGGAGAGCAATAGGAGGATTTTTCAGGAATCTTGGAGGTCGGTGGAGCAAGTGAGTGACTCTATTCTAGTGACTGTAGCATCATGGGTGTCAGTGTTACCGAAGTTTCGTGGCATATAGATTGCGAACATTGTCAGATAGTGGCATCGGTGGTGTTTTTCGTCTCTTGTAGAGTCGGGGTGGAGGGGTTATTCAAGTGCCACAAGAGGCATTATTGGCTTAGGAGAAGAGTGAGTTGGTTTTGATGTTGAAATTCTTATTCAACATCGATTCCAAAGTCTGTATTTTTTTATGGACGGGTCACTCTCAGGGAGGTCTTGGTTGTTTTTGTGATTATAATGTGTAGGGAGTGTTTTAGGGCAGTTGATGTGTTCATACAGTCATGATGTGGGTTGTGCATATTTTGATTCGCTGTACTTTTTCCTCATTATATATATATACAATCATACTATCATTACTCATCAAAAAAAGATCCTGTGTCACCTTCTTAATCTCATCTTCTTCAAAATGACACTCCAAGTATTTGACTTTTTCAAGCCTAGGACCAACAAGGTTGCTAACATCAAACCTCAAATCCTATCTCAATTAGTACAAGTAGAACTCAAATAGAGCTTTGATAATGTCTACCTTACGTAACCCAAAGGGCTCACAAAAGGACCCCACTAACTCTCTTTATTTTTAAATATTCCTATGTTATTTGACTTTCCCTCATATTCTTGCAACACCAAGATGCCTTGCACTCAATTTTCTTGCACATTAATTCAATTAACCTACATAACACACTCCCCATTCTTGGCATTCAAAAAAATCTTGAAGCTTTCTATCCTAATATTCAAAATATTTTACATGCTTCGTTGCCAATCTAGGTGTTCTTATCGTTCTGGTAAGAAAAAAGAGGATAATGGAGGGTCAAGAACACTAAATGGGGGGAAAGCACCATATTGTCAAGAAAATGTTTTTTAGTTTTGATTATGTAGGATAGATCTTATACAGGTTAAGGCTCCATAAAAGTGAAAATATGTCCAATATCAATAGGATTACGTTTTGTTATGGAAATCTTTAAAAAATTAAAATCATTAAAGGAAATTAAAGGACCATTTAAAATTCCAGACTTTGTGGAAGAAAATAATGAGAAATAATTCAAAAGAATATGATCTGACAAAAAAATTGATCTTTGGATTGAAATTGGTGGCAAGATTTATGCAGTCAAATTCAACTAGTTGTGACTGAAGGCATCAAGATGATGACCATAATTTAGTGATGATGATAAGATAATAATCATATGCAAATTACTATAAATTTTATACAATCATAAGTCACTCAAAAAGATTAAAAAAAAAAAAAAAAAAAGAGGATATTCAACTAATCCGAAATGACTTCTTCGACATCTAGCTTTCGACATGTTTACATGTGTTAATCAGGGTTCTTAACAAATTAACATGACCATTGCCTAAGCGTGCCTTCTAAACCAACGGACAAGTAGGCCCATTAAATGATCCGCTTGATTTGAGTAGGTTTCAATGAATAACTTTGACAACTGCATTGACTTCATCACCATCATAAGCCAGTTCCCACCAAAATGGGGTCGGCGACACGAATCTTGTCTCTCCATCTTAGTGAACCAGCTTCTTCTACTTTAAGGGTAATGTATCTAAGAATTATTTAACAATAGGAATGAAAGAAAAAGGCTCCAACAGGGAAGAGTGGCAGATATAGCCAAAAAAAATTTTAAACACAGAAGTAAATATCACACTGCATATAAATGTCCATCAGACCACACATAAATGTCCAAGGAGGCTGAACAAACATTTTATGTCTTAAACATGAAAATGATCTCCTTTTATATCCTGATGCATACACCGAAGGAAAATAAAAGGAAGGCAAAAGCAAATATTTTTTTTATCAGTAGTATCAACATGCAAGGAAATCCATTCAAAGCATGATTTTCCAAGATATGTAAAACCATACCACATTTAAAAAAATTAAAACTAAAAAAAATTCATTAAATATAGCCAGCAACCCAGGAGGTACAACAACCTTTTCTTTCCCATTATTTTTCTTTTGTTTGTTTTGTAACAGAACCATAACCCTATGGATAATGTGTATATTTAGTTCCCAGAAAAAATAATTATTTGTAATTATTTATCAAAGGAAGTATCATTTCATGTCAAGAATCTATATGGTTACTCCTGCTCTTCATACTTGCCATTTTCCTCCACACATTCCTGATTTCAATAAATTCATTAGTCATTATGTATGGCAACAATGCAGCAGCCCAGTTCAACTCACTACTTGAGCAAAACTAGCAATCCTCCACTGAGTTAAATTCCAGTCTAGATTTCTATAAAGACTACATATGTGTGTTTGTTTGCATGTATACGTAATCAATTAAGCAAGCAGAAACCAAAATTATACATTAATCTCAGTATCTATCCATTTGTTGAATTTCTACAGCATTCTCATTCAGATAGACAGTAATATGTATAGCACCATCCATCATCAGAATCTTGAACAAAAATGATTCTAATATCTTCATTTTTTTAATGACCACTTGTTAACAATTTTGGAGTAGCCTCCATAATACAAGCATACAGTCTATTAATGGCAAGGTTCTATGAAAACAGAAAATGCAATGCAATGAAAGAGATCACAGGATGTAATACCTCCAGCTTTAACAATGTCAACAAGATCATCCTTCAGAATGATAGTAATTGAACGAGGTATAGACCCAACACCCAATACCTGCGCGCTTTCTTGGATTTTAATTTCCTGATAATCATGGCATACTATTGTGTTTTCTACGAACTGGAAATTCATGCCCTCACAAGACCTAGCTTTCTGTGAAAAAAGACGACAGATTTCCCATCAAACTTCACTAGGATGAATGCATTATAAGAGACAAATAATTAACACAAAGAACCAACTATCCTCACACTAGGAAAAATGAATTGAAAGAAATTTCAAGAAAAGGTATAAATCTCCGTTAACAATAAGAGATTCTTAATCTCATTATTTATATAAACATATATGGTCAAACATAATCCCATGCAAGGTGGCATTTTTCATGTGGACAGCTGCCCTTGATAAGTTACTAACAGTGGATCACTTGAAAAATAAGGGGTGGCAGCTTCCGAACAGGTGTAGCATGTGCAAAGAAGAGGAGGAAAGTGTAGCTCATTTGTTATTCCACTGCAAAGGAACTGAAAGGTTATGGGGCTTTATCTTCCAAAGACTAGAAGTAGTATGGGTACATCCAAAGGGGTTTAGACAAGCGTTAGAAGCATTGGGGATGGAGAAAAGGGAAGTCGTGTGAAGATCTCAGTTGGAACTTAGCCCCTGCAGCTATTGCCTGGGTAATTTGGTGTGAAAGAAACAAGAGGATCTTTAAGAATTTGGAAAGTAAAGAGGCATCGTTGGAGCGAGCTGTGCTAAGGTTAATGCATAGTTGGATAGCAGGCCAACCAGGAGGTGCTAACATTCCCATTGAAGAGTTCTTGTCTTGTAACAGTTTCTATGATATGGGAGGAGGGAGATGAATGATACTGTAAGAGTACCCATTAAGATGCTTCCTAGTTGATGAGTTAGTAGTTAACTCATCCGCTTGGTACACAGTTTGTGTACTTTGTATTGAATCCTATTATGATATATATATAGTACTCTTCCTTACTGATCAATATATATATATATATAATCATATCTCAAGGCATTTTAAAACATTTCATTGTGCAGCTGTTGGCGAAAAAATCATTGAAAGAATGCTAGGAACATCAAGCAGAGTCCAATGAAACTATCCCGGTTGTGAATTGTGGTAAGAAATTTTAGTTGTTATTATTAACTAAATATGATCATAGTTCTTAATACATATGAATAAACTTCAAAAAGCAGCAACTGATCAAAAGATGTCATTCAGAAGTATTAAGTTTCTCATAAACGTAGAAAATCAGCATAAATGAAGTATATATGTGAAAAAAAATGACGATTTTCTGATGTACCACGAACCACACTTAGATATCTAATTGTTGTAATCTAGTTTCGTATTCTATTCTTGAAAAGTTACATAAATAAACAATGATAGATTGCGAATAATGCAATATAGATAAAGGTGTAGCGTGAAAAAATTAAACCTGAGAAGGGCAGGATGATGGAAGTAGGATAGAATTTCCAGTCTCCAGCTCAGGATAGACTGTGAACCTGCGTGTTGTCAATCCAACTGATGATCAGCGAAGAAGCCAATGAGAGGAGGGGAAAGCAATCAACACAGTCTCTTGAAAATAATTGTAAAAACCCTGTTATCACAGTAGCTAATTTAATAATGCACATAGGGAAAGGTAAAAGATTATTGTACCTCTACCAAATGAGCTTTATAACCTAAGCCAAAACTGGAATGCCTTGATAAGGATACCAGAAAATTTTGTCAAAATGGAACATAAAATAGTTGTTCAAACCCTAGGAAGGCAAATTATGGGATCCAAGCTAAACCTAGGAATCTGGCATTCATTTGTCATAAATGTATAAATCCATTTTTCATAGGAAACAGAAGTCAACTGAAATAAGATGAGATGAAACCTATAAAATAGAAAGAAGGGGGCAAGGATTCCACTAAAGAAATTCTGCCTTCCTAAAGCATATCCCATTAGATCTTAACTTTTATTTATGCAACTAAACAGGCAACCAACCCCCATCTTTACAAAAAGATTGCATTATCTTCTCTTTGGTATAAAAATTCTTCAATCATGTCCTTTCCATAAGTTTCAAAACCACAAAAAAAGAGAAGGCTTCATAAACTATTCGATTTCTACCAAGACAATTTGAAGTCCAAAATGAGAATATCATCAACACCAACTTTGAAGAAACTCAAGACATATCGAAGAGACTTACAAAGAAGCTCCAATCATCTAATGCAAATGGCATTAAATAAACATTTGTTGAACATCCCCTGATCATCGCATGCATAATATATCTAATATGAATTATAAAAGCTCTCACAACAGCATTTGGAGAAGAAATTGCTCCAAACCTTGTGGCATCCTTCCCTCCCTACCTCTGTACCACATAAAGCACTAAGATTTCGATAATGGATAAACACAATTTTCTAATGGCTTTTATGTCCTTTTTTTTTTTGGTTTTGTTAAAAACAGTTCGTATTATAGAAAAGAGTCCAGATCCCATGTACATCAACCATGAATGAAGAAGATAATAAACCAGAAATTCAAATGGTATTAGCGCTGCTTTTGGACCTAATCAAGGTAGAAACGAAATCCTGAAACAGCAAAGTTTTTGAATGTTTATTTGGGCTACTGAAAATTTTGTATATGACCTAGTGAAAGTTGACTGGATTTCATATATTAGAAATTATTGAATGGCTCACAATAAACACAAAATCTTGAATTTTGAATAAAACTTTGAACCACTACCCCAACACACATTAATGAAAATCCTACTATTGTGGTCTTTTACATGCAATATAACAATTTTCTAGGCTTTTTATATGCCATAACAAAACATGTTGATAAATTTCCCAAAAGATCCCGCTTTTTGGGGATCTAAGCTCACCTTCAGCATTATATTTTCAGCGCCTTGAGGACAAAAATAGTAATAGTATAGAATGCAAAGTAAGAGTGACAGCTAAACATGGAACATTTGAAGAAATAAACAAACAAAACAACCACCTGTGCTTGCATTTTCGACACAAATATTCTCGCTCTCCCTCGACCATCTTGATTGAGCCCGACCTGATTACAGTCCCTTTGAGAGTGAGAAGAATCCCACGGTGCTTCACCCTCACGCGTCCAATGCTCGGAAAGCTCTCTACATAAAATCAAATGAAAAAGGTAAACTTAAATATTAAACATAAAAAATAAAGTGAAGGAAGCTCGAACGTGTTTAATATTTAAATCCACGGCAACGCATTAACCTGGGGATTCCAAAGGAGAACCACTGACGTTAATCCGGACGTGCACAAAATTCTTCACACTTGCATTCTCCTGGCTCTTCATATCATTGACGGCAATTCTCTGAAATTTAAAACATACAACCACTTCAATCCAAATGTCTAGACAGTATCATCATAGCCACTGATTTTATGATCCTACAGGGTTATAGGACTTGATCTGACATGTTCTTGGTGTGCTGTTGAGGTTGAAAACATTTGGCACCAAGGTAAAATCCCGTATCTAGGATTCGAGTCACAAGAAAGACTATCTAGGAAATGTTACCTAGATTAGAGTGTGAATGAACTCAATAAGGGAAATGGGCCCACGACCATCAAAACGAAAGTCGCCTAGAATGAGAACTGTTAATGGAAGGCTATCTAGTGCAGAGCATGAGCCATCAGAAATATTTATCACCAGAGCAAATTTGTTTCTTAAGTGCAAGCCTTTGAAGACGTCGTAATCTGTGGTATTCTGTTACAATCTTAAAAGGCTATAGGGCTGGATTTGATACATGTTATCGGTTCAAGGGCTTCTGGCGTATTTTTCAGGTCCGTAACAACAATGTGGGAGTTGCGTAGAAATTTGTTACCTGGGCGTGGCGAGCTGCATCGTCGAATAGCGGTAAAAACTCGGCGGGACGGCGGAAGAGATCGTGAGCCAGATAAGGATTCTCTTCTATTAACTCTGCAAAACTGGGAGGAAAATTCGTTCCGTTGGAGAAAAAAACATAAAAACAGAAATGTGAATGCGACAGGGGTTGAAGAGGGAATAAAGAGTTTGTGAGCGGCGGCTTACTCGATGTGGATGGCATAGTGAAGCACGGGATCTTCCGATAGAACGATAGAGCGAATCTGATCGGAGTGGTGTGAAATGAGAAAGTGTGCGAATGAATCGAACGCTGACATTTCTGAAACTGTGGCTTTTCGCTTTGTTTTCGGTAGTGCAAGTAGCGTAGAAGACGAGAAATGGTGTTTTCTTGGCGGGAACCGCTGACAGTGATTCGAAATGACGAGAGCCCTTATCTTATCTTTTCAACGGTGCTTGAGACTAGTCCTTATGGCATTACACGGGTGTATTTTCTCAAAAATTACACGGCTGTATTTGGCATTGCTTTGATTGAGCATTTAATTTTAAATCATAGCTTATTAAAGCATCTTTTAATAATAAAATATGTTTTAATAAGCATAAGTTAAAATTAAGTTCTCAATATAAGCAATCCTAAATGCAACGTACATCTTTAATGTTGTAAGCGCTAGGGCTAGCAATGGGTCAAATATATATATATATATATATATATATCCGAATTCTACCCGAATCTAATCCGAAAATATGAGATATAGATCCGCGGTTCGAATACGTATTTTGGATTTTGGATCCGGCCGAATTCAAATCCGAATTCGAATTTATCCATATCCGATCCAAATAGGATCCAAACCGAAAGCAACATATACTTTTCATTAAACCATTGGTAAACTTTGTATAAACCATGGTTAAATCATCCTTTCTCATATCTTATTTTAATATTTATATGGCTCATTAGTTTTGATAGTTAAAATTTGCTTTAATAGTTAAACTTGATTTTTGTGTTTTAAGTTCAAATTGGATCTAATTCGGATAGAATTCAAATTTCGGTTATTTATTCGGTTGAATTTCGAATTCAGATACAGTATATAAATTCGGTTCCGAATTCGGATTTACGTATAAAATATTCATTGGATTTTGGATATCGGATTTTTATTTTCGGTTCGGATTCTAATCATGGTAGATTCATACTGTATTCGACCCATTACCAGTCCTAATAAGCGCTTGTCTCATCTCTTACGATTCTTATGAAATTTAGTTGCTTTTACAATAAACATGCCACTAGAATGAACCAAACAAATATATACAAGTCGCACAACTGAATCATATATTCAAATAAAACGAGGATGTATGCAATGCAATCCTATTGAGATACCATATATAATTGCTAAATTAACTAGCCATGGTAATGGTTGAGGTACAATAATGATAAGAAACTGACAATTCATTAAGAAACCCAAAAGCATTTTAGATTGTAACTTGTATGGTATAAATCTTCACAATTATATAACCAACCCATAATTCAAACACATGACCTCTGGGTAGGGGGAGTTTAGGGGTCTTTCAGCCCAAGGATCTAGTTGCTCTTATTATTTTCATTTAAGGATATTTCAAGGTTTGACCAGTCCTTTATATTTTACTAGGAGACTACACGTACTATACGCATAGTAACTTTGTGGGCCCACTTAGATAAACAACCCGTTCTAATAGATATTGTGCCATTCTAAACAAATAGTTACAATGTGTTTGAATTTGAATGTAAAAAGAGTAGTAGTGGTATAGGGGGGTTTGTTTTGGTTGGAGAGGGTGATTGTAAAACCCCGACCCGGATTATATATTAATTATTAAGATTAATTACCTAAAGTGTGATTATTAGACTAATTAAGTACTTGTATTATGAAGATGAGATAAATGTGGATTATACTTGAGGACTTAGGGAAATCAAATTGAACATTATTGAAGTTATTAAGGGAAGCTTAGTTAGTGTTATGTCTTAATTACAATTGACTAAGGCATCTTTCAATTAGATCTAGTGAATTGGAAATCAAATTCTGAAAAATTAGAGTTAAGTGTACTACAAAGTATCTCCCAAGTATACTTAAAGTACATTCCAAGTGTACCCAAGGTACCTCTCAAATGTACCTAAAGTATCCCCTAAGAACACCTAAAGTAACCCTCAAGTGTACCCAGGGTACCCCAAAGTATACCCCAGGTACCCTCCCGAAAAACACTTGAAGTACGCTTATACATTACCCAAGGTACCCTCCCAAATACCACTAAAGTACCTTTTGTATTACCCAAGGTGTCCCCATTAGATACCTAAAGTACATCCATGTACTACCTAAGGTACCACCCAAGTATACCTAGAGTACACCAAAGTATTACCCAAGGTACCACTCAAGTATGCCAAGGGTACACCCATGCATTACCCAAAGCACCACCCAAGTACTACCTAAAGTACCCCCAATTATACCTAGGATACCCCACTTGTATCCCTAAGGTACCCCCTTATTTTACCTGAAGTACCCTTTGATTTATTTAAGGTGCCCCCATGTGTTTGCCAAAGGTACCCCATGTGTTTGTCTAAGGTATCCCTCATTTGCCCAAGGTACCCCATTTGAATACCTAAAATACCCCCTAATTATACCTAAAGTACACCCCCTTATATAACTAAGGTACCCCCTTTATATAACTAAAGTACCTCCAATACACCTAAGGTACACCCCTTATATTACCTAGGGTACGCCCTCTTGTATCACTTAAAGGTACCCCCTCATGTAACTAAGGTACACCCTTCTACAGCTAAGTACCCCCCTCAATATAACTAAGGTACACCCCCCTAAACTTATCTAAAATTTACCCCTAAGAATGACTAAGGTGAATCCCTTGAAACATCAAGGTACCTCCTCAAATAACTAAAGTACCCCCTCGTATAACTAAGGCACCCCTTGTGTTTGCTAAGGTACACCTCCCAAGCATCCTTAAAACATACCTCTTGAAGTGGCTAAGGCAAACCCCCTTGAAACACCAAGGTACCCCCACTTAACACTAAAGTACCCCCCACTAGGGCTGCAACTCGGGCCGAGTAAACCCGAAACCAAACCGACTTCAGTTCGGGTTTTTTTTAACTTCGGCTCGGTTTTGGTCCTAAAAATCCTAACCCAAATTAAATCGGTTCGATTTTGGGTTAGGTGTTCAGTTAAACTGAACCGAACCGAATTAAGATATTTGTTTAGACCGAACTGAACCGAACTGAATTATATATAATATTATAGTTTATAGTTTACCTTTCAAATTTAATAAAATTACAAACCACCCCTCCATTAAGTCGATCTCATTCCCCATTCATTCGTATTCAAACCCTAGAACCCCATTGCTGCCGACTTGCCAAGTGCCGACCGCCGATTCCCATCTGCTGATTTGCTGAGTGCCGACCGTCTTCTTCAGGTAACCGAATTCTTTTTGGTTTGACGTCTCGATCGTTTGAAAGTCGAAACAGATAGTTTCAAGGCCTTGTTTGCTGTTTAAAGAGTTTTTAAGATACAGGTGTTTGCTTCTTACCTGCGGCGTTAGGTACGTGAAAGAATGCGAAAGCTCTTTGAATCTTACTTTGGAGGGAGAGATTGGAATGCAGAAAGATGAACGACAGTCAAGCTTCTTTTATGGGCCCCTTTATCTTGGGTAGAACGAAGATGATGTGTGGAGTGAATTTCAGTCCTTTCAGTACTCAAGAACTAGGCTCAGATCCAAGCACGAATCTGCGCGGTATGAAGAATTATCTTTAAATCTTATCATCTCATTTGGTGGTGTTTATTTTGATTCCTTCACATCCCTAATAATTGGGTTTTCTGTTCTTTCCTTGTTTTCCCCTGTATTACTGATTTGAAGAATCAAAAGCGTTGCAGCTAGAGAATCACAGGGAGAGAATTTCGCTACAAAAAAAAGGTTAAGAAAAGGTATAGAACCCTAAATCCTTGTCTTCATCATGAGATGTGTTATCAATGTGTGCTTTTGTGGATCCAATTTTTAATTATTTTCTCATTTTGTGCATTTATCTGGGATCTCTGTGCTTCTCTTGACCTGCATCCATGGAGATTTCTTCTATCTCGCTCGTGCTGCTCCAAAGGATTTTGAAAAGGTAACTTGAGTCGTCGTTTCGATTTATGATTGCATTGTTGTTTCAAATGCCTTTGTCTTTGGGTTGTTGTTTAAAGCAAGACTAGCTAAATTGATTAGTTTGATTCGTGTCTTTCACGACTCGAGTTTAGTTATCACTGTAATTTTTGTTCCCAACAAATTTATCTCTCTCTCTTACTTAGACACAACCAATGCAATATTATAATTTCAGCCTACGAAGTGTAGAATTTCCATAAACTTTTGAAATTCCATTGATCCGAACCGACCTCATGTAATTTGGTTAAGTTCGGTTTGGGTTTCAGTTAGTTTAGTTAACTTCGGTTCGGTTTTCGGTTTACAATTCAGTTCGGTTTGGTTTTGGGTTGAACATATGTAATTTCGGTTTGGTCTTGGGTTGACATCAACCCAGACCGAACCGAACCAAGTTGCACCCCTACCCCCCCCCCCCCCCCCCCACCACTTAACACCAAGGTACCCCCTGGTATGCCGTAAGTACACCCTAGGGTTTTAGTTGAATAAAAGATTTGTTTAGGGGCAGATTTGAAAGACCAAAAACCTGGGCATATAAAAGGATGCCATAATTTCTATTCTAAGTGTTTTGAGAACACTTTCTCTTGTCTTGGTCGTATAGAACAAGAAGGAAAGTGTGGGAGCTTGCTTGAAAGCTTCAAGAGGAAGAAAAAGAAGGAGATAAGAGCTTGGAGAGAAATTTGCTTCTCCATTAACATGTAAGTAGCAAACCCTTTCAAACAAAATGAATTACCAAAATTCATATTCTCTCTCTAGGATTTGATTTATTTGAAAAGATGATCTTGCATGTTGCTAACTGTTTCTAAAATTTGTAGGTTTTGATTGTATAATGCTCTTGATTAGTTTTCTATTGATTTGTCATGGATTTACATAGATTTATAACCTCTATTGATTATATCTCAGATTAGGGTTTGAGTTTGGTATTTTGAATGATGATTTATGGGTTGGATTTGTGCTCATGAGGATTTGGGGTGAATTCCTGTTTTGGAAAGTGTTTTAAAGCATGTTGGGATGTTTTATGATCACCCTATTTGATGTTGGAAATGATTTACATGAGTTTTGTGTTGAAAATGGCCAAAATATTTCAAAAACCCGACATGGCGATTAATCCTGGAACTTGGCAATTAATCTTGAGCCAAAACCCTAAAAACCAGCCTATGTTATTCAAATCGCGGCTCAGGATTAACCTGGGCGATTAATCCAGAGCCTTGGCGCACAAACGCTTAAAGGGAACGCGCGCATGTCAACCCTAGTCTTCACCTTCAACGCGCGAACGTCTACCTTCAACGTGCGAACATTGCCTTGCTTATTATCTTAACGTCCGAACGTCCAACCTCAACGTGTGCACGTCAACCCTATATTTTTGAAAATTCTTCACCCTTTTTCTAAACAACCTAAGCCTTCTACACAGCACATTTATTACATGAAAGACATTTAAGTAAATGTCCTGTGTATTTATTGCTCAATTTACTTAAGTCTTTACATGTAAATAAGGGTTTACCCCCATTTGGAACCAATAAAAATACTCCCAAGGCCCAATTCCCAACCAATAAAAAGTCAACTTTCTAGTTCATGCCTAAATTTCCAGTTTTCCCAATTTTCATAAAATGCCACTTTTTGAGTTTGACACCCAAATGAGTGATTCAGAAGCCCAGAAAATTCTAGAAGATTTGTTTACTCTCCAATAAACCACAACAAGAATTTGAGCCTGAAACTCCTTGTAGATTTGTCTAGAAAAATTATATACCGAAAAGTCAATATTTTTAACTAGACTTTAAATATTTTCAAGGTCTAAAACTTTTTGTCTCGGAATCCATTGATTTTTGGTAAGCCAACCTTATTAGGAATCTTAAGACTATCCCACTCATCCAAAATGTATTTTGAGGATTTTATGGTATTTGTTTTGATTGATTTTGGATTTCATGAACCGAGGCAGTGTAGAAGTACTCCGCTTGGCCTTGATTCATCGGGCAGCGTAGAAGTACTCCGCTTGGTCTTGATTCATCGGGCAGCGTAGAAGTACTCCACTTAGCCTTGATTCATTAAGCAGCATAGAAATACTCCACTTGGCCTTGATTCATCAGGCAGCGTAAAAGTACTCCACTTAGCCTTGATTCACCAGGCAGTGTAGAAGTACTCTGCTTGGCCTTGATTCGTCGGCAATGTAGAAGTACTCCGCTTGGCCTTACTCTTGGACAGTGGTCATTAATCTGATTAGGATATTTGAATTGGAAATTGTTGATTTGATTTCATGAATTATTCGATTAAGATATTCGAATGGGAATTACACTTTATATCTGATTGACTTGTTTTGATTTATATTTGGTACTATATATTTGTGAATATTATCATGATGTTACAAAATTGCATAAAATGTTTCTACTCATGCATGTTTGCTATTTACTGGGACTTTAAATCTCACGTGTTTTGTTTTACCGGATTTGTTTTCAGATCCGCTTGATGAACCATGTACCAAGGAAAATATAGAGGGTAAGCTTCAGTACAGACTTGAGGGCTACTACTACCTACAGTAGGATTCTTTTTCTGATGTTGTATTTTGTCTTGGGGATTGTATATGGGATGTAAATATCCTTTTTGGGCACACACTATTGGGAGATATCTTTTGTACATGTCTGTATATTTTGGAGAGAACATCGTCAATGGTTAGTTGCCTTAGTTGTATTTTGTTCATACAGATACTATTTTTTGGAGATTATAGTACAGATGATATTTTTGATTATATGGAAATTTTTATTCCATACTTCTTTAGTCATGCACTCTGATGATTACTTTGTGATTGCCTAGGATTGATTGTGTTAATCAGATTCTATTGGGCCCATAAGTAGGTCTTGAGTACAGGTTGGTGCCGTGATAAGGCAGACCCAGATCTAGGGCGTTATAATGATGTTTGGAAAAAAAATTTGGGGGGGAGGGGGGCGGGGGGGCTAGAATCTAGAGCGAATATTCCCCCTCTTCTCTTTATTAATAATATAGATAGTATAGGGATCTATCAACATCAAGGTTTTATTAGCCCTTCTGTTTTATGATTTAGATGTCATTCCACCTCAAAGGTTCATTTGCTATTTCTATTTTCTGGTTGGTAGTGGTGGTGGGGGTGATTGTTGGTGGTAATGGATGGGGGTATTAGTAGTAGTGGCCAGTTGATATTAGAAGAAATGAAGTATAAAAAGGAAAAAAAATTGAAAGCAATTATTTTTGTGCTTCTCATGTGAAACAAAAAATAAATATTTTTTTTTACTTTAGTACCAAACCAAATATCGATATCTATATCGTTATCTATACTATTATATAGCCAACTGTATTTTTTTAGCTGACATTTGATACATAAATTGCCCCACGTATTTTATTATATTCACTTTCATATCCTTTTTAACTTATTGCACTTATATAACTATCTCATATTATCCAAAATGCCATTTACTTTTGAATCTTCACACATGTAATTACTTCTATTCCCCAAAATGTACTTCAACCTTTTTTTTCTTTTATCCACCAATTAATTGCATCCATTTGTTTAATTCTTTTTGCTACATGCATAGCGTGTAAATTTCCAGAGTATCATATAAAAAAAATTATGAAGATTCTCATTGACATTCACTTTCCATAGATAGCTATAAGATTTTACTAATTACATCCTTGTTTAAGAAAAGATAACCATGAGATTTTAACTTCCTTGTCATAAAAAATAGATCCAAGTTCACTTCTAAATATCCTTTTCAAATCATAACAAATTCCGAATTATTGAATGGGTTTGTTGAAATATTTTATTTTGCAAACTTATCATAATTGAAAAATAAATGCATAAATAGATAATTATTAAAATAAAATACACTATCTCTTTGCCATGGATTTAGAATTTAGCTTTTGATAGAATAAAATTGTATAAGAAGCTAACTATCCCATAGTTGATTAAAAAAAAGCATGCTTTTACGTAAATCAGCAGGGTGCATGCGCAATAATGCATGCATGCAGATAAAAAGAGAAGGGAGTTAGACAATTGACTAGAGAGGTGAGAACCATTTGGTAACTATTTAGATTTAGGGAAACTTCAAATGTATTATAAAGAAAAGGCAGCTATATCCCATATATTAATGAACTTTAGTAACGATTTATAAGAACATTATGGATAAAAGCATAGAGTAGTAAGTATAGATGACTAAAGAAACAAAAGCATAGAACAATGGCAATTTTATTTTAAAAAAAAGGGAAATTTACAGCAACACCCCCTGAGGTTTGGCGAAAAGGCACGGACACTCCCTGTGGTTTAAAAATGATCACTTATAACCCCTAAATTTCTCAAAACCGTCGCTTGCTACTACTACGGTCAATTTAAGCTAAGTTTACAATTTTCAAAGACAAAAACGCCCCTTCTCCTTTCAAGACATGCTTTTCTATTTTGCAAAGTAAAACCCCTTCGTCCCTAACCCACCTGGAGCGAGCGACCATCGCTGAGGAGTTGCTGGTTTCAGGTGATTCACAGCTGCCGACCAAAGTTTTCCGGTAAGTCCACCCCCATTTGATTGTTCTTCTTCTTATTCATTGATTTTAATGCACACGATTTCGGGGCTAGGGTTTTGTTTTCGTTTTCTTCCTCTTCTCTATCCCAAAGCTAAATCGATTACAGAAAATCAAGAAACATGCGGGTATGGTTGCTCTTCTGGTGCAAGATTAGCTCTGTGTACTCTGTTATCAGTTGCTTCTCGCATGCGTATCTGTAGAATCTTTCGTTTCTTTTTCTGTTTAATGGGATTTTGAATTATGATATTCGTGGACTCCATTCAATTTCTTGAAGTATTTTAGGCACGATTATTGATTGATATCTTTCCCTTCCGCTCTCAGTTCAGACTGTGTTCTACGGCTTTTAAGAAGCATGAATCTCCTCTGGTTCCAAGCCTTTTCTAGCTTCTACCTTTCTACGAAATCTCTATAAAGTCTGAATTTTTATGGGTTTTGTAAGGTCCTAGTCAACTTATTTTGAAACTTTGACAAAGACTTTAGAGTCTTTGTTTTATTTCATTTTAAGTGGAGGTGGTATGGGGATTTGTGTGCATGAGCACACACCATATCACACCTCATGTCTCTTTAGATTAAAAAGGAATGGATGGCTGAGATTTAATCTTCATTGTTGAAGGATTTTTAGGGAGAAGAAACCCTAAACCGTATGGTTGGTGGTTGCAAGAAGTTTTGGGCTATTGCTAGGGTCTTGGAGAAGAAGGCGGGAAAAATTCAACTAGTGTTGAGGTAAGTAGGTTAATCAACTTTTATGATTATTTGCACTTAATCTTCTAGACTTCTTCTACTTTTTCATTCTTAAATCTTCTAATTTGAAGTTCACGAACCCTTCTTGTTGTAGAGAGAGAACCTTCTTGTTGTACACGAAACCCTTCTTGTTGAGAGAATCAATGTTCATGTTTCTTTTGTCTTCTTAAACAATTGGTTCTTTTATTTCTATTGATCTAAATTTTAAAGGCCATGATCGAATGAAGCAATCGTGGCTGTTTACTCAATCGTATGATATGGGGATGACGGCTACCTAACACTGTTGATGTCTTATATGACAAAAACAAATTCAGCACAAATTTGCACACACAATTGTTGTTTTTGAACACGTCTTACCTTGTAATAGTGAAAAGAAAAAGGGTAATAGTTAATAGGGTGAAAGCATTGCTTTTGGACACGATTGAAAGCTTGCTTTTGTAGAGAGTGAAATTTGTAACAGTGAAAAGCAAAAAGGTAATAGTGAATAGAGTTTTAATGCTGTAGAGATTATGTGATTGTGGTGGTTGTAAAGATATGCTTGTGCACATTTGAATTAATTACGATTCTTTTATAACTTTAACTCTTTTATAATAAAAAAAAAATTCTGCATGTGGTGAAGTGTGATTTAGGTATTTGTGATGGACAAACACGCACGAACCTGGTATTATGATAATAGAAATTCTGTGTGTGTATAGTGTACCATTACAATTAAAAATAAGTAAAATATCTCAGTAAATTTGCATAGATAACTTTATGCTATGTATTGTCATGTGTGGTACATGCATTAAATGTGGTACTGTTTTGATAATAAGAATAAGTGCATTTGCGATTTTTTTTTGTTGGATTTGAGCTTACTATTTATACTATTACCTTGGGTTGAATATGTGTGGTGTGTATTGTGTAATATATTTGTCTTGAAGGGTGATAAGGTAATGTTTACACTCATGCTTGTTCTTGGGTTTATATTAAATATTTTGTTTTTACAATAGACCATCATGACTAGAGTTACATGTTTTTCTTGGATTGAACTTTGCTGTTGGTGAAAGTCTTGAGGATTAAATAATGTATAAACACATGACGTTATCCACATTTTTCCTAAGAATGAAGTCAATCATTGTTTAAGAGTTTAATTGATTAAGTAAGACATTGATAGGAGGTGACGTATAGGTCTATGTTTACAAATTCGGATTCTGATTATGTAAGACACAAATGTTGTTTATGGGGTTATGTTGAATGAAACTCCATGTGTTCTTATTGATGCATTAGACATTGAAAGATGACCTTTAGAAGGGTTTATCATGTTAAAGAATGGTGCCTTGGTTTTATCAAGGTATATTTATGTCAATTTAAAAGAGAATGGACTATTTCTTAAAACACAAACGTGATACATAGAATGTAAATGAGATGTTCATTTTATGGTATAATAGTGAATGATTAAACCACAAAGATGGTCCTATTAATAATTGACATTAAATGGACTGGCATGCTTTAGCATGGGTATACCTAGCGTGATATTAATCCGCTGGACGATTAACAGACCCATTGGAGGTGGTTAATAGTTTACCTAATCCATGGTGTTCTGGAAAAGGGTGAGCCGAGTACTCTACCCTAGACAATTAATGTGATTGGTTCCCTACATGGTATTCACAACTGCTCCGAAAGTTGGAATTCCTGGGGTTTGAGTCCCTTAAATTAAAATAGTCGGGGACTAAGGAGCCCCGTGGGTTGCAATACCCTAAACCCCATATGAGTACTCATGGGAATGCGGGAAAGTCTGATCCCTGCTGATTGCTAAAGTGGGATCCAAGGGCGTTTGATCCTAGTCATAAGTTGGATCGCTCTAGCGGCGTGCTTGACTGTAAGACCGTCTAGATTTGATTGGGGAACCAGGTCATGTTAATTGTGTATAATTGTTATTAATTTAAAAAGGGATGAGTGGTGGAAATAAACTACATAACTCTTTTGTATTCCAGTGTACTTGCATGCTACTGCATTTGCTTACTTGCATGTTCATAATCTTGCTTGATTATTATGTTTCTTAAATGTTTAAGAATTTATTATTACATCTCTCGTATCGGGCTACGTTATTGTTAAATTGTATTCTGTTTAAATTATTCTGTTAATTTTATTTCTATTAGAAAAGCATGTTCACACATTAGTAAAAATAAATAAATTAGTACGCTATCGTTTATGAACAAAACCATAGGAAAAACATAGCATGGTTATCTTTATAAATATATATATTAGTATTGTGCGTAATTATATTAAAATAAAGAAGCGTAGTGCATTTAATCATATAAGGTAAATTAGCCCTACTTACTGGGTTGTGAAAACTCACCCATTTCCATTTTGCAAGAAATAACCAGAATCGAGGAAATGGAAGAAAGTGAGATATAGGAATTCATGAGAGCGTCTTATGAGAATTGAGAACTATTTATAATTTACTGTTGGTTGCTTTTATATGGTTGTGTAAACTGTGACATCGGTATTAGAGTATGTGACTTCGTCTTTTAGAATTTGGTTTATGTAAGGACTAAAAGTTTTTAATTTCCGCTATACTCTGGATTTGTGTTTTTTTCTTTTATATATACAACCCTTGTGTTGGAATGTGTGTATTTGGGTTTCGCTTACGAGCAGGGTCACCTTCGGTCCTACGCGTGTATAGTCATACACAGTGTACGGATTTCGGGGCGTGACAGGTTTCCCTTTTCTGTGATTCCTGGGGTTTGTTAATTCGGTCCTTCGATGTTGTCTCTGTTTGGGCTTATTGAAGAGCTGAAGATTCTTGCTGGATTTGAACCTTTATAGCTCTTTTCGTTTTAAAAGACCTCTTATTTAATTGATATATCAGAAGCTTTTGTGACTAAATCCGTCTATCCTCGTCTTGGGTTGGTTTTTACAGAAAGTGGTATTAAGGATATATCAAATCTCAATCATCAAAAGAAAGGTCTATGGCTGCTTATTTGGTGACCATTGCCTGTACTAGTGAACTCAGATCGGCGGAGTCCTGTGTGGACAGCCTTATGCTGAAGGAATCAGAAGATGATAAAGCTAATTCGCTTGGGATGTTGAGGTTGAATATCGTTGAGGTGTGCCCTGAGCAGGAGCCATTCTTGGAGGAAGAAGAGGAGGAGAAGCAGGTGGAGGATGAGGGAATAAATAGAGATGAGAGTGGGTCTAGTTCTTCAGCAGGTGATTCTATGTTGGGTGTTGTTGAGACTGTGATTCCAGGAGGTGGCAGCAGTGGCTTTCTTCACGGGGGAGGAATGGGGTTCTGTGGGAGAAGGGGAGGGTGAGTGTTAAGAGAAGGGGTAGTTTTGTCTTTAAAAATTACAAACTTAACACCGTTTCACTCTAACTAATGGTAGGGGTAGTAAATGATGGTTTTGAGAAGTCTGAGGGTTATAAGTGATCATTTTTAAACCACAGGGATAGCGCGTGCCCATTAGCCAAACCTCAAGGGGTATTGTTGAAAAAAACCCAAAAAAAAAAATAGAACAATGGCAAACGGAGGCTAATGCAATTAAGCAACGTATACCTGCAGGCTCTGAACCTGTGACTGGGAAAAGCGGCTACCGGCTAGCGCACGTCTTACGTCGTAGGTTACGTATCAGACGATTTGGCTAGAACCAACCAGAAAGGCACGAGGACTTTCTTCACTGTCCCTAGACGGCCCGAGTTAGGTTGATACGGGACTCGACTCAGTACATCGTCTCTCAGTGTTCTATCCCTTTGGCGGCTTACATTCCCGTGCAATCGCGACAGCAGCGGTTCATTTGGCGGCGAGGATTCTCTCTCTACGCGGGTCGGTTTCCGTCTCCTTATAATTTATCTCTGGTTTGTCTAAGATTAGACGTGACATGGTGTCGCTGGTTTAACGTTTTGATTTTAGCGGTGCTTCCAAGTCTCCGGTGTCGGTATTAACTCCTTAAAATCCCTAAACATACGGGTTGTATTAACGACCGAAACTGTTCGTTGATGACTCGCGACTTCGTACTAGCCAGTTAAGAATAGGGTTTCTGTTTTGTTACTTTTTTCCCATTTTTCCTTGGTGTATCTTTCTCTATCTCAATCCCTCTATTCATATTTCTCATGTTTTCAAAATTTTCATTACTAATTTTGTTGTTGGCTCCTTTGGCACCCTTTTAAGCTCACAAATTTGCTGAACCAGAAATATTTTGATCTGGATATATTCTTCCCAAGCCATTGTTTATTTTGTCTATTCCTGTTAGTATTCTGATGGTTTCGGCAACAGTTTTTTTCTCAACGAATACTTACTTTTTGTTCAAGCTCTTCTTGCTGTGTTCAGTGCACCAACTGTATTTTCTGGGGCATTCCTGTTTTCTTAATTCCCCGGAAGTCATTTATTCGAGTTAATTAATTTCATTTGTTGCCAGTTCCATTTTATTTTATATTTTCCCTGGTGCTAATATTTATCTGGTATTTGTTGTTATTTTTATTATTATTTTCTGATAGATTTGAAGATCTTTATATCCAAGCCGAAAGAAAATGCCATTGGGACTGATCTTAGGCTTAGGAAGGGTCTGGCGAAGAAAGCGAACGTCGTCCCTTGACATTCTATCTTCCAAGCGTGCCCCGCGAGATTACTACAAAGGGAAAAACTGCAAGCCAACTGGTTTCCATACTCGCAAAGGTTTGATCAGCTACTGTATTGAATTGGTAATCCGTGCAATATAATCCATTGTTATCCAGTGTCTTAGTAGAAGTGCTTGTAAGCATGTATGCAATACAGAACACTATTTTATCTATGTAAAATCTCGTGCCTCGAAGTCTTGTTTAGTATCATATCTGATAGTATTTTGATCTCTTTCTCTCTCTCTCTTCCTCCGTCATTCTATTGTGCACAATGTCAGTGTTTATCCATAACAGCAATGAAAGATGACAAAAGATTGTGAATTTGTGGGGGTGAATAGCTGTAGAATGCAGCTAATGAGCTTTCAAGGATTTTTGTTGCTGACCCCAAATAGTTGCGATGAGGCATTTTGTTTTTGTTGTTTTTCATACTAATGTATCGGGGATGTGGCTGTATCCTTTTTAATGGTTTTATGATTGGTATTGACAAAGGGCTTTTGTTTGGAAATTTAATTCATATTATTGACGAAGAAGTAAGGCAATCGCTGATAGATCCTATTCTCTAATAAACTGTATTTTTACTCCAACTTTGAGTACTGATTATTAGAATATATGGGAAAATCTTATCCGGCTTACCTCAATGTATTTAGTTTCTAGTGATCCATGAAGTTTTCAGATAGTTGGAAGGCACTGAGGTTAAAGCCTGATTTTAAACTAGGTGGGCTGGCCTGGCCTACCTAAAATTGCTGTTCCTACTTGTAACTGTGTTTTTCTCTTGCTATGATATCTGTTGCTTGCAAGGCACTCTTTCATATATTTTTGCATAGTTGAGTTGTGTCAGGGCTGAAAATGCGACCCTCAATACCAGATAAAAATTAATGCAGACCTGTAAAATCAGTCTTTGTTTGGTCATCCAGTCTCTGATCAGAGTCCAAGCTAGGTTTTATATTTAGAATGAGCTAGTCTAGCCTAAAATTTCTATCCCTACTTGTAAAATCATGTTTTACTTGCTATAATATTTGTTGCTTCACATCACTCTCTCCATATCTGTGAAATAAATTGAACAATCAAGCACATCAATTTGGTATCATCATCCAACACAGCTAGATCTAAGTTGACTTTGTTAGTTTGTTTGTTTGTTATGACATTAGTTAATTGGTAAACTATTCTTATTTTGGTTAGATGATATGTGCCACACATACGGTATTCAACAGTTAATATCGAGTTCCAAAATCAGATCTATCAATCCACCAAATCAGTTAATCAATCAATTAATTGAGCCAAATGCCTTATCCCAGCTAGTTGGGGTTAGCAACATGAATCCTATTCCTCAATTCCAATCTATTCATTTTAATGTGCACAATCCATTTTAATATGCTTAATTGATGTTATTTTGGTCTTCCCATTTCCCTTTTAGGTCTCCCAATGAGTACCCTCTTATACAATGTCATGGCTACGTCAGTTTTTTGCTTTACATGTCCAAACCATCTTAATATGCTTTTGTTAACTTTGTCACTTATTTGGGTGGTATTAACCCACCTCAAATATGTTAATTCCTTTTTGTTATCTTACATGGTCTTCTCATACATTCATCTTGACATTTGCATCTCTGCAACACTCATCCTATGCGTATGCTCCATTTTGGTTCCCCAACATTCTGATCCAGACATCAGAACATGTTTAACAATTATCTTAAAAAACTTCTCTTAGAAAAAATTTCTTTTAAAATTTTCATAAAATTAAACCTATGGGGGGAAAAAAATGAAAAGCTGTGCATCAAGCTTGTTATGATTTGGAAACATAACTATTATTTGTATCTAATTTAATCTATCATTTTGGAACAGGTGGTTATGTGGTGGTGAACGAAAAATTGCCAAACTATGTGGTCCCTGATTTGACCGACTTCAAGGTACTTAGTTAGTTATGCTCTGTGTTAACTATTGCTTTGCTATTTCTTAGAGTTTTGAATTCTCTTGGCAAGGTTGTACAGTGGGCCAAAAGCTGAAACACTAAATGAAATGAGGACTGATTGGGGCTTTCATACGTAGGGCCACAGTGACATCTGAAATTTATACTTCTACTTCAAAAGGGGCCCTTTACCTTTGTTGCTTTATCTCTGGGTTGGTTATGGTCTCATATTTGCATTTAGGTTGAGATTTTGATGTTGATCATAATTTTACATTCCTCAGTATCATAAAAATTAGAGAACAAGTTGGAAAATAGTTTCAATTGCGTTGTTTCTACATTTTTGATCGTGCTGTTTCTTCTTTCTTCATTTCATTATTCTCTTCCTTTAGGGATAATTACGGGACTTTGGTTTTTGTATAAGATACTAGAGGGTTGCACTTGCAGTACTACATACATCTAGATAAAAAGGCCATATGAGTAATTATTTAGGACATCCAAGGGGTTAAAAATTGTGTTAAGAGTACTTTTTTTTGGAAAGTGAAAAAATAAAAGGACAAAGTTACCCCTATAGAAGTACAAGATAATTGACATTACAAGGTTATTTTAGTAAAAAAAAAAGCCTTTTGATAAATCTAAAGGTCGACATCTTTCTGTTATCATCATTCATATGCTAATTTGGTGTAATTGTTTTTGTAATACGAGGACTAACCTTTCTTTAGGTAGAATGATTTAGATTACCACCAGGAATAATAGATCATATTGTTACATACGAGATTATTGAATTTACAGATCTGTTTCATTAGGTGCCACCACTTGGTGTGATGGCAAAAGCCTCAGGATTTCACTGCAGAAATGCGGGTTTGAGTAGTGGCTCCTGTGCTTTGGTAGGACTGTGGGATCTACATGGTGTTATGGTGCTTTTATCGTGTTAGATTTGGTTATTAAATTTATGGAGATCTGAAAAGCCCTTGGATGATGGACACCCAAGAACAATAGCACATCTTAGCTCATTTGGAATCAGAAGTTTCAATATGAATACACATATTGAAGTAGTGGCTCTGTGGCCAATTTTCATTAAATTTTGACATTGGATAGGACAATGCACCTAAAATTTTCCCCGTAAAGGATTACGTTCTTTGCTTTCAAGCTTGAAGCTATGAAGTAGGAACCAGTGCCCTTGAAAAATGCTTTTCCATAGATCCCCAGATTTCTGCTGTGTTGCCCTATGTCATCTTTAACGGTGACAGCTGTGTTTGAGATATCATATTTATCGCTCTGAAATGGGTAGTCCAGTGACATTGTTTTAGTTATTATATGCATGTCCCATGTGCTTGTTGGCCTCAGGATCCTACTGCTTGGTAGGCCATGGGACAAACGTTGCATTAGTCAACAGATGGTAGGCACTAAAACCTTTTGTTAAAGCTTAGCTACAGGATGGCATACAACCAGGCACTCTGGACTGATATTGAGTTGCATGAAACACACACTAGGGCGCTAACTGATCCGGATTTCACCCAAATGCTGGAGCTTGGGATCATGACTTTAGGAGGCTATTTTCTTACCTTTTGTGTTTCATAAGATAGTTAATTTTTATTTTTTCAATTTTAGGATATAGTAATATTCTTAGTTTGGTAAGTTCCTCTCTCTGCATGTGTATAAAAGTTCCTTTCTTTGCTACTTTGTATGAAAGTTCCTCTCTCTGCTAGTAATTACATACAAGTTGATCTGTACGACCCATTTTTTTGTGCAGCTTAAGCCATATGTATCTCAGTGCCCAAAGGAAGTTAAAACAACAGAGACAGAAGCCACAAATACAGCTAAATAAGCCAAAGAAGTGAACTGAGTATATCATCCCTCCTTGTTTACCTTCTGTTAGCCTCAAGAGAATAGATTTTTTTACTTAACGAAGAAGCAAAACTCTGAGATTGTAGCTCATGGCTTTGTATGTTCTGACTTTTGTGTTCCTTTTTATATCAGGTACTTTGATCTTGAACAATTTATTTAGTTGTTGACTTTATAAATTTTATGTTCACCCTTTTCTTTTCAGTTTTTAATGGATTTAAATTCCTTGACGCCAGTATTTTAACTGCTTAAGCAGGGAGCTAGGTTCTTGGCTTCTATCATCAATAACAATACCTAGTTCAAAGCAATTGATACGAGTCATCGAACTCGAGTTCATCAGTTATTTTCTGTTCTGCAATACATCTCTTATCCTTCTCTGCTGCTGTCAAATCAATTTGCTTATAGTTCAGGTACTTCATATTTTGGATTGAGAGCTTGAAACTTCTGCCAGTGAGTCATATAACAAACAACAACAATAACGATGATGTATTGTCACAGTATTTGTGGTTGGCTGGCAACACAAATCCTATTCATCTCTCAACCAAGTGCCTAAAATATTTACTGGATCAAAATTGTGGACTTGGCGACCAGAGGGAAACAAAAAGGAAAAAAAAATAGATAATCAGTTGATTTGAACTTGCATTGTTTTCAATTCTGGTTAAGATAAAACAAACATCCATTTCATAAAGATCAACCTATTCAATATATTTTCCTGGTTTCCTTTATATCTTAAATGCAAATTTGCCAAACGTATTAATACAAGAGTGTACCAAACAAAGTTAGATACTAGATCAGCGAATTTTCTGACGCTGGTGCTTCAATTCAGCATGCAAAATGCAGGTGATTCAGGTGGTTGTCTCTTTACCTAATCTGACAAGGCATGTCTGGTTACGTGGTCTTCGAGGAAGCTTTCACAAATTCCAATGAAGGGCGTTTATCCTCCTTGATTGAGGAGGATGTCTCCAGATTTGTCCCTCAATGTCCTTCTAGATTGTTACTTCCGTGCACTTCAAGGAAAAGCTTAGAAAAGCCATATTTTGTGGAAGATGCATCGTCCAAAGCCACCCCTGCCTAGGCCCAAGGAGATATGTCACCAAGGAAAAAAAAAGAAAAAAGAAAGAGATGACTCAATTCAGCCAAAAACTGTACAATCTCTTGAAATATCATATTTGGGCCTTCTTATATACATAGTTGTATATTTATACTCTCAGGGTGAATTTGTCTTGGCTTTTATATGTTTATACCCTGAGTCTCTTCTCCCCACTTATGTTCCTAAGTTTCACGTGTGGGAAATTATTGAAATATCATATTTGGGCCTTTTTATATATATAATTGTTCCCATTCAAAGTTATATGTACGGAAAAGTGTCAAAATATCATATTTGAGCCCTCTTATATACATAGTTACGCCTTTAATGCTTCTTTAACACAGACACTTATTTGTTACCGAGCCTCTAAGCTCAACGGTATACCCTTTTGCCTTACAAAGCCTTTGTTTCTCGATCTTCTAAAGTTCCCACAAACATGTTTGCCTTAGCTGGGCCCACCTGAATCTCATGGTTAAGCTCATGCGATCCAACGGCTGTAGTAGACCAGCACAGCACGGCACTGCTGGCCAGTGGGCGGCACGGCTGGCCGGTTTGGCATAACGCGATCGTCCGTTTAGGAGACGGCGCCGAGTGCTGTGTAGAGCATTCTCGTCCGTAAGTTACGGCGCAAGTATTCGTTTCGATTTGGATGATGTGATAAGACTTCGTATTCCGTGTGGAGTGAACGACTGCGGCTTCAAAGTTCAAACCCACATCCACGTGCACATTGCCACATACATAAAGCTTAGTGGTCCCGCATCACTTTCCGCGCAAACCGCCCTGAAGCTTTTGATATTTTCCCCACGTGTGCAAATTACACCAAAAAATCTGGTTACGATCTTTCGAATACTCTCCCCGTGCGTGCGTGTGTGTATTTATATAGATGTAGAGGATCACATAAACTAAGAGATAGAGGTTGGAAGGGAGGTAAAAGGATCAGATGGGTCGGTCTGAGGCGGGATTAGGGTGCAACAAGCACCCAAAACGAAGGCAATGGACGGGGATTTGCCCGTTTTGTTTGACGGAGAGGCTGTCTCAGCTTGCTGGTTCGTACAACAGTGCAACTGTAGCGCCTTCTGGTTCTTCTTCTCCTCATTCTGATGCTGTTTCTTTTTCTTCTAATTTGTCTCCAATTCGTCAACCACGCTTGGATTCGGAGATACGAGGTTCGACTTCAATGTCTTTCTTGAGTAGGGGTAAGAACAGGCTCGTAAAGAGCCGATCGCTGGTTTGTATTCCACACAATCGTGGTGGGGAGAGGAAAAGTGGGTTTTGGTCGAGGCTGCTTAGGATGGGAAGCCTGAGGAATGGGGTGCGGACGTTGAAGGAGACATCGATGGTCTCCTAATCGAGTTCCTGTAAATTCCATTTTTCTTTCTAAAAACCTTTTAGGGAGAAAGGCAACCTTTTACAATAAATATATAATTTTTTTTTAATACTCCCTCAAGAAAGGCATCTCTCTTTATCTCTCTTCGATCGATAGTTATTTGCGGTGTACTCTGATCATTCTGCACAGGATTTGTTAATTTTGCATGTTTGGTTTGGTATGGACAGATATATCATCTTAAGATAATTTCCTTTCGTTTAATTAAATAAACCCTATAACAGAAAAAGTCTTGATAGTCCAGCGCTGGCACCGCCCCATCGAGCACCTTTTTTCGGCGCCGAAGATAATGCTAAATCTTTTGGGGTCAAAGTCCCATTGGAATAAATCGGAAACGGCCAACTTTTTTTTTTTTGATAATGGAAACGGCCAACTTTACGCGTAGACTTTGCGAGAAGTGTGTTGATGAACGCAACCATGCTTATAAATTAAGCAAATTGATTTGAATATGGCGAATTGGGTGTCTCGCCTTTGGGCGAAGCATGCACGAAGAAATATTGCGCCGTGATTTTTCAGTTTCAAACATCCAACACGTCTCTTCAACTTATTCGCCATTAGACTTTTCTAACTGAGAGATGCGTCTCGTATGTATCTTAACGTTGTCAATGAATCTCATCATGAAAAGACACAACTAAATACAAAAGTACAAATTTTTCTGGCAAATATATTATAATTCCCCGCTTAATTTCCTGCAAGTAAACATTATATTCATTATATGCCAATTAACAGCATCAGCAAGTTTTTACAATTAAACACTACAAAATTCCCTCATCATGGTGCCTCCTTCCTTCGTGGATTTTGTTTACTTTGTATCCAGTATCCTTTGAACATGAATTTAATTACACTACAACAGCTCCTCCGGCATTGGTGCAGGAGCTCCATATGAGTGAAGAATTTGGTCCAACCGAGTATGAGTCATGCCCTGGAACCTGTATATTTCTTTCAGGCATCATGAATCAAAAAACAATGCCCCTGCTTCCAATTTCAATGGCAACCTTTTAGGTAACTTTGTTTTGTAGAAGAATCAAAGAGCATCATCCAGAAGGCCCCAAATTTCTGATGTCCATCTCATTGTCATCCTCATCATCATAATCCCCACGGCCTACTGTTGGCCGTTTTAATCTCTGAAATATTTCATCAAGGGAGTCCGATGAAGAAACACGAGGAATAAGTTTTGTATCCTGAACTTGGCGTAGTGGCAGAAACCTCTTGGCCCCTATGTTAGTTTTGAGACTTTGAAAGCCTGTCTTCATTGATTCCCATGTGGAGGCTAATCCAGAAGATGGGCCACCTTTTGTGCTACTAGAACTGTACTGGTTCTGGGAGTTTCCTGCATCAAGCAAAGAAACTGTAGCAGATGCAATGCTCTCGGTCGACTTCTTGTTAGATGCCTGTTTACTGGGTTCTCTTTTGGCAGCATACTTGTTGCTGATGGCTTCTCTGCTCATGTTGTACTTTCGGTTTTCTTCTTTTATAGGTTTTTGACTTCCTTTTGCATTCTCCTTTGTTACGCTAGTTGTTGCTTTCATTTCAATGGGACCTTTATCCTGAAATCACTTCCAAGTTTAGCAGTAAATCTCCCAAGTTATCAGGTTCTTGGAACACAGACGTAAAAAGGAAATTGAAAAATGAAGGATACAATACAAAACGGGAAATTTATATAGACAGATATGACTTAAGAGTATGATTTGCCTTGTCATTCATCGGTATCCAATCAAGTCATCTAAAATATTGACTTTGAAACAAGCATATAGAAAAACTCTCCAGCTTCATAAATAATGAAAAGAGCAAAGAGGAATGCTTCCATAGCATCAAATCATACAGAGATCAATGGAAGTTCACATACTGTGTTATTGATGGCAGCTTCAACATCCATGCTTGTATTGTTGAAATTTCTTGCTAATGGGATGACGTTCTCACCAACATTACGCCCTTGTTCGAGCCAAGATCGTTCTGATAGAAATAAGAAAAAAGATAATGAAGATTGTTTGTTGTATGTGCATAACACTAAAATGTCCACCAAAAAGGAAAAACCAAAGATCATTTTGCATGCAAAACCTTTCAGTCTAGGGGAAGTAGAATACTGCATAGTCTCAACGTCACATTTGGTATAATACCAAAGAAAACCAAGAACCAAATGTCTAGGATTAGAAACTAGAAAAAACAACGCCTAATCTACTGACCTTTCTGCAAGATAATTAGCCCTGATGGATCAAATCCATTCATGTCATCTGCCTCATTTTGAAACTGGAACCTTTTCCAGCTTCCCAAAAATTCAATCACACGATCAAAAAAATTACTTGCAACCAACAGGGTGTATATGACCATAATAAGTGGATAGATTTTGTTGAACCTTCTCCCAAAGAAAGGAACTGCATCATCAATGTTCCCCATTCTCTGCACATTTATCAGATGTTACAACAGTCCCCAATAAAATAATTGATCAATGGATAATTGGGGGGAAAAAAAACAGAATAAGATGGATGCCACATTGGAATTAATAGTTTAGAACCTGGACATACTTGAGAGTGAGAGACAAATATGCACTAGAAAGATATATACCAAATACTAACTAGGTATCACATGGTCAGAGAAGCTGATGCCATTTTCCCCAGCATGAGCAAAGTAAAATGAAGGCTACCACAACAAGCAGATCTGGGTTTCCCTCCTAATTTTTTCTTAGGCATCATCAACATTAAAAACTTATCACAGTATTTGGGTATTGTCTTCCTATTGGAAATGCATTTCAATGCATATTCTACAATTAAAGACTAACATGTTACATACAACGTGAACATATTCTTCCCATTTTTTTTATAGCTCACACATCAATTGGTAAATTCATACACGGTAAATTGATGAAACTCTCATGCGCTATTGAAGCATATTACCATTATAATATCGTGAAACAAAACATAGATATAAATGAATAGAAACAAACGGGGCAGTGAAATCCTACCTATCTTGCTTGCTCAATTCATATAAAAGCAATGAAAGAACAACCAAAAAAAAAAAAAAGGAAGGAAAAATGGAAAAAAAGAGTGCAAGTATGTTCGAAAAAAAGGCAGAACCTTGCAAACAAGAACCCCAGGCAGAAAGGTGAGAAAGTGAATTAGTCTCAGTATGCGTCAAAAAGGCTGTCTAAAATCTCTATTCAGGGAGAAATTTCATATGGAAGTGTAAAAAAATTCTTATGTCGCTAAAAATTGGGGAAAAAGAAAACAAAAAGGAGCCCTTCCAAGCTTGATCTTCATCACATCACTTCCAATGAAGATGGAAGGTCATAATAGCATCCAAAACAATCCTTTTGATGCATACATGGAATTTGATCAGCCATTTACAATTTTAATGTTTCTGTAAGTCTGGCTTTTGAGAAGAATTAGGATTTTAAGCAAGACACACCTTTTCAAATATGGTTCTGCGCTTCTCGTCAAGGCGAATAAGATTCAGAAAGTTGTATGAAATTGGAGGTGCATACCGGGCAACCATCCTAAAGAAGATATTGGAACGGATTACTTAATTCTGCATAAAAGCTTCATTAAGACAATTTTACCAGTAAAACTATCACAAGAAAACTTACGAGCATATCATAAGCAAGCTGACTGAATTTGTTTGCCTGGGTGTGAATGAATAAAACATCAACATTCCAATTTTGAACAAGGAATAATATGTGCAAATGCACATATACATTAGAGGAACGAAAGCAACAACCTGCATAAACAGAACGTTCAATCTTAGTTATCAGCAGTAAAGTTCAAAATGAAACAGACTGAGATGCACATATCAACAACATTGAAAAATGATGACAATGATGATGTGTTGATACTCAGAGAGAAGATATTGACAAATCATGGGATAAGCAAACCAGTAAAGAATGGATATAACCCTCTGAGAGGGTGACACTATAAATTACACCTTTCCAACCAAAGCATTTTCTGTACTACTGTCTGGTACTAAAGATCACCTCTGTTTAGTCTCAAAAAAGAAATTAAATTCTATTAGGAGTTTAGGACAACAAACATGGACGCATTTCCTTGACCTTGACTTCTAAGCTAAAGTTGAAAGTGTGGTAACAAACTTCATGTAATAGACACCTGTGTCTCATGGGATTCTTTTGACAATGAACCATAAGGAATAAAGGTAAATGAGCCAAACATAGAATTACGCATTTTAAAATTGTTTCTAAATCCAAATCAAATTATGGAGTTGTAAGAAAGGATCAAATTATAAGATCTATTCTTGTTTCCCAAAACCAGAAGAAATATGAAAATAAATTACAAGTACAGTCAATCAATAGCCAAATGCTGTATCCAAACTTGTCGGGAGCGACACCATGAATTTTGCTCCTTCATCCAATTTATCAAAGACCACATCTTCAGTTAGCCTATGGATATTCATGTCCCTTTCTAACTGATTACATCCACCCCTTTCTAACTGATTACATCCACGTTCTTTTTGGCCTTCCTCTTATCCTCTTAGATTTTCTAATGAGTACCCTCTTACACCTGCTCATAGTTGCCCCTCTGGTCTTAGCTTTACGTGCCAAACAAATCTTACCCTACTAACTTTTCTCTTCTCACTTATTTGAGTGACACCTAGCCACTCGTGAATATCTCATTTTTTATCTTATTATTCTTCCCACATGTCATCTCAACATTCGCATCTCAGAAACATTTATTCTATAGATATGCTACTTTTTGATTGCCCAACATTTTGATCCATAAATCAAAATAGGCCTAATTATTAACTTAAAAAATTTTCCTTCTAGTTTAAGCAGGACATGTTGATCACATAAGACCTTAAGTGTACCTCTCCAATTGAGCCATTCAGCTTTAATTTTTTATGCAACATCCTCATCAATATCTCCCTCCTGAATAATTGATGATAAAACATCACATATGGCTGATCTATTATATATGCAAACGAAGCAACAAACTTAAAATCTATGATTGACATTGATATGTATTAGTAACTTTGAATCAAGCCAACAAAAAAGAGAATCTTATTTTTAAATCAAGCAACTTCACAGAAAAAAGTAAAAAAAAAAGAAAAAAACTAAATCAAAATCAGTTTCTTAATCAAGCAATAACATTATCTCCATAACTAATTTGATCCCTAGTGACTCTAATGCTTATTTATATTTATCTAGCTTCTATTTGATTTGTCCATCTCTTTCAAAAAGGACATAGGTGGACTCAGTCAAAAATTATTGAAGGCACAAAATACGATTGAAGATATTGTTTGCGGTAGATTGGGACAGCAGAAAGATTAGAGGTGGCAATTGTGACCTGTGACCCGCCTGATCTTATGCGGGTTTGGGTTGACTATTTCAACCCGTGGGATAGGTTCGGGTCATGAATTCTCAACCCGATTATAAATGGGTTGGGTTAGGTTTTGACACCTCAACCCGAAATGACCCGATTACAACCCGATTATTTTTTTTGTGTAATAGAAGTTTGGAACATTATACTAACAATAGTTGTGGCTACTCAACCTTTCCTCTTTTAATATAAATAATGACAAAGGATAAAGTGAAGAAAGACTTTCTATATATAAATATTTTAAATTTCTTAGCCTCTACTAATATAAATTGAGGCCTTGATGACAAGTAAAGTCTTTTAAGACTTTATTATGATGTTTTAGTTCTTTTCTTCATGTTATTTCAGTTCTATCTTAATGATTGTTGTCTTATTATGCTTGTTAGTTGTGCTTTGATATTAGAATGAATTAAAAAATAGAATTTGCATAGACTTTGATATTAGAATGAATTAAATTTTTTAATTTTTCATAGTAATTTAAATGGGTTCAAACGGGTTGGCGGGTTAGAGCGGGTTGGGTTAGGGTTGGCATATTCCAACCCGTTTATTAAACGGGCGGGTTCGGGTTGAGCCTTGGCTTGTTAACCCCATACATCAACCCGACTCGAACCCGACACATTGCCACCTCTAAGAAAGATCCATGTGGCCAATTTTAATACGACAAGAAACTTTGTTGATTAATTGTTTCTGGCTTTCTTCTCATTTTTCACTGAACTTGTTGCAATTCTATGTCATATTGTGGATTTATGTGTATAAGGGAAACCATTTTCTATTGTTTTGATAGTGACTTACCATGCGGTTGCATTCAGCCTTGATTGTGCCTGTAAGTATTTCTGGATAAGTGACTCAATGGGAGCACATATCCATGAGAATGATAAATTGCTTCTTTTGAAATAAATGACTTTTAGTAAAAATGTACAATTAGGTTCCTTGCCAAGAAAAAGTGGCAGGAGTTGTCTTAAAACTTCAGGGTAAAAATGTTTTTACTAAAAATTTCCTATTGTAGTTGGGTTAAAAGTGTCACTTCTAATGTTTTTCTAATGTCTAGAAAACTTTAGCAATATCTCATTATGGTCAACTTTTTCTATTGCTGCGTTATAATAAGGAGGAGTTGCTCTTACTTAATATTTAACACTTCTTATAATTAATATTTAAAAATTTCTCTTTTTGCTTACGGCAATGAACCTATTTGTTCAATGTTACCTTGAACTTGAGGCCTGAAAAGTTTTTTATAGTAAGTTAAAAGTAAAAATAACAATTAAATTAAGATGAAGCCTCAGCATTTTGGAATTCTTGTTAGAAAATATTTGTAGGTCAACTTGAAGATACATATTTTGACGTTGACGTTTATAAATTTCAGTTTTGTCTCTAGTTTTTCCATTTGGCTCACAAAATTTCAGAGAAATTGCAGAAACTTCCATATTGGAGGAAATTTCATCCCCCAAAGTGAGAAAATTTTATATATTCACACACACAGAAAAGCATAACACATATAAATATTTTAAAAAACCAAGAAAGAGGTTGTCATGAAATAAAAATAAATGCTCAAAAGTCATAAAAGCAACCAAAAAAAAAAAAAACTATAAAACTTGTAAATAAAATGCATCAGCCAAATGTCACATACATAAAATACTGGATCTGTACCCAGATGGCATTTTAAGCTTCTTGTCATTACAAACAATAGTGACATGTCATCAAATTTTTAAAAAAAAATGTCAAACAAAAACATAGAATATAAAACCAAACATCGGAAAATATAATATATTTCACGTAAGAGGTAATCCGTGTTTATTTAGTTTTTATGTTTCATCTAATTTGAAACTGTAACAAAATATTGTTCTCTAATAAAATATAGTGACGCCTAAATAAAAATTCAGATTTCTCAAATTTTTTTTTGTTTTTTCATACATTTTTTCAAGTTGATTTAACACATCTACATGCATTAGAGCCACATCAATATTCAATATAAGCCTTCAAATGCACATAAAATAGAAGAATTGAGGGGAAAAAAGATTGAAGTCATTTCCAAGGGATGCTAGGATTTCCAAAAAATGTAAACCACACTTTTGTGTGCAATGACCCAAAATATTCACTTACTCATCAAAAGAAGAATATTATTGAGAACTTCAACTAAAAGAATGATGCTGATATAACCTTAAAGTCATAGGTAAAGGATATCTAAAAGACCTTAAATGGAGATGTTCCTTATATTGAAATTTTTTCGGCATATTTTATGTGAAATATCAGAAAAATGTCAAATTCTCCTATTCCAAAGGTGTGAATATCCCTAAGGACGAAAGGAAAAATAATTTTTAAAGCACGATTGTAGCAATACGAAAGTAAGATGCCAAGAAAAATTTTAGGATTTGCTTCAAAAGGAATTCAGAACTAAGATTGACATCTTTAGGGATGGACTTTTTTATTTCAAACGAACTTAGATCTAAATTTTGCATCTCGAAGGATCGATTGCTTAAATCACCTAGCTTTGGGACTTCAGTACAAATTCCAGTCATCTCTCTCTCTCTCTCTCTCTCTCTACCAGTAACGACAATTTAGAAAGCACCATAGGGATCTCCACTCCTTCCCCAGCCTGCTCCTTATACCCCAATCCAATTTTAGTCATATTGGTCTCTTTTTGAATTTGGTTGTGGCTACCCTTCCTGGTTTTTCTGTTCTTTGACAAGTTGATTAATGACAAGGAATAATATTTCGGGGTGTAGTCATTATGTAATTTAGCCCATGGATGCCTGTATAAATGGTCAGACCTGCTTTCATTTTCCTGTCTGATCAAGTATTCATTTTTGAATTCTTTTTGCAATGAGTATAGTCCCTTTCTCTTGATATCAAAAAGAAAACAGGATTTAACTTTACAAAGCCAGAAAGAAGAAGATGATACATGAGGTGTTTGCATCCAAAAATTAAAGTGTATAGAGGGCAGAATTTCAAGATAATGAAAGAGCCAAATCTGTAAAGATATCGATAATCACCTGCACAAGTACTTCTTGCTTTCCTACAGCATTTATGAGGATGGAGAAAAGAGATAAGTCAACTCCACTAGGTAGTAGAGTGGCCTCTGCTAAAAGTATTGCAGCTGACATGCAACCAAGTATGACTGCCAAGAGTTTCTCAAGTTGCTTTCTCAGTATACATCTCCATAACAACTCTGCGATGATCCATTATTCTTTCAGGATAAAAGTTTTGGAGGAAGCCATAAAAATTATATTGGATTGCTCTAGTAAGTCAGAAATAAAATCCCATGTTATGAACAATAAGAGAGTCAGGATAAGACGACAAAAAAAGAGAGGTAAGTTTTATATATGCAGAGACTGAAATACTCTCTGGTCCAAAAATAAACATGAACCCACATATTGCAGTGGAAAATTTTTGGAGTGGTACATTGAATCAGGTTTCCAGAATCCAAAGGAAATAATAGGTTATTATAGTCAACAGCCAAATTATTCATCTCTATACATACATATATACGCATGCATCGACACACAACCTACATAAAGAATGTGAGAGAGAGAGAGAGAGAGAGAGAGAGAGATCTTATGCTTCAGCAATAGTTTGTATGTCATAATGTCCCATATAATATGAAAAACAATGTTGGAACAAATAAAAAAATTCATTGAACCAATAATTACCCATCATATTAATAAGAGAACCTATTGTGCCAGTTCTGCTAGGTCTGAAGCTCGAAATGTATTTCCTGCAATAATAAGGAGGGTGAGGGTCAAGAGAAAATTTATTTAGGTCTAAACATTCATCAAATATTGCTATCTACTAATTTGTTGGGAACTGATGCCAAAGCAAGATTGATTACATTTAGACACATATACAAGTATATCTAACAAGTTTATTCTGACATAATGAATGCCAATTTTCCCGATAAAAATTTACAGAGAAATTCACAATATAGTAGGCAGATGCAAGACATAGTGATTGAAGTGCGAAAGACAGACAATGGGGTTAGGAGCAAACCATCCAGTTGCATTGCGGTGTTCATAATTTTTTATTGTATCCTCCAGCTCAAGGGCCTCCATGACAAAGGTCATATATTCGCTGGAAACAGCCAAGAATTAATTAGATAAAATATAACTAAGAACAAGATAAACATTGTTGCAGAAGTAGAGTAATTATAAAAAATTCCATAACAATTTTGTAAGCATGCTTTGTACATTGCCTGGGGAATGGAGAAGTTATTCTGTCCAGAGTACCCATAAATTTTATCATTACAAACATAATAAAGTATAATAAATGAGGGAATGAAAAGAAAGAAAAAAGATTTTTCTAGTCTCAAAGAAAGCAGTCTTTGCTGACATTGAAAACCAAATTTCAATGAACTCACCAGATTGATAGTAGAATAATTTTTGACACAATTTTTATGCTATCTATAGTAATTTCAAAAAAAAACATCAATGCGCCTTACATGGAACTAATGAAAATTTCAGTTGGCAACAATAAAAAGCTCCTAGTGAACATTTCAGTTTGCAATAATGCAAAGCTCAACAATTAGTAGCAAATCAATTAATTGAAGGCATCCACTATATGGGAGCTCAACAAGATTGACATGAAAGAGTTGAAAAAATGGTTTTAAGCATCCATATCGGACCGGAATTCCCATCTGTCAAAATAGAATAAAGCATAAATAGTACGCAATCAAAATGCATAGTTAGAGAAAACAGATTACTGCTTTGATTTGATTGAGCACATGCAAATTTGTGCTCATTCATTCATTAAAAAAGTAGATATGAGAGAACAGTAATATAGAGTCTCTGGTGTGATGGTTTAGGTTTTAAGCTAAAATGAGCACTAAATGTGCACAAAAAAAAAAGGCTCATTAAGTCAAATGTAGGTATTGGTTCCTAGTTGACTCACCAAGTTGTGTAGGTGACTTGCAAATTATTTATTTATTTATTTTTTCCATATTGCTTGATTCCGATCAAGTTCAAATGAGTAATGATGATTGCATTGGCCAAGTCCTCTACACCATATAACTTCAAATTAATTAGACAGTCAACTCAAATGGGTGACCCCTGAAATTGATACCACTTAACTGAATTCTACTAGGTTTTAGCCAATACTTAATATCTAGGTTGAAAAATAACAGAAGATTACTAAAAATTTAGAAAAGAAGGCAGTGAAATTTGATATATAAAATATTTAAAGCTATTCCACCTTTCCACAGAAAAGTAGAAGCATAGGGTAAATTTCTTCCACTTCATTTTGTACCACCCTTATACATAAAAAATGAATGAATGTTCATGCAACTATAAGAGACATTAGTTGCAAATGAAGAAGGCATTATAAGCAACAACTGTAGAAAATCATCATGGAAAAGCTGGCAAGCAAAAGAACATGATACATGCTTGAAGATAAACATAAAAAGGAAAGCCGATAAACAAAAGGAAGAATTTTGATTCTAAAATAAGCTAATATCAATATGATTCTGCTGATACCAGCTCTACATCATTGGAAAAAACTCAAGAAAAAAAATACAAACCTTTATTAAAAAAAAGAATGATGAAAATTGAATATTAAAATAGAATAAAGTATAAATAATATGGCTTACTGATACCAACTACTGAAGAAAACAGAAATTTCACCGACTATTGCTTTGATTTGATTCAAACAAGGGATGCTGTACGATCAGATTTCGATAAAGAGGTGAAAGCACCACAAATTTACTAGCATAAGTGAAAAAATTACTTGTGTTGCCGAATTGATGAATTCTAGTTACTCCATTAGGTTTTTTAAATTTAGCGAAAAGGAAAAAAAAAAAAGCAAGAAAAAGGAGAAAAAAGATAAAAAAAAATGAGAAAAAAATAAAAAGGATCCTACATGAATTTTCCATATATCAGTCTTCTAGTTCAAATCAAACTTTAAACATTTATTACTCTCCTAACTCAACTCAAAGTCCAAACATTAAATTAAGGATATATTTTCATATATAAAAAAAGGGAAAAAAATTGTTCCTTTCAGAAAAATATCTTCTAAACGAAAATATTTTATAAATTTTTATTTCCACCTATTAGCATGCAAGCTTGCATCAACCACTACAGGGTCCTTGACTCAATCGACCTAAATTTAAGAAAAATGTAAATATATATATATATATATATATAATTATAATTATAATTATAATAAATTGAATGCAACTACATTGTAAAGCTATCACTCACAAAATATATTTAGAAAATTATAAATATCATCCCAAGTCCAACTATTTTATCTTTTTTCAAAAGGACAAAAAAACTGTCAGCCAATATCAAAATGTATCAGCTGAAACATTGGTATCAGCCGACATATATTGCTATTGGCTGATATTATGTTGATTATGAGTTCACAGAAGCAATGCTATTAGGGGCTTGTGTTGCATTGCTCTAGGCTGATATTGGTGCATATTGTTATTCTAATTCAACTCAAACTCTAAACATTATTTCAAGCATATGTTCAGAGGATAGTAAAAAAAAGTTCACCTAAATTTATATAATCTTAATTTTTTTAATTTAACAACTATTAGCATTTTTTATTCTACTCATTTTCTAAGCATTATTTTAGGCACATATTTTACAAAAAATTAAAGAAATAAATTTCAAAAATTATGAGATACAATAAAAAATTAAAAAAACATCCAATACGTTTCACCCTTATGTTAATACATTGAGGCCTTTTAAAGTATTTAACCATAACATTTTTTTTACTAATCTTCTGATTTTCTACAAATTTTTGGCTTTCGTTTCTCTAATTTTTTTAAATTTTTGGTGAAATGTTATGCCATATCTAGCATGGTATGACAGAAAAAAAAAAAAAGGAGGGGTGGTGGGGGGTAGCTCATCAAAATCAGATGGACAGAATAATTTAAGCTCTAAACTAGGGGTGCCAATCCCTGGTCATTGCATTTTATTGACAACCTGCAATTCCATTTATTATTATTATTATTTTGTATTTGCTGATTCCAGCTGAGTTCGAATGAGTCTCATTGCTATTCTGACAAATCCTTCAAATAAAAAATTTTAGATGCATCTAGTAGTCGACTTGTATCAATGAACCCAAAAACAAATATGACTTGGCCAAGTCATATTGGTTAAACTGAAGAGCAAGATAAAAGCAACAACCAGAAGATAAACATAACATGTAAAGCTGAGAAACAAAAGGTTGAAGTCTGGCTCCAGAGAAAATCCTTTCAGCAATCATTCTTTTTCCCCTTAGCACCTACAGACAAGGGATTGCATTACACAAAATCCTACACGGAGAAACCTGGGCTTGATGAAGCTAACTTTATTCCTGCAGAGAGTCATAAGCAACAAAATGCACATAGTTGACAACTTGACCCCGTAGACACTTCCGTCAACAAAATCCCTACAAGGTTTGGTCTCCGCTCCACGGATAAAGAGGTTTAAATATTGAAGGATCATGAGATAAATCAATGAACCAGTTGAACTATGCATGACAATAATTTCAACAAGTATAAAAAAAATTAAGGTACGCTGTTTTTATTTTATTTTATTTTATTATGTTTGCTTCGTCTTCACCATCTTCCTTATCCTCTTCTTCTAGCTTTACTACTTTTCTGCAACTATTATTTATTTGTTTTCAAATTTTAATTGCTTAGTAGAATATGTAATGAAATGATGATAGACACATATATAGGGCCCCCTCCTAATGTTGTATCTTGGAGGTTAGTTGTGCTTGATAAAATATCATGAATCATTGCTTACGTATACACCCTGCAAATATGTTCTTCATGTTCACTTGTGGCATACCTTTTGCAACGATAGTACTCCTCTCGAGCTATCCTAAGTTGACGTCTAAGTGTCGCCATTGATTTCTCATCAGTATCATAGTCCATATCATTTTCTCCTAATCGGCCCCCTTGTGGTTTGAAGGATGGGTCTTCTTTAAGCTGGAAAACAGGAAACCAGAGTTCAAAAAATTATATGGAAAGAGAATAATGGAACTTATCATACTGAATTCAGAAACAAAAGGTAGTACCATCTGATGCAACATGTTATCAATAACATCCATGTAGGGTCTCAAGGGATCACGTTTGGACATTTGATTTGATGTTGCTTGGGCAACCTAATGAAATAAAATTAAATTAGACTGTGTCAAACCATGATTCAAGCAGATAAACAGTCAAACAATAATGCCTTGACTTATTATGTTTCAAGCAGATGCAATCCCAAAATATATTGCATGGTTATTGAAGAAGGATTAACATCATATTGATTTGTCTAAATTAAGAGAATGTCCATGCAAAAATTTAAAATAACCAGGCAATTTTCAACATGTGAATAGTGTATCCTATTTTAGACCCCAAAATAAGGTTAAAAATGGTCATAAAGATAAGAAGGTTAGATCATTGTTAATAGCTATGATGGAAATGACTGACAAAAATACCAGAGACAACTTTGTGCCTTTTTGTTTGAGTATTTTATTATTTTAACTAAATAAATTTAATGTATTATTATTAACTGATATTCAAATTTTATTAATGTATAAAATACAAAAGCTGTAATAAATAAAGAGCTGCCGTCTTTCTGTCCCTTGTCTATCATTATTAACATTTATAATGTCCGTCCCAGTCAACGATATGATGCCGGCTCAAAATGTTTCAGTCTTTCCTAAAACACAAGTCGATAGTCTTAGTCTATAACCCTGTAGAAACATATATTAGACCAAATACAATACCGTCAAACTTTGTACTATGCTGTAATCCATTTACGTTAAAATTTCCCATTCTACCCTCATTGCTATCACATTGTTTTAGAGACTTTATAAGGAACCATAGTTGACTCAAACTGCCACAGTAGCCTCACTCTTATTTGCAGTCAAAGTCATTGGCTTTTTATTTATCAAGTCCTTGCCCTGTGTTTTGCTTTTGAAAATAGGTTACTAACAGTCACAACAGTGAGGGAATTACAGTTAGTAATGGCAATAAAAAAATTAAGGACTGAAACAAGGGAGGATAACTTTTTACCTTTTTATATTCGATAATTTATTATTAAAATATTAGTATCTGAATATTTGATAAAATAAAGATTAAATGTTTTTATTAACATGTTACTTGTGCTCTAAAATAGCAAAATAATGGTTCCTAAAACAAAAATAATAGTTGTTTTTTTCTTTCATCCAGTGAGCTTTTTCATACGTTGCACCAACACTCCTACAAGACACATTTTTCTCTCTTTAAAGGTATGCAACATGAGGTCATGTTCCTAGAAACCTTCTGAAAGTCTTGTTTATCCATGCTGATTTTCATAAATTTTTTATCCATCCAACTATGGGTATAAGCACTAAAAATATTAATGATCTCTGAGAACCAGAAATCATTTCTATAGACATACATTCTTTGAAACTCATGATCAGAGAGGCATTTCACTAAGATTCTAATTGCCGTGGAAGCCAAAAGAAAATTAACTTCTCGTCTGAAAATTTGCTTAATTGTTTCACTTCTGCTCTGAGAAAAATAAAATCTGTAATGAGCCTTTTTATCATTGTATAACTCAATAATCTTAAAGCCATTTGATATGAAAAGTAGCCAAAAAACCTCCTTGTATGATTCTATATTGGAGATACAAATTATATCAGATGCAACTTTCAAATTCGGTGGTGCAAGTAGTTTATTTTTGGTCAAGACTAGTCATTTTGTATTACATAACTGTAAATGGAGCTTATTTTTAATTCAGTACATATTTTGCCCTTCCCATATCTTCTTTTTTTTATATTTGTTATAATATCAATTAGGAAAAGAAAAATCTGCTTTTTTGAGAAATTTAAGGGATGAAGATAACTGAAGAAAAAGAAAACACCAACTTTAGAGTTTCTAAACATTTGACTTCACTAATTTGGTGATGGTGAAATTCCACATCCAACCTTGATTTAGAATAGTGGGGTTTATCCTTGCAGGATACGTTGCCTAATCCCCAATTCTTCTTCCTTACCTTTTCCCTTCCTGTTTTTGAACTCCCCCTAAAAATTCAGGTCCATCGTGTGCCATTTATGGTTTCATAGCGATTGATTTGTGCCATTTATGGTTTCATAGTGATTGATATATATCTACAGAATAAAAGATAAGCCTCCATGAAATAGTTCCACTACCTAAGGTACCAAAGTTTGGGCTGACAAAAAATTGTAAGACACATTTTTAGAGGAATGAGATTCCAACGCTGTGCAAAAAGTTGTATATGGCTAAAGATAACTGAAAATTTTCTAATAGGGTAATAAAAAATAAATCATTCAGACAAAAAACACAAACAAGAGAGAGAAAATTTCAAATGTCAAAAATTAAATGTAAATGATAAAAATCCACCAGAACTAAGTCAGCAAAATCTTCTCAGATGGCATTTTTATTTTTATCTTTTTTTCCTCCAGATTATTAGAGATAATGAGACTAACCACAATAGCATTTGAGAATTCTTGATGAGCATCGTCAAGTTTCACAGCCATTTTGGCAACTCTGTGCGAGAGAACTTTTTGACGAGTGTTCCAATCCGCATTTCTCCAGATGCTCTTTGGGATTTGACTCAAACCAAAACCGAGAAGAAATGCCCCAGTAACGAGTCCAAAAGTATTTGAGCAAGCCATAGCTAAACCAACAACACCTCCACTCCTGTCAATAAATCAAACCTCAAGAAATGAGTAAGTAATCAGATGGAACCATGCTGGCCAGCCGATAACAATACAGTAACAATTGGTAGGAACTTTCAAACATAAAAAAAATAATAGATAATATTTTTGAGCCAGGCATTCATTAGCCTTGCCCAAGCCTGACCTGCAATTTCACCAGTAACCCGTGTAAAGACTATAACATACAATCTACATGGTTGCCAACACATCTGGCTGGGTTAGTTCACTATCACACCTACTGGGTTAGCCTTAGCTTAAAAAAAACCTGAAGTTTGCAAACAACATTCTTTAACATTATGTGAACCTAATGCAATGATCTAGAACTAGAACTAGGGTTAAATTTTGTCTTTTACTATTTATGTTGATTAATTAATTAACCTTCTTGGGCTTCAGAACCTACACTGGGCTTAGGTTGAATCCAAATTGCTAGGTGTGCAGCCAATTAGGGAGTTTATGGGCATTTTTGGTAAAAACACTAGATAGAATTAGAGGCCTTATTGTAAAGTTACTTAAACTAAGGTAACCATAAACTTAAGTGTTTGAAGACTTAGAAATTTCTATGCCCAATACAAGTTCATTTAAATTATTTGATCGTAAATATGATTGTACAGCTGAGAGAATTAGGGGCATTATTTTAAAGTTACTTAAACTAATGAAACCCTAAAAATAGCAGTATTTGAAGACTTCGAAATTTTCTCTCGTCATTAGCCTTTTCTGAAGTAGACAATTAGAGAATAATAAAAAAAAAGGAAGGAAAAAGGCCACACATGCAACCTAGTTGCTTTGGAAGAGAAGAAAATTCTGTGTTTGGAAGATCAACTTGTGTAGAAAATTTTTAGCAAGAAGAGGTGGGTGGATCCTACACATTTTGTTTCCACTATAGTTGTATAGTGGAATGTCATTGTCTTTTGGTTTTTGGGGTTGATGGGGCTCGTGAGGATTGTGTTGAGCCTTTTTTGTGTTTTATGCTGCTGCACTTCCGATTGTATGATCCATACTTTTGCTTTTTCATACACATATATATATATATATATATATATATATATATATAATACATACATTATTCATCAAAAAAGAAGAAGAAAGAAACCAAATGTTGACTCTTGATGATTTTATTGGTTCTTGACCAATTATGTTGGATTCTTGATCATCTTTATTGATTACTTATTATGCTCATAGAATTCTTGAAGACCTTGTCGAATTCTTGGTGTTATTTGTCATGGAGGAATGTGATCCACATGAGTTTGCATACCAATCTTTTAAGTATTGACAATATTTATTGATTCTTGAGAATATTTATCAGGTCCTTGATGTTCTTAATTGATTCTTGGGGATCTTTATTAGGTTCTTGACAACCCTTATAGCAGAAATAATTGTTATACATAATGTAGACAGGTTCTTGATTATAAAAATTGATTCTTTTAAAAACATTTATGCACTTTTAGACCTAACCGACAGGAGCTTAGGGATGTTTAATTTGACTACTTAGTCATGGAAAAAGCCCTAATAGGCAGGCCTTATGGAGGTTGTAGTTGAAACCTATAAATTTTTTTATTAACTACAGAGTTTCAAGCCCTATCTAGGTGAGAGTAGAATAATTAAGAAACCCTATTATTAGTGAAAGTATGTTATAATTAATTAGAGTAGTTACTAAGAAACCCCATTATTGATGAGAGTCAATTGAATTAATAATTAATGTATAATAGGGTCACTATCCCAAACAACAAGCCCTATGTATTGTGATAATTAATTATTTAATTTAATTTATTTGCTATAAGGTTAATAATTTATTCAATCCTACAAGATGGGAACTAAATTTATTAAAAGGATAATTAATTATAGCTTGTAACAATTGGGATTGATTAATGAAAGAAAACATAATGAGAGAGTGAGTTGTCCAGCCCTGCAAGAAAAGTTATTTCATTGACAGAATTTTAATGAAGCAGAGTAGGAAGTCCCAGTCAACAGGCCTAGATTATGATAGAAAATTGAAAAATAAAAAAAATAAAGAAAGGGGCACCAAATTCATAAGCCACAGACCCATGACTAGCAATTGCAGTTTTGGGGTCATTATAAATGACAACAATATGGTGGAACCACTAGATAAGAGATATAATGAAAATATGAAGTCTCTATCATGACACTAAGAATGGAAATTAGCATAACTGTCCAATCCCCACCAAGATATACAGTAACAGAAACCAAAACAATGTAAAAATATGGGGATCCACATAAAAAATGAGTTCCAGAGGAAAAAAAAACAAACCAATCTTTGCGCATGATGATGAGGAGAATAAGTCCAAAGAGGCCAATAAATCCCACGCAAAAATAGAAAACTAAGTTTCCATGTATACTAGTTTTCAGTCTTTCAGTCACAGTGAAGTCCCCGGCATCTTCATAACCCTGAATAGTGGGCACCACAGCCCTGCTTACAGAATAACATAAAATTGAAAAATGAGTACGTGCAGCTCTGAACAGCAAATATATTAAAAAAAAATGCGTAAAACTAGGAGAACATAAGCCAACTTTTTTACATAAAAGGAATAGAACAACACCAAGAAAAATGCCCTGTATTAGCACAATAATAGAAACAGGGATTGTGATGCAGAAAACTCAAGTTCACTTTAACCAAGCCCTAAAACAGCAATCACCTTTGGCCTGAATATCTATGCCAGCAAGAGTAAATGAGTAAGCAGGACAGAACAGCATGAGGATCTACAAAGTCTAGGAATTAGCATGCCAAGCTCAAGCTTTATGATCCATGACCCTAAAAGCACACCACGAGTGCTTTGAGTTTACATATGATAAATAACTGACAATTTAATGAACTGACACATATAACAATATGTGGTTCAATTCAAAATTAATTATTATTTTCATAAACATTCCCAACTAGATATTTTTTTGGATGGCTTACATCCGAAACTAGTTGCCATACGGTATTTTGTTGCTTATGCAAATTTCTTTGAATTACCTTAAGTCATAATTTATAAGAAAGATAAGAAGGAACAAAAACCAAAGGCATCAAAATCTCCAAAGAAAAATAACAGAAAGGAAAAAGGGAACAAAGAGGAAAAAAATTATAGAAAGAAGGTTCAAACCCACATCTCAAAGGGGAGGAATTGTGTGTGTGCGCGCACGCATGCATGCATGCATGCATGTGTGTGTCTGTCTTTATGTAGAGTGATTACACAGCCAGGTGAGGTAATAATCAACCTTGTAATGCTACCAGTCTTCTGCCAATTTATTAACTACAACCGGGGGTGGCCTATATTTTTTAGAGACTTAATTGGTGCACCCTTTGCCTTGTGATGCTACCAGTCTTTTGCCAATTTATCAACTACAAAAGGTTGACTATATGTTTAAGTACTCTAATTGATGCATCCTTTGCCTAAAAAGAAATCTATGTAAAGTATATGACAGTAACTAATATGCAGACAGTCCAAAGCACGACCAATCATTAATTCTGTGCTCTAGATGCTATGTAAAAACAATTTCCAAGAACTGGATGACTATGAATGAAATAGACAGCATCAAACAAATTTTGACCATTCTGGCCCAATAAGTTATTACCTCATACATAACAGAGGGAGACAAAACAATGATTAAAGTCCCATCTAAACAAACATGCATTAATCCAAGTTCTTAGGCAGCATACCAAGTAAGTAAAAACGTACTCCAATACGACCAGCTCCAAAAGAAAGAAATGCCTCCATTGTCATGACCAATTCTTGTCTGTGTAACAATAAGGAATTTGGTTATATTCATGAGAATCGTAACACTAAAGGATGAACAAACAAAGTGATAGCAACCCATGTTTGAAAGAAAAGCAGTTGAGAAAGAATGGATTGGACATTCCTACTCAATTGCAAACCCATGGTAAAAGAGGAGACAGCCCTCTTTTTTAATATTTTCTTCTTCTTTGCTTCAATAAAATATTATCGTTAACAAGAAAAGAATAAGTAATCAGCAATTTTTTTCCCATAGTGCATTGGGATGCCAATCCATTTTGATTCAAGTAATGTGCAGGATTTCAGTGGAAATGAACCCAAGTAGAACATGTGATATCAAGCGAGACAATAAAACAGGTCCACAAAGAAACAAATGAACACCAAGAACATTCTGTCAATAAGCATATGGAAAATAATATGTAGCTACATAAATATCCAACTAAAGGTTGAATGCCTTACTGCATTAGATAGAAATATTAGAGAACTAAAATCAACTCACTTGACTTAAGTAGAATAAAGACTGCACACTTTAATAAGGCCCTACGCCTATGCTTGCTGAAACATCTACTTCAATAAGCTGATGTTATGTACTCTTCGGATGAGGCAGACAATGAAGGCTTGTTACACCCATGGTACTGAATATCGTATCGTATCGCGCGAAACGTATCGTGTATCGTGCCTAATGGCACGATACACTCATCTGTTTCGAGATACAGGTCGTATCGACCTGTATCGATAGAGTATCAACTGTATCACTCGATACAATCGCTAAAAAGTGGAAAAAGCGTTAAAAAACGCAAAAACAAAAACTTACGAGATCCTCCATTGCTCTTTACTAAGAAACCCTTTCCAAAATCCGTGAAACCCCATCGTTATATACCTATTTTCGACCTAATTAGTACCATAATTTCTTCAAAACAACTTCAAACATTGAATCAAGCAACAGAAATCAAAATCGTCTACAGTTTTGAAGGGAATTTTAGATTTTCAATTTTTTTCAATCTAAATCATTATTTTTTTATGTTTAAGCATGTTTTGACAATTTTTTGTATGAATCTATCAATGTCAAGTGAAATCCATAGATCGAAATAGCGTTTTTGAGTAAAAAATCAAATTTTTTTGCAATATGAAAAAAGTGACGAAAATCCCAATTTTTTTTTGAAAAAAATTAAATAAACCTTAACGGTTTGTCTTCAATTTTTTATATGAGATGCACATGGGGCTGATCTATCATCCCCATGATTCTTGCATTTTTTTATCAATAAAATTATTTTTAATAATTGTTTTTGCTGAATATTAATTAAAAATATAGGAATACAATATTATATTTTTATTAAATTTGATGTTTTGGTTCCACTTTTTTTCCCAAGAGAGGTTGGTGATGCCATTTACATGCTTGTTGGTAAATTTTATTATAGTTTTCATTCATTTCCGAGTATGCCTATTTGCTTCTATAATGCATAGATACTCTTTGTGTAGCCCTATAATGCTAGAAACATGTTTATTTGACATATTTTTAACTTATCTTTCTATCTAGATAGGTTTTGTTTTATGTATTCACCGTATCCACCATTTTAGTGCGTATCCTCGATACGTTTTCATTTTTAGATTGTCCAATACGGCACGTCGATATGATACTTTGAACCATGGTTACACCCTTACATATATTTCTCAGAAGGAAATACTGTATTCGCAATTATCATTACTTTTTAAATGATATTCATTTACTTTAAACTAGAGAATCCCTTAAAGTTTTTTTCATGATAGAAATTTCATATACGCAACACAGTTAAATCAGAAAACTGAAAATTTCATAATAATTATTAAGAATGTATTAAAAACCATAACAAAAAATAATAATAATAAAAATTGTGTCAAGACAATTTCTTCAAATAAAAAAATTTACTTCGTGATAAAAGAATTCCCGGTCAGTATAACTATGTTTAGTTACCAGGTGAGACGAGAGCAGTGTTGCCCGTGGAGAGCCAATCCAACCAAAATTTTGCCAACATGAGAGAATTTCGTGGTATGAATCCCAAATCAACCTTTTAAGGACAATTTTGAAGGAAATTATGAATCATTACACCACATTTGCCCCATTATTCTTCCTCGTTTCTTGAGCTGAAGAAAGTTTAAAGGCTAATATTTTTTTTAACCCCAATAATGTCCAAAAACACTTATCCATAATTTTCTTTTATAAACCTAGAGCACTCATATACTCCTATGTTAAGGATTTGAAGTATCACAAAAGCTCAGGTTAGAGACAACTGTGATAGCCGGTTTTATGGAGTTATTTAGCTTCCATTCTTATTTTCATTTGGCATCCCTTTTATTCATATTAATAATATCTTACCATATTAGCCTAGATATATGCTATATGCATCCATTTTGTCATATTTTGATACTTTTCCCTATAGTTGACTGTTATCTAGACTTATATATATTCCATGCTATAATTTAATAATTTAGACATAATTTCTGTAAATTTTTCCACTAATATAAACTTCTAATAATTCTATCATATGATTTTCCTAAATCAATATAGACAAAAGAAGAATTCTTCCTCCTCTTTAAATTGCTCCAAAATTTTCAAGTGGACAGTTGCTTTGGTGAGCTTTGACACAGGAATTCAAATTGATTTTCCACCATCCTGATTACTGGTTTTAATCTTTTTCCCATCAGTCCCTCCCAGACATGCAATATTTTGTCCAACCACACAACATCATTTTGTTCAACTATGCAGGTATCATGGTCCATCTCATGCACATGTTTAGGCATTGTGGTATTTCTACTTATGAAGCAGCGAAGTCAAATAGGATAAACCACTTACACCTAAGTCATACTCACTTACACATTTCACTTGAAAGCCCACCTAATTCATAGGACTTTCCCATCTTCTTCACAGCTAGGAGCCTCTTTCACTTAGTCAGCTTTTGAGTTAATAAACATCGAGTCTACAGCTTTTGACACAATTTTCATTTCTAATTTTTAAAGTCATGCTTTTCATTTTCAACATATATTTATCCTTCATCAAAACCCATTAAGTTTAATGCACCTAATTACAAATATTTAAGGAGCTTTTGGTGGGTATTATAGAATCCAGATCCTAACAAAAACCAAATCTAGAATCTCATAACAGTGTTTTGCAAGATTTTATAATCAAATTTTAGAGTATGATTCCAAAATCTAACTCAAAATCGATTTTGCAAATTCAAGGTGCTTATCTCAAAATTTATAAAATCCAGATTATGGGTTTTAGCTAAAATAATATTTAAATTAATTTGTCATTTGGCATACAGTATAACAAAAATATGTAATTTACAATTGATCATATATCACAATACATAATAACAATAACAATTAGTATTATGTAATATATTATATAGAATAGAACATATTAAGGATTATGCATCTTAGCTTTAAAATATGAAATATATATTATATTACATAACATAGGCACGTAAGTTGTCACTACGTGTATATGCAGATGCACACACACATACAGAAATTATAAAATTTTTCTAAATAATCAAAGTCAAACAAATGAGATTCTCAATTCTAGAAACATATCTTTTCTGATTCTGACACCGGATCTTGGGTTGGGGTGCTAAGAAACATATCTTCTCTCACAATAGCCGGCTTGACAATATTGTCAGCAAGTGCATTACCTGATCTAGGCACTCTCATCAATGAAGTGTTCAACTCGAGCACCAAAGATCTAACTGTATGGACTAACCCTTGTTCATTTTTAGTCATCTAATGAATAACAATAGCACATTCTTGTTCTCCAATCAGGCTGTAGAAACCTACCCTTTTGGCTATCGCCAGCCCTATAAGGCAAGAAATAAGCTCTGCTCTGATTGATATTCCCTTCCACATAGGTCCAACAAAAATACTACTCCCATCCCCAGCAGATCCATATTTCCCGTGGAACATCTATCAAAAATAAGCTTGGTGGTTCCAAGTGATGGTGGTCACCATGCAAGTAATACCAAAGTCAAATGCAAGTGTGACAAACAACCATCATGCCACCCTCATAATATTGTCATAAATACTCCCCTCAAGTCTGGATAAGCCACTTCCCATGAGACTGCTAAGATACTAATTTCCTCCTCTATTACTGCTTCAGTTCAAGACTTCTCATCCTCAAATATTCTCCGGTTCCTCTTTTTCCAAATGTGTCATATAATGGCATTTAATAGAAGAGTATATAACACACATCCTCTATGCCCCAATCGTGGCAATCTCCATTGTGAGAATTATAGTAATAAGGATCGCGGCATGTTTCAATGTAAGTCAGAAAATACTGCCAAACCTGTCTTGCAACTCAGCAATACAGAAATAGGCAGTCAATAGACTTCTCATGCGACTTGTAAAGCAAACAAATGGTGGGGGGCAGAGCAATGAACTTCCTTCTTAATTGGAGCATATCAACAATGTTAACCTCATAGGTTTCCACTACCTTATCATTACCACCTTTTCATTTTAATTATAAAATATAAATGCTAACATCCATGAGCATAAACTTCCGTTTCCTGATTAAAATCTCTTCAGAAAACTTTAAAATGTTTTATATATGACTACAGTTAACTCTACAAGGAAACCAAATGCTCTCCCTCTATTTCTAACAGCCTCTTTATCTACATGTGAGTGTATGTGTGTGACTATCTGTCCATATATGGATAAACAAATAAATATATGTGTGCGTGTATGTATATATATATCTAGAGAGAGAGATGCCCAAAAGTATAGCATTTCAATTACAATGTCAAATGTAATAACACACCATTAAATCACATGATGCATCTCATATAATCATATACATATTTATGTGTGTGCGCGCGGGCAAAAGTCTGTCCAGTCATGTCCTTCGGTTTATAAATTACGATCAGAGGAGTACAAGTTGAAGGGAAACAAGTTTTGATTCCGGAAATGACTGGGTCTCAATCTGTTTTCTTTTCATTTCCGGTTGATGATTTATAAGTTTTAACATACTATAAAGTAATGCCCAAATATATTCATAGCCGCCAAACTCCACATACTCGGTTTCTCTTCATATCCAAATCTGCTGCCATCCTTTGATAAATCCATCACAATCACGTTGTACCGAACAGAGCTGAAACATATTGTAATTCAATCACCACAATTCGGCGCAGCAGCTAATAATATAAGATTAATAATAATAAGTATACAAATTTCATCTAGGTTTCGATGTTTTACTCATTCAAAAAATCCTAAATTAACACAACCAATTATACAAAACCTGACAACCAAAAAACCAATCGGATCTTTCCAAATTAGTGATCTCTGTAATCCATATATTATTCCGTCCAATTCACGATTCGAATTTTGCAAATCAAATCCCAAAGATCATATTGAGAATTACTGAGCGATATCTAACAGAGAACGGTGAATTACCGTCCAAATGTCGGCAGGGACGAGGATGATAATGGAGAGAGAGCAGAACCAGGCGTATCCGACGGTGAACAGGACATATCGAGGAACGCCTGGACCGGCGAAGTACCTCAACGTTAATATAACCATTCCCAAGGTCAGGGGAAGCGAGATCAGATAAAAAACCCACATCTTCTCTGCTTCTCTCTCTGTCTGTCTATCTCTCTCCTCTCTTCTCTTCCCTCCCTGAAACGGTCGTTAGAACATCCGGGGAAGAAAAGAGGAAGCCGGAGGTGGCTCCACAAGCTTTAACGCCAAGGCAAGAACTGGTCAAAGCGAGTTTTACCTGCCAATTACTCCAACTTCGGCTATAGTGCGCAACCCGCCTTGTGCCTCTCTTTCCTCCGCGCTCACTTATTTTATTTTCTTCCGCACTCCCATATATTGCGCAGGATGCGTCCTACGCCTCCCCTTTCGGCTATTTCTATTGGTTGATCTCCTTGCAAGCCTACGCATCCGACGCAGCGTTTTCCTGTAGTACAAAAGTAGTTGGTCTGGACTGAAATAAAAACTTGTAAGCCAGCCCTCGTCATGTTAAATTTGGACTGGGCTTGCCAGCCTTGCCCTTGTCACATTCAAGTTACGTAGATTTAATTTGGGCCAACGTGGTTTGATTAGCAAGCCTGAATTGATCAAAACTAAATTTCAGCCCGCCTTAATGACAACGAGGTGGATGCTATAATCATAGGGTTGTGGTTACGGTGTAGCCATTACAATGGAGACCGTAGAAGTGGAAATGGTGAACTATGGAAAAAGGTTCTAAGGTTATTTTTGAAAGGAAAAAGTTCAGTTTTCTGGAAGGATAAATCATTGGAGCCAATCCATGTTTCATCTCTTGGTCTAATGGGAGAGCGTTTAGTTTAGTCTGGTGTCATTCAATGGAAGCAGCATGAAACGCACGGATGGATGCCCATGTCAGTAGGGGGCCCCACAGATGCAAACTCCATCCCAACCGGCGGTATCATAGTACCACCTGATTCTGGCTTTAGAGGAATTGCATTCGTATAATGGTGAAGCAAGTGTCTATGCCAGTGTACGAATACATGTTGACATCGGTTCACATCAATTGTGAAGACAATGTTGACACATTTTTATTGTTAGACCAGTGGATGAAACATGGAGTGGCTCTAGCTTGTGTCTTTTTGCATGATTCATGATAGTTAATTTTGCTTATAAATAATACAATTGAGATCTTGCGGAGCCTCTATTTACATGCTTATTTGGAGCTTTTCATAGGATTGTGCAAAGTGTAATAAAAAATTTAGGGTTATACCATTCAGTATTTGTTCAGCATTGTTTACTCACCAAGTAAATGGCATATAACATCTAATTCTTGTTATAATTAACCAATTAATCAAAGCAAGATGTCTTATCCCATTGTATTGACATCATAGTATTTTTGAATAAATTAGCACTGGCCACCAACCTAATGCAACCCTCCTCCTTTAATTATTTAGGACCGATGAAAACTAAACAGCATTAGAAGAGTTGAAAGATTGTATATAAATTAATGTAAGGCTCGCCAAAGTAGGATTTGAAGAGGGATAGACTTGCAACAAGCTTAACCTTTAGGATTAGTTAGCCAAGTGGTTGTGTTCAAGCTCAAGTAATTAAAAGTACATATATAAAACCACTTCAAATCTTAACAAGTAATACTTATTAATACATATTTTAGTCAATAATAAACATAAATTGATAATCTATGAGTTAACAGGAGACTTATTAATATAAACATAAATTTATATTATTAATAAACATAAATTTATTAATACATACTTCAAATCTTAACAAGTAATACTTATTAATATAAACATAAATTTATATTATTATAGTCAATAATATATGTTTATAAATTTATAAATTTATAAACATAAATTTATAGTTTAGTTCCGTGCAAGTATATTTATTAACGAAAGCATGACTTTGCTCATGACCGAATTCCAGGCATCTAGACGTGATCATCCCCTTTGCGTGTAAGCAAAAATTAGGTATATATAACCAAACGAATTAACGAAACGCTATTAATACCGGGTACGTAAATTGCTATATTGAGCGAGTCCCGTATGGGTTGGTGTTGGCCTGTGAAGGCAGTAATGAAGATCTTCCTTGCGTTGCCTGCAAAGCTTTGCCTGGTAGCTTGGAGACGCATACAACTTTTAGTGCTAAAATATGAAATACAAGGCGTGGATCCAAGCATCGTCCTTCCCCCATCCCATGTCATGAAAAAGCTTTATGGATGAGCTTACTCCCGCCAGGTGTGACCATAGAACGGCTTCCTCCTTGCTGCAGAATGTTCAGATTGAGCTATAGCTACTACACATCCCTTGCCTTAATTGGGGTCGATAGACCTTTACGACAGCACCATGAAAGTGCAACAAATCTTGCAAGTGGAATTGATTTCAGTCCCTAAGACTAGGATTTGATCTAGGACCTCCACCTCAAAACCACATGGGAGTAACCGGGAGGACCATTGGGCCACCACTTTTGCGTTTGTGTGATTATAGTTAGTGGTAGATTATGTCTTCATTTCCGACATGCATATTGAATGCTTCTGAAAGAACTCAATCAATGCAAATGAAATGATCATTAATATATGAACTATGAGTCATGATTGTTGATTTCTTTGTTAAATTCATTAATTGTATCACGCTCGAATGTGCGCTATAACTACCAAATAACGTTGCAATCTAAAGATACTTTTTAGTAAGTTAATCAAATCGATGAGGGAACTTTTAAAATTAACAAGAAAAGTGCTTTCAATTAGTCCTCAAAGTTGAAATGTCCCGATCCCTCTCAATCATGGGCGTGCACCGAATCAAATTGATAGCAAAATAATTTGGGTGCCAAGATTTCTTTTGTTCTGTTTGTCATACCCTAGACCACTTTAATCATGGACCTCAAATTTCCTAATGGGGTGAACATGGATGGCAAATGTTGACTAATGGTACCGTATGTGCGGGTCCATTAGGTCTTATGGTTATGAGAATGAAAGAGCAGTTTTCCATAGGAGAAGGTTTTGAACTCTATACCTTATTTTCATAGATCTAGTGAAGAAACTCGTGGGCATAGGTATCTTTGTCGAACCACTTAAATCGTGTGTCTTTGTTTATTTTATAATTTCGTGTGCTTATTTCAACACTCATGAACTCGGATCTTACGAGGGCTTCAAGCTCTTATGGCTATAAATTTAATTAAGTCCGACCGTATGAGCTCTAAACCAGCAAGAATTTTCTCAACTTGAAATCTGCTGGAGCCCTTTGTTGGGTTTGCTGGTCCAACGATAAGTATGTGTCCACATAGGTGCATGAAGTCTATATATACACATAGTAGCGGAGCCAGGATTTTCTTTTAAGGTGGGCAGTGCAACAAAGAATGGAAAATAATTGGTTGAAATTAAAAAGATTGTGGGCAAAGTAAACATTCTAGAGGGGGCAAAGGCAAACTACATATTTATAAACAATTACAATAGGTTTTTATATTTATAACCTATATATAGCTCCGTCCTTGTATACACACCTTCCACCGTTGGACCAGCAAATCGTCCAGCTGAAGGACCAGCTGGTATGGACTCAATTCTCTTGCTAATTTTGATCCTTATTAGTCGAGAGCGAATCCAAATGGTGTGCCGGACGATAGAAGGAGCTAAGGGGATGGATAGATGTTTTGGGCACCGAGCCGATGATGTCACGCCTTGGTGTTTATCGGCCAACATTTGTAAATTGGTGGGCTTGTGGCATTATAAACTTGGGTCCCAAGCACCTCTCCACCTCGGGAATACAGGCCGGACACGAGGGGCGTGAAATTTTGAACTAGATGAATCCCACACTAACGGTCAATTTTTTAAGCTTACTTCCCTCTCTTTTCGTCATCATTAGATGCTCGATCTTCTGAAACTTTATTGCTACTTCCACTTTGACCCAGAACGGAGAGGGAATGCTTTAGAAGATTCCCAACTGAAAAACAAAAGGTCGCACTTTGAGGTATTCAAGGTTTTTCTTTTGCTTTCTTTCAGGTCATTAATGGTTTGTTACTTTTAGCCTCTTTACCGAAGCTTCTCCACTGACCGAATCTCATCGTTCTCATTACCTTTGAAGAAAACTATAAGCTCGGTTAGGTGATAATTAAATTAAAAGGCCGTCAAAATTTATGTGAAAATAAATTTCCATATTGTTCAATTTAATTTATATTCACAATAAAACTAAGGTCTTCTTGTAGATAAAAGGCCTATAACAGGCTATAGATCTTATTGTTTGTTTTGACTGTTAAGTATCACATGTGGTAGTGGGATCTATGAGCTATTAAGAAGAAGAATAATTGTGATGATATCATTCTTTTCTTATAAGACATTGTTAATACTAGAAAATAAGAAAGACGGTTGGGTTTAGGAAGGTATAGCTAATACATAATTATAAATTGACTTTTGTGCAGCCTCTTGCTTGGAAAGAGAGGAAATATAGGTATTCATATGCATAATGGAGAAATATTGTATTACGCTTCACAGTAAGGGGAGGGTTCTGTAGAGAGAAGTAGAAAAAGAGAAAAATTTCAATAGATAAAGAAAGTTTATAGCTCCGCTTAAATGTATACTAAAAAGACAATTATGCCCTTAAATTATTAACTTTAACTACATTCTTCAAGGTCAAATTTTGGGTAAAATATATATTTTTTGGCACAATTCCCAAGGGGGCGCCTCGCTTTATATATAATATAGATGTTCATTTTTGGTTTATCTCTTGCATGGTCATTTGAGTTGAGATCTTCTCTACAAGTAAAAAAGCTTGGACGTCCCATTCATAAGTTCAAGGTGTTATTTGGGTTAATTTATTGAAGATCTTACTTGAAGCACTTTACACAATCCACATAAGGTAAGAAATATAATTTCTGTTCAGCTGTAATCCAAGCAAGGTGTTGTCTCTTGAAAATAATCCATGTTTTGTTGTTATCTAAGAGAGGAGTTGTACATCTCTTAATGTTGTTATCCTCTAGTGAATGATTTAGATAAGTCTATGTAATCACATTATTTGACATAGTAAAGGTTGCTAGCTAGCTAGATGAAGTCTTGTGGTTTTTCTCTTTAGATTAAAAGTTTTCCACATAAACACCCTGGAGATTAATTTTCTAAGTGGTTGTTTTTGGTGTGTTCTGATTCCAATTTCCTTTCTAATTTCGCATTGTTAACTCGACTGGTAAGTTATTTATTTTTTAATAATTGTTTTATTGTGCTCGGAAGAAAACGCTTAGTATTATGGACAAAGGCAGATGAGAAGGCTTTTTTACGCACCTAATAAAGCAAATTAAAGAAAGGAACTTCCATTGAAAACTGCAAAAGGAGAAAGAAGACAGGAACTTTATTATATAATTAAATATGTCATGACTCAACCGTAACATGATATGTAACGCTGTAGACTAACCTAACTCCGCAAACGACAACCGACACCGAACCACCGTGCGTCTCTCTCAACATCGCTCTTTTTGTGAAAATTATGGAAAGAAATTGTTCCTTGCAGTACGAACACTGTCAATTTTGATTGCAACTTGCCCTCCTTTCCAATTCCTTACTACAGTCCAATAACCTCCAAGTCTTCTTCTTAATGGTAAAAGGTTTGAACATGGATGCAATAAGCAACGAATATTGTTGCAAGACATGAAAAAAGACAACCCTTCAATTATCCAATACTAGAAACTGAGAAGCATTCTGGTACCAAAATCCCTAGTTTCAATTCCTTGCCAAGGTAGATCAAAGATGCCGTTTTTACCAAAAGCTTTAGTTGATAGTAAGGGTAAACTTTATATATTTAATTATATTCCTTAATATTCCTTCTCACATGTGGGTCAAACTCAAACCCATTTTGACAGCACCTTAGCATTAACCTGGCTTTGATAACATATAAAACACCGTTTCTACCAAAAGCTTAAGCTGATAGTAGCGATGAACTTTATATATTTAATTATATTCCTTAACACTTTACGGCCGAGCCCGTAAAATTATTTTGGCCGTATCTAAGACGGAAACTCTAGCCGTTTTAGAAGCCGTGCGGATGGCAGTGGCTTTATAGGTCAAGTTCATTGTTTTTGAAGGGGATTGCCAATTTCTTTATGATCTTCTTGATGCTGGGTTTGATTCGGGTCCTTGGAGGATTAGAGCTGTGGTCTCTTGCATTAGATCTTTGTTTTGTAATTTTTCTTCTGTTAGATTTGTGCATGTTTTCCGGGAGGGTAACCAAGTCGCGGATTGCTTGGCAAACTTCGCTTTGGATAGGTTCCCCTGCTGTTGGATTTTGTCCCCCCCCCCCCCGCTGTTGGATTTTGTCCCCCCCCATGTATCTCCTCCTTTCTCTCCAGTGACTTTAGGGGAGTCCCCTATTTTCGTGGAGGCTCTTAATAAAATGCTACTCTGGTTACCAAAAAAAAAAAATCAATAATTAGTTGTAATAAAAAAAAAAATTTAACTTTTGCGTGGCAGTCAACTGTTGAATACTATTGAACAACATTGTAAAGGCTGGCAATTTACTGTTCAATAGGACTTTTCTGTCCTATTCTTGGAACCTTTGTTTTTAGGATTCCCTTCTATTATTTCTTCAGAGTCAACTCTTAGGTAGGATGAGATATAAAAAAAGGGGAGGCACATCAGACATCATTCGCAACATCAAAGCATATGCATTGAGATTGTCAGTGGCTCATTATAAAAATCAATTTTAAAAAAATAAGTTATTAATGCTTCATTTTTTAAATACAAGAGACTATCGTGGCACACGACATCCTCATCCAAGGGAGTTAAAATTATTACAATGATTATAATTTCAGCATGAAATTCTTCTACATTCTTTGTATATACAATATACAATGGGCTTGCTCGTTGAATTTAAAAAAATGAGAGGATAGTTTATTTTTAGAAAATTATTTTTTAATAAAGCTTTACATTTCTTTGTATTGTGAAATTGATCCGTGGTCTAATTAATGACCCAACGGCTGAGATTGAGTTCGGGGGTCAAGCCCGATAATCAACAACATTTTAAAATTGCCGCGAGATTCCTTATTAAACTTTAATGACAAATTCGCCAAAAAAATAAAAAATCTGATGAGATTTGTGGGGCGAGTTTTACTGCGTCACGAAAAACAGGCCCTCTGGCGCTAAGCACATCAAACAACGCCGCAATTGTCAAGAATAGAAAGAAGAGAAGAAAAAAAGGGGAATATAGAAAACAGCAACCGACGAGTTGAAGAAAGTCCAACTGTCCTCGTCGACCTGCGTTCATATCTCCACTCTCGGCTTGCTTCGTTGTCGGAATATGCCCGTCGGCACGCATGACAGTTGCGGGTAACTGCTAGGACAACTGACGTGCGCGATGGGCGAGAGCAACGACGTCTCCCGGACCTTCCGAGCTTTGGTGGAGAGCGCTGATCGAAAATTTGCTAGGGTTAGAGATGTACCGTCGTACGGGCGGGGGCAGCACAGTTACTTTCAGAAGGTATTCAAGGCTTATACGAAGCTCTGGAAGTTTCAGCAGGAGAATCGGTCGAAACTTGTTCAGTCGGGCTTGCAGAGATGGGAAATTGGTGAGATCGCATCTCGGATCGGTCAGCTGTACTACGGGCAGTATGTCAGGACGAGCGGCGCGAGGTTTTTACTTGAATCTTATGTTTTTTATGAGGCGATCATTAACAGGGGCTATTTCGAGGGAGTGAAAAGCTCGTCGAAAGACATGAGCGTGAGGTTTAAGGAATTGAGGTTTTACGCGAGGTTTCTGCTCGTCTCGTTACTCTTGAATCGGGCTGAGATGGCCCAGATTCTTGTAGAACGGTTCAAGTCTCTAGTTGACGATTGCAGGGCCACTTTTCGGGTACTTAAGTCTTTCTAGTTTATCATATCAGATGTTTTTGGTTATAACTGTCTGAAAAATTGTTGATTTGAGAGCGAGTGATGTCGTGGTTAATTATTATGGTACTAATTTATCTGAAAATTTGGAAAATTAAATGTCTCCTGACGATGACGACTGTTTATTGCTGTTCAAAATATAGATTTAGAAAGGAAAAAGCTATACGAAAACTGTTTTTGCTGCTTCCATAGTGTTGTACTGAATTAATTTAAACGTTCATGGAAGCAGCCAATGTAACTTTGGCTTTGAAAATAATGAGCAAGTGAGACCTGTGAAAGGGCATTGTGGAACTTTTCCTGTAACAAGCGTCAAATATTGTTTATTACAATAGTTGGAAAACTTTATCACTATTGATGATGAACAACATGTTTTAATTTTTTTGGTACTAATTTAACTGAAATTTTTTGAAATTATGTATCTGATTGATGATTAAGACCACTTACTTCAGCTCAATTTTTGAAATAATGAGACAGTAAATATGGTGCATTTTTTTTGTTTAGATTATTTATGTTTTTCTGTTTACATTGTTAGACTGAAAGATATTATTTTCTTTTGAACTGTTTAAACCAAGAATGATGAATTATTGTTGGCTGGGTTACTTGATAAGAACTTGATTTGTGAAATACAGATTTGTAAAGTAATGTTTTAAGCAATATGTTTAGTAGAGGTTTTCCATTTTCAATTGTGTACCGGGACAAATTCTGATTAGTCCGGAAAATGTTCTGACTGGATGTGTCTAATTTTAATTTGAGCCCTTAAATATCATGAATCGTGATCAATGGATTAGTGTTTGCTAGTTTTAGACTTAAAGTCCCTGATTTTGAAATTATGATGGGTTAATTAACTTAGTTTGGTACAAGTGATATTTAATACGGGAAGTTTTTGGAATTGCGTGAGGACAGATGATTAATTATGCAGTGGATTAATTAAAAAAGGGGCTAACCCTGTGCACGAGGCTCCTGCCACTGCGCGGGATCTAGGGAGTCTCTTATGCAGCCTTACCCCTACAAGCGAGGAGGTTGTTTCCCGTGACTCAAACCTGCGACCTTTATGCCACAATGGAGTAACCTTACCGTTGCAGCAAGGCTTGCTCTCAAACTGCAGTGGACTAATTATTGATATAATTATTCTGCCATACCATATAAACATATAAACTGGTTGACTCGTTTTATGTAGTTTTTGATCTGGATTAAATATTTATGGTTAAAAATCTTTCCACTAGCATCTAATCATTCCCCTGAAGCCCTTCTCCAATAGCCACCTATTTTCAAAATGTAAAGTTGGGTGATTTATTTTGATGCGTTACCCTGCTGTAAGATGGGGTTTGGTTTGGGATAGCCCTTTTCAGGTTGAAGCAGTCCATTTAGGGATTGTCTTTCTCCAACAAGGTGTGGAGCGTAATCTAACTTTGAACCAGTGTACACCCCTTTTTTTTTTCCCCATATGTTGCCAATTTTTTTTTTATTTAGCGATGTGATCAGTTTTATCATATCTGGAGAGGTTTGAAGTAAATTTTTTCATCAAAATGACAAAAAATGGAAAAAAGGGAGACGAAGGAGAAAAAAGAGATTTAGAGAGATGTAATTTGGAAATGGATGTGCAATTGTAAAATATTTTGTTAATTGAGCACAATTGCAAATCTTAGGACTCAAGTGCTTCTGGAAATTTGGCACAGTTATAGCTTGTAGGAGAAGTCTTTGAATAAATATGAAGACTTTGTTTTTATTAGGGAAGAAATGGGGCTTTCGTCCCAATTGGTTATGTTATATTGGATGGTAGGTGGATCGTGCAGATAAGGTAAGATTTTTTGTGCAATCCATGTTTTGAGGATTTCCTACTGTTTGATACATTTCCAGTTCTTTACAAGACAATTCCATGTTGGAACCTGAAAAGGTGATTATCACAAATTTCTTCGACCTGGCACGGATAGGATGAGTTGGTGCCTTGTTTATAATGTGTAATTTGAACTATGTGGATATACCTATCTTTTATTCCAGGAGTTATAACTCTGTGAGCTTCCAGTGTTGATTGGCTCTTATAAATGTGGATTCTGGAGGTCCCTTATGGGTCATTCTTTTTTCATAGTTTTCATTGAATGGCCAAATAATTCCTTTGCCTTGCAGATTTTGATTGACTTAATTCTCACTGTGGATTGTATGATTATTATGGAGTGAATTGTACCCACATGTGTTTCATCTGTATATCAAACAACAAAGGTTGAATTTTGGTTACATTGGAAATTTCCATACATTTGGTTATGGAATCTTTGAGATATATTTTCATTTTTTTTAGCATAATGGTTAGGAGGGACTCTAAATTCTGAATGAAACTCAGGATTTGGTAGAAAAATATGTGTTTGATTATAATAACTGAAAACATAACAAAATCAAATTACATTTATATATAAAAAGCAAGATCAATTTAGGGAACAAAGATAAACCTTGTCAGTTGTATACTATATGCAGAAATTTTCAACAAATAAATTTCCATCATCAATATCAAGAATGCAACATCGACAGACTATCCCTGAATGCCAAAAATCCCATTACCTGTAACTGGTTTGAGTTTTGAACTGGCTTAGAGTTGTTCTCTTCCCAGGCAGGTGATGATGATATGATTATCCGCATTTTTACTTTACTGTATAAGCATATGGTTTAATTTTCTCAAAATTTTACTTAATGAAATAGTAAGAATTTGTACAATAAATACAAAATGCTGAACTGATTTCTTATATCTCTTTTATTTAATCTCTTTCACATCTACTATACTTCTAAAATCCTCCTTATTAATTGTTTGACAGAAATTTTTGATAATAGAGGAGGATAAACCACCCCCCCAAATGAAGTATCTCCCTTTTAGTAAAGAGTAAAGACGATATAGAAATGTGCAATTATTAATCTATTGCTTATCTCTGTGATAATTTTACTTCCAAAAATACTTTTTCATAATTCTAAATATTTTAGATTTTATTTCCTCAATATTTTTAAATTTCTGAGATATTTGACTTCTAAAAATACTTTTTCATAATTCTAAATATTTTAGATTTTATTTCCTCAATATCTTTAATTTCAGAGATAAATACGGATAAAAAAGATTGGTTTCTTTAAATTTGTCAGTTTTTTTTCTTTTAAATCCAAATGTAATTCGTTAAATTCTTGTAGATGCATTGGACAGATGTTGCACATGCATTGATCAAGTTCCATACTAGATTTTTTAATAACAAAAATGGTTTATGGAAAAATTTGAAGAGCAAAGGTAGTGCACTTCCTAATATTCACGATGATGTAGTCCTTATAAAATTTTATTGTTGATTATTTCTATTGTGGCATTCTCAGATTTGTTATAGGCATATATAACTGGGAAAAAATCTTGAAAAAGGTGGTAGAATCTGGAAGGTATTCTGTTGTATTTACGAAATATTATGTACAGTAAAAATCTTTTCCTTTTCAAAAAAATTAATTTAAGATGAAATTTTGCGTATTTATGATGCCGATAACCGATTTGTTGGTGAAAAATTAAAAATTGGACTAAGATTTGGAAAACTGTAAAAGGAAAGGTCGATAATACTGGTGAAAAATTAAATATTGGACTAAGATTTGGAAAAGTGTAAAAGGAAAGGTGAATGATTCTGGTCATACTAATATTTCTAGTGAGTGAATAACCAAATTTTGGCAGGTTTAGTCAAATTTGTTCAAACCATAAAACCACCAAGATAGCACGGGTATGCTAGATCACTTCATTATTTGTTAAAACAAGAGGGCAATATTCAAATGCTTGTTCTAAGCTAGCATCAGATGGCCTGGAATTGTCTTTGATTAATTAAACCTCTGCTCAGATAAGAAGTATGTTAGTTATTTGAGCCAGAATTAAGTCGATTGATTGTCTTCAATATGTCCACGACAAATATGTATCCCAGATTTTTTCCTACCATTTGATGCTTGGGGGATATCAAAATAATTGGTTTATGATGGATGACGAAGTAGTGGAGTCATATGTGCATGCATGTCAACATTCTGCTAAGGAATGCTGTCGGTTCCGGTTCCTGCTATCAACAAATGAAAGCCTGTTTGCATTTGACTTCAATTCTGGTTGGGTGCTTGTGTTATGGGCCCTTTAATCATCTCAAATATTAGTAGAATTTTCTTGAGAAGATTTTAATTCTATGTCATGTCACAGCAATTCTCTTCATTGAGATAAAATCTCTTTTACTTGTATCATGTTTTTCTAGTTTCTTTGCAGCAAGGTTTTCTTAACTTATTATTGATTGCATTAACTGCTTAGTTTTAATGTGGTCAAAAACCTTGAGTAAGGCTTAGGTTGGCTTGGGATTGCTAACATTTGTCAGGCTGAGTCTTGGATTGGTTTAATATTGTAATAGGACCAAATGAAAATTAGGCCTATTAGGTGTAAGTCTACAAAGTCTTTTAATTGGACATATATATAGTTAAAAAAAATAAGGAATTAAAAAGCAACAAATTATAATGTTTCATATAAAAATGGATAATAATATAGTACTTATAAAATAAATATCTTTTATAATAAACTAAATAAGCCAAGGTTTAACTGGGCAATCCCACAGAAGTTTCACTTTGCCCTGTTGAGTAAAAGAGTCTTATTTTTTTTTTCTCCTTTTAATCTTGGGCTATGCTCATGAGCCTAACTATTGAGCTCAATCTCATCTTATGAAAGCTGAGCCCGAGCTTGCTCATATCATGTACCGATACTTTGTCAGTCTTATCTTGGTGCAACTTGGTGCCTTGGTTGTGGTTAGGTTGATAGTTTTAATTATTAGGTGGTGTAAGAACATATCGGTTACTATTCAAGAAGTTATTGGTGTTGGACTGAAGGTCGTGCCTCCATAATTTTAAAATGTATCAAACTGGTCCAGAAACTGTATTTATATACACATAGAATTGGAAAAAAAATCCATGAATCTTTCACATCCATGTATATACGTTTATAATATGATTATTTCTTTTTAAGAGCAATGCTAACCTTATCACTGATCAGAGCACAGTGTCGATTTATCCCATATATACAAAAAATGATTATTACTCAATTTTCCGTTATATTTTTAAAATTGATTTTTTGTTTCTTGTAATTAAAAAAGATTTTGGGTCCTCTATTTTATGGGTTGGACCAGACTGTAATACTGATATGTACTGGTAACAAGACCTTGAACCAGGGGTAAGACAAGCCAAAATTTAAGTCTAGAAACTTCAGCTGGGTGACCTGCCCAGCCAAACACTAACTGGCAGTACTTAATTCCCTATCCTTTCCTTCTTTGGGTGGGTCCAATTGACTAGGATTTAGATCACATCAGGCATGGGTTTTACCTTATTATGGGTTACTAGTGATAAAGGAGTGGACATCTGGAGGACTGGACTCGTGTCTCTTCTAAATTAAAACAACACTCAAATCATGAGATAGAATTCTCCTTTCGTTTACTTACTTTCACTACCACTCGTATGGAAAATATTATGCATTATAGGTCAGGCCTCAACAGAAGCTCATCCTGGTCTAGTCAAGCCTAATCCTGCATTTATAATGGTCAACCTAACCCATATTGGAAGCCTGTTTGGTTCAGCCTGCATTGGTTTTACCTCTGCCCAATTAGCTGGAGTGCATCTACTTTTGTCATCTTTAGACTATTGCGCTTTTCGTGTATACTGGTTTATGGATTATGGATCACTTCAATTTACTTTTGGGTATGGTTGCCTGCATGTGTGACTTTGTCTTGTTAACTTGCATTCATCTACTTCTCTCCCAATTTTGGTCTGCACACATTCCTTTATCTGTATGTTTATTTGTGGTGGACCATTGTTCAGTCTTACAGCATGATGGATACAACTGAATAGAAAATTAACTTTTTTCTTAAATTCAGGAAACAATTTTATCTGCCCCTTTTATTAGATTACTTGTATGAGTTCAAGGATACTTTATTTGTATGCTTTTGTAATAATCCCTGAATGATTCCTTCTCAGGATACTAACTTCAAGGAATGGCGGCAAGTGGTGCAAGAAGTTATCCGATTTATGAATGTTAGTACGCCATTTATGAATATCAGGCCATTGCGATACTGTCCTCTATTTGATTCTCATCCTGCTTCACTTCCATATGTGGCTCGTTTCCATGCAAATAAGATTCTAAAGTTGCATGATGCGTTATTGACAAGCTATCACCGGAATGAGGTAAACTGGTTATAGATTTTCTTAAGCTTACATGTCCTTTGCAGTTTAATACATCTGTCAGGAATTGTCCATGGAGAAATTGATGTTTGCACTTTTTTATTTATTTTCCAATTTAGGTCAAGTTCTCAGAACTTACTCTGGACACTTTTAGAATGCTACAATGTTTGGAGTGGGAGCCTAGTGGATCATTTTACCAAAAGCGTCCAGTGGAATCTAGAGAGAATGGTGGGTTGAATGATCATTCTGGAGCTTCTGGACTTATTGATATAAACCTCGCTGTTGATATGACTGATCCGACTTTGCCTCCAAACCCAAGGAAGGCTATTCTTTATCGTCCATCTGTACCACATTTGATAGCAGTGAGTGTCTTCTCTCTTGTTACTCAACTATTTGGTTGTTATATTTTGAAGTTAACTTTTTATCTGGTGTATGTATTGCTCCTCTTTTTAGTGTCCAACCCACATATTTTAGAATCTTGTTATCCTAGAGGGGAAGTTCCATCATCAATCTCTGCAAACATTGCATGGAACAAATTCATTTGTATGCATAGAGGATGAGTTCCCTTTGCATTGCATGCACCCTAATACCTTGATACTTAACACTTGTTTGGGCCCAAAAAAGGAGAAAAAAAGAATCAAAATATTTTGCCATGTGAACCTCCATGCAAAAAATCAGCTTGATCTTGTACGACCTGGCAGTTGAATAACTGATAATGTGAAAAAGAAACAACATGATATTTTGACATGGAACTATATCGAATGACATGTTTGTTGATTCAAAGTGAGAGATTGGATGGCTATGAGGACAATTGATGGTGAGGCCAATGTCTTAGGATAACCGTATGCTTACACCAGAGTTGAGCAGCAGGCCAATATCTTTTTCCATAGATTTTTTATGGATTAAAAGATAATTTTCAAAAGAGGCTTCTTGGATTTTTCTTATTGCTGATAATCTTGATCCTAATTGAGCAAATTAGAGATGTAGGAAATTCACAAGGACAAAAACTATAATCTTGGAGGGACATTTTGGACCCAAGGGTTGTAAGAAGATGTAAAACTGAGACAACATTTATTGAATGGACTTCAATAGAATCATGGGTGTGAACAGGGCAATAGCAAACATTCTCAGGTGATCTCTTAATTGATTGTCTCTAGCCAGGTACAGCATGTGGAATCTAACTCAGATGCATGGTGTCGGGTTGAAGTCATGGGCAGAAATTGGGAAGTCCCTGGAGAGTCTAAATATCTTAAAGAAATTGGTGATCTCACAGCCTATGCAAGCATCTTATACTCCTTGTTGTTGAGATTTATCTTGGCATGAATGATGGGGAAGGGATTGTTATATAAAAAAACAGTGAATGATAACAGGGAATATTAGACATTCAAAGTTCAGAAATTTTAGTCTATCCATTCAAATGGCCAATGAAGTTTCTTTCAATTTTTAGAAACAGCTGCTTATGCAAGGAGGCATGCCACGGTGCAATATATTAGGTGCAGTGGCACCTTTCCATCCTGCCAAAAGACAAAACAAAGATTTAATTATTAGTAATAATTGTTTCTTAATTCATTTTGTGTTGTGTTTTGCAAGGTGAAGAGATTCCACGTCAAATGCATTGTTTATTTGCAGCTTTTCTTTATTTTCTTTGACTTGGTGAGTGCATGCTGTATGGATCTATGGTTTACAACTTTACATGTGCATTTAACATTAATTTTCGCAGTTTTGGATCTGCGATTTGTAAAGAGGAAGAGACTGGAGAGGATATTACAAATAAGAGGATATTACTTATAAATTATTCCTGGGCTGCTGAAGTTGAGATGTGCTGTTAGAGTATTATCTGACCACTGTGTATGGATCAGATCAAAAGAGAAGTTCTGCAGGATTGCTAAATGATCATTTATTGCAGCTAAGTGGGGCCTGAATCCATATGGTAAATGCATCTGAGTTGAAGATGATGTTATGTATTGGTGCAAAGCTATAGAAGAAAAAATTGGAAATAAAAAGGTTTGAGAGAGTAAAGTGACTGATGTAATTGGAAATAAATGAGAGAGTAAAGTGACTGATGTACCCTTTTTATTTCCAATTTTTTCTTCTATAGCTTTGCACCAATACATAACATCATCTTCAACTCAGATGCATTTACCATATGGATTCAGGCCCCACTTAGCTGCAATAAAGTGACTGATAGGTACATCAGAGATAGTTTAGCCATGTGGAAATTCTGTGCAATGACAGCATTAAAAAGCTTTGAGTTTGTGCAAGTGGAAAGTTCTAAAAGGGAGAGGAAAAGGCTGAAGAGAGGATGAATTGATATGGAAATACTTTGAAATGTGTGGTTTGACTAAACACACTGACAAGAATAATCAGACTGGCCCTAACCGATGGGCAAAAGTATGATTTGATGGAAAATGAAAACATAAAATGATATAGTATATTTATTGCCATAGAAGGGTCCAGTTTCTGCTTAACTCAAAACTTTATCAAGGGTGCTTAGTTTGTGAAGGTAGTATGAATGATCCAGGATAAATTGTGGCCTCTAAGATTCTTGACATATTCTCATTATGTTCATTGAGGTTGGCGTCCACTTTGTAGATTAATGCTCTTTCTTTTGTTTGGTGTTGGATACATGGTTGACAAATATGATATAAGTTTTCATCATACATGAGCAGGTTCTTGCTACTTTGTGTGACGAACTCCCTGCAGACAGCATTTTGCTAATATATATTTCAGCCTGGGGTTAGTCTTATTTATCCACCAACTAATTTACAATTCATATCAGTTGTCTGACCATCTTAGATTAATGTTTCTTGTGATCATTTACTCAGGAAAGGTTTCTCAATGTAATGCATCTGAGAAAGAAACCTTGGGAGCTTCAAGTAGATCTTCAAAGATGAACAATGTCTCTAGGACATCCCATGGATGCAGTCACTTAGAGTCTGAATCCCTTGTTTATGACAAGGGAGGCTTGAGTGAATGCTATGGAAATTATCTGTGTCTGGGTCCAAGAAGTTCTGGAGGTACTCAATTTTGTATTTAAGATGAAGTGGCGTATTTTACTTTGATTCCAATCTCTGAAACTGGTTTACTTTGTTATTTGAGATTTTATGATGGTCCTAAAAACTATCTTATTTGCTTACATCTTATCCATACAATGCTACATGAACTTATGAGCTAGTTAATACATATTGTGTTTGCTACTAATATCTACATACCCTTGGCTTTCAGGTTCAAACAGCCTTTACCCTGAGGATATAATTCCCTTTACCCGGAGACCACTTTTCCTGATCATAGATAGTGAGAATAGTCATGCATTCAAGGCAGGTTTGTCAAAACTTTTTCTGTATTTCCTTGTCTGATTCATCCTGAAGTAGAAAATAGTTTGTAGACAAAAGCAGGATCTTTTGTATTCCATATTTTCAGTTTTTAAGTGATTTTTTGAATTAATTGAAGTATATGACAGGTAAGAACTTATTTCCGATGATATTCGGAAATAACTTCTATGACATTGTGATTCATCAGATACTCTGGTCTTCTTCATTCAGTGCTAAGAATTAGTTGCAAAGCTTCATACTTACCTTGTCAGGATCTATTTACAAATCCCGGAAATTTATTCTTGTAAACAGTTTGAAGGAGCTTTTGATTTTTTTTCAGATTCGTAAAAAAGGGAAAGCTTGGGGGTGCGTGGGTGTTAGAAGGGGGAAGGTGCCGTGGGGTGGAAAGAGAGTAGAGGATGTGCTGTTTCTTATTGAAACAAGTACAACGACAAAATTATGGAGTCTTGGCTGTAAATTTTATTTTGGTGTCCATAAAATATGTTCATTATAAACAGTTTAGGCACGTGTGAATTGCTTTGTGTTTATCATGCAGAAGCGCTTAATAATCATTTGATGAACTGACCAAATTCTTCCACTGGCTAACCTTCCGCACTTTTCAAGCTGCAAGAGACCTTGTCATGCTCTTGCTTAGATTAACACATTCTGTTCTTACAATTGTATTCTCAGACCCAGTGAAACATTGACTAGAAGGCTCAAATTTATAGTTTTAGGTTAAATTTTAAATGGGTTCATCTTACAAATTATTGTTCCTTTGGTGGGGTTCTAATATTGGAATTATCTCCAGGTTATGCATGGTGCAGAAAGGGGAGAGACAGCTGCACTGCTTCTTTCTCCTCTGAAGCCAGCATTAAAAGGTCTATCTAGTGCTAATCAGACTCAAAGTGGAAGTCAATTTACATTTTTCTTGACTGCTCCTTTGCAAGCCTTCTGCCAATTGGTTGGCCTCTCGGAAAATGTTTTTGATACGGTTAGTTCAATGGAAGCTTATGAATTTTCTATTGAGTTGCAACTTTCTGCTTTGTCTAATTTGCTCATGTTTCTACTGGCAGAATGACTACAATGATGCACAGAACATACTGTCATGTGCTTTTTCTGAGTTGGAGGTAAAATTATGTACATCAACATCCCTTGATCTTGTTTGGGCTCAAGTTCTATCTGACCCTTTTCTACGTCGGCTTATTCTTAGGTAAGCATTCCTCTCTTCAATACATGGAAATAAAGTAAGTCATGATGTTTTTGCTTCTTTGGTTCTAGACCATACGCGCTATTCCATCATAGGGGATTGTTCTCAGTTTGATCAGCCAATCAGAAATATATAATGATCAAATCACAGTTAGTGTCATTTGATAAGGTCTTGTTTTGGGCTGGTAGTGATCCTTTTCTATAATACCACCTCGTGTATGACAGGCAGGTTGGGACTGGAAATGAAAAACGTGAGTCTTGACCAAATAATCTTAGACAAAATAACATACTTAGATAACGATTTTCTCCAAGGATGAACATTATCATATTTTTATAAACTCTCCATGCAAATATTTACCAGATGTTCTCTCTCTCCAGATTCATCTTTTGCCGATCCGTGCTTTATTTTTTCTGCCTTCCGGGAGAACGTGATCTGCATCTGCCAGAATGCCTACCAGAGCTTCCTGACTGTTTCTCTCCAGTATGCAAATCAGTACAGTCTAGGGTCCTTGAACTTGCAAACAGCCTTGGGGTTGCTGATTGTTTTCATTTCAAAGACACATAATTGGATCAGGAAAAGGCCGATAAAAGTGTGGATAAGTTTATTGCTTATGGCTTTCCTATTTTTTGTTGATATAGTAGTTCCTGGTGAACAAGAACTTCCAAAACTGGTGAACAAGACACCAATATCGGCTTGTTGGTAAGCCTCAGCGAAGAACCCAAACTGATACTGGACTCATGGCAGCATTGTAGAGGAAATATTAAACAGGGCCAAGATGCCTTGGTAATTTTAGTACCAAGGCACATCCCTTCTTTTATTTTATTTTCTGTTTTCTTTCTTTATCAACTCTCTTTGGAATATTATAGTGCTTTTTTTTGGGGTAGAATATTATAGTGGTTAGGTATCCTGGTGGAGGGTGGTTTGGGCTTGCAAGGATGAATCCCTCCTTTTTCAGGTTAAAGGTCTATAGGTTGTCGGTGTCTGTATAATTTGATTGTTGTCAATCAGAGTTCATTTTACTTTCATGCCTTGTAAAAGAAGACCAAATTTCTGGAATGAAAATTTTTATTAGTTCTTTCTAGCCTTGGCTGTTTCTCAAAAGTTTTTTTTTTTTAATGAGAAAATTGGAAGAACTTATATTATTTACGGATCATTCGAATGGTACATCGACCACTCGGATCTCCTGATAATCAAGATGAAAGGAAAGGAGGAAGTTTCTTAATCCAAATACATGAAAAATTATCTAAGGCAAAGTTGGCAAGGATGCCTTGGCTGTTGCTTCGGACGCCAGTGATGCGTTGATTAATTCGGCTCTCAATATTTCTGACTCGTGGTGTGTGTTTTTGGTGGTCTTGCTTGAGGCTTTTGTGGGCTGTCCTCATCTGGACTGACAAGCCATCTTCTCACATGCCCGTCAAAACAAAAATAGAAAAAAGTTGGGAGGGGGATCCTAATCGTCTAAAAGATAATAAGCACGTATCAACGGAATTGGATCATGTACGGTTGACAATGTTAGCGCTATGCCTGCCGTGTAAGCCCACGTGGCTGCATAGCATTGGCTATGGTTAGACTCATTTTACAAGTTCAACGGTAGATGATCCAAATCCCGTATCAACAGCAGAAACAGGATTAAAAAAAAAAAAAAGGCAATTAGATTTATGAACGCATTTTCTCTAACTCGCTACAAGTTTGGAACGTGTTAATGGATTTACATGAGTTGTATTATATTATCTATTTTTATAGGTAGTTATGAATAAGTTACATGTTTTAATAAACAACTAATTAAGAGATAAAAATCAATCAAAACAAAAGAAAGAGGCATTTTGGGGCAGCTCAATCCAAAATCTGTGGGTCGTTTTACAAAATTTTATGAATGAAATCGTCTGTAACTCTTGCCCGAATTGCTTGCTGCTATGGAAGTGGGATGCTATTCATCAAAGAATTGTAGACGATTTCATTCCAAAATTTTATGGATAAGATATCATAGTGATGTGTTGCTTAGATCATATTCTCTTCCTATGTCTGCTTTAAGCTTCCAAGTTGTCTTACGAGTAACAAGTGTGCTTTCAACATAGGACCAGTAGCCACACAATCGATACGATTAGACAACATCCACTTGGTGGAGTATATATATAATCCAATTTGAAAAGAAGGAATATTGAATCTGCATTTGTGCTTCACATACAAGGTAACGCGCACTACCGGTAGTGTAGCACTATCTTTCCAGTGAGAGAGCCGAGAGATTAATTATAGTTAGGAAGGGGTAAGGACGACTCCCTCTCTTGAAAACAACGTTTACCCAACTTCGTCTACAGTTGGGCATTCCATAGATTAATTGGGCTCTATGAAATCTCGCAATCGCATATGTTTTTCGTCTTCCTCTTTTGGCTTTTTCCTTGTGGGTGTAACTAAGTTCGGATTCGTATCATGAGGTCTACCACTACTCCCCAACAACATTTGAGGCTTGACTCTTATCAGCAATAAAGCTATAACATATCTTGATCCTGGAATGGAAATGAGACCATATCACCTAGACCTTCTCACTGGAAGATCTGCTGGTCCAACGGCAATGCATGTATCCACGTCAGCTTCATATACCTATATATGTGGACACATGCATTGCTGTTGGACCAGCAGATCTTCCAGCCTACGGCTCCAGTAGATTTCAAGTCAATGGAAATGGATGAATATCTGGTAAGGTATATGAGTCAAGAATGATAGTCCCAAGTTAAGGAAACAGGGACCACAGACTTAAAAATCTTTTTTTCGAATGCGTTCTCAATAAGCCAAGTATTTTGAAAATACTGGTTTTGCACAATAGTCTTCCTTGTGGCTTGCGACTGTTTTTCAATGGGGTTGGTTAGAAGCAACAAAGAGATGAGAAAAAAATAATGAAGACTAAAATGGGTCAGCCTGTCGTCTACACACCAAGTGATAATAACCAGTCTTGGCATCCATTGATAACAAAGACGACCTGAAACAAATCCTCTTTTCAAGTCTTGTGTGGGTTTGTCATTGCCGTGGTTGACACTTGTCCCTCCCCACTCACTAAGTGTGACAGTTAAAACTTCCTATCAAAGCTTACTTTATATGGTGTTAATGTAGACTTTCTTTCCGGTAATTGTGCCAATAATCAATATAAGATACAGATCCATTAATCCAAGGCCCGACAGAGAACAACACCGAGGCTTATAATGATAAGTGAACCTCACGGCACACAAACGTGCTGTTGCCTCCGACAGTTAAGGCGTGGGTTAGCGTGGAATGCTACATTGAATTTCGTATGTTATGGTGATTGGTTTCTTCTTTCAATAATTACTGAAAGGATTATCCAGGTCTGAGGTTTAAGAGACTTTTTACAGGTTCTTAAGAGAGCATCTTCCCACTTTTTTAACAAATAAATCATGTTTAGTAGTACTCTTAAGGTATTATATTATATACATAAAATTATAAATATTTTTTTTTAATAAAACTAAAAAAAATACTCATGTTTATGAATGAAGCCTTGATATTCTTAGAATCATAAATATATAATAACATTATCCGGCTAGATCGAGCTTTTAGTTGTTATATGCTTAAGCCCTGCCAGTGCCATCTTGACCAATGTAAGGCCTATATATGGTCCCATATGCTGGTCTAGATGCTTCTTAATATTGAGTCAATTAAGCACCATTAATTGGTCCTTGTAAAAACCTTCTAGATCTCAATATATCAGATCTAGCTAATTATGTTTAATTTTACCAAGTCATGGGTTGAATTCACTATATATTTTAAGGACAGGCATGTGTGATTTTTTTTATGAAAGGACAACCTTAATTACATTCAGTAACATAAAACATAAATACATAATCGTCGGTGGACGGCGACGGCGAGAAGATACAAGAAGACCAAACATAGACAAGGAAGTTTAAGAGCATATACACCAAAATCCCAACCTCTTCTACTATGCCACGGAAAAAGTAGGTTAGATTTATGGCCGAAGCCATATACATCAGTTGAAAACCAGCTGGAAAATCTGATGAAGGGTCCGCACCAAGGCAGATTAGAGATTTCATTCCCAAAAGGGAGGATAGCATCATCGTCAAAGACGTGATGAAAGGTGGGGGAGGATACAGCAATCCAAACCTCTCCCAGGTAAAGCGGCGTAGTAGACGAAAGTTGAAGATGGTGCCCCTGCACTTAAACAACCCAACCACAAAAAGAACAAGAGACCGACTATGCCTATCGGGATCATCAACAAAAAGAAACTGTAAAATATCACCAGCATAACGGTCCAGAACCAAATAGCGTTCACCATCACCGACTATCCCACCAAGACTAGTCGGCGGCAACCCTCTATCGTCATCTCCTTCGGGGTTGTCCGCACCTCTTCATCAGCCGCTTCCATCAAAATTAGGACCAAAACTGACAACCTCCTGTAGATCTTTAGAGGAGTTCCCAAACCCTAGCGAGTGAACACAGCACAAGAGAGGAGAAGCTGCAAGCAGGCGGGAGGCCCAAAGAGAATCTGTTGCCGAAGATGAACAGTGAGAACAACAGAAGAAGAACGCCAGTTACTAGATCACAACTACGAGGAGAGAGCTTCCTCGATCTCCTCAAACGTCTCCCGAAGTTTCCCCCCTCTTCACATAGAGCCGCGTTTGCGCTTCACATGAGCTTTCAGGCATGTGTGATTGATCACAATATGGCAAAAAAAAGAAAAAAAAAGTAGTGCAATGCCTTTTATCTCCTAAAAACGTTGAATGTGCATTTAAAACTGCTCGATTAATTCGGAAGTTAAATAAGCGTTAGAAACTAATTCAAAGATAAAAGTACATAGAAGTAAGAGCAAAAAGCATTTTGGGGAACAAATGTTCGGCTAAAATAGTAGGTAGTTATAAAGTATATATGTATAATCCACTATTTTAGGGGATAAAAATAAACAAAAGTAAATGTGAGCCACATTTGGGACAATAAATGTCAGTCTAGAATCTCCACGGGTTTTTATTTTATTTTATATAATGATGGGCGCAAATCCTCTGCACCTAAAATTATAAAAAAGATCAGTTTCTAATCATTTAATAAAAAGAAAATTTCATTTAGTTTTTAAGTTAAACAACCAATCACAGTACCGATGCATGCATGATTATGGTATTGTGGTAGAATACTGTCAAAAAGGAAAACGTATTCTACCACAATACCATAATCATGCATGCATCGGTGCTGTGATTGAATTATAGGAAGAGTCGTTACTCAAATGGACACATCTACTTTATCATTGCTTGATGTTTCCTCATTAAAATTTGGACAGATACGTGGCGTATTAACCGATAAAGAAAAACAAAACAAAGCGTTGAGGAGATTGATCACGGGATTAATTTCTGTTTGAGTTGGATATAGGTCCATTCATGATTTTTTGTCTTATCAAAAAAAAAAAAATTCATGATTTAATTTCTTAAAGGCGTTACTAGGCGAACCACAGGATGCAGGCCACGTGGCATGTTACTAGATAAACACGTCAAAGGAGTCCATTTCATAATGGAGTTGTTTAATTTGGGTCCCTTTCTTAAATCTGATAGTATTTGTATTTGTCTGTGATCACTAAAAATTACACTTAGATCTTGTTTGGTATTCATTCTAGATCATGGAACTCATTCTCCAAATGAATATGCAAAGTATAAGAAAGATTTAGGTTTGATGTTTGGTAAAGGATAATTGATTCTTTTTGAACGTATATATATATATTACAAATTTGTCATTGATTTAATTAAAAGAAGTTTCCATGAATGACAAGTCTGTGTTTATCATATGTACGTAAGAGTCTTCAAAACAACATTCAAGTATATCTTTTAGAATTTGTAAATATCACAAGTATACTACCACACTTTTGCAAAACTCATTCTCAAAAACCAGAAACGAGTCTTTAGGATGATTTTGGATTGTAGCGTATTTTTTAAAACTCACTCGGGGAAAATTCATTCCCCAAATGAAACCAAATAAACACCCTTTTAACTCCTCAAATTCATTCTAACCCCTGGAATGAACGGAAATGAGTTTTATTCACCCAACAAATATATTTTGGTCCTTCAATTCTCTTAGGAAAGTTATTTTGGGAGAGCCCTATTCTGTTATAAGATACTCAAAAGAAGAAAAAAGCATCCTTTCAATGACCCCAAAAAAGGGGATGAAAACAAGAGGATGGTGTGAGTCTCAAAAGCATCACATGGTGCATGAGATCAGTGTGAGGTAGAGCCTCTTCAGGCTTCAGCCATCTTTTCCCCTTTTCTGCCTTTACAACCCGGCCCCCTTGAGTCGTCACTGATAGCATTGGCTAACAGATATGGCGGAGAATATTACTGCACCACAAACAGCCCGTAAAGACAAAAGAAAGAAACCCAATGCTTTATATTCCTTGCTTCACCGAACCATTCCCTTTCTCGTGATAAACTCACTTTTCTTTCTTGTGCTTATCCAAGTCTTATTAATATTTCCAACAAGAGTGACAGCATAGCTTATGATTTTATTCTATTCGTGATTATAGAGGGAGCCACTAGTCTCTAGATGGTGGTACTACTTATGGAAGCTTATTTTAAAGAAATCTCATTTAATTTCTCATTTTCTCCCCTTGTGATACCAGTCAACTTCAGCACATATTAAATTTTATTCTCCGAAATAGAGAGCATTTTCTCTAGAGCCAAAATCCGGTGGTTCTGTAAAACCACCGGCTCGGATGAAGTTTGGATGTGTGGGCCCCACTCTTGACATGGGCATCCAGCCGTGTGTTTCACGATGGCACCACCGAAGGGCACTAGGTGAAATGCCCAAAATGGGTATCTTTCTGTAAAAAAAAAAGAAAAAGAAAAAAAAAGAAGAGGTGATCAAAACATGCTTGAAAAGAAGAGGAAAAAACCAAGTAGATATATAGTACGTGCCAGCACAAGCCAATTAATTAAACCTTACAAGGCGGCTTTGCTATTTTATCCATCTTTAAAGGAAAAGAAAAAATCAAACTGTTCACCATTCAAAGGATTTACTGTTAATGGGTTATTATACTCTATCAAAAGAGAGAGAGAATGATTGTTTTGTTTTTGTTTTTGGTGTGGAGAGAATAATGGTTAAGGGAAAATGGAAATCTTCCTGATGGATTACATGCTTGAAGCAAGAAGATTCGTCTGTATTCGTCTCTCTTAATTACACTCTTAGAAGGAAGAATATCAGTTGGAGCCACTACTCTATATTATATCTGCAGCTGCTCCAACCGTATAGCGTTTTCAACATGTAAGTTTGATGCAGAGACATCGGCGTACATACAAAACACACTACTGATTTTACCGTTGGTAACAGCAGCAGTATTCAATCCTCCTAGGACATTTGAGCGATATCTTTATCCAAAAAAAATTTATTGCATCTTGTTTATCAAAAAAAGAAAAAAAAATTTACCCAAAAAAGAATAAAGAAAGGGACAGCTCATTCTGCTCTTAAACTTAACGTTAAAGAACCGACAAAAAATGGTATCAAAAAAAGGAAAAGCATGAGACCAGGTACTACTTATCTCTATCAACAACAGGTGCACATGTATCCCATCCTTCCAATCAATTTCAACTGACAACTCCAAACAATTGTTGTTGGAAGGCTTCCGATCTGATGACCATGAACAGACAACTGCTTTTCACTTCAAGAACTTCATTCCCAAAATCCACTTCTTTGGTGCCATCATAAACTTTTATAACCAATGGGATGAAATCTTCTGCAATTTTACACTCCACATCGTTTGTAGTGCATAACAAGAAACATTATGTATGGGATCCACTAAAATGAATATATTATAAACCCCACATCATGTCTCTTGTTGTATATCGACTGTAGTCGATGTGCATTGTAAAACATGTGAACTCACAATTTTAAGCCGATGCGCACAGTAAAATATTTAAAATCACAAATTTCTAAGTGGGTTCCACATAAATCATATGAAAGAAGCGAAAACTGCCAACCGTGGGAAGCATCCCACATCAACAGCACTAAGGAATTCAGGCTTACAGATGCCATACACAAGAGGGGCATTATTACCATGGCAATATTGGGTTTTCTATTACAGATTTTGCATTTCAAGTGCTTTGTGAAGCGTTTTGGGTATAAAATTGAAATACCCATTTAACTGAATGCCTCGGTTATAAAGTCAAATTGGTCATGCCAACTTACGAAGCTGACTCACCGTCAAATGAAGAAGAAACCAAGGTCTGTGAAGGATTAAGATTTCTCCTTTTAAACATTTAACTTGGCAGTATAGATTAAGGAGAAGACGCACCGCCGTCTGTACGGCACACGTCTTAAAGAAGTGGAGATACTGGAAAAACCTGGGACGTGAAGAATTTGTGCAGTTGTTTGTGTTATTGCCACTCTCTCTGTCTCTCTCTCGCTCATAAATTTGGAGCAAATAGATGCGCAAAGCGACGAGAGAAGGCCAATAGAAGAAGAAAAAGAGAATCGCTCCAAGTCTTGGAGATTCGAGGCGTAATGGTAGTCTGAGTTTGTTCTTCGATTGGGGTTTGGAGAAAAAGAAACGATAAGGAAAATGCAGAGGCGAAGGTTTAATAAGCCTTTGGTATTGTTACGGACGCTGCTAACATGCTCCCTATGCGTGATTGCTCTGCTAGCTCTTATTTCTGTACACGTACCTGTTGTTCCTTCGTCAAAGGTTCCAAGATTCTCCGACTTCTACAAGCTGCCGTCGGTAACTGCTCTACCATTGCCCGTTTATCTATAGAGCTTTTGAGTCCTTCATGGCTTTATCTATTGGAGTTCTGGGATTGCTTGTTAGGGTTTTCTTAGTTTCTTGGAGGATTGATTTTTTGGGTTTCTGTAATTTGTGGCAGTTCGATTCATTTCAGGAACCAATCTTCGTTGATTTCTTTATCTTTTGGTTTCATGGTCCGACCGATTTGGTTTTGATCTTTATTTTATTATTATTATTATTTTTTTTTATAAATTTACTCTCAGTTTTTTCATGGAAGATTTTGGAATACGCTGATAATCATCTTGAAATTTTCTACTTATTTTGAATGACAATTTTAAGGTTTGAATTCTGCCCTATCTTTTACTGATAATTGGGATTTCTTTGCTTTCATCTTTTTATCTTATATGTGTTATTTTCCCCCTTCTCTGTACTTGTATGAAGTGCTGGTTGTTTATGAGAAGAGATGGTTTGCTGATCTGGGTTTGTTCCTCTTGCAGCAGCATGAGATTGGGCACCATAAATTGAGCGCCGAATTAAGCTGGACACAAGAATTAGCTCCGCCCCAATTTTCGAAAGCCCCTCCGCCATCCCATAAGGTTTTTGTGTCTTTATAAATATTCTCAGTTGATTTATCTGTAACCATGTTTTTCTGTTGATTTTCTTTTACTTACCATCTGGTAAGAAGGTTTTACAATATGATCTGATATATCCCGAGGATTGGTTGTGTCTTAGTTGTATATATTTGCATTGATACAAAGTAGTTATGCATCTTTCATGTTTTCACTCCATTAGAATTGACAGTTGAATGGTGCAAGGGGTATATTGGATATTCGGAAGCTGTGGAAGCCTCCACCAAATCGTGATTTTGTGCCATGTATTCAGCCTAGTCCTTTCTATTCATGTAAGACAATCCAGATTTGGGATTGGGAATTACTGCGGTTATTGCATATAAAATTTTAGATAACTATTATTTCATTTTTTTTGTTTTCTTCTTCAGTGCCTGCAGAGTCTCGGGGTTACCTCCTTGTTAATACTAATGGTGGGCTCAATCAGATGCGTGCTGGGGTCAGTATTATCTCATTTATTCATAGATACTGCAGTTCGAGTTCAATTAAATTTTAAAGCCTGCCTTACTAACAACACAATTTCTTTAATGAGGTGGTTTTTGAGGGAAAATGGGAGAGTAAGCAATTCTTTATTTCAAATTGTACATATTTTCGAAACAAATTAACTGCACTCTTTTGTAATTTTATTTTATTTATTTTTTATCATTGAAACAAGCTACATAATGTACACTTGACTATAAGTGTTTGTGCAGGCTCCTGTAAGTTGTAATTGTTATGTGCCCCTCAACTGACCTGTAACCCAGAACTCAGGCTCACGATCCCCCCCACCAGATGGAGGGAGGGATAATGAGAGGAAAGCAGCTGTTGTAACTTCATTTCATGTTAACAAGCATAGACCATAATATCCTGCTTTATCAATTGGGAAATAAAGCCTTTTTTGTATATCTGGTTATCATTTCGAGTATGTGATGTGTCATAGGTAGCCAAGAATAGTCTTTGGTACTTCTGGTAATCATTTTGAGTGCATGATGAGTCTCAGGACTCAGGTAGCGATTTTGAGCAAGGATCTCCTCAATCCGCTTGATGTGTACAAGCAAGAACCGACACTTTCCCCTCTCTACAGTGCACTTGTCCCATGTAATGGCTGTATTAGAATTTGTTAAAAACTATGAGTGCTTAGATAAACAAGCTTTTAGCTTGCTTGTATTATTTGACATCAGAAAAATTCACAGTGTCAACACATCTGTGCTGTAAGCACATTGCTTAGTTCATTTAGACATTCATAACCTGTTTCAGAAAAATTTTTCTTGATCATTCATTTCCAACTTCTTGATAAAATAATTGAATTAGCTATTTCTGGAGCCTGATCTCATTCTCATATTTGAGTGGCAGATATGTGACATGGTTGCTGTGGCTCATATATTAAACGCTACTCTTGTTATTCCGGAACTTGATAAGCGTTCATTTTGGCAAGATTCCAGGTACTACTTTTTTTCTTCTTTTTTCAATACCTACTGTATTGATGTAAATTTTACATTGTTGACACTATAGCAAGATTCCTTTATTTGAATTTGCAGCAACTTCTCAGATATCTTTGATGAAGATTATTTCATAAGTTCTTTGGCAACTGATGTTAAAATCATAAAAAAACTTCCAAAGGAACTGGTAACAGCAACGAGAGCAGTTAAGCATTTTAGAAGCTGGTCTGGCATAGAGTATTACCAAGATGAGATAGCTAGCATGTGGTCAGATTATCAGGTGTTTCTTTGTAACCCAGAATCTGTACGCTTTATTGAAACATTATTCCCGAAGTTATCTGATTCACTTCATCTTTCCCTTGTAGGTTATTCGAGCTGCTAAATCTGATTCTCGCCTTGCAAACAATAATCTGCCCCCAGACATACAAAAGCTGCGATGTCGTGCTTGTTACGAGGCTCTTCGTTTTGCTCCTCAAATAGAAGCAATGGGAAAAGTAGTTGATCACACCTGAATGTCCATTTGATTTTTGAAGTGGTTTTTTCTTTGCTGTAGCCACCAGGGTGACCTTCATTAAAGTTAATTGTTTTGTAGTTACTGGTGGAGCGGATGAGATCCTATGGTCCTTACATTGCTTTACATCTACGTTATGAGAAGGACATGCTTTCCTTTAGTGGATGTACTCATGGTTTATCCTCAGCTGAAGCTGATGAGCTAACTTTGATCAGGTAAGAGATATTTCTCCAATGTGCTGTAGAATGTTCTAGTTTATGTGCTGTTTTGAAAAGTTATTCTTTAATAACGTGGTATTCCTTCTTCAAATATACTACTTGACACCTAGTATTTATTTTTTGCCCAATTTCTCTGTAGAGAGAACACTGCATATTGGAAGGTAAAAGAGATTGACTCAAGAGAACAGAGAGCGAAAGGATACTGCCCCTTAACTCCAAAGGAGGTTGGGATGTTTCTTACTGCTCTTGGTTACCCGTCAAACACACCCATATATATTGCTGCTGGGGAGATATATGGAGGTGATTCCCATATGGCTGATCTTCGATTGCGTTTTCCCATATTAATGAGCAAGGTATGTGCTGGCATTTTGTTTTTTGATGAAAAGAACACTATTGTATTAACAGTTATAAAAAAAATAAAAACATGAATACACCAGAAAGGAGCCTTACACCCAGTCAACTGGCTACCCACCTGGGTGCACATCTGAGAAATGCTTGAAAATAAAGATTCTCTTGGGTACCCGTGCCTTGCTGAAGACCTGGCCAACCTAATAAGATATTCCATCGTCCTTGGGGCTTGATACCATCTCTTTACCAAGAGATCACCACATATATATATATATATATCTCTCCTTCCATCACAATGTTCCATTAGACACAGCTTTCTTAAACCCCGTGATAACCGCTAGCAATTCTGCTCTAGAAGAGTCTCAAATACCAATGCGACCAGAAGAAGCATGAATAATATCAACCTAATATTTAATGGCATATTATTGTATAATGAAAATTTCATATTCTTTAAGGTTTTAGTTTCTTTCATTTGTTAACTCTTCAGTGTTGGGAATTTCAGATTTATATGCAGTAGGGGTGCAAACTTGGTCTGTTAAACCTGAGAATTGTTCAACCCAAACGGAATTTGGGTCAGTTTAGGTTGAGTTTGAATGCATTTGGTTCGGGCGGTAGGGTGCGACTTGTCCGGTTAAACCCAAGAACCGACTAAGCCAAAATGTACTTTGGGTTGGTTTTGAATGTATTTGGTTACAAAATCTCTAATCTAAACCTAGTTGATTTGGTTTTGTGTTGATGTCTCGATTAAACCAAGCAGAATCAAAACCCTAACTTATAAACATAGTTTATTAGACTGTACCAATATGTATATATAATTATGTGTGTTTATATTCATATTTATATTTATTTATTTACAATTAGTATACTATAGTTATGATACGAAGACAAGGCTTGTCTTTTTGTTTTATCCTTATAAACTATAAAGATTAGAAAACTCATTTAGTGTGTTAAATTGGCCTAAACTGACCCAACCCAAACTGAATTTTTAGTTTGGGTTCGATCATTTTGATTTTAGGGTCTTCAATTTAATTTTCTTTCAGTTTTTGGGTTGGAGTCTCAATTTGGTTTTGGTTTTGGGTTGTAGTCAAGAATCTCTCCATGTGGTCTTAGATTGATATCAATGAGGACAAATACAAACTGAGTTGCACCTCTAATTTTTGCACTTCTCCGTGCATGGTGGGGCAGGGGTATGGTGGGAATAAGTAAACATTTTGGCCTACAGAATTATATTGATGCTGGATTTTATGATGGCCTAACATCTTAAAATTGGAACCCTGTAGAACATTGAATTGAAGCAAAGCTATGAAGACAAGATGTAATGTAGAAGCATCATCGGTTTTTTAAACTTAAACTACATGTGGCATGAAGATCTCTGCATGATGCTTATGGTTGTTGATGTATTAAGGCTCCGTTTGTTTTGATGTAAAATCTAATGCAGAAAATGTTTTCGGCGGAAAATGGGGTTTTCCACATGTTTGTTTCCATGTAAAATATAATACAGTGTAAAATGATTTTCTTAAAAGATAGCTATTTTCCGGAAATGACTTCCATTTAAATGGAAGGGTGCAACATGGGTTAGTTCGGTTTAGCTCGGGTTGAAGCCAGCCCAATACCAAACCAAAAATATTTATAGTTGAACCGAATTGAAAACCGAACCGAAAATAAATAAGAAAACCAAAACCAAACCGAACCGAATTCCATGAAATCAATTCTGTTCGGTTTGGTTCAGGTTAGTCCAACACATTCTTGTGCCCGATGGAACCGGATTGAAAACAGAACCGAAAATAAATAAGAAAACCAAAACCCAAACTGAACCGAATTGAATTCCACGAAATCAATTCTATTTGGTTTGGTTCAGGTTAAACCAATACGTGCTTGTGCTCAAACAAGGGTATTGTTTGTAATATTCTCAAAGTTTAAAGATAAACTTTCAAATTTCATATATATATATATAATATTAGGTTGGTTCGGTTTGGTTTAGGCAAATATATGAATTCGGTTTGGTTCTGTTTAATCGAGTAGAATTTTTGGACCGAAACTGAACCAAACAACTATCCATGCCGAACCAAAGTCGGTTTGGGTCAGTTTTTGGGTTCGGTTTGAACCGGACAGAGTTGCACCCCTATTTAAATGTATATATTTTTTGTCAAGTTTTCCTTTATTATTTTCATTTATTCCAAACAAAAGAAAATGAAAAATTCTCATTTTCAACTCTTTTTTCCAATGTCCGTCCAAACAGTTAAAAACTTTGATTTTCTTGAAAATATTTTCCAACGTAAATGTTTTCCAAAAGAAAACATTTTACACCAAAACAAACGGAGCCCAAGTAAATGAGCCACTGAAGCTGAGAGGCTTGGTCGGTTCAATATACTTTAATTGGGTTGAATGATCTAAAAAAAACAGTTAAGAGCTTTATAATGAGGAGGACTCTGAAGAGGTAAACCACTTAAGTTGGTTTCTGAAATAAATTTCTATATGTTTGTCTTTAAATCGGAGAAAACATTGGTTTTTAATTTCTGCTGTAGGAAGTAAACATTGGTTTTTGATTTCAGAAGAAGGAAAACTAAGTTATTAACAAATAAAAAAATCCTAAAATTGTGTAAGATTGTGAAAATTTACAGTGGAATTAAATTTATGAGTCCCACCATGTTATTGTGGGAAAGGGTAATTGAACATAGATCAAGTCTAATAACTAGATTGACAAGATCAATTTGGATTTATGCTTGGAAAGTCTACTAGATAATCTATTATTTTTACTTAGTTAATAGAAAAGTCTAGAGAAAAGAAAACAAAAATCTACAAATAGTTTTTATTGATTTGGAAAAAGCATATGATAGGGTTCCAAAAGAATTAATTTTGTGGACTTTGTACAAAAAATATGTATTAATGAAATATATTAATGCAGTTAAGGATATATATATGAGGGAGCCTTAAAGTAAAAACTGTTGGTGGTGAGACATCTGAGTTTTTGGTTAAGATAGGTTTGTACTAAGGGTTAGGTATTAGCCCTTATCTAGTTGCTTTAGCTATGGATAAGTTGACAAGTCATATGCAAGATGATATGCAAGATGAGGTGCCTTAGTATATGTTATTTGTAGACAATGTAATCTTGATAGGTCACTCTAGAGAAGAATTAAATTTTAAGTTATATTTTATGGCGAAATACCTTAGAATTAAAGGGTTTTAAAATGAGTTGTGCAAAGGCTGAATATATGGAATGCCCTTCTAATAAAAATAACAATATAACTAATGAAAATATTAGAATTAACAGTCAGGATATTCCTTTAAGCAATAAATTCAAATATCTTGGTTTATTAGCACAAAAAGATGGAGAGATGGATCATTTAGCGCATGGGATTAGAGCTGGTTGAAACTGCCATGAACACTCGTTTATGCTATTAAGAAATCAACATGCCGAGATAGATTGGAGTTACCATGGAGTCTTAATAATGGATGGAAAAAACCAGGGCCTTTGGTGTGTCTTAATCTGTCCCCATCTAATATACCCTTAATATTTTTTGTCGAGATCAACTTGATTGAGTTTTGCTTGTCATTGAAATTGAGTTGAAACATGACCCCAATAGTACTAGAAAAAAAAAGTAGTTTATTTAGGTGTCTGTTTTTCTTTTCTCTTTGTTTTTTTTTTCCCTGACAAATGTAAGGATTTCAAACTGAATTTCATCAATGTTTAGATCTTTTCCTCAGGTTGAATATATAGATCTGAATTTGATACAAACATTCTTTTTTTTATTCAAAAACTCATGAATTTGACATGACCGATCCCATATAATGTCCCAAATCCACTGCTTTTTCATTGATCGAACTAGGGCCCAATTCCAGTCAGTATCCTGGTCATTTTTTTTTTTTTGATAAGTAATGATATGTATTAAAGTAGAAAAAAGGAAGTAAATACAAATATGTACGGATTTCCTCATCCCATCCCTTGTCTCTAAAGAACACTAATAGGGGTAGGATACAATATACTGTATACCACTATACAGTATACACAACAACACTACAATATACAAAAAACCAAAAGAATCCCTCCCACACCACAATCCGTTGCTACTCTGAACACAATCCTATAAACTCCTCCAAAACTGGCCCTATGTAGATGTCTGGTCTTCCTGTCCCATGCTTCGCTAGCTGATTTGCAATGACATTGGCCTCTCTCATGACTAAACGAAACATTCAGTTCATGTACTAAAGCTCTAGCTCTACTAATAACGTGTGACAGTCTTCACGGCCCAGGCATATCTCCACTCATCCATCTCATAATCATGATGGAGTCCCCTTCAATGATAAAGTCCCTAAATCCCCACTTTTGAGCCTCTGAAAGCCCAAAAAGAACAGCCATAAGCTCTGCCTGTGTGGAATCACCGGTCCCCACCGTATCATGGTCATTGACAACCCCAGCACTACTTGTTATGTGTATTTTAGCTTCTTTCCAAGCCAATAATGGAATTGAGTGTGATGGTTGACAAATGGATTTACAAGAGGAAAAAAAATAGTTGGAGATGCTAGTCTATTGACTAACATGATCCTCACATGACAAAGAATATTGGGTTCCAAGTTCACTAATCCTCCAAAATGACAACTTGCATAATCGGTAAGGTGTATATTGACAAAGGAACAGGTAAATACGAGTATATTTCTTTTTTTGCTGATCTATAGTGTTGTGTATGTGACTTGAATTAAGTCAATATTATGATACAGGCCATACTGTACACTCAGCCCACGAGAGGGTTGGGATTACATTGTATTTTCGGCCAGGAGAGGGTTGGGCATCTTGTAACCCTATTTTCACAGATTAAGGAAGGAACCCCATCATCCGTGGATGTAGGCATTCTTGCCGAACCACGTAAATCTTGTCTCTTCTCTATTTTGTTTTCTGTTTTGTTTATTGTTGTTCATCGATTTCTAACATGTAACAGTTTTGAGATTTTCTCATAATTTAAAGAATGTTTGTTGGCCAATAGAGAAACAGGAATCTGTGTGTGTGTGTGTTCTATGTGGCTTGTTAGATCGTGCATTGATGTGCAGGTTGGTTTTGGTTTGCCTTTCTTAAATGGAAAATAATGGTAAAAGGCCTCGATTTTGTTGGAACATTATGATAATTTTACATACCTTTCCATATTTATGGAAGAACTGCACTTTTGACATGCTGTGTCCAGTATCATTTGAAGTGTTTAATTGTCACGAGGAAAGGAAATAAGACTAATAGGCCATGCAGAGAGATATTTCAGTTGAAACTTTCCAAGAATCCCATGCCTTTGCATACCCTAGAATGGTAGCAAATGAAGTGAGTATAGATAATTCTATCTCAATCGACAAAGGAAAAGACATTCCACATGTATTGTATACTTGGTTTGATGATTATATGATTGTGAACATTTCTTATTCATACCTTTCACATGGCTAGTAACCTGTACATGTCTTCGCAATATATCTTCTGTTAAAAAGCTCATGATTTCCAATCATAGCCATAATATAGTTGACAATGTAAGCGGAAAGAATACTAATCTAAATGATGATTATTTTGGCAGGAAAAATTAGCATCCGTGGATGAACTTGAACCTTTTACTGGTCATGCATCTCAAATGGCTGCACTTGATTACATTGTATCAATTGAAAGTGATATTTTTATCCCTACATATTCTGGGAACATGGCAAGGGCAGTTGAAGGTCATCGTCGTTTCTTGGGGCACCGAAAAACAATATCCCCTGACAGGCAAGGCATTTCTTCCTTCTTTTGCTGAGTCACATGCAAACTGAAGCATCTTTTCTTTTTATGTCATTCCTCCTTCAAAAGTTAACAGTAGTGAAATTATTTCCGTCTATCTTCATCTAACAGAAAAGCTCTTGTTCATCTGTTTGACAAAATCGAGCGTGGATCACTGAAAGATAGCAAGAAGCTATCAGATCGAATTATAGAAATTCACAAACGACGGTATGTGGACACTACTATCACTGGGTTAATGGATGTAATCAGTTGTTGGGAGATGACAATCTCACTGCACATATGGTGCAATGAACGGCACTTCTAGATAATCTACTTCATGGGCCCCATCAGTATATGTTCTTTTACATGGATTCACAAATTTGGGAACCTAATTAGTGTCGGATTCAATTCCTTTGTCGAAGTTTGTGCCACCCTGCATGATAGACGATTTCTTTTGATTGCTATATTTTTATTCCTGCGTTTCCAATTTTTTTACTGGTTGGATATGGTTGGACAGGCAAGGGTCTCCACGGAAGAGGAAAGGCCCCATATCAGGGACAAAGGGTAAAGAGCGATTCCGATCGGAAGAAGCATTCTACGTGAACCCTCTACCAGATTGTTTGTGTCAGAGAGAATCACCCAGCATGAACAATTCTCATATTATTTGACAGGGGAAATTCATTAGGGGCAGACAGATTTCGTCGCTGATGGATTCAACAGCACATTTCATTCCTTTATTTATTATTGAAGCTCTAGGAGCTGCGGTTGCCGCTATAGTAGTAGTAGACCTGCGGATTGTGAATAGTTTGAGTCTAGGTAATTTGGGGGAAGAATGTTTGAAGTGTACATGAAGAGGGTGGGAATTTATTGCTCTGGATGGACGGCCTTCTGTTCTCTCTGTATCTATTTATGTAAGCAGGTGTTTAGCTGGATATGTTGGCCGGTTCTCCAGGTTCAGGAATTTCGTTGGGGATACTGCTGTCTTTGGAAATAACATTTTGATTTCTTGCTATGTACAGTTCAACGGTCATATTATAGAAAATAATAATAGTGAAACAGAGAGCTTCCGACTCGTATTTTCTTCTTTTTCATCTTTCCCATTTCAACTTTGTTAGCATGGAAGGCAAATTCTTGACTGACTCACATGTGCTTAGATATGTATCTATGAGCTCCTTATGGAGGTGGAAGTAGGACGGGTTGGGTCGGATTATGAGAGTTCGGGCTCAACTCAGTCAATGATTTACTAGTCTAAACTCATCGTTGATCCGTCCCAACCCAAACTCACTAAACCCAAACCCAACCCAAACATTATTGTTTGAGTTCGGGCTGGGTTCGTGTTGGCCCAAACAAAATATAAGATTTTGAATTTTTTTATAATTTTTGTTATAATTACAAAATGTTGGAATATCATTCATTAATTTGTCTATTAACATGTTTTTATGTTTGCTAGTTGTAAATGCAAATATTACAAATTCCTCTTGATTTGTCCTTTGAATTTGGGAAAAAACACACTTAATTAATTTATTTCTTTAAAAATTTTAAAATATAATACTAGCTCACTATATTTGTGGTTTTGTACAATCTTTCTTGTAGAGTATGTGCTTCTAAATATCACATTCATTGTAACATATATGTATATGTATGTGAGTATAAAATTATTTATTTGACAAAAATTCATATACTTATTATCACATGTTAATAATTTATGTTTAATAGTTGATTGCATAAATACAATGACAATATAAAAGGAAAAGAAAACAATGATACATAGATATACAAGTAAATATTCACTTATATATATATTTGGTGGAGTTTTTTATATATATCTATATGACAGTGTGTACATAAAATGAACATTAAATTCGGGCTTTTCGGGTTGTATAGCTTGAACCCAAGCCCAACCCAAACTCAACTTTGGGCTCGAAATGAAACCCAACCCAAACCTAACTCAATGCTCACTTTGGGCTCTTGTTCGAGTTGGGTTGGGCGGGCTTTGGGCGGTCCGGGCTAGATTTACAGCTCTAGCCCCTTGTTTCCAAGCTGTATCATCGACAGCAGATTTCCTACATGGCCTGTGGGACACAGTGCATGTGGGTACCACAAGCCACATATTTTTAATGAATTTTGTCATTGATGGGTCCCACATGCATGTCTATTGCGTGAAGGTGGGATGTGGGAAATTTAGATGACACAGCGCCTTGTTTCATTGAAGATGATGTTGTCAGTTCAAAAGATCCATTTTTGGCGATTCGGTGGCAAGGAATGATTGAAACTAGTGTGAAATAATTGTTGGGTAGGGGTGCTTATTGGGCTTGGGCCCGCCAGGGCATGTGGCCCGACGGGCCGCGACACGCTGGCACGCGCATTGGCCCAGCCCGTGCGCCGGCACGCTGGGCACGCGCCCAACGTGCCTGCCGTTTGGGCACAGTGGGGGGGGGGGGGGGGGGGGCCCGTTGGGCACACCTGGTCGGCCTGCCTGACTCGCCGAGAGCTAGCCGTTTTAACCACTTTTTGGCCCATTTTACCCCCACCCCCCCCCCCCCCCCCCAACAGCTATATAACAGTTATATTGGGGGGTATCGTTGTAATTGATTATTAAAAGACCTTTTCTACTCTTTTAACTACAAAATAATAGTTATATTGGAGGGTAGAGGTGGTAAAAACCCACTTTTAATTTTCTATAAATAGGCTTACCCTTTCCCACTCCAAACCACACATCTTTTACAATCTCTTACTCTCTTTTAATTGATTATCAAGAAATAGTTGATTTGCTAATTGTTCTAATTGGAAATTGGACTCTGGACATTGGTGATAGTCTCTTCTAATTGTTCAAGCATCAGAAGTGGGAAATTGGACTCTGGACATTGGTGATAGTCTCTTCTAATTGTTCAAGCATCAGAAGTGGGAAATTGGACTCTGGAGGTTGAAGGCTTCAACTGCAAAGTTCAAGCTTCATTCTAAAGAGGTATTTTTCTATTTAATTTTCCGATTTTAAAATTAGTATAAATATTATATATATAAGTAAGTCTCTCCTTTTACCTTTCTTATAAATTAGTATCACAAAAAATTTATTATTATATTATTTATTAAGAATTGTTTTTCCAAAATTTGATAATAGACTCTAGGCATCATATGTTCTTTAACACTGAAGAAAGGGAATATCTTAGACCCCATTCTGACCCAACCTTTTCTAATGATAGAACCCAACCTCAATATGGTGACCCACCCATCCAAGATGATGAAACTGAATTGCTTTTCCAAGAGATGGGATCATCTTCCCTATTACCTAGGAGTGTCAAGAGGAGTAGAACCTCCAATGTTTGGCTCAATTTTACAATTGAAAATATAAGGAGTGAAGAGGGCAATTTGTAACCACTGTAAGAAAAATTTTAGTTGTAAAGGAAAAAGTGGTACAGGCCACTTGCAATGGCATTTGCAGAAATGCCTTTCAAAACATGGCCAATTAGACCCTAGGCAAGCCCAAATTTTTAGTAGTAGTGTTAATTTAGGTAATTTTGTTTTTAATCAAGAAGAAACTAGGCTTGAACTAGTAAAGTGGGTAATACAAGAAGAATTACCCTTTAAATTAATAGAATCTAAAAGATTTAACTGTTTAATAACCAAATATCTAGCACCACAATTTAAATCTTTTTCACGCCACACTTTAAGAAATGATGCTATAAAATTATATGAAAAAATGAAAACTAGATTAATAGAAGCTTTTTCAAACAATAACTTTAAGGTAGTTTTAACCTCAGATATTTGGACAAGGAGACAACGAATAAGTTATTTAACTGTAACTGCACATTATATAGATGAAAATTGGAATATGGAAAAAAGAATACTAACTTTTGAAGCACTAGATTCTAGCCATTCTAGACTAAATATAGCAAATACTATATCAAAAAATATAAGAAAATATAAAATACAAAATAAAATAATGGCTCTAGTACTTGATAATTCAAGTGTTAATAATGTTGCAATAGAAATATTAAGACAACAGTTAAACTTAAATATAGATGAAAGTTTATTTCATGTTAGGTGTACTTGTCATATCCTAAATTTAGTTGTGTAGGATGGCTTAAAAATTGTCCAACATCATTTAATAAATATTAGAGATGTAGTAAGATATTTAAAACAATCTAGTACAACTGCTAGAGAATTTAAATATTATTGTGAAAGTTTATGAAAGTAATCTAAAAAAATTACCCTAGATGTTGAACATAGGTGGAACTCAACATATTTAATGCTAGAAGCTGCACTAGCATTAAAACAAGAATTTAAAATATTTTATAAAACTAAAGTGCCTGACAGTGAACTAATAGACCTTGATTGGCAAATAGCAGAAATTTTAAGAGATTTTTTAAAAGTTTTTTAAGATGCAACAAGATATTTATCAGAGGTTTATTACCCAACATCTCCGAGTATTTTAACTTGTTTATATCAAATAAATATTTACTTTCAACAATATAGAAAAATTCCCATTGCTAAGGATATTTGCCCTGCAATGGAAGCTAAAATTTTAAAATATTAACAAGATATGCCTAATTTATATTGTTTAACTATTACAATGGACCCTAGGATTAAATTAGGAATGGAAGACTTAATAGATGGAATAAATGAGAATATGAATTCTTCTTTTCAAATAGATATACGTAAAATAAGAACCTTATTAGAAAGACTTTTTTGTGAATATGATACTAGTTATAGCATACAGGTCATACTCAAACCCAACAAGCACTACCAGATAATTCCCCTTAGAATTTTCTAAGTGGGAGAAGAAAGGGAAAACAACCAACATCTAGTAGTAGGGGATCATCTGAGTTAAGGATTTATGTAGAAAGCCCCCCAATAAATTTCAATACTATTGAAGAGTATAATTCTTTTAAAATTTTGACATGGTGGAAGTAAAATCATATTAGTTATCCTATGCTTGCTGTCATGGCACGTGATTTACTAATGGTTTCGGTGTCCACAGTTGCATCGGAATCAGCTTTTAGCGCAGGTGGACGACTACAGAAGTAGATTAACGTCAGAGATGGTGCAAGTATGTGTCTGTCTTAAAAATTGGTTAAGGGCAGAACTGAGAGATCAGGAATTTGAAGATGATCAACTTGCTATAGACTTCGATGATTTGAATATTGATGAATTTAGTCATCCAGATTAGTCTAAGTTTTGTTATATTTTTTGTAATCAAAGTGTAGGAACTTTACATTCTCTTTTTTTTTTCTTTTAAACTGCAAATGAAAGATAGATGAGTGGGTGCCAACCTAGTTGGGATGTGCTTATACTATAGTGATGCAGTATTATTTGTTCAAGTGATTATGTATTCTTTGCAAAGTTGTAATTGTACTTGTGATAATTAATGAATTTATATTTTTTTGATCAAAATCTATCCCAATATGTGTAAGACAATTTTGTGAATAATAAAAATATCTTTCAGAATTTTTTTGTGATTTTTTGGGGATTTTTCTTGAATTTTTTTTTTAAAAATGGTTTTTGGCCTGCCGGGCCAGGCTCGGCATGCCTGTTGGAGCATGTCGTGCCGGGCCGCGCGTGGCCTGTTGCCTACCTGGCACGCCCCAGTCGTGCCTAGGCCGTGCTGGGTTGGCACGATAAGCACTCCTATTGCTGGGTAAGGTTCAAGATGTGAATTAACGGAACAAATTCATCTGCATCCAATTTATCGTACACCAACCTTACATCATCTGCATCCAATTTATCATGCACCAACCTTTTGTGATAGGTCCATTGCACTTAAAAAAATCACTTTTCACTATGAAATAATTGAATGCACCAATCACAATGAAGGGGTGCATGGGTGTATGGGAAATTAGGTGTAGACGGTACATGCTCGAATTAACATTGTGTGTTCGGCATTACTTTTTGGTTTTGATTTTTGTTTTTTGAAATAATAAGCATGTTTAGACAGTGAATGTTTTTGTTTCTCCTAAGAAGCAAAATTTTATTATTTCTCAATTTTTCCTAAGCAACTAGAAAAATTAATAAGCAATAAAATCTAGGAAAATGGAGAAATAATAAAATTTTTTGCTTCTCAAGAAAAGCAATTATATTGCTTTTTACTTCATGATGAGAAGCAAAAGCATTCATTGTCTAAACATGCTTATTGCTTTAAACAAAAACAAAAAAGTAATGTCAAACGCAACTTACATCTTCCTTGGTTTCTCCTTTTGAAAGATTTCATCAAATGACCCAAACTTTACAAGTGACCAGTTCATATATTTATAGATATTTATTGTCACCGATGCAGAAGAGGACATAAACAAGGCAAAAACGAGAAAATCAGAAAATATTTGATGAGTTAAAAGAAACCTTGATATTTAATTATTAGAAAGTTGCCTTTAAACAATGATGATGAGGAAGAAGAATCTCCTTTTCCAATCTTTAAAAGGTTTTCTAAATAATAAAAGCTAAGAGGTAAAAAATATATCCTCGTTTGTCGTCTTCGTTTCGTTACCAAAAAAAAAAAAAAGTTTGTCGTCTTCTTTCATTTTCCCTTACCATGTGGAAGTTGGTTTTTCATTTCATTGAGATCAAATTTTTTATTTTTTATTTTTTTGTAAAATCACTAACGACTTGTAATATTTAGGTGGCGTTTGGGATTGCTCATACTTATGGGTAAGTACTTATTAGATAAGTTGGCTTATTTAAGTACTTATCTATAATGATAAAAAAAGTGCTCATTTTAAAAAATTGGTGTTTGGTAAACATTTTTATTTAAGCACTTAATAAGATAGTAAGTACTTTTTAATTAAGAAAGGTGTTTGGTAAACATATGTATCAAAGCACATACATTTTTACTAATGGTAAACACTTATAAAATTATATTATATTTATGTATATGTATGGATAGGGATCGCAATGGGGCAGGTTATCCAGTTAACCCGCTCCACCCCTAATGGTTAGGGTTTGGAATTGCCCTTTTTGGGTTAGGGGCAATTTCAGGTTTAGTCCAACTGATCCGACTCTGTCCCAAATCTGACCTTATTGTATTAAAATATCTTTTTTATATTTTTAAATAATATTTTGATATACATCATTTATAAAAATATATATTTAATAAATAAATGTATTATTAATTGATATATTATATTAAAAAAAACTTTTTTCATGTTTTATACAACCATGTCAACCCTAACCAATCCCATTACCGACCAGATAGGGGCGGGTTAGGGTTCGGGGTTCACCATATTATGAGGAATATAATAATAAGCCATTCCTATGCATGTAACCGCATTATGAGGAATACAATAATATAGTAATAATTTATTATTATTATAAGGAATATGTATGTATATATCATATATCTTATATTTATTACTTTATAAGCCTTGAAACTAGCGATCATGACATGAACATATTACATTGGCAAAGCAAAATGCAAGCTTCAATTGTGTTTATGGAGTCTATGTATGTGATAGATTAAAAAAAAAAGAAAGGCAAGCACGAAGCAACACGACAAAGAGATCCTGAAAGGAAGTTGGTTCGGGCATTTCGCCAGACATTTGTTGTGCATGGGTTTGGTTTGTTATCTTTCAACCAGCCAAATTGCCAGAAATTTGTCCTGAATGCCAATAAAAGGCAAAGTAACCAATCAATATATACCAAAATGAATTAAATTAGGAACGATCGTTGCACACAATAGTCGAACAATATTCCTAGTTGGCATTCGGTCATTGCAGTAAGTGATTTGAGTATGCGAAGAACAGAGCATTTGGGAGGTTGTTATGTTCTTCATCTCTGTAATAGCCACGACATCTCTCTCTCTCTCTCTCTCTCTCTCTCTGCAAATTGAATTCTGAACAACCATGGCAAACACAAACCCAAAGCCTCACGCCATCTTGATTGCTTACCCTCTTCAAGGCCATCTAATTCTGTAGGTCCATCTCGTCCTCAACCTTGCATCAAAGGGCTTCACCATCACCTTCGTCAATACTCAATTGATCCATCACTAGACAACCAAAGCCCATCCTGGTAGTGGCGATGATCTCTTTGCAGAAGTCCGTAAATCCGTTCTCGACGTCCATTACCACGCCATAAGCGACGGCCTTCCTCTAAACTTCAATCGGTCACTCAAACACTATGACGATGAAGAGAAGACGACGATAGGAGAGAGTGCGATGGATATCGTCGGCCTTTATTCGGATCGTTGAACATGGCGATTGAAAATGGGAACAAATCTTCAATGGCTACAGGTGGTTGAGATGGGGACGAAGATAAAGAGCACAAGCTTGAATCTGTCGAGAAGCAGCAGCTTCTCGCACAAGTGGAAGGAGAAGCTCTTGAAAGGGGCTTCTCCTAATGGGTCTTGTTCCTCTATTGCTTACGGGTAAGCAATTAACCATTTTACATTACCAAACATATTTTTAACTTAAAAAAACACTTAAATAAGTTATAAGTTGAAATAAGTGCTTAATTAGGCAATCCCAAACACAGCCTTAGGATATTAAATTGTCTGTAATTTAAGGTTGCATTGACCCATATCTTGAAGTGGGATGCTTCCATGTGGAGCATCCCATTGTTAGTGTTTTTCCCCTTTTTTAAATGTGTTACGTGGGGCTCACTTTAAACAAAAACAATGACCATGAGATGCTTCACGTAGAAGCATGCAATGCAAGGAGACAATGTCATCCCCTTAGAGCCATTTGAGACGGTTCTGAGATTGTCTACTGCCTTTTATTACAGCAGTTGGTGCAATTTGATTGAGATAGAAGGCAACACATGATTTCATCACAATTGAGATAATGTATTTGTGACTCTTTGAAATCATCTATTGTTTTCTCCTACAATAATCCTTGTAGTTTGAGTGAGATGTTGAAATGTTAAGATGTCATTACAAGTTCCTCGTTGTTGAAAATGTTCATTTTTTCTAATAAAAAAATTTCAATGCGAGAAACTCCACCAGCATCTCACTATAACTGCAAAAATGACTATAGGATAAAACTACAAACAATGCCATTCCATTTTTGACATCATATTTAATTAGGACTTATGATTTGTACCTAAAGAGTTCGGATTCACTGATTTAGATGTTAAATGCACTTATTTATGTGTAGGATATTCTTTTTCTTAAGAAGATATTAATAAAGATTTATAAGTAAATGGTTTAGTTACAGGCAATTTTGGATGCACCATTTAACATATTAGATGTACTTAGGGATGATATCGTCTACTGCCCCTTATTGCTGTTATTCATGCAACGACCGTGAGATGCTATCATATGTAGCATCTCACGGTTGGGCTTTTTCATCAAAAATTTGTTTTGTCTTTGTTTGAAAAGAGAAAAAAACACAACCATTAGATGTTACATATATCAATATCTGAATGAAGCAACCTTAGCTGCAAACAAAGGCTGTAGACGATTTCATCCTACTTATTTTCTTTTTAAGAGAGTACTATAGACAATATTCATTACATATTAGACATATTTATTTGTGGCTAGGGTGCAATATGATTTAGCTAAATCCTCTACCTCTTCACAATTTAACTAACGATTTCCAAAAGGAAAAGAGTTTTTTCGTTACAGTGGCAAAATCTGTTTTATATAAAGTCATTTTCTTATCTTTCATGGGGTTGTGAAATATTCCCGATCTGTGTGACACATGCTCCTGTTCTCCTTCAGACCCTCTTGTAAAGCTACGTTGCCATCACCGTTTTCTCAACTTCTCCTCCGTCTACCAACTGTCGTTTCGATTGATCGTTGCTCTTCGCGCCATGTCATTGGACAACTGCAACCCATCCGCCTCGTATCTACCCAAAAGATATACGCTTGTAATGTGGAGATTGGGGCGCTTGCACGCGCAGGCAGGATCGGCGCAGCTCGCCGACTATTCGATGAAATGTCTGTCAGAGATGTTGTTTCCTGGAACGCTATCATCACTGGTTACTGGCAGAATGGGTTTCTTGATGAGTCAAAGACTCTGTTCGAGTTGATGCCATTGAGAAACGTCGTTTCCTGGAATTCGATGATTGCGGGTTGTGTAGAGAACGAGAGGATCGATGAGGCTTGCCATTATTTTCGGAGGATGCCCCAGAGAAATACTGCATCTTGGAACGCCATGATTTCTGGTTTTGTTAGGTATGACAAGATAGAGGAAGCATACAGGCTCTTTCAAGAGATGCCGAAGAGGAATGTTATCTCTTATACCGCTATGATTGATGGTTATGCTCAGAAAGGAGAGGTTGAGCGGGCCAGGGCTCTCTTTGATCACATGCCGACAAAGAATTCTGTTTCGTGGACGGTGATGATATCTGGGTATGTGGAGAATGGTAAATTTTCCGAAGCCGAGGCACTTTTTAATCAGATGCCTGAGAAGAACATTGTTGCAATTACCGTGAGGATCATGGGTTACTTTAAAGAGGGGAAGATGGAGGACGCAAGAAGACTATTTGAAGAAATTCAGTACAGAGATGTTGTCTCTTGGAATGCCATGATAACAGGTATGCATAATGACGCCCAGCTAATGTCCTAATCATGTCTGAAGTGAGGACTTGTATGATAGTGGCTCAAGAGAACACAGTTTCTGAGTTCATAGTTTGAACTGATAGGCATATCCTAGTACATGAAAGAATGTATCTGATAGGATGACCTGAATATTTATTTCCATTTTTTTTTCTCTCTGAATTATTCTTTTGTGCAATTTTCTACCAAAACTAGCTTTGATAGATCTAGTTAAAATGTCAATCTATTTGGGTTTATGTGGTTTTGGATATCACCTATATATGGCCCATTGTAGCACATATAGTCATGTTCTACAACCCCAGCCTTGGGTTGATTGTCCTTGGTTCCAACCAAGTCTTTAATTTTTGCCCCTGGTTTATCAGATATATTCTGATTGATGGTATAAGGCATTCTTGCTCTTGTTGGTATTATTAATTGCTATCATAATTAAAAAACCTTTTCTGAAAGGATTCTGATTTTGAAATTCTAGAAAAAGCTGAGATTTGCTACTTTCAGAAAGAGGTGAATGAAGATAGGGCTGCATGAAGCACACTAAGCACCCAACATCATCTATGATGCTGGCTTGCTCATGTCTGCTTAGTTTACTGATAATTTGGATAGCTTAATATGTGATAAATACATGCCCTTGTATATTTTACAGGTTATGCACAAAATGGGATTGGAGAAGAAGCCCTGAAATTACATTCCCAGATGCTCAAAATGGGTATGCGACCAGATCAAGCAACACTTATTTCAGTGCTTAGTGCATGTTCTAGTCGTGCATCACTGAAAGAAGGAAAACAAATTCATTTACTTATTGTTAAAAATGGGTTCGAATCGAATGTTTCCATATGTAATACTTTGGTAACCATGTACAGCAAGTGTGGTAGCATCCATGATTCTGAGGTGGCTTTTGGACAGATTTGCAGTCCAGACCTTGTATCATGGAACACGATTATAGCTGGATTTGCACAGTATGGTCACTATGAGAAAGTTGTAGCTATATTTAATGAGATGGGGTTGAATGGCTTTAAACCAGATGGGATAACCTTCCTCAGTGTGTTATCTGCTTGTGGTCATGCAGGAAAGGTTGATGAGAGCATGAATTGGTTCAGTTTAATGGTCAGCAATTATGGAGTTGCTCGTAGGACCGAGCACTATGCCTGCTTGGTTGATATCTTGAGTCGAGCAGGTCAGTTGAGAAAGGCATATAAGATCATCCAAGAGATGCCATTTGAAGCAGATGCTGGGGTCTGGGGCGCTCTTCTTGCTGCCTGCCGGGTTCATTTAAATGTAGAACTTGGGGAACTAGCAGCTAAGAAAATTGTTGAATTGCAACCTCAGAATTCCGGGGCCTATGTTGTATTATCAAATATATATGCAGCTATTGGCATGTGGAGGGAAATTCCAAGAGTGAGGGGTTTGATGAAAGAGCAAGGAGTCAAGAAGCAGCCAGGGTACAGTTGGATGGAGATTGGGAATAAAATACAATTGTTCTTGGGTGGGGATGTGTCTCATCCGGAGATTGACAAAATTCATATGGTTCTCGAGAGGATCAGCTTGGAGATGAAGATTGTTGATGATCTTGTAGAGATTGTATCTGTATAGAGCTGGTTTATACTATCAGGCATCTCAAATATTAGCCTGCTAACATTTACCCCCTTTTTCATGCGTGCTTACTTATTTACAGGACTAGGGACCCCCCCAATTTGAAGTACAAAATGAAGAGAGATGCATCTGGGACAGTTGAAGGAAGATAAAAAAACGTATCAACCCCTCGGCGTTATTGTTACGCCGATGTATAACAGTCTGCAACTTTTCTACAGCTGTAAATTGTAAGGGCTTCCCCCAAGGAAAGCATTTCCTCTAGATCATTGAGCCCATTCTTGCTGGGTACAGGGAAAGAAAGCAAAGCAGAGGGACCAGGTGTGGATTGTGAGAAACGAAGTCCATAATTAGCAAATGAATTTGTTGGACGAGGCCAGAGTTACAGGCCCTGGCCAAGAACTGCAAAATCAGACTCAGAGATGCCCCTCATTTACTAGGTGAGGGTCCTGAGGGGAGCTGAAAATAATGAAACAACTATATATTATCTGAAATAGAAGGGAGTCTCACTACTAACCATTGACATGCTCATGTTGGCGAATTCGAACGGCTTAAAACTCAGAAATGACCAGTGAACAAGCAAACATAAAATTAGAGCTTTAATGGTGCTAGTCGACTCCCCCTTTCAAGTGGGCACCATTCGTTTGGCAGGTGGCCATTTGCTTTGGACTGTATGTTCTGGGATTTATATATGACATACGACAGTACTAGTCAAACTTAATGTACTCGAACAATCAGCGTTTGTGGAACTCGCTTGGAAAACAACTCCGTGTTGCAGTAGTCAATTATTTGATAAATTTTAGTGGACACCCATGTACGTGTGTCGATATGTCCGAGTGGTTAAGGAGACAGACTCGAAATCTGTTGGGCTTTGCCTGCGCAGGTTCGAATCCTGCTGTCGACGTCTTTTTTTTTAGTTTTCCCTGAATACTGAAGTGATCTTTCGACCCTTTTTACTCGATGTGTATTGTGTATATAAACCCGACTTCTAATTAATCCGGAAAGGGACTGAGATCAAGGTCGTAACGAGGTCCATCGTGGTTCCAGAAACAAATCATTTCCTACCCAAAAAAAAAAAAAAAAGGCCAGAAATAAAGATTCTATCTTCGTTACTAATGATACAGAAAGAGCAAATTTCTAGTCTTGCATGTATATATGGATCTTGTAGTAACGCAAGGCAAAGTTCAAAATTGGTGGAATTATAGTGGATGATCGTCAAGTAATTCCCCATCTCAAATCTCTACCAGCAATCTTTGTGCTGAGAGGCCATTATGGTTTTAGTTTCCATATTTACGTCTGAGTTTCCATCCCTGCTGAAAGAACTGGTCAGGATAACAAAACCAGAAACTTGTATTTTGAAGGAGAAACTTTAACTGCAGAAATTGTACTTAACAGTACCCATGAGGTCAAAAGGGCAAAAGAATTAACTAGTATGCTATTATTAATTAAAACCTTCCTAAAGGGGTCTTATGTATGATCTTACATCACTAAATAAGATCATCATTTACAAGCTGTGATATAATTTTTTTTTGAAGAAACTGCAACTATATCACCTCTATAATGAACATTAGGTATCTGAGAAGATTTGTCTTCTTAGTTATTATAAACAGGCACTTGGTCAAATGATGGCTCCCTCCTGTGACAACTTCTTCTTAAAATATCACTGAATTTCCGCAGCAGTGCTTTCTTCTTTCTCTGTGAATTCCTCTCATTCTCCATATCAGCTTGGGTACCACCCAGATGATCCAAATCATCGGAGTTTGTTGTTTCCCCATCATCGGTGAACAAGGAAGAAGACGCTGTGCGATGATGGGACCCTGTATTTGGATGGTCTACAAGATCAAATATTGAGCCCTTGAGAGTCTCAGCCTTTTCATGGTCCTTATCTGCTTCCTTATCCTTGTATCCATTTCTTACCTTCATCTCCTTCACATTTAGACTGGGAAGATTGGAGAATTCCCTATCATCTTTATGCCCCTGAAAAGTTGAATTATGATTCTCAAATGCTCTCCCCAGCTCCCTATCCTCTGCTTTTGAATCCTCTGTTGATGTTAAGGGAAGCAACCTCTTTAACTCCTTGATGTTCTCAAGTGCTGAAGCTTCACTGATTCTAAGGCGCTCATTATCTTGGACAAGGATCTCTAAAGCATTATCCTTTTCAGATAGGCTATCCTTGAGTTGGTAATTCTCAGCCCTAGCAATCCCTGCAGCTTCTTTTGCCATGTTAGCTTCATTGAGTGCTTGTTTGAGTATATCACGCAACTTGTGATTTTCTTCCCTCGATGCAGCTTTCGTGTCCTCGGCCACTCTGAGTGCCTCCATCAATCTATCATTCTCTTGTTGTATGAAAGCAATATCCTCCTCGGCTATTTTTATACAGTTAATAAATCCAACTTCCTTTCCATTCCATGTCAAGGTTGATTCCTCAGATTCCAATCTCAATCTTTCACCCACAACTGTAATCCGGTCAATTTCCTCCTTCAATCTATCATTGTCTTGTTGGAAGTGTTCTGCCTCCCTCTTAGAATTCTCTAGCTCAGACTGGCTAGAGATGAGCTCCTCCTTCAGCTGTTGGGCCTCTGCCGCAACTTCTTTCAGGGCTAATGCTAGGTCATCCATGGCCTCCTTACTCTTTTCTTCTGCCCCCACAGCTAACTTTAATTCATTTTTAAGCAAGCTGATCTCCTCAGCTAAACTGCAGGCCTTTGATGAATCAAATTCCTCTCCCTCTCGGCCACGGGTAAGGCACTTCTTCACTAACTGAAGCTCAGACTGGAGAATCGCGAAGGCTCCTTTCGAGGAGTACTTATCGAGCTTTTCCTTCTCAATGCAAGGATGAGACAAATTAAGATCACCATTACTTTGTACAACCAAACCCTCCGAACTTTCAACCTTCTGATTCAAAGAAGCAATTTCTAGCTTGGACTCTTCCAGCAAAATCTTTGTTTGCTCAAGCTGTTTTGTTTGGGAGACTAGTGAATCAAACACTTTGGTTTCTGATTCTTTTGCTTTCACCAATTCATCCTCTAGTTTCTGAACGATCATCCTACTTTCAGATAATAAATCCATTGAACGGGTTTCAGACATTTTCGCAACACTGAGCTCGTGTTTCATATTATCTATTAATGCATCTTTTTCTCTCAATTTGACCTCAATCAGTTTTCCCTCTTCTAGTTCTAGTTTTAGAGACTCAACAGTCTTTAAACTGAACTCTAAATCTCTATTCGAATTAGCCATTGCTTCATGCATTGAATTTAACTCTGCAGACAGGTCTGCCACTTTCCTGGCATTGACCTCGGCAACATTTCGAGCTTTCTCTGTCTCTTTGAGAGCTGCATCCTTTTCTTTCAAGGCCAAAGCAAGTTTTTGACTTACCAGGTTAAGCTCTTCGGAACAGGATGAGAGAGCCTCCATTGCTGATTCATGTTGTTTGTGAACAGCCTCAAGCTCCATCTGCAACGCCTTGTCCCTCTTCTTGGCCGACTCAATGCTCCTCTCCAATTCATTGACCCTTGATTTCTCGATCTCTGAACTCCCCCGTGCACTTTTCTGAGCCGATAAGGTGTCAGTTAGCCTCATGTTGGCTTCCTGAGCGACTCTCTTCATCTCTCCAAGCTCATCGAGCGCCCGATCCCTTTCCTCCTCTGCTGCTGCCAATCTTTCCTTTGTCTCCTTCAGGACCTCCTGAGACTGACCCATATGTTGCTGCATCTCTGATTCTCTAATGGCACGCTTTTACCTCAAGTTACAGAAACCCACGAACGAACGGAAGCAAAAGCCAATTCGATTCTTTATGAACCAAAACAACATGCAACGTTTAGGCGAACTTTGCAGAATTTCAGATAAGTCTTTGACCCTGTTCTTGGGATTTCAGGGGCTTGGGCTTAGTTTCTGACGACACAGGGTTCCCTTTCTGATGCTTACGCGTACAAACGGTCTCAGAATTAACAGAGAAGGCGGCTTTCTGTGATAATTCAGAAAACCCAGATCTACAATCCAGAGGAATCACAAAAATCCAAAACCACATCAACGAATTACAGTTGTGGAAGTAATAGAAGCAACGAAAGAATAAAACGGAAAAAGAAATCAAGCACCCATCAAAACTAATTCGAGAAAAGCATGAATCAACGACCAGTGAATAATAAACCGAATGCAACCCGACTCATAAAACATGAACTTCGGCTGATTATAAGAAAGTAACAGAAGGAAACGAGAATCCGGTCTCATACCATTTTGAACGGCGATTCTTCTTCCTTCTATATCTTCTTCTATTTTAGGAAAATCTTGAAAATTATGTCAAAGATTAGAAAAATAGAAACAATCTGAGGGAAAAACAAAGAAAGAGAATCATTGGTTGGTATCCGTCACGAAGAACAACCGGAATTCGCGTCCCTCTCTCTCTCTCTGAACCATCCTCAGGACTCGGTTTTGCGTAACTGCAAGAGAGAGAGAGACAAGGAGAGGCCTCTGGTCATAATCGATTGGCGGAAACTTCGACGTTATATATATATTGTTTTGGTAGAAACTTCGACGTTATATTTGATTCGATGAAATTATTCTCACGTCTTCACTTGCTATCGGATCTGCCCCGACTCTGTCAACCATCCGGAAACTCCGACTCTTCCGCGTCCGTCCAAATTTGGTCTTGAGGCCTTGTGTTATTCCGGGTAATTTGGGCATGGCCACCTATGGTCAGACGTAATTCCAATTATTAGCATAAAATTGAAGAAGATGATGAAGAGCCTAAGCTAATGCGAGGAAGACGTTAAAAAACATACATGAATGGAGTGTGTAAAACAAGATTTATAAAAACATAAATTAACAGAAAATATGATATTTGATTAAAAGGATACTGAGGGTAAATTAAAAATTTTAGAGTGGGCAAAACTACATATGTCAAGTATATAGCAATTTTTTGCAAATTTACATAAATTAACAGAAAATATGATATTTGATTAAAAGGATAGTGAGGGTAAATTAAAAATTTTCGAGTGGGCAAAACTGTGTACACATGTCAAGTATATAGTAATTTTTTGTAATTTTACGGTGGGCAATGGCCCACACTTTATGTAGCTCCACTCTTAAAAAACTTTAAGAGCATTTTAAATAAAACAAAATGTCATGCTAAAATCTTTCTCTTGGCATTTTTAATAATAAAAGTATAATATGACAGCATAAAGCAAATAAGCCCATATTGACGTTGAAATGGTCTTCTTTGGTGGTTGTAACATGTAACTAGCCCTTTAGAAATCGATCATTTTCTTCTTCTTGGTACTCATCACATTTATAGCCGTTTTTCCCATACAAAATCATGAAGATTTGACATTCGAAAGCAAAAAAAGTGCTTTGATAGGCATTTGGGCCCACGTTTTGGTCGGATCAATTCATATAATCGTTTGTACTTCTTTACATTACGTCGACTTAGATCAATGATCTCATGGGCCTGGGCCACATAAAATCTCGTAGAGTCATTAATATCTAATTGTTAAAGAGAATTAAAAGGTACATATGATCACATTCGATGTTCAACACACAACAGGATTTCCCTATATATGAAGCAGTTTTTATCCTATTATTAAACTAATTAAGATTGAGATTAACTTGTTAGCCTAATTAATTATTAAGCTATTGCTTATTTAATGAGTTTAGTAATCCGCTCTTGCGGCCTTTGAGAACAGATTATTTAGAAGGTTCGGAGATGGTCAAAATAATGGATGAAATGGTGCTCGACTTCGTATTTTTTTGAAGTAATAAGAAACTTCTTGAGTGATTCTCAAGGGTTATATACAGTTCAACCATTGACTTGACCTTCTACTGTATAACTAAATATACTCGATCTTTCCTAGCACTTTCTTCCTTAATACCGACTTGAAATCGGCTGGAGCCTCTTGTTGGAACATCTACTGGTCCAAAGGTAAGGGGAATTTACACATCTATGAATGATGCTGACGTGTACACCTTGCCCACCATTGGACCAGCAGATATTCCAGCATAGGCTCCAGTTGATATGGTGTTCCCATCATTTCCGACTCGACTCGGAGACGTGTGGGTGTGCGGGCGTGCCAGCATCTGTGCCGATGCAAGGAGTTGGAAACTTTTGACCCCGGCGCCGATCACACGCAAAACCCGATGGGTTGCGATTCAGATACGACCCATCCGCCTGTGGATTTGCAGATTTCTGATCCGGCGATTGTTGAAAAGATTGTGGTTTGTCCTCCAAGGTTCTTCCCCCAATTTTATGGCAACATAGACGATGACCACATTGGTAGTGGCCGTTTGATGTAGAATCTGCAGAAATTAAGGGCCGTGTAGGGTGATGGCCGTTTCAATGATGGATGGTGATGAGAATCAATAAAAGGTAAAAAGAAAACCGACAATATCTCGGTACCTGCTGCCTGTTTCCCTATAGCCGTGATCAGAATATAGAGAGAAGAGATCGGGGGCCGCCTTGAAGATTTATGGTTCCGGGGTGCACATAGTGACTGCCCTTAGCCTTGGTTGAAGGAGTAAGCGAGATCGTACCTAGCTGTGATCGGAATAAGGCGTATCTTCTTAGCCTTGTCCAAGAAGAGTAAGGGGGGTTTCCATGTGTTGTTGCGACAGGAAGCAACAGAAGGATAGGCTACTTCACGCTATGAGGATAGCATGAGAGTAGGGTGGTCTGAGGAAACTGAATAGGGGGTTTAAGGAGACTGGAATAACTAAATGTAGTAGTATTGTGTGTTGATCGAGAGATCTCCTTCTCTTGCCTGCAGGTCCCTATTTATAAGCCGATTTGCTTGATCAACAAGTCTCTCAACGACCCACTTTTAGGAAGTTAAACCCCACCTTGTACAAACACTCCATGTTTTTAGAAAGTGTGGGATCCCACTTCCCATGTTTTTTTGAGAGTCTTTATCTTGTGGACTTTTTCCCAACCTCATATGTAATGGTGGGTTTATTAACGGACCCCCCTTCCCTAATTTAGGGAGACTTGTAGCCACATAAGACTATTTTACCGCCAAGTTATGGCGGGTGTAAACATATGGCCTCTTAAAAACCCCAAGCCTAGCGCTAAAATAAAAATCGAAGCCCTAGTGAGGCCCAATTTTTATAATTTTTTTTTGTAATTTTATTAACAAAATACTAGAAATATTTATGTATACCTATTTAAGAGTTTGTTATACTTATATATCAATAAATTAATAATAAAAAAAAAGTACCACAAAAAGTTTAGTAATTTTAGAAGTTTGATATACTTATATATCAATAAATGAATCAAAAAAAAGTACAAAAAAATTAAAAAATGAATTAGTAATATGTCAAAATTAGTTTAGGATATTTATATAAACATGAAATTTGTTATTGGATACAAAACTGAATTGGACCTGTACAAACCAGGCTTCAACCTCCCTAGCCCATTCTCGATCCTAAAATTTTGTGGTTTTAAAGATCACGCCAAATAAACCACCAAGCCTCAAGATTTGGGTTCAAGCTTGATTTAAATAGGGCCGAGCTTAGTAGGGCCATAGTTGTGGTAAACCGTTGCAGAACAATTCCAATAGAATGAATCAGGCTTCTGGTGATTATGATTTTGCCTTAAATATTAATATAATTTCATTCAGCTCCCATTTCTTCGTTTTAAGGGCTTTTTGAATATGGCCTTTTACAGTTTTTATTTAATAGTATTAGGTCATCTACAATGTAAATTGAGATAGTTTCTGGGGAGTGCTTACAAGTATAATAAACTCATCCATACATTCATATATACACATGCAGACCAAATTAGAGAAACCCAATTACGAACTTTGTTAAATCCTTTTTTTCTTTTTAATGGTAATTGTTAAACCTGCATGAACAAGTCATGTGTCCGGAGTACTTTAATCGGTGCAACTAAAGTCCATGCACTAATCATAGGAGAGCGTTTCATCTTGTGCCACTTAGTAGTGCCAGCATGAAACACACGGATGGATGCTCATGTTAGGAGAGGGCTCCATACATCCAAACTCCATCGCAGCTGATGATTTCACGGAACCACCGGATTTTAATTCTAAAGGAAATGCTTTCTAATCGTAGGCAGCGGGTGCCGGGACGTGTACGGTCAATAAAGTTTTGAGGACACCGTCTTCTTCTTCTTCACACGGTGGGCATCTCTCCTGTAAACACCTGGTAAATTCAGAGCGTCATAAATAAAACAAAAAAAATAAAATAAAAATCGTTCAAGAAAATACTTTATTTGTTGGAACGTCGTAGAAAACGAATATTTTGACTAGATTCACGTGGGTTTGAAATGAAATGATGATACAAGTAACAGCCTTATCATGCAAGGAAGCAAATGACATCGCCATCTTATCTAAAACAAGGCTAATAATAAAAATATAAGGTGTGAATCATACAGCATTACAGTTTACATAGATTGAGCTCTCGTTTTAACGACTCTTAAAGCGTCATTTTCCGGGGCCAGCGTCTTTTAAACGCACGCCATGTGCCCTTCTTTTGGGGTCACGTCCTCGTCCTTTCCCTCTTCGACCAAATCACCGCCAAGGTTCGTCGATGCCGGACCGGAGAGACACACAGACAGGAGCAGAGACAACCTTTTTGACCTTTTATTGTCTCTGTTCCTCTTAAGACTACTCTTTTAACTTGATGCTCGGAGTAAGCAGAGATCTGTCCTACCTACCATCTCCCCTGGTTTTAGCTCAAACCTAATAATAAACCTCTTAAGATTGATTAGGGAGTCTTTAGAGAGAGAGAGTGGGAGAGAGATGATGGATAAAAGCTGTCATTATTCTTCAGACTCAACCAACAACAGTAATAACTCTAGCAGCAACAGCAGGGATCAACAACACCTTAGACACCTCCATAGAATCTCCCATAAGATTTCTAAGCCCACCATTAGAAGGCCTCCCTTTGAGCATCAGCAGCAGCAAGTGCAACAAGATCTGCAGCAGCAGCAGCAGCAGCATCAACCGCCGGTGTATAATATCAACAAGAGCGATTTCAGAGATGTGGTTCAGAAGCTCACTGGTTCTCCTGCTCACGACCGCTTCTCTACTCCTCCACCAGTGCATCCAACTAAACCCCAAAGCTCTCGCCTTCAGCGTATCCGCCCTCCTCCCCTCGCGCAAGTTAGCAGTCGCCCCTCACTTCCGCTAAACAACGCTCTCCTCCCTCCACCTTCCAATACCTCCACCACCACTTCGGCTTCTGTAAACCCCACACACAGTATTAACGGCTTTGTCGTCAACAGCGGTAACAACGGCCGGTCGGTGTCTCCATTGTCGCCTCTACCACCTTTGCCGGCTGTCCATGCGGCGGTGGAATCTCCGATCTCCGCTTACATGAGGTATCTTCAGGGCTCGATCTCAACCGGTGATTCCGATTCAAAGCGGGTCTCTGGCTTATCGCCGCTGGCGCCCCTGCTGTCGCCATGGTGGAACAGCCCTAGTTTATTGCAGCAGCAGCAGCAGGTTCTTCTTCCTTCGCCAAAGTCGACGATGGCTCCGCCGCAGTTTCTGATGCCTTCGTCGCCGTTGGCATTCGGGAGACTTCCATCGCCACGGTCTTCGTTCCCGTTGCTTTCACCAAGTCTACTGTTCCCTCCTTCAGGCGGTCAATTCGGGATTCCGCAGTTCCCTCTATCGCCGAGATTGCCTGTTCCGAGCCCGAGGTGGCCAGATCTTTGAGGTGTTCCCAATTCGCAGCTTCTCGTGGAGAAGGTAGGCGGTCTTTCTTCACTGGACTGCATTTCATGCTGGGGTTTCTACGCTATTTTGTACAATTTCTTCCATATTTTCTTTTCCTGCCTTTTGTTACCGTATACAGTCTGGGGATTTATTGAAATCGCGGGTTTCTATAAGCTACTAGTTTTTACACCATTTGAATGTTAGGTCAAACCAGCGTTTACTCTGTAAATCCATACTAAACTCAGAAGAAATGAAAATTGTGTACACTGGTTACTCTTCTTTTTAGTTTTGGACAGAGATTTAAATGTGTTGAATCCAGTTGGATATTGTGATTCATTTTTCAAATTCTTACCTGGATTGATAATTGGTTTCAACACAGATACAATTTATGAAAGATCTAGTACATTCTCTTTGATCAATTTAAGTTGTTGAATTATTGGTTTGACCAAGTACTTTAAGCTTAAAATCTAAACTTTGTGTTAGATTAGACCAAATGATCTGATTAAATCTTGAAGACTTTTGTTGTATTTTTTATCTGCATCAAACATCTATGCTGCTTCTTCATTTTTTTCTTTTTTTATTCTTTCAACTAATATGTGTATCCCATTTTGTCAATCTATCTGATTCAAATTTCCTTTCATATGGTAGCAATTGATTTTCAGTTTTTGTTTGTTGAAAGATTTTGTTTCTGGATTATGCGTGTTCTTTCTCATCTCATGTGAAAATTAAATATTCGTGCAGTTAATCTTGCTTTATTAGGAATGATAGGTTCGGACCACGAAATTTGTCTAATTTTTGTCACCATAAGAATGTCTATTTTGTGTTGCTACTAGGTTGAATTTATAGTGTGACATGCATCTTAATCTGGGACTTGAACAAAACAGAGCATTATTTTAAATATAGTCCTCTGTTTGGGAATTGAAATGTGGATCAAAAGACTTAATGAATGTTGTGGTGATTGGATCCTCACCAAGTTCATGGTTGATCAATGTCAGCCTTATCTAATACTGTAATTCATTTGGGAAATTTTATTTTTCTTCCTGGCATATGGATTGTCCTATGATCAGCCTACTTATCAAGGAGTAGAGTGTTATGTTGGGTAGCAACCTTAACATAAGAGTTGAATTCATGTAAAGAAGTTTCAAATCTCAACAAATTAGGATGAGCCTGTTCCAAGTTAATTCAGGGGAGATTGAAGAAGGGATAACTGAAGCTAAGTTGGATCCAGTGAATTTGATAATACAAGTAGTGGTAGGAAATATAAGTGGTGCATGGGACTCATGCTCTGACAGATTGAAAGGAGTTTATCCATTAAATTGTTGCCATTTTATACCAAATCTTTGGGGAAATACATATGTGAGCTTTCATTCATGAGAGACAAAACTTCATGCTGTTCTGAGAACAGGGTGAGTTATTGGAATTGATAAAGGTGTATGTGCATGTTAGGTTTTGTTTTGAATTATTTGGGTTTCAGAAGCCGTATTCTTTCTGTAATGTCTCCCTGATCACAGTTATCGAATTATAAAGGATGTTGAAGATTATTATGGACCGCTTACAATCAAATTATAGTTTTTTGAATCATAATTTGTATGGTTCATGATAATTTTAGTCGAAGTACGGGTTGGGTTTATATTTTAGGATTTTTTTAGAGAGAGAGTCTTATATTGAAAAATGATTAACTATGTTTCCTTTTTGTACATTCAATAATTTTAGAGTTCACATTCCATACAGAAGGATCAACCATGAAACGGAAGGTACGGTTTTGTTGTTTCCCTTAAAAGCAAGGGTAATCTTCCGTATTTTAGTGTTAGAATCGAATCATTGAAATGATAAATATTGTATGAATAAACGTTAGACCATAAGATAAGTCATGATATTCAAACATGAACCAATATGTTTTCACTGACTTTAATCAAACTGGGGTCAAATGGAATCAAATCGTAAGATTCGTTAATGACTCATAAGATTGTTAAGATAGAATTCTTAATCAAACTAGGAGCTGTTCTATGCTTCCAAATGAGAATATCTTTTTTGAAACTCTATGAAAAGTTCTCTACAGCAAGGATTTTAAAAAACCTGAAAAAAAGAATAAAACAAAATGACGATACAGGGTTCTCTCCTTGAAGATTAAGGAAGTATTTGTTCTTATAATGGAGAATACGGTTGTGTTTAGAGTGGGATGTCGGGGTTGAGAGTACAGTTCTGTTTGCCAGAATGTTTTTGTGAGGGAGCTTTTGAATATCCATGTGATGGTACTTTTGAATGGTAGTCTGGTTTTTCTTTCTAGTTTTGGCTTTGATTAATGGTGTTCTCTTCTGGTTTTAGCGAGTATCTTTGTTACTGTAATCTCCAGATCCTTTCATTATGACTCTCTTTTCTTTTACGATAGATTAGCAGCATTAGCTTTGTGCTTTAAACGACAACAGATACGGTCCCATTAGTTGTTCCACAAGTGGGAGAATATGATCTTAATGCCCGGTACGTTAATGGACTTTTTCTTCATTGACTAATTTCAATGAAGAAGAAAAATATTATTTTTTCTCAGATTAGCCGTTGAACAAACTTTTTTAATTTTTAATTAATATAAAACTATATTTTGTTATTACTATTATTATATCAGCTGTTAAAATCGTTTAGAACCTGTTTAAATAATATTAATATATTTTATAACTACTGAGAAATATCATTAGACCAGAAAAAAAAAATTATGGATACAAGTACTGATAACAATGCCCTGGCCTAATTCATGGGGTTGTTTATAAATTTAATAATTTAAACATCTTTATCCCAACAATGTTAACTATTAGTAACCTATAGCGGTCTATGATATTTTATTCAATGCGTCGATATGGTCTATGAAAATGGCAATGAGACTTTAATCTGGAGAACATGGACACAGACTTCAAACTTCACAGCTTAGCAAATCTACATCATCCTAGAGAGGTTTAAGTACATACGGCAATGTCATAGAAAGTCTCTTGCCGTTAGGATTAGGACTGGTAGTTGCGTTCCAGCTGTTTGATGAAATGGGAGAGAAAGGTAGACAGCGTAGAGTTGAAGACAAGCTAACAAGTATAATGAACGGGGAATCTCCAAACGTCCCAGTCGAAGACAGCCATGGCCCGAATACTAAAGCACCAGCCTATACGGCACAGAGGCCAGCCTGTGGTCTTCCTCCTGCGTTCAGACAAGCAGGACCCCACTCCCTCTGGTAACAGTACATGAAGCTCGAGATGTGTAACACGAAATACAGCTAGACCTCCTTCTTTAATCCGTTCTGACGTTTACAAAAGCCCTCTCAGCGATCAATTGTCTGCATTGAGTCATCCAATTAAACAGTATACATATGGACTCACAACATTCATAGCCTTCACCATTGCAAAATCCAAATATACCATATAAAAATGCCTATCTTTTTTTAACTTAGAAGAGTGTTTCTTTTACAATGATCAAATGAAATGGTCAGAACAATCCTCCTCCCATAAGAAACAATCATAAGTATTTATGTTGCTCCAACGCCAAAATCAGCATTACAGTCTTCTTTAGTTGTTCATCTAGAGAATTACATAATTCAACTCAAAACCAAGTGCTTTCACATGCACTGTAAATAATATATCCTCTATACCAACTTTGACAACAATAAGAAAGGTAACGCAGGGTACTATGTACGTTTGATGCTCGTTTTAGAGACTGCATGCACATTGGCCAGGAAACATTTAGATCTGTTCAATAATTTGTTGGGTTATGCTTGTTTTATGGGACTGCACATGACCAGGAATCACATGGCTAAACATGGGAAACTCTTGGCAACAAATTCTCAAACAGAAAGGAATGATTCAAGTAAAAGCTCAAACTCTAATCGGGTCAATTGCCCGGAACACAGTAAATGCCGTTACCGCAGGTTCACACGGAGTAACTAACATAAATCATTACAATTATCTCACGCAGGCAGTCAAATTTTGACCAGTTAACTTGGACCATCCACGAAAGTTCAAATTGAATACTCCTTCAATGTCTCGATGACTATTGGTCCCAAATGACAAAAGTATTCCAAAATGACTTTTGGAGACTCTCTTTAAGACTTATTCAAGATATATACGAACAGTCTTCAAAACTTATTCAATAAGTATATATGAAAAGTTGTTCTCACTTCTCTGGGACCCAGGAGAAGCTGGAGCTGGGAAACTTTCAAGAGGGCATGGGGTGCGGATCAGGGATTTTCATAGCAAAGATAGGGTAGCGCGAAACTCTGGACTCTTCGCTAGGATTTGATTTAGGCGTGGGAATGAGGAATAATACGGCCATGGGCTAATGAAAACATAACACCAACCTTCTCCAACAGAAACTAAAAATTAAAGGACTTCAGCAACCACTGACTCGTACCTCAACTAGGGGTGGCAACAGGTCGAATACGGTATGGATCTGCTCGGATCCGAATCCGAACCGAAAATAAAAATCCGATATCCGAATTCGATCTGAAATCCGACGGATCTTTTATATCTAAATTCGAATTCGAAATTCAATGAATATTCGAAATCCGAATTCGATCTGATATCCGATCCTAAATCCGAATTCGAGACCGAAATCCAAATTCAATCAAAAATCCGAATTTGAGCTTGTAAAAATCCGAATTTGAGCCTGTTTGAACCATGGTTTAATCTATTTAACTTATGATTGAACCATGGTTTGGGCTAAGTTTATATATACTGTAAGTATATTTTCAGTTCGGATCGAATACATGTATATCCGAATTCGGATCTGAATTTTTCGGATCCGAAATTCTAGATCTGTATCCGAACCACGGATCTAAATCCTATATCCGAATTCGGTAATTTTGGATCGGATTCGGATATATATCCAACCCATTGCCAGCCCTAATCTCAACAAAAGGATTAGCATGATGGTAAAATCAAAGATGTCATTATAAAAATTATAAATAAGAAAAATGCCAAATGATGGATGCATGACAAACAAAATTTCAGGGGTGTATATATTGCCAAATCGTGTAAAAGAACATGATTTCAGTGCATCGATTAATTGTAATTAGAAAAAAAATGAAATTCTAAAGATAACTACAGAAAGTGAGTTTTGAATGCTCAATGCAAACATATAATTGCAGATTCTTCCCCAGAGAAGACTGTAAGAGTTGCACAAATATTTAAAAAAGAAAAAACTAACAAAACTTGGTAAATCCAAGGTTTGTATAAATCGAGGTTCTTAAAAACTCATAAAAGCTTATAAATAGACACCAAGCACCTTCTCCCATTAAAAACAAATTATGGAGAAGCAACAACATAATCTAGAAAATGGAGGTTTCACTGCTGTTCTTCCTCACGCTTGGGAGCTTCTTTAATCTCATCTCCCCCATCATCCTGAATCAAAATAAATGACCACATCAGGATCAGTACATAAGGTAACTAAAATAGAAGATAGAAAATGGGAAGCACAGACAAAAAAGGCAAGAAAATTATCAAGACCTGCATGTCAGAGGTCCACAGGGTGAGATTGTCACGAAGAAGTTGCATTATCAAAGTGCTGTCCTTGTATGACTCCTCCCCTAGGGTATCCAGCTCGGCAATTGCCTCATCAAAAGCCTAGCAAAGAAGAATAAACATAGAAAGAAAAAAGACAAACATAAGAAAATATAAATGGAAACTCTACTCAAGAATATAAAAAACTGAGGTGAAAAAGTAAAGAAACTACATAGTGGGTTTTTTTATTTGAATAGATAACTCCCTCATGAAGAAAATCATATCAATCCAAAATGTAGGTATGGAATTCCAAACCGATCCAAATTTCCAAAATGTAGGTATGGGATTCAAAACCAAGCCAAATGTTTCTTTTTTATTTTAACAAGTAACTGAAATTTTGTTAAAAGGAAGGAGAAGCTCAAATAATTTTATTAAAAAGAAGAAGTTCAAAAGATTAGAAGAGCATGAAGAGAAAAGCAGTAGCCCTCACATCACAAACAGGTAGATCATCCCCAGAATGGATGCAAAGAGTACAGAACAAGAAAAAAGACAGCATATAAACTAACTGGCAACCGTATATACTTTATCAAACCTTCAAAACAACGGACCAATTGATATTCAAGTCAAATGTTTCTTGATTGTTTCAAACCTTTTTCCAACGAAGATAATCAATCACATTAACCGCAGATAGATAAAGCTAGTAAATTACGCGTTGCAAGTTCTGAACCCTCACCTGCTTCGCAAGATTACAAGCTCGGTCTGGAGAATTTAAGATCTCATAGTAAAACACAGAGAAGTTGAGAGCCAATCCGAGCCGAATTGGATGAGTTGGAGCCAGTTCTGCATTCGCAATGTCCTGCGAACACGAAATTCATCATCAAGACAAATTAAAATTAGAGTTAAATGGTGTCAAGACACTGTTTGTTAAACTAATGACAGCATGTCAATATTTGCGTGCCCGCGCACACACATACACACACACAAACAGCAATAAAAAGCACCGACCAATAGTATAGAAATATTCAAGAGAAAAATGACTTCTAAAAAAAAATTCAAGAGAAAAATGGAAAACAATAAATAAATAAACCAAAACCTTGCCCTGAAAAAATCGCACATGAAAAGGAGAGAGATCAATTCATTGGACACAAATACAGTCTACAATCAAAACCATCAACAGAATATAGATCTTAATGCGGAGGTTTAAAATGCAGCAAATCCAGAGAAAGACCAATAGACAAAACCCTAATCCTAAAAAGTGAAGTTCAGAAAAGCCTAACCTGCGCCGATTTGTACGCAGAGAGTGTACTCTCGGCAGCCTCTTTTCTCTCCGCACCGGTCTTGAACTCGGCAAGATACCGATGGTAATCGCCTTTCATCTTGAGATAAAACACCTTAGAATCCCCAGAGGAAGCCGCTGGAATAAGCCTAGAATCAAGGAGGCGCAAAATACCATCACAGATCGAGGTGAGTTCGGACTCGATCTTAGATCTGTAGTCACGGATCGCGGCTACGTGGTCCTCGTTGCCGCGGCTCTCCTCCTTCTGCTCGATCGAGGATATGATCCGCCAGGATGCGCGACGAGCACCGATAACATTCTTGTAAGCGACTGAGAGGAGGTTTCGCTCCTCGACGGTGAGTTCCTCAGCGTCGACGGCCGCCGTGACCTTCTCCATGAACTCGACCATTTCCTCGTAGCGCTCAGCTTGCTCGGCGAGTTTCGCCATGTAAACATTCTCCTCGCGAGGTGATGGAGCAACCGCGTTCGCCATTGACGGATCTCTCTGTCTCTCTCTCTGAGCTTCTTCGATTTGAAATCTTGAGCGAGAAAAGGGCAGAAGTGAAATAACCGGAGAAAAAGAAAGAAGAAATTATGCGGAGCTTAAAAACAAGAGAGAGAAAGACAGAGGTTTTTTATTTTTTTATTTTATGGCGTTAATTTTTGTGCTTATTTTGTTTTTACTATTTTGGGCCGTTGACGGAGAAAGCTGGGGCGACGGGCAGCTGTATCGCATCCGTCGTTTCATCCGTACTTTAGTTTTCCGTATTTTGTTTGTTGAGGCCGCGTTTTTCCCGGTGAGACTCGCCATGGTTGGAAGTTGGAACCCTGGTGAGACGTTTTCCAGACGTCGTAATGATCAATGCCTTGGATGGGAGAGATTTTACGCGGAATTTTAGCAGTTTGAAATCGTCTCCCGCCCTCAATTTCAGTTGATTCAGATCATGACACATGGAGCATCCAACCGTTGCAGCTTTTTTGCTTTTAAAAATATAAAATTTAATTTTGTTAAAAAAAATCTGATAGAAATATGCTCCATGTGATAGTATCTTACTTAAGCTACATGTATCGCAGCAATAATTGACGGCAGATGGTACCTTTTCATTATAAAGACCAGCATGATTCATGTGTAATACTGCACATTGTAGGAGGGAGTAGTTGCTTAATTGATTTTTTGGTTTCAAAAGTTATGTGGTAGTTTTGACAATTCTATCCTTCATTAATGAATTTTGGCAATGTTGTCTAAGAACAAGCGTGGAAAGTTGCATATGATGCTTAGCACGATTTCCCAAGAGACGCCTCGCGTTATATATGGTATAGATATAGATGTATCATTCATCAAGATTAAGTGGTGCAAGCTCAAGGGAAATGCCCCACATGGATAATGACGTCCAATATCCAATGGAGCATGTCACCCATGCTTTTAGATCTAGATGCTTTTCAAGTTGAATGCAATAGACACAAGTAGCCAAGTAGGGATGCCAATGGGTAGGCTATATGGGTGACTCGCCATTCCCCTAATGGTTAGGGTTTGATATGAGATGTCCTAGGTTAAGTGCGGGTTAGGGTTTACCTCAACCCGTCCCAGCCCTATCCTTAATTCATTTAAATATTAATTCTAATATTTATTACATATAAAAAATTATTTTATATTTTACAAATAAGTATAGTGTTAATTTATATATATTATTTTTAAAATTATTTTTTGTATTTTATGGTATGTCGAATCAACCCAAACCTTCCTGTTACCAACCAGATAGGATGGAGTAGGGTTTGTGAAAACCCATCCTCAAAGTGCCCCATTGCCACCTTGAGACTTATGATTAGAGTAGAGGTGGCAATTATGACCCGTGACCCGCCAACCCGCCTGTTCTTAAGCGGGTTTGGGTTAATTGTTTCAACCAGTGGGTTGGGTTTGGGTCATGAATTCTCAACCCAATTATAAACGTGTTGAGTTAGGGTTTGACCCCTCAACCCGAAATGACCCGATCTCAACCTAATTATTTTTTTTGGGTAATATAAGTTTGGAACATTATACTAACAATAGTTGTGGTTATTCAACATTTCCTCTTTTCATATAAATAATGACAAAGGATAAAAGTGAAGAAACATTTTCTACATATAAATATTTCAAATTTCTTAGCCTCTACTAATATAGATTGAGGCATTGATGACAAATAAAGTCTTTTAAAGCTTTATTATTATGTTTTAGTTCTTTTCTTCATGTTATTTTAGTTATATTTTAATGATTGTTGTGTTATTATGCGTGTTAGGTGTGCTTTGATATTAGAATGAATTAAAAAAACAGAATTTGTATAGACTTTGATATTAGAATGAATTAAAATTTTAATTTTTAGTAGTAATTTAAATTATTTAAACGAGTTGGCGGGTTGAAGCGGGTTGGATTAAGGTTGGTGGCAATTTTTAGCTCTGCTCACCCAGCCCAACCCTCCTGGCCCGGTTTTAATCGAGCTTGGGCATGATATTTAGGCCTATCGGGCTAGCTTGGCCCGGATTTTAAGAGCCTATAATATTTAGGGCTGGGCTTGGGTGAGTTTATTTTAGCCCGAATCAGCTCGACCCAACCCTATTAATATTATGTTTACTAAAAAACATAATTTTAGTCTCTCCTTATCACTCTTCAACAGGACCTCATTTAAAATTGATTAGTTTAACATATTTTACATGTTTTGATGTATTTGGATTGTGAGATTTAATTTTCCTAAGCAATATAGAAACTTTCCAATAGTACATCTATCTTTTGTTTGACTCTGTTACTCTTATTTATTATGTTCATTTAATATAAGGATTCACCTAGACATGTATTCAAGTTTCCAAAAAAAACATTTCTTATCAAATATATTTTGAATGTGCATCAGAATTTTTGTGCTTCGGAATGTTAAATAGAACAATCTGTTAGTGAACACGTGGCCTCATTGTCTTCTTTTGGGATTTAACTAAGCCTCAAAATGTCTTGTTTTTGGTTTCATGATTAAAAAAAAATTAATCATTTGTAAAAACACCAAGCCAAATAGGGCCGGGCTTGGACAATTTAATTTTACTAGGGTTAGGCTTGGGCATGATTTCCAAGCCCGAAATCAGGGTCGGGCCAAGTCGAGCTTGGGCAAGCCCTAAAATACTTATATGTGCTCTTAAGCCTAGTCCGAGCCCAACAAATTGCCACCCTTAGATTGGTATATTCCAACTCGTTTATTAAACGGACATGTTCAGGTTGAGCCTTAGCTTATTAACCCCTTACATCAATCTGACCCATTGCGACCTCTAGGATGAGTTACAGCCCACACATGATTAATAGTCAGGCCTCCATATTTCTAATTTGGTTAATCAACACGAGATCACGGCTTATTGTTGGGGAATGTTAGCCCACACTAAGGCTGGTCCATGTGCACTCGTACCCTGAATCAATTCCCCATTTCCATCTTCATGTTCCATGTCCCCATCCTCGAAGGAATTACTTCTCGGCCCCACCACGGGAGAACCTAAAGTAGTTAATGCCATGAAAGGTTTAAATCAGCGAGAAATTTGTTACGCTTCTTAGCAGAAGATGCTCGCTCGGTCCCTCTCTCGTGGTCTTTGCTTGGTATGTGCCATTCCCATGCCGTCAGTCGCCAGTGCGCATTTGCATTATTGGATTGGATTTGCATCTGGCACAACGTGCTAATCAATTGAAGCCGTTAACCAACCATACTAACGTCCAAAACATGCAACAGTCACATGTTTGATGTGATCTCAGCCGTCCGTTCAGTCGACTTCCCTATAAGTACATGGACAAACCACATTCAATTTCCAAAGACCGAAAGCAGCTGTCGTGATGTAATAATATATGCCCCTTATCCTTATTATTCCCTCTATCCTACCGCCCCTCGTTTCCACTAACGAAAATAACCCAACGGAACCAGTCTTTCAGAGATGGGTAAATTAGTTTTTAGTGATGCTTTATCAAAGTAATTTAGATTCAGTCGATCAAATCTTGGTAATTGACTTTTAGTAATATTTTTTTAAAATAATTGAGAATCGGTGTCATTTTACTATTCATTAAATATTTTTTTCAAAAATGCCCTCAAAAGACTTTTTGAAAACCTTTTCACTCATTTTGTTATAAATAAGGTTTGCAAGTTTGTTGAGGGCATTTTTGGAAGAAACTTTTTAACAAACAGTAAAATGATACCGATTCTCAATTATTTTAAAAAAGTATCACTAAAAACTAATTATCAAGATTTTACCGACTGAATCTCAATTATTTTGAAAAATATCACTAAAAATCAATTTACCCGAAATGGATTCGGACACGCTGTATTTCTTGATAAATTGGAACCCAACCGTCATATGGCACAAATCACAATCCTGGCCGTTCTCCGCCTGCAACGGGTCCCTAGCCTATACTGGCCGTATAGATATTCCACGCAACAGCGTATCTTCCATCTAGTTGCTGTGGACTTTGACTCGTACTTATAATATAAACGTTATTTTTTTAGCCACGTGGCGTCTGTCACTCTCTTTGCGTCCACGGCATTGAGAGACGTTCGTTATTAGGCGACCAAGCCAAAGGATACTCAGCTTTACAGTTCGTTCTTGTTTTTGAGTTATTCCATCCCTTTTACAAGCTAAAAAGAGAAGACGAAGGACGCAGAGAGATTGCTGTTGTATTTTTTTCTTTTAAAGGTTTCTGATCTTTTTCGTTGAAGCTATGGAGCGTTACGAGACAATAAAAGAGATTGGATCTGGGAAATTTGGAGTTGCCAAGCTTGTTAGAGACAAATGTACTACAGAGCTATTTGCAGTGAAGTATATTGATAGAGGCTTGAAGGTCTATCGCTTCTAATTCCATGTTTGATCTTTGTGAATATCTGCCAATTCATCTCTCTTGCCTTTCTTATTTTCTTTTTCCATTTCATGCCGATTTCTGGGTTCCAAATTTTGATTTTTCTTCCTTCTGGGCTGTCTTTCATACTGGACTTTTGTTTCTTGGATTAATTGGGTGATTCTTTTCCGTTGCAGATTGATGAAAATGTGCAGAGGGAGATCATGAACCATAGGTCCTTGAAGCATCCCAACATAATTAGATTCAAAGAGGTAAACAGTTGAACTTCCTATTTATTTATGTTGCAAGTAGACTATAGGTAAAAGCCCTTTCGGAAGGGATAAGACACGATTATCTTGTTCTCAGGTTCCCCATCTCTCCTGTTCGATCTTTTCAACTCTTCCAAAGTATTACTCTGTTCTTGTTCTTCTTCTTTTAAGGAACAAAGTGCCCCTACAAATTACAAAGTTCTGCAAATTAGAACTGGTGACACAATCTCCTTTAGCAAAGGAAAGTCTCTGACTCTCTGCACAAGTACTAAAGAAATTTTATTAACTTCAAGTTGAACTGTTCCAGTGCAGCTTACTTCTTCCGTTCTGTTAGATGAATCGAGAATAATTCAGCTTACTTATTAGTGTCTAGTTCTAGAAACCTGACATCCCTCCTTGTTAACTAAGGCAAGCCCCAAACCTCTTCATGGGTAAGTTTATTTCCTATCGAGGCCGTTGATAGACATGAAGTGCTGCTTCTTGCAGGTCCTGCTCACTCCTACCCATCTAGCCATAGTCATGGAATATGCTGCAGGAGGAGAACTCTTTGCAAGGATATGCACTGCTGGTAGATTCAGTGAAGATGAGGTATGTTTAAAGTGAATAAATCATCATTTTGTCAATCCAGTTGTGAATTTCCTGTTTGTCTAAGGCTTCTCATTTGGGGACACCTTCTTGGATGGTCTTACTAAATTTTTTTAAATTTACCTTGATACCTTGTTTTCCCATGCTCTATTAGTCAGTTGAAGGTCCTCTCTTCACACCCTAACAAAATTTCCTAGTACATATGAGAACACTTTTTTTTTTTTAAATTTCTCATGTTATAGTTCTAGTCATCTGATTAGTCCTTTGTTGCATTTGTGGTTTCAAAAAGATTCATCTCCTTCTTCTTCAATTATTGAGTTACTTGCAGTTTTTCAGATGTAGAACTCAGTGAAAATTATCTTCTTTTGATATCCCTGTTTATTTTTTTTGTCAGGCAAGATTTTACTTTCAACAACTGATATCAGGAGTCAGTTATTGTCATGCAATGGTATTAACTCCCAATCTTCTTTTCTGAACAATGGCTAAAATCCTCTAAAGGGGACCAAGGAATTCAATTCCATCTCTTGAATTCCTAACTGAATCTTGGGACAAGTAAACCATGTTTTGCAGCAAATCTGTCATAGAGATCTTAAGCTGGAAAATACACTTTTGGATGGAAGTACAGTGCCACAACTAAAAATATGTGATTTTGGATACTCGAAGGTAAGTAAGTTGTTAATGCCGAATCAACCAATTGAGTTTGATGGTATGAGACTTAAACAACTAACTCTCTTCTTCTTCAAATTTGCATTTTTTTTTTTTTGGTAGTCATCTGTGTTGCATTCTCAACCCAAGTCAACTGTAGGAACACCAGCCTACATTGCTCCAGAGGTCCTTTCTAGAAAAGAATATGATGGAAAGGTTATATAAATTCCCTTCTTTTCCCATTTCCATCATTTTCAACTTGTTCATGTAAAAAAAATCATCAATATGTAATCCTCTACCACTATAGATAGCAGATGTTTGGTCTTGTGGAGTTACCTTGTATGTGATGTTGGTTGGAGCTTATCCATTTGAAGATCCTGATGACACAAGGAACTTCAGGAAGACAATTACAGTGAGTAATAGTTCCAATCCTAAATAATCTATGGATATGTTGCTTTCTTGCTTGCTTTCGATTAAAATATTGTCAATGATGGCAGCGGATACTTAGTGTCCACTACTCAATTCCAGACTATGTTCGAGTTTCGCGGGATTGTAGGCATCTTTTATCACGAATATTCGTTGCAAATCCTGAAAAGGTAATCTAGCCTATAGTCCTCTGTTAAAATGCTTTGTTGCTGTTTTCAACTCTTTCATTTTTATATTTCTTTTGATCGGCTTCCATTGGTTTCAACGCAGAGAATTACAATTCCGGAAATCAAAAACCACCCATGGTTCTTAAAGGAATTGCCACTAGAACTGACAGAAGGAAAAGAAGGAAACCTGCAGACTGATGATATAGATGATACCTCCCAAAGTATTGAAGAAATATTAACTATAATAAAAGAGGCAAAGAAACCTGCTCATGGTTCCAATATTAGTGACGCTTTGATTGGAGGCAGTACGGATCTTGACGACCTGGATACAGATACCGACCTTGATGATACAGAGACGAGTGGTGATTTCGTTTGTGAACTATGATAAAAATGTATACATATCTATGTACCATCAAGTCACTATTTCTATGTACCGTATTCTATATACCATCAAGTCACTATTTCTATCTTTTATCATTAATATATACATATCTACTTGATTACTGATAAAAAAAAAGCTATGAGCAAAATGTATGATGTGCTCCAGACCAACCAACCCAATTAACAGTCAGTCAAGAACAAGATATTCTTTGACAGATTGTTGGAGAGTGGTGATGATGGTTCTTCAGGCAGAACCTTGTTTTGTTATTGAATGACTCAACTGGCCTAGTGGCCTATATAGACTAAATGGAATTTTGTTTCATGTTAAAATATAATAAATGCAACACTTCAGACATGAGAAATCATAGGATATTCAGGTAGAACCCTGATGATCCCAAAGTTTGAGCTGTGAAACCAAAACCAACAAACATCATTAAGGCAATCGTAGCGCCCAAACCAGTGAGAACTTTATATTATATGTTACAGTGATTAACTAGTTCTTTTATAATGTGGATTAGTTATCACAATAAAAGTTCTCACATCTTTGAAAGCTCCGAGAAAACAATAGATCATGATATGATACCAACCACATTATAGTTCATGGTGGATCTACCTTTAAATTTTTATTAAAAGTTTTGATTTGGCTTGTTCAATTGGCCAAATACTTACTTGGGGTCATGGTGGAAATTCTCGTATTTTTTTGTTTAATTAATTCTAGGATCAAAACTGTTTATAACATATCTAGAATCTGGACTTAGATAATCAAAGATTTTGGTAACTGATTGAATCAGCTCTGCTTGTAGACATTCATCACCAAATTTCGATAAAAAAATTGTCCAGTCCCCATCTTTGTTGTAAATTCTTATTATTGGTTACTATCAAGAATTTCAAAATCCGCCTATGAAACGCCGGGCAGGTCCTCCCGAAGACACGTTGATATCTATGACAACAACTGTATTATTATCTATGAAAACAGTTTTGATGCTACTTACAATTATTCAATCTTTCACTGTTCCTTGCAATATCATTTGATCCCCCAATATTCACTGAAATAAATAAGTAAATAAACAAACAAGCATACAAGAGGAACAAGAATTTCAGTCACTGCAACAAGATAATAAAATGAAATGGCACTATCAAGAGAACCATTTATTTATCAAATTACAAGCAGTGTGAAATAAGAACACCATGCTGTTGATAAGCCAGCTCTTTTGTGGGGCATGGCAAATAATTAATCAAGTTAACAGCAAGGGCAATTTCAACTCATTGGGCTGTTTACATGAACAGAGTCATGAGAAGATAATGTTTGTTTGGTTTCATCACTCATTTCTCAAATATTATTAAAGTAGAATACCTTAAAAAAATCTCAGTGTTGAGCACAGAAAGTAAATTCTCAGGATGTCATTCATAATCACTTCAATTATGAATGATATCCTTCAACAAACTTAATTAACTAACCTGCTCTGTATTTTAAGCACAGAAAGTAAGAAGACAAAGACACAAAAGGCAAAGATACACGTGGGGACATAACAGAGGAGCATCTTAAAGGGTTGATAAAATTTGGATTAGATGTTGACTGGCATGAATTTTCTTTTTGTGCTGTTTGTGACAGGACGCCCAGAAAGTTGATATTCCATGTTGACTTCTTACAAACTGGTTTAATCGTCTGATGAATTGTATTAGATATAATGCGAACGAATCTATGAGAAACCGGCCTGAAATACACAAATCCGAAGCATAGTTTTCATTAATTCAATGCCTCAAAATAGGATCAATATTATACTAAATTAGGAACTGAAGAAGTTTATATCTGTAGAAAGGAGGGCTAGTTCCAATTACCGACCTTTTTAACAGATTATACCTGGTTGTTGGCAGGGCTTTGAGTTGGAAGCGTTTCTCTTGAGATCAGGAATTTTTCTGCCTAAGGTAGGGGACTTTGAAACCAAAACCAAATTGACAGCCGATCATTCTAACCCAAAAATCGAACCAAAAAATTGGTTCAGTTTATTTAAGCATGACTTCATGTTGCGTTTTGGTTTGGTTTAATCAAAACATCAACCCAAAACCGAAAACTAATTTGGTTTATAGATTATAAAACCAAAACGAACTACAGGCTTTGAAACCCAATCCAAGTTGGTTTAGGTCAGACTTTTGTGGATTTAAACTGAACCACTGGAGGGCTTGATTGCAGGTCTCAAGAGTGATATCCCGAGTTCTCAACCGGCCCGATCTCAAAGCCGCAAGGGATTGGATTTAGGGAAAATTTGGTTTTTAGTGATACTTTTTCAAAATAGTTCAGATTTAATCAGTCAATTCTTGAAAATTAGGAATTAGTAATACTTTTTTCAAAAAAATTGGGATTCAATGTCATTTTACTATTCATGAAAAATTTCTTCCAAAAATATCCTAAAAAGGACTTGCAAACCTCACTTATACCTAAATGAGTGAAAAAGTTTTTAAAGTCTTTTGAGGGCATTGTTGGAAGAAAGTTTCTCTCAACAGTAAAATGATATTAAATCTCAATTATTTAAAAAAGTGTTATTAATTTTCAATTTTTAAGAATTAACCGATTGAATCTGAATTATTTTAAATAAGTATCACTAAAAACCAATTTCCCCTTGGATTTAACTATTTGGATCAACCAGGAATTTTGGCTGGGTGTGGTCTGAACATGGCCTATTATGATCCCTCAGATCGGATCGGCTCAAACCACTTGAACCCTCTAACCCACACGAGGGACACTAGAGGGCCAGAGCGCGACCCTAGTAAGAAAAGGGATGAAATCCTCTGCCATGCTTGCCTAAATTGGCACCTACTATAACATGGTGCCATGTGGAGCATCTCACGGTCAGTGTTTTTTCATAATATACCCAACTAAAATTACTTTAAAATATACTTAACCTGACATGCTTTATGAAGAGCCTACCATTAAGAAGCTCAGCCCATTATTAATCGGCTCAACTATGAGATCGGGTGGGCACTTCTTGAATGGGCAGCAGATTAAGAACAGCATTTTCGTTAAACGTCGCTCTGTGCCAACAGAGACAAAGGTCTAATTAAATTGAATGGTCAGATGAATTGATTTCGTAATTCTTGCAGGGCCCCACCCATTCCCTGGGCCATCAACCAACTGAATTCTCTCTATTCATGGCTTTGGTAGGCTCCTCTGACTTCTACTACTTTGAATATTCCTTCTTTATATAGCCATTCCCCTCATTTTCTTGGTGTGACATGTAACAACACTACAAATTGAAAAGAACCAGCTCATAATTCTTCTCCATTTCAGTCTCTTCAGTTTCAGCGTTTCTTATTTCAGATGCCAGATGCAACATTTTCTAGTACCCACATGAACTGCCAACCCTTAAGAGTTCTTCTACCTTTCTGGACATTCACTGTCTTCCAGATTCTATTTCACTCCATTCTTATAATCTCATGAATTCTCAAGTGAAGCTCAGAACTTGCTGAGTGAAAACTTCATATTACACCCACAGTAAGGTGAGTTCCTCAACACTGTTAGCTTTTCTTCCTTACCTTCATCTACCATTTCAACGAAGTATAACTGAAGTTCCTTGTCTTCCTTCACTTTCAAGTTCTATTTATGCATAATACCCAGTGGAGCACCCACTATTACATTCTTAAAGGTTATGAGTATGCACACTGTTGTAGCATTGCAATGCAAATTTTTTTCCATCTTAGAGTGGCAGTGTCTTCTTTGAGTTTGAGTTTATAAGGCTTGCAACTAAACACCTCCTTTTTAGTTGCATTTGCCTTTTTCTTCATTCTGGATTCATAAGTTTTGTTTCTTTGTGGTACTTCTTAGTTTTATTTTCCATAGTCCTTGTGTATGATTAATCTATCTTGTGTACTCTAGTTTGGTGCTCATATAGTCATCTGTCTTTCTGATAAACATTGCATGGTTATCCTATTAGCACAGTTAGGCCTCAGTTTCTAGTGAAGAAAACACTGTATTATTCTCAATTTTCTTCTTTATCCAAATTATTGTTCTTATTATTCATCACGCACAGCATTATCTTATATTTGCGTGTGTGATTTCATCATTTCAGGATCTTTTTCTAAGGGAAATGAAGTTTTGCATTGAAAACATGATATGTGTGATGCTTTTATACCTACTTTTAGCAGGTACATAATTCTTGACTCTTCATGCAATCCTAATTGAAAGAACCATTTTTATTCTAGAGATTTCTTATGTACTCTCACCTTTCCTCGAATTGAAAAGTAAATGTTTAGGAAAATATAAAGGTAAATTATGATGGTGAAAATAAACAGCTAAATAGGCTACCATCTCACTCATGGTACAGACCATATATGGGAACTACCCGGCTTATTATCAGAGAAAAAAAAAACAAGCTGGCTCCACAACAGTCCAGATCCAATTTACAATGACTTGCACATATGTGGAAATATCATGCCTACTTATAAAAGTCCATGAATTTCTAGAAAATGGATTATCATAAACAACTCCATTTTATAGAAATTTTTAGCTCTCCACTTGATGATCATAACCATCTTTACAATGGTTTAAGGGAATCATGGTGAACACATTGTTATCATTCATTCAGTTCCTTTGTTTCTGGTTTAGGGATCTGCCTATTGTTTCAACACATAGTTTTGACATCTATTACTGGGGGCACAAAAACAACACTTTAGCACAAGAAAGAGGACGCATTGTTAAAAAAAAAAATTCAATCAGCCTGTATTGTTAAAAGCTATGCCCACTGCAATATTAGATCATAGCAATATGAGTAAACAATTCAAACATGTGAAGCAGAATGCAAAGATAAGAAACTGGTGGCAGATTGAATTTCAGATGCATCCAAATAGCTACTTAGTTAATAAGGATTGCATTTTATCTGATGATTCCAACCTTTTAAACATAGTTTTCATTTTAATTTATTTGTAGTCTTCTAATAGATGAAAAATATTATACCATCTCCATTGTTTATGCAGGGAGCCCAATCGATGCTTCATACTATGACTATTCCGCAAGCATAGAGGCAAGATTCCCTATCATTCTCTGCATATATAAGTCCAATATGTGCCTCTTATAGAAGCTAGATGCTTTCATGAATCAAGCAGAAGTTGAATCATTGCATGGGTTTGTTTGAGACCAAGTTTATTGCAAGTTTTCTGGAGTCCCTTAGTTTTATATCACAATTTTACAGCTTCTGTTAACTCCATGTTAATGTTGCCTCAATTTTTGTTGGGAATGTCCCAACAAACTGTCACTGAATGGTATGGATGCTCCTATCTGTGTGGTTTTGAGCTTCCTGGCTCATCCAATACACAACCCATCTCTGAATTATCTCAATTGAAATTGAATTTGCAAGAACTGGACAGTGATTACGGTTGTTGGAATCTGTGGCAGTTTCTTTGCCTGGCCTTTCTACCAACATTTATGGAAACTTCAACTGGTTCAGCTTGATGAGTTGAAAAAGAAAACTTGATTGATGGTTCTTAGACCTCTGAAAATTCATTCAATGGCTCATCTAAACATGCAAAATGCGTGGCCACAAAAATTTTTGATTGACTAAAACACCTATTAGGGCATGAATAAGGGCATCTTGACATACAAATTTTCCAAAGAATAAAAGAACAATAAAAATTGACTGAGGATCAATAATTACTGCTTTTGATTTATTTATTTGTCTACTTATTTATTATTGTTATTGTTTTGTTTAGTGCTTGGATGAACCCCAAATTGCTCAATATCGAGGAGGGATAGTGGATAATGCCGGTTTTAACCATGGTTTACAAGGATGGAATGTGTTTGGGCATGGAAAGATACGAGTAAGAACATCCAACCAGGGGAACCAGTTCATGGTAGCATATGATAGGACTCGACCGGAGGATAGTTTTTCAAGACTTCTGTATATGGAGGAAGGAAAGTTCTACACTTTCTCAGGTATTTCCTCTCAAGCGATTCTAAGCATTTTAGTCTTGAAGAACAAAAAGCCTTTATCTTCATTGCAGTAGACCAACTTTTGATGCATCAAGTTGATCATTTGGCTGGTGCATGTACGAGTCATGAATACAATAAGAAAAGCTATGTATAGATCACACTTTTGCTTTTGCTTATGAAAATTTTCGGCCTTTTCAGCTTGGATACAACTCAATGAAGGAAGTGATACGGTGGTAGCTGGATTCAGAGATCTACACAATCAAACTACGATTGCGGGCTCTGTTATAGCTCAGTCTGGTTGCTGGACTATGCTCAAAGGAGGCCTCACTGTAGATTTTAACATGCTTGCTGAGCTCTATTTTGAGGTGAATTAAAACAGTTTTGTGATGTTATTTAGGAAAACTACTCCATCATTAGATCAAAAGCAGTACTTCAGTTGAATTTTCACTAGATGATATATACGATATTTACTGTACTACTACACTTAATGTTTATTCTTCTCTAATACTATTGTGTTTTCTCCACTTGCATAGAGCCAAAGTACAACAGCAGAGTTATGGGTAGATAATATTTCTCTACAACCATTCACTAAAGATCAATGGAGAGCTCAACAAACTGAAAGCATTGAGAAGGTAAATCCATACAGACACCAAATTCCATAAAGAAATGCTTGGATAACCTCATTTTATTTGAACTTAATCTATGCAGATCCGGAAGAGAAAGGCCAGAGTCTATGTAGTTGATGTAGAAGGGAAGGCACTTCCATCAGCAATAATTTCCATTCAACAAATAAGACCTCAGTTCCCACTTGGGTGTGCCACAGACAAAACCATCCTTACCAACAAGGACTACCAAGAGTGGTTCGTTTCTCGATTCAGAGCAACAACTTTTGGTAATGAGATGAAGTGGTACTCCACTGAACCTATCCGTGGGCAGGAGAACTACTCAGTCGCAGATGCCATGTTAGACTTTGCAGAACAACACAAGATACAAGTAAGAGGCCACAACATATTCTGGGACAATGCATTATATCAGCCCAGATGGCTGAATTCCATATCCCAGGTAGAACTTGTAGCAGCAGTAGAGAAGAGATTGGAATCAGTGGTATCTAGGTACTCAGGTCAGGTTATTGCATGGGATGTTGTGAATGAGAATCTGCATTATTCATTCTTCGAAGACAAACTTTGGCCATATGCCTCAGCTGCTTTCTTCCAGAGAGCTCAGCAGCTTGACCCAACTACAACTATGTTTATGAATGAGTTTAATACATTAGAGTATGAGAAAGATTGGAAAGCCACACCATCCCAGTACTTGAAGAAGCTCAAGGATATTAGGTCCTTTCCAGGCAATGAGGGATTGTTATTGGGAATAGGACTGCAGTCTCATTTCAATAAGCCCAACATCCCTTACATGAGAGCATGTTTGGATACTCTCGGTGCCACACAACTGCCTATATGGCTCACAGAATTGGACGTTGAGAAAGACCCAAATCAGGTAATTTGATTTGAATTTGAAGAAGTATAGGGTAGAGGAGTTCAATCCACCATTTGATGTTTTATATTAAGGAGGCCTCATAGACCAGCGTCAGCATCATCAGATGAGCCTAACCATCTGAACCATTCTGTACTTTTGCACTGTCACGGTTACTGTCAATTTCATCTTTTTTTTCCCCCATATTACTAATACTACTTCAGGATATTGAATTGATCAGTTTTCTGGTTGTCAGGCTGAGTACCTGGAAGAGATAATGAGAGAGGGGTTTTCGCATCCCTCCGTTCAAGGTGTTGTTCTGTGGACAGGATTGCCGCAAACCGAATGCAGCAAGATGTGCTTGATTGACAAAAACATCCAGAATTTACCAGCTGGAGATGTTGTGGACAAATTGATTGAAGAGTGGCAGACCAAAAACTTGGAGGGGATGACAGATACCAATGGCATGTATGAAGCTCAAATTTTTCATGGACAATACTCCATAACACTTACAGCCCCACATGCAAATGGCTCAGTGTTTTTGCAGTTGGAGGTGACAAATGAAACCTCAGAACCGTTGGATGTGTGGATTCCTATGAAGTAGCTAATCACTGTGTGGCTGTTGCATGAGTAGAAGAAGAACAGAGAATGAATAAATGGGTTTCTTTCTTTTGAGTTTGATCTTGGATTCTCTATGCATTATGAATCAAAACTTAGATTGCGAGTAAATAATTCACCAGCCGTTAAGGTGTTAGATCCATTGTAAAGTTGCTACTGTAGATAGTTATGGCAGTTAAAACAGTTACTACCATCCAACTTCCCTGTGTATGATCCTACATCTCAAGTATGATTTTAAATAATTAGAATTTTAAAACTTGCAGTATTAAACTATTTTAACATTCTAAAAATCAATCTCAAAAAAACAATTAAATATAGTATAAAAGTACACAATAGTAAAACAGTGACCATTTCCAGCCCGGCCTATTTTTTAAAGGGTACGCATTGTCTGGATTTTATAAGCTCGAAGACCGGTCCGAGCCCATCCCAGACAACTGACTTAGCTTCCATAGTTACACCGACTAGACCAATCTTGGTAACCCTTTACCCTGCGTATTTTCTGTTCCTCGCGGCAAGTCTATCGAAGATGAAGGTAGGATTGCAGGATCTTTCAGTTGAATCTGAATAGCGGATATGATTCACTTATCGTTGTTTTCTTACTTTCCGGCTTGATATCTGCAGTTTAATATTGCGAATCCGACTACGGGATGCCAGAAAAAGGTGGAAGTCGATGATGACCAGAAACTGTGAGTCTTATCGATTTGCTTTAATTATTGCTCATATCTTCTAACATTAATGGACGAAGGCTTTTTCTTTTGCCTCCGTTTTAATTTGTAGTAGTAGTTGTTCCTAATCTCTATCTCTGTGTCTGCTATTATATATAAAGCGAAGCGCCCCTTTGGGAAACGTGCCAAACTATAAAGAGCTCCTTCCACATTTACCCTTACAAATCAATTCCACCGTCAAATAATGTACGGATATAAAAGTCAAATATTGCAACCATTCTCTAAAACTAGAAAACAGTTCTGCAACTGCCCACCCACGTCGTTTGCTCCATCCAATCTCCCTCACGATGAAGACTATGCCGGAGAACACACCACCTTCAGAGAAACCTCCATTACGCATTGTCGTTTTCACAAAGGAATCCTACATTTCAACTTTCGCTAATCACACAAAAGACATACATCTACGTCGGCAAAGGATACAAGCCGTCGCCGGAAATGTTCCTCTGACGTTAGGTGCCAGTCTCTCAAAGCAAAAATATATTGAGAAGAGAGTTTGCGTGCGGGACATAAGTCTCGTGTTTTGATTTTTTTTTTCCGACTCGACTTCAACTCTCTTCCTCCTCCTCCTGGGCACGACTTGGACTTCGACAAAGATAGCTCCTCAAGATCTCCAGGTATGCTTCCAAGATAATCCTCGCTTCTTGTGTTCTTCCCGATACCTTAATTCTTACTCGTCGCCTCAAAAGCTTCGAATCGAGCGTTGGCGTTAGCCGAAAGGCTTTTAGGTTAGGTAAATTCGTTCAGGACTTGAATGCTCTGATGAATTCGAGCTTTGATTCTAAGGAATAAAGAATCCTCTCGCTTCTCGCTTATGGAGGCGAGGGCTTGTATTTATTTGTGGAGCAATTCGTTTGGTTAGTGAAGTCGGGTTTGATCGACGCTAAGCACTTGTCGAGGCTTCAAAAAAGTAGCGGGTGGGCAGAGTTTATCGGGTACTTTGGCAGCATTGCTCTGAAAACGAGAGATTTGAGGAGGTTCTCCGAGGAGAAGGCTTGTTTGAAATCTACTATCGAAATCGCTATGTTGAGGAGAAATGGATACAATAAAGAAACAGAGAAGCTGTTGATGAAGAAGCGTTCGATTGTTCAAGATTTTGCAGATGGGTTGATGGCACTGGCAGATATTCGGGATGGGGAAAGGATTGCTTTCGAATCCACTTCTGATTGCATCTCCTGGTCTGGTTTCAGCACCCATTAGTACTCATAAGAATTGGTGATCTTGTTGAGAGGGTTCCTGATTCGCATGGGCAGGGAAGATACAATAAGAACCCATTAAGCTCCTGGGGAGGTCGGGCTTTGCTCACTTTTGCTTATTCTGAATGCGAATCACGTGTTCTCGTTTTTCTTATTCTGAATGCCAGCTACTTTGTTCACTGAACCAATTGTATTTTGAATCATTGATTAACTCAACCATATTAATGCTCATGTCTAGAGGCTGAGATTTTGTTGGTTGGTTGCTTCCTTGGCATTAACTGTTAAGGCTTTAATCGATCTCCAATGGGTTCTGATCACTGCAAGTGCAACTAGATATTGAAGTGATAACTACTAAGTTGTCATCTTACAACCATAGATTGCTTAGCTCCCCCAAACTTCCATCTCCAATCCATTGGCTTGTCTGTAACATACCTTTTGCTTATCAGGTTGGCATGCATGCATCTCATGAATCTATCAGAAGCCAAGTACTCTGATTCCTTGAGAACTAAAGGCAGGTGTGAGAGATTCACATGTTCTATCTGGGATTCGATCTTTAATGCTTTAATCTCACAGAGATGTGTCATCAAGCCACATTAGTTCCTAGGGGAGGGATTTTTAATTGCATTTGTATAAAAAAAAAGAATAAAGAATAAAGTTCTAAAACATTTTCTATGTTACAGCCAAACTCTTGGAAAAAACAAAAAAGGAAAAATTTTTCTTGGAATTTTTTCTTCCAGAAAATATTTTCCACCGGAAAATGTTTTCCAGTGAAACAAACAGAGCCTAAGGTACAAATATCTGGAAAATGGTTTCATAGAAGCTATTTGTTGGTGAAGCCACAAATGATATTTCACATAAGCTTATGTATTCATCTTTGTTTCGAGTATTTGCAACATATTGATCGAGAAAGGGGCTTGATATCTCATTTGATATATTTTTTCAGGTTCCACGGCACCTTTGCAGCATACATTTGAAAATTAGACTATGAATTACACCATGCCCCAAAAAATACATGCAGTAGAAGTTGGGGTTTTCCATTCCACCAGTAACTTTTAATTCATTATTGCTTACACAATTTATTGTATAATCCAATTTGTTACTTTTTTGTATCATTTGTCTATATATTTTGTTTTTTAGAAGATTTAGACTCATATCATATGGTTCCAAATGTAACTCACCCACTTGGAACCCACATCTAAACAATCTAAACAACATATGTGCAGTACTGCACGTGCAGTCCATTATACTTTTTATTAGAATTGGTCGTATCTTTATTATGTTCGATTTCTTTAACCAATTACTTTGTTTCGTTAAGTTTGATTTCGATTTGTCTATTTGGATTGGTCATGGGAATTTCGAAATGGAAAACATTATGTGTATATCATCTTCTTTTATAATTAGTCGTCTTTTTTTTTTCCTAATTCTTTCGGACTCGCATCCTCTGCAGCGGAGGCTGCATACAGCCTCTCACATGCAAAGGGTGGGTCCCACCATTCATTGGAGGGCCCCACCATTCATTTGGGGGCCCCACAGCCTTCATGTGAGAGGCTGTATGCATAGAGCTGTAAGTTTGGCCCGGACCGCCCAAAGCCCGCCCAACCCAACCCGAATAACAGCCCGATTTAAGAAATAAGTTTGGGTTTGGGTTTGGGCTGGGCTCAATCTTGAGCCCGAAGTTGAGTTCGGGCTGGCTCGGATTCACAAGGTACAACCCGAATAACCCGAAATATATATACCACTAAAACCCCCTCCTGCAAACCTAAAAGTTTCTCGTCTTCTCCTATATCTCTACCATGGAAGTTGGAATTGCTTACCCCTCTCACTGACTCACTGTCCCTCTCTTCTATTATCAATACCTCACATCTCAAAGACAACCTAGCTAGAGAAACCCCCAACAAAGGAGCTCGATCGGCAGGAGCTAGCAATACAGTTGTCGTCGGCGTCACCGTCAATACAGTGGGATACAGTTCCTGCAACAAGGGATTTGCGATACAATTCCATCGCTCATAAGTCACAAGCGATTTGCGATTGCTATTTTTGTCAAATCGGGCATATCATCTTTCCCCATTTGTTCACTGCTTTTAGGTACTGTTTAGTTCCTCTCTTTTCTAGTACTCGATCTGGATGAGATCCATTAATGTGTGCTTGGGAGGGTTTGTTTCTCTTCCTCGGCTATGCAAGATATAATCTAAAACTATATACCTACCTTTGACTACAAAGTTAGTTCAGATATTTTAATCCCCAGTCTTTTACTGTTGGATGCAAAATTTCATTAAATTTTGATTTCCGATAAGGTAACAAAACAGAAAATCTTGTTACTTTAGTAGTATCTTATTTTATGTTTTTTTTAACATCAATATATATCCCCTAAAATCTTGATTTATTGTTCTTGATTTGTCATATGCAAATGAGTTACGTGTTTCTTACGTAATTTAGTGGTTCTAATATTTGAAACGTAGATTCTAACTCAGCAAAAAAAAAAACGTAGATTCTAAAGTAATTGGAAGAGATAAGAAACATGAATATTAAGTCTATTTAAAATTACAAAAGTTGATTGATTTTGTAAAAGGTATTATTTTTAGATTAAGGTTTGAATACTTAAACAATGTGAAAATGCAATGAAACTAATTCTAGAATTTCAAAGGTATTCTTTTAAACTTGTGAAACTTCACTGTAACCATGCTCTTTGCAGTTACAAAGACTTAACTATAGCCATGCTGTTTGATACTGAAGATCTGTGTTCATTAGAGGATGCTATAATTGTAAGGCTTTGCTTTCAAATGCATTGGTTTGGGTTTGTAACCAGGCATGTAATATATTTAAATTTTGCCTCCTTAATACCAAGAAATGAACTTGAAGTTTGAGTTGAATTACCTTGCTATAATATGTTCTAAAATTTCTATTTGTTTGAAAGTAGTTATTATGTCTAAATATCCTTGCTTTATTGTGCTACTTAGTTTCATAAGCTAGTTTACCTGATACCACAGGTCCACAACAAGCTCAAAAGTTTGGTGGACTTATAGAGATCATTTTTTTAACCTAATACACAAACAAATCAATGTATGCCAATAAACTTTATTATATATATATCGAAATATTGTAGTCTTATAATGTAAATGTATTATTGTATCAAGTAGAAAAAAAGTTTGGGTTGGCTCGAACCCAACCCGAACTCAAGAAATAATTTTAGGGTTGGGTTTGGACTCAAAGAGTTTGGGTTAGGGCGGGCCGAGGAGAGTTTGGGTTCACCAATTTTAGTTAGGGTTGAACCCAAACTCATTGAAACCCAGCTCAGCCCGCCCTACTTACACCTCTATGCATGCAGCGGAGGCTGCATACGATGTCCATCCAATTCTTTGGGGATATAAATAACTGATTTGGGTTTATTTAGAACTAACTTGCGTCCGATTATTCTCAACGGAATTTCATCTGCTGTTCTAGGCAGTTGCACCATCTAGGAATTTACTCCTAATAGGCAAACTTGCTATACACTAAATCGTGTATATTTCGTGTTCTGAACAGTAAAGAAATTTTGGACCTGAATTTGGAGGGAAATCCTAAATATATTAATGTTTCGATTTATTTGGGATTCATATTTTAAAATAGTGGTATTAGATCTCAGGTCCCCCTCATCATTCACGTTTTCGAAATAACACGCACATCCCTTCAAATTTTGTTGATTGTAACATCTACAACCCTTTGGTCGAGTGACAGCTAAACGTTTTAACTAAAGTTTGCTGAATTTATACTAATTGGAACTGTTTTCCCTTATTAAACTAAATTTCTAAATAAACTTCATTTTATACCCTGTAAACAATTTTTAAATTTATAATTTTAATTTTAAAAGAAACAAGTTTAAAAGGGGAATAATAATTCAACTTGTACATGTTTAGAAAAGGAAATTCAAAAGTTTTTATAAAGGTAAACTGCCATTTACCTGAAGTACAAAATACTAACTTTACAAGGGTAAAATAGTTTAAATTAATTAAATTCATCATATTCACTGATCAACCCTATTTTCTGATTTTCTAGAGGTGTGGTAATTGTGACAGCCTGCTGATATGAAGGGAGCTCAGTGTTATTTCAAAGATGTTAAGGATCATATCTGTAATATTACCATATCTTAAAGGAGCTTTGTTTAATTTATCCTATTTATTTCCTTATGGGGTGAAATTGAGTGAATTGTATTTTTTATTTCATGGTTAAATATCAGCTCAATAAAATTGCAAACCATTCAAGCTTTTGTATAAAATTCTTATGAGCAGGTGTTATTGGTAGTGTTTTCGAAAATAATAATGCTTCTTTTTGTTTAAACTATACAGCCGTGCATTTTTTGATAAGAGGATCTCACAGGAGGTCAATGAAGATTCCCTTGGTAATGTATGTATCCACTGCCCATCTGGCATCTGCCCTGAACCCATTGATGGTTATATATTTACTTCAAATTTGTTTTACTGGCAGGAGTTCAAAGGCTATGTTTTCAAAATAACGGGAGGCTGTGACAAGCAAGGTTTTCCAATGAAGCAGGGCGTGTTGACTCCTGGTCGTGTCCGTCTATTGCTCCATAGAGGTGGGTGTGAGAGAAATTTTTTTCTTTTTAGTTTAAATTACTGTTCTGAAAGGAACCCTTGGAGGTCTGTGTTACATGAACTTTTATAGGTCTCTTGTGCTTTGGTCTTTGATCTAGACCTTTGTAAGGACCTGGTCAAAATTTCAAATAATAAATGGGGTTCAACTCTGACCAAGTAAAGAGTCCTTGTTTTGCATAAGTCCTATAGGTTATTGTACAGGAGATAGGTGCCTGCACACCCACCAGATCAATTTTTTTAAGTGTTAATATTAAACTTAAAACAACGGCTGAGATTAAATCTTTCTAATGAAGGGCATAAAGGTCATTAGACTTTAAATATATATTAATCAAGGGTTTAAAACCCTAATCCCGTTTTTGACATTGGAGATGAGTTTTAAAGGATGGAAAAGAGGATTTTGGTGAAGAAATAGTGGTTTTGGAGCTACCCAACCCTAAACCTATGAAGGTAAGTGGTTTTAATACATTTTTTTATGCTTATAATGCTTAATCTCTCTTATCATCATCATTGATTTGTTCTTATATGAATCTGGATTTTTGAAAGGCTCTTGATGTGTTAATATGAATCTAAGAGAAGAACATTATATTTTATGAATTATAAACAAGGTAGTATTTGAGATCATGTATAAAGAGGAATATGAAGTTTTTCTTTGATTTATTGTTGAATGTATGTTACTGTTGATTTCATATTTTGGGAATTGAAGAATCGGGGAAACATGATAGAACGTGAATTCACGTTTTGGGAATCGGAGAATCTGGGAAACATGATAGAACATGAATGCATGATTCAGAACTAGATTTCAATTACTTTTGTTGTAAAGGGTCAACAGGTTTAGAGAATGCAGTAGATTCAGTAGGTCCTGTTAACATTGGGTTGAACTAGATTTCAAATAGTTTTATGGTAAACAGTCAAACAGTCGATTTGGGTTGAACTAGATTTCAATTAGTTTTATGGTAAATAGTGAACAGTCGATTTTTGAGTTGAAATGATTGTCTTTATTCTAGTTATTCTTTTGAAGTTAAACCTTATTTGTAATTACTTTACACTTCCACTTTTTGATTGAACCTAAAATTTGGTTACTTTACTTTTCATTCGTCTGTAACTTTTGGACGAACCTAATTTTTAATTTAATTTACTTTTCAATCATGGGCAGCTTTTTGGGTGAACCTCATTTTTAATTATCTTACTTTCATCCGTGTGTTATGAGTTATTGTGAGATTTCCATGAGATTACGGAATGACATGGAAATACTCTGGTGTGAACTTTGTGATATTTTATTTTGAAATCTGTTTCTTGAGATGGGTGTACTACTAGAGGGAAAAACTGCTAGTTCAATACCCAGTAAGAGTATTGCTGGGATGATTTTGTACTGCTAGTTAAAACATTAATACAGTACCCACCATGAATAAACGTTGGGGGATTTATGAATTTGTACTGCTAGTTAAAACACTAGTTCAATACCCACCGTGAATAAACGTTGGGAGATTTATGATGATTGTACTGCTAGTTGAGATACTAGTTCAGTACCCAATTGGGAACACTTGTGGGATGGTATTTGATGTACTTCTAGTATTTGCCACATACTAGTTAAGTACCTACAAGGATTACCGATGGGAGGATTGTACTCCTAGGACGTTACCTAGTTGAGTACCCAGTGAGGGACGCCTACTGGGATATAAATATTGATGAGTAATCCTGGCTTATGGTGCTGGTATGAGTACCCGGTGTGACTTTGGGTCTACTAGGAAATGTGGCTATGTGATACTCCTAGTGTAAATAACTAGTTAGAGTACCCAGTGACCGAATGGTTTCTTGGGAAGTTGAGATCTAGCGTTCTGATCTTATTGTGGGCTTAATTCAATAAATCATTTAAATCTTTATTTTTGTCTATTGTTATTGTTATTATTGGTTATTAGGTAAATGGTTAAATTTCATGGTGAATTTCATTCTTAATATATTCTGTTAAATTCTTTTGATGTTAATTGTTAAATTAATAGTTGATTTAATAGAGAGCATGATCCCTTGTATTTGAGATTTATGTATATGCTATATATATATTGACTATAAATGAATATAGGGAACACATGCATGAGTACAGTTTATTAGATATATATAATATTGATTGTATTTATATTAAGTAAAGTGGAAATTCAGCATGTAATCATATGGAGTGCATTAACTCCACTTACTGAGTTCATGTAAACTCACCCCTTACTATTTTACAAGAAACTATCGTAATCGTGGAGACGAGAAGCAATGAGAAGTTATTGAATTTATGATGTTTAGTGAATCTTATGAACATGTACTATTTAGGATTTGAACTTTTTGGTGTTATGTTTGGTTTCATGTAATAGCTATGTGGTTTGGCTTTTTATCAAAATTGTCTTTAGATTCCGCTATGACTCTGATAATTAAGTTAATTAATGAGAATTTCATGTTTTGAGACGAAATTAATTTATAGGTTGTATTCGCTTACGAGCAAGGTTACGTCTGGACCCACGTGTGTATAGTTATACACGATGTGTGGTTTCAGGGCGTGACAACCTCTGTTTGCATGCAGCCTGTTCTTAAGACTACTAACTGAACTCATTTAATTTTTTCTTTTTCCTCTTTGGCAGGGACTAGTTGCTTTCGTGGATATGGCAGGCGAAAGGGAGAGAGAAGAAGGAAGTCTGTTCGTGGATGTATTGTAAGCTCGGACATCTCAGTTCTGAACTTGGTTATTGTGAAGAAGGGTGAGAATGACCTGCCTGGACTAACAGACACAGAGAAGCCAAGAATGAGAGGTCCAAAGAGGGCATCAAAGATTCGGAAACTCTTCAACCTCTCCAAGGAGGATGATGTTCGAAAGTACGTTAATACATATCGACAAACATTCACAACTAAATCTGGTGAGTTTTGCCTTCTTAATATATATATACATATATCTTTTTAATCTGTGATAAGAAGAATTTATTGATTCAAGGCTAAAAGCCAAGAAAGAGGAGAAATCCTATTTGTTATTCGAAATCTGGAAATAACAAGTGTATATAATGATTTGGTAAATTGAATTTTAGAATGAAGAAGTACATCTCTTCCCCAACAATGGCATCCTAAGTCCTAACCCGCAGTAGTTTTCTGCCCAAAAAAAAAAAGGGGGGTTATGAATGCTGCAGATATAAATATACTGCCTCTCTTAACAAACAATTTCTTCTGTGTGGTTTGTAGGTAAGAAGTGCAGTAAAGCTCCGAAGATACAGAGGCTGGTAACCCCCTTGACCCTACAGAGGAAGCGAGCAAGGATTGCAGAAAAGAAGAGGAGGATTGCAAAGGCCAAGGCTGAGGCAGCCGAGTATCAGAAGCTCCTTGCCACTAGACTGAGAGAGCAGAGAGAGCGCCGTAGTGAAAGCTTAGTAAAAAAGAGATCCAGGCTCTCTGCAGCTTCTACACCATCAATAACAGCTTGAGTTTCTGCCTTTGAATTTTGACTGATGATGTGTGTGACTAATGAATGTCTCTAGTGTAGGGTATGTTTGAGGTCATTTTGGCTGCGGCATCTCCTCCGGGCTTGTGTTTACACTTTAAAACTCAGATATTGTATGGTAGTTATTAGACGAGTTTGAATGTTAATGGGTTACAGGTTGTATCCATGGCTAGACTAATTCTAATACACATTGAGAATCCTGGAATCTTTCTTATTTTCTGTTTATTTCCCATCACTGAATCATAGAACTCGAGTTGCAAGGTTGATAACTGTATTCTAAGGGTTTTGAATTGAGGAGGGCTATTTCTTACACTTAGGTGGCGTTTGGTGGGCATTATAGAATCTGGATTAGGATTCTAATCCCAGATTCTATAACCCAGATTATATTTCCTCGATTTTAGAAAACCAAAATCCTATTTGGATGAGTTGGATTGTGAACTCAGATTTTTAAATTATAATTTGGAATCTTGTTTGGTTGCCACCGATTATTGATATTAAATTTGGAGTTTTTTTTATTAAAAATTACATAAAAATAATATAATATATATATAGAAAAATTAAAGTCGTATTTACATATATATTATTACGTGACATGTATATTTTTATATAATATATAAATTTATATATAACATTATAATTATAATATTATAATAATATAATAATATTATATAATAATATGATAATAATATTATTTATATTATGTACTACAATAACACTACTATTATTTTAATAATATTATAATAATATATATTATATTATTATATTATAATATTATTTATTATTATTATATATTATATGATGTTATAAATATTATATAATATATATAATAGCTATAATAGTATTATAATTTAGAATATAATATTATAATAATATTATGTATATTATAATATAAACTATATTATAATTTATATTATTTCTTATTATAATATATAATTTTATAATAATATAATTTATGTTTATTATAACTCAAACTTTATGTATATTATATATAATATTATAATAAATTTATTGTAACACTAAATTTAATAAAATATAATATATTATAATATTAAATTTGTTAAATATATTAATATATATTATTATGTTCATATTCATATAATATTAAATTTGAATATTATTATATTAAATATATATATGTATATAATATGTTTATTGTAACAATATAATATTATTAATATTAATATATCAATTTGTTTAAAATATATAATATATTAATATGTTTCAGATTATTATATAATAATATAATATTATAATATTATTATAATAATACTATAGTATAATTAATGTTTATTATAAAATAAATTCTAATATAAGTTATATTATAATTTATAAAATATTATTATATTAAATATAATATATTTATTATAATATAAAATTTATTACAATATATTATAATATATTAAATTTATTATGATATTATGTTTATAATATCATAATAAATTTATTATATTATAATATTATTATATTTTATGATATAATAATATGTTTATTATAATAATATAATATTATTATAATAATATTATTATAATATAATAATAATAATAATATAATATTATTATAATATAATATAAGTTATATTATAATTTGTTGTTATTAAAATAATATATTATAATAATTATTATTATTTATAATGTACATTATATTGAAATTTATAATTTATTATATATTATTATATATAATATAATAATGTATAATATTATTATAAAAATGATATTTATATTAATAATATTTATATTACATGTAATATAATTTAATATTGTATTATCAATTATATATCATATAACAGAATATATTATATTATAATTCTTATAATGTTATTATTTATTATAATATGTTTTATATAATATGTCATACATAATCTCTAGAATCACAGGCTTTGGAAATATAAGCACCAATGTCCATAATCCCTATAATCACCAAAAAAGGAGATACTGATTATGGGCTTGATTATACAACCGGATAGTAGAATCCGGCCTTAAAATCCCAACCAAACACACCTTTTGGATTATGGAATCGGATTCTACTAGAATCCAAATTCTATAATGCCCACCAAACGCCCCCATAATTTACATGCAGAAATGTCCCTTTTATTGTGGAGCAGCTGAGGCTCGTGTGAGCTAGCTTTCTAAGTTCTCGGTTTTATGCAGAGAATTTGAATGTCATGAATATAAATGGATTTGCAGGCATTTTGGTCCTTAATGTATGATTTTGAAAGGCACTTTTCAAATGAACATCATCCTGGCTACCTCTTCGGTAGGAAGGCAGATCCGCTCTTTTAACCTATATCCATTTCCACTTTAAGGGGTCTCGGGAAGCTTCGGCAGAAAGCTCTGCAAGTTTTCCTTCTTTCGGTGATCACCCCTCGCTTCACCTCTCTTTCAAGTATGACCCCCATGGATATGAGCTAATCTGGCAGTTGGGCCCTCTCTTCCCCTAGATTTGAACCCTTTTGTCTCCTCTGGTTTTGAGTTGTCCCTCTCCACCTTGTCCGCTCTTTATCCTCTTGGTCGGCCCCCCCTTGTTTGAAGGGTGTTGCTGTGTTTCCTTCCATTAGATTGGCCTTGAACCCTTATCTTGATGGAAGACCTAATCGAGACCCTGAAAAACCTGATTATCCCCCGCATCCTAATAAAGTGTTTAAACCCTCTACAGCTGATATAGACCGTGTCCAGAAAAATTGGTCCAATCTTGTCCTTTGTCAAACGTGTGATGAGGACTTCCAGGTTAATTCCTTCAAGAACGCTTGTGGGAGACTTTGGAAGAACGTTCGGCTAACCAAATGCTTGAAGGTTTCCCCTAGCCGCTTCCTTGTTTGCTTTGAAGACATGCTCGAGATGAGAAGGGTTCTCAAAGGCCAACCTTGGGTTGTCAACTCTTCTATGCTTCTAAGGGAGGAAATTAATAACGAAGAGGAGGCGGCAACCCACACCTTCAAAGACATCATTTTGTGGATGAAGATTCACAATATGCCTAAAAAGTACCACGACGATCTCATTCTCAAGGACCTCGCAAATGTCTTCGGTGTGGGTTTGGAAACTGAGCTTGAAGATGGGAACCTGGGCAATATGGACGTCTCAGTTAAAATACAGCTCCCCCTCCGTAACCCTATTCCTTCCGGCATCCTCTTTGAAACGAACTAGGGAAGTAAAACTTGGCTTGATTTCAAGTTTGAAAGCCTTCCATCTTTCTGTGTTTCTTGTGGTTTGATAGGCCACTCCATTGTCACCTGTACAAACCCTTTCTTAGCCAATGATTTACCTTCATCTGATTCAACTTGCAGGAAATACTCAAGCGACCTTGCCATTCCAATGAGCAGAAGAAGGAACCCCTTGAGCAAGGGCGGAAGGGATCTGGCGCCGGCCACCCCGAGTTCAAATCCGAGTTTGAACCCGAGTTCCGACCTGATTCAGAAAGCTGCTAACTCGGCGAACTTGCCATCGGTCAGTGGTGTGATGTTTTCGGAGACTGCATTGGCTGACGGTGACCACATCGAGCCCTACACTGCTGGCGGTGTCGACAAGCTGGCAGGGTTGACCGGGCGAAACAGCTGTTTTGATAACGGTAACACTCTTAACGGTAACATCTGGAATGGACCCTCATGGGACGGGCCCAACCTTCTTGTTTCAAACTTCTTCAAGTTTGGCCCTAGCCTTTCTAACCCTAACCCAAGCCCAAATATCTCCCTCCAGATGTCTCCCCATCTTACCATTACCCAGATAAACCCAAAACTAAAGCCCACTAACCGATCCTAAGCCTGTAAGCCCAAACCCAAACCCAGGCTCAAAACCAGGGAGACTTTTCGTTTGGACCTGGGGGCCCATGCCCCTACAAAAAAAAAGGAAGGCCTCTCTTTCACCTGTTCTTGATTTGTGTGAATTCGCCGAGAGTTCTAGTCTATCTTCTCCCCCCCTCTACTGGGTGCTTCCAACCGTCCCTTAAGAAATGAAGCTATTAGCCTGGAATTGCCAGGGGTTGGGTCGACCCTCGGCAAGGTTGCACTTGCGTAACCTCATACGCACTAACAGACCCAATGCCATTTTTCTGTCGGAAACTTTAATGAATGATCAAAGTTCTGCTGCTCTCATACGAAGAATGTGATACCAAAGCTACTGGTGGCTCCCTGCCTCAGGAAGAGCGGATGGTTATTGGATTTTATGGGATAATACTTGCAATATCATAATTGAAGACTTCAGGAATTGGTATACCCATACGAGCATTACTCTTTCGTCTGGAAAGAACTTCGATCTCACCTTCGTTCATGCTAGCTCTCACATTCAAGTGCAAGAGACCCAGTGGCAAGAATTGAAGTGAATCGCTTTGAGAGCGGGCAAGCCTTGGTGTACAGTGGGCGATTTTAACGTCGTCCGATTCGATCATGAAAAAAGAGGTGGAAATTCTCATCAGGTAAACAAAGCTAACCTCTTCTCAAACTTCATTAATGATTGTAACCTTGTTGACATTCCTTGTAAAGGAATGAGATTCTCTTGGTGTAATGGCAGACAGGGAGGAGGTAAAATCAGAGAACGTATAGATAGAGTCCTTGGATCTACTTCTTGGTGTTTTTTGTTTCCTAACTCTATCCTATGGCAAGACCCCATTGTGGGCTCTGACCACTCACCCCTATGCCTTAACCTCAATATCAACCGAACTAGAAGCCATCGGGTCTTCCGTTTTGAGAAATTCTGGATTAATGAGAGTGGATGTCGGGAAACCATAGAGAATTGCTAGACTATCACTCAAGGAAACCTCAACAGTAAACTTAGCCATCTTAAAAGTACTCTGAGTTTTTGGAACAAAGCCTCCATGGGGAACATCAATGATAGGGTTGCTGATTTATACAGAGGCCTGCGTGGCACTCAATTGTTGTTGGAAATCAGTGACAACCCTGTTTTGGGAAGGAGAGAAAGAGAGCTAAACCAAGCTTATATCCATGCCCTCCAAGCCCAAGAAAGCTTCTAGCTCCAAAAATCTAGAATCAAATGGATAAAGGAAGGCGACATGAACACCAAATTCTTCCACCTATCCACAATCAATAGGAGACATAAGAATAAAATTGTCTCTATCAGGGATGACAACAATGAGGAGGTATCTAAAATGGCCGATGTGGAAACCATTTTTGTGATTTTTTTTACTGATCTTTACATGTGTGACAGTATAGACAGGGACTTCTCTCTTCTCAACCATATAGTGCCGACTGTCACGGATGTGGAGAATGAATGCCTCACAAGACCTGCTACAGAGGAAGAAATATGGAGTGCTGTAACCAAGCTTGGTACCCTCAAAAGTCCGGGTCCCGACGGTTTTCAGGGCATTTTCTACAAGACATACTGGAATACGGTAAGCACTGAGGTATGTAGAGTGGTTAAGGATTTTTTCATAACTGGCTCGTTTGATAGTAAAATGAATTACACTTTTATTGTACTCATACCGAAATGTGACAACCCTAGAAGAGTGGGGGAGTACAGACCTATCAACCTTTGTAACTTTTGTTACAAAATAATTGCCAGAATCCTAGTTGATAGGATGAGACCCTTGATGAGCAAGCTGATATCCCCTAACCAAGGTGCCTTTGTGCCTGGGAGAATTATCCAAGAAAACATAATCGCTGCCTAGGAATTGTATCACACCATCAAAAGCAAAAAAGGCAAAAGGAAAAAAAACCAAGGTCTGTTTGCAGTCAAGTTTGACATTACAAAAGCCTATGATCGTATCAACTGGAAATTCATTGAAAAAACCTTGATGTCTTTTGGGTTTGGTTTGAAAATCACTAGCATGCTTATGTTCTGCATAATTACTGTTTCTTATAGCATTCTTATTAATGGAAAACCTTGTGGTTTCGTGAGACCTTCCCGTGGAATTAGACAAGGAGACCCCCCTATCTCCTTACATCTTCATCTTAACCCAACAAGTGCTATCGCTTGCTCTGGCCAAGGTGGAGCAAAACAATCTCATTCATGGGATAATGGTCACTAGACTTGCGGACCCGGTCACCCACCTTCTGTTTGTTGATGATTTAATCTTGTTTGGTAGGGCTGACGAGTCTAACATTTCATGTTTTCTAAATGTTACTAACACTTTTACTGAGATGGTAGGTCATAGAATGAACCTCAATAAGTCGGAATTGTACCTTAGCCCTAATGTCAAAGGCCAAGCCAAAGGTATGATCGCCAGGCTTTTCGGAATTAGACCAATTGAGCATCCAGGTAGATACTTGGGCATCCTGTAACGCCCCGGATCCGTGTTGTTCAATAAAGATATAACACGTCTCACGGAGGTTAGGCAAGGATCGTTAATCAATTTATGATCGCTGGATAATCATATAGCTATAACCTGACAGAGTGCACATTACCATTTATGCAAAATTGTGACATTTAAACTGAACTAGAATCGTATGGTTCAACCCCAATTAAACTTTAATACATCTCAATTCATTCAAGTTCTCAAATTCAGAACAGATAACCTACTAGTCTAAGGAAGGTAATAGTAATCCTCCTCCCTATAAGCCTCAGCAGGATCTACCCCAGAAATCGCCTCACCACGAGTATCTGAAAAACAAACAAGACAAACAACGGAGTGAGATACGAATATCTCAGCGAGTAGCACATGCATGCAGAAATAGTTGATCACAATTTAAACTATGCATCGACAAACGCTGAATACGGTTAAACAATCAACATCAATTCTCAAATCGAAATTCAAGACTGGTTCTAATCAAACAAATCACATCTCAGTTAAGTACGGTAACACATCGATTGGTCAATGTTAGGACTATCGTTTAGTTGATAAATTAAACATGCCAAGTAGACACTCCACACCTCCATGTACACAGTTCTGGCCTACTCAGGGTTTCGGAACTCTGAAATGACGGCCTACTCAGGGTTTCGTCATCCAATGCAGGCATACTCCCCGGGTTTCTGCATTGACAACCAGGCCTACTCAGGGTTTCTGGCTGCTCTACACCGGTCGTGGCAACACACAAGGCCATGCAATTCCAACAACCAACAATAACATCAAATTACTAAGCTTAAACATCTGGATCCAAGACAAGCTAGACCAAAACAGTAAAACATCGTATAATCTCAATTCCAATATCAAAATAAAACCATTCATTCCACATCATGTAAAACTCATCACAATTCATCACCTGTTCCTCTGGACCAAGCAGTACCTCAAGTACTTTCAGTATTTTCTCATTTCTGTAACACATGTCATTTGAAAGTAAAACTCAATTCAGTCATACCAAGGAAATCTTTACAATACATTTAAAGTTTCCAAACCAGTGAAACCAAAATAGAATAACTCCTCAATCAAAACAGTGTATAAAACAGAGGAAATGTAACTAGTAACTCTTGGTGGTTTGGTATCCGGCATAACATTCATAAATAACCTAAACTCAACTTGAAAGCTTTTAAGAAATTCACTAAATTTTCCTCTAATAGTTTCCTAGGCAAAATAGATTCCCAGGATTCCCAAACAAGTGAATAGTGAAGTGGTTTAAATCCTCAAGTAACCCAAATACCCTTAGTTAAATCAAATCTCCAATTCAGTAAGCAAAATAGGTCTGCCGCTCACTTCCTGAGGTGGGCGCGAAGTGAGCGCCGGTTGGCGGTGAAGAAATGGGGTAAAATCGACCTACCGCTCACTCGACGCTAGGTGAGCGTGAGCTGAGCGCGAGATGGGCGTGAGGTGGGCACGAGATTCGCGCGAGATGAGCGCATAGTTTTCTGCTGAGCGCGAGCTGAGTGCTAGCCGGGCGCGAGCTCGGCGGTGGGTCGTGTTTAACGGGGCGCCTACCTCTGAGGTGAGCGCCGGTGAGCGCGAGGTGGGCGGATACCCCCTGTGATTTTTGTTTCTCTGTTATTCCAAGATCTACAAGACTGGCCGGTTTGTTTACCTCTGTAATTGTTCTACTACACTCCTAATACTCCCAGAAGACTTCCCAACCATATTTGGAATTAATCTAAACACTTTTATTTTTAAAGATAAAATTTAGTCCGGAGACTCTGTTCATGTCATTTCCCGAAAACCAGAAAAACCAAAAAACTCATACTATCACTTAATATACAAACCATGCATCAGAATAAGCTCACGAAAACATCAAATACAAAACCCAGTTGTAAATCAGTGCTACTGTAGACACCCCAAATTGCACAAACAATCATCAAAAATCATTATCTCCTGGAAAGCCAGCACAGAATTTGAAGAAAATAAACTTTTACCTGTATCCGGATACTCAATCCGGATACAAGTACTCCTTCATGTATCCGGAATGATTATCCGGATACATGTGAGCCTTAATGTATCCGGTACCATGTACCGGATACCTTAAGGCCCTTTGTTATCCGGTCTGATATACCGGATACCTTAAGTTTGCTCAAAATTAGGGTTTTCCGAGAGCTTTTCACTTTTACCATCATGTCCCTCATTAAATGAGGGGAAATCGCGGAAATAACCTTAGGGTTTAGGTTGGAGTGGTTCTAGACATTAAGTTGTGTCTACCAATGACCTTAGCCCTTGCCTATAAATAGGAGCCTCCTCCTTGAGCAAATGGCACACAACTCTTGTTTTGAATTCTCGCAAAGAAGAACTCCAAGAGAAGAAGGAAACCGCTGTGGAATCGCCTCCAGCACTCAGGTAAGCCTCAACTTTTCTTTTTATTTTCTGTCTTTACATTCCTAGATCTAGATCTCTTCTTCTACCTTTCTGTAGTGTAAAGCCTTGTTTGTATGTGTGGAAATCCTTCCCCGGCTCAAAGTATCTCAAGACTCCCCTAGCCGTAAAACGTGAAGGCGGATCTAGGAGAAACGAGACTGGGGATTGACCCTAGTGCTAGAACCTATGTAGCATAAGGCCTTTTTGATTGATTGTAAACCGTTCCATATTCAAAGTACCCTTGATTATCTTAAAGAGAACAGAGGGAAACGATAATGGAACGGAACCCTAGGCTATGCTAGAACCTATTTTATTGAATCTATATGCATGTGTATGGATCTTGCTAGGTTTTTTTCACTTTTGCACACATATCACTGTTTTGGCGGGATAGGCTCATATTTGGGGTTTATTGCATTTATTGTGATAAATCTCAAATAAATGGCCTCAATCAATTCTGGAATGCCTTTCGGATGATTTTGAAGTATTTGTGTTCATCTTACACGAATTTCATTTTTTATCAATTTTCGGATTTGGTTTTTACTCAAAAATGGCTTAGCTTGACAGCACCTGTACCCTTACTTCGGACGTCCGTAACTTCATCATCCAGATGAATTTTGGGGCGATTCCAAAACCATGGGAAAGGTGAGGCTGTCTAGTTTATGTCCACCAAATTTCATGAATTTCTATCTAGCCGATTTTTGACACTTCTCTGTCGAAATTAAGTGGACAGTTCAGGTCCAAGTACAGAACTTGTCACTTCGACGGACCGCCATGTGTTCGTTTTAAGTCCGATTCGAGTGGTTTTTATTTCTGAGTACTCCTTTATGAGTCTATTTTCAAATCCAGTTGGTTTCATAATTTTTGGATTCCATTTGAATTATTGGTAACCGATTTACTCAGAACTGCTCATTGGCATTTTTCTGGGTAAATCTGTGATCTTCGGGGCCTGTTCGGGAGACCACCCAAGGCACATCCGAAGGGATTTTTGTATGAGGCTAGTTTCTGTTGAAAGATGGCCATACAGACTTCAATCACACCAAATTTCACGGATTTCTATGTAGTGGATTTTTCTAGACAATTTTCCAAAGTTGCCCACTTACCACTTTTAAAAATCCCCAACAGCAACTTCAAAGGAGCATAACTCCTAGATTTTTCATCGGAATGAAGTGAAATTTTGCATGAGACTCTTGTTTGCCCTAATCTTTCAAATGGATTTGGTTTGGGTCAATTTAGAATTGGATTTGAATGATTTCAAGGCAAATGGTATACCTTTTACCAAATTTTCCGAATTTGATTTAACTTGGTTTTGAGCAATTTGTGCTTTGATTTCCATCTTTTGAGATATTCCAGAAGTGATATTGACATAAGAGAAGATCTAAAATCCATTTGGATCTTCATGTGAAAATATCATACATTGTTCCTTTTTCAAGGTTTCTCATGATTTTTAGCAAGCTTTCTTACTTTGTTTTTTGCATGAATATACATTTGGCAACCACTTCGTGTGGATGAATGGGGGTGCCTAACACCTTCCCCCGTTCATAATCTAATCCCCTTACCCATCTCTGGATTTGATTTTCAAGTAGGGTTATTTTTACCCTAGAATTTGTCTTTTGGCTATTTTTGCATATTTTGAACTTTTTGGTGTCCATTCTCACCCCAAAATCATGAATGGTGGCGACTCTCCCAATTTTTGCGTTGAGCCCGTGTGCTGACGGAGGGACGATCACTCCGGTGATTTTTTCCCATGTCTCACAACTGGCGACTCTGCTGGGGACTTGTGGATTTAAGCCATTTTTTTTTTTTTGTATTTGTTCATGCTTTTCTATACTTTTGGATGCTTGCTATTTTGATTACTTTATTTGGGCATATTGTTACATTTCAAATCAGATTGGTATGCTTTGGGATAAAGGCATAAGCATGTTGCTTGATTTTGGTTGAAAAGAAAACCCATATTGTGATATGACTTGGCTATATTATGTGATAGCATGTGTTATTTTGGGGTTTGAAGGCCATGTGCTAAAAAAAAATACAATATCTGAAATCTGGAAATTTTATGTGTATTTTGGGTATTCAAGCATGTTTTGCCATGAATAAAGTTTTTTTTGTGCTTAATGTTTGTATGATGCCATGCCTTTGATTTGGGGTATAGGAGGACTTGATTTGAGCATGAAAGTAAAAAAAAAAAAATCTGGAAATTTAGTGCATATTTTGGGAGTTTTAAAGCATGCTTTTACCATCAAAACACTTTTGTATCATGTCAAGTAGTTGCTAATTTTTTAGGCATTAATTTGGGGTATAAGGGAAGCACTTTTGGGCATGAGAAATCTGAAAATTTTAGTGCATATTTCTGGAGATTTTAAAGCATATTTTACCTCATTGAAACACCTTTGAACCATGCCAAGTAAGTGCTAAAAATTTAGGCTTCAATTTGGGGTAGAAATGGTACACTTTGTGCATGAAAAAGAGCATGAAATCTGGAATTTTAGGAATGCTTTTGGGATTTCAAGCATGCTTCCATGGTTTAATTGTTGTTTGTATAAATAACATGTTTTGTATACCACTTTTTGGGCATGTAATATTTTTGTGCATATTTGGTGCTTGCTTGCTTGTATTTAGCTTCATTATCTTTGTCATTTGTACCTTGGCTTGAAATTGAATGCATGGCTACGAAAAAGAGTGGCAAGGGGCTGGGACGTTGTGAATGTTACCACAATTTAAAATTGCACTTGAGCACTTGAAACAATTTGCACAGCCTACCCTTTACCTATTAGGAAGTTGAACCATGAATGTGTGTAGCTTGGCGCACCGAGGTCGTGACTTCGGAAAGCGAAAGTGAAAACATTTACCTTAGAATTTGGGTCAATGATGTGATGACAATGGGATCTGTGATTCGATTCCGGGCATCACTAGACTTGAGTTCTAAGTTGCCAATTAAGCCAAAACCCAAAAAACCATACGCTTGAAGGTGGAGAAACACGTTTTCAGCTAAAAGCACACAATTGCGTTTGGGGAATTGGGTGTAAATGTGGGAAGGCCGTTTGCATGTTTTACAGGCCAAGGTAGAATGTGAATACCATATTGAATGAAGGTAATACAAGGTAGCAAGGTAAAGCCATGTCCTTTTCTTAAATTTGGGGAATTTTGCAAGTATGATGTCCAAGCCCAATTTGGGGCAAGTTTTGAAGGTCAAATTAAGGTGAACATCAATTGGGAATGAAAAAAAATCAAATCTGGTGAAAAAATGAGTCAAAAAGGGCCATTTCGGCAATAACCGGCAACTCAGGCCGGTTAATAACAACCCTGTTCATATCCGGTATATATTTCCGGATAAAAAGGCATATGCGTGAATCCGGTTATGGTAACCGGATACAATAAGGCATATTATTATCCGGAATGTTGTACCGGATACGTTCAAAAATGCACAAATTGGCTTTTCAGCCCAAGTTTTCAGAATAAAATGCCTAAAACACTGTGGATAATCCTTAGGCACCCCGAAAAGAACATAAGAAATGTTCCCAAAAATACAAAAAAAAAAAGAAAGAAAAACAAAAAAGAATAAAATAAAATATTCTTTCAGGATTTAACCTAAGTTTGAAAATCAAAGAGGAAACCCAGGTGTCATATTTTTTGACACCAACTCAACTCAAACATGTGTCAGTCAAACTCTGGAACTTGAAAACTGAGAAAATTCAGCAAATTTGAAGAAGAAATGAAAACCTTGGTTGGTTATTTTTATCAATCAAATCAAAAAAAAATGGGACACTTGGAAGCCCTAGAATATTCCATGAAAACCTTGGTTGGTTATTTTTATCAATCAAATCAAAAAAAAAATGATGAAAACCTCGGTTGGTTATTTTTATCAATCAAATCAAAAAAAGGTGGGACACTTGGAAGCCCTAGAATATTCCATGAAAACCTTGGTTGGTTATTTTTATCAATCAAATCAAAAAAAAAAAATGAAAACCTCGGTTGGTTATTTTTATCAATCAAATCAAAAAAAGTGGGACACTTGGAAGCCCTAGAATATTCCATGAAAACCTTGGTTGGTTATTTTTATCAATCAAATCAAAAAAAAATGAAAGCCTTTGGTTGGTTATTTTTATCAATCAAATCAAAACATTTGTGGGATACTTGGATAGAGTAGTCCAAGACACCTTTGGTTGGTTATTTTTATCAATCAAATCAAAACATTTGTGGGATACTTGGATAGAGTAGTCCAAGACACCTTTGGTTGGTTATTTTTATCAATCAAATCAAAACATTTGGGGGATACTCGGATAGAATATTCCAAGACACCTTTGGTTGGTTATTTTTATCAATCAAATCAAAACATTTGTGGGATACTTGGATAGAGTAGTCCAAGACACCTTTGGTTGGTTATTTTTATCAATCAAATCAAAACATTTGTGGGATACTTGGATAGAATATTCCAAGACACCTTTGGTTGATTATTTTTATCAATCAAATCAAAACATTTGTGGGATACTTGGAAGCCCTAGAATATTCCAAGACGCCTTTGGTTGGTTATTTTTATCAATCAAATCAAAACATTTGTGGGATACTTGGATAGAATATTCCAAGATACCTTTGGTTGGTTATTTTTATCAATCAAATCAAAAAAAAAATGAAAACCTTGGTTGGTTATTTTTATCAATCAAATCAAAAAAAATTGGGACCCTTGGAAGCCCTAGAATATTCCATGAAAACCTTGGTTGGTTATTTTTATCAATCAAGTCAAAAAAAAAAAAAAATTGGGACCCTTGGAAGCCCTAGAATATTCCAACTCAAAACAAAAAAAAAAAAAACAAAAACAAAAACAAAAATTTTTTTCTGGCTGGTGTTCACCTAACTTACTGGTTTACATATATAGGGGTGTGACTCAAGTTAAGTGGAAGCTAACATGTTCTATTCATTTTTTTCCCTCAGGTACATTTAACCCAGGTGCACTTATTTGCAGTCATTGCTCCCGTGACCAGATCCAAAGCAAGAGCCATGAATACTGAAGAGAACCAAGCCCAAGCTACTGTCCCCGCTCAGGACTTTACTCAACTGCAGGAGCAAGTGGCCGGTCTGGCCAAGATGCTGGGGGACTTACTGGCGGCGCAGGCCCAACAGGCCCAAGCCCAAAACCAGGCCTCTACCTCCCATCAGGCACCACCACCTCAGGCCTACATACCGCCTCCGGCTCAGCCCATGCCTGAGCCCATTTCTGAACCAGTCCCTGAACCCATTCTGATCAGGGAAAATACAGCAGAATCCGAGAAAGAACTGGAGAAGGAAAAAGCCAGGGAAGAAACTTAAAGGAAAATGCTGCTCAGGATAGAGAGGATCCAGGCAGAGCTGAAAGAAGTGAAGGGGGGAGGCAGCCATGCAGGCACCACCTTCGAAGACCTGTGCATGTACCCGGACGTCTGTCTACCGGCTAAGTTCAGGTGCCCGGATTTTGATAAATTTGATGGCACGGGCTGCCCATTGAGCCATCTGAAATTATACTGTGGGGCCCTGTGCCAGTTTGGCCGGGATGATGGCATACTGATCCAACTCTTTCAGAGGAGTTTGACCGGGTCAGCTCTTAGGTGGTTCGCTACAGTGGACCATGGAAGGATCAGGAGGTGGAAGGACCTAGCAGACGCTTTCTTGGACCAATACAAATTCAACTCTGAGATCGTGCCAGACCGGTACGACATGATGAGGATGACCAAGGGCAAAGATGAGCCAGTACGGCAGTACGCCAAGAGATGGAGAGAGGCCGCCTCCCAGGTCAGGCCACCTATGCAAGAGCCGGAGATGATCTCCACATTTATGGGCACACTGGGGCAGCCCTTTTACAACCATCTGGTGGGTCAGATCACCACCAACTTTGCAGCCCTGGTACAGGTAGCGGACCGGATTGAAGAAGGGGTCAGGTCAGGACGGCTGATAGACTACTCTACTCTGACTGGGCAGTCTGATTCCTCTGCCTCCATGGCCCAGAAGAAAGGGGCCGGATTTAAAAAGACAGGGGCCCGAAAAGAAGGGGAGGTGAACCTAGTCCAGGCTCCTCCAGCCAAGAAGCCACTTCATGTGAGCATCTCAGCACCCCAACAGGCCCAGCAGGCCCAGCAGTCGTACCAGACCCCGCTGAATGTCAACTTCCCTCCCTCTGTGCCAGCTAACACAAGGAGGACTTTTTCTAAGGAGGAGCGGGATGCCTGGTTCGCAGCAAGAAAGAACCGGGTTTTCACCCCTCTACCCATATCTCTTTCCCAACTATTGCCAACTTTGCTGAAGGATGAATACCTGACTCTGAAAGAGCCCAACCCGAATGCCACCAGGGGAGAAATTTTGACACGTCGGTCACCTGTGATTTCCACATGGGTGCACCGGGACATTCTACAGATACCTGCTGGGTATTGAAGCATGCGGTCCAGGACCTGTTGGACCAGAAGGCCTTGGTGTTCAACACTGCTGCACCGGCCCCGTCCGGGAATGATATTGGGCAGAACCCTCTGCCGTACCACAATGGGGCAGGCCCATCCAACTCCATCACTGCCATATCCACCACGAGAAGGGCCTTTGACCCATCTCAGCTTATAGCCCCTGTGGGGACTACAGTCCAGGTCCGATTCTTCCCAGAGGAGGACGAAGAGGAGATCAACATGGTCTCCCAAAAAAATAATCTTGCTGCTGAGGACATAAGCTCCTCCTTAAACCGGGTCTCTTCTCTGATGGCCCAGATAAATACTGCAAGACCCCCATTGGTCTTCAATTGCAGTCCACCCACTTGTTCCCCATCCAAGCCGTCTAAGGCTCCACTGGTCATCAATCTTGACCCCACCACTGCTTCCATCACTTCTTCTGTCCCCACCAAATCCAAACTTCAACCCTTGGTTGTAAATGTGCAGCCAGCCCAAACTATCCCTAAACCGGCTCATACATCTGGGTCCAAACTCCAGCCACTAGTGGTTGACATCCCTAAATTAGCCTATTCAGAGGCCGCTGTACCATGGAACTACAGCGAGGGAATCACGGCTACGGTTCCAATGGTCAGGAACCAGAACCAGAAGGAGGTGAACCTCATGACGAGGTCGGGGAAATGTGCAGGGGGTGAAGAGAAAGAAAAGGAGACAGAAGCAGAAAAAGAAAAAATAGAAAAAGAAAATGAAAAAAGAAAACAGAAGGGAAAAAATAAAGTAGGAGAAGACACCCCCCAGGGTGCAGAAAATGAGGCAGCAGACCTCATAAAAATAATAAAGAAAAGTGAATTCAATCTTGTGGATCAGCTGAACAAGGTCCCGGCCCAGATTTCAATACTGGGCCTTTTGCTGAATTCCGAAAAGCATAGGGATGCATTGTTAAGGGTGCTACAGAGTGCACACGTATCCCAGACAATTGATCCAGACCAGCTTGGTAAAATGGTTGGTCAAATCTTGTCACATAATGTGATAAGTTTCTCAGAGGATGAGATCAGCCCAGGTGGGTGTTATCATGTGGACCCTTTGCACATCACTGTGCTTTGTAAGGGCTGCATGGTTGCACGGGTTTTAATTGACAACGGGTCGGCATTAAACGTTTGCCCGTTAATCACTTTTACTAAGCTGGGTCTAGACCAGTCAAGGATCAAAAGAAATGGGCGGATAGTGAGGGCTTTTGATAGCTCCAAGACCCACTCCCTAGGGGAGATTGAACTGCCGGTCACAATTGGGCCAAATATCTTTAACATCACATTTGAGGTGATGGATATACCCGCAGCCTTCAATCTACTCCTAGGAAGGCCGTGGATACATTCGGCTAGGGCAATACCATCCACGCTCCACCAAAGAGTGAAGTATGTAAGAGGGCAAAGGGTGATAACAGTCCTAGCCGAAAACTTGGTGCCGCCCATCGTGTCACCTGATGTACCCTTGATAAATGTGGACTTGACTGTTGACAAGATTGCATTCCACTCATTTCAATTTGAGGCGGTAAATTACATACCTGGGGGGTGTGAGAAAAAGAAAGAAAAGGGGACCACTGCAGAAAAGATGGTCAAGAAAGTGATGGAGAAATACCACTTTCACCCAGGGAAAGGCCTGGGGATCAATCTGCAGGGGATGGTGGAGCCAATCACGGCTAAGAAACTGATCCCCAAGGTAGGGTTGGGCTTCAAGCCCAGAGGCTGGAGAAGAATGAAGCACGAAGAAGGGGAGAGCAGAAGCAGAGGAAAACTCCCGCACCTAAGGGTGAACTTCCCAAAACCCTCCTACATAATCCAAATTTCTCCTCCTATGGACCAATCCAAACCTCCCTACTACAATGTCAACCCATTTCAAAAGCCTTCTGTTTTGGCCTTACAACCCTATAACCCATCTCCAATACTGGGAGCAGCAGATGGGCCTGGACCACAGCCCGAGCAGCAGGTGGACTTTTCTGAGGATGTGGGTGCCTTCTTCGCCATGACTGAAGGCGAAAAGACAGGGGCAGACATGGAACTGCCATTTATTGACTGGGCCGCAGTAAAGGTTCCAGACAAGGTCATTTCTGGATTGGGCCCCGTAGCAGAAAAGGGCAGTACCCACCCGGTAATTATGGCATCGGATGCTGGGCTTGAGGAGCAGGCTTTCCCTATTTCCCCTGCTCCCCAAAATTTTGTACTGAACAATTGGGAGGAAACTCCCCTTACCTTTGAAGCAGCGTCTGTGTGGCAAACTGACGCGGCTTCCAAAAAAAAACTCCAATAGTGGAATGCCATTTCCCTGAAGGTTCTAATGGGCCTTCGTCTTCAGGGGAATTATGTTTAGAAGGCCCACAAAAAACCCAAAAAGATTTTTCTATTTTTTCTAGGAAATTTAATTTTTTCAAAAAGGTCCAAACCACTTATGAGCCATATAATCAGACCGAATTGGACCAGGTTGAATATGACTTCGACCTTGAGCTCGACTTTGATCTCATGGAGGTCGAAGAAGAGACCGAGGTCGAAGAAGAGGACGTTCCAAAAGAAATTGAATACCAATTGGAACGTCATGAAAAGGGGGTCCAACCTAATATTGAGGAGACCATATCCATAAATCTTGGGACCACAGAGGACCCAAAAATTGTGAAAATCGGGTCATGCTTGTCTGATGTGCAGAAAAATGAAATGTCACAATTCTTGGCAGATTACAAGGACGTGTTTGCTTGGTCGTATCGGGACATGCCGGGGTTGGACACGGACATGGTGGTGCATAAGTTGCCAATTTTACCAGGGGTTAAGCCGATTAAGCAGAAGCTGAGAAGATTGAAGCATGAATGGACCTTAAAGGTCAAGGACGAAGTGGTCAAACAATTTCAAGCCGGATTTTTGGCAGTCTCTACATACCCAGAGTGGCTTGCAAACATAGTGCCAGTACCAAAGAAGGACGGGAAGGTCCGAATGTGCGTGGACTATAGAGACTTGAACAGGGCAAGCCCAAAGGACGATTTTCCGGTTCCACACATCGACATTCTGGTCGATAATACTGCGGTACATAGCTTGTTTTCCTTCATGGATGGTTTCTCGGGATATAATCAGATCAAGATGGCTAAGGAGGATCAAGAAAAAACAGCATTTATCACACCTTGGGGCACATTCCACTATACAGTCATGCCGTTTGGGCTTAAGAACGCTGGGGCAACATACCAGCGGGCCATGACTGCACTATTTCATGACATGATCCATAAGGAGATGGAGGTCTATGTGGACGATATGATTGCCAAATCATGCAAAGAGGAGGACCACTTGATCAATCTGAAGAAAGTGTTTGATCGGCTCAGGAAGTACAGTCTACGGCTTAACCCGGCTAAATGCGTCTTTGGGGCTACATCAGGGAAGTTACTGGGGTTTATAGTGAGCCGAAGAGGAATTGAAATTGACCCGGCAAAAGCCAAGGCCATAATTGAAATGCCAGCACCCAGAACTGAGAAGGAGGTCAGGGGTTTTCTTGGAAGGATTCAATACATAAGCCGGTTCATAGCACAGCTCACTGCTATCTGTGAACCAATTTTCAAACTTTTGAGGAAGGATAACCCGACGGTCTGGAATGAGGACTGCCAGCAGGCATTTGATACAATAAAGAGGTATTTATTGAACCCGCCGGTACTAGTGCCACCAACTCCAGGAAGACCACTGATCATGTACTTGTCAGTGTTGGAAACGTCGATGGGATGTGTCTTGGGGCAACATGATGAGACTGGTAGAAAAGAAAGGGCAATTTACTATCTGAGTAAAAAATTCACAGAATATGAAGCCAAATACTCATCATTGGAGAAGACTTGTTGTGCTCTAGTGTGGGCCACTTAGAGGCTAAGGCATTATTTCCTTAGTCACTCCACACTATTGATATCCCGGATGGACCCACTGAAGTATTTATTTGAGAAACCGGCATTGACTGGCAGAACGGCTAAGTGGCAACTGCTACTGTCCGAGTTTGACCTCACATACATCACCCAGAAGGCAATCAAGGGTCAAGCCATAGCTGATCACCTGGCTGCACATCCTTTGCCAGAATATCAACCCTTGAAGACCAACTTCCCAGATGAAGCAATTCTGTACATTGAAGAGGAAGACAGTGAGAGTTCTTGGCAGATGTTCTTTGATGGGGCCGCCAATATGAATGGGAATGGAATAGGGGCAGTCTTGGTTAAACCAGATGGTTCACACATCCCGATTGCAGTAAAGCTGAGATTCCAGTGCACAAATAACATAGCAGAATATGAAGCATGCATAATTGGATTGCAAGCAGCCATGGATCATGGAGTAGAGGAACTTGACGTATACGGGGATTCGAGTCTTATCATCTTCCAAACAACTGGTGAGTGGAAAACCAAGGATCACAAATTGATCCCCTATCACCAGTATTTGGAAGAAATAAGCACAAATTTCACTCGAATTTCCTTCAACTATATGCCAAGGGCCAAAAATCAGTTTGCGGATGCTCTAGCAACCTTGGCTTCAATGGTCAGCATACCAGAAGGAGTAGATATCAGACCGCTGGAAATTGAGGTTAGAGATGAACCGGCTTACTGTCTCGTTCTAGAGGGAGCACCAGAAGAAGAAACACCATGGTTTCAAGATATCAAAAATTTCTTGAATAATCGGAGTTTGCCAGAAAATGCCACTGCTACTGAGAAGAGGACAATACAGAGATTGGCTGGTCAATTTCTGCTAAGTGGTGGACATGTGTACAAGAGGTCACATAACGACATTCTGCTAAGATGTGTTGCCAAGGCTGAATCAGAAAGGCTGATTGAGACTGTACATGGAGGAGTTTGTGGGCCCCATATGAGTGGACACATGCTGGCTAAGAAGATCCTGAGGCTGGGATACTACTGGACAACCATGGAGCATGATTGTTGTATACATGTCAGGAGGTGCCATCAATGCCAGATATATGCAGATAACAAGCATGCACCCCCAGGCGAGCTGCACAACATGACATCACCCTGGTCCTTCTCTATGTGGGGCATAGATGTTATTGGCATGATCTCCCCTAAGGCATCGAACGGGCACAGATTCATCCTGGTGGCGATTGACTATTTCACTAAGTGGGTGGAAGCAGCATCATATGCAAATATCACAAGCAACCATGTGATCAAATTTTTGAAGCACAACATTATTTGTCGCTATGGACTGCCAAGTGCTATAGTATTAGACAATGCTTCAAATATTAAGAACAAGGACATGAAGAAAATGTGTGAGCAGTTTCAGATCACCCACCACAAGTCAGCTCCGTATAGGCCAAAGATGAATGGGGCAGTAGAAGCAGCAAACAAGAACATAAAGAAAATCATTCAGAAGATGGTAGTAAGCTACAAGGATTGGCATGAAATGCTACCACTTGCTCTACATGCCTACAGAACCTCGATCCGGACTTCAACTGGGGCAACCCCATACTCGCTAGTCTATGGGACGGAAGCAGTCTTGCCCGTGGAAGTAGAGATCCCCTCACTCCGAGTGCTCATGGAAGCAGAACTAGAAGAAACCGAATGGATCCAGTCGAGACATGATCAACTTAACCTGATAGAAGAAAAGCGGTTGAAAGCACTTTGCCATGGACAGTTGTACCAGAAGAGAATGGCCCGGGCTTACAATAAGAAGGTGAGGCCCAGAACTTTCCAAGAAGGAAACTTGGTGTTGAAGAAAATCTTACCATTTTTGGAAGATCCTCGTGGTAAGTTCAAGCCCAATTGGGAAGGCCCATATGTCGTTAAGAAAGTACTGTCAGAGGGTGCACTCATCTTAGCAGAAATGGATGGGTCAGATTTTCCTGAGCCCATTAACTCTGATGCGGTAAAAAGGTATTTTCCTTGAGTGAATATTTCTAGGAAATGATCCGAGGCCATTTTTCTTTATTTCCTTCAAAAATTTTAATCCCTAGTCTAGCCAAGTTGAGCCGGTTCGTTTCTTTGATCAACCTAAACCGGATTTACAGTCAAATTGGGGCAAAATCAATTGGGGCAAAAGTGAGGAAAGAAAAAGAAAAAAGAGAGGAAAAGCAATGGAAATGGCAAATGAAAGCCAAGTGTGAAGAAAAAAAATGCAAAAAATGCAATTTGGGGGAAAAGGGTTAAATTCATCACGACTGTAAGTCCGGTTGACCTATTTCCACACTTGGAAAATTTTGGGCCTTTAATACCCTTTCTTTCATAAACTGAGCCTAGCTTTTATTTCGTCCTATTTTTTAAGCCCTCGGTGATCTTAGCTTGTTCATTCAAATGTCAGAGTAAGATGAGTGATGACGGAATTCAGAAGCCGGCCCTAGTGAAAACCATAACTGGCGCTAGGGGCAATATTGGCAAAAAGGCAAAAAGAAAAAAAAATAAGCAAAATGAAAGAAAATCAGAGGTTGAGTTGATCATGGGGATCTGAGCCTTAAGCAAAGTTGGCATGAGCAGAATGGGGCAGTTTTAGCAGTTGGGGATGACTCTAAAGGTCCTAAGATGGACGGTTCTGATCCCTCAGTATCTTCTAGACTACCCTTTTCATTATTTAACCTGGTTTTAATTCCTTTAATTATAGGTGATTAAGTGCATGAACCAAATTTCAAAAAAATACAAAAAAAAATATAAAAAGGAAAAATTATACTTTGGCCAGTGATGAGAAATCAAATACTTTTCATAAAACCTTTGTTTTTACAAGCATTTGAGCGTTCTGAGGCCAATAATATAAAAATTTTATTTTGAATTAAATCCTTTGTATTTCCACTATTGGAGTTCAATTTTGTACAAAGGTATGAAAAATGTGCAGGAAATAAAGCTAGTCTCCTAGCCGCTCCTCAAGCTCCCGAATTCGAGCTGCCTGAGCTGCAATGACTCCTGAAGCCCCCTCTGCAGCGGGATCACTCAAGAAGGAAATGACCTCATCTGAAAGGGCCTGCTTGATCCGCATACTCCTAAGGCTGGCCAAAGTATCCTGGTACTTCTGCCGGATCATACGGACCTCAAAACAACGAGCCTGCCTCTGCTCCTCCAGCTTTTCTTCCACGGCAATACGGCGGGAGATCTGCTCCTCAAGCTGCCTCTCCAGATAAGCGCCCTGTATCCTGAGCTCCTGGGCTTCCCGTACCCATATCTGCTGAAGCCGCTTATGAGAAGCCCGCTCAGACTCTAGAATGTCCTCATAGGTGGGAGCCAAGACTACAGGAGGATCTTCGGGTACTGGGGCCTGAGTCTGTATCTGCTCCTTGATCCAGAAGAGATAATCCTTCACATGGGCTTCTGAGAAGACTGGACCATGCATGAAGCGGACATAGGACCACTCCTTCATCAACCAGGCATTCAGCTTCATAGAAAGGGGCCCAAGACGATCCTCATATCCACATGGGATGATAATCCCCTGGGATGCACGGAACTGACGAAGGACCCGCAGAGGAAGATAAAGCACTGCATGCCTCAGGCCAGCCAGAATCAGAAAGTTGCGGTCTCGGAAGCTAATCACTGTCTCCGCATTAGGCTGATAAGTACCAGGCCATCTCACCTGGTCATCCTGAAGCGAGCCCAAGAACGTGAACCAGCCCTGTTTGCCCCCTGGAATATCGGGACACCCCCTGTTGCTCATCAAGAGGGGAACTTTTAGACTCGGGAAGAAGTGTCGATTGATCTCTTCAATCTGGCTCAAATGATCAAGTAGCCAAAGCTGCAAAGGAAGAGAGAGGTGTCAGCACATTGTATAAAAAAAAAAAAAAAAAAGAAAAAGAAAAAAAAGAGAGAAAAGAAAAAAGCAAACTTGTGCTATAATTCTTACTATTTTCTCAAAAATCCTATTTTTGTCTTGAAATCCACTTCACAGCCACGAGAGCTCTGTGGAATTCGGGACAACTTTGGGAAATGTGCCTGGTCAAAAGGATGATATCCACTCAATTTTCAACTTGGTTTGATAAAAAATCAGTTTTTAAAAAAAATCCTATTTTTGGGCTTAAAATCCACTTCACAGCCACAAAGGGCTCAGTGGAATTTAAGAACTCTTGGAGAGATGTCCCCTTAAAGTGAGGGCTTTTTGGCAAATCTCCACTCAAAAATGGTTTTCTACAGAAATTGAATTGAACCGAGCAAATCATGCTCATGAGAATGCAATTTGGGCTTGTCTACTCTTTGCAGCTCACTGCTTCGCAGCTCCCACAAAGAGGGGCAGTTGTAGACACCCCAAATTGCACAAACAATCATCAAAAATCATTATCTCCTGGAAAGCCAGCACAGAATTTGAAGAAAATAAACTTTTACCTGTATCCGGATACTCAATCCGGATACAAGTACTCCTTCATGTATCCGGAATGATTATCCGGATACATGTGAGCCTTAATGTATCCGGTACCATGTACCGGATACCTTAAGGCCCTTTGTTATCCGGTCTGATATACCGGATACCTTAAGTTTGCTCAAAATTAGGGTTTTCCGAGAGCTTTTCACTTTTACCATCATGTCCCTCATTAAATGAGGGGAAATCGCGGAAATAACCTTAGGGTTTAGGTTGGAGTGGTTCTAGACATTAAGTTGTGTCTACCAATGACCTTAGCCCTTGCCTATAAATAGGAGCCTCCTCCTTGAGCAAATGGCACACAACTCTTGTTTTGAATTCTCGCAAAGAAGAACTCCAAGAGAAGAAGGAAACCGCTGTGGAATCGCCTCCAGCACTCAGGTAAGCCTCAACTTTTCTTTTTATTTTCTGTCTTTACATTCCTAGATCTAGATCTCTTCTTCTACCTTTCTGTAGTGTAAAGCCTTGTTTGTATGTGTGGAAATCCTTCCCCGGCTCAAAGTATCTCAAGACTCCCCTAGCCGTAAAACGTGAAGGCGGATCTAGGAGAAACGAGACTGGGGATTGACCCTAGTGCTAGAACCTATGTAGCATAAGGCCTTTTTGATTGATTGTAAACCGTTCCATATTCAAAGTACCCTTGATTATCTTAAAGAGAACAGAGGGACACGATAATGGAACGGAACCCTAGGCTATGCTAGAACCTATTTTATTGAATCTATATGCATGTGTATGGATCTTGCTAGGTTTTTTTCACTTTTGCACACATATCACTGTTTTGGCGGGATAGGCTCATATTTGGGGTTTATTGCATTTATTGTGATAAATCTCAAATAAATGGCCTCAATCAATTCTGGAATGCCTTTCGGATGATTTTGAAGTATTTGTGTTCATCTTACACGAATTTCATTTTTTATCAATTTTCGGATTTGGTTTTTACTCAAAAATGGCTTAGCTTGACAGAACCTGTACCCTTACTTCGGACGTCCGTAACTTCATCATCCAGATGAATTTTGGGGCGATTCCAGAACCATGGGAAAGGTGAGGCTGTCTAGTTTATGTCCACCAAATTTCATGAATTTCTATCAGCCGATTTTTGACACTTCTCTGTCGAAGTTAAGTGGACAGTTCAGGTCCAAGTACAGAACTTGTCACTTCGACGGACCGCCATGTGTTCGTTTTAAGTCCGATTCGAGTGGTTTTTATTTCTGAGTACTCCTTTATGAGTCTATTTTCAAATCCAGTTGGTTTTATAATTTTTGGATTCCATTTGAATTATTGGTAACCGATTTACTCAGAACTGCTCATTGGCATTTTTCTGGGTAAATCTGTGATCTTCGGGGCCTGTTCGGGAGACCACCCAAGGCACATCCGAAGGGATTTTTGTATGAGGCTAGTTTCTGTTGAAAGATGGCCATACAGACTTCAATCACACCAAATTTCACGGATTTCTATGTAGTGGATTTTTCTAGACAATTTTCCAAAGTTGCCCACTTACCACTTTTAAAAATCCCCAACAGCAACTTCAAAGGAGCATAACTCCTAGATTTTTCATCGGAATGAAGTGAAATTTTGCATGAGACTCTTGTTTGCCCTAATCTTTCAAATGGATTTGGTTTGGGTCAATTTAGAATTGGATTTGAATGATTTCAAGGCAAATGGTATACCTTTTACCAAATTTTCCGAATTTGATTTAACTTGGTTTTGAGCAATTTGTGCTTTGATTTCCATCTTTTGAGATATTCCAGAAGTGATATTGACATAAGAGAAGATCTAAAATCCATTTGGATCTTCATGTGAAAATATCATACATTGTTCCTTTTTCAAGGTTTCTCATGATTTTTAGCAAGCTTTCTTACTTTGTTTTTTGCATGAATATACATTTGGCAACCACTTCGTGTGGATGAATGGGGGTGCCTAACACCTTCCCCCGTTCATAATCTAATCCCCTTACCCATCTCTGGATTTGATTTTCAAGTAGGGTTATTTTTACCCTAGAATTTGTCTTTTGGCTATTTTTGCATATTTTGAACTTTTTGGTGTCCATTCTCACCCCAAAATCATGAATGGTGGCGACTCTCCCAATTTTTGCGTTGAGCCCGTGTGCTGACGGAGGGACGATCACTCCGGTGATTTTTTCCCATGTCTCACAGCTACTCACCTGAAATCGCTTATTCCAGAATACCAAAACCTCGGCCGATCACCACTCCGGCCACGCACGCGAGTATAGAATCTGCCCAAACAATTCGTCTCTACCAGGGAGAAATAACCCACTCGACTCCAACTCCGAAACCCTTCTCTTACCCCTTGCAATCCTTGTTCTTCACAAGCAAAGAACCCTAGTCGCCACTCCAGCCGATTCTCCTGAGCTCCAAGTATCAGACTAACGAATAATGTTTCCGTAAGTATGATAGGCGTATTCTCATAAACCCCAAAACCCTACTTACCATTTTTAGTATATTTACCTTGATACATACGCCGCTCGATCCTTCTCCCATTTCCTTGATCCCATGCACGCTAGCCCACTGAAAACATCCTACATGTTCCGACCACTTAAGTTAACAAGTGCCCAAGCTATATATATATATATTTAATACTAATAATAATATAATTTTCCAGAAAGATGGCTATATAACGCCTGTACATACGGGTATGGGCTAAGCCCTCAAACCACAAAATAACCTGATAAACACAGTTTATACATCAAAATAAATAACTAAATAAATAAATAAATAACTCACAAAAAAAATCAGGGTCTTACACATCCCCATTTTCTTGAATGCTCCCAAGCCAAGACATTTCAACCAACTTCTGGAACGAATCAATAGGAAAATGGTGGGTTGGAAAGCTAAATTGTTCACACGGCGGGAAGGGTAACCCTCATCAACTCTACTCTTCTAAGCACTGGCCAATATACAATGAGTTGTCTCAAGCTCCCCTCACAGATAAGTAAAGAGATTGACAAGGAAGCTCAAAGGTTCTTTTGGTTTAAACCAGACAAAGACAAGACACTCCATACTTTGTGCTGGAAAAGCCTATGTCTCCCCCTGAGATTTGGTGGGTTGAACATCAAGGATATGAAGACTTTCAATCAAGCTATGCTCTCAAAGATAGCTTGGGCTCTTGCCACTGAGGAAAGGAAGATTTGGACAAACATTCTTAAGGCCAAGTACTTTCCATCAGGCAATTTCTTCCATGTTGAAGCTAGGACCAAAGCCTCCTGGCTTTGGAAGCACATAACCAAGGCCAAGTCTCATCTCGAGTTGGGGAAAACTTGGCAAATTGCCAACGGTATGTCCATTTCAATACATGATCAAGGGTGGTTTAATAGAGTTCCTGATTTGCAGGTTGATACCACAAAGTGTGAAGATCAGATGTTGGTCGCTGACCTGATTGATCAAAATACGAGGAGGTGGAAACCAGAGGTTTTAAGACAATGGTGGCCAGAACAGGTAGTTCTCAAAATCACTTCCATTCCAATCAGCATTTTCTCGACTAAGGATAAGCTCATATGGAAAGGTACGTCCTCTGGCAACTTCTCTGTCTCTTCCTCTTACAAACTGCTAAATGCTCCATTTAGTTCTAATCTTGAATAAAAGCAATGGTTAAAAGTGTGGCACTTGCCTTGCCCCCAAAAAATACGTTTCTTTCTCTTTCTCTAGAAGCTTATGAGGGGAGGAAATGCCACTAATGATATCTTACAGCAAAGATTGGGAATCCCTATTGAAAATTGTGCCCTATGCAATTCTGAGCAAGAATCACACTTTCATTTGTTCTTCAAGTGTCACCTTCTTAGAGCTATTTGGTTTGGAGTTATGGGGGGACGGCTACTAGAAAATCTCCAACTTCTGAGCTATAAAGAATGGATATTCCAGCATGTTTTTAAATTTGGCAACACTAACGACTGGGATGGAAGCCTGCTCATAGCGGCTTGGGCTAACCTGTGTCGGGTGGATATGGAAGGCTCGAAACAAGGTAATGTTTGAAAATAGACCACCAAATTTGACTCTGTTAAACTCCTTGTTTTATTCTTTGCAAAGAGACTCAAAGCAACTTCTTGATGAAGGAAAGCAGCAGATGAAAGGAAGGAGATCAGAGGAATATTTCATGTGGAAGAAACCCATGGAGGGGTGTATCAAGATTAATGTGGATGGGGCTGCTAAGGTTAGTCCAGGCGTAGCTGCTGTGGGTGTTATTGCAAGAAATTAGGATGGAAGGTTGCTAGGAGCAGTTGCATACGAGATTGGTATTGCCGACGCCCTCCTCGCTGAAGCTACCGCACTTGTTGAGGGCTGCAAACTCACTCTAGCTCTGAATTGTGATAGAGTGATCTTCGAATCAGATTCAAAAGTGGTGGTGGAAGTCTTCTGGAAGTATTCTAAAGAGCCGTGGAGAATTTCGCATCCTCTTGAGGAGGCAAGACACATCAGCTCCCTCTTCGTTGATTTCCGTCTTCAAAAAGTGTTCAGAGAAGCCAACTTCTCGGCAGATGGCATTGCGAAGTTTCCAATTGACTGTTTTTCCTGTTTCTGGTTGAAGTTTGTACCTCCATGTATTCATACTCTTATCCTTGATGATCTCTTCGGACGTGCCTGTGTTAGGGTCGTCCCAGACTAATGTTTTGTTTGCTTATCTTTTTAATATATTGTTGTTTTCCTATCAAAAAAAAAAAAAAACCTATATCTGTTCCATTTTGACCGCGATGACCTTCGTAGTGTATTAAATACTAATCAAATTATAAAAGCTTGATATGGGCCTTTCGATGATACATTGTTGTATCTTACAAGTTTTAAGTTTTTAAGTGTTATGACTGTTTAATATGGTATTGGAGTGGGAGGTCTTGTGTTCGATTTCCGGGGGGACAAGTTTACCTTGGCATTTATAAACATCAAGGATGTTCATACTTTGTGTTTGTCCTCTCCATGTATATTCCTGTGCGAAGTCACACATGCGGGGAAATGTTGAAGTATCGTATTTGAGCCCTCTTATATGCATGGTTGTCCTTTCACTATTAACCTAAGTTTTTAGGTAGAACGGCCGTTTAACAAGGCTAATCCCTTGATTTTTGACTAAATGCCCTCCGTTGTTTCCCAATTTACTCTAATACCATGGTTTTATTATTACCACGTGTATGAGTATCATAATTAACTGTCCACATACACATTTTATTCCCAAAAAACCCTTATTTGTTTCTAATTTTTTTGTTATGCACATAACGTGTGCTTTCCCCTGGTAGTTGTGATAAAGGATTATAACTGGATGCAAATATGTATCAAACTAGGGTCTTAGGATGGGATGATTGAAAGCTGACCTTAACACATTTTATATATAAATGGGGATTTTCGACAAGAAAGGCACTTCTAAAAATAAAATTTTTAAATAAATATTTCAGGTACGTGAAAATAAAAGATATTTGAGGTAAATTGTTTTTATAACTATATATAGTATATAAAATTTTTTTGGCATGTGTAGGTCTAGTGCTATATGATTACACCCTTATATAGAATGACTACATAGGTGTAGGGATGCTTATCGGGCCGTGCCGGGATTGGCCCACCACTGTAGCCGTGTCGTGCCGTGCCCATATATCCGGGCATGCGGGGTGCCCCACGCGTTGGCCCGGCCTGCCAGGGGCTAGCCCCAGTCTTCGTTTGGCTAGCCCCATTAAACCCTCAAAAGTGATTTTGGTTAGCCCCATGTGCTGGCCCACCAGGGGGTATGCTTGTAATTGACTGTAAATGACAATTTCCATCATTCCAACTGTCAAATAACAGTTATATTGAAGAGTAGAGATGGTAAGAACCCAATTTTGGTTTTCTATAAATAGCTTAACTCTTCCCACTCCAAACCACACATCTTCTACAATCTTTCTTACACTCTTTTAAATTGCTCATACTATAGTGATGCGGTATTATTTGTGTAATTATACTCTGTATTATTTGCAAAGTTGTACTTGTACTTGCAATAATTAATTTATTTACATTTTTTGAGCAAAATCTATCCCATTATGTGTAAACCAATTTTGTGAATAATAAACATATTTTTAGAATTTGTTACCTTTTTTTTCATATTTTTCTTGATTTTTTTTAAAAAAAATTGGGTCTGGCCCGACGGCGGCCTGCCGTGGTATATGGCCGATGGGCCGAGCGTGCCGCGTGCTCGACTGACCCGCGGTCCGCCCGAAACGTGCTTGGGCCTTGTCGGGCGGGCCTGTTAAGCAAGCCTACATAGGTGGACAGTTATTAAGGAGATATTAAATTTTTTTGAAAAATTATTAGAAAACTCTAAATAATGCAATTTATTTTTTGCGAACCACCAATGGCATTTTCGTAAAGGCCTGTCCAAAATAGGGTGACATAATTGCTTGATATGCGAAAGGTTTAAAAAATATTAAGGGATATTAATTGAAAAATAAAAACGAAAGATTAACTTATTTATCGTAAAAATATTTTAGAGGAGGCATTATAAAGTTAATTTAGAAAAATACCTTCATGAAAACGCTATTTCAAACATTAGAGGTATCGCAGCCATCGATGGGTAGATAGAGAACGGAAGCGAATGGGCTCGGACGAGTGAGATCCGCTAGATTTTTCAGTCGTTGATCAACTGGAATTGTTGTGAGTCTGTGACCGAATATTTTTACCGTTGATCAACTTTTTGCAGAATTCGCGTTAAATCACTTTCCAAAACCCTTTCGTGCCCGTCTCCTCGGACTCCTCCCATTGTCCCGCTTTCTTGCATTTATTTTTAGGAGGCCCAGCGGCAGCGGCAGCCGTAGAGGCAGAAGCATGGGTGGCGGTGGTAGAGGCGGGCAAAAGAGAGGTCGCACGCAGAGAAGGCACTTCAGGCAGCCCAGAGAGAACGTATGGAAGAGGTCGAAATCCGACTCTCCATCCGATAATCCTACATGGGAGCCCTTCGCCACACAAAACCTCGCTTTCGAAGAATACTACAAAGTAATGCTCAATATTTCATCTTATTCGATCTGCATCTATACTTCGATCCGAACAGCTTCTATATTTTCATGTCTCATGGATCATGCGTTTGTTACAGAGACTGGAAAGCAAATTAAAATGAAGGAAACTTACATTCCCTTCCATTTCTCGGTTTGTTTATTTCAAGTCCTTTTTATGAGATCTTTACGTGATTGGCCCAATTGTAGGAGCAAGGAATAGTGTCCGAAGAAGAGTGGGATGTTTTCATGGACGTGCTTCGAAAGCCACTTCCGGCGGCCTTCAGGATTAATTCAAGGTAATGCCCTGGCGTACGCCCCTATTTATACATATATTCTTTGATTGAATGATATTAGCATGGTCTATCGTATGAATAAAACTCATTGTAGACGGAAGGAGGTGTTTAAATAGAACTAGTGGGTTTTCGTATAATAAACTTCTGGAAATAATGCCATCTTATGCGTGATTGAAGCATTTAAATAAGTATGGAAGTGTCAAAACTTTTCTCACACGGGAAGAATGAATGGAATATATAACTGTTATTAACTTCCAGCCCTCTTCCTCTCCATGCATCTTCTTGAAATCTTCTCCAACTCTGTCTTCATTGAGTGCCGCTAACAAAGGGAAGAAGTCCACAAGTGAACGTATTGATCAAGGTGATCCTGTTGTTGCATACGTCAGGTTGGAGCAACCTGCCATCAGATGTTCAAAAGATAGTCTCATGCTCAGGCATGAGTGTCTGGAAGTTTTCATTGCAAGATACTTTATTTCTTCATCAATTATTGTTCTTATAAAATGTTCCAGATAATGTTATATTATGTCACATGATCTGAGAGTGACATCCATCCATCCCATTTGATGCCATAGAGAGATAGTGTCTGTGCCACTTTGGAAAGGCAATCAGCCAAATGAGAAATGACCCACACCTTGGGAACCAGTATGGATATCAGGCATTCAATCATCTCATATACTATTATATTTGTGGGTGTGAACCCTCAAAAAATCTTTCTATACAAATAGCATGCATTGAATCACCTGATATGCTGGCATGTCTCATGGCTACAATCCTCCATAAAATCTCTTTCCTCTTTCAACCTTTACAGATATTACAGAAATTTCCCAATAATGTCTTACTAACCCACTGATCTGAAATCAATGCCCCATTTTTTCTTATTGTTTACATCCTAGCTTTCTTTGATGAAATTTATGTTCTATATCTTTTCTTCTCTGTGGAAAAGTCGTCATGTAACCTCTTTATATGTTGTGTAATGGAGCGTGGGATTTAAAGAATGTGGAGGAGATGCATGGGCAAGTGAGAGACAATTTCCCACCTTTAGAAACATACATGCTCTTCAAAGTGGCCAATTTTACACCCGTTTGCTCCAGAATTGTGTTTTATTCTGAGGTGGCCTTGTTTTAAGCATTTAAAAGGAATGCCCAAGCAGATAGTAGTTAAGTCACCCGACTACAGCCTATGTTTTTTGCCAAGCAACTCCAGATTACTCACTTTTCCAAATCCAACTCTTGCGAAGATTAATCCTCTGCTGGGACACCAACTCAGTGCAAATTAGGAAATCCGCATTATAAGTAGAAAATGAGAAGTACCGCAAAAGGTAGTAGTGTCATCATCAAATTCAAGGTGTGATACGTCCTTCTCAGCAAGATACAAAATTTTATCATCTTCTCCACTGGCTCCAAATCCCATCCTCTATAGCACATAAGATAGGAAATATCAGTCTACAGAAGCCAAGCTTATATGTGTTCACCTTCTGACCTCCATAGTTTCGGAGTTCTAAGCATTTGTTGTCAATTAACACTCAACTAATCCATCTAACCCCAAAGATCACGCTTTGGAACTGGGAATGGGAAATAACCTTAGCAATAACCATATGAATACTAGATCTGAGCTAAAGTAGGTCCATCCATGTACAATCTATGAGCAACGCTCTCCCTATACAGGTTTTTATGGTACTCTTCAATAGCCTTTTGTGATTCTGTTATCTTTCAGCCTTATAATTCCATCCACTAGTCTAGTAATGTTAATTTATAATGGGCAATTCCCATTTTATTGAGGGCTCTGTATTATTACCAAGGTAGAGCTGAATTGCTCTGGACATTTGATGCATTTTCTGGAGCTTAACCATGTATTTAAACTCTGCTTTTGAGATTTTCATTTTTCAATCTCTTGGAAAAAAAAGGGAAATCTAAAAAATATTTATGTGTGCTATGATTTACATAATAAGATTTTGGGAATAATGAAAGGGACAAAACTTTGTTATTGTTAAAAAAAATGAATTACTAAACTAAACCAATGAATATTGGAAGGGAAAAAATATTACATTTCAAATGAAAAAGATACCACATTTCAAATGATTGAGAATGTTTACTAATTAAACTTGCAAAGATAAAAGCAAAAAAGTATGAATAGAACTATTTGATAGTAGCATTAAAAGAAATAAAGGAACCATCCTTAGTTTATTAGATACTCATACTTCCATGGACAAGGATTGTGATTGAAACTAAGAGAACTAGGATAGGATTGGAGAGAGCAGGAAACCAGGAACAAAGAGTAATATGGGAAGTTGGGCATGGGTCATCAAACATTAAAATGAAATGATTAAAAAAAGCATAAATAAGAGGTGGAAAGGGAGAAAAGTAGACATAGGGGGGAGTAGTAGCGGCTGGTTTCTTGGCTACAGACTTACAGTAGCAGCTATTTAAGTTAAATAAAATAAAAAGGAGAAAGAAGAGAGGATAAGAGTAGATAGTTAGAGAAGAGAGAGGGGCATGGTTGGTAGCGGGTGCTGCTCTGCTCCTATTTTAGTTATACCGGTAAAAGTTCTTTATTGGCTTGAGAGTTAAGCCTTGATCCCTCTATATATACTTATATTTAAAAAGGATGACTAGTAAATACTAAATCATCATCATCATAAGTCAGTTCCCACCAAAGTGGGATTAATAAATACTAAATAGTAAGTAATGATTAGTAGTAACTATTTATAATGGTTAAAAATTAAAATTAATTTGCTTCTAAGACTGTTGTTTAGTAGTTTAAGAATTTCATTAAAATATTTTGTTCATGTGAAACAAATTATAAATCAATTAACTAGGCAGTCATTTGGATGAAATCATACCAAGGCAGTTGCCTAGGAACAATTTTCTTGCACTAATGTTGCCTTGGCTGGGAGAAAACTACTTACTTGCCTTATTGACCTCCTTTACTAATACTAATGTGTGGTAAGATTAAGAATAGGAAAGGTAAGGTAAGGATTGAAGACATATGAGAATGCCAACTAATAGTCATACTAAGAGATAAAATGAAGTAAGGTTGAGATGGTATGGGATTCTAAAATGGAGATCTACAATATTGCTTTTGAGAAGCTATGAATGAGTAAACACTGAAGGATTTGAAATCGATAGAAGAGGAACAAAAGAGTGCTGGATGGATTCTATAAAAAATGGTTTGAATATGCATAATTGACTAAAGATTTGATTTTTGATGGATTTGGATTGTGGATGTGTTTTGTGTTATTGACCCCAAAAAGATGGGATAAATTATTGTATTGATGTTGGTGTGGAGAGCCTTGCATGGAATAATATGAGGACTTGCATAAACTTATGCTTTTATATTGATTTCCTTGAAGCATAGGATACATAAGCAGTTTTACCTTATTTAATCATTTTTGTGGTCTTTTATGCATTATCCATCAAGTTGCAATCTGCAAAATTGAATGCAGATAATATTACAATCCATACTACATGTGCAGATGTTTATTCGCCCCCCATGAATCCATATTTTTTGACAATCAGAGCCAAGCATATGGTAGACTAAGGGGTTGTTTGTTAGGGCTTCCGGATTTTGGAATTTGGATTATAATCTAGATAATGTAAATCCAGATTCTTGTTGTTGATTTTCAAAATCCTGAATCCTGTTTGGATACTACAAATTTTGGAATATGATTTTGATGTCTAAAATCCAGAATCTTGTTTGGGTACCCCAGATTCTAGAGTTCACAGAATATTGTTTGGTTGGCCTTTAAATTGAAATATATTTTACAGTTATTATGTTAATTAGTCAAACAGAATAATTTTAAAATACAAAAAAGAATAAATCTCATCGCAAAGCATATAAAAATACTCATCATAAATAGTCATAAAAACATAAGTGATCCAAAATAATAAAATAGTACTCATAAAATAATATTCACGTTAACATCCAAATGTCATTGCACTTGCAAGCATATTCCTAAATGCTCCCATCTCATTAGTCTGTTGAGTTGGTACCAAACCATCAGGATCAATCTCATTATTGTCATCATTCTCATCATCAACAATGAGCATTTCTTCATTCTCATATTGCTAAAATAGCCAATCACGTCTTGCTTGTTGCCTAATAAAATTGTGTATAGCACATACAACAACTGCAATCTTTACTTGGGTTTGATAAGAGTAAGGCGGCATCATCTTAAGGATTGGAAATTGCTCTCTTAATACACCAAAGCATCTCTCAATCACACTCCTCAATGAAGAATGAGCATGGTTAAAAATTTCTTTAGGTCCACGAGGTCTTCCACCACCATGACGATAATCTTGAAGATGATATCACACCCCTCTAAATGGTGCTAGAAATCCAGGCATATTTGGATACCCCGCATCAACAACATAATATTTAGCTAACATAGATGTGTAAAAGTTTAGTATCAAACATAAAAAAATTATTGAAATAAGAAATATTTTTATAATTTCCTGGTGGAGCATGTGAAAATTTTAAAGTCGGGTTGTTAATTGCTTCCAACATAATCCGTGAATCATGTGCTGTTCCCTCCCATCCTGCTAGAACCCAGGTAAATTGCATGCCACCTTGCCATGGGCACATTAGGAGCCTTAGCCATCAAATCAAACCCAACCATCTTGCCATGGGCACATCAGGAGCCTTAGCCATAAACCCAAGTACCATCTTTAATGTCCAAAAACGGAAAATCACATTAATATTAATATTTTCATCATGTGGACAAAGAGGATAAGCTCAAATTGGCCAATTCTGTCCACCCTTTTTGTATGTACTTAGTCAAATCAAACCTCACTATACTTTACAAAGGAAATTAGGAAGTCGTAATCAAAGCTCGTGGGGATCACAATCACTTCTCGTCTGTAGTTTTGGTTAGTACATATACATGAATATGTGATGCCCAGAGAGGATATTCCATTTGTTTGGAATCAAACCCACTTGAAATTATTAAATTGCAATAAGATTGACTTAAGCAAATCTTAATTAACAATAAGCTAGCCATGCCACCACCTTTGTTAGATGGACCTATGGATCATTTACTATGAACTCAAGTCAACATATCACATGTTAAGCAACTTGCTTCTTGTGGCAGTAACAAAATATTACAACTATCCGTGCCCTGAACAAGCTAGTTGCGTCATTTTGATAAGGCTTCATCAATTAATAAACACACAAAACGACCAAAACTCCATAACAGAAATATTCGAAAATAGAAACACCATAGCAGCAATATATAATGACAATCAATGAATTAAAGAAGAGAACGACACAACACACCAGAGGTTGACAACGAAGGATCAATCCAAGGACTCACAAACCCTTGATTTGAAGCTTTTTCCTTCTTCACCAATCAGTACAATGTAGCACTGCAAAACTTGTGAAGTGTTATTTACAGAGAGAGGCTGACCGATTGAAAAAGGTAAAATGTGCAGAGAGGGAGGCCGATCAATAAAATGATCTAGAAGAGCAGCTATTTAAATCAATTAGGAAAACCCATCAACTTTCAATATCGATTGAAAGAGATGCCTTCTATAAAATGCAAGAAAACATTTATATGAAAGAAATTGTTTTGCTTGAATCAAAAGAGATGCCTTCTGTAAAATGCAAGAAAACATTCGTATAAAAGAAAAAAAAAGACAAGAAATGGCTTTGGTTATTGCAACCCACAACCCACAAGCTCCTATTTTCCCTTTTGTTTCTTTTCTTCCATTCTAGGGTTTCCCTATTTGAGTTCTTTTTTCCCTTGAGATGGGTCATTGGGAGATCCAAGGGGTTTGGAGATGAGACTTTCAGCAATGATTAGTCGATGAGGGCTGCTATCAAAGGGATTCGTGACTGTCCAGCAACAACCAGATTGGGGATTTAGGGTAAGTGTCTCAACCTATAGCTTCCAAAAGAAAATATCAAAGTGTTTTCTTCAATGCTCATCATAGAACATATAGCTCAAGAGTGAGGTGCCATCTGGTTCTTAGGATGTAGCTACCCCAAAAGCCAAGAGTTTGAGTTAACAATGGAAAGACAATGGAAAGGTGGCTGGTGTTAATAATGCAAAGAGCGCTCATGGTCATGGTCCACTAAGGTCGGATGAGGTTCAAAGGCCATTGTTACGGTTCTTCTGCATCTCGAGCTAGGCTACGGTAATGGTGGGTTTCGCTACTTGAGGGGAGTGTTGAAGTAATCAGTTAGGGAGGGAGAGAGAGAGAGAGAGAGAGAAGAGAGAGCAAGAGAGAAAGAGAGAGAGAGAGGAGAGGCAAGTACCTGTTTTTTGCTGTGGAAGGAAGAGCTCCGAGGAAGATGAGAGGTCATGAGGGTCGAGAGTCGGGTTCCTTCTAAAACGCATAGAAGCTGGATTGTGTGGTTTTATGCTTTAAACCCTTAGAATCGATAAAAGCCTATAAAACATGGCTTTTGGTTTTTGCCCAAATTTCAATATCTGATTTTAAAAACCACCTTTCAAAATCCCTACCAAATGGATAATGTGGGCTTTGGATTTGGATTCTGCTAGAATCTAGAATCCAAAAGCCCAACCAAACGAGCCCTAAGACATCTGTGTGAATGGTTCAGTTGGAGAATGAATTATTTAATTGAATATGTTCCAATATTTATTAGCTCTTGTTTCCGTTCTTATTATGAGGATTCTGTAAGACATACGTTCTGGTTAAGTTGATTTTGCAAAAATTATAGAGAAATCATTTGTATGTCAGTTTCCTTTCCATTTGTTATTCATTTTTTTCTCATTTATTTATTTAATTTTTCCCTCTTTACAGTGGTCAGTTTTTCGGTGACATCCGATCACAGTTAGAGAATGACTTCATGAAATCCCTTAAATCCGAGGTTGATCATTCCAGATACTTGTTCATGCAACTGTAACTCCATCACTTTTTGTGCTACTGCTATTGAAAATTATTCTAATAGATTTTCTTTTTTTTTTTTCTCCTTTCTTTGTGGCACTTGCAGACTACTGATGAGGGTGAAGTGGAGGCTATTAGACCATTGCCTTGGTACCCTGATAATCTTGCTTGGCATTTAAACTTTTCCCGCATGCAGCTGAGGAAGAACCAAACCCTTGAAAGGTATGCTGCCTTGGATAGAATTACATGTTTAGGCAGATATTTACGGAAGTGAAAAAAAGGGTTTAGGTGTGTGTTAGCAGGTCTACCAGTAAAAGGCTTGGTTATGTGGATGTGTAGCCATTGAAGACAGATGTGGTCTGGAATTTTAACTAACTTTTTGGAAAGCGATTTGGGCTCCAGTTGGCTCCCTTCTTGCTGCCTTTGGTGCTTTATGTTTTCCTTTCTAAAACACTTGTCAATCATAACTTATTTTTATTTTTGGGGTTAGTTATAGCTGTTGAAGACTGATTCAAGCTAGCATTTTCAATATATTTGGGATAGGTTGTGGGCTACAATTGGGATCTCATTGCTACTTTTGCTGCTTAACATTTTTCCATTGTTGATACAACTTCATTCCTCAATTATTCTCGTTTTGGATCCGTACAAACAGTAGCCAACACTCACTTAAGAAGTATGAATTTCCTTTATATTTTCATGAAGATGGCTTTCACTTCAATGCTTGTTTGAGTTTTAGTGAAGTTGAAATCCTGATAAATGCCTCTTGGAGAGTGCAACAGAACTGAAAGAGCCATATTTGATTGGGAAAGTGCAAATAAATGAAGAAATCAAAATATGAGGGTGTGTCCTGCAGTAAATCTTTGTAGTATTTGAATCTATTGCCAGATCACGTCATATATCTTGTCAGATAAGAGGAAATGCTCTGTTGAATTGCAGAAGACATTGAAAATTTACCGAGGGGAGGGTCTGAGTCCTGCCCATTAAGTAGAAGCCATACTTGCCATGTCCAACCATGTGCTTTCATTTGAATGTTAACTGGTCTGATAATATGTTTCTCCATTTCTCAAGTATGTCTGCTAGACTGTCTGGTATCTTGAAACTTGAGAAAAAAAGAATGGAAGGTGGAACAGTTTGGGTTTCGTTTGTGCATCAGATACCTGTTTGATTACGTGCTCCTACATATGTACCCAAATTTATGTTTCTGTAGTGGTTGATTTTGTTTCCAGATAAACCGATAAAGATGTGGCTATATTCACATAAAAAGAAAAAGGTGGCAGATGACACTGCTATAAGTAAAAGAGTTGACAAGATAACAATCTTTTAGGCAATAAACAATGCAAAATCTCCCAAAAGTATGTGAACTAACTGGTCATGTGCATTTAGAAAATAGAAAGGACTATAAGCTATTTTATGTCCTGATAAAGCAAAGTCCTAGGAAGGGACTGGCAACAAACCTAACTTATGGTATTTTTGCCTAAAGTTGCTGATCTCAAACTCAAACCTGCATTTTTATGCTGGGAGCCTGAGATTTCATTTCCAATTTAAACGAGTGATTGGAAAAGAGAGGAGGGGAACTTCCAGTAAACAAGGTGGAAATTTTCTTGCTGCTGAAATAACATCCTAAAGTGTGCTCAGTTTTTTCAATTGCCTTAAACTGATTCTCTTAATGGTTTTTTTTTACTGGATTTCAGGTTCCATCAGTTCTTAAAGCAAGAAAATGAGATCGGGAACATCACGAGACAAGAGGCTGTCAGCATGGTACATGAAATTTATCTAATATCAGTAGCTCTTAGGAGCTTAATGCCTTCAATATGTGTATCAGTTTGGTCAGTTTCATTCTTTTTTTCTCTGACTCCTATCTTCTGGTTGTGGGTTAACAGGTACCTCCACTATTCTTGGATATCTCTCCTGATCATTTTGTCCTTGATAGTAAGCTACTGGCGTGCAGAACTTTCATATTGTTAAGACTTAAGAGTTCATTTAATTTTTGCTTAAATCTTTAGAATGAAATATCAAAAATATGACTTCAAGGAGTTTCTTAGCAAAAACCTCGAAATTATTGACTGAGATCTTCATTGACTATTGATAGTAAGCTTCATGTGCATATAACTAGTATCTTAGTCTCTTCATATTGTTAAGAGAGGATTTTTTTTTAAAATTTTAATTTTAATTTTAGAATTCGATCTTAACAAATATGAATTCAAGGAATTGTCTTTGCAAAAGCCTGTAAATTCTACATTTGGATCTTCATTAACTATTTTATAGATTTTCTATTATGTCTTCTATAGTTCTTAAGAAAAAATTTAAAGAGAGCATATTACTCAGATTATTTGTATTGCTTCTATGTAGTGTGTGCAGCTCCTGGGTCGAAAACATTCCAGTTACTTGAGATTATACACCAATCATCTAAACGTGGATCACTACCCAATGGAATGGTCTCTCTCTGTCGCTCTCTTTCTTCCCCCTTCCTCCTTCTATGAACTGTTATATCATCAATCATTAAGTTTCTAATTTTAATATGGTCCATTACTGCATGCAACATAAATGTGGATTCATTTTCATTCTATAATCTTTGCATGTATTCATGATTTACTTTCCTTTTTCCTTTGTCTAGATTATAGCAAATGATGCTGATGTTCAAAGATGTAATCTTCTCATACACCAAATGAAAAGAATGTGCACTGCCAACCTTATAGTGACAAATCATGAAGCGCAACACTTCCCTGGCTGCCGATTAAGCAATGATTTCTATGATGCAAATGAAAAGGGAAGTGTACAGGAATATGGGCTTAGACAACTCTTATTTGATCGTGTCTTATGTGATGTCCCCTGCAGTGGCGATGGCACTCTTCGAAAGGCTCCTGATATCTGGAGGAAGTGGTAGCTATTTTCTATCTGCTGCTTTCTCGTTAGTTAGCAGTTCTGTTTCTGCTTATATTTCACCTGAAGTGCATGTTTCTTGCCTTGTTTTCAGGAATGCTGGAATGGGAAATGGGTTCCATAGCCTTCAAGTTCAGATAGCCATGCGTGGTACGTGTGTTGTAGAACCATGAATAATATTGGTTCTTTTGACAATCTTATTGCTGTGACCTTTATTATGCTTCTTTTGGTTATTTATATGTACATACATACATACATACACACATACATGTATACATATGTGTGTGTGTGTATATATATATATATATATATACATTCAACCTTTTTATTATTTGTTTTTCAGTAATCTCTTTCCATAGAGACCATTGCTTGGTGTAATGGTTAAATCCTTGGGCTGTCGGCATAAGAATGCGTGCTTGAGTCTGAGAGCATCCATAAAATTGCCAAAGCTTAGATCTGTTGTTGGTCAATCTCTTCTAGGGCCTTGCTTTAGCGAGAATTATACCGGGTTATGGATTTTTAATAATTTATGCGTGTTTTAAATTTTTCCAAGAATAATAAGTTAAAGGTTTGATTTTTGTGATGCTCCACTTGGCAGTTTCAGCACTGTGTTTTGGTTCAATATCCTTGATGATTGATGTTTCAGCTTCTGAACAGAATACTAACTGATAACAGAAAGGGGAACTTTATGTATTGCCCGTATTACTTGAAAATTAAAATATTGTAATAGGTGACGTGAAATATAGAATTGCAAAATTTATAGGTTCTATCAAGCATTCTAAGTCTGTAATACAATTAATGTTGTATCATGCATGATAAAAAAAAAATGCAGGACCTGGTGCTTAAGAACTAGTAAATGGTTGTGGTCCCCAGATTTGGACATGTTTTATTTGAAAAGGATTAGGACACACAGTATGACGTCTCCTTTGGAAAAGAACAAGTTTGCCAGTTATTATCTTGGTCAAATGATTTTAGCCATTTTATTTCACTGCTTTGTTAGGATGGTGAACAATTGGACACGTTAGGCAAAAGCTCTGAAATAAAATGCACCAAGGCAAATAAGTAGAAATCAGTCAATTAGAATAATTTTTTGAGTCAGGTTCCACAAAAGGGGAGCCCGTATGGTGATGAGTCATCTTCCATACACTTCACATTCATATTGTGACTTTCAAGACTTTATTAGGGTTCTTCAAATTGTTGCTTAAATGGAGGTTTTCCTGTCCTCATGAGGTTAAAGTGGTGCTGCTATTGTTGTTTTGTTATTGTTCTTCATGTTGTATGCTTGGAATTATATTTTGAGCCTTCATTCAGCTGAATATTTCAAATTTCTTAGTGATATTATATTGCTCACGCAGGTTTGTCATTGTTGAAGGTTGGTGGAAGAATGGTTTACTCGACCTGCTCGATGAATTCTGTTGAGAATGAGGCTGTTGTTGCCGAGGTAATTTGTTTGCTTTTAGAAAGGAATATGATGGATGGACTTATTCTTTATTGGCTCATTTGGACTTCCAGTCATCTTTATAGTAGCAGTTTATTTTATTTCTGTTTATTTATATTTTAAGCAATATTTTGGATTTCATGTCCATATGTCAAGGTGTCCTTTATTGACCAATTCCTGCAATACTTTGTTTCCTTAGATTGCTAACCATATGCATCCATGTAGGATTAGAATAAATAATTAAGAAAATAAGTTTTTAGGGAAAACAAATAATTCAAAAAAATTCTTTATGAGAAGCGGTTGTTTATGTGATTTTTTGCGTGCGCACGCATGTGTGCGTGTGTATGTCTCTCTCTCTCTCTTTCTCTCTCTCTTTGTGTCACTGTCAATTGCTTTCTCTCTATATGATAGAATTTTGACTTAGAGGAAAATGATAGTTGCTTAGAGCAATGGCACGTTAGTATCTACATGTAAAACAAAGTGGACATCAAAATGACTTAAGCTGACATAAATTTGAAAAAGAATGATGGAGCAAAATTTAAGATAACTAAGTGTCATCATCATCAACATAAGCTACTTCCTACTAAAGTGCTGTCGCGACACAATCTTCTCTCCATCCTGTTCTATCAAAAATTATATTTTCAGTTAATATGCTTATGCAAGTATTGTTTTATTAATTCCATCCATGACTTTCTAAGTCTTCCTCTTAATTTCTTATTTCCTTCAGTATGAATCCTCTCACACCTTCTTACACGTGCATCTCTAGGTCCCTACCTTACATATCCGAACCACCTTAACATACCATCCTCAATTTTATCCGTAATGCGTGCCATGCGTAATCACTTTTCAATATGTTCATTTCTTACTTTGTCTTTCTCTAGTTTTGTCACATATCCATTATTATCATCCTCATCTCACTGATGCTCATCTTCTGAATATGTTGTTTTTTTGCTACCAAACATTATGTACTATACAACATAGCTCGTTTAATCGCTGTCTTATAAAACTTATCCTTTAATTTAATTGGAATACATATCCCACAATACCCTAGAAGCACCCTTCTACTTAAGCCAACCAGTTCTAATCTTATGTGCTACATATTCATCAATTTCTTTATCTTTTTGTACTACTGATCCTAGATATCTGAAATTATTATTTAAAGGGATATCTTGATTGTCAATTCTAACAGTTTCATTACTTATATTGGTATTTGTATTTAAAGTGTATTTCATATATTCAGTCTTCACACAACTTATGCTTGGAAGTGCTGTCATTGAGGATATCTTTTATTTAGAAAATAAATGTAGAAAGTTACTGAAAAAGAGTGTAGCCTCTTCATATGGTTTTATTTTCTTTTGTTAGTTGCTACAGTTAATCTGTGCAGTCATACCAATCAGAGACCTTGATGCCCTAGAAGATGCAACTGAAACTGCTGCTAGATTTCACTTTTTCATCAACTTGTTGGTATTTGAAGTATTTTGTAACCTTCATATTCAATTTTGAAGTCTCAAAGGTTACACTTGGATGATGTTTCTCCCATTGTTTTCACACAATAAAATTATAGCTATTTTCTCATATCTTTTAATCATTAATATTTTCACCATCTCCTGTTATTTTCTTCAGATTCTGCGGAGGTGTGGGCAGTCCATTGAACTTGTGGATGCCTCTGGTGAGCTCCCTCAATTGGTTCGTCGGCCTGGACATAAGAAATGGAAGGTTATTTATCTATTTCTGGACATGCATGTGTCCCCTTTTGTTTTGGATCTTTTAAAGAATTGGTATCTTGTTTACATCTGTGCATAAATCTCTTGTTTTGCCTCTTTGTGAAAATTACAAGAATGTTTTCTGATCCATGCTAAATAAAGCATACCTATCCTCAGTGATAAATGGCAAGATAAATAAATAAGTAAATAATAATAATAATAAGGGAAAGTTAAATTGTTCCTCTGATTTCTGTGGTGGTCCTATGGGTTTGTTTCGTTCCAGCAGTTGTCCTATGTGTTGTATTGCATGATTCAGGTGCAAGTCTTGCAGAGCCTGCCCATATTTTGACAAAATTATTTTCACTGTGATAATAAGATTTACATGATAGCTCACAACGTGGCATGATGGAGTGAGCAGTAAATTATTATCATCCAAGTGTTTGCATTTTTTTCTCATATAACTCGGACAGATTTATGCGTTTCTTTGCTAGAGAATTAGTCATTAAAAAGGCAGTGGGCACACACACATTACAGCTCCTCCACCTCCTCTGTAACTAATTTGGACCTGGAGTTGAGATCCAGCAGTGAAATAATCTAAGAATTTTTTAGAGGGCACCTAGGTGGCTGTAAGCTGTGTTGCCTAGCCTCAGCCATTCATATAGTTTTGATAATATATGCGAATTTTTCAAACTATCTATATATTTAAGTATTTTGTACATCTGCATACTGAATACTTAGATGCAATTTTTTGGTTAAATATACGTTAGGAATGATTTTGTCACTGTCAATGGTTCAAACTTAAAATCTAGTGGTCAACTCAGTAAGACTCATCATTAACAGTGCTGAAGAAATCTTAATGGATGTTTTGTCTCTGAAGTCAACATGGATGCTTCCTCCAGGATATATTGTTCTTTTTCCTATGATGTGTTTGTTTGTTTGCTCATTTATTTAATTTGGGTGGTTAAGATGAGTTAAGGTGAGAACAGTCTCAGACAATGGAGTCATTTGTGGTTGTATTTACAATCTCTAGCATGCGGAAACGTCATAAAGAAGTGAATTTTTCCGAATTAGAAAAGGGAAGCTAAGAAGTTGGTTCAAACTGTAAATTACGCAATCTTTTTGTATAACGAGGGGATCAAATGTTTAACACTTTTTCCAAAATGATGCAAATATGTTAAATATGTTCCTCCAGGAAAGTTAAGGAAAATGGAAAATTCTATTGCTCTTAGTTTTTATGGAACATATGATTTCATTTGCATTTACATTTTCTTGCAGGTTCGGGATAAAGGCATTTGGTTTGCTTCTTATGATGATGTTCCAGAATACCGAAGATCTGTGATTTTGCCCAGCATGTTTCCTTCAGGTAAAAGCTGTGAGACGGAAAAGGCCATGTCTGATTACTTCAAAGAAAATACAGCTGGCGGAAATGGGATGGAAATTTTGCCAGATATGCCAGAAAGGCAGGGGAATGTTGAGCAGCTAGATGCAGAACATAGATCTGGGCAGTTTGAGAAGCCCGAGACTCTGGATAATGCTTTGGAGAAGGAAGTTTCTGGTTTCCCTCTTGAGCGCTGCATGAGGATACTGCCTCATGATCAGAACAGTGGAGCGTTTTTCATTGCTGTCCTTTGCAAGCTTTTGCCTTTGCCTGGTAATGTACCTCATTTGTGCTCCTAGATAGTGAGTAAATCTAGCACACATACCCATTGTTTTGGATGTTGAATATCATACAGACGATGCCTTTGGTATGGTATTCAATTTATTGCATTGTGTTGGATGATCAAAATTCAGTACTGTAATAAGCCACAATAATCCAAACATGTTGGAAGATGATATTTTCAATTTGAAAATGTTTTGCACTGCATGAAAGGCTTATCTTAAGCCGAGGCTCAAGAAGAAATCCTAGTGATTGGTTTCTATCCTTTCATGCACACATATATATTATAAAATATACGTACATTCATGTATACAGATAATCTATCAATCAATCTCATATATATATTTGTGTGTGTGTGTGTATGTGTACATAAATATATACATTTAATGAAAGTTGGTATATATTTACTGCCGTGCTCTAAACTTGATTTATTTCATTAAGTAACATGATAAACATATTACATACTGATGAGTAAACAAAAAATTTGATCCTAGTTGTTCTTTTGCAGCTGTCGCTGGAAATCCTATTAATTCACATGGACGCTCTACTTTTCACAAGGATGTTCCACTTCAGAAAGTATCAGATGAGATCATTGAGGATACAAATGGGTTAGAGATAAATCCATCAGGAGATGACGGTGTGAATCACGAGCACACTGAAGAAGCTTTTGACATTGACTTACAAAATAAAGAATCGGAGGCTGTTTTCAATCCTGATTCTTGTGGGAAATGTGAAGAGTTCAAGGAACAGCAAGCCCAAGTGCATGGGGATGGAGAGAATGGTCCAAAGAAAGGCAGAGGAGGAAAACAAAGCTTACAGATGCAAGGCAGGTGGAGGGGGGTGGATCCTGTTGTGTTTTTCACAGATTCAACCAGTATCAGTAGCATAAAGGCATTCTATGGTATTGATGAATACTTTCCGTTTGATGGCAACCTTGTCAGTAGGAACAGTGATTGTCACCATGTGAAGAGGATTTACTACATATCAAATTCAGTTAAGGATGTTCTTAAACGTAATTTCCAAGTTGGGCAGCAACTTAAGATAACTTCTATTGGTTTGAAGATGTTTGTAAGTTACCTCATCCTCCTATATATAACTTGGAATGTTGTTGATTATTGTTGTCTCCTATATGTGTGCCAACATTTTATACAGGAGTAGGAAAAAAAATATATCATTAGAATATGTATCCTATCTTCCAACTTTTCTAGAAACAGTCTCCTTTTCTGCTCTTCTTGAATGATTTATTCTCTTGAGATATGGTTTAACAAATAATTATTTTAACATTACAAATGCTGTTAAAAACTCGCTCACAGTTGTCAATGAAGCTCAAAATGTAATAATTGTGCACATTTTCTCAGAAAAGAAGCCCATAATCCCACCATCTAGTCAATATCAATGTTTGCTGGTTGCCTACATTACATGCTAAATGATCCAATGAAGTAATTTTAATAGATGGTAGAATGCAATATTTCTTTGTCAACATCAGTAATGTTTTCATGGAAATAAGTTTTCTATTATCTGCTGCTGCTTTTGATTGCTCAAGTAATGTGGAAAACTTTTTGTGATCATTGTAATTATTTTTTTTCAGGAACGGCAGACATCAAAAGAGGGTACTGCTTCACCGTGTATGTTCCGAATATCATCGGAAGGATTGCCACTTCTTCTCCCATATATCACTAAGCAGATCCTGTATGCGTCCTTACCTGATTTCAAGCATCTGTTGCAATATAAGACCATTAAATTTGCAGATTTTGTTGACCCTGAATTTGGAGATAAGGCATCAAAGCTTTTGCTAGGTTGCTGTATAGTAGTTCTAAAGAAAGGTGTTTTTCTCTACTTAATTCATGAAGAACATAAATGTTTCTATGTACAAAATTTTCACTTTGGGTGTTAAATGATTGTAGGAAGCTGTTCTCCATTGAGTTTTATTACGACAGATTCCTCGACGTTAGCAATTGGAGGCTGGAGGGGTCGCACCAATATAACTGCAATGGTTTCGGCAATGGATTGCCAAGAACTACTTGAAAGGCTTTCTGTCTGCCTGGGGAGTCAAAGTAACTCTTTAGTCCGGGAAAACAAATCTGTTAGTGCTGATTCTGATACAGCACAAAACTCAGATGATATCGAATTGAAACACGACCTTGAAGCTCTCAACGAAGCACCGCTTGTCTGAATCGACTTCAAAATTTTGGGAATCTTGATTTTTTCTTAGTCATTTATTTGAGTCCAGTTTCTGCCCTTCTTGTAATCAAAACAGGTAAGTTTCTCCTGTCATCTCTTTTAATTTATTTTTCAAATTCCTTTTTTTTTTTTTTTAACTTTGTAATATTTAAATTGGTCAAGTAATTAGCCTGTTGAGATGCACATGGATGAAGAGTTTCACAACTGATTATGTGAATACCAAGGCCAGTTAAATATCATTTGCCTTGCTGTATTACAAATTAGTTTGGGCCACGGCGCCTACATGTTCGATTATCATTGCTTGAAAAGAATTAGGTAAGTTTCTTTGAGATGATCTTATGAAGAATGGAGGTTGGTTTCCTTCTAGGCACGAATATTCTAATTCGTAGGCTATGGTGTGGAGTAAACCCGTTAGGGAAAATAAAAAAAAACTAAAAAGGAAAAAAAGAGGGAAAAGAAAAAACAGAAGGAAACATCTCGACCACATATGATCGACAATTCAATAGATTTTTTGTTCCTTTACTTCGTCTGGTCGTAATGTTGGCTTGTATGGTCGTTCAACTACTGGAAGTATACATTTGTCTTAATTATTATTCTTTTGTTTTCATTATTAAAAAAAAAAAAAAAAGGTACTCGGAATGAGGGAGAGAATACAACCTCAATCTGTTGGAAACATGGGGAATATCTGAATGTTCATCCAAACGTCAAGACAGTATTTCCAGTAACATGACTCGAGCTTGCATTTGAAATTTATATTCTGATGAAACGAAATCGGCTGTAATGAAAATGAAATTTCTTTTTCTCGCTTTTGAGTCATTTGTTTGTCGAAGTTAGTAAGCATGGCAGTCCATTGCCGTTTTGGGCGTATTTGCGCCTTTACCTATTAACTTAAGCTTTTAGACGCAGTGGATGTTTACCATGATATCTGAGCAAGAGGCCTTGTGTTCAAGTTTCTCCAGGTGAGCTTGTCTTGGCATTTATTTATATCTAGGATGTTCAGTTTGTCCTTCCCATAAATGTTCATGAGCAAAGTTGCACATGCACCCTAATATATACATAATTGCATCTTCACCTCTCACTTAAGCTTTTAAGTGCAACAGTTGTTTAACACGTTATTTGCATTCTAACAAATGGTTTAGAATCATCTCCACACCAACCAATTATGTTTGATGCTTTAAACAGCACCTACGAGACGGATAGTATTAGAGTACCTAGAATGGCTAATGATATAGCAGATATATTGGAGAAGACAGGAGCTAGGAAAGACAAATTCTGCTTTGGCATTCCATCCTAGGTGGTTATTAATAGATGAGAAAATAGTTACCATGTTGAGAAGCTTGTATAGGCTGCTGTTTTGGCTTTTCCTGCATAACTGCCTGTACATTCTTCCTCTCTTTTCCACATCAAAAGAAAAAAATAAGGGCCATGGTAGTGTATCTGACTGCAGGTAGGAGAGGCTTACCGTGCACTGCAGTCCAGATGCCTTCTGAATTTGGGCCCTTAATCCACACCTTTTTATTTTTTATTTTTTTATGAATCATACCTTCTACAGGGTACTTATTCCTCCCAAATTTGACATGGAACGGTATCAGAATTGCAAATTTTGATCTGTGAAGAATACTTTTAGGCTCTGTTTGTTTCATCGGAAAATATTTTCCGGAAGAAAATTTTCCAAAAAAAAAATTTCCGGAAGAAATTTTCCAAGTGTTTGGATGTAATATGGAAAATGTTTTAAGAATTTTAATTTTTTTTCTTTTCTTATACAAATGCAACTAAAAACACCTCCCCTATAATTTTATATTTTAGATAGTCTTTATCAAAGTAAACACTAATAAACTGCAAAAATAAGAACCAACCATTCTAAACAAAAGGCGTAAGTCTCAAAGCATATAAGAGCATGAAATCTCCAAAATCCATGATTGACACATATTCAAACTATAGCCAATCAAATGTAAATATAAAAACAAGAAGTATTTAAAATATTATAAAAAGAAATAAGTCAAGACGTATATAAACCAAAACCTAGTTTAAATTAGCACTAGTTTCATTATGACGAATATAGATTCCTTTAAGAAAATATCACAAAAAAACCAATTTTTCCCTTGTTTTGTACATTCACGTTAGAAATCGTGTTTTGTACGTTTAGAACTTGAGATTACAAAAAGCATGCAGTCGAGAAACGAGCCTTTTTTTTTTATTTTTTTATTTTTATCTTTTTGCTTTTAGAAGGACTTGAATGGACGTTTAAGCAGTCGGGCTCCGCATTTTTTTCTACTCCGATTTGAAGCGGTTCTTCTTCGCAGAGCCTTAGAAATTAATTCTTTCTTCACTCCGGCGATTCTGCAGACGAGCATCTCAGTAAGGATTCGGGATTCCCTATTTTTGCTGCTTTGATGTATCGATATGAATTAAATGTTCTGGTTTTCTTTCTCCCCTTGCTTTTGTCTCTTAAATTTTTTAGGTCGAGTTTGTAAATGCAATCGGTTGCCATGGATTCCGATGACCACGCGCCCCATCAATCATCGGAACTGATTGCCAGCAACGACGACCTCATGACTGAAATTCTCTTACGTGTTCCTGCCAGGCCCCTTCTCGGATTCAAATCAGTGTCCAAGCACTGGTTAAATCTCATCGACGATCCCAAGTTCCATCACAACCATTGCCACCGTCAATCCAACTCTTTCACCGGAATGTTCTTGCTCGAATGTCTTAATCGTATCAATCCTGGATACGTATTCGTCTCCCTTAGTGCTAAAAACATCAAATCCCCTTTCGTGCCCTCTTACCTTTGTTCATAATTCTGAAGGAATTAAAATTCGTCAGTCATGTAATGGCTTGCTTTGTTGCCAAAGCTCTGAATGCAGAGATAAAAAGTCTACCTATTACGTCTATAATCCCACCACCAAGCAATACATCACTCTTCCTAAACATGGTGAAGGACATGCGCTTGATGTGAGTTTAGCATTTGATCCTTCCAAGTCACCCAATTACAAAGTTGTCCGCTTTCGTTTCTTCGGTACCTCCGTAGGGTCTGGGAGGAATCAGATTGAGATCTACTCATCTGAGACTGGGTCATGGATACCCTCTGGAGAACCTTTCACTGGATTCTATCACTACCGAGGGCTCTATCCTGGGGTGTTCTGGAATGGAGCCCTTCATTGCCGAGGAGGATGAAGAATAGAGTCCAAGTCGAGGAGAAAAAATATGAAAAACGAGCACGGGCGAGAGTTCTGTTCGTAATAAGCCTTGGCGGAAAATAACTTCCACTATTTTTTAGCGGAAGTTATTTTCCGCCAATTTTCCTCAAAATTGGAAAATAATTTCCTTCAGTTTTCGTTTTCCCCTAAAACAAACGTCCGGAAAACATTAAAATTCCGGAAAATATTTTCTTTTCTCTATTTTCCGGTGAAACAAACAGAGCCTTAAGGTATGCAAGAAACATGTTTTACTAAAATCCATCTATCAAAACACATGAATTTCCAATTATCAAACAAAAATAAACAGAATAGAGAATCCCGTCAAAATTTGTCTTGTAGCTGGGTGGTCTAAACTTCATCCCTCACTATTCAAACTGCCGTCTGAGAATAAAAAAAATGAGTAAAATCCACCTCCTATACGTACTCAATATCCTTTTTCCTGCGTTCCTTAACATGCTACCACCCTCTAGAACCAACACTATAACAATCAAATATACAAGAAGCATACACGAGACAACTCAAAAAGTGGCACATACAGAAATAGAAAATAACATACCTTCCAACAAAAGAATATCAATCAGGATGATTTACAACACATCTTGCTCTTTGGGGGGATCACTTGTGCAGGACCTGGTATGACAATCTTCTTTCCAGCCAGGGATGGTGGATTGCCATTGCTTTGACCTTCTGCAACCAAATTCTTCTTATTCATAATGTTGAAAATCTCAGTCAAAATAGTTAAGAAGGCAGATTCCACATTCGTTGCTTCCAGTGCTGACGTCTCCAAGAAGAACAATCCTTCCTTCTGAGCAAATTCTTTGGCATCCTCAGTGGGGACAGCTCGTTGGTTCTCAAGATCACTTTTGTTTCCGATCAGTATGATCACAATATTCTTGTCAGCATGGCTACGCAACTCCTCCAACCAGCGTGGTATGTGATCAAAGCTCTGGCGTTTCGTGATGTCATAAACCAACATTGCCCCAAGAGCACCCCGATAATATGCACTAGTCACAGCTCGGTATCTGTTCAGTATAAGATCACAAAAGCACGGAGATCATTTTCAGACTATCAAACATCAGATAAATATGTCAGCAGTTTTGATTGCTATCTAACTGCAAATATAAACGATACAAAAAAATTATACTGCAAATATGTCACCGGTTTTAATCCATTGTGAGCTGGCTAAATCTGTCCTCAGTTTGCTTGGGACGATTTGAAGATTTATGGATACAAAAAAATTTTCGGGAAATAGAGAGGAACCGCAGAATTTTTTTGAACAAAAAGAATAGAAAGCTGACTTTATTAGAAGGTTTTGGATTCTTGAATGGATTTGGAGATAAGTTTTCTGCATGTGAAGAGTTCTTTGTGGTGGAGATGAGCAGTTTTATTCTTGAGCCAAATATCAACATGATTGAGGGCTTCTAGATGTGTCCCATAGAATTATACTCTCCAGGTTTTTGGTGAACCACATAATTCCTTACATTGAGATAGTTGCTTGTTATTAAAAGTATACCCTCCATGGTTATGAGAGTATGGTTATTTTTGGAAATGTCTTTGTAGGTTATACTGATCCAGACTACCGTGTGTTCTTGTAGCTTTATTCTATGTGGCTACTTTTTGCGCCAATTTTTTCATGACTAATTTCCATTGCAATGGAAATCATTGATGACTTTACCCCATGATCAGAGCCTTATTTTGGGTGAACCACATGATTCCTTACATGGTTTTTCGGCCATTCTGTCTTCCCCCCCCTGATTATTTATCACATAACTGCAATCAAGTCAAACTTCACAAAACAATCAGTGTCTTAATGTTTGCCATAACTGGGATAATCAGATATCAATGTCAAAAATCCTTTATGTGTTTAAATATTTTGAACTGTTGAGCAAAGTGCTTGAAATACTGAAGTCCTGTGTGCTAAAGATTTAGAGACTCTAGGTTTGTCATGTATCAACATCTTAACTCCAAAATGATAAGGCAAGGAAGAATGTCTTCAATGTTGAAATTTTGCAATGAAAAATTTCAAGTACAAAAGTTGGCTTAGATAACCTTCCAAAGGACATCCTACACCACTAGTATTGAGAAAGAACTAATATGGCACTTAAGAGTTATCTAAATCAGGTGGCTCTTTTTATTTTAATCCATCAAAAAGATATAAAACATAATGCCATTTTCCTATCTGGTTGGGGTTAGGAGCATTAAAATTGTTCTGCAATCAAGCCTATCAAAAAGCTCTAGAATTAGCTTATATTTTTCAGAATATCCTTTTTACAGGTTATAATTCATTGGCTTCAGCAAACTGTAAAGACAGTTGCTTAGATATAAACTAGCCATGACAAATTCAATTGAACCAAGTGTAATGTTTGGAACTTTAACTTCATCTGTATGCATCTGCGCTGGCAGGTACAAGCATAAGTAAATCCATACTAAAAAAAAAAAAAAAGCTGCAACTGTACATCACAGTAGCTCAGATACTTTACCAGTTTGTTTATTTTCTAGCTGATAAGAGAATACCACACAAAAGATCCCGCAAGAATCAATGTGAAAACTTTATCATGGTAATGGCTACTTCATCAGTTTGTTTATCCAACATGATACACATATTGGTGAAAATCCTTTACCATTGTGTTGTCCTGTATTTGACATAAAATTGAATCCAGCAGAGACTGGTGGTGCAATTTCTTCAGAAATAAATCTAGCAGATCCTTTATCTTGGTAAGCTATGCTACTCCAAGCTAAAGAAATAAATTCATATGGAAGAATGAACCAAAAGCAAAATAAGAAGAGAAGTGAGTGACATTTGCCACCACCAGAAGTTAATAAGATGCTGAATGAACAAAATCTTACAAAGATGCAAAGTTCTTTCGAATGGCACCCTTGTGTGACCAGGGGGTGTGCGAGATTTGGCACCCTCGTATGACCAGGGGGTGAGCGAGATTCATATAATTCTCGTAGTAAGCAATAGAGAGAATTGTAAATTGCAAGAAAATCTTTAAAAACATAAATTTGCTGAAGTTCCAACTTAAAATCTTCCGGACTGAACATCAATCAATGCGATATTTGGATCATGAAGGGTAATTTATAACAATCAACAAGTGACTGAATATAGACTCCCACTAGTTGCATGTAAGATGAATGACAGTTCAAACTGTTTCAAACTAAGGAAAACAATAAATGAGATCAGAATTTCAAGTAGAACATGAGAAATGAAAACCAAAAGCCTAAATCACATACATTATCTGGAAGGTTGAGTAATGTTGTCTTATGAATCTGAAGGTTTTAGTTGTTACTGAATAAGAATACAGCAGTAGGAAATAACATTTCTAAGTCAAATCAAATAATATAAGTATAAAATTCATTTGGGAATCACGTTTCTTTGCAGTAGAACTTGCAGAATTTACAATCCAAAATTTTGGATTTAGATGTGACAAAAGATCAGCAGCAGCTAAAACAGGACATAAGCTCATTAATATTAGTGGTTTATTGGTTAAGAAATGTGAAATTTGGGTAGCATTATGATTTAAACCAAGTACCGTAATGTATTGGATCAAACTCTTACTTCAATAAGAAATTGAATTTAACTCCATTACGAATGAAAGAAACTGAGTTCCAATTGGGAAAAGCATAATCCAAAATTCTGAACGATAGTTTCAGAAAAGTGTTACCATTACATCGAGGTTATTTTATAACAATGAGCGTAAAGAACAAAATATATTTTCGATCTACTCAACGAAAAGGATTTAGATCTCACAACAAAACTATCCTCAAGGGTAATCCAACAGAAACCCACGCTTAGAGATGATATTCATGGAGATAATACACAAAGTAATTCCTAGTACCTTCTACAACAAATCCTACATTGAACAAACTACAGGTTCAGGCCAACAAGGCACAACATTTACGGACTGCGTCTAATGCGAACATCACTGCAGGCAATAAGTATTAATCCTTCAAAAGCAAGGAGTCTTTAAATTGCAGAGAATGGGAAGAAATCACCCTATAAATTTGGCATAAATTTTAACTTGGTACCTAAGGCAATTTTGCTATAAAAATGTAATAAAAATTGGGGTTAAATTACCAAAGATCAACGGAGTAACTAGGTTTAAAATGGAAGTTTTTTTATGTGCACAAGCCACTCAGATCTTACTCAGAGAAAGATCTGGTTCAGCAATTTAGATACAGTATTCAAAGAGATCAAGAAGTTCCCGGGGGACTTCAACTTCAGATGAAAGATATAGAAAGAATATCTGACAACTTTATAAAAGGAACAAGACAGAAAGAATATCTTACAACTATAAAAAAAGAAGCTGAAACACAAATCAAGCAGCAATGTATCATAAAATTGTTCCATATGAACGCGATTATTTTCAAGAAAATTAGGAAATAAGTATGACGCCAAACGGATCCTAGATCGGGTAATACAAATTTAGAGAAGGGAAATCAGAAGAAGCAGAGAGAACGAGAGAGGATGGATATTTCATTTTACCTTTCTTGTCCTGCAGTGTCCCAGATCTGAGCTTTAACACTCTTGTGCTGGATGACTAGGGTTCGAGTCTGAAACTCAACACCAATTGTGGCCTTTGAATCTAAGCTAAACTCGTTTCGAGCATAGCGAGCAAGAATCTGGGACTTCCCGACGGCGGAGTCGCCGATAAGAACAATTTTGAAGACGTAGTCGATCTTCTGACTGGCGTCTCCATAGCCTCCTGCCGCCATTACAGAGCGCGATCTATCTCCCTCCCTTTCTCTCTCAATCTCACCCGCAGCAGAAAAGATCGAAATCGTAATAAAGAAAAAGGGTGGGAGTGACTGGATCTCTCGATGTTCCAGGCGGCGATTTTGCTAGGGCTTTTCCACGTAACGTACCGAAAATGCCGGAGTCAGCTAAATCGCCTACGAGTACACGATTTGGCGAACTTTGCCCCTTTGCGCAGGCGATTTAGGTAAAAACTGTTAATTTTTCTATCTGTAAACGACTTTAGCGAAATCCCAATAACAATAAGAATGTGTTCTTACAAAACAAATATGTAAACCAGGAGGGAGGTAATTGTAAATTTCCCTACATTTTATAATAATAAAAAGAAGTAAGCGTAAAGTGCAAATTGGTGTCTCCAAATGACGTATAATTGAACTAGTTATTTGTAAACCTCATTAATAATCTTTTTAGCGCGTCCTCAGTTCTGTACACACGCGCATCTAGAAAATCTCGGCAGGCGAAGGCAAATGTAGAAAAAGAAAAAGTCGCCTGGCCTCCTGGTGCTGTCCGCGTGATTATGTTTTGGGCGGGTTGTCCGTCTGTCGTCCTCGAGTCTTGAGTCCGGACCAAAGAAAATGACTGACTGATGATGTCGCCCTCGGGTTTCGAGCCTAGACCAAGTATACAACAACTTACTGGTAGCCTGTTACTTTTGGATCCTACAGCCGCAGCGAATGGCTGATCGATTATTAGGGGAAATTGGGTTTTAGTGGTATTTTTTGAAATAATTCATATTCAATCGTCCAATTCCTCGTAATTGCAAATTAATGATACTTTTTTAAAATAATTAGGAATCCATGTGTTTGAAAAGAATTTCACTCGAAAATGCCCTCAAAAGACTTGAAAATCTTTTTCATTCATTTAGGTACATGTAAGGTTTGTAAGTCTTTTTAAGGGTATTTTTGGAAGAAATTCTTTATAAAAGTAAAACGACACAAGTTCCCAATTATTTTAAAAAAGTATTATTAATTCTCAATTATCAAGAATTGGTCAACTTAATCTTAATTTTATTTAAAAAGTATCACTAAAACCCAATTTTTTAGTTATATAATTAATAATAATTAAGGAAAATTATGAAAAAGGGTTTTTTTTAAAAATATTTATAAAACAGTCTACTAAGGTGTTGAATTGCAAAAAAGGCCACTTTTAAAAAATAATTAACCTGAAGGGGCCACTTCTAAAAAAAATTAAAAACAGTGTCATTTTATTGAAAGTGATCCTATAATTTAATTTTGAAGGACTTTTTTGTAATTATAGATAAAAAGTGGCCCTTTTCTATAATTCGGTATCTTAATAGATTGTTTTTATAAATATTTTTAAAAAGTGACCCTTTTTCATAATTTTCCCAATAATTAACCAATCACCTTTGATAAATGATGTATAAATGTCTTTTATGAGGATCACCATTTTGGTAAATTAATGATGTATTTCTGCATAGACGATTGATAAAGATAGAGTTGATCAATAGGTTGACTTAGCTGAGAATCTTCTTCCATTAGGAATTTAAGGTGGCGTTTGGGATTGCTCGAGCTTATGGGTAAGTACTTATAGATAACTTATCTTACTTAAGTACTTATCCATAATTTGATAAGATTTACTATTTTAAACCAATTGTTGTTTGGTAAATATGCACAATTAAGCACTTAATAAGTACAATACATAGCAAAAATTGAAAGATGCAACAATACTTTGAAATAATTTGATTGAGACATTTTAACAAACATGTGGCATGCATGATCTTATAATCATATTGATGAGGTCATTATAATATTCTTCCTACAGCCTAATTTGCCAGAACCAGAAAATATAACTTCATGTTCGGTGATCATTGATTTCATCAGCAAAAAGGAAGATAGATACAAGGAGAGACAGAGAGGGAGGATGAGAATGAGAAGAGAAGATGTTATGCCGCATTTCGGCATTTAAGAAATGGATCCATTGGCTCTTCGTCAACATTTGTGCTTATTATGACTCTGATGATGGTTATAATGTTGATCATGATGACCTCTCCTTTGCTTGCGCTCCTGATCCCTTGAACCAATCAAAGGTAGAACATCCTCCACCGAGGCACTCAACTGGTGGAGGTGATGGCACGTATCGTGAGGGCTTTCGTGCTGTAGGGAAGCTAGATGAGGGACACAGACCGCAGACGAAATCCCTTTGTCAAATACAATTATCTTATGAAAAAGAAAGACATGAACGAATGTGTGAAGAGGCTTCAGTTGCTCTAGTAAGTTGCATGTTCCAAATCGATTGATTCGTTTCTAGGAGGTCACAGTAAGAAAACCAGGAAATCCATTGGAGGTGAGCCTGTGGTGAGTCGATTAGGTAGTTGGCAAAGAGACAGGAGAAATAGATAGATGGGAGAAAACAGAAGGAAGAAATGGAAAATTGACTGAGGTCGAATGTGTCGATAAGCACCGCTTCCCGCGTAAGAGGAAGGAGAAGCTACTAATAAGAGCTTATCCTTAAGGATAGTTTTCTCTTGTCCTTATGGATAAGTACTGATCCGTTTTAGATAATCAAACAAGATTGTAATTTAAAAAAGTGCTTAATTAAGCTAAAAGTCACAAAAAGTACTTAATTAAGCAATCCCAAACACAGCTTAAAGAGTGTAATTCTAGATTACTTGTAAGGACCTGGTCAAAATTTCAAATAATAAATGGGGTTCAACTCTGACCAAGTCAAGAGTCCTTGTTTTGCATAAGTCCTATAGGTTATTGTACAGGAGATAGGTGCCTTCACACCCACCAGATCAATTTTTTAAGTGTTAATATCAAACTTAAAACAACGGCTGAGATTAAATCTTTCTAATGAAGGGCATAAAGGTCATTAGACTTTAAATATATATTAATCAAGGGTTTAAAACCCTAATCCCGTTTTTGACATTGGAGGTGAGTTTTAAAGGATGGAGAAGAGGATTTTGGTGAAGAAATAGTAGTTTTGGAGCTACCCAACCCTAAACCTATGAAGGTAAGTGGTTTTAATCCATTTTTTATGCTTATAATGCTTAATCTCTCTTATCATCATCATTGATTTGTTCTTATATGAATCTGGGTTTTTGAAAGGCTCTTAATGTGTTAAAATGAATCTAAGAGAATAACATTATATTTTATGAATTATAAACAAGGTAGTATTTGAGATCATGTATAAAGAGGAATATGAAGTTTTCTTTGATTTATTGGTTGAATGTATGTTACTGTTGATTTCACGTTTTTGGGAATTGAAGAATCTGGGAAACATGATAGAACGTGAAGGCATAATTCAGAGAGAACTAGATTTCAATTACTTTTGTTGTAAAGGGTCGACAGGTTTAGAGAATGCAGTAGATTCAATTCGTCCTGTTAACATTGGGTTGAACTAGATTTCAATTAGTTTTATGATGAATAGTCAAACAATCGATTGGGTTGAACTAGATTTCAATTAGTTTTATGATGAATAGTCGAACAGTCGATTGGGTTGAACTAGATTTCAATTAGTTTTATGGTAAACAGTCGAACAGTCGATTTTTGAGTTGAAATCATTGTCTTTATTCTGGTTATTCTTTTGAAGTTAAACCTTATTTGTAATTACTTTACACTTCCACTTTTTGATGGAACCTAAAATTTGATTACTTTACTTTTCATTCGTCAGTAATTTTTGGACGAACCTGATTTTTAAATTAATTTACTTTTCAGTCATGGGCAGTTTTTTGGTTGAACCTCATTTTTAATTATCTTACGTTCATCGGTGTGTTATGAGTTATTGTGTTTCCGTGAGATTACGGAATGACATGGAATTACTCAGTTGTGAACTTTGGGATATTTTATTTTGAAACCTGTTTCTTGAGATGGGTGTACTGCTAGAGGGAAAACTACTAGTTCAGTACCCAGTAAGAGTATTGCTGGGATGAGTTTGTACTGCTAGTTAAAATACTAGTACAGTACCCACCGTGAATAAACGTTGGGAGATTTATGATGATTGTACTGCTAGATGAGATACTAGTTCAGTACCCAATTGGGAACACTTGTGGGATGGTAATTGATGTACTTCTAGTATTTGCCACATACTAGTTAAGTACCCACAAGGATTACCGATGGGAGGATTGTACTCCTAGTGCGTTACCTAGTTGAGTACCCAGTGAGGGACGCCTACTGGGATATAAATATTGATGAGTACTCCTGGCTTATGGTGCTGGTATGAGTACCCAGTGTGACTTCGGGTCTACTGGGAAATGTGGCTATGTGATACTGCTAGTGTAAATAACTAGTCAGAGTACCCAGTGACCGAATGGTCTCTTAGGAAGTTGAGATCTAGCGTTCTGATCTTATTGTGGGCTTAGTTCAATAAATCATTTAAATCTTTATTTTTGTCTATTGTTATTTTTATTATTGGTTATTAGGTAAATGGTTAAATTTCATGGTGAATTTCATTCTTAATATATTCTGTTAAATTCTTTTGATGTTAATTGTTAAATTAATACTTGATTTGATAGAGAGCATGATCCCTTGTATTTGAGATTTATGTATATGCTATATATATATTGACTATAAATGAATATAGGGAACACATGCATGAGTACAGTTTATTAAATATATATAATATTGATTGTATTTATATTAAGTAAAGTGGAAATTCAGCATGTAATCATATGGAGTGCATTAACTCCACTTACTGAGTTCATGTAAACTCACCCCTTACTATTTTACAGGAAACTATCGTAATCGTGGAGACGAGAAGAAATGAGAAGTCATTGAATTTATGATGTTTAGTGAATCTTATTAACATGTACTATTTAGGATTTGAACTTTTTGGTGTTATGTTTGGTTTCATGTAATAGCTATGTGGTTTGGCCTTTTATCAAAATTGTTTTTAGATTCCGCTATGACTCTGATAATTAAGTTTATTAATGAGAATTTCATGTTTCGAGACGAAATTAATTTATAGGTTGTATTCGCTTACGAGCAAGGTTACGTCCGGACCCATGTGTGTATAGTTATACACGATGTGTGGTTTCAGGGCGTGACATTACTACTCTCTCTACTTTTAATCTATGTATTTAGGGTGAATTAAAAAGCATGCCTAAGATGCTGCTTCGTCTTGTTATCTTGGGTTACTTGATAGGTTTAAAACAATGATTAAGTGACATCCATACAAGGTAATTTTTCAGCGGGTTATATCTTTTAATTGTTTCATTAGTTATACGTTAAACTATCATAACGATTGTTTAACATGGTCCGAGATGAGTTTCTTAGTATTTATTTCTATTCGATTGTTTCCCTATATATGTCCTCGTGCACTAACTTATTTATTTATTGGAAGAAACGCTCAGTTAATTCCGGCTTGTACGACTGCTTAGAATTTAGAAACGAATCCTAAGGGTTGCCAATGTGGTAAGACGTACAGAATATTGCAACTGTATTTGGATGTGACACAAAAAAAAAAAAAAAAACACCTAAAAATATGGATCACCAGCCTATAAGAAAATTGTCACGTAAAGAAATTGAGATTGAATTATCTACACTTGGACCTCTAAAACGGTCCAACCATAGCCAATGCCATGCAGCCGCATGGGTCTGCATGATAGGCACAAACTGGACACACTCACATTTTTCAGGTATGTGCCTGCCATGCAACCTATCTGGCAGCATGACATTGGCTACGGTTGCACTTATTTTACAGGTTCAACTGTAGATGATTCAATTTTAAAGAGATTTCATGTCCACCCGGATGAAATATTTATTATGCAAATCTACATCATTTAGCTAGCACAAGAGACGTTGATGACATGTAGTAATAACTAGCGCGCCTCACACCTGCAAAATAATGTGGTGTTCAATTTTGCAATTAAATCTTAATTGTCTTGGCATTAATTTCATTTTATCAAGACAAGATGGCATTAATTTCATTGTGAGGATGTTTGTTGCTAGTTTTTTCCTGATATCTGCCCAAGTCATCCTTTTAAATGTTTCAACTTAGTGTGAATACTAGTTTTACATCCACGTTAGAGGGCAAGCTAGAAGTTTCATTTCAACAAAAATAATTATACGTAGAAGACAAATTGGAAGTTTCAAGTCACCAACAGCACAACATGTGATTTTGGTTCACCAATTTGTGAACTGCTCTCACTTAAGTTCAGGAAGAATTGATTTTCTACAAAGGTATTGATCTGAGGTTGCAATTGTTTTTGTTAATTAAACGTGCAAGTGTCAGTCCAACTCTGATATATTTGTTAGAGTTGATATCAGCTGTCCCGAAATTATACTCTGGTGCTATAGTTGGTACATTTGCATTTAAAAATTTATTTGAAAAGAGAGAAACTATAGGATCCGATTGGTTTGATGAATTGGAATTGAAATTAAGAATTCTAATTCAAATTCCAATTCATTAAGAATTGGAATTGAGTTAAATTGTGATTGAATAATAAAAGAATTGAAATTTGGAATTACAATTTCATAAAGAATTGATATTGTAGACACCCCAAATTGCACCACAATATGAGAAAGCAATTAAAATGAATTTTAAATGTTTTGGTTGACCTTTGACAAGTGTCAAAAACTCAAAAATACTCAAAAAAGGGGTTAACCGTAGTATACATGCGGTTTTTGTTAATTTGGTCTCAACCGCCCTGTGTATGCGGTTGTGACCGTGCACACGGCACCGTTGCGAATCATGCTTCTCTCATGGGCTGCCACATGGCTTCTAGAAGCTTAGGCCATTAGGCCACGTCGGCAGCAATCATTTAAAGCATAACTGATTTTAGACCGCTTTGTATCTGCGGTTGGGGTGATTTTGCATTGAAACCGCATACAAAGGGTGGTTTGGTTTGAACTGCACTATATATGCGGTTTTGCTCGTTTCATGCATTTGCGAAAAGACTCGATTTCTGAGCTTTATTTACGCATTTTACCTCTCTCTGGGAGGCTTGAATTCCCTGTTTTACTTTCCGAAACTTGTAGATTTACACCAATTCATACATTTAATGTGAATTGGAACAATCTAGACGAGTTTATTGGCATACCCTTGGGACATTCATACCTTTGGCTTTGCTTATAAATAGAGGGTCCTCCTCTTGCAAATGGCTGGCAATTTGAAGCTTTGAAGCTCTGCAAGAAGAAGGGAAACTCTGTTGGATTGTTTGTTCAAGTGTTCAAGCTACAAAAGGTAAAGCTCTAGTTCATTTTCAGCTTCCTCTTTACTTTTCCAGCAATCTCTCATTCTACCTTTCTGTAATGTAAGGTCTGAGTGATTATTTGGAGCCCCAAACCACTTCCAAAGTACTTGGGAATCCTCTCTAGCTGTAAAACGTGAAGAGAGTGCCTGGGGAAAAAGAAGATGGAATGGATCCTTTAAGCTAGAACCTACTTTGAATGATTTGCATGTTATTTTTATGTGCTGATGGCTTGTGTTATTTGGATGTGGAGAAGATGCAAGGATCCATGCTCTCAATAGCAATGGATCCCAATCTTCTCCCAGATATGTGATTTTCAACACTTCCTCACACACTTTTTACTGTTTTTCAAGTATAGGCTAGATCTTGGATTCACCATGCTTAATATGGTAAATTTGAGATCCTTGGCCTTAGATGGAACTTTTAGGACTTAATGAGAATGTTTTTCATGACTTCAAATCATTTTAGTCGAATCCACTTGCACACATGCACTGGTTTCACTTTTTTATTCAAGGTTTTTCAAAACAGGACAGTGCTTGTACCCTGTATTAGAATGCTCATAACTTTATTATCCGAATGAATTTTTGAATGATTCCAAAGACGTGTGATAGATGGGCATGTCTAGTTTATATCTGAAAAATTTCATCTATTTCTATGAAGCCATTTTTTGATACCATCTGATCAAAGTCGGTAGGTTAGTTTTGTTCAGATTGTTGAAATTGCTGCTTTGATCGAGCATCATTTGCTCATTTTTAATCCGTTTTGGATGATTTCAATCTCTGTATTTTCTTTGAAGAGTGTAGACACCCCAAATTGCACAAACAATCATAAAAAATCATTATCTTCTTGAAAGCCAGTACAGAAATTGAAGAAAATGAATTTTTACCTGTATCCGGCAACTCAGGCCTGATACAAGTACTCCTCTGTGTATCCGGTGGAACATACCGGATACAAGAGAGCGTTAGTGTATCCGGTATTATATACCGGATACCTTAAAGCCCTTGTGTATCCGGCCTGATATACCGGATACACAAGTTTTGCTCAAAATTAGGGTTTTCTGAGAGCTTTTCACTTTTATCATCATATCCCTCATTAAATGAGGGGAAATCTCGGAAATAGCCCTAGGGTTAAGGTTGGTGGGCTATAGACATTATGTTGTGTCTACCAATCTCACCAACCCTAACCCTAGCCTTTGCCTATAAATAGGAGGCTCCTCCTTAAGCAAATGGCAATTAACTCTTGTTTTGAATTCTCGCCAAGAAGAACTCCAAGAGAAGAGGGAAACCGCTGCGGAAGTGCATCCAAACCCCAGGTAAGCCTCAAACTTTTCTTTTATTTTCTGTCTTTATATTTATAGATCTAGATCTCTTCTTCTACCTTTCTGTAGAATAAGGCCTTCTATGTGTGTGAAAATCCTTCCCCGGCTCAAAGTATCTCGAGACTTCCCCTAGCCGTAAAATGTGAAGGCGGGATCTAGGAGAAACGAGACTGGGGATTGACCCTAGTGCTAGAACCTATGTAGCATAAAAGCCTTTTGATTGATTGTAAACCGTTTCATATTCAAAGTACCCTTGATTATCTTGAAGAACTGTGTTTAACGGGGAGAGAGAACAGAGGGAAACGATAATGGAACGGAACCCTAGGCTGTTTTAGAACCTTATTGTGATGAATACGTATGTTCCATTGATCTTATATGGTTTTTCACACTTGCACATACATAGCACTATTTTGGCGAGATAGGCTTATATTTTGGGTTTATTGCATTTATTGTGATAAATCTGAAATAAATGGCCTCAATCAATTCTGGAATGTCTTCGAATGATTTTTAAAGTGTTTGTGTTCATCTTGCAGGGATCACACATTTTTATCACTTTTCGGATTTGGTTTTCTTCAAAAGTGGCTTAGCTTGACAGAAACTGTACCCTTAATTCGGACGCTCATAACTTCATCGTCCGGATGAATTTTGGAGCGATTCCAGAACCATGGGAAAGGTGAGGCTGTCTAGTTTATGTCCACCAAATTTCATTAATTTCTATCAATCGGATTTTTGACACCTTTCTGTCGAAGTTGATTGGACAGTTCAGGTTCAAATACCGAACTTGTCACTTCGACGGAGCGCCATGTGTTCGTTTTAAATCCGATTCAAGTGATTTTTGTTTCTGAGCACTCCTTTATGAGTCTATTTTCAAATCCAGTTAGTTTCATAATTGTTTGACTCCATTTGAATTATTGGTAACAGATTTACTCAGAACTGCTCAATGGCACTTTTCTGGGTAAATCTGTGATCTTCGGGGCCTGTTCGGGAAGTCACCCATGGCACATTCGAATGAGTTTTTGTATGAGGCTAGTTTTTTTGAAAGATGGCCATACAGACTTCATTGACACCAAATTTCACGGATTTCTATGAAATAGATTTTTCTAGGTGATTTTCCAAAGTTGCCTACTTGTTACTTTTAATCATCCCCAGCAGCAACTTTAAAGGAGCATAACTCTTAGGATTTTGTAGACACCCCAAATTGCACTAAAAATGAGAAAATAATGAAAACATTTATTGGAATTTAAAACAGGCCAAAATTGCATGAAAATCAATAATTTGAGCCTTGACCGTATTGTCACTACGGGCTAAGCATGCCCGAATTTTAAATACGGGCACGCATCGCCCGTAGTAATTATACGGACATCGTTGGACCGTAAATCATTTACGAGCCCGGGGGTCTTTGTGCGAATTTTACCTTTTTGATTTTTGAGCCTTATCTGCACCCAAATATCTCTCTTGGATAAGCGAATTCTCTTATTTATCTGTTCGAATTATCTCATTTATCCTTGTTGGCCATGGATGGGCATTATCCTTGTGTTTAACTCAATCTGAAACTTTATCTTGCCAAACCTTGGACCAACCATACCCCTGTGTTTGCCTATAAATAGAGGGCCTTTCCTCAAGCAAAAGGCCACGAAAATTTGAAGTCCAAGGAATTCTAAGAAGCTCCAAGAGAAGAGAAAGAACTCCTGCTGCCTGCCTGCTCAATCCAGGTAAGTCCCCTATCCCTTTTTATTTTCTGTCTTCAATTCTAGAAGTAATAGGATCATCTCTATTGCTGTAGAATAAGGCCATATCTATTTTGTATCCCTAAACTTGTCTCTAAGTACCTCAAGAGTCTCTCTAGCCGTAAAACGTGAAGAGAGAACTAGGGGAAAGGGGAACAGGTGGATCCCTAGAATAGAACCCCATATCTGTTTTTTTTTTTTTTTTTCATAGAATAAGGCCTGTGATTGTGTTTGTATACCCAAACCTATCTCTAAGTACCTCAAGAGTCTCTCTAACCATAAAACGTGAAGAGAGAACTAGGGGAAAAGAGAACAGGTGGATCCGTAGGGTAGACCCCCATATGCTCTAATCTGTGAGATGTGGCTGCTTTGAATATCCTGATCATGTTTTAATGCTTTTTATGATATATCTGAATGAATCACATGAATCTATGATGTTTATAGTATGAGATCCCCACTTTTTGATAAAATTTGGAATTTTGCCACTTTTGCACCTACAGCACTGTTTTCGTGATTTTGCGATTTTAGGCTAAGATCCTGGATTTATCATGATCAATATGGTAGATCTGGATCCAGAAGCCTGAAAGTAAATTCTAGGGTTTCATGATGTGGTTTTTAAATTATTTTTCATTATTGAGAGAAGACCCTACGGTCTAATTTCTCCTCTTTTGATGTTCTTCATCAACGTGTGTATTTTTGGTTTTGATTTTCTGATTTAATGTGAAATTTGGGCTTTATCTATGTCCTGGACTATTCAAGTTCAATTTTGAAATATTTTATAAAAATCATATTTTTCTAGATTTTAGCTTGAAGCCAGATTTTTGGATTTTTCACTTTAAATTGATTTTATTTGATTCTATCTCAATTTTGTTTTGATCATGAAACCCTAGGAATGGTATGATCATATTTGATAGTTCTGGATCAATCAGGATATTCATATGAAAAAATTATATATTTTTGCCTTTTTTGTGATTTTGTGTGATTTTTATAGCAAGCTTTTTCCTTTATTTTAAACATGAACAATACCTGGCAACCACCTTGTGTGGATGAATAGGGGTGCCTAACACCTTCCCCTGTTCATAACCTAATCCCCTTTCCCATCTCTGGTTGTTTTTTTAGGAGGGATATTTTGCCCTAAAATTGTCTTTTGTGCTTATTTAATATTTTGGTGTCCATTCACACCTAAATTGAATGGTGGCGACTTTTTGTTTTATATAATCCCGTGTGATGATTGAGGAAGTCAATTAGATTTGAAATTTTTCCATGTCTCACAGATTTCAACCGGATTGACTTGAAATTTTGCATGAGTCCCTTATTTATCATAATATTTCAAATGGATTTGGTTTGGATCAATTTAAAATGGGATTTGAATGATTTCCAGATAAATGGCATTACTTTTACCAAATTCTCCGGATTTGTTTCAACTTGGTTTTGAACAACTTTTTCTTTGATTTCCATCTTTTTATGATATTCCAGAAGTGATATTGACATAAAAGAGGATCTAGAATCCCTGTGGATTCCTCATGTGAAAATATCACACATTGGCTTAATTCTTTTCTAATGTTTTTCATGATTTTTAGCAAGCTTTCTTATTTCTTTAAGCATGAATAACACTTAGCAACCACCTTGTGTGGGTGAATGGGGTTGCCTAACACCTTCCCCCGTTCATAATCTAATCCCTTTACCCATATCTGGATTTGATTTTCAAGTAGGGTTATTTTTACTCTAGAATTTGCCTTTTAGCACTTTTTATCTTTTTTTGCTTGTTTTTAATTCTTTTGGTGTCCATTCACACCCCAAAATTATGAATGGTGGCGACTCTCCCATTTTTGCGTTGAGCCCGTGTGTTGACGGAGGGATGATCATCTTCGGGTGATTTTTTCCCATGTCTCACAAAGAGTCTATTCGATTCCAATTGGTTTCAAGAGATTTTGTTTTGATTTGTGGCTTGTGTGCTTGATTGACTTAGAATTGCTCTGTAACAGAGTTCTGGGTTAATCTGTGATCCTCTAGGCATGTTCAAGAGGTCACACAAGTCATAAACGGATGGAGTTTTGTATAAGGCCTATTTTGTCTGAAAGATGGCACCTCATACTTTATCCATGCAAGTTTTCATGGATTTATATAGAGCCAAATTCCACGAATAGAGTTTCAAAGTTGCCAATTCACCGGTTTTTCTGGTTTACAGTAGCAGATTTGACTGAGTATTACTTTTCTCACAAGGAGTTACTAATGTTTGTTTGCATCTGGCTATGTGTATTCAGGCACATCACATTCACCCCCTAATTTTGTTATTGTCTTTGACTAAATTGTGTGGCTCTCATAAGTACAATAAGCCCCCATTAGGAAACTTTGACAAAATTTTTGTGGTTCTCTCATGAGTATGGCAAGCCCATTTGGATTTCCTACCAATGCTGGTCCCACAATTGCATGCTCGTGTTACACGAATTCACACAATTCTTAAAATCCATGATCATAAGGAGAGTATGTGTTTTAATCAAGATTCTGAGAGGAACTCATGTCTTGGAATTATCTGATGAGCTGAGATACCAACTCCAACTGATTACTCCTGAAGTAATTTTGTAATCCTAAATTTTCAAGAGCATTGCGACAAACCTTTCATTTCAGATCGAGCCTTCTTTGTAATCTTTGATTGAAAATTTGAATATGACTCGTTACATTATTTACACACCCCGATATGATGGTACACATTGGAAGATATTTCGGGGTTTGAATGCTTCTGGTCCACAAGTTTTTATTTTGTTTTTTTCTTTCTACTTTTCTACAACCAGTGGTTTACCACTTTTACCACGCATCCGGGACAAGGAGAATAGATGATCAAATTTTCAGTCACTTTTGTTTTTCGAGTGGACAATCATGTGGCTGATACTCTCGCAAAATTTGTGTTAGATTCTTTTTCTTGTTGTTGGGTAAAGCCCCCTTATTTTCTATCGTCTTACCTCTTGGATGATGTTAGATCTTTTGTAAGAACCATTACTTAATATATTTGGTTGTTTCTCACCCAAAAAAAAAAGTATGAGGAGAAAGACAGAAAAATCTTGATTAACTTGCAGGCCTTTTTTTTTTTTTTTTGTGATATGGTGATATAGGACGAGTTATGAGCCTTCTGTGGTCAACAAACAATGTTTTTTGAACCAAGGGTGTTTTGATAATTTTTTCCACGTTATCAGAATTGGTTAAAAATTGGTCATTTGATTGAAAACGGCCTGAAAAGTTGGACGCATGATTTATGAGGTCTTAGGATTTTAACCAAATTCCGTCGTCTAGGCCTTGAAATAGGCGAATTTGCTATTTTAGGAAAAAATTTACTAGAAACTCTTATTTTTAGTTATATTTTAGGAATTTGAGTATATCTTGAATTTTACTATTTTTAATAAAATTCGTATTTACTATTTTTAGGATTTTCTTGTAACCCTTATATAAAGGTTTTTAGGGAGTTCGTTTTTTTTTAATAAAGAATTTTATTTGAAGTCCCGAATTTATTATGTTCTTGAATTTTCTCGTCTTCTAAAACGATATTTGAACATATTTGTCCATCAGAATAATATTTGATCTTTTATTTCTATATTCCTTACGTCATATGGCCCACAGGGGTGAAACTTCACGTTGGAGTTCCTTGTCAAGTAAAGGTGATGGAGCCTTATTTGGGGTATCAAATCATCAACTATTTTCTTTGTTAAAAAAAAAAAAAACTATTTTCTTGATTAATTTATTCTGAAAATTTTATTTTGAAGAAATCTGCTTGTCAGTATCAATAATTGAAAACGATTGAAAGTTTCCGGTTAAAAATATTCAGGAATCTGTTTCAACCAAGGTTTTAAGTTTCGGTGGCCCTGGGCGTGCCGCCCAGGGCACCGAACGGCATTTCGGCGGCACGCCGGCGAAACGCCGGAAAAATTTTAATGGCAAAAAAAAATAAAAAATTATGTTTTTTAGATTTCGGCGAAATTTCGACGGCACGCCGCTCCGTTTCGCCGGCACGCCGTCCGTTTCGCTAAAAAAATTTTTAAAAAAATTTAAAAAAATTACATTTTTCGACTGTTTCGGTCTGTTTCGGTCGGCACGCCGACCGTTTCGCTCGAAATTTCGGTATGTTTCGCCAACGACACAAATTAACGATTTCCCCCAGCGAAAAGCATCGCTGGGGGCAAAAAACCGAAATTTCGGCGGCACGCCGAAACTGTAAACCTTGGTTTCAACTTTCAAGCACCTTTCACCAACCAAAAAAAAAAAAAAAAAAAAATCTGTTTCAAGCACCGAATCTGCGAATCATTCCAAATTATTTGTGACTTCCTCGTACCAAGAGCCAAGAAGACCATCTATCGTTAAAAGCAAGTCGAGTAACTCAAAACTCGTAATCCACACATATATTTTAATAATTTCAGCAGTTCCATCAACACTCTTTGCTGCAATTTGTGGCCACACGCATGCAGCTCAAAGGTTTTTTTTTTTTTTGGTAGGATGCAGCTCAAAGGTTGCCTTGATAATTCCATTGCAGAAATAGACAAGTTTTTGGAAGCGTCTGCGAGCTTTTCATAAGAAAGTGCCAAGTGTAATTAAAAATTATGGTTATACCATTCAAACAGTTTTTTAATACACATGACATGCAGCTCAAATGTTGCCTTGATAATTCCATTGTAGAAATAGACAAGTTTCTGGAAGCGTCTCCGAGCTTTTCATAAGATAGTGCTAAGTGTAATTAAAAATTTACGATTATACCATTCAATTCAAACAATTTTTAATACACATGGCATTATAAAACAGAGGCTCTAAATAAAAATGTAGATAGCTCGATCCAAAGGATCTCAAATGAAATCTTCTGCCATGCTTGTTTGAATTGGCACCTGCAGTAGTCGTGAGATGCTTCCATGTGGAACATCTCACGACAACTGTTTTTTGGTTGTTATAAATGTATCAAGTGAGCCCCACATGAAAAAATAGTGACCGTGAGATGCTCCACATGGCAGCATCTCACGGCTATATCAGGAAGCAATTCAGATATCACCCGCTATTTTTCACTTTTCCTGTTGTCAAAACAAGATGCTGCTATGTAGAGCATCTCATAACTCATTATATATTTCAAGTAAGGCCATGTGAAAATGAATATACTAGGTATTAGATGCTACACATGGCACATCAGCAGCAGATCTGTAGACACCCCAAATTGCACCTCAATATAAGAGAATACTCAAAAGGAACTTTAAATGCCTTATTTGAGTATTGACATTTGTCAAAAACTCAAAAACTCTAAAAAATGGTGCTAACTGTACTGAATGTGCGGTTTTTGTTATTTTGGTCTCAACCGCTCTGTATGTGCGGTTGCAACCGCATACATAGCACGGTTGATATTCATGCTTGTTGCGTGAGCTGCCACGTGGCTTCGCGAAGCTTCGGCCGTTGAGCTACGTCGACAGCAATCATGACAAGCGTAACTGAATTGAACCGCTCTGTATGTGCGGTTTGGTTAAATTTGCATAGAAACCGCACTTATAGTGACGGTTCTATTGAAACCGCACTGAGTATACGGTTTTGGCTGTTTCGGGGATTTGCGAAATGGCTCGATTTCTGAGCCTTATTTACGCATATTACCTCTCTCTCAGGGACTTGAACTCCCTATTTCACCCTTCGAAACTTGCTGAATTACTCCAATTCAAGCCTTGGAGGAGAATTGGAATAATCTAGAAGGCTTTTTGGCATACCCTTGGGACTCTTCTACCCCTGGCTTGGCCTATAAATAGAGGGGTCTTCCTCTTGCAAATGGCTGATAATTTGAAGCTTGGAAGCTCTGCAAGAAGAGGAGAAACTCTGCTGGATTGCTGCTGTAGACACCCCAAATTGCACTAAAAATGAGAAAATAATTGGAAATATTAATTGGGATTTGAAATAGGTCAAAAAAGTGTCAAATCTGGCCAAACTGGTTATGACCGTATTTTGTTTACGGTCTGATCATACGTGCAGTTGATATACGGTCACGGCGTGCCCGTATTAATAATACGGGCAGGGCGCGACCGTAATATATATACGGGCACGGGGGTCTTTGTGCGAATTTTACCTTTCTGATTTTTGAGCCTTATCTGCACCCAAATATCTCTCTTGGATAAGTGAATTCTCTTATTTATCTGTTCGAATTATCTCATATATCTTTGCGGATAAAGGATGGGCACTATCTTGTGTTTAACTCAAACTGAAACTCTATCTTGCCAAACCTTGGACCAACCATATCCCTGGGTTTGCCTATAAATAGAAGGCCTTTCCTCAAGCAAAAGGCCACGAAATTTTGAGTCCAAGGAATTCTAAGAAGCTCCAAGAGAAGAAGAGGAACCCCTGCTGCTTTGCTTGCTTAATCTAGGTAAGTCCCTTTTCCCTTTTTATTTTCTGTCTTCAATTCTAGATGTAATAGGATCATCTCTATTGCTGTAGAATAAGGCCATATCTGTTTTTGTATTCCTAAACTTATCTCTAAGTACCTCAAGAGTCTCTCTAGCCGTGAAACGTGAAGAGAGAACTAGGAGAAAGGGGAACAGGTGGATCCCTAGAATAGAACCCCATATCTGTTTTTCTCTTTTTTCTAGAATAAGGCCTGTGATTGTGTTTGTATACCCAAACCTATCTCTAAGTACCTCAAGAGTCTCTCTAGCCGTAAAACGTGAAGAGAGAACTAGGGGAAAAGGGAACAGGTGGATCCGTATGGTAGACCCCATGTGCTCTAATCTGTGAGATGTGGCTGTTTTAAATATCCTAATCATGTTTTAATGCTTTTTATGATATATCTGAATTAATAACATGAATCTATGATGTTTATAGCATGAGATCCCCACTTTTTGCTAAAATTTGGATTTTTGCCACTTTTGCACCTACAACACTGTTTTCGTGATTTTCGTGATTTTAGGTTACGATCCTGGATTTATCATGATCAATATGGTAGATCTGGATCCAGAAGCCTAAAAGTAAATTCTAGGGTTTCATGATGTGGTTTTTGAATCGTTTTTCATTATTGAGAGAAGACCCTACGGTCTAAATTCTCCCATTTTGGTGTTTTTCATCAACGTGGGTATTTTTGGTTTTTATTTTTGGATTTAATGTGAAATTTGGGCTTTATCTATGTCCTGGACTGTTCAAGTTAAATTGTGAAATATTTTATAAAAATCATATTTTTCCAGATTTCTAGAATTTTGACTTGAAGCCAGATTTTTGGATTTTTTCACTTTAAATTGATTTTATTTGATTTTATCTCAATTTTGTTTTGATCATGAAACCCTAGGAATGGTATGATCATATTTGAAAGTTCTGGATCAATCAGACTATTCATATGAAAAAACCATACAATTTTTGTCTTTTTGTGATTTTTCCTGATTTTATAGCAAGCTTTTTTTATTTGTAAAACATGAACAATGCCTGGCAACCACCTTGTGTGGATGAATAGGGGTGCCTAACACCTTCCCCTGTTCATAACTTAATCCCCTTACCCATCTCTGGTTGTTTTTTTTAGGAGGGATATTTTGCCCTAAAATTGCCTTTTGTGCTTATTTAATATTTTGGTGTCCATTCACACCTAAATTGAATGGTGACGACTCTTTGTTTTATTTAATCCCGTGTGATGATTTAGGAAATCATTAAATTGATTTTTTCCATGTCTCACAGCTGCCTTAAGTGTTCAAGCTACTTAAGGCAAAGTCCTGATTACATTTCCAGCTTCTTCTTTACATTCCAACTCCCAACTTCTACCTTTCTGTAGTGTAAGGCCAGTTTGTGGTTGTTTACAAGCCCCAAACCCCTTCCAAAGTACCTGAGAATCCTCTCTAGCCGTAAAACGTGAAGAGAGAGCCTTGGGAAAAGGAAGGTGGAATGGATCCTCTAGGCTTAGAACCTACAAGTGATGAAGAGCATGCTGTGTGGTTATTTTAAACCAATGGATGTTTATTTTCTGATGTTTTGCACTCGCTCATGGAGAAATATGTGAATCCTTGCTCTCAGTAGCAAAGGATTCCATCCTTCTCCTAGGGAGTGGATTTCCACATATTCACACACTTTTCACCATTTTTCATCAAATAGGCTAGATCTGGGATTTTCGTGTTTAATACGGGAAATCTAAGATTATTGGCTTCAGAATGAATTCTAGAACTTCATGAGATTTGTTTTTGTTGATTTTCAAGTGTTTTGGTCGAATTCACTTGCACTAGTTTTGGTTTTCTTTTCAAAAACTTCAAAACAGGGCAGCATCTGTGGCCTGTCTTAGAATGCTCATAACTTCATCCTCCGGATGAATTTTTGAGTGATTCCAAAGACATGTGATAGATGAGTTGGCCTAATTCATATTTAGAAAATTTCGTTTACTTTTATGAAGCCAATTTTTGACACCATCTGTTCAAAGTTTGTAAGTCAGTTCAGCCCAGATTGCTGAACTTGCTGCTTTGATGGTGCACCATTTGCTCAATTTTAATCCGTTTTGAGTGATTTTAATTCCTGAGTTTTCCTTGAGATGTCTATTTTCATTTCCAACTAGTTTCAGCAGAATTTGATCTGTTTTGTGCCTTGGGTGCTTAGTTGACTCAGAGGTGCTCGCTGGTATAGTTCAGAGCTAATCTGTGGTCTTCTAGGCCTGTTCAAGAGAGCACACAAGTTACATCCGGATAGAGTTTGGTGTAAGGTTTTTTCCTTTGGAAATATGGCACCACATACTTCCTCCATACCAATTTTCATGGATTTTTATTGAGCCAAACTCCACGAATAGGATTTTGAAAATGCCTACTTAACACTTTTTCCAAGTTATAACAGCAGATTTCAGATGTGGATTTCTCTCTCATTTTAAATCGGGTTGAGCTGAATTTTTTACTGTACACTCTATTATATACTAGTTTTCAAATGGCTTTGGTTTCATTGGATTCGGATTTAAATTGAGTGAGTTATAGTTAATGGAAGCTTTCAAGCTCTTTTGGTCTGAATTTTCCAGATTTGCCTTAGCTTGATTTTCCTTCATTTTTTACTTTGATTTCCATTCACTCATGAAGTTTTAGAAGTGATGAATCCACGAAGAGAGTCTAAGTTCATTAAATTTCTCATGTGGAATGGTCACACACATTGTGCTTATTGTAAGCACCTCTTTGTTCATTTTTATTAGCAAACAATATTTTAGCATTAGCAAGCATTTGGCAACCGTCTTAGACGGATGAGTGGGGGTGCCTAACACCTTCCCCTGCTCATAAATAATTCCCCTTACTTAATCTCTGGATTTTTCCGTATCTTAGAGCTACTTTAGCTCTATTTGGCTTCTATGAACCCTTTGGTGCCCATTCACACCTTAAGATGGATGGTGGCGACTCTTAACTTTTATCGATCCCCGTGTGACGATATCGGAAGTCATCCTAGATGACATTTCCATGTCTCACAAGATCTAATGGAGTAAGAAAATGAAGATGATGTCAAAACCCTTTGTCATGTTTGTTTTCACCTACTATTCCTTCCTTGGCTCCGTTGGATTATGGTGGATATCTAGACCAAGGTCAAGGGTTCAAAGGATTGTAGGTTAAGGGAGAGAAGCGAAAAAAAATGTTTGTTTTTACTTGCATTGATCATTCACTTCTTATTGAAATAAGTCATGAGAACTGAGAAGTGGGTGCATTGATCATTCACTCCTCATCCCCATAGACCTCTCTATCTCTCAGACATTATGGCTTCACCTATACGCACCTCTTCGTGGTCCGTAGCTCTAAACCCAGGAAGATCACACAACCACGGTACCAATTTGCAGGGTTTTTTTTTTTGGTAATATGGTGATATAGGACGAGTTATGAAGCTTTTGTGGTCAACAAACAATGTTTTCCGAACCAAGGGTATTTTTGTAATTTTTTCTACATTGTCAAAATTGGTAGTTTGATTGGAAACGGCCTAAAAAGTTGGATTCGTGGTTTACGATGTCTAGGGATTTTAACCAAATTCCGCTGTTTAGGCTTTGAAATAGGTGAATTTGCTATTTTAGGAAAGAATTGACTAGAACCTTTTATTTTTAGCTATATTTTATTTGAGTCTATCTCAAATTTTACTATTTTTAGTCAAATTAATGTTTACTATTTTTAGGGTTTTCTTGTAACGCCTATATAAAGGTTTTTAGGAAGTTTGTTTTTTTTTAAATAAAGAATTTTATTTGAAGCCCTGAATTTATTATGTTATTGAATTTTCTCGTCTTTTGAAACGATATCTAAACCTATTAGTCTATTGTGCGCACCCGATTTTGGTCGCACGACGAGGCGCACGCAAAACGATGCGTGCCTCGGGATTTGTTTGGAGTCGCCACTGCTTGATGGGGTGCAGGTAGACACCTAGGTTCCTAAGTTTGTCTATTAAGCGGTCTGCGGCTAGAGATTCTAAGCAAGGTCTCATTTACGGTCTGGGGAAGTCCGTAGACACCCCGATCCGCCCCGTCAAAAGACGGGTCCCATAGGATTTCCTGGTTTGAGTCAACTTTGGTCTCTCACTCACCCGATTCTTAATCACAGCATTCAAATTTGGTTAAATTTGGCGGGACCGCTAAAGTGGTGTGGGTCCCTTTACTTGATTTTATCTTTTTAGCTTTAAAGTGAGACGAGTCTGAGTGGGCGGGCCCCGTTGGAAGGCCCGTGGGTTCCTTGGTGGGCTAAGACCAGCCCTCATCTCCCTTGGTGGGCCTCAGACTAACCTGAGAGGCCCTTTGGGCTTTAGTTCAAGTGAATTGATTTTATTTAAATTCCAAGTTGGAGACTAAATTTAATTCCATGCAAAAGTGAGTCTGGATTGACCTGCGGGCCCCTAGGTGGGCCTCGCAATGGATGCCAAATGTTTTAAATTATCTTGATTGATCTTTCTCCACTATGGGCCAGGCTTGGGCTTGGGGCCCTTTACCTGGGCTTGGGATTGAAAGCCCAAGGCTTCTTGAGTTAGGGTTTGGATATCTGCAGCTTTACCATTGAGATATTTTTTACTGATTTGGGTAATTACAGATTTAATCCCTGAGACCTTTTTTGCTCAGCTACTTGCCATGTGTGTGTAGACACCCCAAAATTGCACGATTTTTGATAAATCTTGAAGGAGAGAAATATTTTATTGGAATTTTCAATTCTTTGCATTGGGTTTGAGATACTTAACCCATTTGAATCCAAAACGGAAAAGGAAAAGGCCCGAATTCAATCTTTTGTGCAAAGTCAAACTTTTTCCGGTTGAATTTTGTTGACTTTTGACCCCAGAAAATGAAATATTTTTAAAGCCAGATTTCAAGATAATTTTTCCTGGTAATCAGGTTTTTAGCCATGTTATTGCATAAAAGAATTTTTTGAGATTTTAAATCTTGGCGAATACCTTGGTTTTAACATATTGAACCTTTTTTCCAGACCTGGAAAATCGGAATTTTGCCTAGAACTGGAAAGTTGACTTTTTATTCACTTGGAATTTGGGTTTGGAACTATTTTTAATGGATTCAAATGGGGGGGGGGGGGGGTGTGTAGACACCTGATTTTTGCACCCCCAAAATAAAGAAAAACTAAAAGTCAAACCCTGAGGGGGTCAAAAAATTGACTTTTCCAATTAAGGAAATTTGGCCATCAAACTTCATCTCATTGAAAAGAGCATGTCGACATGGTTCTAACGCAATTGAGTTTGCTGGAATCGGAGTCCAGGTGAGAAAAATATGGCCCGGTTAAACTTCCAGAAAGCAAAAAGTTGACTTTTTGCTCGGCCCCAATCCAACTGCCAAAATTGATCTCAATAGATAACTGGTTCCGAGATGATTCCAACGACACTAAGTTTGCTCAAATCGGACACCAGATGAAGAAGTTATGGGCAGTTGAAATTTCAAGAAAACTGCCCGTTTGGCAAAAACAGCAGAATAAAGCAAAATAAATGAACAAATAAATAAAATAATCATATATTAATGTTTTAATAAAATAATTTTAGATATTTTGAATATTTTAATAATATAGTTATAAAGAATCTCGGATTTTATAATAAAATAATAATAAAATCGAATAAAATCGTTATTAAAAATCAAATTTCATAAACTGTTTGAAATCCGGCATTTAAAAAACGTGCGAAACCGCACTTGAAGAACGGTTTGGTCCGAACCGCACTTCAGATACGGTTCGATCTTCTAGAAGGTGGACGCGTGTCCTGTACGGCGACAGTTGGCAGATTCGCGCCGATTTGCACGCGTTGAATGCCAACCGCACTTAAAGTACGGTTTTTGTTTTTTTAGTGCAATTTTGTCACAACCGCACTTTAAGTACGGTTGTGACCAAACCGCACTTAAAGTACGGTTCCGGCAATTTTTTTGCCTATAAATAGAGGGCCAGCCCCCCCATTTGAAACAGGCCTTCCCCCTTTGGTCCCCACTCTCTCCCTCTGTCTCCTACTTGGCCGAAACCTTGCCCAGGTTCTGCCACTCCCAATCCCAAAACCCGAAATACCCAAAATGCCCCTTTGTTAAAACCTTGCCTAAAACCCTTTTTCTCTCACCCTTGGAACACAAAGAACCTAACTAAACTCTTTCAAATTCTATTTGAGAAATCCAACGGGACGCGGAAGCGCTGCCGGATTCACTCGAACTTGGGGGAACCACCAAAATCAATTAGAAATTGCATTGTAAGTATGTTTACTAAATTAAGTAAATTTTAGTTACTTTTTCTCTCTTCTTCACTTACTTTCTCTTTATTCTTCATTATATCATTTCTAACTTGTTTTGGCTGTTGTATGTGGTGAGCAACTTGATCCAAAGTTGTCATTCCCATGAAAAGGAGGAGAGAATAACCAAGTATTATCAAAAGAATGATACCCTACCTAATTTGGTTATAATTATTGAACTTATTTAAATCCCTGATATTCCCTGTAATCTCCCCTTTTCCCTACTGGATAATGATTGTGTTTGAATGAACAAAAAGAAGAAGGGAAGCCCATGACCTCTTTAAAGTACAAAAAGAAGGGGAAAGATGGCTTTTCAAGCCAAATGGAGAAAATGGAGAACCACAGAGGTGCTGGAAACCTGACGGAGGTTGCTGGAGATCCCAGAAAAGTCACCAAAGTGATCCAGATCGAAATCGGCGAAAACAAGTGAAACTGAGCAGCAACCGCACATACAGAACGGTTCTGGCCAAACCGCACTGAGAGTGCGGTTAGATTAGAAAAATAACTTAAAAATTAATTCATTTGGACCGGTTGAACCTGATTCGACCCAAACCGGCTTGAACCGGCCTTTTAGACAATTTGGGCTATTTTGAGCCCAATAAAAGACTGTGGGCCTAGATGGGCCCACCAAGACCACCCTGGGCCCACTTGTGGGGCCCACCTCAGACCGGCCCAAACCCGGCCCGTTCTCAATAAAACGGGCCCAAGGCCAATTGACTCAGGCTAATGGGCCCATTCCAAGCCCAAACTAAAATTGTAAATACATAAAACTTAATAAAATAACCAAACGGGTCACCCAATAACCCAATTGGGCCTAAGGCCCAACCATGGCAGCCCACGGGTCTTCCAACGGGACCCGGGTCCGACCCACTTCATATAAATAAGAAAGATAAAATCAAAATAAAAGGGACCCACACCTCCAGAGGGCCCCGCCAGACCTAACAAGGCAGCACGCTGGTCTAGGAAAAGGGTGAAATTGACTCAAGAACCAGGGAGACCCGAGGGACCCGTCAGACCGATGGGGCGGACCGGGGTGTCTTTAGGACTTCCCCGAACCGTAACCGAGGACTTATCTAGAACTCTAATAAGCCGCAGACCAGACCTAGACCCGGTTAGGGCAAAACCGTGTCTGCCTGCACTCTCAGGCAGTGGCGACTCCGAAAGTCCCGAGGCACGCACGAAAGGTGCGCTCGGTGTGCGATCTAGGACCAATTTTAGGTGCGCACAGGGTGTTTGCTTATTTACATGTAATATTTTAAGTAAATGGAGATTAAAAAATACGAGGACATTTACTTAAACGATATTACATGTAAATAAGTATTGCCTGTGTTAAAATTTGGAAAAAAGGCTTTTTTTCCCTGTATCCGGCAACTCAGACCGGATACAAGTGCTTCTCTTTGTATCCGGTGAAAAGTGCCGGATACAAAGGAACTTTAGTGAGGGGAAATTAGGGTTTTTCGAGAGAAATCACTTTTTACCATCATGTCCCTCATTTAATGAGGGGAAATCTCGGAAACAGCCCTAGGGTTAAGGTTGGGGGGTTCTAGACATTAAGTTGTATCTACCAATGACCTTAGCCTTTGCTTATAAATAGGAGGCTCCTCCTCAAGCAAATGGCCAAGTTTTTGGAGATCGAAGAACTCCGAGTGAAGAAGGGAACCGCTGCCGGATTGCTTCCAGAACCCCAGGTAAGCCTCAACCTCCTTTATTTTCTGTATTTAATTTATTAGATCTAGATCTCTTCTTCTACCTTTCTGTAGAATAAAGCCTCTTTTTGTGTGTGGAAATCCTTCCCCGGCTCAAAGTATTTTAAGACTCCCCCTAGCCGTAAAACGTGAAGGCGGGATCTAGGAGAAACGAGACTGGGGATTGACCCTAGTGCTAGAACCCATGTAGCATAAGGCTTTTGAATGATTGAAAACCGTTCTATAATCAAAGTACCCTTGATTATCTCGAAGAACCGTGTTTAACGGGGAGAGAGAACAGAGGGAAACGATAATGGAACGGAACCCTAGGCTATTTTAGAACTTCATTTTGATGGAGATATATGCATGCTATGTTGTTCTATTGATCTTATATGGTTTCTCACATTTGCACATACATAGCACCGTTTTGATGGGATAGGCTCATATTTGGGGTTTATTACATTCATTGTGATAAATCTCAAATAAATGGCCTCAATCAAATTCTGGAATGTTTTAAATGTTTTTCAAAAGTTTTGGATTCATCTCACACGAATCTCACACACTTGATCACAGTTTTGAGTCGGTTTTACTCAAAAGTGGCCTAACTGGACAGCACCTGTACCCTGACTTCGGACGCTCATAACTTCATCATCCGGATGAATTTTGGAGCGATTCTAGAACCATGGGAAAGGTGAGGCTGTCTAGTTTATGTCCACCAAATTTCATAAATTTCCATCGAACGGATTTTTGACACCTCTCTGTCGAAGTTAAGTGGACAGTTCAGGTTCAAATACAGAACTTGTCACTTCGACGGAGCGCCATGTGTTCGTTTTAAGTCCGATTCGAGTGATTTTTGTTTCTGAGTACTCCTTTACGAGTCTATTTTCAAATCCAGTTGGTTTCATAATTTTGGATTTCATTTGAATTATTGGTAGCCGATTTACTCAGATCTGTTCATTTGTACTTTTCTGGGTAAATCTGTGATCTTCGGGGCCTGTTCGGGAGACCACCCAAGGCACATTCGAAGGGATTTTTGTATGAGGCTAGTTTCTTTGAAAAGATGGCCATACAGACTTCAATCACACCAAATTTCGTGGATTTTTATGGAGTGGATTTTTCTAGACAAGTTTCTAAAGTTGCCCACTCATCACTTTTAAAAATCCCCAGCAGCAACTTCAAAGGAGCATAACTCCTAGGATTTTTATCGGAATGAAGTGAAATTTTGCATGAGACCCTTATTTACTATAATCTTTCAAATGGATTTGGTTTGATTTAAAATTGTATTTGAATGATTTCAAGACAAATGGCATTACTTTCACCGAATTTTCCGGATTTGATTCAACTTGGTTTTTGAATAACTTGTGCTTTGATTTCCATCTTTTGTGATATTCCAGAAATGATATTGGCATAAGAGGGGATCTAGAATCCATTTAGATCCTCATGTGAAAATATCATACATTGGTCCTTTTTCAAGGTTTTCTATGATTTTAGCAAGCTTTCTTATTTTTGCATGAATATACACTTGGCTACCACTTCGTGTGGATGAATGGAGGTGCCTAACACCTTTCCCCGTTCATAATCTAATCCCCTTACCCGTCTCTGGATTTGATTTTCAAGTAGGGTTATTTTTATCCTAGAATGTTTCTTTTGTCTCTTTTTTGCTTATTTTTGATCCTTTGGTGTCCATTCTCACCTCAAAATTCTGAATGGTGGCGACTCTCCCATTTTTGCGTTGAGCCCATGTGTTGACGGAGGGATGATCATTCCGGTGATTTTCGCATGTCTCACAGTGTGCATACTTTTGTCACGTGTGCAGTTTTCTAGCACTGCTGCCTAGAATTCAACTGTTTACATCTTCTTCATCCGAACTCCGATTCAGGCAAACTCAATTGCGTTAGAACCGTATCAGAGTCCTCTATTCATTGGCGTAGGGTTAAGCAGTTGATTCGGGGTTTAGCAGAAAGTCAACTTTCTGCTCCCCCTCAAGTTTGATCGCCCACAGAACCTTCATCCGGACTTCGATTCTAGCAAACTCAGTTGCGTTGGAACCGTGTCGGGATTCTCTATCTACTGAGATAAAGCAAGGTGGCCAACTATCACCTGATCAAAAAGTCAACTTTTTGTCCCCTCGGGTTTGACTTTCTGCCAGGGTTTTCATTTTCAGCACTTCCAGGGGTGCAAAAATAAGGTGCTTACATCTATTAAAACGATATCTGATCTTTTATTTCTATCTTCCTTGCATCATATGGCCCATAGGGGTGAAACTTCACGTTGGAGTTCCTTGTCAAGTAAACGTGATGGGAGGTAGCCTTATTTGGGGTATCAAATCTTCAACTATTTTCTTGATTAAATTATTTTGAAAATTTTATTTTGAAGGAAATCTGCTGGTCGGTATCAATAATTGAAAACGATTGAAAGTTTTAGGCTAAAAATTTCCAGGAACCTTTTTCAAGCACCGAATCATTCTGTTGGTTCCAAATTGGTCCGAGCTCGACACGTGGCTGTGGGGATGATGTGTCTTTGTGTGGGCGTGCCAGTATCTTTCGATACAATGATTCAGGTTGGATCCTAACCCTGGGCACTTGTTTCGAATCTAAACCGGTATTGGTTTAGCCGTACTGCAAGTCACTTGTAATAAAATTGATCAGATGAGAGAATGAAGACAAGGGGTTCGGTCTTTGTTTGGGTCCTATTCGTGTTTGAAAGCGGCAGTAGGCGATAAGAAAGTACTTTATTCAGATATCGGTCGCCAAAAATGCAACCGTTAATTACATCAAATCCTCGAGTAACTCAAAAGGAAATAAAACAAAAGAAAATCAACTAGGTTGACAGTACCGGCCTTTCCTGACCTTATAGCTGTAATTGGAGTATAAGGAAAGGAAGCAGGGGGCGTCTTCTAACAGAGTTAATTCAGGGGGTTCACCTAGAAATATTACTTGGCCAATGTTTCGGCAATCATCTGGCTCGACCAAAGATGGTTTCGGGATCGGCTGCTCGTAACCCTGTAGTCGAAATTGGATTACAGGACTAGGAGTCAGGGGTGGCCGTAACCTCCTTGCGGGGGTGTAGACACCCCAAATTGCACTGTCAAAATGATCAATAATCATAAAAAAGCATTATCTCCTTGAAAGCCAGCACAAAAATTGAAGAAAATAAGTTTTTACCTGTATCCGGCAACTCAGGCCGGATACAAGTACTCCTCTGTGTATCCGGTGGAACATACCGGATACAAGAGAGCTTTAGCGTATCCGGCATTCTATGCCGGATACCTTAAGTCCCTTGTGTATCCGACCTGATATGCCGGATACATAAGTTTTGCTCAAAATTAGGGTTTTCCGAGAGCTTTTCACTTTTACCATCATATCCCTCATTAAATGAGTGGAAATCTCGGAAATGGCCTTAGGGTTAAGGTTGGTGGGCTATAGACATTATGTTGTGTCTACCATTCTCACCAAACCTAACCCTAACCTTTGCCTATTAATAGGAGGCTCCTCCTCAAGCAAATGGCCATTAACTCTTGCCTTGAATTCTTGCCAATAAGTTGGAGATCCAAGAGCTCCGAGTGAAGAAGGGAACCGCCGCCGGATTGCTTTCAGAACCCCAGGTAAGCCTCAAACCTCTTCTTCATTTTTTGTATTTTACATTTCTAGATCTAGATCTCTTCTTCTACCTTTCTGTAGAATAAGGCCTTTTTGTGTGCATGAAAATCCTTCCCCGGCTCAAAGTATCTCAAGACTCCCTCTAGCCGTAAAACGTGAAGGCGGGATCTAGGAGAAACGAGACTGAGGATTGACCCTAGTACTAGAACCTATTTAGAATAAAGCCTTTTGAATCTTTGAAGCCCGTTTCATATTCAAAGTACCCCATAACGGGGAGAGAGAACGAAGGGAAACGATAATGGAACGGAACCCTAGGTTGTTTTTAGAACCCTATTTTTATTGATTTACATGCTTGATATCTTTGCTATGCTATTGGAATGATTTTCACACTTACACATACATAGCACATGATTTTGGCAGGATAGGCTCATATGTTGAGTTTATTGCATTTATTGTGATAAATCTGAAATAAATGGCCTCAATCAATTCTGGAATGTTTTGAAATGATTTTCAAAGGTTTTGTATTCATCTTGCACGAATTGCACATACTTTGTCACAGTTTTGAATTGTTTTTCTCCAAAAAGGGCTTAACTTGACAGCAATTGTACCCCGACTTCGGACACTCATAACTTTATCGTCCGGATGAATTTTGGAGTGATTCTAGAACCATGGGAAAGGTGAGGCTATCTAGTTTATGGTTACCAAATTTCATTAATTTCTATCGAATGGATTTTTGACACCTCTCTGTCGAAGTTGATTGGACAGTTCAGGTTTAAATACGGAACTTGTCATTTTGACGGAGCGCCATGTGTTCATTTTAAGTCCGATTCGAGTGATTTTTGTTTCTGGGCACTCCTTTATAAGTCTATTTTCAAATCCAGTTGGTTTCATAATTGTTTGACTCCATTTGTATTATTGGTAACAGATTTACTCAGAACTGCTCATTAGTACTTTTTTGGATAAATCTGTGATCTTTGGGGCCTGTTCGGGAGACCACCTAAGGTACATCCGAATGAATTTTTGTATGAGACTAGTTTCGTTCGAAAGATGGCCATACAGACTTCAATCACATCAAATTTCGTGGATGTTTATGGAGTGGATTGTTTTAGGTGATTTTCCAAACTTGAACACTTGCCACTTTTAATCATCCCCAGCAGCAACTTTAAAGGAGCATAACTCCTAGGATTTCAACCAGATTTACTTGAAATTTTGCATGAGTCTCTTAGTTACCATGATCTTTCAAATGGATTTGGTTTGATTCAATTTAAAATTGATTTTGAATGATTTCAAGACAAATGGCATTACTTTTCACCAAATTTCCCGGATTTGCCTCAACTTGGTTTTGTGCAATTTTTGCTTTGACCTCCATCTTTTTGTGATATTCCAGAAGTGATATTGACATAAAAGAGGATCTAGAATCCATTTGGATTCCTCATGTGAAAATATCATACATTGGCTTAATTCTTTTCCAATGTTTTTAATGATTTTTTGCAAGCTTTCTTATCTTTTTTGCATGAACAAACATTAGGCAACCACCTTGTGTGGGTGAATGGGGGTGCCTAACACCTTCCCCCGTTCATAATCTAATCCCCTTACCTATCTCTAGATTTTATTTTCAAGTAGAGTTATTTTTACTCTAGAATTTGCCTTTTAGCTATTTTTGCTTATTTTTGAAATCTTTGGTGTCCATTCACACCCCAAAATTCTGAATGGTGGCGACTTTCCCAATTTTGCGTTGAGCCCGTGTGCTGACGGAGGGGAAATCATCCCGGTGATTTTTCCCGTGTCTCCCAGGGGGGCAGGGTCTTTATTTCTATCGGAGTAAATAGTAGCCTGAGGTGTCACTGTGACAAGAAGCAGTGAGAGGAGTCCTAAATTATTCTTTCTTGCTACAGTTTGGATGGAGGAGACTGGATAGAGATCACGGATGATCGAGTTATAACCATAATAAGCGGTTGCGGTTGGATGGAGGTCGTCCTTGAGCTTTTCGAGATTGTGCCTTTTATAGCTGGATTTTGACGGTTTCTATCGACTTATGTTTGTACGAACTCTATGTCTGTTCCGAGAGTTATACATCTGTTTCCTCTCGTCCATGTGAGATAACCTTTTTGCCACGATCGTAAACAAATAACTTTGTGGTCCATCATTGCCTATCTACATAGACTCGACGATCAATCCTGTATTGACGGTGATGTCATCTCCTAAACGTAAGAGACTAGTTTTCCCGTTATATGTGTTTACGTGGCTTTGATCGTGTGTTTGGCTTACGTAGACGTTGATGTGACTTCTGTGGTAAGGTTAGACCGTATAGTTGCCACATGGTTTTTTTTCATTTTTTGGATTATGGAGGGCGTAAACACATTCCAAATCATTTGCAACTTCCAAAGACCAAGAGCCAAGAAGACCATCTATCGATAGAAAGCAAGTCGAGTAACTCAAAACTCGTAATCCACACATATATTTTAATAATTTCAGCAGTTCCATCCACACTCTTTTGCTGCAATTTTTGGCCACACGCATGTAGCTCAAAGGTTGCTTGATAATCCCATTGCAGAAATAGACAAGTTTCTAGAAGCGTCTCCGAGCTTTTCATAAGAAAGCGCCAAGTGTAATAAAAAATTTGTGGTTATACCATTCGAACAGTTTTTTTTAATAAACATGACATGTAGCTCAAGGGTTGCCTTGATAATTCCATTGCAGAATAGATAAGTTTCTGGATGCGTCTCCGAGTTTTTCATAAGATACCAACTCCAACTGATTACTCCTTAAGTAATTTTGTAATCCTAAATTTTCAAGAGCATTGAGACAAACCTTTGTAAAACTCTTTGATTGAAAATTTGAATATAACTCATTACATTATTTACACACCCTACTTTTCTACAACTAGTGGTTCACCTACTTTTCCCACGCATCAAGTACAAGGAGAAAGACGAAAAAATCTTGATTAATTTGCAGGGTTTTTTTTGTGATAGGTTGATATAGGATGAGTTCCGAGGCTTCTATGGTCAACAAACAATGTTTTCCGAATCAAGGGTATTTTGGTAAATTTTTTCACATTATCAGAATTGGGTGAAAATTGGTAGTTTGATTGGAAACAGCCTGAAAAGTTGGACTCTTAATTTACATGATCTCGGGATTTTAGCCAAATTCCGTCGTCTAGGTCTTGAAATAAGCGAATTTGCTATTTTAGGAAAGAATTGACTGGAAACTATTATTTTTAGCTATATTTTAGGAATTTGATTCTATCTTGAATTTTGCTATTTTTTGTAAAATTCTTGTTTATTATTTTTAGGGTTTTCTTGTAACGCTTATATAAAGATTTTTAGGGAGTTCGTTTTTTTTAAATAAAGAATTTTATTTGAAGCCCTAAATTTATTATGTTCTTGAATTTTCTCGTCTTTTAAAATGATATCTAAACCTATTCCTCCATCAGAACGATATCTGATCTTTTCTTTTTATCTTCCATGCGTTATATGGTCCACTGGGGTGAAACTTCACATTAGAGTTCCTTGTCGAGTAAACGTGATGGCTTATTTGGGGTAACAAATCATCAACTATTTTCTTGATTAAATTATTCTGAAAATTTTATTTATTTATTTTTTCTTAGGCCTGAAAATTTTATTTTGAAGGAAATCTGCTGGTCGGTATCAATAATTAAAAACGATTGAAAGTTTCCGGCTAAAAATTTCTAGGAATCTTTTTCAAGCACCGAATCATTCCAAATTATTTGCGACTTCCAAAGACCCAGAGCCAAGAAGACCATCTATCGATAGAAACAAGTCGAGTAACTCAAAACTCGTGATCCACACATATATTTTAATAATTTCAACAGTTACATCCACAATCTTTGCTGCAATTTGTGGCCACACGCATGCAGCTCAAAGGTTGCCTTGATAATTCCATTGCAAAAATAGACAAGTTCCTGGAAGCGTATCCGAGCTTTTCATAAGAAAGTGCCAAGTGTAATTAAAAATCTAAGGTTATACCGTTCAAAGTAGTTTTTTAATACCCATGGCTTGATACTACAGAGGCTCCAGATAAAAGAGTAGATAGAGGTTCAATCCCCAGGATCTCAATTGGACATCATCTGCTATTTTTCACTGCTGCCATGTGGAGCATCTCATAACTCGTATTTTTTCAAGTAAGAACACGTGAAAATGAATATACTAGTTATGAGATGCTACACATGGCACATCGGCAGCAGATCCAATGGAGTAAGAAAATGAAGATTATGTCAAAACCCTTTGTCACGTTTGTTTTCACCTGCAGAGATCATTCACTTCAGATCGAAATAAGTCATGAGAAGTGGGCTCTCTCCGTTTTTTATCTTTCATGTGTGAAGTATGATTTTTTGGCATTTCGCAATCGTATATCGTCATACAGATGACGAGAGCGTTTCATCTAGAGCCACTCAATGGATCCAGCATGAAATGCACGGATGGATGCCCATGTCAGTAGGGGGCCCCACACATCCATACTCTATCCCAACCATGAGTTTCACTCTAGATCCACTGAGTGGCTCTAGACGAAAGGCATTCACAGACGACACTCAAGTCTATAAATCCTGGTAGTACATCCCTCATCCCCATAGGCCTCTCTTTCTTTCTCTCTCTCTCTCTGAGACATTATGGCTTCGCCTGTACGCACCTCTTCGTTGTCTGCAGCTCTAAACCCAGGAAGATCACACAACCACGGTACTACAACAAGAGTCAGTAATGAGGATCTTGAAACCATTGCATCTGCTGTAAAGGACGATATGTCCCACTCCATTTCCCCTAGCAGTTACTCCTCCTTTCACCATTCAATTCCACTTTATGATAGTCATCCCCATCCTCTGTCCGAAACTAAGATTCTCCCTGCTAACCAAACCCAGCAAATTGCAACAGGAGAGAGTTTCAAATCACTTGAAGTTGAAACCGTTGGGTTACCAGAATGCTTTGCAGCACAGCAGGCATCTCCCGGAGCTGGTGTATTTTTGACATGGAAGGATCTGCGGGTAACGGTTTCTAAAGGGAAAAGTGGGTTCCGAGCGATACTTCAAGGGATCACTGGCTACGCCCAACCTGGTCAGGTCTTGGCCATCATGGGTCCTTCTGGCTGTGGCAAGTCCACTCTTCTTGATGCACTAGCAGGTAGTTCCAACTTGAGCAAACACAGTACCAGACTAATGCTAAACACATTTACATGCTTAATTGTGCTTAAAACGTAGCTTTTCGGCAAGAAGATATGCATTATGATAATAAGATTGAGTTGTTGTCAGATTAATTACCATTCTTTCTAGAGTCATTTCTCTCTCTTTTTTTAGGAGGTTCGAAACCCTCTGCACTTTCTTGGTGCTCTTATCTGTCCACTTTTGAGAGGGATGCTGCCACATAGAGAATCCAACAATTAGGGGTTTTTTCTTGTTATCCATGCAAAGAGGTTTTTCTTGTTGAAAGGATTCTAATCAAGAGACGTCTCTCTTAAATATAGCTGTAAATCTAACCTGCAGCGCCCAAAGCCCGCCCAACCCCACTTGAATGATAGTTCAAATTGAGCATTGAGTTTGGGTTTAGGTTTGAGTTGGGTTTCATATATAGCCCGACTTAAGTTTGCGTTGGGTTCGGGCTCATATTATACAATCCGAAAAGCTTGAAGTTTAAAAGGAATTCATGTACACACACCCATTCATGTTTGTAAGTGAATATTTATGTATATATACGTATCAATGTTTTTCCCTTTTTCTTTTCATATGTACATATACATATAAACGTTACAATGAATGTAATATTTGAGCACACATAATCTACAATAAGGATTGTATAACCACAAAGACAACAAGCTTGTAATTGTTCATTATATTTTAAAAATAAATTTTTTTTTTCCAAATTAAAGGGACCAGTGAGGAGGCCGTTTGTATGTTCTTGACGATTTTAATTTATTGATATTCTAAATTTACATTCATAGCAAAAAATGAAAGAAATTTTCAAAATATTTATATTTTTGTTTGGACCAACTTGAATCCAGCCCGAACTCATATAATAATGTTTTGAGCTGGGTTTGGGTTAAGACGTTCTAAATATTGGCTAATAAATTTAGATTGGGTTGAGCCCGAACTCACCGTAACTTGACCCAACTGGCCTTGCAGGTGTGCTCTTTATAAAATTGTTGGTTAGGTAGTGGAATCTGTGTGAAATATCCGCATCCTATTAAATTACACAAAGACTAAGTCGTAGGTTTTTCTTACGGACTGAGATGCATTTGGTCATATCAATTGATATTTCTTCTTTTCCATTGAGTTGCATTTGGTGATATAGAGTCAATTGGTTGAACCAAATGCAGGGAGATTAGGATCGAATACAAGGCATTATGGAGAAATCCTCGTCAATGGTCGAAAGCAGCCCCTGGCTTTTGGGATATCGGTATGACAGCAAAACATTTTTCTGATTAATTAGTTGACTTAATCATGGATTCAGGGTAGAAAGAATCGATCTAATAAGATTTATCCAAAGCCATCTAATTTATTTTTGATGTGGAAAGCATTTCATAGATATTAATACATGTTTGTTCATTAACTCAGGCTTATGTGACTCAAGACGATATATTAATGACGACGCTAACCGTCCAAGAAGCCATATACTACTCTGCTCAGCTCCAACTTCCTGAATCCATGTCGTGGTCTGAGAAGAAGGGGAGAGCAGATATGACAATAAGAGAGATGGGCTTGCAGGACTGCATCAAGACAAGAATTGGAGGGTGGGGCGTAAAAGGTCTTAGTGGCGGGCAGAAGAGGAGAGTCAGTATTTGCATGGAGATCTTGAAACGACCGAAGCTTCTTTTTCTTGATGAGCCAACAAGTGGACTTGACAGTGCAGCATCGTTTTACGTCATGAGAGGAATTGCAGACCTCGGTCGGAAAGATGGAAGGACTGTCATCACATCTATCCATCAACCCAGCAGTGAAGTCTTTGAGCTCTTCGACAATCTGTTTCTTCTCTCCTATGGAAGAACAGTATACTTTGGTCCTGCTTCAGACGCAAACCAGGTAGTTACCATTTGAATTTTCTGGAGATTTATGTGAAATCTGAGGTGGTGGAAATTAAGGAAAAATCGATTAATTAATTGCTTTCAATACCATTGCAGTTCTTTGCATTTAATGGCTTTCCCTGCCCAAATATGAGGAACCCATCTGATCACTTCCTCAGAACTATCAACAAAGACTTCGATAAGGTACGATTAATTCCTGTGCTTAAGCATTTAATTTATGAAACATTCTTTCTAAATTTTGCTTAGGCTATTTATTATATTGTCACTAGGACATCGAACAAGGTCATGGTAGTGAGATGAGAACCGAAGAAGCTATTAACATTCTTGTGGAGTCATACAAGTCATCTGATACCCATTGCCATGCGCATAAACGCGTTGCTGAGATATGTAAACAGGTATTCAAGTCTGGATCATTGTACCTATTGCTTTGAAAAAAAGAAGGCCTGAAGGCTTGTTTTATTTGATGTAGGAAGGAGAAGCACTAGAGAAGAAAGGAAGCAAAGCAGGTTTCGTTGCACAATGCCTTATTCTTACAAGCAGATCCTTTGTGAACATGTTCCGCGATCTAGGCTACTACTGGTTGCGGTTGGGCATCTACCTTGCAGTGTGCACAGGTTTAGGCTTAGTCTTTCATGATATTGGCTTCAGTTATGGTTCAATCCAGGTAGGCAAAAAGTTCTAATTCAAACTAGCATGTCAAAATAGTTATGATGATATGAATGCGAAGTAACTCTTGTAGCTTTGAACATTTCAGGCCAGGGGTTCAATGCTTATGTTCATAGCTACATTCATGACTTTTATGGCGATAGGCGGATTCCCATCCTTTGTAGAAGAGATGAAGGTGAGCCAATCTTAATTGAAAGTCTGAATATAACACATTAATAATGTTGCTTATGTCTCCCAATTGAGACATTATTTGAATTAGATGAAGAAGATTATATCCTTTCTTAACAACATTGTATCTTCTATTTTATCTCAGATTTTTGGGCGAGAGAGATTAAACGGGCACTACGGTGTTGGTGCATTCATTGCGGGCAATACGCTTTCGTCCATTCCTTACTTGCTTTTCATATCTCTAGTGCCTGGGGCAGTGGCTTATTTTCTTGTTGGACTTCAGAAAGGATTTGAACACTTTGCCTACTTCACTTTGCAGCTTTTTCTTTGTACGATGTTGGTGGAGAGCCTTATGATACTGGTTGCAAGCATAGTCCCAAATTTCCTCATGGGAATAATTACAGGGGCAGGGATTCAAGGGCTGATGATCTTGAATGGCGGTTTCTTTCGACTGCCTAATGATATTCCAAAACCCTTCTGGAAATACCCAATGTACTACATTTCCTTCCATAAGTACGCTTACCAAGGATTCTTCAAGAACGAGTTCAATGGATTAAGATTTCCCAATCAAGCAGGAGGGGCCCCCTACATCAGTGGAGAATATATTTTGAAAAATAGTTGGCAAATGGAGGTGGGTCACTCCAAATGGGTTGATCTTGCTATCTTGGTGCTAATGGTGGTTCTATATCGACTCATGTGTTTCGGTATTTTAAAGATCAAGGAAAAGGTGAAGCCAATTATCAGAACTTTCATGGCCTCTGCCCCTCACAAGCAAGGTGGACAAATCTTGGGGGTTACCTCCTCCCGCTTCAACTCCTTCCGACTTTCATGGCAGCTGCCCCTCCCAAGCAAGGTTGACAAATCTTGGGGATCATCTCCTCCCGCTTCAACTCCTTCCAACACTTCCACTGCTATTCATGAGACAACATAGAGAAATCTGACGACCTGCCGATTTCATGCTTTCAGCGCACAGACTGTTAATGCTTGTATGATTTAAGCTTTACCATGGAGCTTTTGTAATGTAAATGTATAATTACAATCTATCAATGACAAAAATAAATATATGTTTGTTAAAGATTTATGGGAATTACTTTCTTGCGCGCATGCTCTTCCATCTATCTGAATTTCATCATTTTCATTTTAATTTATCAGACTCATTGAGGATCGTTGTGTAAAAAGGCAAAAACCATACCTTATTATTCGGGGGGAAATTAACTTTTAGTGAAACTTTTTGAAAATAATAAAAATTCAGGCAGCAAAGTTTTGAGGTTTTATTTAGAAACCTTTATCATAATTAAATTTTAGTGACAATTCATTATTAGAAACCAACTATTCCAGGAATGCCCTTACATCACTCACTCAGATGCTTGTACGAGTCATTTTATTGCTTGTACAAGTCTTGTGAGTGAGTGATATAAGGGCATTTTTGAAAAAAGTTGTTTCAGTAAAATGTCACTAAAATTTAATTATTTTGATAAAGGTTTACTCAAAAGTTAACACTTTAAACTTTTTTGATTGAATTTTAATTATTTTGAAAAATCATCATTAAAAATTAATGTCACTAAAATTTAATTATGGGAGGCAACACTATTACTTAACACTGATGATCGAGTAAGAGTTCTTCTTTTTTAGAAAAGTTATATACTATGGTTGGCACGCTTCTTAAGAGATGCCTCGCATCATATATGGTATAGATAAATTATTAATTTGTTTTTTGTTAGGCTAGGCATATGGTTATGGATCGGACAAATCTATATATATTATATATAACGTGAGGCGCCATTTAATTGGAAAGTGTGATTAAAATTATATTTAAACTTCCTATACGCTATTGCAATTTGCAATTCATTGCTAAGTATAGGAATATAACAAACCGTTCTTAGAACAGTTCACTCCTTCTCCAACCGTCCATTGACATATATACTGCAAGTACACCCCGCTAGTAAACCATGAAACCAAGCAAGTAGTCAATGTATAAAAAATGACGTACCAACGGTAAATCTGTTACTGCCGGTAAACCCTCACCTCTTTAGGCCTTCTGTTTGTAATTTCTCACTAGTCTCGTGAAGGCTCACATTGCAGTTTGACATCGCAGAGGATGTGAACTCTGTAGAAGTATCTATTGCAATTGCAGAACTGGGGCGTGTTCGACCGGGGTGCATGCATCTTATCTGTATGCTATAAGAAGACAAAAGGAATATATGTGGGGGCGGTTTAACCAAAAACACAATACCTATAGAATTCCGCTGGATTGATTAAAACTTCACTTAAAATATGGGAAATGCGAATGTGACTTCAATTATTCTTGTCCTGTAATCTACATTTTATTACATTTACCCTGCTAACATTTGGACTGTGATGTTGGATGTAATCTACATTTTATTACATTTACCCTGCTAACATTTGGACTGTGATGTTGGAAGTTACGTCAATGTCTCCTAACTACTTACAATATCTATTTCTTTAGATTGTCTCTTGAAATTTGTAAAAGACCACTATAACTTTTAAATAGTTACGTTACTCGTAACTTATTTCTTTATACGTTTACACCCACTAGATTTTACGAAAAACAAAATACCTAGATTAATTAAAACGAAAAAAATTGATAAATCTTAATTAAGGTAGGAATGGAAAAAATTTGAGCATTGGATTGTATTGTCTTGACTCTTAAACATTTGATACTTTTATTTCTCGAAATATGCAACTATTAGCTTAATAAAATGATCTTAATTATCCTATTTCAACGTATATTATTTTGTTGGTCCGTGAAAATTATTCAAACCAACACAAAGAGGAATCTCGTCTCGAGGCGCCGAATCATGGCAAATGATATGCCGCATCGGAGGAGCAAAGTCAGATTGCAAATCAGAAATATCATTTTAACGACTAAATTTTGTTGTCATGGGCAACCATTTTGTATCAGTTTTGTAGAACATTGTTCCTACTAAAAGTTTAAGCTGATTGTAAGGGGTGAATTTTATATACTTAATATAATTTCTGAACACTCCCTCTCACGTGTGGACCGGACTCAAATCCATTTTTTTTAGGCCGGGGACCCATTTTAGGGAGGCCCTACATGTGGAATATATATATTTTTTCAATGGGTGGAGTGAAGGTTTGAACCCAAGACTTTGGCGTTTGTGTAAAACTCCAATGCCATGTAGCATTACAAAAAATTAGGCTTTTGCGGCGTTCATGAGAATGCCACAAAATCTAAGATGAATGTTGCCATAGTTATTCAGGGTGAACATTACGATGAATTCACTTTTGTCGCCAAAGGCTGTGTTGCAAATAATTTGACGACGGTCTTTGCTTTCGCTGCCAAAGTTAAACATTTACGGCATTCTATGAGTGTCGCTATGTTTGCCACTGGATATGTAGTATAGTGACGCCCATATGAATGCCGCTATTTATATATTTTAGCGACATACAAATGATCACCGCTATTTGTTTATTTTTTTGCGACATACTTATGAATGCCACTATTTCCTTTTTTTTAGCGACGCATATATTAATGCCGCAATAAGTGTTATTTAACAATGAACAAATGTACGCCGCTATAGATTTAAATTCTTTTTTTTTCTAATCATTTTGAAGTTTTTTTTTAACATATAATAATTAATTAACCAATAAATCCAATAGAACTCCAACCACCACCACAAAACAATACATTCAACAAATTAAAACAAACTTCTCAATTCTTCTAAATCAATGTCAATACAAATAACATCTTCATATTAACAAAGAAAAGAAATAAAAAATTACAATCCATATGAATTGCTCTAAATAACAAAATCCATAACAAAAAAAAAAAAAACAAGATGGTAACTTATCAAAAAAAATAAATAAAATAGATAGTCTCTAAGTGCGTTGTTTTCCCCTACTAGCAGAACCTCCATGGAATTTCTGTAAAGAAAATTCAAGAAATTCCATAAAGAAAATTGAAGGGGAGAATATGCGTTAGGAAAGCAACAAATATCTATAATAACATACAAATTTATACACTTCCAATAGAATTTAAGGAGAGATGTCTTACTTGTGGTTCAAAAAGCAAAAAGCATAACAGTGAAAAATGGCCTTTTTTCACGATTATCTGTTAATCAAAAAGCAATGTTGTAAAATAAACATTATAATATTTCACTGGAAAAAAATGATAAAAAGAAGATAGAATTTCCAGTAAGCTATCCTTGAAAAATACACTGCAAGAGAAGTAAAGTTATTGCTTCGCAGCAAGATAGATGCCTGATATTCTAGCTGCCCCAGCAACTGCAACACTTAGAGATGTCAGAATTTTCGCTATTGGGATGAGATGATCGGCTTTTGTGCAGGAATTTCCAGCAGAGCGTTAACCTGCAAGACATGGAACAAAGAACTTTAGCTCATTCTAAAGAAATAATGGTCAAAATAATTAGAGGCGGGTTTTTTTTTTAACATTTTATTAACAAAATAATTTTAACAAGTGCGATGTATAATTATTAACAAAAAACAATATCTCACTAGTAGCAGCCTAGAATAAGGACATAACAGCTGTTGTAAGGGTATAGTTATTGTAATTTTTCTAAGAATATTTTAAGAGACCAGATAGGCATTCTTTAAGCTTTACCATTCTAATAGCATTATAACAGCCATTAGAAAAACTAGAGGTGGCAATTGTGACCCGTGACCCGCCAACCCGCCCAAACCCGCCCGGTCTTAGGCGGGTTAGGGTTGACTATTTCAATAAACGGGTTGGGTTAGGGTCATGAATTCTCAACCCGATTATAAACGGGTTGGGTTAGGGTTTGACTCCTCAACCCGAAATGACCCGATTACAACCCGTTTATTTTTTTGTGTAATAAAAGTTTGAAAAATTATAATAACAATACTTGTGGCTATTTAATCTTTCTTCTTTTAATATAAATAATGACAAAGGATAAAGTAAAGAAAGACTTTTTACGTATAAATATTTCAAATTTTTTAGCTTCTACTAATATAAATTGACGCATTGATGACAAGTAAAGTCTTTTAAAACTTTATTATTACGTTTTAGTTCTTTTCTTCATGTTATTTTAGTTTTATCTTAATGATTGTTGTGTTATTATGCTTGTTAGGTGTCCTTTGATATTAGAATGAATTAAAAAATAGAATTTGTAGAGACTTTAATATTAGAATGAATTAAAAATTTTAATTTTTAGTAGTAATTTAAATTATTTAAACGGGTTGGCGGGTTGAAACGGGTTAGAGCGGGTTGGGTTAGGGTTGGGATATTTCAACCCGTTTATTAAACGGGCGGGTTTGGGTTGAGCCTTGGCTCGTTAACCCCATACATCAACCCGACCCGAACCCGCCCGAACCCGACCCATTGCCACCTCTAAGAAAAACCATGACCATAGCAGGAGGCTCACATTCCCCAGCAGGTCGCATTTGGTTCACTGGATACTAACCTTGATCAGTTTATCATCACAACTAAAAGATGGAATACACCATTCATACTAAAAGTTCAAGTTGATTGTACGGGGTAAAATTTATATATTTAATATAATTCCTCAACAGATTTCTCATCCTAATCATACAATGAATGCTTGAAACCAACATTGTAGAAAATCCAAGCTCCATTACTTCTGCCGCACATCCACTACAAAAAAGGTTGGATTTAGTGGCGGAGCCAAGGGAACTTTTAGCAGCGGTCTTTAAGGAGACTGCCGCTAAAATGCTCATTTATCACACTTTATCTAATGCTCATTTTTTCCCCTCTCCATCCTTTCCGCTCAAAGTCCATTTTAAAGAACAAAACTCTTTAAAAGGTGTCCCGTGCAAGTGGGCTGTTGGTGATGCTGAACATGAATTGTAGATTGTTGAAGCTCCACGCTCTCTTCATTCTCAATGTCTTCGGCGATTGCTTTTGATTCGAGATTTCTACCTATTTTCTCATCATGTACAGTTGAATTTTATTTTTCTTTCTTGAAATTCTGTCCGGATCTAATCTAAATAAATAGGTGCAGAACCCTAGATCTTTGTCTTCATCGTCAAATTGGTGATCAATGTTTACTTATTGTCAGATCTGTGATCAATGTTTACTTTTCTGGACCTGATTTTTATTTTATTTTTGATTTGGCGTATTTATCTTGGATCTCTGTGCTTCTATTTATCATAGTTTATGGAGATTTCTTCTATTTCTCGGATTCTGCTCTTGAGGATTTTCAGAAGGTAAATTGAGTCCTCATTTTATTTCTGTTATAACTATTATTTCAAATGTCTTTAATTTTTGGCCATTGCTTAAAGCTAGAATAAATAAGTTGGTTTCATGTTTTCGCCCGTTTTGAGTCTGAATCGCTTCTAAGAAACACTTATTGTATCTGAGTAGCATATACAGAGGTGGAGATGCTATCAAATATGGATGAATATCCAGCCATTCATGTAACACCATTTGTGAAGAATCCAGGTTTTTTCTTGATTTTTCATTTTTTGGCATGCTTTCATTTCTATTTTATTTCAGAGTGTCCATCTTCATTGTTCTTGTGTCTTTTGTTTTGGTGAGAGCATATCTTTGCTGTAACTCAACCCGGAGGTCTGATCCGTGAAATTCCGGAGATCATCGAACATAAAAAGCTGTCTGGAAGATGTTTTGTGCTCAACATCTGGTAGGATACCTCCTTCCTCAGTTATACTTTTCATTTGTTGCTTTGATTTCTTAATATTCTAGAAACCTAGCTTGTGGATGTGTGTGTGCGTGTAAGCTATGCTTGTCTTGGTATTATGTGCCACTGAGTAAGGTTCTAAACATTCAGTGAAACGTTTGGGATGATGTTGAGTGTTCTTGGTTTACATGGCCATTGATTTCAAAAGAAGATAATCAAATTCACTAACGCTTGCGAAATATCTAGCAAGAAGTGATGGCTACTGGTTATGAAAATGAATGATCTAGGGATGAGGAGACAGGGGAGAAGAGAAATGTCCGAGGAGAAATATCAGTTGCTAGCGATGAAAACGAGTGGTATGGCGAGGAGGGGATACAGATTGCATAATGGCAACCCTTAAACTGTAATTCCCTCATGGAGACTCTGCAATTCTAAGACATATATAGCCTTTAATGGGAGGTTCAGTTAAGTAATCAATGATATCAAGCTACTAAAGAAATTTGATCAATCCCCTCAATACTCCCTAGAAACAACCCATCCTTGGACTAATCAAAGAAAGTGCTTGCAACACGTCAGGGACTGCTTGTGAAACTTACATTCAGTTCAAATGTAACTCTGGCTTTTCTATTACCAGCCTTCATTAACACCACCACCAATCAGCAATTTAATCAATACAGTAAAAACCATGTACACCATAACAAGAAGTTTCTCATTAGGTAGATCAGAAATTGGGAAAATATAGAGCGTTAAACAAACATATGGACTTAACAGGAATTAGATAAGAGTAATTAATCATATGTCCTCAAACCAAACCATCAGTCTAGAGACTAGAACTTCTACACCACAAAGAGAGAAAAAAAAAAAAGAAGAAGAAGAAGGGAGAGAGAGACAGAGACTAGATCTTAATGTTTAGAACCTTAGTGGCACATGTGTTAAAAAAAATCAAGTGGAAGCAACTTGATTTTAGAAACGATTATGCATTCCATTGAAGTAAGTAGAAGAAACATCTGACTCTTCCACTAAAATGCTGTAGTAGGAAGAAGCTCCTTAGCCCTTTTGTGGAGTCCGGTATGCTCTAGATTTGTTTCATAATCAGATGCATCTGGAAGTGTTCCAGCCTCTTGAAAGAAATTGAAGAATAGCTTACAAAATTTTCGTAATTGAGAAAGAACAAGGGGGGGGGGGGGGGGGGGGGGGGGGGGGGGGGATGGGAGAGAGAGAGAGAGAGTGAGTGATTGCACTTATTTCTTCATTTTCACAGGTTTAGAAAGCTTGCAAGATTTCCTTAATAACCTCCATTTTATTACTTCAAGCTTGTCTATCTATGCATACAGAACTATGGGTTTATAGAATAAGATTGCTCTGACCAAAGAACAATATATGATCATAGTTGTTTACCCATGTAAATTAAGCTTGATGCATGTTGTGTAGGTGGTCTCAACTGAAGCCAGAGCAATGTACAATGTGGGTTTAGTCGGGTTGACATATTGGAGCCCTCCGGATATTGAAATTGGAAGATTGGATAACCATGAAAATGTATGGCAACATTCAATGGTTGGTATTCTGTTTCACAACAAACTCATTTAGTTGAAAATCTGTAGTACTTGATACAAATTTGAGTTCTTTACAGGTAGACTCTGTTTATGAGAACGGCAAGGTGAAGTTTCAGGACGGATCCTCAGCTAATGCATATTTCATTTTGCACTGTACTGGGTATTCTAGCTTACTATCAGCATCCTTATTCTTAACATTCTTTTGTTCTCATTCCTCTTGTTATTTCTACCTTTACTGAGTTGAAATAGGTATATAAATTGAAGTCATGGGAACCAAGACCTTTCTTCTGATTAGGCAGACTTGGTTTGGTTCAGTGCGGATAACTGACTAACGATGTCTGATACAGGTATAAATTCCATTTCCCATTTCTTGAAACAAATGGGATTATAAGCATTGATGACAATCGTGTTGGTCCCCTATATAAGCATGTCTTCCCACCAAGCTCAGCTCCATGGCTGTCTTCTGTTGGGATTCCTAAGAAGGTTTGTTATTACATTTCAACTTTGCTGTAAAGAATGGATAGATCTAATTGTAACAGTGAGAGCTCTTATGCTGTAAAGAATGGATAGATCTACTACCATTTGGATAAATGAGAACACAATTTCTTCTATGTGCAGTCAGGTTATCCCTTTCATGACTGTAGAGTTACAGTCCACTTCAATGCTGTGGTAATTAATTAATTATCTAACTTTGAAATATAAATTAGACAAATTAATGTACTTGAGAAAAATTTTACTTTTATTTCTTGAATATGAATGATTTAATTATAATTTTCTTGAGATTTGTTCAGGTTAATATACAAATTTAAAAGTCATAGCGACTTTTAAATTTTTAACTATTATATGTTTTCCCAAGGCTTTGTAGCAAGGCCTTTTAAATAAGCACTTTTCTATATTTTCTTAATTTTTAATAAAAAGGTGCTAGTTGGGTGGGTGGATATAGGTAGGAGGGCGGTTGGGGATCTGGGGTGAAGGGCAAGGGCAGGGGCATGGGTCGGGTAGGGGGCAGGGGTGGGAATGCGCTTAAAACAAACGCGCTTAAAACAAAATTTTTTTAAAGAACGGAACGTGTTTGCGGCGGTCTTAAAACCGCCGCTAAAGGATATAAAGACCGCCGCTAAATGATTCAGCGGGACATTTAATGGCGGACTTTTGTCGGGGGCCCAGACCTTTTAATGGCGGTCTCTATGGCTTTAGTAGCAGTTTTTGTCCGTCGGTAAAGGTATAAATGTTTGTTGTGATCTTCATGTGATTTTGGCCTTTTCAAGCAAATTTAGTACAGACAAACAAGGAAAAATGCGTGCAACAGTGAGAGATAGTTGTTGCGAGAACAAGTTCAATTGGGCTACTTGCGATAAATTGCGATAAATTACATCTGGATAGGTTTCAATGGTAGTTAACATAAATGGAGAGAATATGAATGAACCAGGCTGCTTGTGTTATATATATGCAGCAAAACCCCATGACACCAAGTAAATTTTCTACGTGTTTTGGCGTGTAGGGCTGTGTAAAAGGGATCTGTTACGATCCTAGATGTTAAGTGCTTAATCAACCAAAGTCTCCATAAGCCTTGAGGCCTTTGGAGCAACGGTCAATCACATAATTAATGGTACTAGAGCCAACCACCACGTACTAGGTTCGAGTCTCAGAGAGGACGACCTATAGGCAAGAAAATTACTTACTGACTAATGATGTCGTCCTCGAGTTTCGAGTCTAGACCAAGTAAGTATACAAAATACTTACTGACCTGTTACTTTTGGCTGCTGCAACCGCAGAGAATGATTGATCGATTATTATTGTTTTTATAATTAATAATAATTAAGGAAAATTATGAAAAAGGATTATTTTTAAAAATATTTATAAAAATAGTCCACTAAGATGTTGAATTGCAAAAAGGGCCACTTTTAAAAAATAATTAACCTGAAGCATCACTTCTAAAATATAATTAAAAAAAAGTGTCATTTTATCCTCAAATTTAATTATTTTTGAAAGGTGATCTTATAATTTAATTTCGATGGATTTTTTTTTGTAATTATCGACAAAAAGTGGCCCTTTTCCATAATTCGGTATCTTAGTAGATTGTTTTTATAAATATTTTTAAAAAGTGGCCCTTTTTCATTATTTTCCCAATAATTAATCATGAGTGAATCATCTTTGGTAAATGATGTATAAATGTCTCTTATGAGGATCACCATTTTGGTAAATTAATGATGTATTTCTGCATAGACGATTGATAAAGATAGAGATGATCAGTTACATTTAAAAAGTGACTCTTCTCTAAAAATTGATATTTTTTATAAATTGTGTTTATTAATACAGGCTTAAAAAGTGATTTTTTCAAAATTTTCACTTTTTGGTAGGTATTATAAAATATTCCATCAAAAATTTTATTTCCAAAAAAGGTTATTTTTAAAAAAAGAATTTAGGAATAGTGTTACTTTTACTATATCTAAAAATCACGCATGGTGCGCTCAGCTGCTCATGAGTCATGTCCTATTTTTACAACAAAGCGATCTTGCAATTCAATTTAAAAAAAAAAACGATCCTTTTTAGAAACAAGTTTTTTGATGGATTATTTTTATAAATACCGGCCAAATGTGACACTTATTCATTATTTTCCTGAATGATATTGTGATATGCCTTAACATCGGTATCCAATGAACCATTTTGGTTCATTGGATACTAACCTTGATCAATTTATCATCACAACTAAAAGATGGAATACACCATTCCTACTAAAAACTCAAGCTGATTGTAAAGGGTAAAATTTATATATTTAATATAATTCCTCAATAGGTTTCTCATCTTAATCACACAATGAATGCTCAAAACCAACATTGTAGAAAATCCAAGCTCCATTACTTCTATCGCACATCTTCATGTGATTTTGGCCTTTTCATGCAAATTTAGTACAAACAAACAAGGAAAAATGCGTGCAACAGTGAGAGATAGTTGTTGCGAGAACAATTTCAATTGGGCTACTATCGATAAGTTGCATCTGGATAGGTTTCGGCGGTAGTTGACGTAAATGGAGAGTCTATGAATGAACCAAGCTGCATGTGTTATATATCTGCAGCAAAACCCCACGACACCAAGTAAATTTTCTATGTGTTTTGGCGTGTAGGGCTGTATAAAAGGGATCTGTTACGATCCTAGATGGGATCTGTTATGATCATAGATGTCAAGTGCTTAATCAACAAAATCTTAATAAGCCTTGGGACTTTTGGAGCAACGGTTAGGCACGTAACTAATGGTATAAGAGCCAAGCACCACGTCCTAGGTTCGAGTCTCGGAGGGGACAACCTATAGGCAAGAAAATGACTTATTGGCTAATGATGTTGTCCTCGAGTTTCAAGTCTAGACCAACTAAGTATACAACTACTTACTGACCCGTTACTTTTGTGCTATAGCCCGCAGAGAATGACTGATCGATTATTATTGTTTTTATAATTAATAATAATTAAGGAAAATTATGAAAAGGATTAATTTTAAAAATATTTATAAAAACAGTCCATTAAGATGTTGAATTGCAAAAAGGGCCACTTTTAAAAAATAATTAACCTGAAGCACCACTTCTACAATATAATTAAAAAACAGTGTCATTTTATCCTCAAATTTAATTATTTTTGAAAGGTGATCTTATAATTTAATTTCGATGGACTTTTTTGTAATTATCGACAAAAAGTGGCCCTTTTCTATAATTCGGTATCTTAGTAGATTGTTTTTATAAATATTTTTAAAAAGTGGCCCTTTTTTATAATTTTCCCAATAATTAACCATGAGTGAATCATCTTTGGTAAATGATGTATAAATGTCTCTTATGAGGATCACCATTTTGGTAAATTAATGATGTATTTCTGCATAGACGATTGATAAAGATAGAACTGATCAATAGGCTGACTTAGCTGAGAATCTTCTTCCATTAGGAATTTAAGAGTGTAATTCCAGATTAGTTTTATGATATATGTTCTCCGCCCAATATTCTTGGGCTGCATAGGTCAACAATATCTACAGTTCCTACCATTTGTACCCAAACCCACGGCAATTTTAAGCCCATTTTACTCCTTTCTGAGCCTTCCCACGCCTTCCCACTGTTATTTGTTATCGGGAGGACAGAGCCTGGTTTGATAACTTAGGTCGAGCTTGGGCTACCCATATGTCATCTCAGCCTCTGTTTTGGGTTCTGTGGGACACAAGAGCCCTAATCCTTTCCAGATGTGCTATCTTTCTTCTTTGACCCTTTATTTTTGCATCTCCGCCCTCCGGTATTCAGTCACTTCTCTTTTTCTTTAGTTTTCTTCACCTAATTAGCTTCAATTTTCTTCTTATGTTATTGTGAATATGTGTATGTACGTGGATGGTTGAGAATATGAAAATTGGGCCACATTAAACCTTTCCAAAAATTCCCGGGGGCTAGTTTTGGGCTGGAATTTTAGGCCTAAATTTTGTGGAGGCTATGTTGAGCCCGTGGGAGTGCCACCCTAATTGTAATCCATCCAGGATATTTGTTTTTGTTGGGATATTTGAACAAGGGTTTGATTGCAACAAAGAACAAATCAAAATTCCTGTGATGTGGCACAACTACGAGTCATCTGAGACCTATCAACAAACGGGGAAAATGAATAGAGCTGTGAAAGGAAACCACATCAGCTGGTCCCTCACATTGGAACATTTGCTCATCTGCTGGTCCATCGGTATAGGGTGTCTACACATAGACTTCATGCACCTATGTGGACACGTATTTCACTATTGGACCAGCAGATGAGCAGATGTCCACTTTCTGAATTGACGAGTAATGTTGGCATGATATGTGCCCATTGCGCGGTAGGCTCGCGTGAAAGCTTTTAGTCAGATGACATAGGGAGCGACGGAGACCTTGGGACCATATGGCATGGGAAGACGTGGAAGGAACGTACAAGACAACCTTAGACTTGTTTAGGCGATGACATCACGGTACAGATTCAAGGCCAGGTTCAAATCAGCAAACCCCAAGTCCAAATCAGGAAACTGATTTGATCAATGAAGAGATAAGGATGAAAACTGAAAAGCAGCCCCTGATTTGGTCAATGAAGAGACACGGATGAAGACTCAGCTAGAGTCCCAACAAACTGATTCATTCAAAATTCAAGAAGAGTCAAATCATATATCTATCAATCAAGAGATATTTTCTCCGAATCAAATCTTTAGGATTAGCTTGCAAGTTATTTATCTAAGGCTTTAAATAGTGCGTCGTATATATCTCTGTACTCACTTTGAGAACACAATTCAATAAATTTCCATTTTTCATCACGCACACAGTGGAGTGGGGCTCGATACAAACATACTTGCAATGTTTTGTATGGTTTCTCACATCACCTTTGTGGGGTATCTCGTTTTGAGGTGGATTTTTATGCAATGTTTGCCTTGAATATTTCTGAAACCAGTACTTGAAAGCCTGACTTCACTAAAAAGTTATTTTGCAAGAGTTGTAAGCCTAAAATGATGGTCAACAAAGGCAGGTCTACTTTACCTATCCGAGAGTTGAAAAGCAATTTAACTTCTTAAAATTCCCAGGAGTAGATGATTGCTTCTTGTCACACATCTTCTTCATGGGTTTTTATACTATTTCTTTACAGCCACCATCTGGAAATGATAAATCTAACCCAGAAGAAAGAGAGACCATATCAGCTGGTCCCTCACGCTGGAATATCTGCTGGTCCAACGTTGGAGGGTGTATACACGTAGGCTTCATACACCTATGTGGACATGTATTTCACCATTGGACCAGCAAATCTTCCAGCCAAAGGCTCCAGCAGATTTCAAGTCGAAGAAAGACTTCCTTTTTTTTTTTTAATCTCGTTCTTTGGTTCCAACTTTATCTGCTACATATGTTTGTTTCATGGGGAAGTGGGTTTATATGACTTCAATAAAACCATCCCATAAACAAAACTATAAATTGGCTGGCGTTGAGAAAGTGTTGATAGAGCTAACATTGTACTTTTTTTCCATAACATATCCATTAGGTTTAGAACTCTTAAGAGGAGATCAATTGACAAATTAAGGGTTGACAGATCTATATTTTCATTTTCCCCTAGCTACTCCATGTTTTCCAACTTTATGTGTTGTACTTGTTTGCTCATGGAAAAGCGTGCTTAGATGACTTTAATTAAGGCCATCATAAAAATAAAAATGGTAATGGGTTGAACCATTGAAGTTGATAGAGCTAGGGGAGGCTAATTAATATGCTCGAGGCTTGTCAAACGCGCAGGGACAACAAGGCGTGGGCACGGTGGGCCAAGCATGCGACACATCCCACTACTAGGTCATCCGTTCCCCAGCAACAAGCCAGCCCGCCCACAATGTACAAGTCTACAACTTCTAACCTTAAAAACAGCGGTTCACGTCATCCTGTAGGATCTTTATCTATAACTTTATTTGTAGCTTTTCACAGGATTGTTTAAGAATTTACAGATATGCCATTCACAATACACATGGCATGATCCTAATGTAGGCTTTACATAAGATTGTAGATAAAGGTCCCACAGGATCTCAATTGTAAAAACAGTTTACACAAGACAAAAGGGGCTTTGTTAAATCGAACATCTTTATTACGCAGAACTTTAAAAGGATTAAAACATATTCAAGGAACAGGATGTTACCTTTTACTAAATCAACCTAGATAGAGACATGGTGTAAGGACAATTTTAATCAACAATATCACAAATTGGTACCATGTTCACAAGTCATTTCTTGACAACACCATGAGCAAAGACAAGTCCTACCAATGCTGGTCACACCATTGCATGCTCGTGTTACACGAGTTCACACAATTATTAAAATCCACGATCATAAGGAGATTATGTGTTTTAATCAAGATTCTGAGAGGAACCCATGTCTTGGAATTATCTGATGAGCTGAGTGTGCGCACCCCCATTTCGGGCCGCACGACGAGGTGCATGAAGAAGTGATGCTCGCCTCGGGACTGGTTTGGAGTCGCCACTGCCTGAGAAGTGCAGGCAGACACAAAAAGGGCACCTATCCAGGCCTAATTATTTTGGTCTGCGGCTTTATTAGAGTTCTGAGTAAGTTCTCGGTTACGTCTAGGGAAGTCCGAAAACACCCTAGTCCGCCCCGTCAATTGACAGGTCCCGTGGGTCTCCTTGGTCTTGAGTCAACTTAATTCTCACCCTTCCTAGACCAGCATGCACACTTATTTGGTCTGAGTGGGGACCATTGAAGGCATAGGTCTCCTTTATTTTGATTTTATCTTTTTATTTAGCGGAATGGGTCGGACCCGGGTCCCGTTGGAAGACCCGTGGGCTGCCATGGTTGGGCCTTGGGCCCAGTTGGGTTATTGGGTAACCCATTTGGTTATTTTATTTATTTACACTTTAGGTTTGGGCTTAGTGGGCTTGGAATGGGCCCATTAGCCCAAGTCAAGTGGCCTTGGGCCCTTTTATTGAAAACGGGCCTGGTTTGGGCCGGTCCGAAGTGGGCTCCACAGTTGGGCCCAGGGTGGTCTTGGTGGGCCCATGGTCCAAAGATGGGCTTAAGATAGCCCAAATTGCTTAAGGGACTGGTTCAGGCCGGTTCAGGTCGAATTAGGTTCAACCGGGCCGGAAAATTACATTTTTTATATTATTTTTACATTAGCCCGTATTGTCTATACGGTCCACCGTCGCCCGTAGACGAAATCCGGTTTGCCTCGCCCGTGAATCAAACACGGTCCAGAGTGGACCGGCCTGAGTTTACGGGCATCTCCATTTTTGCATGTTTGCTGCCGATTCTTCTCGGAATCAATCCCGTAGCCTTCTTAGGAGCTTTCTGCAATTGATGTTGAAGTTTCCAGCTTCTCCAGATTCTGTACTTGCTTCATTTGGTTCAAAATGTCATTTTTCTTCTTCCTTTTGTTCTTCTTGAAGCAACTAGACCCCCTCTTGGTTGTTAGTAACCCGAATTCAAGAATGGAAAAGGGAGTTGACAGGGGAAGGTTTAAGGAGGACAAACTCCTTGTGTACTCGCAAGCATTATTAACCAAAATATTAGATTTTTTAGTGTTCTATGAATCCATCTTTTATATCATGGAATATTGCTCATTTTCATAGAGGATCCCATCAAAACAAAAACAAATTGATTAGTAAGCAAGTAATAAAAATAAAAAAAGAAATCCAAAATTACTCAAATGAAGGAATTCACATGTATATTGAAAGAAATGAACCATTAAGATTATTACCACACTATTACTCCTAGATTTGTCGATGTCTGGATTCTCCGAGAAATCTGGCAGCGCTTCCGCGTCCTCCAAAGATTCTTAAGTTGGTTTTGAAAGGGGTTTGTTAGGTGGCTACATTCAAAGGAGGGTTATGTAAAGCTTGGGCATGGTTTTGGTAAGATAGGGGTATTTTGGGAACAAAAGAAGTTTGGGTTAGGGGTGGTGGTGGTTGGGCAGGGCTTGGCCGTGGAGAGCACCAGGAGGGAGAGGGGAGCCAGCAAGGAGGAAGCCTTGTTCAAATGAGGGGGGTGGCCTCTCTATTTATAGGCAAAATTTTCGTGCCCGTATTTGAAGTATGGGCATGCTTTGCCCGTACTTCAAGTACGGGCGTGCCTTGCCCGTACTTCAAGTACGGGCGAAAAACGCACATTTTCAAATCCCGCAAAATCAGCCGTACGGGACGCGTGTCCCGCCGTACAGCGACACGCGTCCGCTTCTAGAAGTTTGCCCGTATTTGAAATACGGGCATGCCTCGCCCGTACTTCAAATACGGTCCAGCACGTTTTTAAAATGTTGGATTTCAAATGCTTTATTAAATTTGACTTATTTAAAGATTTTTATCCGATTTTTTTGATTATTTTATTATAAAAACGAGATTCTTTTATTAAAATATTATTAAAAAATAAAGATATTCCTATTAAATGATTATTTTATTTATTTAATTCATTTATTCTGCTTTTTGCTGTTGTTTTGCCACATGGGCAGCTTTCTTTGAAACTTCAACTGCCCATAACTTTTCCGTCCGATGTCCGATTTCAGCAAATTTGGTGTCGTTGGAATCGGTTCGGAATGCTCTATCCAATGGGATCAAATTGGGCAGTTGAATTGGGGCCGAGCAAAAAGTCAACTTTCGCTTCCCCAAAAGTTTGACCGGTTCATAACTTCCTCATCCGGACTCCGATTCTGTCAAACTCAGTTGTGTTAGAACCGTGTCGAAATGCTCTTTTCAATGAGATGAAGTTTGATGGCCAATTCTCTTTGGATCAAAAAGTCAAATTTTGGTCCCCTCAGGGTTTGACTTTTTAATTAAAATTTCATTTTTGGCATTTTTTGGGGTGCAAAAATCAGGTGCTAACACTGAGATACCAACTCAAACTGATTACTCCTGAAGTAATTTTGTAATCCTAAATTTTCAAGAACATTGCGACAAACCTTTCATTTTGGAATGAAATGATCTGAGATACTAACTCCCACGCAAAACAATGAAAAACAGAAGCCGTGAGATGCTTCACATGGCAACATCTCACGGCCACTGTAGTGAAACAATGGAGATGATGTCATTCCTTTCATTTCAGATCGAACATTCTTTATTTCTTTGTAAAACTCTTTGATTGAAAATTTGAATATGGCTCATTACATTATTTACACACCCCGACATGATGGTAGGGTTGCTTATCGAGCTAAGTCGGTACGGGCACAGCACAACAAGGCCCGTAGCCCCTGGCCGTGCCTGCTTCTGTGGTCCATGGCCCGGCCGGCACGCGGGCAGCACAGCTTGCGTTCCAACCCAATGGCAAGCACGTTTGGCTAGCCGTTTTTTACCCCCAAAAAATGGTTTTTACCACTTCTTTTTACAATTTTACCCACAACAGCCATACTTGGGGGGTATGCTTGTAATTGACCGTAAATGACCATTTCCACACTTCCAACTGTCAAATAATAGTCATATTTGAAGGTAGAGGTGGTAAAAAGCTACTTTTGGTTTTTTATAAATAGGCCTAACCCTTACCACACTTCTTCTACAATCTCTCTTACTCTTTTCTACAATCTCTCTTACTCTCTTCATCTCTGTAGCTATCAAGTAATAGGTAATTTTTTTAAATTGGTCAAGCATTAAAGGTGGGAAATGGACTCTAGAGGTTAAAGGTTTCAACTGCAAAGTTCAAGCTCCATTCTGAAGATATATTTTTCTATTTAATTTTCTGATTTTAAAATTATTATAAATATTATGTATATAAGTAAGTCTCTCCTTCTACCTTTCTTATTATTTTAAAGCCTAGTATAGTGGGTGACATACTGTGCAGCTAAATGTGTCTCTAGGAAAGTTCTATCACAAAGGACAGGATAATTGCCTAAGGAAATTAGGTTTTAAGCGGGACCGTTTCTGACCCCTCCAGTTACCTGGGAATTTTCTTGGTGCATTTTTGCGTATATTATTCCTCACTTTACTATAAGTAGTGTATCACCAAAAAAATTATTATTATATTACTTATTAAAAATTTTTTTTTTGAAATTTGATAATGGACCCTAGGCAATCTATATACTTTAACACCAAGGAAAGGGAATCTTTTAAACCCTATTCTAACCCACCTTTTTCTGAAGATTTTGATGGGACCCAACCCCCATATTGTGACCCTCCCATCCAAGATCATGAACCTAAGTTACTTTCCCCCCAAGATCCCACAGAAATGGGATCCTCTTCCCTACTACTTAGGAGCACCAAGAAGAGTAGAACCTCCAGTGTCTGGCTAAATTTTGCAATTGAAAATATGGGGAGTGAAGAGAGGGTAGTTTGTAAGCACTGTAAAAAAAATTTTAGTTGCAAAGGTTCAAGTGGTACAAGCCAATTGCAAAAATGCCTTCCAAAACATGGTGAAATAGACCCTAGGCAAGCCCAACTTTCCAGCAGTAGTGTTAATTTGTACAATTTGGTTTTTAATTAAGAAGAAACTAGGCTTGAAATTGTAAAGTGGTTAATATAAGAAGAATTACCCTTTAGACTAATACAAAGTAAAAGATTTAACTGTCTAATAACAAAATATCTAGCACTAGGATATAAACCTTTCTCATGCCACACTGAAGTGATGCTATAACATTATATAAAAAAAATGAAAACAACAATAATAGAAACTTTTTCAAACAATAGCTTTAAGGCGGCTTTAACTTCAGATATCTAGACAAGTAAACAAAACATAAGTTATTTAGCTATAATTGCACATTATATAGATGAGAATTGGAGTATCGAAAATAGAATATTAACTTTTGCGTCACTAGATGGTAGACATTCTGGACCAGTTATATCAAATGCTATAGCAAATAATATAAGAAAGTATAAATTACAAAATAAAATAATGGCTCTAGCACTTGATAATGTGTAAAACCCCGATATTTTCTAAGAATTATTTTTATTTATTATTTATGTGGACGTATCAACTTAAGGAGCTGTGTGTATATGTAGGGATTTCGGTGGGCGAGCACACACCAAATCAAGGGTTTTCAAAAGTTCGTCGAGCGGCAATGTAATTATGGAAGGTATAAATACTTAAGGAAAAGAGATTCGTAGGGTTCGCAAATATTCGTATAGTTGTGTGGAAGGCGATTGCGGCTCTGGATCTAGGTTTTTGGGAGAGAAGAACTGCGAGAGTTCCTGCCGATCAGAGAGTCGAAGTCAAAGTTTTCAGAAGAGTTTTCTCTTGCGAACAGAGGATCAACCGGGTGTCGATTTCGAATAGACGAGTGATTGTTGGCGATCGACTGAGGGTTTTCGGATTCAAGAAGTTGCTGTTGCAAGGATTTAAGCGTGCAAGAGGTGAGTAGCATCGTTTTAAAACTGGGTTTTGGATTTGATTCGTGAGTTTGGTCTTGATGCATATGATTTCTGGAAAAAGACAATCCGAGCATGAGTTTTCCTTTGGATTGTTAAAGATAAAAATAAATGTGTTTAGAATAATTTCAAAACTGGTTTAAACATCTTCTGGGGATAGTAGGAGACTAAGAAAATTGTTACAGAGAGAAAAATTTTAGTCAGTCGTAGAGATCATGAAATAACAGAGACCTGAAAATTGGAGGTAGCATCCGCCGGGTTGGCGCCTACCTAGCGCCAACTGGTTTGAGTCGGTGCATGGCAAATTTCTCCTTACCGCCGAGCTCGCGCTCATCACGTGCCTATCTTGCGCCGAGCATATTTTCTTAACACCAACCTCGCGTTAATCTTGCGCTTATCGTGCGCCTAGCTCGCACCTAGTCCATTGTAGGTAAGTGCGACGTGTAGTTTAAGTATTGACTTATCGCCAACCCCGCGCCTAGCGCTAGAGGTCAGCGCAAGCCTCTATTCTTTGCCAAAATATGATATTTGACAAAATCAAGCTACAGTGAATATTTTGAGGGTTCAAACACTTAGCCAATGACTTGTTTAGAATTTTAGAAATACTGTTACCTGTTCAATTACTCTAAGAATATTAAGTGAAATTTCTGGTAGATCTTAGGAGCTTCCAAGGTGAACTTTAGGGCTATCGGAAGGTGATCTTATTGTACCTATCACTAGGAGTTCATGAATTATTTCTTCTGTCATACACTTGTACTTGATTGAGAATTGATTGACCTGGTTTTCCTTGATTAAAAGTTCTTAAATGTATTTACAATGATTCTCTTGGTGTGAGTAAATGGATTATATCAATTGGTCTTGTGTTATGAGCTTTGATTTAATATTGAAAGTACATGAGGTACTGTTCTGGTCCAGAGGGACATGTGGTGAGCTGTGTTGTGTTGTGCATGATGATGAGTATTGTTGATTTTATTGTGATGTCGGAATTGAGATTTTACGATGGTTTGCTGTTTTGGTTTAGCTTGTCCTGGATCCATGCTTAAGCTTAGTAATGTAATGTTATTGTTGGTTGTTGAAATTGCATGGCCTTGTGTGTTGCCACGACCAGTGTAGAGTAGCCAGAAACCCTGAGTAGGCCTGATTGTCAATGCCGAAACCCGGGGAGTAGGCCAGCATTGGATGACGAAACCCTGAGTAGGTCGTCATTTCAGAGTTTCCGAAACCCTGAGTAGGCTGGAACTGTGTACATGGAGGTGTGGAGTATCTACTTGGCATGTTTAATTTATCAACTTAACAATAGTCATGACATTGACCAATCGATTTGTTGTTAGTATTGAATTGAAATGTGATTGGACACAATTATTGGTTTTGGTTTTAAACTTGGAGATTGTATTGGTTGCTTATTCGTACTGGATATTTATCGATGCATGATTTGAACTGTGTTAACTATTTCTTGCATGCATATGCTACTCGCTGAGATATTCGTATCTCACTCTTTTGTTTTGTTTTGTTTTCAGATACTCGAGGTGAGGCGACTACTGGGGTAGATCCGACTGAGACATATAGGGAGGAAGACTACTATTACATTCCTTAGACCTGTTAATTGAATTTTTGAGGTGTAATAAAGTAGATTGAGGTTGAACCACTTGAATCTTAGTTAAGTTTGAATATTGAATTCTTAGATAAAGTATGATTGTGCACTGTGATATGATTTAGTTTAGGTGATTATCCAGCGATCACAAATGATTAAGATCTTTACCTAACACTCTGTGAGATGTGTTATATCTTTATTGAACAACACAGATCTGGGGCATCACATAATGCAAGTGCTAATAATGTTGCAATAGACATACTAAGGCAACAATTAAACTTAAATTTAGATGGATGTTTATTTCATTTTAGATGTGCTTGTCAAATCCTAAATTTAGTTGTGCAGGATGACTTAAAATTGTACAATATCATTTAACAAATATTAGAGACGTAATAAGATTTTTAAAACAATCTAGCACAATTGCTAGAGAATTTAAAAATTATTGTGCAAGTTTGGGAAAGCAACCTAAAAAAATTACCCTAGATGTTGACCAAGGTGGAATTCAACGTATTTAATGCTAGATGCTGCACTAGAATTGAAATAAGAACTTTCACTATTTTATAAAACAAAAGTGCTTGAAAGTGAACTAGAAGAACTTAACTAGCAAATAGCAGAAATCTTAAGAGATTTGTTAAAAGTTTTTTTTAATGCAACAAGATTCTTATTCGGGGTTTATTACCCAACATCCTCGAATATTTTAAATATACTGTATCAAATAAGTATTTGCTTTAAACAATATAGAGACACGTCTGTTGCTAAGGATATTTGCCCTGCAATGGAATCTAAATTTTTCTAATATTGGCAAGAAACGCCCCCTTTATATTGTTTAGCTAGTACAATGGATCTTAGGATTAAATTAGGAGTGCAAGATTTAATAGAAGGAATAAATGAAAATATGAGATCTTCCTTTTAAATAGATATACATCAACTAAGAAACCTATTAGAAAGACTTTTTTTTGAATATGATACTAGCTGTAGTAGATATGATCAAACTCAGACCCAAGAAACACTATCAGATAATTCCCCCTGGAATTTTGTAAATGGTAGAAGAAGGGGAAAACAACCAGCATCCGGTAGTGGGGGATCATCTGAGTTAAGGATTTATTTAGAAAGCCCCCCACTACTTTAATTTACATACTATGGGTGAGCATAGTTCTTTTAATATTTGGCATGGTGGAAGCAAAATCAAGTTAGTTATCATGTGCTTTTCACCATGACATGTGATCTACTAACAGTTATGGTGTCTACGGTTGAATCAGAATCAGCTTTTAATGCAGGTGGACGACTGTAGGAGCAGATTAATGCCAGAGATGGTGCAAGTATGTGTCTGTCTAATAGATTGGCTCAGGGTGGAACTAAAAGATCAGGAATAAGCGGATGATCAACTTGCTGGAGACTTCGATGATTTGAATCTTGATGAATTTAGTCTTCCAGGTTAGTTTAAGTTTTATTATATTTTTTGTAATCAAAGTTTAGAAACTTTACTTTCTCTTTTTTTTTCTTCTTTTGAAACTGCAAATGAAAGATAGATGAGTGGGTGCCAACCTAGTTGGGATGTGCTCATATTATAGTGATGCAGTATTATTTGTGCAAATGTATTATGTATTGTTGTATTTGCAAAGTCGCACTTGTACTTGTAATAATTAATTTATTTAAATTTTTTGAGCAAATTCTATCCCAATATGTGTAAGATATTTAAATTACTATTTTTCCCATTTTCTCCAATTTTTTTTGCAAAAAAAAGGACCCAGGCTTGTGGGCGGCCCGCCAAGCCCAGCATGGCCCAGCCCTAGCCATGCCACGGGATCGGCCATGCCTGGGTCTTCGGTGACAGGCCAAGCACGGGCTAGCTAATTGTGCCCGTGTCGGGTTGGCCCATTAAGCAACCCTACATGATGGTACTGTAGACACCCCAAAATTGCACGATTTTTGATAAATCTTGAAGGAGAGAAATATTTTATTGGAATTTTCAATTCTTTGCATTGGGTTTGAGATACTTAACGCATTTGAATCCAAAACGGAAAAGGAAAAAGCCCGAATTCAATCTTTTGTGCAAAGTCAAGCTTTTTCCGGTTGAATTTTGTTGACTTTTGATCCCAGAAAAAGAAATATTTTTTAAAGCCAGATTTCAAGATAATTTTTCCCGGTAATAAGGTTTTTAGCCATGTTATTGCATAAAAGAATTTTTTGAGATTTTAAATCTTGACGAATACCTTGGTTTTAACATATTGAACCTTTTTTCCAGACCTGAAAAATCAGAATTTTGCCTAGAACTGGAAAGTTGACTTTTTATTCACTTGGAATTTGGGTCTGGAACTATTTTTAATGGATTCAAATTGGGGGGGTGTTTGCTTATTTACATGTAATATCTTAAGTAAATGGAGATTAAAAAATATGAGGACATTTACTTAAACGATATTACATGTAAATAAGTATTGCATGTGTTAAAATTTGGAAAAAAGGCTTTTTTCCTTGTATCCGACAACTCAAGCCGGATACAAGTACCTTTCTTTGTATCCGATGGAAAATGTCGGATACAAGAAAGCTTTAGTGTATCCGGCATATACGGATACATTAAGGCCCTTGTGTATTTGGCTTGATATGCCGGATACATAAGTTTTGCTCAAAAATTAGGGTTTTCCGTGAGAAATCACTTTTTACCATCATATCCCTCATTAAATGAGGGGAAATCTCGGAAACAGCCCTAGGGTTAAGGTTGGTGGGCTCTAGACATTAAGTTGTGTCTACCATCAACCCTAGCCTTTGCCTATAAATAGGAGGCTCCTCCTTAAGCAAAAGGCCATTAACTTTCTTGCCAATAATTCTTGCCAAGAATCTCTGCCAAGAAGAGCTCCGAGTGAAGAGGGAAACCGCTGCGGAATTGCTTCCAGAACTCAGGTAAGCCTCAAACCTCTTCTTTATTTTTCTGTATTTACATTCCTAAATCTAGATCTCTTCTTCTACCTTTCTGTAGAATAAGGCCTTCTATGTGTATGAAAACCCTTCCCCAGCTCAAAGTATCTCAAGACTCCCCCTAGCCGTAAAACGTGAAGGCGGGATCTAGGAGAAACGAGACTGGGGATTGATCCTAGTGCTAGAACCTATCTTGCATAAGCCTTTTGAATCTTTGAAGCCCGTTTTATATTCAAAGTACCCCATGATTATCTTGAAGAACCGTGTTTAACGGGGAGAGAGAACAAAGGGAAACGATAATGGAACGGAACTCTAGGTTGCTTTTAGAACCCTATTTTAAATGAATGAGAATGCATGCTATGTTGTTATATCGCTCTTGAATGATTTTCATTTACACATACATTGCACCCGTTTTGGCGGGATAGGCTCATATTTTGGGTTTATTACATTTATTGTGATAAATCTGAAATAAATGGCCTCAATCAATTCTGGAATGTTTTTAAAAGGTTTTTAAAGGTTTTGTATTCATCTTACACAAATTGCACATACTTTGTCATAGTTTTGAATTGTTTTTCTCCAAAAAGGGCTTAACTTGACAGCAACTGTACCCCGATTTCGGACATTCATAACTTCATCGTCTGGATGAATTTTGGAGTGATTCTAGAACCATGGGAAAGGTGAGGCTGTCTAGTTTATGTCCACCAAATTTCATTAATTTCTATTGAGCGGATTTTTGACACCTCTCTGTCGAAGTTGATTGGACAGTTCAGGTTTAAATACGGAACTTGTCACTTCGACGGAGCGCCATGTGTTCGTTTTAAGTCTGATTCGAGTGATTTTTATTTCTGGGCACTCCTTTATGAGTCTATTTTCAAATACATTTGGTTTCATAATTTTTTGACTCCATTTGTATTATTGGTAACAGATTTACTCAGAACTGCTCAATGCACTTTTCTGGGTAAATCTGTGAGCTTCGGGGCCTGTTCGGGAGACCACCCAAGGCACATCCTATGAGGCTAGTTTTGTTCGAAAGATGGTCATACAGACCTCAATCACACCAAATTTCGTGGATTTTTATGGAGTGGGTTTTTCTAGGTAATTTTCCAAACTTGCATGCTTATCACTTTTGATTTTCCCCAGCATCAACTTTAAAGGAGCATAACTCCTAGGATTTCAACCGGATTTACTTGAAATTTTGCATGAGTCTCTTATTTACCATGATTTTTCAAATGGATTTGGTTTGATTCAATTTAAAATTGATTTTGAATGATTTCAAGACAAATGGCATTACTTTTCACCGAATTCTCCGGATTTAACTCAACTTGGTTTTGTGCAACTTTTGCTTTGGATTTCCATTTTTGTTGATATTCCAGAAGTGATATTGACATAAAAGAGGATCTAGAATCTATTTGGATTCCTCATGTGAAATTATCACACATTGGCTTAATTCTTTTCCAATGTTTTTTTTAATGATTTTTAGCAAGCTTTCTTATCTTTTTTTGCATGAACAAACACTTGGCAACCACCTTGTGTGGGTGAATGGGGGTGCCTAACACCTTCCCCCGTTCATAATCTAATCCCCTTACCCATCTCTGGATTTGATTTTCAAGTAGGGTTATTTTTACTCTAGAAGTTGAGCTTTTACTATTTTTGCATATTTTTGAACTTTTTGGTGTCCATTCACACCCCAAAATTCTGAATGGTGGCAACTCTCCCAATTTTGCGTTGAGCCCGTGTGCTGATGGAGGGGAAATCATTCCGGTGATTTTTCCCGTGTCTCACAGGTACACATTGGAAGATATTTCAGGGTTTGAATGCTTTTGGTTCACAAGTTTTTATTTTGTGTTTTTTTTTCTACTTTTCTACAACTAGTGGTTCACCTACTTTTGCCACGCATCAAGTACGGGGAGAAAGACAGAAAAATCTTGATTAATTTGCAGGGTTTTTTTGTGATATGACCCACAAGGGGGAAACTTCACCTTGGAGTTCCTTGTCAAGTAAATGCCACGGAATGAAATCATTTGCCATGTTTCCCTGAAGTGCTCCCTATAGCCCTGAGATGTAGCGATGTGGATCATCTTACGGCCACTGTTTTTTCATATGTTATAAATGTATTAAGTGGGCCCACATGAAAAAACAGTGGTTATGAGATTCTCCACATGGTAGCATCTCACGGCCATATTAGGGAGTAATTAAGGGAAACATGGCAGAAGATTTCAACTCAAACGTCATAGGGGACGTAGCCTTGTTTAGGGTATCAAATCATCAACTATTTTCTTGAATAAATTAGTTTGAAAAATTTTTTTTGAAGGAAATCTGCTGCGGTATCAATAATTGAAAACGACTCATTGTTTACAGCGATCCCTAGAAAGAAAGATTGTAATCCTTTACATTGTTATTAAAAAAATTGAAACTAATTTTGAATTCCTAACTCCTGAATTTTGTTTGAAAGCAACACCTAACTAGCTAAGAGTTGTGCTTTATGTTCCATCTTCAGCCAATCATCATTCAAGCAAACATAGGACTCCACCATCTCTAGCATTAATTTGTTCTAATAGTCGCATACCACTTAACTACATATACTAAAAGCTGATTCCAAAATTATTGATAGATTATGTGCTATGACGACAAGTACAAGATAGTAACCTTGATTTTATTTCCACCGGACCAAAATATCAAAAAAAAGAAAATCTATTTTTTTAAATCAAGACTCTGAGAGGAACTCATGTCTGAGATACCAACTCCAACTGATTACTCCTGAAGTAATTTTGGAAACCTAAATTTTCAAGAGCATTGCAACAAACCTTTCATTTCAAATCGAGCCTTCTTTGTAAAAATTTGAATATGACTCATTACATTATTTACGCACCCCGACATGATGGTACACATTGGAAGATATTCCGGGGATTGAATGTGAGTCATGTGACTCGTTACAGTATTTACACACCCCGACATGATGGTACACATTGGAAGATATTCCGGTGATTGAATGCTTTTGTTCACAAGTTTTTATTTTGCTTTTTTCTTTCTACTTTCTATAACTAGTGGTTCACCTACTTTTGCCACGCATCAAGTACAAGGAGAAAGACAGGAAAATCTAGGGTTTTTTTTGGTGATATGGCCCACAGGGGTGACACTTCCCCAGGGATTTCCTTGTCAAGCAAACGTCACGGGGGACGAAGCCTTATAAGGGGTATCCATGTCTTTCCATACAAAAGTTAGTATATTACATTACATAGAAAAATTAGCTGGAAATATTTTCACAATACCCCAATGGGAGTATGGTTATTTACATAAACACTAGGAATTCAGAACCGTGCACATGTACACTTTAATGGATAGTTATTTAAGCGGCACAGAAGGCTTTAAAATCTCTCAAAACAAGTCGGGTGAATAGTTATTTATAAGGTAAGAATCTACAGAATATTCAATCGTGTTGGCTTAATTTGGGCAGTAGCATAGCACCTTAATTAACACAACAGAAGTTAATTAGTACAAGAACGTACAATAATAAACAAATAACTTTTATTTAGTAAAAAGCAAAGGGCTTGCACAAAAGAATTTGTCATATTTTCTTTAGCCTCGCCTTTCATCAGGATGAAATCTTTTTCTATTTCCTTGTAGAGTGGACAATGTAATTTGAATGAGATGTTGTCATGTAAAGCACTTTATGATTACTGTTTTTCAATAGTAAATATCTTTCCACTTGTTTCTACCTTAAAAAAAACAAAACAAAAAAAAGAAAAAAAAATCGTAGTCATGTGGTAGCATCCCACGCAAGCAACATCAATTATCTACTGTAGTTCTAGACTCGGTCGGTGACTTCAATTATTCTTGTCCACTAGTCTACATTTTATTACATCTACCACGCTAACGTTTGGATTGTGATGTTCGAAGTTACGTCAATGTCGAGGTCCTAACTAGTTACAATATCTATTTCTTAGATTGTCTCCTGAAAATTGTAAAAGACCACTATAACTTTTAAATACCCACTAGATTTTACGAAAAAAAAATTAAATACCTAGATTAAAACGATAAAAATTGATAAATCTTAATTAGGGTAGGAATGGGAAAATTTTGAGCACGTACTGGATTGTATTGTCTTAAACATTTGATAATTTTATTTCTCGAAATATGCAACTATTAGCTTAATAAAATGATCTTAATTATCCTATTTCAACGTATATTATTTTATTGGTCCGTGAAAATTATTCAAACCGACACAAGGAGGAATCTCGTCTCGAGGCGCCGACTCATGCCAAATGATATGCGGCATGGGACGAGCAGGCCCGCAAAAATCATCTGTCGGTGTAAGCACGTCAGATCGCAAATCAGAAATATCATTTTAGCGACTAATTTGTGTTGTCATGGGCAACCATTTTGTATCGGTTTATCATCCCAATCACAAATTGAATGCTCAAAACCAAAATTGCAGAATACCCAAGCTCCATTAGTTCTACGACACATCTTCATGTGCTTTTGGCCATTTCGTGCAAATTAAGTACAAACAAACAAGGAAAAATGTGTGTGCAACAGTGAGAGATAGTTGTTGCGACTGGATTGGTTTCGGTGGTAGTTGACGTAAATGGAGAGTATATGAATGAACCAGGCTGCATGTGTTTCTGCAGCAAAACCCCACCACACCAAGTAAATTTTCTACGTGTTTTGGCGTGTAGGGCTTTGTAAAAGGGATCTTATCTGTAGGCTGTTGCTCGTCGTTTTCCTCGGTCCGTTTATTTTCCTTCGATTTCTTCAAGATGGAATTCCGTGTTCTTGAAATCATTTATGCGTACAGATCACCTCTCTCGATCCATCCCTCACTCCCTCCCTTCCCCCCTCTAAGCAGTAAGCGCCTTCCTACCGACCTCAACTCCAAGCCCTGAAGATCATCAGATACTATGACAAGAGTCAATAATGAGAATCTGAACACCCTTTCATTTGCTGTAAAGGATGATATCTCTCACAGCGTCTCCCCTAACAGTTGCTCATCTTCTCTCCACCCGCTTCAACTTCATGATCATAATCATCCCCACCATCTATCTCCCACTGAGGCGATACCTTCGAAGCATACGCATGTGGTGCCACCCGTGAAAGCAGTAAAAGGAGAAGAGGTTGGTCGATCACTGGAAGTTGAAGCTGTTAGGTTACCAGAATGCGTTGCAGCACTGCAGGCATCTCCCGGAGATGGTGTATTTTTGACATGGGAGGATTTGTGGGTGACTGTTTCTAAAGGGAAAAGTGGGTACGGGGCGATACTTGAGGGGATCACTGGCTACGCCCAACAAGGTGAAGTATTGGCCATCATGGGCCCTTCTGGTTCTGGCAAGTCTACTCTTCTCGATGCACTAGCAGGTAGTTAATTACAACCTAATTAGCACTGTACTACAGTACTCATCATTACCACTTAACTTTCCGTACTTTATTGTGCTTAGTTACATTAGGTGCTTATTTGCAAAATTATATATCTTATAAATTTACAACAATAAGTTTTTATCAGATTATTATTCGGTCGTATATTGTCCAGAGAGGTCCATGTTTCGTTGCCTGTGCCAGTCTTCCAGATGATGAAACAAATATACAAGTCTGTGTCCGAAGTTGATACGATAGCTTCAAAGTCTTGATAGGCAATCAGATATGGTTTGAAATCTATATACCACTGCAGCATGTAGCAACTGCTGCCGCCTAAGTGAGATGCTGCAGATCACGATCATTATATTTCAATAAAATTTCTCACTTGATCGGCAGGGTCTGCAGGAAGCTGTAGAAGACGGTCATCATGACATGCGATGGCCGATAGACACTCCCGAGTCTGTGGATAAAGTTCAATGGCATCTTACTGTGTGAAGATAGAATACTCAAGATTTCTTAATGTAATGTAGATGTCTTATATTTCACTAGGTACTCAGTATCTATTAAGCTTTCTTGTGGGACGGCAAAGCTGTCCGAGAAGGCCTGGACCCAGGATGTTCGTTGAGGGGGCAATGAAAGGTCCATCTTTTTTATGCGTACTATTAGGGATCCGTTCATTGTTTGTTTTTTGGGTGATAACCGCACAGTGGAGTTCGGTCTTGTAATCCTTACTTTTTGAGACAGTGGAATCGTTCTCATCTTCTCCAGCTGTAGACGTATGTTGAAAGCCGAACTACATACATCTTGTGTTTTGCTGTGTGTTGCTATCATCTCGTTTGTCTATTCTCAACATTCTTAAAAATAGAGGAGGGTTTTACAACGGCTATTAAAAATTGTCACGTGTCCAAAACACATCATGTGCCGTCTAGCATCTTGGATGGGTCATGTGCTTTTGACAATTAGGGTAATGTGTATGGAGAAAAAAATTTCATTATCTTACTATACAAACCTTAATCTATTATTTTTGAAATCCCAAAAATACCTTTGTGCTGGACAAAAGTTTGACGAGGAGAGAGAAAAGAGACAAATAGCTGCTTTGCTAATGTATCACGAAGCTGTTAGGTACTGCCGAGCTTTTTAATTAAGTGCTCGATAGTAAATGATTTCAATCCGATTTCTGTCATTGAGATATATTTTGTTCTTATGAATTAATATTTTCTTCCCTTCAATCCAGAGGAATGATGATATAGAGTTTGCTTGGGTTAACCAACTGCAGGGAGATTAGGATCGAAAACAAGGCAGTCTGGAGAAATCCTCGTCAATGGTCGACAACAGCCCCTAGCTTTTGGGACATCGGTATGAAGAACTAAGCTTTTTTTACATTAAGTTAGACTTCAACTTCAGATTAATTAATATCTGTTTATCCGTTAACTCAGGCTTATGTTACTCAAGACGATATATTAATGACATCGCTAACGGTCCAAGAAGTCGTGTTCTATTCTGCTCAGCTCCAACTTCCTGAGTCCATGTCGAGATCCGAGAAGAAGGAAAGGGCAGATATAACAATAAGGGAGATGGGCTTGCAGGACTGCACTCATACAAGGATAGGAGGGTGGGGCATAAAAGGCCTGAGCGGCGGGGAGAAGAGGAGAGTTAGTATTTGCATGGAGATCTTGAAACGACCCAAGCTTCTTTTTCTTGATGAGCCAACAAGTGGACTTGACAGTGCTGCATCGTTTTACGTCATGAGCCGAATTGCAGGCCTCGACGGAAAAGATGGAAGGACTGTTATCACATCTATCCATCAACCTAGCAGTGAAGTCTTTGAGCTCTTCGACAATCTCTGTCTTCTCTCCTCTGGCAGAACGGTCTACTTTGGTCCCGCTTCAGGAGCAAACCAGGTAGTTAGCATTTGAATTTTCTGGAGAATAACTGACGGAAATGAAAGATTAATGGGTTGCTTTCGATGCCATTGTAGTTCTTTGCACTTAATGGCTTTCCCTGCCCAAATATGAGGAACCCATCTGATCACTTTCTTAGAACTATCAACAAAGACTTCGACATGGTAAGATTTTCGTGTACTTCTCAAGGGTATTTTATCGCATACTTTGTGATAAATTATTTTTAAACTTTTCTGTTCTTGAAATTCTCTCTAGGACATCGAAAAGGGTCTTGGTGGAGCTGTGAGCACAGAAGAAGCTACTGACATTCTTGTGAAGTCATACGGGTCATCTGACATAAATTTTCAAGTACATAAACGGGTCGCTGAGATATGTAAACAGGTATATATTCAGGTAACTAAATATATAGCATGGTTCTAAATTGATGATGTGGGTAGTCCAGGTTATCTAATGCTTAAAACAAATACTCGAAGGTTTGTTTTCCCTGCTGCAGAAAGGAGAAGCTCTAGAGGAGGAGGGAACCCAAGCAGGCTTCATTACACAATGTCTTGTTCTTACGAGCAGATCCTTTGTGAACATGTATCGCGATGTGGGCTACTATTGGTCGCGGTTGGGTATCTACCTTGCACTGTGCACATGTTTAGGAACCATCTTTTACAACATTGGCTACAGTTATGATTCAATTCAGGTAATCAAGCTGATTGTTTAACCGAGAAAACCACAAATTAAACTAACTTTTGTAGCTCTGAACATTTCAGGCCAGGGGCTCAATGCTCGTGTTCATATCTACATTCATGAGTTTTATGGCGATAGGTGGATTCCTTTCTTTCGTAGAAGAAATGAAGGTGAGCCAATCTTGTAAATGTACTATAAAAATTGTTGCTTATGTTCCCCAATTGAGTGACTTGATAACAATTAATCATGCATCTTCCAATGTAACTCAGATTTTTCTACGAGAGAGATTAAACGGGCACTACGGTGTGGGTGCCTTCATTGTGGGCAACACGCTTTCGTCCATGCCATTCTTGCTTATCATATCTCTAGGTCCTGGAGCTATAGTATATTTTCTTGTTGGTCTTCATCAGGGATTTGAACACTTTGCCTACTTCACTTTGCTGCTCTTTCTTTCTACAATTTTGGTGGAGAGCCTCATGATTCTGGTTGCAAGTATCGTCCCGAATTTCCTCATGGGAATAATTACGGGTGCTGGAATTCAAGGGCTGATGATTCTGAATGGTGGCTTCTTTCGATTGCCTAATGACATTCCAAAACCATTCTGGAAATACCCAATTTACTACATTTCCTTCCACAAGTACGCTTTCCAAGGGTTCTTCAAGAACGAGTTCAAAGGATTAAGTTTTCAGAGTCCACTAGGATGGCCAACCACCACGATCAGCGGCGAATATGTTTTGCAGAATACTTGGCAAATGGAGATGGGTCACTCAAAGTGGGTTGATCTTGCCATCTTGGTGGTAATGGTGGTTCTATATCGACTCATGTTCATAGGTGTTATAAAGATTAAGGAAAAGGTGAAGTCCGCCACCATTACTGGCGTGGTGCCCGTCTATCCGCTGGAGCCACTCGAGTCTTCATCATCTGTTCCAACGTGTTAGAATAAACACATTCTTCTGACTTTGTATTTGAGTCAGTTAATATAAGTTGGTTTAGTTGAGTCAAAGGAGGTTATGTATTGTCAACAATTGTAGGGTGTTGGGCGGTTAAGCACATCTATAAATATAGCTCATTGGTCTTTATGTCTAGTAACTATGATACTACAAGAGCATAGTCCTGGATATCAAAAAATAATATACAAAAATGTTACATAACCTTGTATATCAATGATAGATATATAATACTCTATCACTAATCATGTGAGAGATACGGATTCTCACTCTATATATAAGAAACACGGGCTCTCACCCCCATTTTTTTATGAGCGACACGGGCTCTCAATATCACCATCAATATCTGTTCTATCAATATCAATATTAGCTCCTCTTTTTGGTTTCTCTTTAATTTCTAACACAACAGTCAAAGATGTGTCTACATCTATATAAGAAGCTGATGTGAACATATGTTTCACCGTGGAGCAGCTGATAAAGCATGAAAACTCGCTTCCATGGCTCTCCCTCAAGCAAAGCCACACAAATCATGGGGATTACTTCCTTCTTCACCACGGTTATCCCTTTCTCGGACGAACACAATAATGAACCACACACACTAGCACATGAACCAGTGCCACGTCAACTGCCACCTCAAGCACATGAACCAGTGCCACGTCAACTGCCACCTCAAGCGCCACATCACTCTCTCCCTCATAGATCCAAGGAGAAAGAGACGATTGAAGGATCAAAGGCAAGCTGATCCTTCATTAAAGGAAAGGTGTTGCTATCACTTAGGGAAGGAGATGTATTGGAGTTCCAACTCAGCACTAGTGTTGGAAGTTGCTTCTACAATAAAGGTAAGAGAGAAGACCTTTGAGCTGGGCACATAGGGAAGGAGACGTTTTGGAGTTCCAACTCAGCACTAGTGTTGGAATTTGCTTCTACAATAAAGGAAAGGGAAAGGACTTTCCCTTTCCTTTATTGATAGGTGATGGAAATACTTTGACTATCTCTCATATTGGAAGGACCACACTTCCAACAACACATGGGGTTTTACAATTAAAGGTGTGTTGGTTGTACCACATATTACTAAAAATCTCTTATCTGTTAGCCAATTATCTTCTGATTCTTCATGTATTTTTGAATTTAACTCTAATGGCTTTGTGATTAAGGATCAGCAGACAGGGGCAATCCTAGGGAAGGGAGCTAGAGATGGTGGCCTCTACAAACTAACAAGGGAATCACCAATGGCAGCTCTATACTCCAATCGGCAAAGAATTGCTTTTGAGGAAATTTGGCACAAAAGGCTTGGCCATCCCCAATCCAGAGTTTTATCTCTTTTACACTCCAAAAATCTTATTTCTGTTACTTCTTGGAATAAAACTAACTCAATATGTCCTAGTTGTCAATTGGGGAAAAGTAGTAAGCTTCCTTTTGTAACTACCTTTACTCATTCTGACCAACCTTTTGATAAGATCCATTGTGATCTTTGGGGTCCTGCACCTCTCACATCTATACAAGGTTTCAAATACTATGTCTCTTTTGTAGATGATCACACACGGTACACATGGCTATACCCTCTCAAATACAAATCTGATTTTTCCGAATGCTTCCGCAATTTTATTACTATGCTTGAAACTCAGTTTCAAGCAAAAATAAAGGTTTTTCAAAGTGATGGAGGGGGTGAATTTGAAGATAATGGGTTTAATAACCTTCTTCTTAAAAAGGGCATAGTAAGACAAATATCATGCCCAAAGACCCCGGAACAGAATAGCATAGCAGAACGGAAACATCGTAACATTGTAGAGTTCGGACTCTCAATGCTATTTCATAGTAGCCTGCCAAAAACTTATTGGGTTGAAGCTTTCAAAACTGCTATTTTTCTAATTAATTGGTTACCTTCAAGAACATTAGAAATGACCTCACCTTTTAAACTCTTATTTGGAAAACATCCTGATTACACGTCTCTTAGAGTCTTGGTTGTAGGTGTTACCCATACTTGAGAGATTATGGGAAAAATAAATTTTCTCCAAGATCCCTCCCGTGCATATTTATTGGATATAGCACTATCCATAAAGGGTACCGGTGTCTTTTCCCTGCAACTGGACGTGTTTATATCTCTAGACATGTTATTTTTTATGAAACAGTGCTACCCTTTTCCAACACTCCTAATGATAATCCCATCTCTCAAAATACCAACATGGAGCTTTATTCCTATGAAGAATGGGATTGCAATAATGAGACCACTGATACACCACACAACAACACCCAAGTTGTACCCTTCACAATTGATGAGGGTGAAATCATTGAGACTAACATTACACCTGAGACCCAAAGGCAATCACCAATTCATGAACCTATCTCTCCGGTTAATGGTGAACCGAATAGTATGAACCACTCAAAACGTCAAGAACTTGATCCTAGTCACCTGGCTCAAGGGAATGGTCCATCCGATGCCCTCTCAACACCAAACACGAGTCTGGATGAACACATTAAAACAGGTAGTTTGGTGATCGATCTTGGGCCCCTTATTGACACCTCTATCCCAAACTCAAGTACTATGTTGACTCAACCCCATCCCACCACCAGACAATATTTTGGACTCAACACTCATCCCATGAAAACAAGAGGGAAAACCCAAGCCGGGCTAACCCATTCGGTCATAAGATCATCTCTTATTCCCATCGAGCCTAGCAATATTCAAGATGCTCTTAAGCATCCTGGTTGGACCTCTGCTATGCAAGAAGAGATTGATGCCCTCCATAACAACTCCACATGGGAATTAGTCCCACGCACCTCTGACATGAACGTGGTAGGGTGTCGTTGGGTCTTCAAAACCAAGCTCAAATCTGATGGAAATCTTGAACGATTGAAAGCAAGACTTGTTGCTAAGGGTTTCGATCAAGTGGCTGGTATAGACTTTGGTGAGACCTTCAGCCCTGTTGTCAAACCACAGACCATTAGGTTAGTTCTTACCATTGCTCTCACACAACAATGGTACATCAAACAATTGGATGTCAAAAATGCTTTCCTTCACGGGCTCTTAAAGGAGCCAGTTTTTATGGAACAACCTCCTGGTCTAACTGACCCAACAAACCCAAACCATGTTTGCAAATTAAACCGTGCCCTGTATGGTCTCAAGCAAGCTCCTCGAGCTTGGTTCGACCGGTTTAGCCAATACCTTCTTACCCAAGGTTTTTATTGTTGCCCTCATGATGCATCCTTATTCATCTTACATAACTCACAAGGAACTATACTCTTATTATTATATGTAGATGATATTATCATTACAAGTAACACTACATCCCTTCTTAATCAATTTATTACCACACTTGGCTATGAATTTGCTATGAAAGATCTTGGCAACATCCACTATTTTTTGGGGATAGAAGTGTGCCCTTCTTCCACTGGTCTACACCTTTCCCAAACTAAGTATGCCCAGGATATTATCAACCGTGCCCAGATGACTGAGTGCAAATCCATCTCAACTCCTCTTGCTACAAAATTTGTGAGTCATCAAGAATCTTCTCCCAGCGCAGATACAAAGCTATATCGTAGTCTAGTTGGGGCCCTACAATACCTCACACTCACTAGACCAGACCTCACTTATGCTGTGAATTTGGTAAGTCAGTATATGCATTCACCCACTGTCCTTCACATGCAACTGGTAAAACGCATTATCCGCTATGTCAAAGGTACAATTGACCATGGCATAAATATTTATCATCACAATACTTTTGATCTCTATGCTTACTGTGATGCAGATTGGGCAGGGTGCCCTATTACTCGAAGATCAACCTCTGGGTTCTGCGTCTTCCTTGGGTCTACACTTATTTCCTGGTCAGCTAAAAAGCAACCTACAGTAGCACGGTCCAGTGCTGAAGCCGAATATCGATCTATGGCGGTAACAACTGCAGAAATTACATGGCTCTCATTTCTTCTTCGTGATATTAGGGTCTCATTGCTCCAAGCCCCTACATTGTTCTGCGATAATCTAAGTGCGCTTCACATGTTTGTTAATCCCATCTTACATGCTCGGACCAAGCATATTGAGTTAGATTATCACTTTGTTCGAGAAAAAGTGGCACTTGGATTATTAACTACAAAGTTTGTATCTTCAAAAGATCAACTAGCAGATATATTTACTAAGCCGCTCTCGAGGGATGCTTTCACTCCTATTTGTATCAAGCTTGGCATTCATTCTCGAAGCCTAAGCTTGAAGGGGAGTAATGAACCACACACACTAGCACATGAACCAGTGCCACGTCAACTGCCACCTCAAGCACATGAACCAGTGCCACGTCAACTGCCACCTCAAGCGCCACATCACTCTCTCCCTCATAGATCCAAGGAGAAAGAGACGATTGAAGGATCAAAGGCAAGCTGATCCTTCATTAAAGGAAAGGTGTTGCTATCACTTAGGGAAGGAGATGTATTGGAGTTCCAACTCAGCACTAGTGTTGGAAGTTGCTTCTACAATAAAGGTAAGAGAGAAGACCTTTGAGCTGGGCACATAGGGAAGGAGACGTTTTGGAGTTCCAACTCAGCACTAGTGTTGGAATTTGCTTCTACAATAAAGGAAAGGGAAAGGACGTTAAGGAGACTCTTGGCATTCATTCTAACCGTTGGGAATTATTGCTGGAAAAAGAGACGTTAGAGTTTCTTCCAGCAATAATTCCCATTCATTCTCTCACCATTCTCTTCTCCCATTTTTGTTTCATGTTAAAACCACAACGTGGTGTACTTTGTAAACTGACGGTTGAAGTTAGAGTGACTTGCATTGTTGTTTATTCATAAAATTATTGTTTTCTTTACACAATACCTCGTGTATTGGGAGGCATTCAGATCTCAACCATTATTGGTTAACTGCATGACTCCCACATATATCCTGTATAATTATTCTCGTTTGGGTATCTTCTTCCTACCCCATCGGATTAGTCTATTTCTTATTGTAAATGTTCTCCATTCTTAAATGGAAAATTATTACCCGTATTATATATAACGCGAGGCAGTCCCATGGGAATCGCACCAACAAATTAAAATGTACAAGATTCCAAAATAGCAATTTGGTCTCGATCCCATTAAACCGACTTCGGTTTAGCTTTTTAGTTGTTCAGTTTGGTTTCAGTCCAAAAAAATCCCTAAACTGAATTAAGTCAGTTTGGTTTTGTGTTGGATGCTCGGTTAAACTGAACTGAATTCATTATTTTGCCTAAACTGAATCGACCCAATATATATATACTAGAATATATATTAAACTTTGAGGATATTACGAATAATGCCCTTGTTTGGGCACAATCATATATCGGTCTAACCCAAACCAAATGAGCCAAATTGATCTCATGTAGCTTGGTTTGGTTTGGGTTGATTGCAAATATTTCAGTTTGGTTTTGGGTTGACCTCAACCCAAACCAAGCCGAATTGAGTTGCACCCCTAAACCCATACACATCTAGGGTGCATGCACCTTATCAACACAATATGATATGTACCTAAAATCATACATTTTGCCAAACTCAAACTAGTTTAGGAGTGGCAATGGGACTGGTTATGTGACATACACCATTTCAATCCTAGTACCTTATGGCCTAAACCACAAAATTACTAGAATTGGTATGTCGGGTGACAAGTAAATCCGGGTCTTAATTAAAATTTAAGACATTAAGTCTGAATTCACTCATCTATGAACAATACCAATCATCTGATACCAAACAGATAATCCATGCCCATTAAATATATCAGGGTGCATCAAATTAAATAATGATAAAGTGGAAGATTCAATGGAATATCTATCTCAAATCCATAATCTCAGGATGTAAAATTACTGAAATGAAATACAATGAATAGAAATGATAACTGCTATACCTCTAAATCTGGATCTACCCGAAACCAACTGCCAACACTCTGGAATCTGCACGGTCTATATATAATAAACTAAATGAGACGGAGATCCCAGTAAGTCATCATATGATAAATTAAATACACATGCGGATATATCTCAAATCATAATATATCACCAATAATCTAGTGCAAGTGAGAAAACCCTGTATCCCACTAAATAATATTAATTTACAACAAGGTTTAGAAGAATTACAATAATTATCAACTGTAATATATAAATCAATTTAAAACTTAGAACCAAACCAATTCGATTAATCCAATAAACCATTCATATTATATCACAAGACGAATCAATGTAATGTCCAGCCGAAACTATAGACATCGGCCATGATTACAACTATAGTCTTCAGACTGGGATGCACAGTCCTTGGATCACAAGATCACCACACAACACACACTACAAAAATATGGTGTTTCAGCGGCGGGAGATTAGCAACTTTTAGCAGCGGTCTTTTAATGACCGCCACTAAAAGTTCTATTTTTTATTTTAATCTTCCCGACCTCTTTCCACCTCTCTGTCTTCTCTTGAGTCTCTCCCCCTGTAACTTCATCTCTTTCTCGCGTCCTCCACCATTTCTATCTCTTCCCTCTCCCCCTCTCTCTTATCAGCAAATCATCCCTTTCCACTCTTCTCTCCCAGTCTCTCTCTCTCTCTCTCTCTCTCTCTCTCTCTCTCTCTCTCTCTCGTCTAAGCAGTCTCGCTCTCTTTCTCACGTTATCTACGACAAAAGCAACCTAGGGTTTAGATTTCTAAATAAGTGTACTCAAACCGCTTCCTTGCTTTCCTTAAATAGCGTCTTTTGCCAGAAAAAGCCATCACTCTCAATCGAAAGCCATGTTTTACTCCTTTTCTCTTCTCGTGCAGGATCTCTGTCGTCCGCCATTAAAGCTCGGGAAAGTAAGGTTTTCTCTTTTTCTTTCTTTCTTCTTTTTTTTCCCTATTTTCCTTTTTGCTTTTTATTTCTTCAATGTTTTCCCGTTTTTACCAAATTATCGTTTTATTTCTTGACTCTTTTTTTTTTGTTAGATCTAAGGCTTCGAAGAACTCTCCATCTCTGCAAATCTACAGAAGAAGAAGAAAGTACTAAAATCACAACATCGGAAGCAGAAGAGACGGGGAGAGGAAAGATCGTAATCCGAAGGATCGATAATTCGACTAGCAGGCAAGTGACTTTCTCGAAGCGAAGGAATGGATTGCTGAAAAAGGCCAAGGAACTAGCGATCCTTTGTGATGCTGAAGTAGGTCTGATGATCTTCTCCAGCACTAGGAAGCTCTATCATTTCGCACTAGGTCAGATCGATCAAATTCATGATCGATGTTTCTTCCTTATTTTATATTTCAACTTTTGCCTAAATCTGAATCCTGCGGATTTTGTGAGAAATATCTCAGGATTTCTTCTAATTACAGGAAGATCTCTAAATATCTATCTATTAATCCCGTGCACATTTAAAATTCTCTACCTTTTCTTTTCCTGAAAATATATATCTAAAGATTAAAACTTCGCAGATGCTCTCTCTTGTTTCTTATATGACATAGCTTCTTCTAATTACTGTTACTCTGCAAGGGGATGTCGGTGGAGTCGCTAATAATTTCGTTCTGCAGTAATTTCGTCGGAGTTAATCTATGTAGTTTCTACTTCAGGTATAGCGTTCGGGAAGTTCTTTCCATCTTTTGAATTGAAGTTTCAATCTGCGGTTTCTGCTGTGATGTTTATGATGGTTGATGATTCATGAACAGCAAGATTCGTGACTGGCAGTATCAGGTGAGAGTTGTAACAACTTGATTCTTTGCTGCACCTCCTTTTTTTTTTTTTTTTGGAAATTTCTTCTTAACTAGTTTTGATTTCATATTTGTCTACATTTTATGATTCAGAACTTTCTTTCTTGTCTAGCTATTGTTTTGGATGAATGCCTGTAAGATCCTTTTGTTGAGGCGCAAGTTAGCCATGTCCATTTTTATTTCCTGTAAAAAGTTTCCATTTCTGTTAGTTGTTTCGATGGCTTTGTACTATCATGCAGACCTTGATGGTCCCTTCTTTTCTTATATTCTCTTCTCCAGTGATCTGCATTTAACCTTCCGGATCCATTTGTGATCAGAATTAAGATTTTTCTGCAATGAACGTCCCTGACATGGTAATTCCATTGACGCTTGTGTTCCTCAGGTGATAATGATGCTTGCTGCCGGCTACTTCAGAATCCGAAATTCTTTGCCTGTGCCAGTGTGGATGTGTCCTTTGTCCTATATAGCTTTCCTCACTTACTCTATACAGGCAAGCAGAATTATATGTCATTTCTTTATTACTTATTTTTATTAGGGTGGTCTTCTTTTTATTCTACATATTATGGTCCCAGAAAATGTATCCAAAGCTTCAAGGTGACACCTGACCAATACTTACGGTACATAATTAGATTGTTTATTTAGAATCTTCGTATGTTATAGAATGTCATTGATAGGATGTACTTAGTTGGAGCATGGTTCATGTTGTTAATCTGAGTCTAAAAGGGGAGGATAAGGGTGTATTTAAGGGTTTCTTTAATATACTGGATTATGGTTGTAACTTGGGATTGGAGATATAGGTTATAATCTTATTATTTTTCAGTGGTAGTGGAACATACTCTCTTTCATGGATGTAGGTACAACGCCAAACCATATACAGTATTTACGATATATAAATTCTCTTTGATCTTTCTTTTGCATCTACATAGATATAGCGACAATTTTAAATAATCAACATACTTATTCCACTTTAGCCTTCATGATATCCTACTTTGGCAAGACCTAGACTGGTTTATTCTATTTTCTGTACTCGTACAAAATTAGGATGCAACTTTAACATTGCTTTTCACTTTGTGGAACCATAGTTTTAGCCATGACCAACCTTGCTTGAGTCTTTGAGGTTTGTCAAACTCAACCTTGTCACAAGGAGTCAAGTCTGTTGTCACAGGGTCCATTGGGCATTTCGCACAATGGATTTGGTCCATTATCAATGGTCTATGTAGGATGTTATCATATTATTTCTGAACCAGAAAATAATGATAGCAGTAATAATGAAAAATAAAATGAAAAGAAAAATGACCATCTAATGCCTGAAACTTTTTGAATAGGAAGGGTTTAGGATTGTTAAATGGTTTGTAAGGTGGACACTATATCTGGTAAGATAAAAAAATTCACAAACAATTATGCAGAACAGAGATGAATGAGAAACCAAGATTTTTGACAGGACTGTTCATGTTGGAGGCAGCTCTCAAGATGTATGTGTCTTTAGATTTCTCTCACTTATAATGGAAATGAATTTTACACTTCCATGGTGTTATGAAACAGTGTCTGCCTCTGCATAAGGTTGATGTGTTTCTAATTTTGTTGAAACAGAAACCTCTCCCCTTGTATGAGTTGTTGATTTGGATCCACAGATTGATTAGTCTAGTTCATGTAACCATATCCATTCTTTTATATCGAGGTCTTGTTATGTTTCTCAATATCTTTAGTTACTCTTTAGTTAATACAACAGGAGTTCTAGAGTTCAGGTTCCATTCAGGGTCTTCAAAGTGGGAGAAAGCTGTTAGAATCTGAATCTTTTGGGTTGCTTTAATGCATTTTCCTTTTCTAAATAAAACCCAATTGGCCCCACGGGAGGTCTATCTCTTATTGAATTTTGTAATGACTTAATACCTTAAAAAAAATTTTTTTAACCATATTTCATGACAATGCAATATGTAATTAATCTTATTTGACTGCTTACTGTAAATGCTAACATCACATGGGCTTCCCTTTTGTGCACCCAGAGGCAATATTAGAGATAATGAAAGCTATAGAATTGGTTTGTCGCTCGTAAAAGCAAGAGTTTGGACCTTTCGTGCCTTATCCTTTGGAATATCTTGTTTATGGTAGGTATTTTCTACATGGTTTCTTGTCATCCTTTTTGCTTTATTGGATTTCATGAATTAATGTACTGGGGCAACTGATTTGATTCTTTAATTGATATCAGCTCATTGGAACTATGCAGGATGTAAATGGGTTGTTTACAAAAAAAAAATGCAATTGGATTGGGCTTGTCAAAGTATTAGCTTTGTAGATAAAAAGAACAAGTCATTTTGTTGAATTATGAATTTTTTTAGATTTTACCATAAGTAATTCTTTTTATTTGATGTAAATTTATTATTATTTTTAGTTAAGCATATGAAAATGGCCGGCTTGATGTGGGCTTCTTGGTTTTCGTGTGGAAAGCATTAATCTTTTCGGACACTTTTCTATAAAATCTGCATTTGTCATGTGTGGTCAAAGGTGTTTTTCTAAGTCAGATCAGCGATATCAATGAATGGTGAGATTTCCAATAAATTTTTCATTCAGCGATAGTCCCAAAAGTAAAGCTGGCGGGCAGGGACCACAGCGCAGCGGGCAGCAGGCAGCAGGCAGCAGGGTAGGCAAAGCAGGTGACCGGGAACCTGCAGGAAGGGGGACGGGGACGTCGTAATAAAATTTATTTATTTGTTTTTTTTTTAAATTAAGTGATATTTAGTGGCGGGCATGACCGCTGGTGAAGAAATGAGGGCCCGCTCCTAAAAGAATCAGCGACAGGACAATTACTGACGGACAACCGTCGTTTTGAAAGGTTTTTTTGTGGCGGATTTTTAAGATTTAGTGGCGGTCATTGCCCGCCACTAAAACCCTCCATTTTTGTAGTGACATTTCGGGTAAATCCCCTTTTACCGGGAAATACCAATCACATCGCTCACACTGCCAGGAAGAATCAAATGTTTCGACTGGCTCTGATAGGAGGAATCACATCTCGACTGGTTCACATCACAAAATAAATAAAAATATGTCGGGAGGAATCCTCAACTCAACCAGCTTCGTCACCACAATCAGTACGACTCCCTCTACTCCCATACTGAAGAGCCCTCACACACTCAAGTTTTAATTATCTTTTTATGCATCTACACAAACTACTAGATATCCAAAACATAATAAGGATCTCTCTTGAGATCAAATAGTGAAATTCATTTGGCCCTTACTAACCAGTAAATTGCTAACCCACTATTGATAAGTTAAACTTATCGCAGGGTAAAACCAATTTAATAAGGGTGTAATATGCACAATTCAAAATTAAAAATACTCATGTGTGTGTCATCTTATTCAAATATGCATATTTTTCTCAAAAAATAATAATATATTATAAATGCAATTTGGAAACCATGCTAGTGGAATTAGCATGAAATATTTAATAACAAGTACAAACATCATTGTTTGAAACTTACCATACATATATAATCGATGAAATCCAATTTAAGACTTTCTGATGCAAATAAATGAATTAATAAATCATCTTACGCATTTATATAACAAGTTTCTTATTTTGGACCAATTTCCAAAAATGGTTTTCATGCAATATGCTAAATTGCACCTACATTACAATTTTTCTCTTTACTTTTATTAAAATGACCTTATCCTATTTTTAAATTAATTTATAAATCCTAAAAATCGCATTTAAATACTTTTTTATTGAATTTGTATTTTTCTTTCAAAATTTGACTAAAATGTAATTATTTATTAGGATTTAAACTGATTCGTTGAATTTAATTTAAATCTGAACTAAAACTTAATTCTATAAGTGCTTTACACTTATTTATCAATAACTATCTCATTATATACTAAACTTAAATACTTATTCAAATATAACTGTTTTCGGATTCATATACAAATTTTTTACTAAAAATTAATTACTTTTCAAATCTCGAGGATGGAACTAAATTAATTATTTTTCAAATCTCGATGATAGCACTGTTCCTTCATTTTTTGTGAGCAAATGGCCTACTTTGTGGATATTGAGAAATTGTTGAGAAGCAGGGGCTCGAGTAATCAGTCTACTTCCTCAAATTTGGAATCATGCTTTGTTGTTGCAAAAATAAGATGGTTGAAAAGTTTTAAGGTTATGTGGAGGATTAAGCTGCAGTAGTGTGTGTGCATATTGTGTAAAGTTTTAAAGTTGGAATCATAATTTTCTTGTAAAATGAACATTTCCTCACAAAAGGGGTGCCTTGAATAAAGTTCATACCATGACTTGTCATATTTCCATGCTATCTAAGAAACCTATTCTTGTAGCTACTTTTCAATATTGCTAGGTAAAATTGTTTCTCGAGGACATTATAGGACTGGATTCGCGTACGAGATCCATGTTCCCCTATTTTTCAGACTAATTGATCTCTATCTTCCAAAACAATAGAATCATTTTATGACACAGTCTTACATCATCTTTCCATCTTGATTGAGACCCAGTTTTGATGGGTCAAAGGAATCAAAGAATGATAAATCACAACAACATTTTATACCACAGACTAACAAGCCAACCTACTTTTTGTGGGAACAGGTTCTGATGATGATGACGATATATTTGATTCATTCTTCAGACCATCTTACATGCTCTGTTTCTGAATTTAAAAGCTTATCTCTCCAAAATTCTTCTTTAATATGAGATCTTTAATTTGTTTTTTAAAAAAAAAAATGGGAGAACCAATTTGTTTCCAGCTGGAATACTCTTGTACTTGTTATCTTTGCCTTTAGCGTCACTTTGATTATTTGAGTGGCTTGAATGATTTCATGTGGGATTATTGTGGCTAAAATTTGCCAAAGAAGAGTTTACACAGCAGATTACAGAGATCACTAGATGGGGCTGTGAACAAAAACAAATTGAGTCAACCAAACGTAGGGTTGTAACGTGAAAACTTAACAGGCTAAGAGATAGGACGTGTGTCGCAAGATGAGCCCAAGCCTAAGAGATGGTCTAAGGAAATGGTCTGAGAGGAAATTGATTGGTCTAGTACATATATATGACAGGCACATACACGCTGCTAGAAAAATTAAGATGACCATAATCATTCAAATTAATAAAATAATAATATATTATTTTGAATACGACAGAGAAGTTAATTAGTACAAGAACAATAATAAACAAATAACTTTTATTTACTAAAAAAACAAAGGGCTTGCACAAAAGAATGTGTCATAATTTCTTTAGCCTCACCTGTTATAGGGATGAAATCCTTTTCTATTTCCTTAATTCTAGAGTAGACAATGTTCTTGAATGAGATGCTATCACATGAAGCATTTTTCGATTAGTGTTTTTTCAATAGAAAATGTATTTTCACATGCATGTTTCAACTCAAAAAAAAAAAAAAAATACTAGCTATATATGTGGTTGCATCCCACACACAAGTAGCATCATTGTTGCAATTCTTGACTCGGTTTGTGACTTCAATTATTCTCGTCTCGTAATCTACCCTAACATTACATCTACCCTAACATTTGGATTGTTATCTTGGAAGTTACATCAATGTCCCCCTAACGACTTACAATATCCATTTCATTAAATTGTCTCCTGAAAAATTTAAAAGGCCACTATAACTTTTAAATTGTTACTCATAACTTATTTCTTTATACGTTAACAGTACACCCACTAGATCTTATGAAATGCAAAATACCTAGATTTAAACCATAAAAATTTGAAAATCTAAGGGTAAGAATGGAAAGAATTTCAAGGATCTTGAGCACTAGATTGTATTGTCTTAGAGGGTGTTTGGTAACGTTTCCAAACACAGTTTTTCGGTTTTTAAAAACAGAAAACCAAAATCATGTTTGGTTGAGAGACTTTTCAAACCGTTTTTCAAAAAAACGGTTTCAAAAACATATTAGATTTTAGAAACGGAAAATTTGGGTTTTTAGAAACGCAAAACCGTTTTTCGTGTTTTTTAAATGGCAATTTTGTAATATTCTGTTAAGGTTCTTCTCGACTCCCGTCGTCTTCGTCTTTCCCGCTTTACAGGTCTCTCCTTCCTCCATCTTTCTCCATTGTTTCAGTTTCAGATTTTGTGTTTTTTCTCTGTTCTTTCTCTTGCCGATAGTATTCATTGTCGAGTAGCTGTTTCAATCTTCCGATCTTCCGGCTATCGTCCATCATTGCCGGCGGTCCTCAACTCATGCTGTCCTCTCACAATACCGACGAACTCATCGTAAGCCCCAACTCCAACATGCGTCGGCCGCGGTAGTCAGACAGAGGAACAGTAGGAAAGATATAGCTACAGCGACAGTTGATGACTACAGCGCTGCCGTCGTCGAAGGCATGGATGAGGAATCGCAGTCGAGAATCATCAAATGGGGAAGAAGACATATATCAAATCTGACGCCTTCTGGGCTTGAGATTCATGGAGAGAGGAGGTCACGTGAAGGGAAGCGAAGAGTCGGAAAACGAAAGCGGAGTGGAGGGGATAGAACTTAGAAATGAAAATGAAATGAGACCTGACAAGGCTCTAGTTCGTGGAAAGAGGAGGTCACGGAAGAGAGAGGGCTTTGGTTCGTGTTGGTAGAAGGGGTTTCTTTTGTAAATTTGAAATAATTTTAGACATTTTTGTTATTTAAAAACCATAAAGTTAAAATAAATTTTAAATTACACTTTCACCCCTATTTATAATTTCTTTTGATCTTTTAGAATATTTGAGGCTAGTACGTTTTATTAAGTTCTTAAAATTCCTTTCATGGGTCATATATATTATGGCTATGGTTCTACTATTTGTTTTTTAGCTATATCTTACTATTTATTTTATGGCTATAATTTTACTATTTAATAATGCTCAAGCAGGGTTGATCATCTCCCCCAATGTTGGTGGTTTTCTTCACAGATACAATTATTAATTTCCTTTCATCTAATGTTGGAGTTTTGACTTTCAAGAGATCTCTCTTGGTCTGATTAATTGTGTTTTGGGTCTTTTCATATGATTGCATGTTTAGGCCCATTAAAACTTTCTTATGGTCCTTATGGAAGGATTTATATTAATATAGTATTAATCAAAATCAAGTTTTAAATTATAACTTGCCAAACACATTTTTGTTGATTTTAAAATTTGTAATCGGTTTTTTATCAATTGTTACCAAACGGGTTTTTTGTTTCCTGTTTTCAAAAACCAAAAAACAGTTGGAGTTGTTTTTAGTTTTCAAACTGTTTTTAAAAAAAACGTTACCAAACGGCCTCTTAAACTTTTCATAATTTTATTTCTCGAACATGGAACTATCAGCTGAATAAAATGATTTTAATTATTCTATATATTTCAACGTATATTATTTTGTTGGGCAGTGAATTATTCAAAACAATAGATGGTCCTGGTTATAGTGACCTGCAGAAAGGAATTTAGAGCCGCCGATCGAATCATGCCAAACGATATTCGGCATCGTACGAGAAATTAAGCCCACAAAAATCATCTCTAGGTGTAAGCAAGTAGTCAGAAATATCATTTTAGTGTTGTCATGGGCAAAACCATACAATGAATGCTCAAAGTTCATCCACACATCCGACTTCTATCACACGATTAATGAACGCTCAAAACCACACATCTTCATGCTCTCCGTAAGCTCAATTAGCTCCGATCGAGCCCTCGAAGATCAGACAACTGAAAGAGTACAAGCATGACAAGAAGAGTCAATAATGAGAATCTGAACACCCTTGCATCTGCTGTAAAAGATGATATGATCTCTCACAGCGTCTCCCCTAAGAGTTGCTCCTCTTCTCTCCACCCACTTCCACTTCAAGATCATAATCATCCCCACCATCTATCTCCAACTAAGGCGATAACTTCGAAGCTTACGCATGTGGTGCCACCCGCCGTGCAAGTAGTAGCAGGAGGAGAGGTTGGTCGATCACCGGAAGTTGAAGCTGTTAGGTTACCAGAATGCGTTGCAGCATTGCAGGCATCTCCCGGAGGAGATGGTGTATTTTTGACATGGGACGATTTGTGTGCAACAGTTTCTAAAGGGAAAAGTGGGTACCGGGTGATACTTGAGGGGGTCACTGGCTATGCCCAACCTGGTGAAGTATTGGCCATCATGGGCCCTTCTGGTTCTGGCAAGTCCACTCTTCTCGATGCATTAGCAGGTACTTCCAACTTAATTACATTATTAGTGCTTAATTAATTACGTTAGTGCTTATTTGAAAAATTATATATCTTTAAATTTACAACAATAAAGTTAGAAGTTATCAGATTATATATTATTCGGTCGTATATTGTGCGGAGAAGTCCATGGTTCGTTGCCTGTTTGAGTCTTCCAGATGATGAAACAAACGTACGCACGTTTGCGTACAAAGTTGACATGCACATGTACATGCGCTTCAAGGTCCGGACTAGGCAATCAGACATGGTTTGAAACTGTCTACCACTCATGCAGCAAGTAATGATCGTCTGGAGCGCATATTGTGTGCAGCAAGACGCAGATCATGTGGGGCCCACTTTATATTCAGTTTGATGGCCCCCACACACGTGTCTTGATGCTCGTCCACCTACTGCAGACGATGTGCGCTGCAAACGATGTGGGCACATATGCAATAGATACTGCAGCATAAGTGAGAAGTTGCGTGTCACGGTCATTATTTTTCAGTGAAAAAGGTGCTTTACACAGAGAAAAATGTTAAAACACTTCAGTCGTGAAATATTGATTTGAAATCGTCTGTCATGCTTCCTTGAATTGCTCCTTGATGTGGCCGTGAGATGCTGCCGTGGGGCCCACTTGATACATTTATAACAATTGAAGAGCATAACTTTCATATTCTTGAAATCATAATTGAACCGTTTCACCTTTTTATGAAGTTTAGATAGATTAAATTTTATTATTTTGCTGTGTCTACACAGTGACAGAAAAACTGTCATAAGAATTCATTCCAAAGTACAATTAAAAAGAAAATAGCAAAGTTTATTTTGTTTTAGTAACTATTCAAGACCATTCAATACTAGAGACACAATGTTTGACCAACAGCTTATATCTAGTCGGTTTAGTTTCACCTTAAAACCGTAACCAAACCAAAACCAAATCAGTTTTTTCAATGAAAAACCAAAACCGATTATTAAGAACCCAAAATCGACCCTAATAGGTTTGGTTCGGTTCGGTTTTTGTTGCCATCACTAGGAATAGATAACAAGAGTTTGCAAATGATGATTTCAACTCTAGGGAGGCACAAAACAGGATTTACGCTCCCAGAAGAAAAAAGGAAAATTTGATTTTAGTGATACTATTTAAAGGTAATTCAGATTCAATCACTCAGTTCTTAGCTATTTGAAAATATTAATACTTAAAACAATTGTAATTTATTGGTCATGAACCATAATGCCCTTAGCTACTGTAACTATAAGTAATGTGTGGTTTATAAGTGAGTAAATAGATTAAGTGTTACAAATTGTTTAACGATGGTTACAAGTTCATAGATGGCTTGTTACCAGAATTGGATGATTGAATCTGAATTGCTTTTAAAAAAATATCATGAAAAATCAGTTTTTCATATAGAGCTTTCGTCATAGGCTATATGTAAAGGAAAAAAAGCATTGGTAAAAACATGTTGTGATCCCGATTAGGTCTAAAAATGCATAAAACTCTTGCTCTTTTAATACAACCAAATTTTAATGCTAGCAATAAGAGCCCGTGCAGAGTACATTTTAGTGCTTCATGTGCCCAAAAAATCAGATGTCGCCTTAATATAGACATCTGTCACCTTTTCTTTTCTTTTTTTTTAAATTTAAAAAACGATTAATGCGTAGTGTGAACAAAAATTAAAAAAACATATAAATTTTTTTATACCAAAACGAGTAATAAACTTCAATATATGCTCTTTATGTTGAGAAATGTGAAACATGAATACTAATCGAAGAAACATAAAAAAGAGAAAACTCGCAAACATATTTAAGTGGTTTGGTAATACGCCTATGTCCGCAATGTACACAGTGAAAAATTCCACCATCTCGCAATTAAGGTTACATCATTAGTCATATGGTAACCTTAATCTAGAATTTTTAAAATCCCAAAGATACCCTTGTGCTATACAAAAATTTCACTTTTAGGAGGACAGAGAAAAGGGATATATAGTTGCTGGCTAATGTGGCAAGAAGCTGTTAGGTACTGCCGAACTTTTTAATTATGTGTTCAAAGGTAGATTATCTCAATCCATTTTCTATCATTGAGATATATTTTATAGCATTCTTTTGAGGGGTAAGGCTCATTACGTCCTTTGGTTCGGAGAAACTTATTTTAACTGATATACACAGTGTCAAGAATATAATTAAATATATAAAGTTCACCTCTGCTATAAGCTTGAGTTTTTAGTAGGAACAGTGTTCTATATGGTATCAGAGCCCCAAGTTGACACCATTATTCATGATTGAAGATTCTACGTGACTTCATCCTCTTCCACCAACTCTACACTTGTGCTACCCAATCTTTCTGTCAATTTGATTTCCATCAAGTTGACCTCTTCAAATTATCTTATTTGAGTATCTCAGGTGTTACCTGTGATAAGGAGTCATGACTTGGTAGGTTTGGTAGATGGCTCTGAGTCGTGTCCACCTAAATTCATTCCCAATTATGATGGGAAAGGCACATTAGTTCTCAATCCAGAGTTTGTATCCTGGAACAAAAGAGACCAGTGTTTCTTGGTTGGATTAATTCTACTCTTGCTGAATCCGTACTTAGCCTTGTGTATGGTTTAAACACAGCTCAACAAGTATGGAATTCTCTTACTGCACGTTTTGCTTCTCATTCTTGAAGCCGTGTGGCATGCTTGAAGAAACACTTACAAAATATGAAGCAAGGATCAAAAATTTGTTCAGAATAGAATACTTCCTGGAAGCAAAGAATTGGGCTGATCAATTGTTTGCTGTGGGACAACCTGTCGAAAATGAGGAACTTATCTCCTATATTGTGAGTGGCATGCATTCTTATAATGCATTTGTTACCTCTTACTCATTTGCAACAAGAGAGTCATCTTTATCCTTTTTAGAGTTTCAAGACGAGCTGTTGAATCATGAGATTCTTCTTGAGAATCAAAACAGATCCATAGGACCTAAAACAAGCAATTTTGCTATGTTTTCAAATCACCTAGGAAATGCTTTCAACAAGAAAAACAGAAACATTAAAGGACCTTACCAACAGAAAAGACCAAACCAAAGATCTTCTTCCTCTGTCCCCAACTTTCTAAATAAGCCTAAATTCTCACCACATCAAGAAAACTCACCATTCTCACCCACACCAGTTCCTTGTCAAATATGTGGCAAGTCCAATCATCAAGCGTTGGATTGCTACCATAGAAAGGATTTCTCATTTCAGGGACGACATCCTCCTTCCCAATTAGTAGCAATGGTAGCTCATACACATGTACCCAATGATGTGCAACCTTGGTACACTGATAGTGGTGCAAACAATCACATTACCACATCATTGGAGAATTTGAATCTTTTTTTTTTTTTTGGGAAAAGCCCACTAAGACAGGAAAAGCCTTAGTGGCACTCCAACGGCGGGAGGAGGGTTGAGGCAGACCCTGACCTGTAGATTAATGGCAAAACCCGGAATACAACAAAACAAGGGGGGACATAAAACCTAACCCCAAGGAGAATCAAAGCAGCAAAGGACAGTGACAGGGACAACAAAATGGAATCTGAATCTGCAACAACCATATCAGGGAAATGAAACTGTGGCAGTTGGAAATGGATCATCTCTGCAAATTTTAAACACTAGTTCTATCTTTATGCCTAATGACATTCATTTGAAGAATGTGTTTTACTGTTCCAATGTTGCAGCAAATCTGTTGTCAGTTCAGAAATTTTGTGAGGATAATGATTGTTATTTTATATTGACTACATATTATTTTGCTGTGAAGGACATGTTGACAGGAAAGACACTCCTGGAGGGCAAGAGTGAAAATGGTTTGTATCCTATCTATTTCAATCAGCCACATACCAGATCCAATAAAGTTGTTGCTTTCCTTGGTGTCAAAACAACCATTCCACTTTGGCACAATCGACTAGGACATCCAGCCATGCAGTTAGTTCATCAAATTCTCAAGGCTCATAATCTTCCCATTCAGAACCGGTCGCTTGAGCATCAAATTTGTGATTCTTGTCAAGTTCAAATAGCAAGCAACTGCCTTTCACCAGACTTTCTAGAATGTCCAAAATTCCTCTTGAAATTTTACATTCTGATGTCTAGACTTCTCCTATTTCATCAATAAGTGGCTGTAAATACTATCTTATCTTTATTGATGAATTTTCAAGATTTACCTGGTTGTTTCCTCTTCAATCTAAATCAAATGTCTTTTCTTGTTTCATAAAATTTAAATCCATTGTGGAAAATCTTCTCTCCTGCAAAATAAAAAATTTGCAAACAGATGGAGGAGAATACACTTCTCTACAATTTCAAAATTTCCTCGCTTAGTGTGGCATATTTCATCGGATATCATGTCCATACACACCCCAACAAAATGGCATTTCAGAGAGAAAACACAGACATATAGTGGAGACAGGATTAGCTTTGCTTGCTCAATCTCATCTACCACCAAAGTATTGGGTTGATGCATTTAACAGTGCTGTATATCCCATTCACCGAATGCCAACTCCCATTTTGCAAAACTCCTCACCATATGCCAAATCACTCAACTTGGAGCCTGACTATTCTATCCTAAAAGTATTTGGCTGTGCTTGGTTTCCCCTCTTACAACCGTACAATGCGCAGAAATTGTTATTTAGAAGCAAGAAGTGCATCTTTGTTTGCTATAGCTCCAATCATAGGAGGTGACGCTGCCTAGATTCTACATCTAATTGAGTCTACATAACTAGGAATGTAGTCTTTGATGAATCTTCATTTCCAGCTAAGGATATGACATCGAATACTTCTGCTTCCACAAAGGAAATGCCACCTGAAAACTTGATTCCTTTTATTCAAAATATAGTGCATTCAGGTTTTATTAATAATCATACTCAATCTCTTCAAGTGCGGATGATAGAATGGCAGGTCACGACGCTTCACCTCCTTCTATGGTTCCAAGAGTAACAGAACCTCATTTATCTTCAGCCTCAATTGAGCCTACAAAAACACATATGTTAGATACAGATGTAGCTCAAGGTTCAACTATGGAAGCACAAGAAATAGTAAACACAGAAGCTGCTTCAATCAAATTCTTGAGTAGAGTTAATAATTTTTTATGGTATCAAGTTTATAGTAGAGGTGACCTTTATATATTTAATTATATTCCTAACACACAGGTCGTGGTCTGCCTCAACCCCTCCCTTAGATGGAGTGTCTTTTCGGCCTAAGGATTTTAACCTTAAAAAAAAAGAAAGATATTTGTTCTTGTCTATTAATATTTTCTTCTTTTGCGTTGAGAGGAATTTGATGATATAGAATTTGCTTGGGTTAACCAACTGCAGGGAGATTAGGATCGAATACAAGGCGGTCTGGTGAAATCCTCGTCAATGGTCGAAAACAACCCCTGGCTTTTGGGACATCGGTATGTAAATTAAACAAAACATTTTTTAGATTAACTTAGACTTCATCTTGATTCATGGTGGACAGGATCAATCTATTTATGGTATATAACATTGAAAACATTTCTGCAGCTTAATATCTGTTTGTCCATTAACTCAGGCTTATGTTACTCAAGACGATATATTAATGACGTCGTTAACAGTCCAAGAAGTCGTGTTCTATTCTGCTCAGCTCCAACTTCCTGAATCCATGTTGAGATCCGAGAAGAAGGAGAGAGCAGATATGACAATAAGAGAGATGGGCTTGCAAGACTGCACTCACACAAGAATAGGAGGGTGGGGCATAAAAGGTCTCAGCGGCGGGGAGAAGAGGAGAGTTAGTATTTGCATGGAGATCTTGAAACGACCCAAGCTTCTTTTTCTTGATGAGCCAACAAGTGGACTTGACAGTGCTGCATCGTTTTACGTCATGAGTCGAATTGCAGGCCTCGACGGAAAAGATGGAAGGACTGTTATCACATCTATCCATCAACCTAGTTGTGAAGTCTTCGAGCTTTTCGAGAATCTCTGTCTCCTCTCCTCTGGCAGAACAGTCTACTTTGGTCCCGCTTCAGGAGCAAACCAGGTAGCTACCATTTGAATTTTCTGAAGAGATATCTGATGGAAAGGAAATTAAGATTAATTGCTTTAGATGGCGCCATTGTAGTTCTTTGCACTTAAAGGTTTTCCCTGCCCAAATATGAGGAACCCATCTGATCACTTCCTTAGAACTATCAACAAAGACTTCGACATGGTAAGATTTTCATGTTCTTAAGGGTATCTTATCACATCCTTTATGAGAAATTCTTTTTAAAATTTTCTGTTCTTGAATATATATATCCTGATCTCTAGGACATCGAAAAGGGTGATCATGGTGGAGCAATGACCACAGAAGAAGCTACTGACATTCTTGTGAAGTCATACGGGTCATCTGACATATATTATCAAGTACATAAACGGGTCGCTGAGATATGTAAACAGGTATATATTCAGGTAACTAAATATATAGCATGGTTCTAAATTGATGATGTGGGTAGTCCAGGTTATCTAATGCTTAAAACAAATACTCGAAGGTTTGTTTTCCCTGCTGCAGAAAGGAGAAGCTCTAGAGAAGGAGGGAACCCAAGCAGGCTTCATTACACAATGTCTTGTTCTTACGAGCAGATCCTTTGTGAACATGTATCGCGATGTGGGCTACTATTGGTCGCGGTTGGGTATCTACCTTGCACTGTGCACATGTTTAGGAACCATCTTTTACAACATTGGCTACAGTTATGATTCAATTCAGGTAATCAAGCTGATTGTTTAACCGAGAAAACCACAAATTAAACTAACTTTTGTAGCTCTGAACATTTCAGGCCAGGGGCTCAATGCTCGTGTTCATATCTACATTCATGAGTTTTATGGCGATAGGTGGATTCCTTTCTTTCGTAGAAGAAATGAAGGTGAGCCAATCTTGTAAATGTACTATAAAAATTGTTTCTTATGTTCCCCAATTGAGTGACTTGTTAACAGTTGATCATGCCTCTTCCAATGTAACTCAGACTTTTCGGCGAGAGAGATTAAACGGGCACTATGGTGTGGGTGCATTCATTGTGGGCAACACGCTTTCGTCCATGCCATTCTTGCTTATCATATCTCTAGGTCCTGGAGCTATAGTATATTTTCTTGTTGGTCTTCATCAGGGATTTGAACACTTTGCCTACTTCACTTTGCTGCTCTTTCTTTCTACAATTTTGGTGGAGAGCCTCATGATTCTGGTTGCAAGTATCGTCCCGAATTTCCTCATGGGAATAATTACGGGTGCTGGAATTCAAGGGCTGATGATTCTGAATGGTGGCTTCTTTCGATTGCCTAATGACATTCCAAAACCATTGTGGAAATACCCAATTTACTACATTTCCTTCCACAAGTACGCCTTCCAAGGGTTCTTCAAGAACGAGTTCAAAGGATTATGTTTTCAGAATCCACTAGGATGGCCAACCACCACGATCAGCGGCGAATATGTTTTGCAGAATACTTGGAAAATGGAGATGGGTCACTCCAAGTGGGTTGATCTTGCCATCTTGGTGGTAATGGTGGTTCTATATCGACTCATGTTCATTGGTGTTATAAAGATTAAGGAAAAGGTGAAGTCCGCCACCATTACTGGCATGGTGCCCGTCTATCCGCTGGAGCCACTCCAGTCTTCATCAGCTGTTCCAACGTGTTAGAATAAACACATTCTTTGGAGTTTGTATATGAGTCGGTTTAGTTGAGTCAAAGGAGGTTATGTATTGTTAACAATTGTGGCTATTTGATGGTTGAGCACATCTATAAATATGACTCATTGGTCCTTATGTCTAGTAATTATGATACTCCAAGGGCATAGTCTTGGATATCAAAAAAGATATACAAAAGGTTATATAACCTTGTATATCTGAAGCCGGATAGAATAGAGATTATTCTGCAGGCTAGTTCGAATAGATGATGAACAAGGAAGAACAAAAATAGTTTGCCCAAAAACATCGAGAAAACGTCACTGAGATTTAACTGAATATTAATTAATCAAGTAATACTAAAATTAGTCCACAAGCCGGACTTTATAGCCAAAAATTGTCTATACTGGAAAGTTACTAAAAAGGGCAAAATCCCCTAAAGCATGCCTAAATGAAATATATAATAAAATAAACAACCTGTGAAAAATCTAGCCCAAATCGGATTTAAAATCACTTCCTAATTGACAAACGAAGTATTACCAGAAATAGCAACAAATAACTAAGAATAGTGATTCGGAGGGGACAACAGCGGAATTTGAGGTCGAAAAAGATTCACATCGACTTCAATCATGTACCACGGCGTGCGCACTGGAAATATCTTTCCGAATTGGGGTCATATGTGCGATTTCGATAACCATAGCCAAAGTTATGGCCAAAATACTAAAACACACTCAAAACTGCCCCAATTAGAAAGATATCACCATCACTTCTTGCCTTTGCGATGATCTGCCAACTCATGGTATTCTAGCGCCATCAATGTGCAATCTGACAGCTTAGCATCATCTGTCTCGGATGCCCCTGCATCAATCGCCCTAGGTTGGAAAGAACTTGTCCTCGAGTTCAGAGTAGTGTCATCCGAATCCCCAAAACAAGGACTTAGGTGCTTCACATTAAAGACATCAGAAGTCTTCAAGTGACTAGTAAGGTGCAACCTGTAAGCATTATCATTGATCTTCTGCAGTACCTTACAAGGTCCAATCTTCCGGTTCTTAAGCTTATTATACTCGCCAGCAGGAAAATGATCACGAGTTAATACTACCCAAAAAAAATCACCAACATCAAAAAGTAACTGACGACGATGACTGTCAACCCGAGTCTTGTACTTGGTATTGCTCTCCTAAATGGCTAGTTTTACCTGCTCATAGATACCCCGAAGATGCGCCGCCATCTCATCTGCTTTAGGACTGAAACATCCTATACGTGTGTTAAAGTATATTGGCATTTGATGATGTGGAAGCATCTGATGACATGGAATTTTTAAATCTGTATTTTTCTAGTTGTCATTATCTAATCAGATGGTTTGTTAACAGAGATTTGAATTAACTTTTATCTCCTAGAGATTTGATATGCATCTCTTAGAATCTTATCTTTTAGAATCTTATCTCTTAAAGATTTGATATGCATCTCTTAGGATTAACTTGAATTCTGATTTCTCAGATCTGATATGCATCTCTTAGAATCTGATATGCCTTATCTAATTAAGAGATTATCTTTCCAGATTGAAAATTTCGAATCTGGAAAAACAGTTAAGAGAATATCTTATCTGTTCCTTATCAGTTGTAACAAAGTTACAACAAGTTAACTATTTTGTTGAATGATGTTTCAGGTTATAAATACTAATGTGAGTTTGACAGAAAACTCAACTCCTTGAGCATTAAACAAATTTATCAGAAGTAGTTGAAGCTCATTGTTCTTCGGGAGAAGAACTTGAAGCCTTCAGGAGAAGGCAACTTATGATTGAAGGGAGTTCAATCATGGATGCATAAGTCGAGGGGGAGCCTTGCTGCACACAGAAGATTGAAGGGAGTTCAATCTTGTCTAAGTCGAGGGGAGCTCGCTGAACAACACACTGAAGAGTCTTCTACACATTGGCGACGAAAAAGAGGGAGTCTTTTGTATGTGTAAGTCCACATTGGTGTATGTAAGATTTTGTTTAACTTTAGTGGATTGTTCATCATCTGAACGTGGTCCCGAGGATTAGGTTAATATCGAACCTCGTTAAAAAGTCTCATGTGTTCATGTGTTACAATACAGTAGTTTAACACTAACAGATCTAACAACGTGGAATAGGGGCTAAGTCCAGCACCCCAGATGGGTTTTGACCATAGACAATCTCAAATGGGTTAAGCCCGTGGTTCTGTTTTTTGATCTGTTATAGGCAAATTCTGCCTAAGGTAATGCCAAATCCCACTGCTTCGGCTTAGTTCCTGCCAAACACCTTAAAAGGTTGCCCAAACTTCGATTGACCACCTCGGTCTGGCCATCCATTTGGGGGTGGTAGGCACCGCTAAAATTCAATTGTGTCCCCAGTTTCCCCCACAAGCTCTGCTAGAAATGACTGATGAACTTGGTATCACGATCTAACGTGATAGATTGAAGAACACCATGCAAACACACAATCTCCTTGAAGTATAGATGGGCGATTCGGGCAGCATCCATAGTCTTCCTGCAGGCTATAAAATGGGCCATCTTGGAAAACCTGTCAACCACCACAAAGATAGAATCCGAGGCCCATTGGGTGCGGGGTAAGCCTAACACAAAGTCCATGCTGACATCGAGCCAAGGAGTTTCAGGAACAAGTAAGGGAGTGTACAGGCCTGCATTGGTGAGAACTCCCTTAGACCGTTGGCAAACATAACAGTGGTCTACATAATGAGCCACATCACTGGTCAACTTGGGCCAGTAAAAGTCGGAAAAGATAAGGGCCAATATCTTATCGCGGCCAAAGTGTCCCTCATTATGAAATTCACTTATAATCTGCTGCCTCACTGAACAATCTGGAATGCACAGCTTTAATCCACGAAACAGATAACTATTATGCAAAACAAAATCATGACGGTGACCATCAGTTACCTCCTGAAATATCCTTTCGAAGGAAGGATCAGCGGCATACACATATCGGTGAAAGCCTCAAAGCCTGCAACTCTATTACGCATGGCGGTGAGAAGTAAAGTACAGTGACTCAGGGCATCTGCGACACGATTCAGGCTCCCTGCTTGGTGTCTCAGCGTAAAGGTGAACTCCTGCAAGTACGCCACCCACTTGGCATGCCGTCTACTCAGTTTGTGTTGGCCATTAATGTACTTCAAGGCCTCATGATCAGTAAATAGAATGAACTCCCACTGTACTAGGTAGTGACGCCAATGTTTCAAGGACTGAACTATGGCATAGAACTCTAGATCATAGGTGGAATAATTTTTCTTTGATCCCAATAGCTTTTCACTGAAAAAAGCAACTGGATGCCTTGACTGACTCAAAACACCACCAATGCTAACGCCAGACACATCACAATTTACCTCGAACACTTTATCAAAATCAGGGAGTGCCAAAACTGGTGCTTTGGTCATCTTCTACTTGAACAGTTGAAAACTAGCCTCGGCCTCCTCTGACCACTTGAAATCTCGTCCCTTGAGGCACTCTGTGATAGGAGCAATTAGAGTGCTGAAATTTCTGATGAACCGTCGGTAGAAGGATGCCAAGCCATGGAAACTTCTTACATCGTGCAAGGTCTTTGGTTTGGGCCACTCCAAGACTGCGTCTATTTTTGACTAATCTGCATGGACACCATCAGTAGACACAACAAAGCCAAGAAAAGTTATAGAAGTACTGAAAAAAGAACACTTCTTCTGATTGACAAATAGACACTCTGCCTTCAGCATCTCAAAAATAGCACGGAGGTGATCAAAGTGTGAAGTCCACGTCGGACTATAAATGAGAATATCGTCAAAGTAAACCACAACGAATTTCCCCATGAAAGGCCGTAAAATCTGATGTATAAACCTCATGAAGGTACTGGGTGCATTGGACAGCCCAAAAGGCATGACAATCCACTCATATAACCCATGTTCTGTTTTAAATGCTGTCTTCCACTCATCTCCAGGCCTTATTCTGATCTAGTGGTATCCGCTTTTAAGGTCACTAGGAGATTTTCAAGGTAAAGTTGGATAAGGTTAGGAGGCAGCACACAGTCCGGAAAGAATACCAAACCCGAAAATCCTCCAATTCCCAGACGTCCAAGCGAGGTGAGATTCTGAAGCCCTCACTTAGAAATGGGCTTCTGTTTTATACAATTTAGGATTTGAAGGGATTGTAGGTTGTGAGGAAACCCTCCCTCAGGAAAGGGATTGAGATTAGGACATTCACTTAGCATTAGTTTCAACTCAAAATAGAGAAAGAGAAAAAATATTATAGTCAAGGTGATTTGGGTAAGTTTGGTTGTTTAATTTGGAAAATTCTCAAACTAATTTTCCTGCTTTTATTTCAATTTCAGCTTATTAAATAGATTCAAAGCATAGATCAGAAATAGTAATTTAGTTTAAGTCTTTTTGAATACAAGTAAATCTCATTTACTTTGGTTTTGCTATTAGTTTCAAGTCTTAGTTTATATTACTTTTCATGTTTAAATAGCATTTTAATTTCATTGCCAAGTCCTCTTAGTTCTTTAGGTTCAGGTTAATTTCAATTCAAGTTAATATCAAGTTTGGTAAGCTTTAATATCTGATTTGATCAAGTAATTAGTTAGCTTAGTCCAATTTTAATATACTTTTAGTAATTCTCATGTTATACTTGTTTTAGAAATAAATAATTGAATCTTAGTTTCCTTCTCATTGATTGCAATTAGATTAGAGGCAAAATAAAAGAGGAATATTGTAAGCTTTTTGAAATCAGAATGGTGGCAGGACACTTTAAAAGATGAATATTCTATAACACTATTCACGTGTATGATGACACAACAAGAAAGGATAATGTTTGTAGAATTTTAAAAATAGGACACTTTAAATATTAGTTGTCACGCCCTAAATCCTCACCTCACGACTTACTATGCATGAGTAGGACCGAGCGTAACCTTGCTCGTAAGCGAATCCGAAAATGCATTTATTTCTCAATAAATACTTGAGAATTTCATTTAATACTTCTTCAATCAGAGTTAAAGGCGGAATTTAAACCAATATAACAATTAAAAATCAAAATTGAACCAACTCGAACCATGGTTTATCCACATACATCCAATTACAATTCTTGAACCCCAATGGTTCATAAAATGCATCAATTCAAAGATTCTTTCAGAAGCAATAACATCTCAAACAACATGTTCATCATTCTAATCACCATCCTGTCACCATATTTCATTATCTCAAGATTGCAGGTTTCCTGTGAAAACATAAGGGGTGAGTCTCAACGAAACCCAGTAAGTGAGGCTAATACACCCTGTATGAGAATATGCATAATATTCCTTATTTAAATAATATATGTACACCAAATTGATATTTAATATATTATCATTAAATATGCAGGGTTTTCCTAAGTTGGGTTCATACATATTTACATATATATTTTAATATTAACAATATTAAACATAAGGATCATGAATTCTAACATGAGAACAATAAATTAATCATGATAAAAAGAAACAATAAATACATCTTAATCTAAGTGTTAGAAATACTCTCCTGTGATTTTTTTTTTTGGACATATACCTTGCAAAAATATAAATAACAAAATAAAAGTAACCGAATGTAAAGAAATATTAACCACCAAGTATCATCCTCACATCCCAGTAGACATCTAGGTCACGCTGGGTACTGAATTAGCATTATATCTGCTAACAGTACAATCATCTCAATATCCTCTTCCAGTGGGCGTCCCTCACTGGGTACTGAACTAGTATAGACTAGTAGTAAACACACTCCCAATAGAACGTCCCTGATAGACTACTTAACTAGTGTACAACTAGAAGTACCATCGTATATGTGTCTACCAGTCTTCATATTGGGTACTGGACTAGTGAACCCTTGCCACTAGTAGTACAATCGCATCACAATCATCTTAGTGGTTAATCACACACCGGGTACTGAACTAGCGCGGCTAGCAGTACAATTTAATCATCATCCCAGACATTTCGAAATGCTGGGTACTGAACTAGCAACTCGTGCCAGCAGTACAAACATTATATCTCCCAACAACACTTGGTGCTGGGTACTAAACTAGTATCAAGTTACTAGTAGTACTCATATCCATATAATCATGTTTCATTTAAAAATTACCAACTTAACATGCCATGCTTTGATTTAAATTTGACAATTATTAAACATTACACTTTGCACCAACTCATATATAATTTCAAATATATAAGCAACAATAGGGTGTATGCACACATTGTTATGCTATGGTTCATGAAACAACCCTATCTCCTTCTCTCTCTTCCACCTTAACTAAAAGACAAAATAGCCAACCCCATCTCTTTATCTCTCTTCCATCTCACCTAAAACAAAATAGCCAACCCATTTAATCCTTTAATTCTCTTTCTCATTTTCCCTCTCTACGTTCTCTCTCTTCTATCTCACCTAAACAATACATAAAAAGAGACAACCCAATTCTCTCTTTCTTTATTTAAATTCCTTTTTTTACACAAAAGCAAGTCAAAGAATTCATTGCCTAGTCTTTATAGGGGTTGTAGACTTATAAAGTATGCTAAGCCTATTCACCACTCTCTCTTTTATTCTCTTATAGCACTCGTACCAAAATCCATCTTATTTATTATACTTGTACCACCAATCCATACAGAAGGATGATGCCATCCTATTTTTCTTTTGTTCACGGTACCTTACCAATGTACATTTCTTTAACATACCTAAACCTTCAACCCTCATGCCTGGAGATTGCACAACGTACCCACACAAATTTGAAATCAACATAAAAATTGTGCAAAAGTGTTCAAGTTCAATCAAACCAATAAAAATCTACATATAACCAACAAGGTGAAAAGAGGCATACGTCAACCCCATTCAAACCAATAAAACAATTCGCATATAACCACCACCAATTTTTAAAACATAAATCTGCATATCCCTAAAATTCGAATATCTAAAAAAATTTAGAAATCATCAATACATACATATTCACATAACAACAAAACATTTCCCCATGGTGTTTTTAAATGATAAAAAAAAGTAATGAATATGAACACTAGTTTCACCAAAAATTATCATGATTTTCATTCCATAAAAATTGTGTGGTTCTCCGTCATTATACACATGGAAAACAAAACAAACCAGATTTAAAGGAAATATGCACATAATCATATAAGTTGGATTAACCCCACTTACTTGTATGAAGCCTTGAAATTATATTCTTCCCCTCCTTTGTCTTCTTTTATTAATCCCAAGAACATTAAATAAAGGAGGTTAAGACATAAGAAGGAGATGTGAGAGAAGAAGGAAAGTGAGTGGGATGAAGGAGAGGAGAAGAGAGAAGGTTAGATGTGAGAGGGGTGAGTGGCGGCTAAGAGCAAAGAACAAAACCTAAAAAGTGATGTGTTGCGAAAGGCTAGGGTTTCTTTAAGAGGAGTTGGGATTTGGTGCATGTGAGGGTAGGACTTTAGGTGTTTAGCATCAACCAAAAGTCCAAAATAAAAAGACTTTGACCAGTCAATTGTTTGACTTGGTCAAAATCCAAAAAGGAAATTTTAGGTCCTTACATTAGTATTGCTGGATCCATTAGTATGGGATACATTTTATAGTAATGCAAAAAATCTAATTTTTTGTAATGGGAGCTTTAAAGTGGACCGACAACCTCCCAATAAAAGGAGGAGAATTTATGACCAAAGGACACATGAAGCTTGAATTTCATGGGAAATAATGCTCGTGGTTGCTGCCACCTAAATACGATCGAGAATGGAGCAGATGATGCATTTAATTGCTCATGTTTCAATTTTAAATAAATAAATATAATGCGGTTGGTGGGTTTGTTGGTTTCCTTTAATTCAATCCCAGAAGTAGTGGAAGGTGACCCAAAATTGCCTCTCATCCAACCAGCCTCGGATATCATAATTAAAACTTGAGAGATCTTTTAAAAAATTTTAATAAACTAAAAAAAAGGTGGTAGTTTCTTTGACTGAGTTTTTTGTAGCTAGTTGGAAACTACTTTCGCTTTTTAAAAGCTGTTTTATTAGATGACTGGTTGGTGAGGGTTAAGAGTATGATTAAATATTTAAAAATTCATTCATACTATTAGCTTGAGCTGTTAGGGAACAGTATTCACACGTAAGGAATGTTAAGAATATGATTAAAATATAAAAATTCAACCCAATTATTAGCTTAAGCTTTTAGTCTCTTTTTTTTTTTTTAAACCGTGCCTTACTTGTTTCCCATTGACTATGGTTCAAGGCTCGAAAAAGCGAGAAACACCGACGGGAAGATGACACTGTTTGATTATATACCTACTCCCAAGCTCTGGGGACGTCGATATCATGCATCATTTGCCCCTTGCATAAAATGTTGTACCATCTCACCCGGCGGGAAGATGACACTGTTTGATTATATACCTACTCCAGCCAAAGCTTGGTCGTCCAACCAAAACTTGTACTTCTGATTCATCGATCACTTCTTACCTAACATTAAGGATGGGAACCTACCCCTATAGGAATACCAAACCCTAACATGCCTCTATCGGGTTGGTAATGGGGCATGCATGTCGGGGTTGACCAATTTGGTATATAATATGCAGAAGAAAACTTGTTTACACCTTTTTTTTGGTAGAAAAACATGCAAATACATTTAATACTAAGTTACATGTCTGTTACGATCTTCTATTACTAGTTTAGCAATATTTTTCTCTTGAGAAATATACATTTAATATTAACTTAATTTTGATGGGGCCATGAGCAAACATGGAAAAGCTGCAGTTGTTGGTGTTTTGTGACCTCATGATGGAAAACTGTTACATTTATTTGCTAAACGTGTTTTTGGAACTGATGTGTTTAAAATTGAAGTATTGGCTATGGTTACAGGTATTAGAATATCATTAAGCATGAATACTAGTTTTTTGGAAATTGAAGGTGAGTTCATGCAGGTGATTAATGGAGTTGTGAAAAAAGGTGCATGCCCGTGGCAAGCATACACATTGCTAAAGAAAGTGGAGCGACCTTTGAAAATGTTTCAGATAGTGAGGATACAGAATACAGTATATTAGTATAAGAGCAAATAAGGTGGCGGATGCTATGGCAAAGATTGGATTATCAACATATAGTCGATTGATGTGGCAAGAACCTCGAGAGAAAAACGTGTTTACACGTCAGTAGTGATGAGAGCGTTGTGCACTGGGCTAATCCTTTATTAATAAAATATGTATTTTTATATATGTTTTATATAAAAATAATATTTAAACATATAAAAGCGACATTTTAATATATGAAGTTCGGTTCGGGGTGGGATCGAAGTGGGTTACCAGTTTAACCATGCCCCGTTTCTATCCCAATTAGGGATGGAAATGGGGTGGGGTACCATCTGGTGATATCTGTAATTTACTGTGCAGACTATTTTGGCAAATTTCAGCCAAAAGAACCCCACAAGAAATCTTTCAAGCCAGTCAAATAATCAATGCCGCTGAACGCGAAGATAACAAGTCCAAGAGTTTTTCAGTTGGGAACATCTTTCAAGCCACTCAAATAATCAATGCCGTGACGCTGAAGGAACTCATCAAGATAGAATTTGCTGGTTTACCAACAAAAAAAAAAAGGATAGAATTTGCTGTCTTACCAAAAAAAAAAAATTCGAATTTGGTGAAACCCCACTAGAACCTTCTAGTTTTCCCTTGATACAAATGACTGATTGAACCCTGAAATTTGACTTTATTTGAGTCGAACAGAGAATATTATTAGACTTGATGAAATATGTTCTGAACCTTCTGATAAAGAGGCCGATACCGTTCCTTTGTTTCAGCCTTTTTTCACGGTTCATCGACCCCTCTCTCTCTCTCTCTCTCTCTCTCTCTCCATTACCTACCAGAAACACCCCAGCGTCAACGGGCCTTTGCTAGCATTCCCGTCCTCATCTTCACCAATATCGTACTCGCTTCGTATGCCTATGCCGTATTCAAAAGCAACACTAATATTAGTATTACAGGTGCCCAGTGGTGGCCCCGGTTGGCAGCATCAAACCTTCACCAACCACTCATGAACCCATCACCATGGAGGCGTCAACGAACCCATAAACCCCTAGGCTGTATTTGGATAGCCGGATTAAATTGGAAAGTTTGTTGGGAGAGTGATGTGGCAGAAAATGATATTCCGAAAAGTGAAAATTAACTTTCCTAAACATTGTTCGGATGCATCCGGAAAATTTATGAAAATTGATGGAAAATCTTGGTTGTGCTATTTGGTTAATAAGAATGAATGGGAAAAGTGTTACAATTTCCTATTTTGCCCTTTAATTTTGTCCATATAAAAACATATAAAATTGAAAAAAAAAATTACTATAAACACTAACTCCTTATATGAATAAATTTAACCTTTTAAATATATATATATATATATATATATATATATATATATATATATATATATATATATATATATATATTTCTTTTACTTAAAGTTTTTTTGAAAAAAAAGGACACGCAACACTTCACCCATTTTTTTTAACTTTAGTTTTTCTTTTTTAAAATGAAGTACATATGACACCCAACTCATTGGTTTTTTTTTACACGTAAATATTTAATAAAAGACAAGTTAAACACCTAAGAAAAGGCAAATAGGTAAAAACATAAATCACTTTTGATTTTCAGGCAAAATCCAACCATTTTGGTCGGAAAATGAGATAGGACAAAACAAACGTTGAAAGTAGTTTGACGACTTTTATTTTCAATGGACCCCACACTTTCCGGATATCCAAATGTAAAAGTTTTACAGGAAAGTTACCTTTCTTACAAAATCAGGAGAAATCCGACTATCCAAATGCAGCACTAGGAACGACAACTGATCGTAGGCGATAGCGCGATTGGCACGACCCAAGAATGGCCCTTGCTCCATCCACCAGTCGGAGTACAGCCTTACAGTTCTCACGACGGTTGCCACTCTGTCAGAGCTTGTGCAACTGGCCTCTCCCGCTCATTCTAATTCGTTTAATGTAACGGAGTGGCGTTAAAGCCTATGGGTGATGTGACGAGACCCTCCACGCGGCAGCATCCTATAGAAGCGGCAATTCCCACAGCAGGCTAACGCGGAAGACGATGTGAACCCGAGATGGATTAGCAAAACAGGGGTACATATTTAGGTGTGGGGCCCACCAAGTAAATTTCAAATTCTTTTCGAGATAGAATTCCGTGTGCTTTTGAAATCATATTATTTTCTCTCAACTGATTTCCACTGTACCGAATGGTCGTTCGAATAGTCAATCGAACGGGGATCGGCCTATAAATCAAGTAGGCAGATTCTTCATTCATATATACAAACCAATCACCTCCCTCCCTCCCTCAAAGATCAGACACCCGAATGAGTACAACCATGACAAGAAGAGTCAATAATGAGAATCTGAACACCCTTGCATCTGCTGTAAAGGATGATATGATCTCTCACAGCGTCTCCCCTAATGGTTGCTCCTCTTCTCTCCACCCACTTCCACTTCAAGATCATAATCATCCCCACCATGTGGTGCCACCCGCCGTGAAAGTAGTAACAGGAGGAGAGGTTGGTCGATCACCGGAAGTTGAAGCTGTTAGGCTACCAGAATGCGTTGCAGCACTGCAGGCATCTCCCCGAGGAGATGGTGTATTTTTGACATGGGACGATTTGTGGGCAACAGTTCCTAAAGGGAAAAGTGGGTATCGGGTGATACTTGAGGGGATCACTGGCTATGCCCAACCTGGTGAAGTATTGGCCATCATGGGCCCTTCTGGTTCTGGCAAGTCCACTCTTCTCGATGCATTAGCAGGTACTTCCAACTTAATTACATTATCAGTGCTTAATTAATTACGTTAGTGCTTATTTGCAAAATTATATATCTTTAAATTTACAACAATAAAGTTAGAAGTTATCAGATTATATATTATTCGGTCGTATATTGTGCGGAGAAGTCCATGTTTCTTTGCCTGTTTCAGTCTTCCAGATGATGAAACAAATGCACACACGTTTGTGTACAAAGCTTACATCTACATGTACATGCGCTTCAAGGTCCGGACTAGGCAATCAGACATGGTTTGAAACTGTCTACCACTCATGCAGCCAGTAATGATCGTCTGGAGCGCACAATGTGTGCAGCAACACGCAGATCATGTGGGGCCCACTTCATATTCACTTTGATGGCCCCATACACGTGTCTTGATACTCGTCCACCTACTGCAGATGATGTGCACTGCAGAGGATGTGCACGCATATGCAGCAAATACTGCAGCATAAGTGAGATGTTTCATGTCACGGTCATTATTTTGGAATTCAATTATCTATAGTTGGACTTGTAAAATGAGTTCAACTAAAGCCAATGCCATGTAGCTGCATGGGCCTACATGGCAAGCATAGTTCTGACATTTCAGCGTATCATGACTATATCTGCCATGCAAGCCCATGTGGCTGCATGGCATTGGCTACGGTTGGATTTTTTTACAAGTCCAACTGTAGATGATTCAAATCTATTATTTTTCAGTGAAAAAGGTGCTTACACAGAGAAAAATGTTAAAACACTTCAGTCATGAAATATTGAATTGAAATCGTCTGTCATGTTTCCCTGAATTACTCCTTGATGTGGCCGTGAGATGCTACCATGTGGAGGATCTCATGGCCACTGTTTTTTCATGTGGGGCCCACTTGATATATTTATAACAATTGAAGAGCGTAACTTTCATATTCTTGAAATCGTAACCAAACTGTTTCACTTTTTTGGAAGTTTAGATAGATTAAATTTTTATTATTTTGTTGTGTCTACACAGTGACAGAAAAACTGTATCATGAGAATTCATTCCAAAGTACAATAAAAAAAGAAAATAGCGAAGTTTATTTTGTTTTAGTAACTATTCAAGACCATTCAATACTAGAAGGGACACACAATGTTTGACCAAAAGCTTATATTTAGTCGGTTTAGTTTCGCCTTAAAACCGTAACCAAACCAAAACCGCATCGGTTTTTTCAACGAACAACCAAAACTGATTATTAAGAACCCAGAACGGACCCTAATAGATTTGGTTCGGTTCGGTTTTAACCGACCGTTGCCATCCCTAAGAATAGATAACAAGAGTTCGCAAATGATGATTTCAACTATAAGTAGGCACAAAACAAGATTTACGCTCCTCTCCTTGCGAGAAGAAAAAAAAGGAAATTTTGATTTTAGTGATACCATTCAAAGGTAATTCAGATTCAATCACACAATTCTTGATAATTTGAAAATATTAATACTAAAAACAAGTATAATTTATTGGTCATGAACCATAATGCCCTCAGCTACTGTAACTATAAGTAATGTGTGGTTTATAAGTGAGTAAATAGATTAAGTGTTACAAATTGTTTAACGATGGTTACAAGTTCATAGATGGCTTGTTACCAGAATTGGATGATTGAATCTGAATTGTTTTTAAAAAAATATCATGAAAAATCAATTTTTCATATAGAGCTTTCGTCATAGGCTATATGTAAAGGTCAAAAAAAAAGCATATAGTAAAAACATGTTGTGATCCGGATTAGGTCTAAAAACGCATAAAACTCTTGCTCTTTTAATACAACCAAATTTTAATGCTAGCAATAAGAGCCCGTGCAGAGTAAATTTTAGTGCTTCGTGTGCCCAAAAAATTAGATGTCGCCTTAATATAGACATCTGTCACCCTTTTTTTTTTTAATTTAAAAAACGATTAATGCGTAGTGTGAACAACAATTAAAAAATATATAAATTTTTTTATACAAAAATGAGTAATAAACTTCAATATGCTCTTTATGTTGAGAAACGTGAAGCATGAATACTAATCGAAGAAACATTAAAAAGAGAAAACTTGCAAACATATTTAAGTGGTTTGGTAATATGCCTATGTCCGCTACTCACAATTAAGGTTACATCATTAGTCATATGGTAACCTTAATCTAGAATTTTTAAAATCCCAAAGATACCCTTGTGCTGTACAAAAATTTCACTTTTAGGAGGAAAGAGAAAAGGGATAGATAGTTGTTAGGTACTGCCGAACTTTTTAATTATGTGTTCAAAGGTAGATTATCTCAATCCATTTTCTATCATTGAGGTATATTTTATAGCATTCTTTTGAGGGGTAAGGCTCATTACGTCCTCTGGTTCGGAGTAACTTAATTATTTTAACTGATACACAGTGTCAGGAATATAATTAAAATATATAAAGTTCACCTCTACTATAAGCTTGAGCTTTTAGTATATGGTATCAGAGCCCCAGGTTCACACCATTATTCAAGATTCTACGATGACTTCATCCTCTTCCACCAACTCTACACTTGTGCTGCCCAATCTTTCTATCAATTTGATTTCCATCAAGTTGACCTCTTCAAATTATCTTCTTTGAGTATCTCAGGTTTTACCTGTGCTAAGGAGTCATGACTTGGTAGGTTTGGTACGTAGATGGCTCTGGGCCGTGTCCACCTAAATTCATTCCCAATTCCGATGGGAAAGGCACATTAGTTCTCAATCCAGAGTTTGTATCCTAGAACAAAAGAGACCAGTGTTTCTTGGTTGGATTAATTCTACTCTTGCTGAATCCGTACTTAGCTTTGTGTATGGTTTAAACATAGCTCAACAAGTATGGAATTCTCTAACTGCACGATTTGCTTCTCATTCTCGAAGTCGTGTGGCATACTTGAAGAAACACTTACAAAATATGAAGCAAGGATCAAAAAGTTGTTCAGAATACTTCCAGGAAGCAAAGAATTGGGCTGATCAATTGTTTGCTGTGGGACAACCTGTCGAAAATGAGGAACTTATCTCCTATATTGTGAGTGGCATGCATTCTTATAATGCATTTGTTACCTCTTACTCATTTGCAACAAGAGAGTCATCTTTATCCTTTTTAGAGTTTCAAGACGAGCTGTTGAATCATGAGATTCTTCTTGAGAATCAAAACAGATCCATAGGACCTAAAACAAGCAATTTTGCTATGTTTTCAAATCACCTAGGAAATGCTTTCAACAAGAAAAATAGAAATTCTAAAGGACCTTACCAACAGAAAAGACCAAACCAAAGATCTTCTTCCTCTATCCCCAACTTTCCAAATCAGCCTAAATTCTCACCACATCAAGAAAACTCACCATTCCCATCTACACGAGTTCCTTGTCAAATATGTGGCAAGTCCAATCATCAAGCTTTGGATAGCTACCATAGAATGGATTTCTCATTTAAGGGACGACATCCTCCTTCCCAATTAGTAGCAATGGTAGCTCATACACATTTACCCAATGATGAGCAACCTTGGTACGCTGACAATGGTGCAAACAATAACATTACCACATCACTGGAGAATCTGAATTTGCAACAACCATATCAGGGAAAAGAAACTGTGGCAGTTGGAAATGGATCATCTCTGCAAATGTCAAACACTGGTTCTATCTTTATTCCTAATAACATTCATTTGAAGAATGTGTTTTACTACTCCAATGTTGCAGCAAATCTGTTGTCAATTCAAAAATTTTGTGAAGATAATGATTGTTATTTTATATTGACTACATATTATTTTGCTGTGAAGGACATGTTGACAGGAAAGACACTCCTGGAGGGCAAGAGTGAAATTGGTTTGTATCCTATCTATTTCAATCAGCCACATACCAGATCCAATAAAATTGTTGCTTTCCTTGGTGTCAAAACAACCATTCCAGTTTGGCACAATCGACTAGGACATCCAGCCATGCAGTTCATCAAATTCTCAAGGCTCATAATCTTCCCATTCAGAACTGGTCGCTTGAGCATCAAATTTGTGATTCTTATCAAGTTCCAACAGCAAGCAACTACCTTTCACCAGACTTTCTAGAATGTCCAAAATTCCTCTTGAAAGTGTACATTCTGATGTTTGGACTTCTCCTATTTCATCAATAAGTGGCTGTAAATACTATCTTATCTTTATTGATGAATTTTCAAGATTTACCTGGTTGTTTCCTCTTCAATCTAAATCAAATGTGTTTTCTTGTTTCATAAAATTTAAATCCATTGTGGAAAATCTTCTCTTCTGCAAAATAAAAAATTTGCAAACAGATGGAGGAGGAGAATACACTTCTCTACAATTTCAAAATTTCCTCGCTCAGTGTGGCATATTTCATCGGATTACATGTCCATACACACCCCAACAAAATGGCATTTCAGAGAGAAAACACAGACATATAGTGGAGACAGGATTAGCTTTGCTTGCTCAATCTCATCGACCACCAAAGTACTGGGTTGATGCATTTAACAATGCTGTATATCCCATTCACCGAATGCCAACCCCCATTTTGCAAAACTCCTCACCATATGCCAAATTACTCAACTTGGAGCCTGACTATTCTATCCTAAAAGTATTTGGCTGTGCTTCTTTTCCTCTCTTACGACTGTCCAATGCTCAGAAATTGTTATTTAGAAGCAAGAAGTGCATCTTTGTTTGCTATAACTCCAATCATATGGGGTGCCGTTGCCTAGATCCTACATCTAATCGAGTCTACATAACTAGGAATGTAGTCTTTGATGAATCTTCATTTCCAAGCTAAGGATATGACCTCAAATACTCTGCTTCCACAAAGGAAATGTCACCTGCAAACTTGATTCCTTTTATTCAAAATATAGTGCATTCAGGTTTTATTAATAATCATACTCAATCTCTTCAAGTGCGGATGATAGAATGGCAGGTCACGATGCTTCACCTCCTTCTATGGTTCCAAGAGTAACAGAATCTCATTTATCTTCAGCCTCAATTGAGCCTACAAAAACACATATGTTAGATATAGATGTAGCTCATGGTTCAACTATGGAAGCACAAGAAATAGTAAACACAGAAGCTGCTTCAATCAAATTCTTGAGTAGAGTTAATAATTTTTTATGGTATCAAGCTTATTATTATTATTATTATTTATGGTATCAAGCTTTTATAGTAGAGGCAAACTTTATATATTTAATTATACTCCTGACACACAGGTATGTGGTGGTCTGCCTCAACCCCCTCCCTTAGATGGAGAGTCTTTTCGGCCTAAAGGTTTTAACCTTTAAAAAACACAAAAGAAAGAAAGAGATATTTGTTATCTATTAATATTTTCTTCTTTTGCATTGAGAGGAATTTGATGATATAGAGTTTGCTTGGATTAACCAACTGCAGGGAGATTAGGATCGAATACAAGGCAGTCTGGAGAAATCCTCGTCAATGGTCGAAAACAACCCCTGGCTTTTGGGACATCGGTATGTAAATTAAACAGAACATTTTTTAGATTAAGGTAGACTTCATCTTGATTCATGGTGGACAGGATCAATCTATTTATGGTATATAACATTGAAAACATTTCTGCAGCTTAATATCTGTTTGTCCATTAACTCAGGCTTATGTTACTCAAGACGATATATTAATGACGTCGTTAACAGTCCAAGAAGTCGTGTTCTATTCTGCTCAGCTCCAACTTCCTGAATCCATGTCGAGATCCGAGAAGAAGGAGAGAGCAGATATGACAATAAGAGAGATGGGCTTGCAAGACTGCACTCACACAAGAATAGGAGGGTGGGGCATAAAAGGTCTCAGCGGCGGTGAGAAGAGGAGAGTTAGTATTTGCATGGAGATCTTGAAACGACCCAAGCTTCTCTTTCTTGATGAGCCAACAAGTGGACTTGACAGTGGAGCATCGTTTTACGTCATGAGTCGAATTGCAGGCCTCGACGGAAAAGATGGAAGGACTGTTATCACATCTATCCATCAACCTAGTTGTGAAGTCTTCGAGCTTTTCGACAATCTCTGTCTTCTCTCCTCTGGCAGAACAGTCTACTTTGGTCCCGCTTCAGGAGCAAACCAGGTAGTTAGCATTTGAATTTTCTGGAGAATAACTGACGGAAATGAAATATTAATGGGTTGCTTTCGATGCCATTGTAGTTCTTTGCACTTAATGGCTTTCCCTGCCCAAATATGAGGAACCCATCTGATCACTTCCTTAGAACTATCAACAAAGACTTCGACATGGTTAGCTTTTCATCTACTTCTTAAGGGTATCTTATCACATAGTTTATGAGAAATTCTTTTTAAACTTCTCTGTTCTTGAAATTCTCTCTAGGACATCGAAAAGGGTCTTGGTGGAGCTGTGAGCACAGAAGAAGCTACTGACATTCTTGTGAAGTCATACGCGTCATCTGACACATATTATCAAGTACATAAACGGGTCGCTGAGATATGTAAACAGGTATATATTCAGGTAACTAAATATATAGCATGGTTCTAAATTGATGATGTGGGTAGTCCAGGTTATCTAATCCTTAAAACAAATACTCGAAGGTTTGTTTTCCCTGCTGCAGAAAGGAGAAGCTCTAGAGGAGGGAACCCAAGCAGGCTTCATTACACAATGTCTTGTTCTTACGAGCAGATCCTTTGTGAACATGTATCGCGATGTGGGCTACTATTGGTTGCGGTTGGGTATCTACCTTGCACTGTGCACATGTTTAGGAACCATCTTTTACAACATTGGCTACAGTTATGATTCAATTCAGGTAATCAAGCTGATTGTTTAACCGAGAAAACCACAAATTAAACTAACTTTTGTAGCTCTGAACATTTCAGGCCAGGGGCTCAATGCTCGTGTTCATATCTACATTCATGAGTTTTATGGCGATAGGTGGATTCCTTTCTTTCGTAGAAGAAATGAAGGTGAGCCAATCTTGTAAATGCACCATTAAAAGTTGTTGCCTATGTTCCCCAATTGAGTGACATGTTAACAATTAATCATGTATCTTCCAATGTAACCCAGATTTTTGGGCGAGAGAGATTAAACGGGCACTACGGTGTGGGTGCATTCATTGTGGGCAACACGCTTTCTTCCATGCCTTTCCTGCTTATCATATCTCTAGGTCCTGGAGCTATAGCATATTTTCTTGCTCGCCTTCATCAGGGATTTGAACACTTTGCCTACTTCACTTTGCTGCTCTTTCTTTCTACAATTTTGGTGGAGAGCCTCATGATTCTGGTTGCAAGTATCGTCCCGAATTTCCTCATGGGAATAATTACGGGCGCAGGAATTCAAGGGCTGATGATTCTGAATGGTGGCTTCTTTCGGTTGCCTAATGACATTCCAAAACCATTCTGGAAATACCCAATTTACTACATTTCCTTCCACAAGTACGCTTTCCAAGGGTTCTTCAAGAACGAGTTCAAAGGATTAAATTTTCAGAGTCAACAAGGATGGCCAACCACCATGATCAGCGGCGAATATGTTTTGCAGAATACTTGGCAAATGGAGATGGGTCACTCCAAGTGGGTTGATCTTTCCATCTTGGTGGTAATGGTGGTTCTATATCGACTCATGTTCTTAGCTATTATAAAGATCAAGGAGAAGGTGAAGTCCACTACCATGCTCGGATATATGGAGCCTGTCTATCGTTGGAACAGCTGATAAAACATGAAAACTCGCTCGCATGGAAAAAATTTGATTGTCTATATCCATCTCTTTAGATTGTCTCCTGAAAATTGCAATTCACTTCCTGTGGGGGTGTTTGCACCTCAAAAAGTTGTATCTTTGATGATGTGGCATTTAGGCCACCTCCCAAAGAAATCCCCAAAACAACAACAACAAAAAAAAAGGGAAGCTTCAAATAAAAAATTGCATGACTCTTCAAGATTTGTGTGAAGAAGTCAAAATTTGTTTAATAAACAAAAAGAGGTTTTACACAAAACATGCACGGTTCCTTGAATTTTTTTAGGAGGGAGGACCACATGCCATGTGGTCCTCCTTTAATTCAATTAAAAAAAAATATAATCGTTCCTTCTTTTAGGGGATTGGGATAATGAGAAAGTAAGAGAAGTTCTCTCCTAACTCCTTGTGAGTCGTGGAGCAAAAAGAGGGGAGAGAGAGAGAGAGAGCCAACGGCTCTCTCCTCTTTGTTTGCCAATCATGGAGAGTGTGGGAAGTTATAACTTCCCACACATGCCAACAAACTTGATTATAAAAAGGGGGTTAAGTGATAAGTGCCAGGGGTTGGAAAGAGAAAAGTGTTTTCAAAGGGAAAGAGACGGAGAATTTTTGAGGAAGAGAAGAGAAGATAGAAAGCAGGGTCCTGCAGAGGATAGAAGGTAAAGAAGATGATGTTTATCCTTATCTTTTCTTTTTGCTTTTAATCATCTCGCCTATCTCCCTTATCTCAAATTGTCCTCCCATTAATTTCAGAGGGTCAGGGACTCTTATTAGGGTCACCTGGACTCCGTATCTTAATTGGATTACAATTAAAGATAAATGTAACCTCTTCCGTGAAACAAATTTGAAGGGCCAGGGGTTCTTGTCAGGACCACCTGGACTTCACAAGATGAACTCCTAAAAGAAGGGAGAGTCGGGGACTCAAATTTGGGTCACCCGGACTCCTATGTAAAAGTTCCCTAAAAATGAACTAAAGTTACTAAAACAAGGTTCTGGGTTAAAAACTGTGTTTACAGACATGAAATTGGGCTAAAAATACCCAAAATCCAGCCAAAAATGGACCTACAAGCATCTTGGGTTCGGTAGTGGCAAAATTTGCAAATTTGAAGGCTAAACAGGAGCAAAAGGACTTTTACAGCGTTCTGGGCCGCGTCCTGGGCTCTTGCGCACATTAGACAGCATCGGGCCTGGGTGTGCCCAAGACCCGTGAGCCTAGTTTTAAGACCCGCGAGGACCCAAAATCAGGTTCCGCCGGTCCACTTGCATCCTACCGACCCACACACCCATCGAGCCCAATTCACGGCCCGTACGCGTGGGTCAAGCCCAATACTCCGAGCCCCTTACACTTGCACCGGACTCGGACCATCCTACCGGCCCAGCCGCGACCCGCAGTTTAAAACAGGCCCAAATTGCCTGAACTGACAGCAATTTAACCAGAAAATCAACCCGGTTTAACCCAAAAATGTGTTTTTTACACAATTCAAGCCCAATTTGATCTCAGGAAAATTCCAGAAAATCCCTAAAAATCAATGGACCTTCCTGGAACCCAAACATCCCAAAATTACATCAAAATCCATGATGTAAAAATCAAATTACTTCTCTTTTTCATGTAAAAGTGATTAAATGCACCCAAAAGTGCTTTGAACCAACCCACAATGTGTCTCAAAAGTGTCCAAATTGGACCGAAATCGTCCTTAAACTAAAACTAAACTATAAATAATTCAAATTGGACCGAAATTGTTTCTAAACTAAAATAAATCAAGTTTAAATTCAAATTAGACCAGAATTATCCTTAAACTAAAATACATCTAAATAAAATCCAAATTGGACCAAAATTGTCCCTAAACTAAAATAAACCAAAAACCTCTTAAAATGGACTGACATTGTCTTTAAACTAAAATAAACCAAAAATCATCCTAAAATTGGAACCAAATTATGCAATTAATGGCATCAAGCCAATTTAAATAACATATTGCAATCAAGATAGTTCAAACCAACCCCCATACACATTAAAGTGATTAAATTCAACCAACAAATCAAAACTGTTTCCCTTTTACGATTCAAGTCATAAAAGTGGTTTAATTGAACTAATCCATCAAATCAAACCTTGTGGTTCAACCTAAGGTAGGATCTACGGTCTAATGCCTTGGGGTTAAACCACACCAAATTAAATTCCCTTAAATTGAATCGTTTTCCCCTTTCGGTTCAACCTAAATTAAATCAATTAAACAAATTAAACTCCTTGGTCCAATTAAGGTATGATCTTCTATGGTCCAATGCCTTTGAAATTGAACCACTCAAATTAAATCAAATCAAATCTTTTCAAATCGAAACTGTTTCCTCTTTGCGGTTTAACTCAAATTAAACTCAAATGGTTTAATCCAAGGTATGATCTTTTACGGTCCAATGCCTTAAATATTAAACCATTCAAATTAAACCCAATTGAACCGGATCTTAATGGTCCAATTAATTAAAATAAACCAAATTACATATAATACCTTAAATTCAAACCCAAATTATTCTTTTGAACTACGTTATGACTTGATCCCAAATAATTAGGTACGTAGGCAATCCGACAAATCAAATCGGGTTCAGTCGCAATTAAAACAAACCAAATCAATCCCAACCATACAAGTAATCAAGTCTTGTGAATTAAGTTAGCATCAAAGGGTTTTCTTTAATATTTTAGAGTTGTAATTAAGGGGATTGTTCTGTAACCTAGACGCCCTGGATGGGTCCGTACCCCATGAAATAAAAACCCACATAATTGGGTGAGATCATGTTTGATCAGGAATTGATTAAGATTCAAATTTTTGGTCAACAGGGTTTTTGGCACGTCCGGTGGGACCCATTCTCCTTTTTATTCTCTAACTTTATTTTATAAGACTGATACTTGGGATTTTCTTGTGTTCTTTGCAAACATGGCACCACAAGTGACAATATACTTCCACAAGCTTCAAACTGCTAAGGAACGAACGGGAGAAAGAAAGAAGAAGACTGGCTACTATGTCACTTTTTCCATTAGCCGTTCCCCACTGGATCTTGAAGCATCAAACTTTCAAGTGCCTACTCTTGAGAACAAGAAGGTCACAAAGACCATGGATACTCCTAAAAAGTCACTCAAGACCAGGAGAAGCCGAAAGAATAAAAAGGCATCGAAGAAAGAAATGGACCTTCAGGTCATGGCTATGATCAATGCGGCCAAGCAATACGAACCGATCCCATAGACCAAGAAGTCCAAAAGCAAGAAGGCAAGCCGCAGGACCAAGGCAGCAAGCCCGACGGTTACCATCACTAAGGCTACGAGCATCAAGGATGCACCCAAGGCAAAAAGCCCTAAGGTGCCCACCATGCCTCGTGCCAGGGTCATTATGCCGACCCAGATTATGATTGGGACTGTCCCAATCAACATGGTGATCGTTCCAGCTGTTCCAGTCACCATAACGTCGTCCATGATGATGACAATTAAGGAGATTGAAGAAACATCTCCTCCGGCTACACCAAAGACGTTGACATCTGCAGAAAGCTCGGGGAGCCAAGGGAACAAATCCCTTCCTCAAAAAAAGAGAACTTCAACTCCCACAATAGAAGGGAGTGTTTCAACAGCTCCGTACCTTCCTAGGGTACTCCGACTGGGACCATCCCCCAAGGATTGTACAAGTCCGAGTTCCACCATAAAAATCGGCAGTTTGCTTACCATCCCAAAGAAGAAAAGGACGTAAACAACAAGGCGTCCGACAAATAAGCTACCCATGGGGGCATCTTTGCCCGCATTAACTGCATTTGCCACCGAAGAAGCCAACAAGGCCAAGGCGGATCATGAAGCGAAGAAATGGGCCTTCATGTCTGGTTTTATATTCACAAAGGAAGCAGGGATACCATGTAGTTTCAAACCAAGCCTTGTGCCTCACAAACCAAAAGACTACATAGGCCCCATTACGTACATGGTCTAAAGCAAAGCTGCTGTGGCCAGACCACTCTGATTCCTCGAGCAGTGGGTCATGTTCTGGAGAGAGCACATCAAAGTCAGCAATGAGCTCTTCTATGAATCCACTTTATGAGGATCCAGAGTCAATCTTTCAAGATCAATAATTTCCGGAGGATTTGTCACCGAAATTCCAAAGTAAAATGAATATGAGCTCTTCTTCAGACGGTGAACCTAAAACCATGTCAGTGATGGTAGCAGGTACATCCAACGTTGAAGATCAATTGCAAGAACTTCAAAGAAAGATGGCTGAGAAAGATGCAGAAATTTCATCCCTCACAGCTCAATTGGCAGCACAAGCCAGTTGTTCAAATCAAAGGCCAGCACAGCAAGAAGCCTCAACATCGGCAGCTCCTCTACCTCAAGTGGATATTAAAACCTTGATTGCTGAAGGAATCAGGGAATTTCAAGCTTCCATGTCGCCACCTGTGCTTGGCTACAGAAAGCCATACCCTGCACACTATGACATAGTGCCGTTCCCACATGGGTATCAGAAACCCAATTTTGAAAAGTTTGATGGGATAAATGGCTCTCCTTAAGAGCACTTAGCCCATTTCTATTCTGCATGTAGGGAATCGGCACTAACAGATGCCTTGTTGATAAGGCAATTTGTGCAATCACTGAAAGGAGCCGCTTTCACATGGTACACTCAGTTACCTCCCGGCTCCATACTCACATGGGATGACATGCAAAGAGCTTTCTTAGCTCAATTTGTTAGCTCGAAAAAGAAAATTTCCATTATTGACCTTACAGATGCAAAGCAGAAGGTCAATGAGGGCGTTAATGATTTCATAACCAGATGGAAAAATCTTAATCTCCAATGCCCTGAAAAGCTAACAGAACAATCTGCTGTCTAGATGTGTGCTAATAATTTGCTGCCAGAAATTGCCACATTTGTGGAGACCACTGAGCCATAGTCATTTGATGCACTGATATCAAAAGCAGGTAACGTCGAACGGCAAATGGCTGGTCAAAAGTCTAAAATGACCAAGAAGTCTCCTACTGTTGCAACGGGTGGCAAGATAGAAACAAGAAAGGAAACAAAGAAGGATGCCATGCCTACTTTCGTAAAAACCAACAAACAAAAAGAAAATGGAAACGAAAGTGAGAATGGGAAACCAAAGAATCCTCCCAAAACTTTGAAAGAAAGAAGGGAAAAGAAATACTCCTTCGATGATGATGATGTGGAATCGATATTTGAGAATATGCTTCAAGAAAATGTCACAAAGCTCCCTGAGCCAAAGAGACCTGCAGATGTTGATAAGACTACTGATCCCAAGTATTGTCGATATCATCGCATGGTCAGTCATACCATTAGCGATTGCTTTGTTCTTAAGGACATAATCCAAAGTATGATTGACAAAGGGGAGATTGAAATTTCAGGGCCTCCTAAAAAGGAATCTACTGCAGCATCTGTGCGCACCTGATTCCGGGTCGCACTGGTTAAAAATGGGAATTTGGAGTCGCCACCGCCTGATGGGGTGCAGGCAGACACCTGGGTGCCTAAGTTAGTCTATTAAGGCTTGGTCTGGGGCTTAAGATTCTAAGTAGGTTCTCGGCTGTAGTCTGGGGAAGTCCGTAGACACCCCAGTCCACCCCGTCGAATGACGGGTCCCACGGTTCTCCTGGTTTTGAGTTAACTTTGGTCTTGATCTATCTCACCTGATTCCTAGTCCGATATGCAGTTTTTGGTTAAGTCTGGTCGGGACTGCCTGATTGGTGTGAATCCCTTTACTTGATTTTATCCTTTTTAACCTGAGTGATCTAGGTCTGGTGTGTGGGCCCCGTTGGAAGGCCCACAAGATGCCAATTTGAGCTTTAGTGGAAGCCCAAGTCCTGTTTGGGGTTACGTTGGATAACCCCTTTTGGGCTTTGGTTGATTTGATGGATTTTATTTAAAGTTCAAATTGGGATTTTAAGTATTTTTTATGCAAAAAGTGGGTCTTGATGGTTTCGTGGGCCCCTGAGTGGGCCACACAGTGGTTGTCAAGTATTTTGGCTTATCTTGTTAAGTTTGCCGAAAGGGGTTGGATAATGGGCTTGGGGCCCATGGTCCAGACTTAGGCTGGAAAGCCCAAGGTTTCCTGGGTTAGGGTTTTGAACCCTATCCTTGTACGGTTGTGGGCTTGGTGGGCCCGATAGGCCCTTGCTCATGGTCTCGGCCAAACCACAACTTAAACTTCACATGCATGTCCCAAATTGGGCTTTTAGTGGGCCTTAAATGGTTCGGCCCACTGGGTTCAATTTATTTTGTTTATTTAAAACAAATGAGTTTGTCGAGCTTGGTGGGCCCCGTTGGAAGGCCCACAGAGAGTCAAGTTGGACCGATGGCCCAAGTCCCATCTTGGGTTTCTGGTTGACCCGGAAACCCTTCTGGTTCACTCAGTTCGATTGGAAAAGTAAAAATTTGCACAAAATCAAGCAAAATGAGAAAAAATGAAATTCGGCAGTGTAGCCGGCCTGAGATGCCGGCTACACATACAGGCCCGTGTATCCGGCATTCTCCGCCGGTTATAAACAAGTATCTGTTGATCCGACCTGAGTTGTCGGATCAACATACTGAGGCTATTTTTTGGATTTTGACAATAGGGTTGGGTTTCTAGGCTTCATGGGGTGCTCCGGGATTGCAGCAGGGACCTGAGTGTCCCTGTTTGGGTCTTCATCTTTCACATATGAATGAATAAAACATGCAAATGCAGCTCTACTAATCCAATCTAGCATGCATCTAAGCCATTATAAACACATGCATTTTTACGAAGTTTCTGCACATGGACAAAGTGTGTGAGGGGGTGGGCATGCTTGGTGTACGTGTGTGTGTCAGGAGGGAGAGCACGCCTGCTATTAACAAAGGGTTGGAGGGTACTAACGTGAGGACAACAATGAGCCCTCATCACCCATGAACATGCATGCATATTCTAACCTAAACATGCCAACAACCACTAGCATTATCTTCATGCTCTAACAACACACCAAAACACTTAATAAGATGCTTTAGAGAAGGGAAAAATGGGGCTTACATGGGGGTACAAAGGAACTGAGATTAAAGGGAACAAGCTCCCTAGTCAAATAAGATAACTCAATGATCAAGCGATGCTTTAAAGACCATGGAAAACAAGCATGAAGTGGGAACTCTCCCTCCCTTGGAGCTATACGAATGGCTCCCCTTACCATGGGAGGTGTCTCATGTGGAGAAAATGAAGGGAAGTCACATGAAAAATCAGATTAAAAGATAACTTCTAGATAATACATACAAGACTCCGGAGACATGCTTGGAATTAGTTCCTTTTCATATATGTGAAATAGCCAGTGGTAGGAAGCCATACCTTGGGGTTAAACAACCCTTGTGTGGTGTGGTTGAGGTTCCTTGGAGCCCAACAGCAGCTGGAGCACCTTCCTTCTTGCACCAAGAGCAGTAGGCCTTCTTCTTGCTTGTGAGGAAATGGAGAAGAAGAAGGGAAGAGAGAGTGGGAGAGCCTTGAAGTAAGGCTTGGAGGGTTTGGGGAGACAAAGGAGGCCAAAAGGAAGGGGTTTCGGAGCAGGTGCAAAGGGGCAGAAAGGGTCACTACAAGAAAAGTGACTTTTAGTAACGGTCAGTAACCGCTACTAAAAGGGCCTTGATTGTTACTAAAAGTCACGGCAGCAGTTGTACAACCGCTACTAATTCAGGGGCTGCTAAAAGGTTTTAGTGGCGGTTATATTAACAATTGCTACTATTTCTATTTACCTATCGTAACACATTTTTCAATAACTGATACTAATTTGTTAAGGTATGAAGCACATGAAAACTGCTACTAATTCATTAAACCGCCACTAATTCCTTCATTAAATAGCAGCGGTTTACATTATTGTTACTAAATCTTCAAATATATAGTAGCGGTTATTTGATGAATCGCTTCTATTTCGTTGAATATCTAGCAACGCTTACTAGCAAAACCGCTATTAATTGCCTCCAATATTTAGTAACAATCAATAAAAAATTGATACTAATTCCTGAAATATTTAGTAGCAGTTTGTGTTGACCGCTACTAAAACCTTCTTCATCCCCCACCCCCAAAATTAGTGAAATGCTATAACAAATCATAAAGAACTTGTGTCGCCAATCATAATTTATGCTACTAAAGAAAAACTATCTAGAATGAAGAAAAAAATAATCGATCTAATGAATGGCATGGGGACGAAAAGCTCGATCATCTCGAACTAACAGCAAGACACGCAACTGTAAGTCCAAATCATGAAGCTCACCTGCAATTCAAAAAATAAATAAATAAATAAGATAAAAATTGTAAGACCAAAAAAAATAAGTAATCATGTTTTATAAGCAATCAACTCATCACTGTTGAATTGGGAAAGATTCATGAAAACTGGTTACCTGATTCTTTAATTCCATGAGATTGCTTTAGCCAACAGAAAGGAAGTTTGAATCTAATAAACGCTTCAAACCATAATTGCATATGTAAACTAAAGAATTTAAGATTCAAAACGTAACACTCATCACAAAAGAAAACATAGGAAGATCCAAAAACAAACTTAAGGCAAGCACAGGTCACAAGGTAGTCCACAAAACATAAAATCAAGTTCTTGAGAATCAGGCATAATCCCTAGAAGTTTATCATTACTATTCCTGTATTTATTGCAACTGTTGAATGCCTGCTCACTCCATTTATTTATTGCCCCTATTCCTGTGCAAAAACAGAGGAATAAAATTATAGTCATTACTATCATCTATGTAATTTAGCAATTATCTATATGGAGAAAGATATAATCAATTTTAAGACAACAATGCTTGCAAATCTCCAACATCAGGAAATAAATAATTTTATACATGATACATCCAATATATGAAATTATAAAAATAAAATACAGAACTAACTACAAAAGCACATAAATTATACATGTTCAAGTCCCCAAAAGTTATCCACTGTTAGTAGCATTTTCCAATGCTGCAGACCAGCCAAAAATGCCACCTTTGAAGGAATTCACAATGCACAAATGCTCCTTATTCGGTTTCATCAGGTGATTATTTAAAATTTTAGGCTTTTTTAAAAAAGAAAACCCAACCCACCATAGGAAGAGCAACCCTGCGATGTCTTGGCTCTAGCCTAAAAATATCAAGCTACGAACAAAGGTTTTAAAGTTTAAAGGGAACTCTATGGTCAAGATGGATGCACTGCCAAAGCATGATAGGCTTCTGATCTGAAACTGCGATATATAATATCCATGTGGACATTGTGCCAATGAGTTTCACACTCTACAGAAATTGACAACTAGCCTACTATTCACTGTTAATAGTTCCTACCCTTTTGACCAAGTGCACAGAAAATCTTTTTGATTCAGATCAATGAACACATTCATCTGAATGGAATAAGAAAAGCATCACAAGGTTGAAGATGCAATTCCTTTTCCACCACCAACTTTTTTCAGACGAAAATCAGACAAAATTAAAATCTCAAAGACCAACAAAGAGACTACTCAAAGCAGTGTACTCATAATTCGGGCCCAGAGAAAATATTAATCCAAGCTTTCAGTGGGATCAGTACAGAAGAAAGGGACTACCAAGCATGTCAGTGCAATACTGAAACAGAACTATAATAGAGAATTTTTCAATCAGCACTATTTCCTTTTTCACTACCTTTGAATCCTACATTAAACCAACAAACTCAAGCCAACCGAGGGAATAAAAAATCCGACTAAGTCTATCAACATTTCCAAATTTCTCACAGTTACCTGCAGAATTGCCATGTCCAAATTTCCATGTATAAAGACTCTACACTTCTCACCACCCAATGCTAGGGATGTCTTTCACCCTTAATAAATCTGTGAGAGAATCTTCATAGCAGACAAAGTCAAGCTCCTTTCCCTCGTCTTCTATCTTCCTCTTCCCTTAAACTTCCAGTACCTTCCCTGAGATAGCCCTCTTATCAGTCTTTTTCTTAATCTATCTATGAATTGACTCCCTAATCCAACCCCGTAACACTGTTATCTCCAACACTCCATTCCAATGGAGTCTGAGCTTTAGGGCCCATGCTGGATGATCCGTCAAACTTGGAACACATAATATGAAAGGTTTAAGTCAGTGTCAGAACAATTACCACCAATACTCATAGGAGTCAATACACATCGGTTGATATGCTTGGAAATCAGGTCACATATAGAAGAAATTTGACAACAACCAGCTAATATATTTAGCAATAGGTTCATGTCAACTGCCTTCAAAACCAAATAACTTGGACAAGTCATATTGGATTCGACAGATGCTCAAACATTGGGTCAAATGTGATCTTAAATTTTTAATGACTTACCTCATCTTGATGTAGCTTTTGGATCTCAAAGAGATATTTCAAGGGAGATAAAGACCTGTAGGATACCATCCTAGAAATGGCCTGAGACTCCTTTTTGGGTTCTCCTTAAGGTGCAAGAGATCAGCCATAAGCTTCCTTCAGTAGTATGTTACTTGAGGAGGGCTCCGTTTCTACACAAACTGCTACAGTGATGACCTAACTTTCAACCCATTATGCCTAAGGGCTCCAAGGGGAACCTTCCACACCATATATCTTCCACAAACATGATTCTATCCCAAAATACTCCACCTTGATGACATGCTTTTGACAAAATTTTTATATAGATTTATAATAGTCTTCCATATATAAAGCCTGTAGCCACTAAGAACTAGTATACTGTTAACAGTTCCCTTTCAAATGCAATAATTGAAAAACTTACTGATATACATCACAGTTCACATGGCCCTCTCCTCACAAAGAGCTTATTGAATATATCAAAAGGCCATAAACCTGGCCAGCTGTTGGACAATATGAAAGTTAGACTCGTTACTTTAATTCCATCAGATGTGTAACTAACCACAAGAATAGAGATCAGAGGAAGGGAAAGAGTAATTTTCCTATAAATAACTCCTTTTCAAATAGGCCAATCTCCTCTCTGTTCTCTCTAACACAGGAACCCCAACTTCTTCTCTAATTGGATATAAAGTATTGGATCAGAAACTGCCATCAATTTTAAAGGCACACCTGAGAGGAGAAAGAGTGAAACGTTTTTCTTTTCCCTAACAGTTTGCCTGACAGAAGGAAAAAAAATTCACTGAAGAAAATTTGGAACAAAATGGGAAACTTGTTTCAGGCCCCTGTAATCACTAGCTACTTGCAACTGATGGTTCCAGCAGGAACTCTTTAGCGTTTAAGCTCTGGTGGTGGGAGTGGCTTGAATCATTCATTTGCTTTTGGTGCGTGGCATCTTGACCTGAATGTGAAGGAATCTATTACAATGAGCATTTTTATACTAACTTCTTTTTTTCTTCGATGATAACCAAAAATTATGCTTTGCCAGTTTTTTTTTTCTCCTTAGTTAAACTAAGGTTACCCCGCTAGATTGCTGTTTTGGTCATCACTCTGGTGTATCAAGTACCCTGGCTTTAGGACTGTCCAGATATATTTGAATTCCTTTTCGGTTCGGTTTTACCAGTTCAAAAGTATTTCAGTTTCCATTATTTTGAATTCAAATTTGAGTCCAGTGACATGTCAAGCATTGTGACTTACGTGCAATTAACCATTTTTCAATGATTTTAGCTCAAACCCTCGAACATATATATGTATAGTTGGTTCAGGTTTACAGGAAATAGTACTATGAAGTATGAAGTATTCGCCAGTTAAGACGAGCTTGTCAAGACTCAGATTCATGCTATTTGGCATCTAAGACAATTTCAGAATGTAAGACATTCAACAGTTTGAAACTATAATGATAAGGATTATAAAAAAAACCTATATTCTGAAATACAAGCTTTGCAATGAACTTTGATAGTTCAACTTCATGAGCTAGGATTGAATACACAGTATGGGTTGGATGCAAAATAACAACCAATCAAATCCCAAAAAAGGGTAACAGCAGAATGTATTTTCTAAAATAGAAACTACAATGTCCAAAGGCCAGCTCAGATATGTCATACTTTAATATTGATCTTGTAATATATTGAGAAATTCTTGAAGGGCTTAGAAATACTGAAAAAAGATTGCCTATTGAGGCATTTGTGAAAATTTGCAATGTAATTCATGTTGAAAGATTGGAAAGGGCTAGATGAAAACCAAACAGGATCATAATGGAGGAACGTACAAATTATCTAAAGATAGGTAAGTAAGAGAATATCATGCTTGATAGGTAGGAATGAAAGAACAGGATTGATGTTCCAGACTCCCAACTTGGTGGGGCAAGCCATTCTTTTGGCTGCTGAGACATATGGTCTAATATATATAAAAAATGAACATTTCTTATACCTATATGTATTCTGTATAGATTTTCAGAATCAGATGAAAAAGGTTGTAACCACAAACTGAAACACAAATTAAACTTTGGGCAACTGCACTCAAATTTTGATCTGCACTACACTAGCAAGAAACAGCTTGAAGATGCAATGAAATAGAGGAGGAGATATTGTTTTCTTCCAAAAGTTTCTGGTGTTATACAAGTGCATACGAAAGTTGATTAAAATTAGAAGCCATCTTTGGTTGGGGGCTTGAAACACACCTTCACACTAACTTGATTAAAATTAGAAGCCTATAGGGTCCTCAACTAGACTCAGACCCGCCCACACATCCAAAGGGGAAAAAAGGCCGTACAAGGCCCGTAGAAGATTACACTTATCAGAATGCAAAAGAACCTGACATATCAATGTATGAACAGATAGTAAACTAGGGAGTAGTGGTTTCAGCTTGCCTCTTGGCCTGATCTGTATGTGGAACACATCAATATGGTACATAGCAATTAGATTTCTCTTACAATTACAGTTGAGCATTCAGATTACTATAAATATCAAACTTATTTAAGACTTTATTACTGAATGAGAAACATTATAGTAAAATGGCCAGAAAATTTCACTCAATTCATTGAAGGGATGCAATCCATATTGATGCCCCTGTTTTGATGTCCATTAAGATCTCCAATTTTTGGGCATATCACTTTCATAACTCTCAAGCATATTTCACTCTCTAAACAGAGCATTGAAGCTACAACTTCCATAGTCAAAGTCAGCGAATGTTTCACAAGTCAGTTCTGTGTTCTGAGCTCATTCAATGCTAGCTAGCAGGTTTTTTCCTACAAGCCATTAACTAACTTTAACATTTTATCATGCATCCACCCAAAAAACGATTGAAGTCATTAAAAAAGGCACGATTCTCATTAGTAATCATATTGTAGGTTTTTTCCTACAAGCCATTAAAAAGAACGATTGAGATAAGCCAAAAAATAGTCGATCAGATGCCCTAGGAAAAACAAAAGAAGCAACGATTGAGATAAGCCAAAAAAAGAACGATTGTCGACTTAATAAACAACGAAACCAAAAAAAAAAAAAAAGGCACGATTGCAATCGCATTGACGAAATCAAACACAAAGTAAAAAACGATTGAAGTCACAAACGATTGCATACCGGTTGCAGCAGTGACAGAGAGTGATTGCAGACGCAATGAGAGATTTAGAGAGCTCTGGCCTGTGGCGTAGTCGATCAGATTCCCTAGGAAAAATAAAACAAGCAACGATTGAGATAAGCCAAAAAAAGAACAATTGTCGACTTAATAAACAACGAAACCAAAAAAAAAAAAAAAGCACGATTACAATCGCATTGACGAAATCAAACGCAAAGTAAAAAACTATTGAAGTCATAAACGATTGCATACCGGTTGCAGTAGTGACAGAGAGTGATTGCAGACGCAATGAGAGATTTAGAGAGCTCTGGTCTGTGGCGTAGTCGATCAAACGAGAGGGTTTTCTCGTTGAAGAAGGCGCCAAGAAGACTCTGAGATCGTTCTCTCGCCGAAGAAGACGCCAAGCAAATAAAAGTGATCGCGCTCTTTTACCGACGTGGGAGTAATAGCAGCGGCTTATGTGATGTGGAGGGATCTTTAGCAGCGGTTTACTCGGCAGTGGATTTAAGTTTCAGTAGCAATTGTTATTAAAATTGCTATTAATTCATGCCTTCAGTAGCTTTTTTAAAAAAAGCCGTTACAAATAAATATTAAATACTATAATTAGTAACAATTTAAGTAAACTGCTACTATTTATCTTATATAGCAACACTTGAATTTTAAGTGTTACGATAAACTGTTACTAAATACTAATTATCTTGTAGTGGGTGTAAACAGCCTAAGAAAAGCCAACCCCCGAAATGGGGCTGCCGTTGCCTTTTTATAGAAAACTTAATGTATCCGGCATTTAATATCGGATACACTACACCTTTGTATCCGGCATTTTATGTCGGATACACTAGGCTTCCTTTGTATCCGACATAAAATGTCGGATACAAACACAATCATTTCAAAAATTCAATTTTCTAAGCGAATCTGTCGGCGAATCCGCGCGAATCTCGCGGGCGGATCTCCTTGTATCCGATGAATAGTGTCGGATACACACAAAAGTATGTGTATCCGATATATTCGGTCGGATACAAATCGGAAAAATTACAGATTTGCCCCTCGACTTGACCGATTCGACCGATTTGACACTTTTGGATATCTTCAGATTGCCCCCTGCGAATTTTGGTTTAGTCCCTGAGATATTTGGCAAGTTTTGGATATTTAAAGATTACCCCTGAGATATTTTGCTGCGTTTGTCGCCACGTGTGCAGTTTCTTTGCCACGTGTGCAGTTTCCGGTTTTGCTGCTCGGAAACTTCGACAGCTCATATCTTCTTCATCCGAACTCCGATTTGAGCAAACTCAATTGCGTTAGAACCGTATCGGAGTCCTCTATACATTGGGATAGGATTAAGTAGCCGATTTGGGGTTTAGCAGAAAGTCAACTTTCAGCTCCCCTCAAGTTTGACCGGCTCATATATTCTTCATCTGGACCCCGATCTGAGCAAACTCAGTTGCGTTAGAATCGTGTCAGAATTTCATAATCATTAGGAAGAAGTATGGTGGCCAAATTGCACTTGGTTAAAAAGTCAACTTTTGTCCCCTCAGGGTTTGACCTTTCTGCTGTCTTTTAGCACGTTTTTTCATTTTCTTCTTTTCTTTTCTTTTTCTTTTTTGGTTTGATCAAAATTTGGGTGCTTACAGCATTGAATAATGTGTCTTTGGTTGGTGAACCAATACAGACCGCTTCACTGCCACCAGGGGCTATTCCGGTAGAATTCAAAACGGATGATGATTCAACTATTATCTATGCCTATCCGGACATGCCACGTTATGGTAATCTCAATATTCCCATGCTCTATGAGCTCATGACTAAACCAAATTTGGAGTATTGGGATGACTCTTCAGTCACAGAAGATGAAGTGGGGGATGGTTGGCAAACCTATAGAAGCAAAAGAACACAAAGGCAAGCTGTACCTGATTCCCAACCAGGGGATTCCTTAGAAATGACCTCTCGTGGCCGCAGATGGTTTGGAAAGAAAAAGAAGGCTTCCAAGAAGAAGAAGAAGAAGGCACAAAAAAAGTACCAATCCCGCCAGAGAACGAGTACGAACAGCCTAAAAGAACACCATTCACTTTGAAAGACTATGTCGAGCTTGATTTGTCAGAAGACGACTTGCTTAAGGAAGAAGTTATGCCATGTTGCATGACCTCTTTTGAGGTAAATGAGGAGGCTAAACCAAACCAAGAAGTGGATGAAATAACACTTCGTTCTGGACGGCGCTTGGGAAACCCTGAACCAGAAAATAATGTTCCTAATAAAGGGGCACCAGAGAAAGCTTTTAAAAGCAATCTAAAGGCTAAAGCCGATGAAAATCCTAAGAATGATCATGGGGTCAAATATGATGTGGTAGCACATCCCAGCACTTTTAAGCGTCTATGATGCTTTGCTGCTATTCAAGGATCTCAGGAAAGCACTGGTTGAAGCTTTGTCAAGCCCTGACCTCTACAAAGAAGAAATCAATCAAGTGGAGGTTCAATCAAAGTCATCAAATTTGTGTGCCTCGTGCATGGCATGCATTACCTTCACAGATGAAGATTGGCAACTTGGGTCAGGAAACCACAATATACCTCTTTATGTCAAGGGGTTTATTGGTGAGGCTTACCTAAACCGAATCTTGCTGGACTGTGGTTTGGCTGTAAATATACTTCCACCAAGAGCCCTCAAAGTCATGGGAATTAATTCCAAGCAATTGTCACCATCCATGATGACAATTCAAGGGTTCAATCAAATGGGACAAAAGGTATGCGGCACGATCGCCCTTAAAGTGGAAATTGGAGAGTTATATTCCGATGCCCTCTTTCATGTGATCGATGCTGACACATCATATAATGTCCTTCTTGGACACCCATGGCTCCACACATATGGGGTGATCCCTTCAACACTCCACCAATGCTTCAAGTTTAACAAAGACGGGGAAGTAATAAGAATCCCTGGAGATCCAGATCCTTTTCAAGGGGAAGAAGTGAATTATGCATATGCTAAATTCTATAAAGAAACCAAGCTTGCCTCTTTTCCCTCCCAAAGTTCAAAAAATGCAGAACATAGGGGCAAAGAAAAGAAAAGCACTGCATTTACAACACCTACAGCACCCTGGATCAAGGTGGACATCTCTCAAGAAGATCAAAGTCCTAAGCAAGGGGATGTAAACACTGCCGCAAAGCCTAAAAAGACTTTCAAGTATGTGCCTAAAAGTCTAAGGCAACCGGGCTAAAAGGCATTAGTGCCAATAAAAGATACAATGGCGGTGCTAACAACAAGCTATACTTTTCCCCTTCGTAAGGTGAACCAATCCATCCCTCGACCTGAGATGGTTGTTACCACACCATTCAACGATGATGAAAGAAGGAAGGGAAAGGTGGCTATCAAAAGCAAGCCAACTTTCCATGGAAGGTATAAAAAGAACGTGATATACAAGAAAAATAAGAGTCAAGGTTTACAAGAACCTTCAAAGGCTAAATCATCTTCTTCAAATCAAGTCCTTACAGACCGAGAAAAGGCCATCTTCGGGGATGATAAATATGAAGAAATAGTTGTTGAGAAAAAGCCTCGTCTATCAGTCTTCCAACGCCTTGGAAACTTACCAAATTCCAAGTCCAATAAAAGGCGAAGGAAGGCTACAAAGAAAAGAGAACGATGCATTGTCATCTTTAAAAGGCCAAAGGGTGACCCTGATAATCAAAATCTAGAAATGATTGTGCAAGCCAACTATATCTCTATTGATGAATGTGAAACAGAGGAAGCTGAACAAGATATTGACTCTCCAGATTTCTTGCAAGAAGTGTGGTCCGCACCTACTGAAATTGGAGATGGTGGTCAAGCAACAGTTGATGACCCCCGAGAAATAAATCTCGGCACAATGGATGATCCAAAGCCAATCTATGTCAGTGACTTATTAACCAAGGAAGAATTTGAAAATTATGAAGCACTGCTCCGAGAATATCGTGATGTTTTTGCTTGGGGATATCAAGGCATGCCGGGTTTGGACCCTGAAATAGCTGTCCACAAACTGGCAATATCCGACCAAAATCGTCCTGTCAAACAAGCTCAACGTCGCTTTAGACTGGAGTTGGTGACCCAGATTGAAGCTAAAGTTGATAAACTGATAAATGTGGGTTTCATCTGTGAGGTCAAATACCCGATATGGCTTGCAAATATTGTTCCAGTCAAAAAGAAAAATGGGCAAATCCGCATTTGCATAGATTTCAGAGATCTAAATGAGGCATGTCCTAAAGACGAGTTTCCTCTGCCAATCACAAAATTGTTGGTAGATGCAACCACTGGCTTTGGCGCCTTGTCCTTTATGGATGGATTTTCGGGTTATAACCAAATCAAGATGGCACCCGAAGATGAAAAACTGACAGCTTTTCGAACTCCTAAGGGGATATATTGTTACACTGTAATGCCCTTTGGATTAAAAAATGTGGGAGCTATATATCAAAGGGCGATGACGGGTCATTTTTTATGACATGCTGCATAATATTGTGGAATGCTACGTAGACGACTTAGTTGTCAAAACAAGGGAAAGAGGCGATCATCTTGATGATTTAAAAAGAGTCTTTGGCAAACTAAGAAAATATCAGTTAAAGATGAACCCCCTGAAATGTGCATTCGGGGTAACCTCAGGAAAATTCCTTGGCTTTGTTGTCCGGTATCGTGGCATTGAAATTGATCCCACAAAAATCAAAGCAATCATTAAGATGCCTCCTCCTCGAAATTTACGCGAGCTCCGAGGGCTACAAGGGAGACTTGCCTATATAAGGAGGTTTATCTCAAATTTATCTGGAAGATGTCAACCGTTTTCCAAATTAATGAAAAAGGATACACCTTTTGTGTGGGATCATGCATGTCAAAATACTTTTGAAAGCATTAAACAATATTTGCTAAACCCGCCAGTGTTAGCGGCCCCCATCAAAGGAAGGCCGTTGATTCTCTACATTGTAGCTCTAGAAAACTCCTTGGGAGCTTTACTGGCTCAAAATAATGATGAGGGAAAGGAGAATGCCTTGTATTATCTAAGTCGAACATTAGTGGGAGCGGAACGAAATATTCTCCTATTAAAAAAGTTTGTTTAGCTCTTATATTTGTTGTTCAGAAATTATGGCATTATCTATTGGCACATTCCATAACTCTCATTTCAAAGGCTGATCCACTCAAATACTTGATGTCTTGACCCATGCTGTAAGGTAGGTTAGCTAAGTGGTCCTTGCTTCTGTCAGAATTTGAAATCAAATACGTTCGTCAAAAAGCAATAAAGGGGCAGGCACTAGCAGACTTTTTAGCTGCACACCCCACTCCTGACAACACTGAGCTATCAACTCAATTGCCAGATGAAGAGGTTTTGTACACATAAGAAGCAAAGCCTTGGCAGTTATATTTTGATGGGGCATCAAGAAAACGGGGTGCAGGTGTTGGAATTTTGTTTATCACCCCCTCAGGTGGTTTAATACCACATTCCTTTGCTCTCCTCGAGCTTTGCTCAAATAATGTGGCTGAATATGAGGCTTTGATAGTTGGCCTCGAAATTGTTCGTGAAATGCACATCGGAAACCTGCAAGTATTTGGTGATTCGCAGTTGGTCATTAAGCAAATAAATGGGCAATATGATGTCAAAAATGAGACTTTCATTCCTTATTATCAAAGAACCAAGGAATTGATTTCCCAGTTCACAGGAATTCAAGTCAATCATATACCACGAGCAGAAAATGATAAAGCCGATGCACTTGCCAATTTGGCTGCATCCCTAACTCTTCCAGATCAAAGAGACTTGCAAATAATAGTTGGTGAGCGGCATATTCTCCTACCATTACAAGAGCGTATGGAAGAAATGAAAGCAACAGATATATCCACCGCATATCAAGTGGAAGAGGATACAAATTGGCAACAACCTATTGTTGATTATTTGCAGCATGGAAGATTACCAATTGATCCTAGAAAAAGGGTCGATGTGCGACGACGGGCTCCTCGCTTCACAATCTCTGATGACACGCTATATAGGCGATCCTTTGATGGGATGCTTTTAAGGTGTCTATCAAAAGAAGAAGCATTGCATGCCCTCCACGAAGTCCACTCAGGGACATGTGGTGCACACCAAGCCAGTCCAAAACTTGCTACACAACTCAAGAGGTTAGGCTACTATTGGCCAAACATGGTGCAAGATGCCATAAAATTTGCAACCACTTGCAAGGTGTGTCAAATACATGATGATTTCATACATCAACCACCACAACCTCTTCACCCCACCATTCTATCCTGGCCATTTGAAACGTGGGGTTTGGATGTCATGGGTCCTTTTAAACCTCCTTCATCAAGACAGCGCGCCTATATACTGGCAGGGACAGATTATTTTTCAAAGTGGGCTGAAGCGGTTCCGTTAAGACAAGTGGGGGCATCAGAAGTTGCAAATTTCATTCAAAACCATATTATATATCGATATGGGGTTCCGTCTAAAGTAATTTCAGATCGGGCTAAATATTTCGAATGTAAAGCTCTCACCAAGTTGATGGAGAAATATAAATTTCGCATGGCACGCTCACCATCTTATAATCCTTCGTCAAATGGACAAGCAGAGGCATTCAATAAAGTGCTTTGCAAAATTCTCAAGAAAACAGTGTCCAAAAATAAGAGGGATTGGCACGAGCGTTTGCCAGAAGCATTGTGGGCGTATCGAACCACGGTGAGAACTTCCACAGGGTGTACTCCATTCAGTCTTGTATATGGAGCAGAAGCTGTACTCCCATTGGAGGTACAACTACCATCACTTAGAGTCTTAATGCAGCTCACAAAGCCAGATGAAAATGCTGTGGTTAGATTGGCTGAGCTAGAAGCGTTGGATGAAAAGAAACTCACAGTGCAACAGCGACTCGAATTTTATCAAGCACGAGTTGCAGGGGCATTCAATAAAAAAGTGAAGGCTAGGTTGTTTAAAGTTGGTGACCTGGTTCTTACCATAAGACGGCCTATTGTGATCAATCGAAGAACTGGTGGGAAATTTGAATCAAAATGGGAAGGACCATATGTTGTCACTAAAGTCTTTCCTAAAGGAGCATATGAACTTTCAGATCACGAGGGAAGATGTATATACTCTTGTATAAATGGGAAATTCATCAAAAAGTTCTACCCATAGATCATAAAATAAAAAAAAGCCACCAAGTGTCTGCATGTGGTTAAACTACTGGGACAACATAGCCACCAGGTGTCCGCATGTGGTTAAACTGTTGGGACAGCATAGCCACCAAGTGTCTGCATGTAGTTAAACTGCTGGGACAGCATGCCTACCAAGTGTCTGCAGGTGGTTAAACTGCTGGGACAGCATGTATCCACCAAACGTGTGCACGTGGCTAAACTGCTATCACTATGTAACCACCACACCCCTGCATGTGGTTAAACTACTCGAGAATGTAAAAAAAAAACCACCAAACGTGTGCACGTGGCTAAATTGCTATCACTATGTAATCATCAGACCCCTGCATGTGGTTAACCTGCTTGGGAAAGTAAAAAAAAATTCTGCTGAATAGAACTACGGTTGGCTTGATCCCTTAAAACGGGTACGTAGGCAACCTGATTTCAAGTCCAACCACAACAATAAAGAGAAAATATGTTCCAAAAGAAAAAAGTCTCGAATGGCTTTATTAATTATGGACATGAACAAGAGAGATGAGTAAGAAAAAAATGTGTCTATATAAATACACAAAAGTGTGAAAAAAAAAAGAAAAGAGAGAAAACATAAAAAGAGACAGTGCTACATCATCCTATCTAAGAAGAAAAAGTCTGACTCAGTCCACTAAATTTCACCTCCAATTTGATCTTCAACAAAGTAATCCGCTCATGCTCATGAAGCTTGTCCTCCCCAGCTTCATGCAAAGCCTGTTGGAGATCCTGATCAGACTTCCCGTAATCTTGGATGCTGGATGTGACGAAGTCCACCTTCTTTTGAAGCTCGCTCTTTGCTTCCACTTCAAAGTCATACTTTTCTCTCAAGGACCTCACCCTTGCTTCTGCTTCAGCGAGTTCTGGCTCTAAGGATTGGAGTTTCAAAGTTTGAGAACCCATATCCTCATCAAGTTGCCCCAGTTGTTCCACTAACTGCTCCTTTTGCTCCAAACATGTATGACGAAGACTTTTAATGCGTTGGATTTCTTCAACGTCAACTTGAGGCCCTTTTCCAACTTTGGACTTGATAGGGAGAAGGTCCTCACTTAGCTTAAGAAGCTTACGAACCTTTGAAATAAAGGTTTCAACCTTCTGTCGTTCATTATCATCCAAGCTTGGCATAAAATTCAAAATATTCAAAGCCTTTTCAATCTTGGGGGGACTTTTATCTATGGACCTGGGCGTACAAGCCACAATGATTTTTGATATCCCCCGCATAGTGTCAGAAATAAAGGAAGCCACACGTGCATCAAAATCTTCAAGGGGTGCACTTTCCTCTTCTGTCGCCTCAATGGAATCAATAGCGACTGGCTCTGGAACAATATCCTCTATGGCAACCATACACGAAGCAGAGCTAAAATCCTCCTGTGGTGATATGTTTGTACCAACAAAAAAAAAAGAGGGTCAGTCAAGTTAGAATATTATCACAAGAGTTTCAAATAATGAAACTTTAAATATTGATTAATTCTACACATACCTGGGACACCAGACGTGGTTGACTGATCTTCCTTGCTAGAAGATGCTAATGTGCCATTCTCAGAGTTGCGGAAATTTACCACAAAATTGCTGGCGTCATCATCGTCATCTTCTGAATCACTGGGCCTATGATACCGAGCCCTCTTAAAATGAACATCCCTTCCATCATCAGTATGGAGTGCCTCCTGTAGACACCCCAAATTGCACTGCCAAATGAGAAAATAATAAAAACATGTAATTAGAGCTTAAAACAGGTCAAAAAAGCATAAAAATTGAATAAACAGGCTTTGCCCGTATTTCCTTCACGGGCCCATCGCGCCCGAAAATTATATACGGACAGGGGCGCCCATAGTAACAATACGGTCTCCGTTGGACCGTAAATCATTTACGGGCATTAAAGACACGTGCGAGTTTTGTCCTTCTCTCGATTTCCGAGCTTTATTTGAAATCCAATATATCTTTAAACGAGCGAATTAAGTATTTTATTCGCTGAAGCTACCTTGGTTGGCTATGGATGGGCATTATCTCTGTATTTTACTCTATCCTAAAGACCAGGCTATATCCTTCTGGACCAACCATGCCCCTGGGTGTGTCTATAAATAGAGGCTCTTTCCTCTAGCTAAGGGCCACGAAATTTTGAAGAATCAAAAGCTCCAAGAGAAGGAAAGGAATCCCTGCTGCTCTGCCTGCTCAATCCAGGTAAGTCCCCTATCCCTTTTTATTTTCTGTCTTCAATTCTAGAAGTAATAGGATCATCTCTATTGCTGTAGAATAAGGCCATATCTGTTTTTGTATTCCTAAACTTGTCTCCAAGTACCTCAAGGGTCTCTCTAGCCGTAAAACGTGAAGAGAGAACTAGGGGAAAGGGGAACAGGTGGATCCCTAGAATAGAACCCCATATCTGTTTTTTTTTCTTTTTTTTTTTATAGAATAAGGCCTTTGATTGTGTTTGTGTAACCAAACCTATCTACAAGTACCTCAAGAGTCTCTCTAACCGTAAAACGTGAAGAGAGAACTAGGGGAAAAGAGAATAGGTGGATCCGTAGGGTAGACCCCCATGTGCTCTAATCTGTGATATGTGGCTATTTTAAATATCCTGATCATGTTTTAATGCTTTTTATGACATATCTGAATGAATAACATGAATCTATGATGTTTATAGCATGAGATCCCCACTTTTTGATAAAATTTGGATTTTTGCCACTTTTGCACCTACAGCACTGATTTCGTGATTTTTGTGGTTTTAGGCTAAGATCCTGGATTTATCATGATCAATATGGTAGATCTGGATCCAGAAGCCTGAAAGTAAATTCTAGGGTTTCATGATAAGGTTTTTAAATTGTTTTTCATTATTGAGAGAAGACCCTACGGTCTCAGTTCTCCCCTTTTGATGTTCTTCATCAACGTAGGTATTTTTGGTTTTTATTTTCTGATTTAATGTGAAATTTGGGCTTTATCTATATCCTGGACTATTCAAGTTCAATTTTGAAATATTTTATAAAAATCATATTTTTCTAGATTTCTAGAATTTAGCTTGAAGCCAGATTTTTGGATTTTTCACTTTAAATTGATTTTATTTGATTTTATCTCAATTTTGTTTTGATCATGAAACCCTAGGAATGGTATGATCATATTTGAAAGTTCTGGATCAATCAGACTATTCATATGAAAAAACCATACAATTTTTGTCTTTTGTGATTTTTCCTGATTTTATAGCAAGCCTTTTTTATTTGTAAAACATGAACAATGCCTGGCAACCACCTTGTGTGGATGAATAGGGGTGCCTAACACCTTTCCCTGTTCATAACTTAATCCCCTTACCCATCTCTGGTTGTTTTTTTAGGAGGGATATTTTGCCCTAAAATTGTCTTTTGTGCTTATTTGATATTTTGGTGTCCATTCACACCTAAATTGAATGGTGGCGACTCTTTGTTTAATTTAATCCCGTGTGATGATTGAGGAAATCATTAAATTGATTTTTTCCATGTCTCACACCTCCACTGGTGTAGTAGCAGGAAGTGACTGGCTAAGACTCTCAGCGATAAAAGTATCACGATCCTCTTCAACATGAAGTGTCTCTAGTGGTGGAACATCCAGAATTGGCTGGCTTGGGCTTGCAAGTGTAGGAGTTGGGCATTTATCCCCAAAATCTGACAAAGGACGAGTCCTAGATACACGTTGCAATCCTTTCAACCCAGTGGACATCTCACGAAGAGTTTTCGCAACATATACATAGCCTCATGGAGCTCTGAAAGGATTTCCAATCAAAACAGAAAGAACCTCATCCAAAGGCCGGCCTAAATAAGGAAATGCCTGCCTGGCCCACCAACGCACATAGTACCATGTGCATATACATGCTCGGCTCATCCTCGATATCTAAAAATAAGCACCACTGTTCCTTTGAAGGAATCGGTGCCACGCCATGAACAGATCCTCTATGCCTCGGTTGCTTCTCTGACTAAAATTAAATAGAAGTTTGTTGGAGGGCACTCCTTGGTCAAAACCAAATTGGCGGGCGAATCGGTTTGGATAGTAAGGTTCTGACCAATCCGTACAGAAAGCAAAGCAGACCTTATGCTAATCAGAAGATCAAATCTTTCTTTAGATAACTCTTCTTGATCAATAAGGGCCACATCCTCCTCCTCTGGAAAACTGGTAGGCCGAACAACAAAATGACAGTCATGTCGAAACATTGCCCGTACCTCAAACTTGTTCTTCCGGGTTGCCTCCACGCCAGCATATCTCACCATACGACGATAACCATATGGAAATTCTGCATCAGAACGGCTGATATAAAGGCAAGGGAAATGCTCTGCCAGCCATGCCGTGACATAATGACTTGGGAAAAGGATATTGGAATACCGTGGGCCATTTGGACAGGTAACTATCTCTCCCATGGCATGATAAATGAGCCCCAATACAACTGGTGCCAAAGAAACAACTGTGCCCTGTACCATCAAAGAAGCCATCAGAAAAGTCTCTGGTCTCACAACATCTTGATCATAGGGCACCACAAAGCGGCTTAATCATAAAGCCAAATAAGCTCCCAGTTCGCCACGTTCTAAAATCGTCAAAGACAATTTCAACTTGCCCTCTTCTGCTGGTCTCTTGGGTGAACCTCGGGACGATCTCTTCTGTCCACTGGGGGCACTACTCTCACCGAAAGCAGAGTATAGCATGGGTCCCCTATAAAAGTGCTCAATCCATAGGTGCCATTTAACTGAGTGCACCTTAAGATATGAGCAAATAACACTATGAATATTCAGCAATTCCCTTACCACCAACAGGTGTTGACCTTCTCCAGATTTTCCCAAAGAAAGCAACTCCTGATTAATGGGGATGAACTCTTCATAGATAGCACCAGAAATGGGCAAGCCACCAATAACTTTCAAGTCATAAAGAGAGAGGCCAACCTCTCCCCCGCCTGTATGGAGTGTGTTGGACTAAACACTCCACAGTTCACAAAAAGCTCGCCATACCTCTGGATGCCTATCGTATGGATAGCGAGAAGCAGCTACTGCACCATAAATCTCTACCTGCTGAAGATTTTACTGAACTTCTCCAATATAACTTCAGTCCATTCATAAAGAAATGATTGAAACGATGCTTGACCCCTAAACTGGAAATCCCTCAAAGGCAATTTATCTCGAAATAGCCTTGGTAAACATGGGACAAATTCGTCAGGCACCGTAACAACTGTGTCACCATTGGCTTCATTGTTCACTTTCTCCAAAGTAATATCAAGAAAACAAGCGCCTCCCACTTTACAAGCACTCACGAAGCCTTTAAAATTGGCGTGATCATACTCAAAATGGCCAGATCCTATGGTCACTTTCTGAACCCAACTTACACGATCAACTGCTGGGGGGTCAATGTGACATTCTGTCAAAGATATAGACCGCTGATAAAGGGGGCTAGTTGGCAGCTCAATGTTGTTGTCATCCAAGGCATGTTCGGTGGTGATGTGTCCACGGGCATCAATATGAGGAAGTGTGCTCATCTGCAAACAAAAAAAAAGAGAAAAAGAAAAAAAGGAATGTTTAGCCAATTTAACAAAAAAAAAAAGGAGTGGAGGCTAATGTCAACAACAAAAATGGGGGTCTATATGTTGCTGGATGTCTGTCACAAGTGGCTGGAAATCATCAAAACATGCCAATAGTGGCAAAATAGTAATAAATTATGGCCAAAATTGGCTGAAAATCATTAAAATAGACCCAAAATGGCATAACTGTAATTAAAGTAGCCTTGTCAGGCCACTTTTGCATCTGGACAGGCTTGTTGGGCCACCCACTCGCCCAGAAACGTGTTGGGTCAGGCGCACTGGGCCATTTCAGCACTTGGAAGTGTTTTGGGCCGGATTCGAAAGTCCAAATATCTTAAAAATGGGCTTACGGGGCTGTGGATTTAAATAGACCCGCGAGGGTCAAAAAAGACCCACGCGGATCAAATCAGGTCCATGTGGGCCATTCAGACCCGCCAGAGTCAAAAACAGACCCGTTCGGGTTAATATAGACCCGCGAGGGTCCAAACAGGCTCCGGTGGGTCATTAAGGCCCGTTAGGGCTAAAACAGACCCACGCGGGTGTAGACACCCCAAATTGCATAGTAAAAATGATCAATGATCAGCAAAAATCATTGCTTCCTTTGAAACCAGCACAAAAATGTGAAAAAAACAAGTTTTCCTTGTATCCGACAACTCAGGTCGGATACAAGTGCATCTGTTCGTATCCGATGGAACATGCCGGATACAAGTAGCCCTTAATGTATCCGGCAACATATGCCGGATACACATAGGCGCTAGTGTATCCGACCTGACATGCCGGATACATTAGTTTTGCTCAAAATCAGAGTTTTCCGAGAGCTTTCACCTTTTACCATCATATCCCTCATTAAATGAGTTGAAATCTCAGAAATAACCTTAGGGTTAAGGTTGGTGGGCTATAGACCTTATGTTGTGTCTACCACCTCACCAACCCTAACCCTAGCCTTTGCCTATAAATAAGAGGCTCCTCCTTAAGCAAATGGCCATTAACTCTCTTGCCTTCAATTCTTGCCAAAAACTTTTGCCAAGAAGAGCTCCGAGTGAAGAGGAGAACCGCTACGGAAGTGCTTCCAGAACCCAGGTAAGCCTCAAACCTCTTTTTTTAACTTCTGTTTTTACATTCTAGATCTAGATCTTTTCTTCTACCTTTCTGTAGAATAAGGCCTTGATGTGTGTATGAAAACCCTTCCCTGGCTCAAAGTATCTCAAGACTCCCCCTAGCCGTAAAACGTGAAGGCAGGATCTAGGAGAAACGAGACTGGGGATTGATCCTAGTGCTAGAACCTCATTTGAATAAGCCTTTTGAATCTATGCAAACCGTTCTATATTCAAAGTACCCCAAGATTATCTTGAAGAACCGTGTTTAACGGGGAGAGGGAACTAAGGGAAACGATAATGGAACGGAACCCTAGGTTGTTTTAGAACCCTCTTTTTTATTGATCTAAATGCATGCTATAAGCCTTGTGATTCTATGGAAACCCTTTCATATTCAAAGTACCCCAAGATTATCTTGAAGAATCATGTTTAACGGGGAGAGAGAACTAAGGGAAACGATAATGGAACGGAACCCTAGGTTGTTTTTAGAACCCTATTTTGATTGATATGAATGCATGCTATCTTTGCTATGTTATTGGAATGGTTTTTACACTTACACGCACATAGCACGGGCTTTTGGCGGGATAGGCTCATATTTCGGATTTATTGCATTTATTGTGATAAATCTGAAATAAATAGCCCCAAGCAATTCTGGAATGTTTTCAAATGATTTTCAAAGGATTTTGATTAATCTTACACGGATCACACACTTTATCACTATTTGAATTGGTTTTCTCCAAAAATGGCTTAACTTGACAGCAACTGTACTCCAACTTCGGACACTCATAACTTCATCGTCCAGATGAATTTTGGAGTGATTCTAGAACCATGGGAAAGCTGAGGCTGTCTAGTTTATGCCTGTAAAATTTCATAAATTTCTATCAAGCAGATTTTTGACACCTCTCTGTCGAAGTTGATAGGTCATTTCAGATTTGAATACGGAACCTGTCACTTCGACTGAGCGCCATGTGTTTGTTTTAAATCTGATTCGAGTGATTTTTGTGTCTAGGCACTCCTCTATGAGTCTATTTTCAAATTCAATTGGTTTCATAATTGTTTGACTCCATTTGTGTCATGAGCAACAGATTTACTCAGAACTGCTCAACAGCACTTTTCTGGGTAAATCTGTGATCTTTGGGGCCTGTTCAGGGGACCACCCAAGGCACATCCGAATGAATTTTTGTATGAGACTAGTTTCATTTGAAAGATGGCCATACAGACTTCACTTACACCATGTGCGCACCTGATTTCGGCCGCACGACGAGGCACACACAAAACGATGCGTGCCTCGGGATTGTTTGGAGTCGCCACTGCCTGATGGAGTGCAGGCAGACACCTGGGTGCCTAACCTTGTCTATTAGGGCTTTTGGTCTGTGGCTTTTGAGATTCTAAGTAGGGTCTCGGTTGCAGTTCGGGGAAGTCCATAGACACCCCGGTCCACCCCGTCAGGTGACGGGTCCCTTAGGTTTATCCTGGTTTGAGTCAGCTTACTTTGGTCTCACCCGATTCCTAATCCGATATGCAGTTTGGTTAAGTCTGATGGGACCACCTGAGTGGTGTGGGTCCCTTTAATTGCTTTTATCTTGATTAATTAGGTAATCTGAGTCTGGTTGGGTGGACCCCGTTTGAAGGCCCACGGTGTCCTTGGTGGGCTTAGGCAATCCCATGTACCCTTGTGGGCCTCGGTCTATCCTAGGAGGCCCTTTGGGTTTTGGTTAAGTGCATTGATTTTACTTTAGGTTCAGATTTGAAGTTTAAGTGTTTTCCATGAAAAGGTGGGCCGGATTGGTTTGTGGGCCCCTAAGGTGGGCCCACATGGTGGCCAAGTATTTTTATTGGATTTATCTTTTTAATTTGCCAAAGTGAGTTTGGCCACTGGGCATGGGGCCCATAGTCCTAATTAGGGCTTGTAAGCCCAAGTTACCAGAGGTTAGGGTTTGCACCCTTCCTTGGTTCGGTTGGTGGGCTTTGGCGGGCCCGGTAGGCCCTTGCCCTTGGTCTTGGCCAAACCACGCAATTCATGCATCAATTTCACAAGTCTGGTTCGGGTGGACCGCCTTAGGTTTGGCCCTCCCGGTTTAATCAGTTAATTTTGCTTATCTTGATTAAGTGAGCGTATCCAAAACTAAGTGAGCGCGAGCTGAGTGCATCCAAAACTAAGTGAGCGCGAGCTGAGCGAATCCAAAAAGGGAAGTGGGCGAGAGTTCGGCGGATGCCCAGAAAAACGATCCACTCACCCTTTTTGGGTGCGCCGAGCTCTGTGAACTCGGCGCATACCCCTACGAAACCCGATATTCTGGTTTTTTTGCCCGAACTCCATTTTTAATGGTTTTTAAGCTCTGTAATCACTCTTTGGGGATCCTTAGAACCCCAGAAGACCTCTAAGTACAATTGGAAATTAATCTAACCAGGATCAAACCTCTTTGCAAACCTACAAATCCGAACACCATACACTACAGAACATGATAAAATCCGGAAACAAACACTAGCAACACCATGAATTAACAGAACCCGAATAAGGAAGAAGGGAACAGGGGGCTTTATCGGGATACATTAGATCTTCGCAGGAACATACTCCTTCAAAATAAAACCAGTAACAAAAGCAAGCAGGCAAAATGAATCTGAAGCAAGCAAGAGACCAGATCTGGTCCCGGGAGAGACTCGGCTTTCTAAACATGGCCAAATGAATCTAATCTTAGATACGCTGTGTAAAAATACAAGAGAGAACATTACCTTGAATGTTTCGAGACCCTAGAGGGGGGGGGGGGGCGGTGAGCACCTCCTTGAAGCACAAATGGTTGCCGGAGCAGCTCCTCTCCACACCCGCTGTGCGCACCCGATTCTGGATCGCACGCGAGGTGCACGCGAAAGTGATGCTCGCCTCGGGATTGTTTTGGGGTTTGGAGTCGCCACTGCCTGAGATGTGCAGGCAGACACAAAGGGCACCTATTCGGGCCTAATTAATCTGGTCTGCGGCTTTTTAGAGTTCTGAGCAAGTTCTCGGTTACGTCTAGGGAAGTCCGAAGACACCCTAGCCCGCCCCGTCAAATGACAGGTCCCGTGGATCTCCTTGGTTTTGAGTCAACTTAATTCTCACCCTTCCTAAACCAGCATGCACACTTATTTAGTCTGAGTGGGGACCATTGATGGTGTGGGTCCCTTCTTTATTTGATTTTATCTTTTTTAATTAGTGAAGTGGGTCTGATATGGGCCATGTTGGAAGGCCCAGAGGAATCCAAGTTGGGCTTAAGTCAAGCCCATGGCCCAATTTGGGTTATTGGGTAACCCTTATTGGATTATGGCTTTTTGATTTAAAGATTTATTTATATTTACAAAGTTAGTGGGTTGATGTCTTTTAGGGCCCAATGGGCTGGGATTTGGCCCATGGGCTGTTAATTAAGTGGCCTTGGGCCCATTTATCAAAATGGGCCTTGGTTGGGCCAGACTGGGCATGGGCCCTATTGGAGGGCCCAAGAAGCCTTTGGTGGGTCCGTTGGGCCCACAGTCTCAAAATGGGTTAGGAAATACCCAGTGGGTCAAATTATATTAAAAGGGTTGGATTGGGTCCAACCGGGTCAAGAAAAATGGATTTTTTAAGTTACTTACAGGTTTGACCGTATTTCAATCACGGTCTGGGCTGAATCGTAATTTTAATACGGTTCAGGCCAGACCGTAGATTAACTACGGGCATGCCTGGACCGTTCTGAGTTTACGGGCATCCTCAATTTTGCACTTTTGTGTCGATTCAACTTGGGATCAATCCGGCTATCTCCTTGGGACCTCCAATGGCTTCTATGGTGATTCCAGGGCCTTCAGAATCCTTCATTTCCTCCTTTGGGCTTGAAAAGGACATTTTTCTTCTTTGATTCTTCTTTGAAGAAACCGGATCCTTTCTTATTCGTTTACCTCCAATTTTAAGAATGGAATATGGGGTATTTACAGGGAATTGAGTAACCTCAAAGAAGTCATGTCCCAATTTAACATAGAACAAGGAGGACCATTAAATTGGTTAAGTGTCCTTTGGACACTTTCTTTCTTTCTTTCTTTTATATATGATCAACTCCTTTCTAAATTCATCTTGCCATAACTTAAAAGAAAACAACAAAAAGGTTAGTGGAAGATGTAGAATGTACAATAACTTGAAAAGAAATTAAAGCTTATCCCATTGTATTTAAATGGATGAAAAAATACTTACAATGCTATTTATGACTATCTTTAATGGTCCTTCTGAATTTGAGCAATTTTGGCAGCGCTTCCGCGTCCTCCGAGATTTCTAAGTTGATTTTGAAAGAGGTTTGGTGGTAGGTTATGCTCAAAGGAAGATCAGAAAGGATTTGGGCATGGTTTTGGTGAGACAAGGGTATTTTAGGAATGAAAAAGGTTTGGGTATTGGGGGTGACGGCAATTGGACAAAAGTTGGCCATAGAAAACATGAGAGGAGAAGGGGGAATCGGCCTTGGGGAAGGCTTGCTGAAATGAGGGGAATGGCCTCTCTATTTATAGGCAAAATTTTCGTGCCCGTATTTGAAGTACGGGCATGGCATGCCCGTACTTTAAGTACGGGCGTGCCTTGCCCGTACTTCAAGTACGGGCGAAAAACGCACATTTTCAAATCTCGCAAAATCGGCCATACGGGACGCGTGTCCCGCCGTACAGCGACACGCGTCCCCTTCTAGAAGTTTGCCTGTATTTGAAATACGGGCATGCCTCGCCCGTACTTCAAATACGGTCCAGCACGTTTTTTAAAATGTTGGATTTCAAATGCTTTATTAAATTTGACTTATTTAAAGATTTTTATCCGATTTTTTGATTATTTTATTATAAAACGAGATTCTTTTATTAAAATATTATTAAAAAATATTTTGTTTATTTATTTAATTCATCTATTCTGCTTCTTGCTGCTGTTTTGCCACATGGGCAGCTTTCTTAAAACTTCAACTGTCCATAACTTCTCCGTCCGACGTCCGATTTTAGCAAATTTGGTGTTGTTGGAATCGGCTCGGAATCCACTATCCACTGGGATCAAGTTTGGCAGCTGAATTGGGTTGAGCAAAAAGTCAACTTTTGCTTCCCCAAAAGTTTGACCGGTTCATAACTTCCTCATCCGGACTCCGATTCTGGCAAACTCAGTTGTGTTAGAACCATGTCGAAATGCTCTTTTTAATGAGAGGAAGTTTGATGGCCAATTCTCTTTGGATCAAAGAGTCAAATTTTGGCGCCCTCAGGGTTTGACTTTTTAATTGAAATTTTTATTTTTTTTGCATTTTTGGGGGTGCAAAAATCAGGTGTCTACACCCGCAGCGAGTCCTCCCTTTTAGTTGTGAGGAAATGGAGAAGGGTTGGATGATCTTGGAATAGGGCTTGGGGTATTTCGGAAGATAGAAGAGGGTTAGAGATGGAGGCTTCGAACCAAGTAGAGTGGGGAAGAGGAAGGGGAAAACCCAGCAGTCGTCCTTCGAATGCCGAAAGACAGCCAACCTTAAAAATGACCAACCCCCAAAATTTCCGAACCCAAAAAAATAGCCCAACCCCTACAAATGAAGGCTGCCGCGGCTTTTATAGACGAAGACAGGGGGTATCCGCCGAGTTTGGCGCCCAGCTCAAGCTGAGCGCATACCGCTTGCCATGTTCGCGCGAGCAACCAAATGATTAAAAATCAATTAATGCGGCCGCTCGTTTGGTCGGAAAATCCGAATTTCTCGGATTTAGTCCCTAGTTATTTTCAATTTAATCCGATATTCTTGGATTTTTACAGATTTAGTCCCTGGGATATTTCGTACATTTGGATATTTACGGATTTGATCCCTGAGATATTTTCCTGCGCAACTCACCACGTGTGCAGCTTTTGCCACGTGCGCAGTTCGCCGATTTTGCTACTCGGAAACTTCGTCAGCTCATATTTTCTTCATCCGGACTCCGATCTGGGCAAACTCAATTGCGTTAGAATCATATCGGAGCCCTCTATCCCATGATCTAGGGGTAAGCCTCCTGATCGGATTTTAGCAGAAAGTCAACTTTTGGCTCGGCTCAAATTTGACCACCCGCAGAACCTTTATCCAGACTCCGATTCCTGCAAACTCAGTTGCGTTGGAACCGTGTCGAGATTCTCTATCCAATGACCTAGGGTAGGCCTCTGGATCAGATTTTAGCAGAAAGTCAACTTTTGGCTCTGCTCAAGTTTGACCGTCCGCAGAACCTTCATCCGGACCCCGATTCCTGCAAACTCAGTTGCGTTGGAACCGTGTCGAGATTCTCTATCCAATGACCTAGGGGTAGGCTTCTGGATCGGATTTTAGCAGAAAGTCAACTTTTGGCTCTGCTCAAGTTTGGCAGTCCGCAGAACCTTCATCCGGACCCCGATTCCTGCAAACTCAGTTGCGTTGGAACCGTGTTGAGATTCTCTGTCCAATGACCTAGGGGTAGGCATCTAGATCGGATTTTAGCAGAAAGTCAACTTTTGGCTCTGCTCAAGTTTGACCGCCCGCAGAACCTTCATCCGGACTCCAATTCCTGCAAACTCAATTGCGTTGGAACCGTGTCGAGATTCTCTATCCAATGGTATAAAGCGAGGTGGCCAAATTTCACTCGATCAAAAAGTCAACTTTTCACCCCTTAGGGTTGGACTTTCTTTCCAGGGTTTGCATTTCTGGTTTTTCTAGGAGCGCAAAAATGAGGTGCTTACACACCAAAAAATTTATATGGAGCCGATTTTTCTAGGTGATTTTCCAAACTTGCCTACTTGCCACTTTTAATAATCTCCAACAGCAACTTCAAAGGAGGCATAACTCCTAGGATTTTAACCGGAATGGATTGAAATTTTGCATAAGTCTCTTATTTACCATAATCTTTCAAATGGATTTCGTTTGATTCAAGTTAAATTGGATTTGAATGATTTCAAGACTAATGGTTCTTGCTTTTGCCGAATTTCCCGGATTTAACTCAACTTGGTTTTGTGCAACTTTTGTTTTGATTCCCATCTTTTGGTGATATTCCAGAAGTGATATTGACATAAAAGAGGATCTGGAATCCATTTGCATTTCTCATGTGAAGATATCACACATTTGTTTAATTCTTTTTCAATGTTTTAATAATTTTTAGCAAGCTTTCTTACTTTTTTGCATGAACAAACACTTGGCAACCACCTTGTGTGGGTGAACGGGGGTGCCTAACACCTTCCCCTGGTCATAATCTAATCCCCTTACCCATCTCTAGATTTGATTTTCAAGTAGAGTTATTTTTACTCTAGAATTTGCCTTTTAGCTCCTTTTGCTTATTTTGAATTTTTTGGTGTCCATTCTCACCTCAAAATTCTTAATGGTGGCGACTCTCCCACTTTTTACGTTGAGCCCGTGTGCTGACGGCGGTGAAATCATCCCGGTGATTTTTCCCATGTCTCACAGCAGGTCAAAATGGACCCGCGCCTTGGTCTATCTCCACCCAAAGTGGTCCAATAGCCCATTAAACCAAAAAAATAGCCCGAAATAACATGTTTGACGAATTTTTGGTGCTTTAGTACACTAATTTACCCGAAAATTCTCAAATAAAGTTCCAAAAAATCAGAGAAACCTTAAATTATTCAATTTGTTGGGGAATTAATCAGTTAATCCAGATTACTACAATTAATCTTCAATAAATTCTTAAAGGTTCTCAAGTATGTTCTTCATCATTTTGGTCTTCGAAAAGCCTAATAACGGCTTACAACAACTAAAGATTATCTATCCAACTCTTTCATAACGCTGCTTCGTGGACCTCAAGATCCCTAACACAGGATGAAGAAAGGAAATATAATCTGCTTAAGAGGAGACTAAAAAAAAAGAAAAGGGGAAGGTCACCTTCTCAAATAATCAGGAAAACAGAAAAAGAGACAAGATCAGGAAACCTTCAGGGTTCTTTTGTTTAAGGATGGAAGAATCACGTAATGAAGTAAAAGAAAAGGTGATAAAGAATCCTTCTATATAGATAAAATAAATCCTATTTGAATTACGATTTATCTTTTTAAATTTCAAAACTTCAAAATAACTTTAAATTTGAATTTTGAACTCACATGATAAACATAACATGCAAGTTCAAAGGGGGCACTGTTTGTACCTAAAAAAGTTGTATCTTTGATGATGTGGCATTTAGGCCACGTCCCAAAGAAATCCCCAAAACAACAACAACAAAAAAAAAGCGAAGCTTCAAATAAAAAATTGTATGACTCTTCAAGATTTGTGTGAAGAAGTCAAAATTTTTTGTAAGAAGTGGGGACCACATGTCATGTGTCCCCCCTCCCTCCTTCTTTAATAAACAAAAAGAGGTTTTACACAAAACATGCACGGCTCCTTGAATTTTTTTATTGAATTTTTTTAGGAGGGAGGACCACATGCCATGTGTCCCCTATCCTTCTTTAATTCAATTAAAAAAATATATAATCGTTCCTTTTTTTAGGGGATTGGGATAATGAGAAAGTGAGAGAAGTTCTCTCCTAACTCCTTGTGAGTCGTGGAGCAAAAAGAGGGGAGAGAGAGAAAGAGAGCCAACGGCTCTCTCCTCTTTGTTTGCCAATCGTGGAGAGTGTGGGAAGTTATAACTTCCCGCACATGCCAACAAACTTGATTATAAAAAGGGGGTTAAGTGATAAGTGCCAGGGGTTGGAAAGAGAAAAGTGTTTGCAAAGGGAAAGAGACGGAGAGTTTTTGAGGAAGAGAAGAGAAGATAGAAAGCAAGGTCCTGTAGAGGATAGAAGGTAAAGAAGATGATGTTTATCCTTATCTTTTCTTTTTGATTTTAATCATCTCCCTGTGAAACATGGATTCGTCATCTCGGATGACTTCCGGTTATCGTCATGCGGGGATCGATAAAATGTTAAGAGTCGCCACCATCCATTTTAAGGTGTGAATGGATACCAAAGGGTTCATAAATGTCAAATAGAGCCAAAGTAGCTCTAATACAAGGAAAATCCAGAGATTGGGTACGAGGAATTATTTATGAGCGGGGGAAGGTGTTAGGCACCCCCACTCATCCGTCTAAGACGGTTACCATATGCTTGCTCATACTTTAAATCATTTGTTAGTAAAATGAACTAAGAGGTGCTTAACAAGCACAATGTGTGTGACCCTTCCACATGAGAAGTCTAATGAACTTAGGCTCTCTTCATGGATCCATCACTTCTAGAACTTCATGAGTGAAGTGAAATCAAGGTAAAAATGAAGAAAATCCAGCTAAGGCAAATCTGGAGAAATTAGATCAAAAGAGCTTGAAAACTTTGATAAACCATAACTCATTCAATTTAATTCCAAATCAAATGAAACCAAAGCCGTTTGAAAACTGATACATATTAGAATATACAGTAGAAAATTCAGCTCAATCCGATTCAAAACAAAAGAGAAATCCACATATGAAATTTGCTGTTATAACTCAGAAACAGCGTTAAGTAGGCATTTTCAAAGCTCTATTCGTGGAGTTTGGCTCAATAAAAATCCATGAAAATTGGTATGGAGGAAGTATGTAGTGCCATCTTTCCAAAGAAAAAGACCTCACACCAATCTCTATCCGGATGTGACTTGTGTGCTCTCTTGAACAGGCCTAAAAGACCACAGATGAGCTCTGGACTATGCCAGCGAGCACTTCTGAGTCAACTGAGCACCCAAGACACAAAACAGATTGAAATCTGCTGAAACCAGTTGGAAATGAAAATAGACTTCTCAAAGAAAACTCAGAAACTGGAATCATAGGAAACGGATTAAAACTGAGCAAATAGTGCACCCTCAAAGCGGCAAGTTCAGCAATCTGGGCTGAACTGTCTTACAAACTTTGAAGAGATGGTGTCAACAATTGGCTACATGGAAGTGGACGAAAATTTCCAGATATTGAGTAGACACATCCATCTATCACATGTCTTTAGAATCACTCAAAAATTCATCCGGAGGATGAAGTTATGAGTCTTCCAAGACAGGCCACAGATCTGTCCTGTTTTGAGGTTTTTTGAAGAGGAAACATGGAAACCAGTGCATGTGGATTCGACCAAAACCTCAAAATCAACAAAAAACCCTCTCATGAAGTTCTAAAAACTCATTCTAAGGCCAATGATCTCAGATTTTCCATATTTACATGGAAATCCAAGATCTAGCCTATTTTGATAAAAAAAAATGGTGGAAAGTGGGTGTGAAGATGTGGAAAATCACATTTCTATGAGAAAGTTGGAATCCATGGCTATTGAGAGCATGGATTCACATCTTCTCCAAATACAAAATAACTCAGAGAAGCATTCATGGGTTCAAAATAACCATATAGCATGCTTTTCATCATTTGAGGGTTCTAAACCTAGAGGATCCATTCCACCTTCCTTTTCCCCAGGCTCTCTCTTCACGTTTTACGGCTAGAGAGGATTCCCAGGTACTTTAGAAGGGGTTTGGGGTTACAAAAATGCACAAAGGCCTTACACTACAGAAAAGTAGAAGATGAGAGGTTGCTGGAATGTAAAGAGGAAACCAGAAATCTAAAGAGAGCTTTACCTTAGGTAGCTTGAGCTTTGAGTAGACAATCCAGCAGAGTTTCTCCTCTTCTTGCAGAGCTTCTATGCTTCAAATTGTCAGCCATTTGAAAGAGGAGGACCTCTCTATTTATAGGCCAAGTCAAGGGTAGAAGAGTCCCAAGGGTAGGCCAAAAAGGCCTTCTAGATTATTCCAATTCTCCTCCAAGGCTTGAATTGGAGTAATTCAGCAAGTTTCGGAGGGTGAAATAGGGAGTTCAAGTCCCTAAGAGAGAGGTAATATGCGTAAATAAGGCTCAGAGATAGAGCCATTTCGCAAATCCCCGAAACAGCCAAAACCGTATACTCAGTGCGGTTTCTACACAACCGCCACTCAAAGTGCGGTTCATATACAAATTTGACCAAACCGCATATACAGGGCGGTTCAATTCAGTTATGCTTTAATTGATTGCTGTCCACGCGGCTCAACGGCCGAAGCTTCATTAAGCCACGTGGCCGCCAGCGCAACAAGCATTGACGTGAACTGTGCCGTGTGTGCGGTTGCAACCGCACATACAGAGCGGTTGAGACCAAGATTATAAAAACCGCACATATACTACGGTCAGCACATTTTTGGTTGGTTTTAAGCCTTAGCTGTACAGGCCAGGCTTATTTACATGTAATATCGTTTAAGTAAATGTCCTCGTATTTTTTAATCTCCATTTACTTAAGATATTACATGTAAATAAGCAAACACCCCCCCCCCCCCCCATTTGAATCCATTAAAATATTTTCAGACCCAAATTCCAAGTGAATAAAAAGTCAACTTTCCAGTTCCAGGCTAAATTTCGGTTTTTCAGGTCCGGTAAAAAGATTCAACATGTTGATACGAAGGTATTTGTCAAGATTAAAAATCTCAAAAAATTCATTTATGCAATAACATTGCTAAAAACCTAATTACCGGGAAAAATTATCTTCAAATCTTGCTTTAAAAAAATATTTCATTTTTTGGGGTCAAAAGTCAACAAAATTCAACCGGAAAAAGTTTGACTTTGCATAAAAGATTGAATTCGGGCATTTTCCTTTGCGGCTTTGGATTCAAACGGTTTAAGGATCTCAAACCCAATGCTAAGAATTGAAAATTCAATAAAATATTTCTCTCCTTCAAGATTTATTAAAAATAGTGCAATTTTTGGGTGTCTACACTCCCTTATCTCAAATTGTCCTCCCATTGATTTCAGAGGGTCAGGGACTCTTATTAGGGTCACCTGGACTCCGTATCTTAATTGGATTACAATTAAAGATAAATGTAACCTCTTCCGTGAAACAAATTTGAAGGGCCAGGGGTTCTTGTCAGGACCACCTGGACTTCACAAGATGAACTCCTAAAAGAAGGGAGAGTCGGGGACTCAAATTTGGGTCACCTAGACTCCTATGTAAAAGTTCCCTAAAAATGAACTAAAGTTACTAAAACAAGGTTCTGGGTTAAAAACTGTATTTACAGACATGAAATTGGGCTAAAAATACCCAAAAACGGACCTGCAAGCATCTTGGGTTCGGCAGTGGCAAAATTCGCAAATTTGAAGGCTAAACAAGGGCAAAAAGGACTTTTACAGCGTTCTGGGCCGCGTCCTGGGCTCCTGCGCGCGTCAGGCAGCAAGCTGGGCCTGCATTGAGCCCAGGTGCTCTAAACCCAGGCGCATCGGGCCTGGGTGTACCAAAGACCCGTGAGCCCAGTTTTAAGACACAGGCAGACCCAAAATCGAGTTTCGCCTGTCCGCTTGCATCCTACCGACCCGCGCGCCCATGTCTCGGGCCCAATTCATGGCCCGCGCGTGCGGGCCAAGCCCAATACTTCGGGCCCCTTACACTTGCACCGGACCCGTACCATCCTACCGGCCCAGCCGCGACCCGTGGTTTAAAACACGCCCAAATCACCTGAACGGACAGCAATTGAACTAGAAAATCAACCTGGTTTAACCCAGAAATGTGTATTTTACACAATTCAAGCCCAATTTGATCTCAGAAAAATTCCAGAAAATCCCTAAAAATCAATGGACCTTCCTGGAACCCAAACATCCCAAAATTACATCAAAATCCATGATGTAAAAATCAAATTACTTCTCTTTTTCATGTAAAAGTGATTAAATGCACCCAAAAGTGCTTTGAACCAACCCACAATGTGTCTCAAAAGTGTCCAAATTGAACCGAAATCGTCCTTAAACTAAAACTGAACTATAAATAATTCAAATTGGACCGAAATTGTCCCTAAACTAAAATAAATCAAGTTTAAATTCAAATTGGACAGGAATTGTCCTTAAACTAAAATACATCCAAATAAAATCCAAATTGGACCGAAATTGTCCCTAAACTAAAATAAACCAAAAACCTCTTAAAATGGACCGAAATTGTCTTTAAACTAAAGTAAACCAAAAATCATCCTAAAATTGGAACCAAATTATGCAATTAATGGCATCAAGCAAATTTAAATAACATATTGCAATCAAGATAGTTCAAACCAACCCCCATACACATTAAAGTGATTAAATTCAACCAACAAATCAAAACCATTTCCCTTTTACGGTTCAAGTCATAAAAGTGGTTTAATTGAACTAATCCATCAAATCAAACCTTATGGTTCAACCTAAGGTAGGATCTACGGTCTAATGCCTTGGGGTTAAATCACACCAAATTAAATTCCCTTAAATTGAATCGTTTTGCCCTTTCGGTTCAACCTAAATTAAATCAATTAAACAAATTAAACTCCTTGGTCCAATTAAGGTATGATCTTCTATGGTCCAATGCCTTTGAAATTGAACCACTCAAATTAAATCAAATCAAATCTTTTCAAATTGAAACCGTTTCCTCTTTGCGGTTTAACTCAAATGGTTTAATCCAAGGTATGATCTTTTACGGACCTATGAGACATGGAAAAATCACCGAGATGATTCCCTCCGTCATCACACGGGCTCAACGAAAATGGGAGAGTCACCACCATCCAATTTTTAGGGTGTGAATGGGCACCAAAATCATCAAAAATAGGCAAAAAGCAAATACTAGAGTAAAAATAACTCTACTTGAAAATAAAATCCAGAGATGGGTAAGGGGATTAGATTATGAACGGGGGAAGGTGTTAAGCACCCCCACTCACCCACACAACGTGGTTGCCAAGTGTTGTTCATGCTAAAAGAATGAGAAAGTTTGCTAAAATAATCAAAAACCTTGAGAAAGGATTAAACAAATGTGTGATACCTTCACATGAGAAATCCAAATGAATTCCAGATCCTCTTTTATATCAATATTACTTCTATAATATCACCAATAGATGGAAATCAAAGCAAAAATTGCACATAACCAAGTTGAGTCAAATTCGGAAAATTCAGTAAAAGATATAGCCATTTGTCTTGAAATTATTCAAATCTAGTTTAAATTGAATCAAACCAAATCCATTTGAAAGATTATGATAAATAGAAGTCTCATGCAAGTTTTCAATCAAATCTGGTTAAAATCCTAGGAGTTATTCTCCTTTGAAATCTGTTGTTGGAGATAATTAAAAGTGATAAGTGGGCAACTTTGGAAATTCATTTAGAAAGATTGGGTCCATATAAATCCGTGAAATTTGGCATGAATTAATTATGTAGAGCCATCTTTCAAATAAAACTAGCCTCATACCAAAATTCATTCGGATGTGCCTTGGGTGACCTCCCGAACAGGCCACGAGGATCACAGATTGACCCAGAAAAGTGCTGTTGAGCAGTTCTGAGTAAATCTGTTACCCACGACACAAATGGAATCAAAAAATTATGAAACCAACTGGATTTGAAATTAGACTTCCAAAAGAAAACTCAGAAACAAGAATCACTCGAATCGGACTTAAAACGAACACATGGCGCTCAGTCAAAGTGACGGGTTCCGCAATCTAGCCTGAATTGACCTATCAACTTCGACTGAAAGGTGTCAAAAATCCACATGATAAAAATTAATGAAATTTTGCAGGCATAAACTAGACAGCCTCACATTTCCCATGGCTTTGAAATCACTCCAAAATTCATCTGGACGATGAAATTACGAGTGTCCAAAGTTGGGGTACAGCTGCTGTCCAGTTTCAGCTTTTTTAAAGAAAATCAACTCAAAACAGTGATAAGGTGTGTGTGATCCGTGCAATATGAATTAAAATCATTTAAACAAAGTTGAAGAACCTCTAGGAAGAAATAGGGCACAAGCTTGGCTCACCATTCTCTCCGATTGGAAAGAATATGCCAAAAACCCCAAAAGTGAGCAAAAATGCCCAAAACTGAGAGGTTAGATCTAGAAGTCTTCAATACTCAAGATAAACTTGATTGAAATAAATTCTAAAATCATTGAAATATATTCCAGAATTACTTGGGGCTATTTATTTCAGATCTATCACAATGAATACAATAAATCCGGAATATAAGCCAATTCCGAGAAAAACGGGTGCTATGTGTGTATGTGTAAAAAACCACTCTTCAACAACATAACAACATATAGCATGCATTCATCTCAATGAAATGGGGTTCTAAAACAACCTGGGGTTCCTTTCTATTCTCATTTCCCTTAGTTCTCTCTCCCCGTTTAACGGTTCTTCGAGATAATCTTGGGGTACTTTGAATATAAAACGGTTTTCATAGAATCAAAAGGCTTTTCAAAAGGTTCTAATACTAAGGATCAATCCTCAGTCCCGTTTCCCTTAGATCCCGCCTTCACGTTTTACAGCTAGGGGGAGTCTTGAGGTACTTTGAGTAGAGGAAGGATTTGCATACACACAGAATAGGCCTTATTCTACAGAAAGGTAGAAGAAAAGAACTAAACCTAGAATGTAAAACAGAAAAATAAAGAAGGTTTTAGGCTTACCTGGGTTCTGGAAGCAGTGCGGCAGCGGTTCCCTTCTTCACTCGGAGCTCTTCAATCTCCAACTTATTGGCCATTTGCTTAAGGAGGAGCCTCCTATTTATAGGCAAAGGCTAGGGTTAGGGTTTGCATGATGCTAGACAAAAAATGATGTCTAGAATCCCCACACTTAACCCTAAGGCTATTTCCGAGATTTCCATTCCTTTAATGAAGGATATGATAGTAAAAAGTGAAAACTCTCGGAAAACCCTAATTTTGAGCAAAAACCTTGTATCCGACAACTCAGATCGGCTACAAGGACACCTATATGTATCCGACATATGTCATCAGATACATTGATACCTGCTTGTATCCGACGACTTGTGTCAGATATAAAAAGGTCCTCTTGTATCCAATGACTTATGTCGGATACAATAAAAAATGCTTAAATCTGAATTTTTGTGCTGGTTTCAAAGGAAAGAATGATTTTTACCAATTATTAATCATTTTCCTAGCGCAATTTTGGGGTGTCTACAGGTCCGATGCGTTAAATATTAAACCATTCAAATTAAACCCAATTGAACCGGATCTTAATGGTCCAATTAATTAAAATAAACCAAATTAAATATAATACCTTAAATTCAAACCCAAATTATTCTTTTGAACTACGTTATGACTTGATCCCAAATAATTTGGTACGTAGGCAATCCGACAAATCAAACCGGGTTCAGTCGCAATTAAAACAAACCAAATCAATCCCAACCATACAAGTAATCAATTCTTGTGAATTAAGTTAGCATCAAAGGGTTTTCTTTAATATTTTAGAGTTGTAATTAAGGGGATTGTTCTGTAACCTAGACGCCCTAGATGGGTCCGTACCCCATGAAATAAAAACCCACATAATTGGGTGAGATCATGTTTGATCAGGAATTGATTAAGATTCAAATTTTTGGTCAACAGGTGGCTCTATCTGCAGCCCTTAAGTGAAGCCTCCACAGGATGCAAACACATGCCCTGTAGATGCAAACATGCAACTAACACTTTTCAGTCACATGACACGTGTTTGCATTCTGTGAAGGCTTCACTTAAGGGCTGCAGATAAAGCCACCACAGGAAGTGATCCGTGAAAATTGTACAAGACCACTATAACTTTTAAATAGTTACGTTACTCGTAACTAACTTCTTTGTACGTTTACACCCACTAGATTTTACGAAAAACAAAATACCTAGATTAAAACGAAAAAAATTGATAAATCTTAATTAGGGTAGGAATGGAAAAAATTTGAGCGCCGGATTGTATTGTCTTAAACATTTGATAATTTTATTTCTCGAAATTTGCAACTATTAGCTTAATAAAATGATCTTAATTATCCTATTTCGACGTACATTATTTTGTTGGTCCGTGAAAATTATTCAAACTGACCCAAAGAGGAATCTCGTCTCGAGGCGTCGAATCATGGCAAATGATATGCGGCATCGGACGAGCAAGCCCACAAAAATCATCTGTCGGTGTAAGCAAGTCAGATCGCAAATCGGAAATATCATTTTAGCGACTAATTTCTGTTGTCATGGGCAACCTTTTTGTATCGCTCGGTTTATCATCCCAATCACAAATTGAATGCTCAAAACCAAAATTGCAGAATATCCAAGCTCCATTAGTTCTACGACACATCTTCATGTGCTTTTGGCCAATTCGTGCAAATTAAGTACAAACAAACAAGGAAAAATGTGTGCAACAGTGAGAGATAGTTGTTGCGACTGGATAGGTTTCGGTGGTAGTTGACGTAAATGGAGAGTATATGAATGAACGAAGCTGCATGTGTTATCTGCAGCAAAACCCCACCACACCAAGTAAATTTTCTACGTGTTTTGGCGTGTAGGAAGGGTCGGCTCAAAGGGGTAGGCCATTAAGGCCACCGCCTAAGTCCCCCTCAACTATGAAGGCCCCCTCAATAAGGCAAAAAAAAAATTTGGACCCCACCCCTCACTAAGGCTACCGCCCGAGGAGTAAAGCCTCCCATTGCTTTCTCTCTCTCTCTCATTTTTATAGAAACCGATTAATTTCTCTCTCTCATTTTTCAAAAAAGGGAAAAGAGGGCTGACGGTTTCTATCTTTGTGAAAAATGAAAAACTCATCTTCTCACACCCATCTTCTCTTCTTATTTGTTTCTGAAATCAAAGAATGACATTGCTATTGAGTTTGCCTTTGGACTAGTATTCAAGTGCACGTTACCGATTTACATTAGATGCTTATTTGCAAAATTATATATCTTATAAATTTACAACAATAAGTTTTTATCAGATTATTATTCGATCGTATATCGTCCGGAGAGGTCCATGTTTTGTTGCCTGTTCTAGTCTTCCAGATGATGAAACAAATGTACAAGTCTGTGTCCGAAGTTGACATGTACATGCGATAGCTTCACGGTCTGGATAGGCAATCAAATATGGTTTGAAATCTGTCTACCACTGCTGCATGTAGCAACTGCTGCCGCCTAAGTGAGATGCTGTAGATCACGATCATTATATTTCAATAAAATTTCTCACTTGATCGGCAGGGTCTGTAGGAAGCTGTAGAAGACGATCATCACGACATGCAATGGCCGATAAACACTCCCGAGTCTGTGGATAAAGTTCAATGGCGTCTTAGCATGTTATAAGCACCTCATTTTTGCGCTCCCAAAAAGCTAAAAATGCAAAACCCTGCTGAAAAGTCAAACCCTGAGGGGTGGAAAGTTGACCTTTTAATCAGATAAAATTTGTCATCTTGCTTTATCTCAATGGATAGAAAATCCCGACACGAGTCCAACGCAACTGGGTTTGCAGGAATCGGAGTCCGGATAAGGATTTTGCGGGCGGTCAAACTTAAGGAAGAGTCGAGAGTTGACTTTTCCTTGAATTCCGTGCCAAGGACCTTGCCCTATACCATTGGATAGAGAATCCCGACACGAGTCCAACGCAACTGGGTTTGCAGGAATCGGAGTCCGGATAAAGGTTCTAAGGGCAGTCAAACTTAAGGGAAGGCCAAAAATTGACTTTTCCTCGAACCCCGTGCCAAGTGTTTAGCCCTATGTCATTAAATGGAGGGCTCCGATTAGAGGCGGCAAAAGGCCACCCGACCCGACGGGTCAACCCGATTAACCCGATTATAAACGGGTTGGGTTGACCCGTTTAATAATTGGGTTGGGTGCGGGTTGGGGTTTTCCCAACCCGCCAGTAATCGGGTCAACCCGATTATAACCCGCCACCCGACGGGTTACCTGATTAAGAGAAACAAAATTGCCTCTTGCCCTAATGCCCGTCTTCCTCTTCTTGTTTTCCCTCTTCCTCTTCCTGGTCGTCTACTCGTTTTTTCTCAGTTCTCGCAGCCAAGGCCAAGCACAGCAGCACGCCAGCACCCGCGACGGCGACGCGAAGGTCTCTTCTCTCGACTCTCTCTCTCTCGCTCTGCTTCCGTCTCGACTCTCTCTCTCTCTCACTCTGCTTCCGTCTAATTGTTCGGAGAGAGTAATCCTCCAACGAGCGTCGAAGGGCTCTCCCTCTCAGAAGGTTGAGATGAGATTTATGGGCATCTCCAGTGAGAAAATGCGTTGGAAGGGAGCATTCTTCTCCATTGAAAAACGCTTTTGTCGGGAACCCATCTCCTCTTACTATGTTTATTCCAAGAGTCAATTTATTTTAAAATGAAACCATAGATTGTTGTTTACGGGGCACCCTTGTGTCATGTTTGGGATCTGTCCCATTCTTCTGTGCCACCAAGTAATTCAAGCCTGGTAATCCCTGGAAGAAAATGGTGTTGTTGAGCTGTGGTAGCTTTGTTCCATTGAAGGAGTATACGTTTTCGTATCCGCAAGAAGCCTTGTTCATTTGAATTGCTGTGAACCAATCCTCGAAATTTACATCTTCCCAATTGAACAAGGTGATCCTTGCTGTCCTCCCCTTTCTGTAATCTGAGAATATGTGCCAGTTGATGCTCACTCCACAAGGTAAAGGGTTGGGGATGCGATGGTGTTTTAGTCTTGCCTAGGCTTTAGCCTTCTTTGTTCTATTAGCAAACGGTATGAGTACGTCAAGTAGAGCTTCCGAAGGGAGAAGCAATGGCGAAGCATTCGGATTGCAAGTGTCGTCTGTGTCATCACAACCGCAAGCACAGGTGTTACAGGGGATGACAGAGTCATTGTAGAAGGCGGAGAAGGAAACACAACAGCGAGAGACCTGTTTGTTATTTTGAAAAAAAAATAATCGGGTTGGGCGGGTTGAACCCGATTAGTGGCGGGTTGGGTTCGGTTTGGGATTTTTCCAACCCGCCACTAATCGGGTTCAACCCGAACCGAACCGATTAGCCTCTAACCCGACATTGACCCGACCCGAACCCGAACCAACCCGACCCGTTGCCGGCTCTAGCTCCGATACGAGTTTAACGCAATTGAGTTTTCTCAAATAGGAGTTCGGATGAAGGAGATATGATCTGTCGAAGTTTCCGAGCAGCAAAGCCGGAAACTGCACACGTGGCGCAAGAACTGTGCACATGGCGACCAACGCAACAAAATATCTCAGGGACTAAATCTTAAATATAAAAAATTCGTACGGGCGATCCGTAGATATCCAAAAGTGTCAAATCGGTCGAATCGGTCAAGTCGAAGGGCAATTTTGTAATTTTCCAAATTGTATCCGGTCATATATGCCAGATACACTGCCTATCCTTCATATCCGGATTTGAAGGCCGGATACATGAAGATATTCGCGCGAGATTCGTGCCACTTGGCCGACAAATTCGCGGCGGCATTAAATTTTGAAATGATTAATCATGTATCCGGCCTGAGTTGCCGGATACAAAGGGAAGCCAGTGTATCCAGCCTTGAAGGCCGGATAAGGAGGGGACTTAGTGTATCCGGCCTGAGTTGCCGGATACATTAAGTTTTCTATAAAAAGGAACCAGCAGCCTGATTTCCGAGGTTGGCCTCATTCTTTCTGTTTTTCACCCCTCCTCCCTCAGACCACCTGCTCCGAAACCCTTCCTTTTGGCCACCCTTGGCTCCCCAAATCCCTCCAAGCCTTACTCCAAGGCTCTCCTACCCCCTCCTCTCCCCTTCTTCTCCATCTTCACCCCACCAAGAAGGAGGGTACCTGCTGTTTTGGTGTTCAAGAGGAGGAGCCCCAGCTGCTGCCACCACTCGAAGGAGGCTCAACCCATCCCCCATAAGGGTTTAGACCCCAAGGTAAACCCTTCCCCTGTATTATGTTCAACATATATTAAAAGGAGCATTTTCTGAGCATGATTTGATATTTTCTGTTTTAACATGTTTCCATAGCCTTAAGAGTGCTATTTTGTCCATGTTATCTCATTTGCATGGGGGAGCATGTTCCCCCATTTGATTACTCATCCGATGTACCCCATTTTAAACCCCCCTCATTCCCTTCCCTAAATAGTTTGTTTGAATGATTTTGTATGTGTGTTGTGCATGAAATGAGTAGTTTAATGTATAAGCCTAAGCTAAATCATGTAGGTTATGCTTTTTTATGCGTATTTCTTGAAAAGCATGCCCCCCCATGCCCCTTCCACTTACTGTTGTGCATATAAGCATGTCCCCCAGCCCCTTTAGTACCTGTTAGCATGCCCCAAATCCTTTGCCATGGATTGCTGCCCAGCTAGTTAGCCCCCATCGAAGCCCTCATCTTTTCCCTCCAAATTCTCAAAAAGAAGAGCCAAGTGGCCCTCCCCTGAACCAACGTGGGCTCACACAAGAGCCCACATGATCACTGAAACATCCCAAGAGGCATAAGAGGCCAACCCCAGTGCCAAAAATCCGAAAAAAGACTATCTTGAGGTGATCCGGCAACTCAGGCCGGATCACCTGTGGACTGTGTGTATCCGGCCACTGAGGCCGGATCACCTATATTCCCAGTGTATCCGGCCACTCTGGCCGGATCACCTGCAGACCCTGTATATCCGGCCTGAGTTGCCGGATACACACAGAAAGGTGTTTTTTTTGTGTATTTTGATGCCTTGTTGGATTTTTGAATGATTTGAAGCTAAACCAATTGAACCGATAGGGTTTCCGGGTCACCCGGAAACCCAACTTGGGACTTGGACCAACCTGTCCAACTTGGCTCACTAGTGGGCCTTCCAACGGGGCCCACCAAGCCCAATAAACCCCTAAGCATGCCATTAAGTAACTCAAGTAAAAAGAACCATGTGAACCGGGCGGGCCAAACCCAATGCGGCCCACCCGAACCTTGATATGTGAAATAAATGCATGAATTGCTTGGTTTGGCCGAGACCATGGGCTAGGGCCTATCGGGCCCGCCAAAGCCCGCTAATCGAACCAAGTTAGGGTGCAAGCCCTAAACTTCGAAGAATTGGGCTTTCAAGCCCAAAGCCTGGATCACGGGCCCCAAGCCCAGTGACCAGCCCATTGTGGCAACTTAAAAAGATAAAATAAAATTACTTGCCATCATGCGGGCCCACCTAAGGGGCCCACAAATCAACCCGGCCCACAGTTGCATGAAAATCACCTAAAGCTCCTAACTAAAACCTAAGTAAAATCAATTCATTCTCCAAAGCCCGCAGGGCCTCCCAGGCTTAGACAAAGGCCCACATGGGCACATGGGCTTACCCAAGCCCACCAAGGGCACCGTGGGCCTTCCAACGGGGCCCACCCAAACAGACCCAGATCACTTAAGTTAAGCAAAGATAAAATCAACTAAAGGGACCCACACCACTCAGGTGGTCCCGCCAAGACTTAACCAAATCACATGCTGGATTAGGAATCGGGTGAAAACCAAATAGAATGCTGACTCAAACCAGGGAACCCACGGGACCCGTCATTCGACGGGGTGGACTGGGGTGTCTACAGACTTCCCCAGACCGCAACCGAGAACCAAACTTAGAATCTCAAGCCGCAGACCCAAAAAGCCCTAAATAGACAAGATTAGGCACCCAGGTGTCCGCCTGCACCCCATCAGGTGGTGGCGACTCCAAATTACCCTGTGCCGCGTTTCCCACGCGCGCACACATGTGAAGATGGAATACTGGAGATTTCTTAATGTAACTTAGATGTCTTATATTTCACCAGGTACTCAGTATCCATTAAGTCTTCCCATGGGACGGCGAAGCCTTTCGGGAAGGCCTAGACCCAGGAGGTTCGTTGTGGGGGCAACGAAAGGCCCACCTTTTTTATGAGTACTTGTGCGCGCGTGGGAAACGCGGCACGGGGTAAACGGGAGTCGCCACCCGCCTGATGGGGTGCAGGCGGACACCTGGGTGCCTAATCTTGTCTAATTAGGGCTCTTGGTCTGCGGCTTGAGATTCTAAGGTTGGTTCTCGGTTGCGGGCTGGGGAAGTCCGTAGACACCCCAATCCACCCCGTCGGATGACGGGTCCCGTGGGTTCCCTATTTTGAGTCAGCTTTGTCTATTTTGGTTCTCACCCGATTCCTAATCCCGCATGCAATTTGGTTAAGTCTGGGTGGGACCACCTGAATGGTATGGGTCCCTTTAGTAGATTTTATCTTGATTTATCCTTAAGTGATCTGGGTCGGTTTGGGTGGGCCCCATTGGAAGGCCCACGGTACCCTTAGTGGGCTTGGGTTAGCCCATTTGCCCTTGTGGGCCTCTGTCTAAGCCTATGAGGCCCTGTGGGCTTTGGAGAATGAATTGGTTTTATTTAGGGTTTAAGTTTTAAGCTTAAGTGGCTTTCATGCAAATGGTGGGCCGGATCGGTTTGTGGGCCCCTTAGGTGGGCCCATATGGTGGACAAGCAACTATCATATTCTAATTCGTCCAAGTGGGCTGGTCATTGGGCTTGGGGCCCATGATCCAGGCCTCGGGCTTTGAAAACCCAGTTCCGTGGAAGTTAGGGCTTGAGCCCTTCCTTGGCTTAGTTGGTGGGCTTTGGCGGGCCCGGCAGGCCCTAGCCCACGGTCTCGGCCAAACCAGGCAGTTTATGCATTCATATATATGGCAAGGCTCAGGTGGGCCGCATTGGGTTTGGCCCATCCGATTTCTTATGGTTCATTTTGCTTAATCTTGCTTAATTGCATGCTTTTGAGTTCATTGGGCTTGGTGGGCCCCGTTGGAAGGCCCACTATTGTGCCAAGGTGGACCGGCGGTCCAGGTCCCAAGTTGGGTTTCCGGGTGACCCGGAAACCCTATTGGTTCAATTGGTTTGGCTTAAATCACCCCAAAATTCGGCAAGAAACATCAAACACACAAAAAAGACATTTCTGTGTGTATCCGGCCTTAGTTGCCGGATACACATAGGCCATAGGTGATCCGGCCTGAGTTGCCGGATCACACCAAAATGGCCATTTCTCGGATTTTGGCAGTTGGGGTGGTTTCCCGGGGATTCCTATGGCCTTCTACTAGTCATGTGGGCCCTCGGATGGGCCCACATTGGTTCAGGTTTGGGAGATCTCCCCTCTTGGCTTCTTTTCTTGGATTCTTAGCTAGCCAAAGGAGAGAGGGGAGGGCAATGGGATTGCTGCCCTCCATCACGCAATCAAAGCTCCTAACTACCATGCATGGATCTTACAAAAAAAACCATACGAGAATACTCACGCTCCCACACATCCTAGGATACGCCCTAAGATCTATAAACTAGTTTACATTCATACAATTACTAGAAGGAACAATCACCATGAGCCAAGCATATTAACATCTTTTAACGCCTGAGAGTACATGCCTACACATCTAGCATACTCATATGGACTGACTTTCAAATGGTGAAAACAGTAGCTATCATTTCGTGGGAAGCCTGGTCTAACATGTAAACAAAACACAGCAATAGACAAGGGCCCATATGTTCCTAGCATGCATGCCACTACGGATGTAAGAGAAAACAAAAAGAAGGCAAGAAACAGCAACGCCTAAGCTCAAGTCTCATGCTCAAAACCAGAAAAAAAAGAAAACACTTGAAGAAGGGAAAGAGAAGGGGGCTTATCATGGGGGTACATTGGATTGAAAAGGGAAGAACATTCTCCTTCTACAAATTCTCAAAACAGTAAACTAACATGGCATCCTATAGGCATCCCAAAGAGTGTATGAAAAATGGGACTTCCTACACCCAAGGGACCCCACGTAAACCTCTTACTAGTGGGGGTTTCGTGCTATGAAAATAAGATCATGTACATGCAGAAAATTGCATGGGAACCAGGCCATTCCAAGGGAGAGGACAAGAAGAAGAAAATAATAACAAGAAAATCCAAATTTAATATATGATAAACATGATATGGTGAGGAACATTACCTGGTGATTCTAGCAATCCTAAGCAAGGTGGAGACCCCTCTTTGATGCTGGAAAGCCGCTGGAAGTCCCTTGGTGCAAACACCTTTCTCCAACAGCAACTAGGCACTTCTTTGTGTTAGTAAGAATGTGGAGAAGGTGAAGAATGGAAGAGGTTTTGTGATCTTGGGGTGGAGTGGGGGTGGTGGAGGCCAAGAGTGCTCAAAGGGGAGGGGTTCGGATGAAGAATGAAAGGGGAGAAAGAGCCAAAAGCCAGCCAACCTTGGAAAGGGGGTTGCTGCCCCCTTATATAGGAATTTTAATGTATCCGGACTTGGAGTCCGGATGCACTATGTACCATGTGTATCCGGCCTCCAAGGCTGGATACACTAAGCCTCATGTGTATCCGGTCTTGAAGGCCGGATACAAACATAATAATTCCCAAAATTTAATTCCGCCGCGAATTTGTCGGAGAATCGGCGCGAATCTCGCCGAGCAAATCTTCATATCCGGCCTTGGAGTCCGGATATACACAAGGGTGTGTGTATCCGGTATATTTGACCGGATACAAATCAAAAAATTACGGATTTGCCCTTCGACTTGACCGATTCGACCGATTCGACCGATTTGACACTTTTGGATATCTACGGATTGCCCCGTACGAATTTCGGTTTAGTCCCTGAGATATTTGATGATTTTTGGATATTTAAGATTTAGTCCCTGAGATATTTTGCTGCGTTGGCTGCCACGTGTGCAGCTTCTGCGCCACGTGTGCAGTTTCTGGCTTTGCTGCTCGGGAAGTTTAACAGCTCATATCTCACTCATCTGAACTCCGATTTGAGCAAACTCAATTGCATTGAACTCGTGTCGGAGCCCTCTATTTAATGACATGGGGCTAAGCACTTGGCACGGATTCCGAGGAAAAGTCAACTCTCGGCTTTTCCTCAAGTTTGACTGCCCACAGAAGCTTCATTCGGACTCCGATTCTTGCAAACCCAGTTGCGTTGGAACCGTGTCGAGATCCTCTATCCAATGGTATAGAGCATGGTATTTGGCACGGAAATCAAGGAAAAGTCAACTCTCGGCTCATCCTCAAGTTTGACCGCCCGCGGAACCCTCATCCGGACTCCGATTCCAGCAAACTCAGTTGCGTTGGACTCGTGTCGGGATTCTCTATCCATTGAGATAAATCAAGGTGGCCAAATTTTATCTGATTAAAAGGTCAACTTTCCACTCCTCAGGGTTTGACTTTTTAGCCGGATTCTGCATTTTTGGCTTTTTGGGAGCGCAAAAATGAGGTGCTTACAGTACTATTAGGGATTAGTTCACTGTCTGTTAGGGTTTTTTTTTTTTTTGTGATAACCGCACAGTGTGTAAAACCCCGAATTTTCCCAAATATTAAAAGAAAATAATAATTAATATTCTTGAGGATTATTATGGATGGAAATAATTTATTATTGTAGAGAATATCGTTATTAGTGGAGATCAGGAGTTTGGCGCAAATCGGAGCGTCTGATTGCGAGTTATCGCGGTAGGATTAATATTTTAAAGCTAATGTATTTTGATTGGGCGATGTGCGTTGTGCTTGCTGTGCGTGAGTTGCGTGGGATAGAAGGTATATAATAAGATGAAATAACCTAATAGAAAACAAAGAGTATTCTAATCGTATTGGTATCCTTCAGCTGCAAGAGAGAACTGCTAAGAGCGAACGAAGAAGAAGAAGAAGGAGGAGAAAGGAAGGACTTTGGTCTTGTGTTCTTCACCATCTGGAGTGTCTTGCATCTGTGAATAGTGTTGCTGTTTAGAGAAGGAAGAGGAGAACGCACGATCAGAGGTAGATGACACCGTTTGATCGATTGTTTTGTATTTACGTGTGTTTAATCTTCAAACCATGTCTTTATGACGTAGATATATGTATGAAGCATGATATAATCGTTATAAGTATTGTGGAATTGCTTAGAATAGGAAAAATCTCGTTTTGAAACTGTTTCTGTTCGTTTTCGAGGGACCGCCGACCTCGACTGTGCTCGGCGATCCTCGGCGCTCTTAGGCGCTAGACAAAAATTTGAGACCGCCTGAGATAGCAAGACGACTTATCTTCAGCGATCTAAAATGAACTACAGCTAAACTTAGACCGTCGGGGCGATCCTAGGCGCTTTGTGTAGAAATTTCAGAATTTCGTAATTTCAAACCCTGATTCAATTCCAAACTATTTTTAGACAATTGTAATCATTAATTAAGATGTTTTAAGACCAAAATAAATTATCAAATACCCTGTTTTGGTAGAAAATAAATAGGTAATTATTTTAGGTAATTAGTTGTCTAAACTTGATCTTAAATAAGAAATTCTAAGTTTAATGCAGATAAACCTTTATAAATTAGACTAATTAATCAAGAGACATTAATTTATATATCAGCAACCAGATTTCTACAAATAGAGACTTTATATCAGAAACCCAACCCTGTTGAAATACCTTTGATAAATCTTAAGTATCAGGACTATTAAGCTTCACTGGTAAAACTTTTAACCAGAAACTACCTGATGGAATTTGGAAAAAGAACCTTATATACCTTTAGGTCTCATTGGTTAATTAAAATTGGACTACCCTAATTTCCCTCCACTAAATAACAAGTATCATATTGCTTTATGTGACCACCTTTAAACTTTAAATAGCCTTTAAATTACCTTAATCGATCCCACCAATACCATTAACCACTTGAGTCTTCCATTATTAAGATAATCCCATAATCAATATGAGTACACACTAATGAACTGGTTATGGAACAAGACTTTGGATTACCGATTGAACATAAAGAACTATGATTATAAACAATATTGGAATGTGAATGATTTATACAATGGCTTGGTGGCCAGTTTTATTAATAACCTACTTGGTGGCAGAGATTATTGGAATGTGAATGATGTATTGTATATTACCTGCTTGGTGGCAGAGATTATTACCTGCTTGGTGGCAGAGATTATAACCCGCTTGGTGGCGGAGACCCTAACCTGCTTGGTGGCAGAGATTACCCGCTTGGTGGCAGAGACCCAAACCCGCTTGGTGGCGGAGACCCAACATGCTTGGTGGCAAAGACAACCCGCTTGGTGGCAGAGACCCAACCTGCTTGGTGGCAGAGATAACCCGCTTGGTGGCGGAGACATTACCCGCTTGGTGGCGGAGACATTACCTCCTGCGAGAGAGATTCATTACCTCCTGTGGGGCTGATGTATTTCCGATGGATTGTATCCTACAGGAGAGGTACCTCATGTGGGGGAGATGTGATTATGCATGATTGCATCCCACATGGAGGATGGGAGTGTGAGTTACCACTGGAAGGTGAGGAACCTATCTCCTACGGTAGAGGTAGATGCTAAGTGTTCACATCCTACGGTAGAGTTATGCTATCTCCTGCAGGGGATACCTGTAGTCTTAAATATGCGCATTCTCCTGTGGAGCATGTGTGAATACTATGTGTTTACGTCCTATGGTAGAGATAGGCTACTACCTGAAGGTTGGCTTTTATTACTGATATAATGATTGATTCTCAGGTTGATGGATTGTTTATTTAAAAGGAAATATTGAAATGTCATAATTGAACAGAACTACTATGATTTAACGTGAACTGTTAAAATGAGATATTATGGAATCATGAATGAAATGTGGAACTGCTCTTAAGAAGACACTAAAGAAAATAAACCAGAAACCATGAGGATGTGAAATAGAATACATTGTCCTTTAAATTGAAATGAAATGCACATGATTAACTTCCTTTAATTCGGGCATTGATTCAATGTTTGTTCTGTATCGTGATTATTCGTTTATCTTATTGACTGTAATTACTTGCCTATTTTACCGTGCATGAAACCACTGTTATTTTCTATATATAAACTGTTTTCCTCATGCATGTGTTACCTACTGAGATATTCGTATCTCACCCCTATTTCATATTCTATATTTCAGGCCATCTTGGAGAGGACGCCACAAGTTAGACAGATAGTGGGTGGAAGTCTAGAAAATCCAAATGAAAAGAGTAGGATAAATTTTTTATAGCTGTATTTGTTTTATTGGAATCGTAATAGATGATTTTGTAGGATATTAAGAGTTAGTTAATTTGTAGTTGCCTCTCATTTGATTAATTGATGTAATAGGATGATCCATGTTCAAATGAATAATTTAAGCTTCCTAGCACTCTGATAAATCTTAGTTCTTTATTTCCTTATATTTGAACTGATTGTAATGTACCACAAGTTAATGCCTTGATCCGAGTCAAAATGAGAAAAAAAATATGACCCGGATTCGGGGCGTTACACAGTGCAATTTGGTCTTATAATCCTTTGTTTTTTGGCAACTGTTTTGCCCCTAATTGGCAGGTGTTGGCTTGCGATCGCAAGTGCTGGAGGGAGGATTGTTGGGTTAAAGTCCAGCATCCTACTATGGTATAAGGAAATAAAGTTGCGCTATAATCAATAACTTAAGTTATTGGTCTTGTGGTAAGCGCTTGATCCTAATGGGAATCATTCTCATCTTCTCCGGCCGTGGACGTAGGCTAAAAGCCGAGCCATGTACATCTTGCATTTTGCTCTTTGTTTTGTGTTTCTGTCATTATTTTGCTGTCATCTAGTTCGTCTATTCTCAACATCCTTAAAAATAAAGGAGGTTTTTAAACGGCTATTAAAAATTGTCGCATGTCCACAACACATCATGTGTCGTCAAGCATCTTGGATGGGTCATGTGCTTTTGACAATTAGGGTAATGTGTGTGGCGAACACAAAAATTTCACAATCTTACAATTAGGGTTACATCATTAAGTCATATAATATACTAACCTTAATCTATTATTTTTGAAATCCCAAAAATACACTTGACGAGGAGGAGAGAGAAAAGAGACAAATAGCTGCTTTATTAATGTGCCACGAAGCTATTAGGTACTGCTGAGCTTTTCAAATTAAGTGCTCGATAGTAGATGATCTCAATCGGTTTTCTGTCATTGAGACATATTGTGTTCTTATCGTGTTCTTACCAGTTAATATTTTCTTCCTTTCAATCCAGAGGAATTTGATGCAATAGATTTAATTTGCTTGGGTTAACCAACTGCAGGGAGATTAGGATCGAAAACAAGACAGTCTAGAGAAATCCTCGTCAATGGTCGACAACAGCCCCTAGCTTTTGGGACATCGGTATGAAGAGCTAAGCATTTTTACATTAAGATAGACTTCAACTTCAGATTTATTAATATCGGTTTATCTGTTAACTCAGGCATATGTTACTCAAGACGATATATTAATGACATCGCTAACGGTCCAAGAAGTCGTGTTCTATTCTGCTCAGCTCCAACTTCCTGAATCCATGTCGAGATCCGAGAAGAAGGAGAGGGCAAATATAACAATAAGGGAGATGGGCTTGCAGGACTGCACTCATACAAGGATAGGAGGGTGGGGCATAAAAGGCCTGAGCGGCGGGGAGAAGAGGAGAGTTAGTATTTGCATGGAGATCTTGAAACGACCAAAGCTTCTTTTTCTTGATGAGCCAACAAGTGGACTTGACAGTGCAGCATCGTCTTACGTCATGAGTCGAATTGCAGGCCTCAACGGAAAAGATGGAAGGACTGTTATCACATCTATCCATCAACCTAGCAGTGAAGTTGTAACATATGTGGATTTTATTAAATAATAAAATAATTCCTTTTAGAGATTTTAGGAAATATTTATTTATTATTATTATTTTATTTAGGTGATGAGATGGAAGGCCAAGATCAAGAGTTTTTTTAAAATCCAATGGTGGGATGATCTTTTAGAAAGGTTAGTATCATTCAAAATTTTATTTGGAATATGATTGGCTGGGTTGAGTGTGTGGTGTGGGGTGGTGAAGCATGGGATCATTTATTTAAATAGGGTTAATTATGGTGAAGCATGCGTTTGAGACTTGGTTTTCGAGTTTTGTTTGAACAAGTGCGGCTGGAGAAAAGTGACAAAGAAGAGAGAAACGAAAGCTTTGCTTGGGGGTTACTGTTCCATTGCATGTAAGTAGTGACCTTTCTTGAAATCTGCATATACTTGGTTTAATCATTAAACAACAGTGCTTTGGACTGTTTTGCAATGCATGTTTTTGGATTGATTTTTCATATTCTAGAAATGTATTAATGATCTAGAGGGTTTGCTTATTGTTCTACCCGTTAAATGCATGACCTTAATGTGATTCATGATGGAAATAACTTTGGAAAAGAAGCTGCTGGTATGGTTGTCGGCAGAAAGTAATCTGAGTTTTTATTTCCAAAGAAAGACAACCAACAACGTGTGATGAGATTTCAGATTCAAGAAATTTTATGTAATCAGAAAAAGGTGGGTTCGTTCGGATGAAAGAGGCTGTACAAGTGAGCACATTAATTACATGCAGCTGAAAATGGGACTGTTAATGGGGAGATACAGCCATGAAAGAAAAACAAGAGAGTTGAAGAAAACGTAAGAAAAGAGGAGAGAGAGAAAGAGGAAGACAGAGTTGTTTGGAGGGAAGAAATAAGAGAGGAATAAATTGATAGGGGCTATGTGGCAATCATGAGAGAATAAAATAAAAGAGGAGAATCGAGTGAAGGAGACAAGGATGGGAAATGGAGTTGTTGCTGTCCCATGGAAGAGAGAGAGGGAGAAGGTGGGCACTTGAGTCAAGGATTCACTGTAGATGAGGGATGGTTGAAATGTGATTAAAATACAAAGGAATTGGGAAGAGGACGAAAACAGTGGAGAGAGAGAGAGAGAGAGAATAAAATAAAAGGGAAATTGCATGAGGGAGACAAGATGGAATTGGGGTTGGTTGCTTTTCCACTGTAGAGAGAGAAAATTGGGTTCGTTGTAATGCAAGGGTGTTATTTTGTGAATTAGAAACTATTTTAGGTTAGTTTGTTATTTCAAAACTTAAAATTAAAAGAGGATTTGAAATTACACCTTTACCCATTACATCCTCTTGTTATTTTTACAAACTATGCATGCTGAATTGTAATATAGCAAATTAACATCCTCCATGGTGCGCCATATGCTTAATAATTTTATAAATACTATATAGGTTATGATTTAGTAATAATTATTTTAAAATGATACCTTACCATGCATGAAGGATTTTTTGAAAATCCTCTGCCTCTCGCGCTCGTCGGAACAGGTATTTGGGCGTTCGTCGACTTCGTTCGAATAGGTAGAGGAATGCTCACGGGCGAACCACGGTCTAATGCCTCTTTGGTCTAGTAGTTGAGACGATCCAAAACCATTCGGCCGAAAACGAAGACTAACGGCTCACGGCCGAAAGCCAAAACTAATGGGCTATCGTTGTTAGTCGCCGTCCTCTCTTTCGATTCAAAAGAGAGGATGCGGGCTGAATTTTCTACGTGTTTTGGCGCGTAGGGCTTTGTAAAAGGGATGTTATCTGTAGGCTGTAGCTCGTCGTTTTCCTCGGTCCGTTTGTTTTCCTTCGATTTCTTCAAGATGGAATTCCGTGTTCTTGAAATCATTTATGCGTACAGATCACCTCTCTCGATCCATCCCTCACTCCCTCCCTTCCTCCCTCTAAGCAGTAAGCGCCTTCCTACCGACCTCAACTCCAAGCCCTGAAGATCATCAGATACTATGACAAGAGTCAATAATGAGAATCTGAACACCCTTTTATTTGCTGTAAAGGATGATATCTCTCACAGCGTCTCCCCTAACAGTTGCTCATCTTCTCTCCACCCGCTTCAACTTCATGATCATAATCATCCCCACCATCTATCTCCCACTGAGGCGATACCTTCGAAGCATACGCATGTGGTGCCACCCGTGAAAGCAGTAAAAGGAGAAGAGGTTGGTCGATCACTGGAAGTTGAAGCTGTTAGGTTACCAGAATGCGTTGCAGCACTGCAGGCATCTCCCGGAGATGGTGTATTTTTGACATGGGAGGATTTGTGGGTGACTGTTTCTAAAGGGAAAAGTGGGTACGGGGCGATACTTGAGGGGATCACTGGCTACGCCCAACAAGGTGAAGTATTGGCCATCATGGGCCCTTCTGGTTCTGGCAAGTCTACTCTTCTCGATGCACTAGCAGGTAGTTAATTACAACCTAATTAGCACTGTACTACAGTACTCATCATTACCGAACTTAATTGTGCTTAGTTACATTAGGTGCTTATTTGCAAAATTATATATCTTATAAATTTACAACAATAAGTTTTTAGGGAAATTTAATTTTTAGTGGTACTTTATCAAACTATTTAAGATTTAGTCAGCAAAATCTTGAGTTTTAACTTTTAATACACCTTTATCAAAATAACTAATTTTTAATGTCATTTAACTGTTACAAGTAAATTCTTCCAAAAATACCCTTATACAATTTCCTTCCGAGACTTGTACAAGCCATTTTAGACTTGTACAATTAATAAAATGACTTGTACAAGTCATTTGGATAAGTGACGTAAGGGCATTTTTGGAATAGTTGATTTGTAATATTGAAATGGCACTAAAAATTAATTATTTTTATAAAGTGTATTAAAAGTTAAAACTCAAAACTTTGCCGACTAAATCTTAAATAATTTGATAAAGTACCACTAAAAATTAAATTTCCCAAGTTTTTCGATCGTATGTTGTCCGGAGAGGTCCATGTTTCGTTGCCTGTTCCAATCTTCCACATGATGAAACAAAAGTACAAGTCTGTGTCTGAAGTTGACATGTACATGCGATAGCTTCACGGTCTGGATAGGCAATCAAATATGGTTTGAAATCTGTCCACCACTGCTGCATGTAGCAACTGCTGCCGCCTAAGTGAGATGCTGCAGATCACGATCATTATATTTCAATAAAATTTCTCACTTGATCGGCAAGGTCTGCAGGAAGCTGTAGAAGACGGTCATCACGACATGCGATGGCCGATAGACACTCTCGAGTCTGTGGATAAAGTTCAATGGCGTCTTACCATGTGAAGATAGAATACTCGAGATTTCTTAATGTAATGTAGATGTCTTGTATTTCACCAGGTACTCAATATCCATTAAGCCTTCCTGTGGGACGGGAAAGCTATCCGGGAAGGCCTAGACCCAGGATGTTCGTTGAGGGGGCAATGAAAGGTCCACCTTTTTTATGGGTACTATTAGGAATCCGTTCACTGTTTGTTAGGATTTTTTTTTTTTTTTTTTTGGGTGATAACCGCACATTGGAGTTCGGTCTTGTAATCCTTGCTTTCTGAGACAGTGGAATCGTTCTCATCTTCTCCAGCTGTAGACGTATGCTGAAAGCCGAACTACATACATCTTGCGTTTTGCTGTGTGTTGCTATCATCTCGTTTGTCTATTCTCAACATTCTTAAAAATAGAGGAGGGTTTTACAACGGCTATTAAAAATTGTCACGTGTCCAAAACACATCATGTGCCGTCTAGCATCTTGGATGGGTCATGTGCTTTTGACAATTAGGGTAATGTGTATGGAGAAAAAAATTTCATTATCTTACTATACTAACCTTAATCTATTATTTTTGAAATCCCAAAAATACCTTTGTGCTGGACAAAAGTTTGACGAGGAGAGAGAAAAGAGACAAATAGCTGCTTTGTTAATGTATCACGAAGCTGTTAGGTACTGCCGAGCTTTTTAATTAAGTGCTCGATAGTAAATGATTTCAATCCGATTTCTGTCATTGAGATATATTTTGTTCTTATCAATTAATATTTTCTTCCCTTCAATCCAGAGGAATTTGATGATATAGAGTTTGCTTGGGTTAACCAACTGCAGGGAGATTAGGATCGAAAACAAGGCAGTCTGGAGAAATCCTCGTCAATGGTCGACAACAGCCCCTAGCTTTTGGGACATCGGTATGAAGAACTAAGCATTTTTTACATTAAGTTAGACTTCAACTTCAGATTAATTAATATCTGTTTATCCGTTAACTCAGGCTTATGTTACTCAAGACGATATATTAATGACATCGCTAACGGTCCAAGAAGTCGTGTTCTATTCTGCTCAGCTCCAACTTCCTGAATCCATGTCGAGATCCGAGAAGAAGGAGAGGGCAGATATAACAATAAGGGAGATGGGCTTGCAGGACTGCACTCATACAAGGATAGGAGGGTGGGGCATAAAAGGCCTGAGCGGCGGGGAGAAGAGGAGAGTTAGTATTTGCATGGAGATCTTGAAACGACCCAAGCTTCTTTTTCTTGATGAGCCAACAAGTGGACTTGACAGTGCTGCATCGTTTTACGTCATGAGCCGAATTGCAGGCCTCGACGGAAAAGATGGAAGGACTGTTATCACATCTATCCATCAACCTAGCAGTGAAGTCTTTGAGCTCTTCGACAATCTTTGTCTTCTCTCCTCTGGCAGAACAGTCTACTTTGGTCCCGCTTCAGGAGCAAACCAGGTAGTTAGCATTTGAATTTTCTGGAGAATAACTGACGGAAATGAAAGATTAATGGGTTGCTTTCGATGCCATTGTAGTTCTTTGCACTTAATGGCTTTCCCTGCCCAAATATGAGGAACCCATCTGATCACTTTCTTAGAACTATCAACAAAGACTTCGACATGGTAAGATTTTCGTGTACTTCTCAACTCTCAAGGGTATTTTATCGCATACTTTGTGATAAATTATTTTTAAACTTTTCTGTTCTTGAAATTCTCTCTAGGACATCGAAAAGGGTCTTGGTGGAGCTTTGAGCACAGAAGAAGCTACTGACATTCTTGTGAAGTCATACGGGTCATCTGACATATATTATCAAGTACATAAACGGGTCGCTGAGATATGTAAACAGGTATATATTCAGGTAACTAAATATATAGCATGGTTCTAAATTGATGATGTGGATAGTCCAGGTTTTCTAATGCTTAAAACAAATACTCGAAGGTTTGTTTTCCCTGCTGCAGAAAGGAAAAGCTCTAGAGAAGGAGGGAACCCAAGCAGGCTTCATTACACAATGTCTTGTTCTTACGAGCAGATCCTTCGTGAACATGAATCGCGATGTGGGCTACTATTGGTCGCGGTTGGGTATCTACCTTGCACTGTGCACATGTTTAGGAACCATCTTTTACAACATTGGCTACAGTTATGATTCAATTCAGGTAATCAAGCTGATTGTTTAACCGAGAAAACCACAAATCAAACTAACTTTTGTAGCTCTGAACATTTCAGGCCAGGGGCTCAATGCTCGTGTTCATATCTACATTCATGAGTTTTATGGCGATAGGTGGATTCCTTTCTTTCGTAGAAGAAATGAAGGTGAGCCATTCTTGTAAATGTACTATAAAAATTGTTGCTTATGTTCCCCAATTGAGTGACTTGTTAACAATTAATCATGCATCTTCCAATGTAACTCAGATTTTTCGACGAGAGAGATTAAACGGGCACTACGGTGTGGGTGCCTTCATTGTGGGCAACACGCTTTCGTCCATGCCATTCTTGCTTATCATATCTCTAGGTCCTGGAGCTATAGTATATTTTCTTGTTGGTCTTCATCAGGGATTTGAACACTTTGCCTACTTCACTTTGCTGCTCTTTCTTTCTACAATTTTGGTGGAGAGCCTCATGATTCTGGTTGCAAGTATCGTCCCGAATTTCCTCATGGGAATAATTACGGGTGCTGGAATTCAAGGGCTGATGATTCTGAATGGTGGCTTCTTTCGATTGCCTAATGACATTCCAAAACCATTCTGGAAATACCCAATTTACTACATTTCCTTCCACAAGTACGCTTTCCAAGGGTTCTTCAAGAACGAGTTCAAAGGATTAAGTTTTCAGAGTCCACTAGGATGGCCAACCACCACGATCAGCGGCGAATATGTTTTGCAGAATACTTGGCAAATGGAGATGGGTCACTCCAAGTGGGTTGATCTTGCCATCTTGGTGGTAATGGTGGTTCTATATCGACTCATGTTCTTAGGTGTTATAAAGATTAAGGAAAAGGTGAAGTCCGCCACCGTTACTGGCATGGAGCCTGTCAATCAGCTGGAGCCACTCCAGTCTTCATCAGCTGTTCCAACGGTGAAAGATGTGTCTACATCAATATATGAAGCTGATGTGAACATATGTTTCACCGTTGGAACAGCTGATAAAACATGAAAACTCGCTCCCATGGCCGTCCCTCCCTGTCACATATAACCTGTATAATTATTCTCGTGTTTGAATACCTTTTTCCTTACGGATTAGACTTCTTAATATTCTAAATGTTCTCCTTTGTTCCATGAATTCTTAGATCCAAAATTATTATTTGAAGCAACGAAAACAATGAAAAGAGACACTTCATGCCTTAACTGACTGTCATAACCAAATATTTGACCTCCAACAACAGGTATTGGTTGTACCACATCAAGGAAAAGGATCAATGCACCATTTTGTGTCGCGAATCGCCTCAACGGTGGGATTTGGAAACAAGGAATAAATCCGTACACATCTAGGGTGCACTTTATCAGCAAAATGATATGTACCTAAAATGATACATCTTGCCAAACTCAAACCAGTCTAGGAGTGGCAATGGCACTGGTTAAATGGGTACGCCCCGCCCTAATGGTTAGGGATTGGTATTGCCAAAACCAGGTTAGGGGTAGGTTAATTTGGGTTTTCCCCAACTCCACTGAACCCAAAATTTATCTATTAAAATATGTTTTCTATATGTTCAAAACATTATTTTATAGTATATAATATATAAAACATTACATACTTAATGAATAAATATATTATTATTTGATATATTTTATTCAAAAGCAAATTATTCAATGCAACGAGGTCAACCTCCGACCCCGCCCAGTTAGCAACCCAATAAGGGCCAGTTAGGGTTTGGAATTTGCTAAACCCTTATATGGGGCATTTCATCCCTAAACCAATTGTAAGGCCTTTTTTTGCAATTGAGATCCTGTGAGACCTTGTAGACACCCCAAATTGCACAAACGATCATCAAAAATCATTATCTCCTTGAAAGCCAGCACAGAAATTGAAGAAAATGAACTTTTACCTGTATCCAGTAACTCAGGCCGGATACAAGTACCCCTCTGTGTATCCGGTGAAACATACCGGATACAAGTAAGCCTTAGTGTATCTGGTATCATATACCGGATACCTTAAGGCCCTTGTGTATCCAGTCTGATATACCGGATACATAAGTTTTGCTCAAAATTAGGGTTTTCCGAGAGCTTTTCACTTTTACCATCATATCCCTCATTAAATGAGGGGAAATCTCGGAAATAGCCTTAGGGTTAAGGTTGGTGGGCTATAGACATTATGTTGTGTCTACCATTCTCACCAACCCTAACCCTAACCTTTGCCTATAAATAGGAGGCTCCTCCTTAAGCAAATGGGAACCAACTCTTGTTTTGAATTCTCGCAAAGAAGAACTCCAAGAGAAGAAGGAAATCGCTGCGGGAGTGCTTCCAGAATCCAGGTAAGCCTCAACCCTCTCTTTAATTTCTGTATTTACATTCCTAGATCTAGATCTCTTCTTCTATCTTTCTGTAGTGTAAAGCCTTCTTTGTGTGTGAAAATCCTTCCCCGGCTCAAAGTATCTCGAGACTCCCCCTAGCCGTAAAACGTGGAGGCGGGATCTAGGAGAAACGAGACTGGGGATTGACCTTAGTACTAGAACCTATGTAGCATAAGGCCTTTTGTTTGATTGCAAACCGTTTCATATTCAAAGTACCCTTGATTATCTTGAAGAACCGTGTTTAACGGGGAGAGAGAACAGAGGGAAACGATAATGGAACGGAACCCTAGGCTATTTTAGAACCTCATTTTGATGAAGATATATGCATGCTATGTCGTTCTATTGATCTGGTATGTTTTTCAAGCTTGCACATACATAGCACTTTTTTGGTGAATAGGCTCACATTTGGGGATTTATTACATTCATTGTGATAAATCTCCAATAAATGGCCTCAATCAAATTCTGGAATGTTTTAAATGTTTTTCAAAGGTTTTGGATTCATCTCACACGAATCTCACACACTTTATCAATTTTCGGATTTGATTTTCTTCAAAAGTGGCCTAACTGGACAGCACCTGTACCCTTACTTCGGACGCTCATAACTTCATCGTCCGGATGAATTTTGGAGCGATTCTAAAACCATGGGAAAGGTGAGACTGTCTAGTTTATGTCCACCAAATTTCATAAATTTCTATCAAACGGATTTTTGACACCTCTCTGTCGAAGTTGAGTGGACAGTTCAGGTTCAAATACAGAACTTGTCACTTCGACGGAGTGCCATGTGTTCGTTTTAAGTCCGATTCGAATGATTTTTGTTTCTGAGTACTCCTTTATGAGTCTATTTTTAAATCCAGTTGGTTTCATAATTTTTGGATTCCATTTGAATTATTGGTAGCCGATTTACTCATAACTGTTCATTTATACTTTTCTGGGTAAATCTGTGATCTTCGAGGCCTGTTCGGGAGACCACCCAAGGCACATCCGAAGGGATTTTTGTATGAGGCTAGTTTCTTTTGAAAGATGGCCCTACAGACTTCAATCACACCAAATTTCGTGGATTTTTATGAAGTGGATTTTTCTATGCAATTTCCCAAAGTTGGCCCATTCATCACTTTTAAAAATCCCCAGCAGCAACTTCAAAGGAGCATAACTCCTAGGATTTTTATCGGAATGAAGTGAAATTTCGCATGAGACTCTTATTTACCCTAATCTTTCAAATGGATTTGGTTTGGTTCAATTTAAAATTGGATTTGAATGATTTCAAGGCAAATGGCATACTTTTTACCGAATTTTCCGGATTTGATTCAACTTGGTTTTTGAGCAACTTGTGCTTTGATTTCCATCTTTTGAGATATTCCAGAAATGATATTGACATAAGAGAGGATCTAGAATCCATTTAGATCTTCATGTGAAAATATCATACATTAGTCCTTTTTCAAGGTTTTCTATGATTTTAGCAAGCTTTCTATTTTTGCATGAACATACACTTGGTAACCACTTTGTGTGGATGAATGGGGGTGCCTAACACCTTCCCCCATTCATAATCTAATCCCCTTACCCATCTCTGGATTTGATTTTCAAGTAGGGTTTTTTTACCCTAGAATTTGCCTTTTTACACTTTTTGCTTATTTTTAATCTTTTGGTGTCCATTCTCACCTCAAAATTATGAATGGTGGCGACTCTCCCACTTTTATTTCGAGCCCCGTGTGTTGACGGAGGGATGATCATTCCGGTGATTTTCCCATGTCTCACAGACCTGTATCTACAACCTTATGTGAAGCTTGTATTGGGATCATGCCATGTGTATTGTGAATGGCATATCTGTAAATTTTTAAGCAATTCTGTGAAAAGCTGCAAATAAGGTTGTAAATAAAGGTCCTATAGGATGTGAACTGCTTTTTTTGCTAGTAGACGAAGAGGATACAACCGACATGTTTTCCAGCAGTTTTGTAGGAAAAACACCTAAGATTTAAATTGTCCGGTCCAGATCTGCGAGTCTGGATCTAGATTTTACTTGGATCTCAACGTGGTCCGCTCCACATTGTAATGAGCTACATTGGATGCGAAATGGGCTGGATTTGGAAAATGAGCGGATGAGCGGATCTATCTATCTATCTGCATGAAGGGAGGGGCGTCTTGGATAGAGTATCAAAAATGAAGTATTTTGTTTTGTAAATGACCTAACCCATAACCCTACATTATAAGAAATTTGCATCTATATCTTCTTATTTTTAGTATTTATATTTATATCTCTCCATTTAACATAATTGTTGCAATTATACCCCAGGCCTTAAAGTCCGTTAACTTTTATTGTTTATTTTTTTTTTTAAATGACTAGAATGACCTTCTATAAAATAAAAAAAAATATTTTGCATTTACCTCACTATATTATCTTATATTTTTATTTATGTTCTTGTATTATTATATTTATCACATCTATACATTAAGTCATTGACATTAATTTGCTTAATTGATAATTATTCATTTAACTTCAACCAAGCATATAGTCATTTAGCTATCTAATATTTTTTTTCCTTCTTATAGAAGGTTATATTAATTATTTAATAAAAAAATAACAAAAGTTAATAGAATTTAATGTTAGGGGTACAGTTGCAACGATTATGCTAAATTGAGGGGTATAAATACAATTACTAAAAGTAGGAAGATTTAGATATAAATTTGTTATAATGTAGGGGGCATGGATGCAAAAAGCCCAAAAAATTTTATAAAGGAACAGTTTTGTCTTTCTATACGTTTATTTGTTGTATCTAGATAATGAAGTTATGTTTCGCATATTTCTTGTTTTAGTTCAAGGTTTCTTTTACAAGAGTTCAATTAAAAATATGTATTGAGCTATTGTTCCCATCTGTATACACAAATTTTGTGTTTGAAATCAAACGGATCAGATGTGCCAATACAAATAAATTTGTATTTTTATAATGTAGGGTACAGATCTCTGTGATTCCTTTGATTCTTTTCTTCACAAACCTTTGATTTGAGGGCTGAAATAGCTTGATCCCAAATCGGTCTTCGGCCTTCCTTGGCAAACTTCACGAAAGGCAGACAAAGTGGTAGATCTGGTGGATTCCACGTGTAGATCTGTGATGGATTTGGTGAGAAGTCTTCGGCTTGATCTTCAGCTTGTAGGCTTGTTGAAGGTCTTGGAAAACTTCAATATTTGATGTAGATCTCTGGGCTGTAGAGCGTGTCAGAGACAGAGTGCCTGAATCTTCAGATCTTGAGTGCTGTATTTGAGCTTCAAGTCTTCAGTGCTTCAAAGCTTCTTGAATCTTCAGAACAGCAGCACCTTGATTCTTCAGAGCTTAAGGTCTTCAGAATAGCAGCACTTCAGTTCTTCAAAAATTTAGGTCTTCAGAATAGCAAAGCTTTAGTTCTTCAGGGCTTCAGTCTTCAGAGTAGCAGAAATTTTCTTCTGTAGACTTCATGTGTTTTGAATGAGGAGAGAACCACCCTATTTATAGATGTTGGGAGGATAGAGCTCTCTAGATTTAAAACTCTTGAGAGAGTTATCACAAGTTGTAGATAATTCTCTATTTGTTTGAAGAATTATCAATATTTAAAGATAATTCATCTAAAAACTCTTGAGATAATTATCACAAGTTGTAGATAATTCTCTATTTTTTGAATAATTATCCACATTTAAAGATAATTCATTTTTTAGAATTATCAATATAATAATCCTTCAAAGGGGCCCCACAAGCAATTTATTAGCTATTTTAGAGATTATACAATTTTATCTCTAAGTGGGGTCCATACTTTTGTGAGATTTTGCCATGTGGCATCTCAAAATTTTCTCTTCCTACACCATCATTTCCGACTCGACTCGGGGATGCGTGAGTGCTCAAGCATACCAGCATCTGTGCCAATGTAAGGAGTCGGAAACTTTTGACCCCGGTGCCGATCGCACGTAAAACCTGACGAGTTGCGGTTCAGATACGACCCAGCCGCCTGTGGATTTAGAGACTTCTGATCCAGCGATTGCTGTGATGATTACGGTTTGTCCTACAAGTTTCTTCCCCTAATTTTATGACAACATAGACGACGGCCACATTGGTGCTGGCTGTTTGATGTAGAATCTGCAGAAACTGAGTACTGTGTGGGGTGACGGCCACTTCAAGGATAGATAGTTGTAAGCACCCAAATTTTGATCAAACCAAAAAAGAAAAAAACAAGAAAAGAAAAGAAAATAAGAAAACAAAAAAAAATGTGCTAAAAGACAGCAAAACAGCTCAAAACCCTGGCAGAAAGTCAAACCCCGAGGGGACAAAAAGTTGACTTTTTGATTAAGTGATATTTGGCCACCTTGCTTTATATCATTGGATAGAGCATCTTAACACGATTCCAATGCAACTGAGTTTGCTCGAATCGGAGTTCCGGATAATAAGTTATGAGCAAAACAATAAACCCTAAAAACTGCCCATGTGGCAAAAACAGCAGAGAAAACAGCAGAAAAAGGTGTCTAGGGGCAAATCCGTAAATAATCAGGACAGTCAAAAATATCTGATGGCATATCTGTAATTATCTAGGGGCAAATATGTGAATAGTAAGTTGATGTTAAAATAGCTCAGGGACTAATCTACAATTACCAAGAAAATCACCCCCACATGCTTAATTCCCCACCACATCTTTCTCTCCCTCTCTCTCCTCCATAACTCATCCCCCACATGCTTAATTCCCCACCACATCCTTTCCCTCTCTCTCTCTCCTTCATAAATTCTTGTTCCCCATGTGCATCCCCATGCATCATGCATGCAAGCACCTCTCTCTCTCTCTCTCTCTCTCTCTCTCCCTCATGAGTATCCATGCATGCATCATGCATACACCTCTCTCTCTCTCTCCCTCTCTTCCCCCCATGATCACCCATGCATGCGTCATGCATGCACCTCTCTCCCTCATGATTAGTGTTCCCCATGTGCATCCCCTATGCATCATCCATGCATGCACCACCTCATGCATCCTTCTCTCTCTCTCTCTCTCCTCCAAACACTTTTTCCCCATGCATGCATCATATGCATTCACCCATCATAATCAACATAATAAAAGCCCCATGGAGCCCCATACGTATGGAGGGGCTCATTTTTTGGCTCACCCATTCTTCTTCTCCAACCTCTCTCCCAAGTTCTCTTCATCTCTCCCACAAGCCCCTCTCCATCTCCCAAGCTCATACCACCTCCTTCCACCTTTCCTCTCCAATACACACCTTCAAACCCTTCCCCATCTCTTCTCCTTCCACTTGCAACCAAGGAGGAAGCAAGGAAGTGCTGTTGGAGCCCAAGAAGAAGCCTCCAAGGTGCTGTCCAAGCCGTCAAGAGGCTTCCACACTTGTCCAAGGGAGTTATTCAACCCAAGGTAAGCTTCCTTGATACTTTTTGTTTAACATATATGAAAAGGAATAGATTGTGAGCATGTTTCACTATTTTGCTATATTTTGTTCCTTTACCTCATCTCCTTCTTCTTTCTTTCCATTTCTTCCATGAGAAATACTTCCTATGGTAAGAGGAAAGTATTCTAACTTAGAAGGGAGAAGGAGAACCCGCAAGTTGGAGTGTCATCCATTTTTAGCATGTTATTTTCTTCTTCTCCTAGCATGTTAATGTCTTTCTCCTCTACTTTTTCTTCTCCATTTTGCACAAGAAAAATCCCATGGTAAGGGGAAGACACATGGTCGGCCTCAAGGGAGGAAGAGGATCACCTTGCATATGTTCTTAATGGTTTTTAGAGTCCTATTTTGCTATTGATTTATCCCATTCGAATGGGGAGTTTGTTCCCTTCATTTTCTATTCCTTTGTACCCCATTAACTCCCCCTCTCATCCCTTCTCTTGTTTGGCTTTGCATCTTGGTTTCATGTGTGTTTAAGTATGTCATTTTGCATCATGGTTACTTGTTCAGATTTAGGTTCTTTATTAACATGTATCTTGGAAGCATGTTTTTTTTCCATACCACCCATTGTGACCTCTTTTAGTTGCTGCTGGAATGGTGACCTACCCCCCTTTTTTTTTACTTTTCCTCACAAACACACACCAAGCATGTTCATGTGCATTAGCCCCCTGCAAGGATCCCCATCTTCCTTGGCTACAACTTTGTTCATATAAAGTATGGTCATGCACGTGCACATGCACATACTCACTAGGATCTAAGGCATGCATCTTGTTTGTTGCTTAGATGAACTTTATTTGCTTCACTTGCTTGCTGCCAGGGAGTTGGGAAGCCCCAAAAGCTAGCCCACTTGGAAAAAATCCCAAAAAAGACCACTTTTAGACTGATCCGACAACTCAAGTCGGATCAGTAGATTTTTGTTTGTAGCCAACCTTGGTGGTCGGCTACATGTATTTCTGTGTGTAGCCGACACCCCAGGCCGACTACATGGGCTTTTGTGTGTAGCCGACAACTCAGGTCGACTACACTGTGGAAATGTCATTTTTTGTATGTTCTTTGTTTTATGTTATTTTTAGGATCTTTTAATCAAACCGAGTGAACCAGTAGGGTTTCTGGGTCACCCAAAATGGAACTTGGACCACTCTGATCTAATTGGATTCACTTGTGGGCCTTCCAACGGGGCCCACCAAGCCCGACCAATTTATTTTGCTTAACTAAGATAAATAAAATATTTGGGTGGGCCAGACCACTTGAGGCCCACCCAAGCCCTAATTGGGCCATGCATGCTTAAAGTAGGACGTGGTTTGGCCGAGACCACGGGCAGGGCCTATCGGGCCCACTAAGCCCATGAACCCAACCAAGGTTAGGATGCCAAAACCCTAACCCAAGAAGTCTTGGGCTTTCAAGCCCAAGCCCAGGTAAAGGGCCCCAAGCCCAATGCTTGGCCCATTTTTGCAAAGGCTAATCAAGATAATCTAAAATCACTTGGCAACCCACTGTGTGGCCCACTCACGGGCCCACAAAGCAACCCAGACTCATCTTTTGCATGAAAAATCAAATTTAACCAAACTTGGAATTTAAATAAAATCAATTCACTTGAACCAAAGCCCAAAGGGCCTCTTAGGCTAGACCGAGGCCCACAAGGGACACGTGGGCTCAACCAAGCCCACCAAGGAATCCGCGGGCCTTCCAACGGGGCCCGCCCAGTCAGACCCACATCAATTTAATTAAGAAGATAAAATCAAGTAAAGGGATCCACACCACTTTGGCGGTCCCGCCAGACTTAATCAAATCACATGCTGGAATACGAATCGGGTGAGTGAGAGACCAAAGTTGACTCAAACCAAGGACACTTATGGGACCCGTCATTTGACGGGGTGGACTGGGGTGTCTACGGACTTCCCCAGACCGCAACCGAGCCCCTACTTAGAATCTCAAAAGCCGCAGACCAAAAGCCTTAGCAGAAGAACTTAGGCACCCAGGTGTCTGCCTGCACCCCATCAGGCAGTGGCGACTCCAAACAAATCCCGAGGCACGCATCGTTTTGCGTGTGCCTCGTCGTGCGACCGAAATCGGGGTGCGCACAATAGTGACGATAATAAATAAAAGGTAAAAAGAAAACCAACAAGATCTTGGTACCTCCCGCCTTTTTCCTTATAGCCATGATCGAAGTATAGAGAGAAGAAATCGGGGGCCGCCTTGAAGATTACTGATTCTGGGGCGCACATAGTGACTGCCCTTAGCCTTGGTTGAAGGAGTAAGCGAGATTGTACATAGCCGTGATCAGAGTAGGGCGTGTCTTCTTAGCCTTGTCCAGGAGGAGGGATCTCCATGTGTTGTTGCGGCAGGAAGCAACAGGAGGATAGGCTACTTCATGCTATAAGAATAGCATGAGAGTAGGGTGGTCTGAAGAGACCAGAATAGCTAAATATAGTTGTGTTGTGTGTTGATTGAAGAATCTTCTTCTCTTGCCTGCAAGTCCCTATTTATAAGCTGCTTTGCTTGATCAACAAGTCTCCCAACGATCTCACTTTTAGGAAGTTAAACCCCACATGGTACAAACACTCCACGTTTTTAGAAAGTTGGGGACCCCACTTTCCATGTTATTTTAGAGAGTCTTTATCTTGTGGACTTTTTCCCAACCTCCTATGTAATTGTGGGTTTATTAACGGACCCCACTCCCCTAATTTAGGGAGACTTGTAGCCACATAGGACTATTTTACCGCTAAGCTATGGCGGGTGTAAACAGCTATATAACTTATAAAGAGGCATATCATTAGCTCTAATCATCCCATCTCTATTTTAGGATTTAGGATTTCAAATATATACTTTTATAATTCTCACTAGCCTTTTTCGTCTTTTTTATTATACAGTTTTTGCATGAAGTAATACATAACCTTATAGTATTAGTACCCATGTATAAACGCAACATATACGCATATATCATTTCCGTGCACACATAGTATACATGGATATAAGCACATTGAGTGTATAAATTATTTAAAGAAAAGAATATGAAAGAGACATTTGGTGGGCATTATAGATTCTGAATCGTCAGAATTAGATTTTATAATCCAAGTAGACAGTTTGGTTCAGATTATCATAGAGATTTAAACAAAATATGATTCTATAATCCCCCTATAATTCAGGGATGTTTGGTGAGCATTTTGAATGCTGAATTCTGGCCAGAATTGGATTTTAGAATCCAAGTGTAGGGCTTGGTTGTCATAAAGAAGTAAAAATTTTGATTCTATATTCCACCCTAAGATCAAAACCCACTTTGGAGTTGGATTATGGGATTCTTATGTGGATTCTAGATGCCTTACAATATCAAACTTGATAATCGAGGTCAACCAACATGAGAGTCTAGCTAATTGCATAGTTAACTTAAAAAATCTATTGATATATATATATATATAAACAAGATTTTGGATTGTGAAAATCAGCAATGAGAATCTCGATTTACAAAATCCATATCAATTATAACCTATAAACACCTATTAAGTTTCAATATTGTTTCTGAACGTGCTACTAATTAGCAAAAAAAAAATTCTAGTTCAAACTTAAAAACTGTAAACACGTTATAATTAGGAGATACATATTCGAATCATTAGCCTGATACAGATCAGACTCGATTTGTTTCAGATATTGATTGTTTGATGAATGCCAAAGTGAATTCTGTCTGTATTTAATTTCAATGTCTGTGAAGTATTTATCTTCTTGATCTCCCCTCGGAACCAGTAGCTTATGCATATGGTTGCAAGTAAGCAGGAGATAGAAAAGCGTTCCACGATTCATGGATTATTGAGAGAAGCATATATATATATATAAGAGACAATAAATGAGCACACAGATCGGGAAGCGCAATAAAAGCAAACAAAATTCAGTGAGGAGCTTTAAAGTGGGCCGACAACCTCCCAATAAAAGGAGGAGAATTTATGACCAAAGGACACATGAAGCTTGAATTTCATGGGAAGTAATGCTCATGGTTGCTGCCACCTAAATACGATCGAGGATGGACCAGATGATGCATTTAATTGCTCATGTTTCAATTTTAAATAAATATATATAATGCGGTTGGTGGGTTGGTTGGTTTCCTTTAATTCAATCCCAGAAGTAGTGGAAGGTGACCCAAAATTGCCTCTCATCCAACCAGCCTCAGATATCATAATTAAAACTTGAGAGATCTTTTAAAAAATTTTAACAAGCTAAAAAAAAGTGTTAGTTTCTTTGACTGATTTTTCTAGCTAATTGGAAACTACTTTCGCTTTTTAAATTCTGTTTTATTAGATGACTGGTTGGTGAGGGTTAAGAGTATGATTAAATATTTAAAAATTCATTCATACTATTAGCTTGAGCTGTTAGGGAACTGTATTCACACGTAATGAGGAGTGTTAAGAATATGATTAAAATATAAAAATTCACCCCAATTATTAGCTTAAGCTTTTAGTCTTTCTTTTTTTTTTTTTTTTTTTTTTTTTTTTTTTTTGGTGGGTAAACCGTGCCTTATTTGTTTCCCATTGACCAAGCGAGAAACAACGACGGGAAGATGAGACTGTTTGATTATATACCTACTCCAACCAAAGCTTGGTCGGCTCTGGGGACGTCGATATCATGCATCATTTGCCCCTTGCATAAAATGTTGCACCATCTCACCTGGCGGGAAGATGACACTGTTTGATTATATACCTACTCCAACCAAAGCTTGGTCGTCCAACCAAAGCTTGGTCGGCCTGTGGGGACGTCAATATCATACATCATTTGACCCCTTCATAAAAGGTTGCACTATCTCACCCGACTTTATGTGGGTTTACCTTCTGAAACTTGTACTTTTGATTCATCACTTCTTACCTAACATTAAGGATGGGAACCTGCCCCTGTAGGAATACCGAACCTCAACATGCCTCTATCGGGTTGGTAACGGGCATGTCGGGGTTGACCCATTTGGTATATAATATGCAGAAGAAAACTTGTTTACACCTATTTTTTTTTTTTTTTGGTAGAAAAACATGCAAATACATTTAATACTAAGTTACATGTCTGTTACTGAAAAACAGGGTTTTGACTCTAATAACACCTAGAGGGGGGTGAATAGGTGAAGCACAGCGGAATAAAAAATTCTACTAATTAAAAACAAGTTCTTAATTAATAGGCATGCACAAGTCTATAACCAATCACACAAAATTGCAAATAAAGTAAAGAGACAACACAAGCAATTTTAGTGACGAAGGGAAAACTCTATGAGAACTCTCACTAGAGAAAAACCCTCCGGGCTATGCAGGAGCCACCTAAAAGATCCAATATGAAAAGAAGACTTACAACCTGTAGTTCAGATGACTCAACATCCCTATGCTAGACTCTGCAACTCACAGACTTGAAAGTATCTAAGGAACTCCTCAGATTTGCTCCACAGCAACACTCCAGAACTCTGAAGATCTTCTCACACGATCACCCAAACGAACTCGCCTGGTATCCGTAGGAACTCCCACGATCAATCTCCCAAACCCGGAACTCCAAGGTAGAGGAAGGAAGAAGAAAAGAAATGTTTTATGGCTCAAAAGATGAAAACCTAGAAGAAGGGTTTTCAGAAGAGAAAATGATATTTAGGGCTTCTAAAACGTAGCTCTCTTAGGTTTAGAAGGTCCCTAATCCTATTTAAAGGTTCCCCAAAAAGTTTCAAGTCAATCCGAATTGAAACGAGTAAGTTATGTAATTTTTCGTAACTTTTCGGAAATTTTGCTGTTTGAACGTTCGAACGCTCAGCAAACGTTCAGCAAACGTTGGCCTTTAAAACTTGAACGTTCGAATGGACAGAGAACGTTGGTCGAACGCTAGCCTCGGGTTTCTCTGCAGAACATGAACGTTCGAACGCTCAGCAAACGTTCAGCAAACGTTGCTCTCGGGTTTGTCTGCAGAACATGAACGTTCGAACGCTTAGCAAACGTTCAGCAAACGTTGCTCTCCAGAAATTGAACGTTCGAACGGACAGAGAACGTTGATCAAACGTTGGGCATAACTTCTTCAATATGACTCCGATTTTGACGCCGTTTGAACCATGTCTTCTTGGACTCAACCTAAACATTCTAAACACACTTAAACACATTCTTTTTAACACTGAATAAGCCAAACTAAAATATTAAACCTTACAAACTCCCCCTTTGGCTATTCAGTGACAAAACCTATACACAATATAAAAAACAGAGAATCCATGACATTGTGAACCACCAAGCAATGTCTTGGATTAAACAAACTCAAACACAACCTATCTACACTAACCTAGATAGACCAAGCTTGAATTTGAAACCTGTAACCTGTAACAACTCAAAGAAAACAAATACCTTGTGAAACGCATGAGGAATAAAAAAAATAACAATACGCAATTCACATTCAATTCAAACATCAAAGCTCCCCCTTAGAAATACCTACTCCCCCTTTTTGTCACAGAAATAGACAAAAGGAAACAGAGAAGCCAGAAATACCTACTCCCCAAAGGAAATAGAGAGGCCAGAAACACAAACTCCCCCTCAAAACTTGACAAGTTTAGAAGAAGCACAAGCATTAACTCAAATGACTAGAATAGATAACAAAGTGAAAGACTTTAAGGAAGACATACTTAAAAAAATTCCAGATTTCACTTAAAAACATCAAGCTTCCAATGAAACCAACTCAACCACATGTATTATGGAAAACACTCTAAAAACATGATGAATCATGCCCCAAGCACAATTTCATAAAAACTCAAAATTTTTATATTTTTGAGAACTTTGTCACCCAAAATTCAAGTTTTTACAAAACTAAAAACAATAATCCGAAATAACTACACAATAATGTAATTAAATCACCAAGTGTGCTTGCGTGTAAGTGCAAAACCAAATACAACAAGTTTGCCTAAATAGGAACTTGGTAAGGAGGATTTGGCCATTTATCAAGAAATCACAATATTACTCAAGTCTCTCTATGAGTTAAAAAGAACTCCCTTCATGAATATTTTAAAGACCTAAGCATTATTTTATTGAAATTTTCTCCCCCTGTTTCTTACAATTCTTTTTGCACAAAGAGTAGTGTTCCTTAAAATATCTGAGTTTACAGCTTATTCCATGGTTATACTCCTTGTGATTCTCTTTTCTTTTTGAACTCAATATTTGTGGGGTTTACATTTCATCCCAGAGTTCTTTTCATACAACTTTTTTCTTTTAAACAAAAGGGAGAAATTTCTTTTTAACACAAGGTCATATGCTAGGATCTTTTTAACTTAAGATAGACAAGAGTAAATCAAGGATTGCCTATCCACACACTCACCGAAAAAGAAAAATTAAGCTTGCTTAAATGTATTTGGGGTGTGTAAGTGAAGTGCAAAACACACTAAGAGATCAATCAACCTTTGTGCATTTGTATGAGATCATTGAAATAGATTTTGCAAAACAATTCTTTTAAGCAATTAATTCTCTCAATATAAAAATGTATTGTTTTCACAAACACATGCTCATGACACAAATCACCAAAATAAAAAGAATGGAAAATCTTTTTGTATTTTTTCTGAACAATTTTAAATCAAAAAACCAGAAAAATAAAAACAAAAGAAAACGTGCATGCAAAGGATAAGATAAGCAATATAAACAGGGCCAATGCATGCAACACAAAACCTACTCAAGTAAGAGTAGTCAAATCACTCTTCTTCACCCAAACTTGTTGGTTAGAAGAGGATTTCTTGGTCAAGGAAACTAGTTGTTCAGAAAGAAGCCTAGTTTGTTCAGCTAGAACCTTGACTTGTTTAGACAAATCCATATTGGATTTTCTAGAAGGAGAATTCAAAGATTTAGTAAGCTTTTCTCCTAATTTCCAGCAATTAGGTCTTATGTGACCTAGAACACCACAATGGTGGCAAGTAGGAATGAATTTCTGAGATTGAGATTCCCTATTAAAAGCTGCCTTAGGTTTAGACTTTTTGAACTTTTGGTTAGGCCTTTTTGCCTTTTTGGTCTTTGAAGATGAAGGAGCATCCTGAAATCTTAAACCTCTCTTATCAGTCACTGTTTGATTCATACCAAGCATGTGATCAAGCTTTTGAGAACCAGAAGAGAAGTTTTGCAACAGAAATTTGGAATCTTCTAACTCAGATTTCAGAGACATGTTTTGAGACTCAAGGGTTTCAATCTTCAACTTCAACTCACCAACATGTGAAGTGGACTCATCCAATTTAACTTGAAGTCCTTCCTTTACAAGTTCTACTTCATTGAGCTTTTTGAGAAAGACCTTGTTTTGTTTCTTTATTTTCAGGCTTTCATTAAAAAGCTTTTCATAAGCCTCTTCAAGGCTTTCCTCATCTTCAGACTCACTTTGAGAACCAATATTATTCTCAAGTGGTTTTGAGTCTTGAAGAGTGTTTCCCTCATCACTTCCCACAATAGAAGTGAAGGCCATGTAGTTTGAACCCTCTACAGATACAAAGTCCTTCTCATGTTCAGATTCATTCTCACTATCAGACAGGGTAGCATTCATTGCTTTCCCACTTCCCTTACCTTTCAATTTTCTATAGGTAGGACATTCAGATCTTATATGGCCAAGCCCTTGGCAACCATGACACTTTACCTGCTGAGTTGTGTTTTCATGAATGTCTTTGGTTTCCCTAGGTTCTTTCCAAAATTTCCTCTCCTTGCTAGAAGTCCCCCTAGACCATTCATTGCCCTTTTTGTTTTTCCTAATCTTAAACATCTTTCTAAAACTCTTTACAAATTCGGCAATTTCCTCATCATCCATCTCATCATCAGACTCATTAAAAGTCTTTCCTTTCATGACTCTAAGAGCAATGGATTTGCTCTTTTTGGATTGAGGTAAGGTAAGCTCATAGGTTTGAATTGATCCTATTAGGTCTTCGACCCTAATTTTGTCAATGTCTTTGCTTTCCTCTATGGCTGTTACCTTGGGTATAAACCTCTCAGGGAGAGACCTAAGGATTTTTCTCACAACTCTGTTTGGAGGAATTTTATCACCAAGGTTAAAACTAGAATTCACTATATCACTGAGTTTGGCATAAAACTCATCAAAGGGTTCATCCTCTCCCATCTTTAATTCTTCAAACCTAGTGATAAGCATCTGTAACTTAGAATTTTTCACAAGGACAGTTCCTTCATGAGTGGTTTCCAGAATTTCCCAAATTTCTCTACCGGTCTCACAAGTGGACACTCGTTTGAACTCATCAACAGAAATTGCACTAAAGAGTGCATTGACAGCTTTACTATTGTGGTTGACTTCAATTAACTCTTCCCTAGTGTATTGGCTTGGGTCTTTGGGTTTAATCTCACCATCTATGGTAATAGTGGGTGGAGACCATCCTCTCTCAACACTTCCCCAAACCCTTTCATCAATAGCCTTAAGATAGGCTCTCATACGAACTTTCCAATATGCATAATTACCACCATCAAAGAAGGGTGGGGCAGAGGAAGACTTGTCCATGACTAAATAGAGTCAAGGATCTGGTTACCCGCTCCGATACCAATTGAAAAACAGGGTTTTGACTCTAATAACACCTAGAGGGGGGTGAATAGGTGAAGCACAGCGGAATAAAAAATTCTACTAATTAAAAACAAGTTCTTAATTAATAGGCATGCACAAGTCTATAACCAATCACACAAAATTGCAAATAAAGTAAAGAGACAACACAAGCAATTTTAGTGACGAAGGGAAAACTCTATGAGAACTCTCACTAGAGAAAAACCCTCCGGGCTATGCAGGAGCCACCTAAAAGATCCAATATGAAAAGAAGACTTACAACCTGTAGTTCAGACGACTCAACATCCCTATGCTAGACTCTGCAACTCACAGACTTGAAAGTATCTAAGGAACTCCTCAGATTTGCTCCACAGCAACACTCCAGAACTCTGAAGATCTTCTCACACGATCACCCAAACGAACTCGCCTGGTATCCGTAGGAACTCCCACGATCAATCTCCCAAACCCGGAACTCCAAGGTAGAGGAAGGAAGAAGAAAAGAAAGGTTTTATGGCTCAAAAGATGAAAACCTAGAAGAAGGGTTTTCAGAAGAGAAAAGGATATTTAGGGCTTCTAAAACGTAGCTCTCTTAGGTTTAGAAGGTCCCTAATCCTATTTAAAGGTTCCCCAAAAAGTTTCAAGTCAATCCGAATTGAAACGAGTAAGTTATGTAATTTTTCGTAACTTTTCGGAAATTTTGCTGTTTGAACGTTCGAACGCTCAGCAAACGTTCAGCAAACGTTGGCCTTTAAAACTTGAACGTTCGAACGGACAGAGAACGTTGGTCGAACGCTAGCCTCGGGTTTCTCTGCAGAACATGAACGTTCGAACGCTCAGCAAACGTTCAGCAAACGTTGCTCTCGGGTTTGTCTGCAGAACATGAACGTTCGAACGCTTAGCAAACGTTCAGCAAACGTTGCTCTCCAGAAATTGAACGTTCGAACGGACAGAGAACGTTGATCAAACGTTGGGCATAACTTCTTCAATATGACTCCGATTTTGACGCCGTTTGAACCATGTCTTCTTGGACTCAACCTAAACATTCTAAACACACTTAAACACATTCTTTTTGACACTGAATAAGCCAAACTAAAATATTAAACCTTACAGTTACGATCTTCTATTACTAGTTTAGCAATATTTTTCTCTTGAGAAATATACATTTAATATTAACTTAATTTTGATGGGGCCATGAGCAAACATGGAAAAGCTGCAGTTGGTGGTGTTTTGAGAACTCATGATGAAAAACTATTACATTTATTTGCTAAACGTGTTTTTGGAACTGATGTGTTTAAAATTGAAGTATTGGCTATGGTTACAGGTATTAGAATATCATTAAGCATGAATACTAGTTTTTTGGAAATTGAAGGTGAGTTCATGCAGGTGATTAATGGAGTTGTGAAAAAAGGTGCATGCCCGTGGCAAGCATACACATTGCTAAAGAAAGTGGAGCGACCTTTGAAAATGTTTCAGATAGTGAGGATACAGTATATTAGTATAAGAGCAAATAAGGTGGCGGATGCTATGGCAAAGATTGGATTATCAACATATAGTCGATTGATGTGGCAAGAACCTCGAGAGAAAAACGTGTTTACACGTCAGTAGTGATGAGAGCGTTGTGCACTGGGCTAATCCTTTATTAATAAGATATGTATTTTTTATATATGTTTTATATAAAAATAATATTTAAACATATAAAAGCGACATTTTAATATATGAAGTTCGGTTCGGGGTGGGATCGAAGTGGGTTACCAGTTTAACCATGCCCCGTTTCTATCCCAATTAGGGATGGAAATGGGGTGGGGTGCCCATTTAACCTGCCCCTAATGGTTAGGGTTTGGTTTCCCTAAAATTAGGTTGACTCTGCCCCAAACCCGACCTTCATATATAAATATATTATTTTTAATATGTTTTAAATATTATTTCATACATATTATATATAAAGAATACATAGTTTTTTAATAAATATAATATTAATGCATATTTTTTATTTTTAAAAAGTATTTTTTGTATTTTATTCACCAACCGAGGCAAACCCGCCCCACCCCGCTACCAATCCAATAGGGGCGGGGTAGGGTTCACCAAAACTTGACCGGATGCCATCCCTAATCCCAATGCATAGAAATAATTGAGAGTAGTGTGAGGGTGGCAATGATTTGTCACCTTGTTTTACAAAGCGCATAAGGATGGTACCACAAACTCGATTATTGGTGGGATTAAACTAGTGAGAATTGTGAACATATTAATGAGCTAGCTTTTCCAGAAATGATTTATTGAAATACCAAGCCTTGTCGATCAAGGGGTTCATTGGTCAATTGTCCATATTCAGAAGTCACCGTTACAATTAAAAAAAACACAATCTTTAAACAAAATTAATAGCATAATTATCTGTGAAAAATCTGTTACATGCACTTGTAAGTTCAAATGGACTAGAAAATTTTACAACTTGCCCCAACGATCGGGAATAATAAGCCGAGCCCCATCCCCACTTTAAAAGGAGAAAAAAATTAAACTGCAGATCAGCGCCATGTGAATCACATTTCTTCATTTTTTTTTAGGGTACGAAAATCTGATCGATCAGTCAATTCATGGAAAGAAAACAAAATTGTGGAGGCCCACGCCTGCAAAATCAAAGATGCTAAATTTTGTATCGTATCAGATGTATTATTGTGGACATGGTGGGAACAAACTTGTTATTTTTAAAGCTTCCGGTCAACCCTTTAGAGTTGGATTAGCAAGATCCTGGAGACTAATTTTTCAAAAGGTTCCTTGTATATTCCAAGCAAATTCAGAATATATAGTTTTGGTAGATAGATTGAGATTGGACATGCTAACTGCCGTTTCCAGCCACATATCAAGTGCACAAAATGGGGTGAAAAGCTCCACTACTGATCATAAAAAGATCAATAGACTTTCCTTTATTCTTCTCTGTAGTGTCTCAAACGGCATCAGTTCTTTTCCAAGAATACACACATAAATTAACCTAAAAAACAATATTACAGACACCCAGAAGACCACTAAACTAATAGGAAAAATAACCAAGTTATTGATATGGGCCTCTTAACCCTTCTCTCTACATCCCTAAGGAGGCGAGAGCATGTTGTAATCCGATTCTCCTCTTCCTTAGCCGTTCGGCGATGATGAAAGCAAGCTCAAGAGACTGAGAGGCGTTGAGTCTTGGGTCACAATGCGTGTGATACCGCGAGCTCAGATCATCGAAAGTCACTGTTCGTGACCCTCCGATGCATTCAGTTACATTCTGCCCTGTCATCTCTAGATGCACTCCTCCTGGGTGGCTCCCTTCTTGCTCATGAACATCAAAGAACGCTCGGACTTCCGCCTAAATTAATCACAAATATAATTTTAGAATTGTGATGATTAATTATCAAATATTAGACGACAAATATTGAAAAGCAAATACAATGATGAAGCACGATCTTATGCATATTTTGGTAAAAACATATCTCATGAACAAAGAGATTGGAGGAGACAAATCTCAAGAACCACAGAGATCAAATGAGCAAGATTGTCTCATTTGGTGCATTTTCCTGAATTTCATAGGCCATGACTTGGATTGATGATGTTAGTTCCGATTCATGGCCCATTCGCTGGAGGATCAGGAAATGCCAGTTCCATAAAAGATGGCTAACAAGTAGCATTCAGATCTGATTTAGCAAATATAAACTGATTTGAGCAGATCAAAATCATGTGGTAAGTAAAAACATAAAATAAGTAAGAGACATCGTACCCTGATTGCATCAAATGGGCGCGTCTTGAGACCACAAGGAGCCTTGATGGTATTTCCGTGCATAGGATCACTGACCCAGGTGACTATTTGTCCTGCCCTGCGAACTGCTCTTATAAGATGGGGAAGCTTCACTCTCATGTTCTCAGCTCCCATTCTTGTGATAACTGTAATCCTCCCAGGCTTGTTCTGAGGATTCAGGATCCCAATTAGCCTAACTAACTCATTCGGGTTCATCTTATCACTTACCTGCATCACATGTTCCATGCTATTATTACTCAGTAAATAATCAATAAAATGCCCAATAAATCCAATCATATGGCTTTAAAAGAAAACCTTTATATGTGAACTTAATATGGTTCCTTTATTTATTTATCTTTTTTCTCCTCTTGATAATGACCTAATTATAATGACTCTTTAGCAGTAGTTGGCCATTAGATCACAATCTAAGGACTTCCAAATGTCCAACAATTTGAATGATTTTAATGCACTTTTAACAAATTTAATGCCAACTCATGAGTTAGCTAACTTAGCTGAAATCCACTAATTTCTATTACCAAGCTCAACATAAAAATCCAGGCAACTAAAAATTCAGAAAACTTTGCCACTGTAGAACCCAGAACATGCTGTAGTAGAAATGTAAGACTAGAAGTTTGAATGACAAACCTGGAAGTTTGACAAAAATAGGATGATAATTTACTGAGTTGAACCAAAATTTTCAGTCACCACCTTGAAATTTAGGCTCATAAAAATAAAGTTATATGCAGTAGATATACCTTGATGCCAAGGGGATTAGCAACTCCTCTCAAGAATTCGACATGGGCACCATCCAGCTGCCTGGTCCGTTCCCCAACCCAAACCATGTGGGCAGAGCAGTCATAGTACAGGCCCGAAGTTGAATCTTCCCGAGTAAGAGCTTGCTCATAAGGCAGAAGCAGACACTCATGCGATGTCCAGAACTCAGTTGTTGTCATGATAGGATGATCAACTGTAAGACCAGCAGCAGCCATGAACCCAAGGGCTTCATCGACACGGTGAGCCAGTTCTCGGTACCTATTAAGCCAAGCAAAAGAAAAGCATGCTCAAGATCCCAAATTCAAAACTCACCTAACCATCTAAACTCAACTAGTATGTTTTCACTGGGTCAAACAATGACAGCGTGAAAAGGGTTTCCTCTTTCGTTTTTTCTTTTTCTTCTTCCCTTTTTTGGAAAATAATTCACCTAACCCAGTTCAGGTCTCAAGGAGAATCACTAATCATGTAAACTCAACCAGTATGTTTTCACTGGGTCAAACAATGACAGCGTGAAAAGGGTTTCCTCTTTGTTTTTTCTTTTTCTTCTTCCCTTTTTTGAAAAAAAAAATTCGATGACTGGAATTAACTGAATATTTGATGGATCTTACACAGGGATCACACACATAATAATTCAAAAAATATTAACAGCAAAAAAGCACAAAACAAATGAAAACGACCCAAAATTAACTTTTTCCGCCAGAATCTTTTACTTCCTATTCAACGTGAAAATCAAAGCCAGTCACAAAGTTGAAAAAGCAAACGACAGCTGAATACTCAACAGGAGATGAATTGAACCTACCTATCACCCTGCTCGCTGTGCTCTGTGAAATCAAGGTTCCACTGGGTAACTCTTTGCATGGCGGCGTAACCTCCTGTAGCAAAAGCCCTGAGGAGGTTCAGAGTGGCAGCGGCTTGGCAGTAAGCCCGGATCATCCTCTGGGGGTCAGGAATTCTAGACTTCTCATTGAAGGCATCACCATTTATGTTGTCCCCTCTGTAACTAGGAAGCTTAACCCCGTTCTTCTCCTCGAATGGATCTGATCTAGGCTTCGCAAATTGACCCGCCATTCTACCAACCTAAGTAATTAACCCACCAATTCAGAATCATTCAATCCCATGTAATCGATTAAATTGTTACAGAAACTAGAAAATAAAAGCCATGAAAGCAGGAAAGAGCAATATGGAAGAAAATACGAACTAATCTAACCTTGATGATAGGCATTTGTCCTCCGAACATGAGGACAACACCCATCTGAAGAAGGATCCTGAAAGTGTCACGAATATTGTTCCCATTGAACTCCTTGAAACTCTCAGCACAGTCACCTCCCTGTAGAACGAAAGCACGCCCCATAGCAGCCTCTGCAATGTGCTCCTCCAAAGTCCTCGCTTCCCCAGCAAACACAATCGGCGGGAAGGCGTCGAGAGTCCGGAGAACCGAATCCAGCTCTTCCTTATTTGGGTATTCCGGCAACTGGAGCGCCTTCTTTGACTGCCAGCTATCCACGCTCCATTTCCCAGATACCATGCTGGCGGGCGTCGTCGCCGTTGACTTCGACTGCTTATCGGCTACGACAGGATTTTTTGCAGGCTCCGCCGCGTGTACGGCTGAGATGGGCTGCACCGATCCGGATTTGGGTTTGGTGGGAAAAAGAGGGATAGATGGTTGGTGGGGTTTGGACGAGGGTAGGAGGGATTGTGCTTGGGGAAGGAATTTGCTGGAGAGAACGGAACCGTTAGCAAGAGCCATTGCTGCTGCTTTGTCTTCCTTGTCACTTTTTTTCTGTCTGTTACTTTCGGGACGCCGTGAGGGTATGCGAGAGACGATGCTGCCCTGAACAAAAAAGAGAGGTGGCTTTGGGTTTTATAAGGGTTGGGGAAGAGACAGCGGTGTTTGGTAGAGCTGCCAAGGTGGTAGTTGGAGAAAACTGAGGCGAAGGGTATTTTTGGTAGTGAAGTTCAAGGAATTGACCTGATACATACCAATCGCCGCTTCTTGGCATTATTTGGCGGCGGCGTGAAACCGTAGCTGAGCCGGATAACTGGAATATGAAAAGATCCTGGGGAATATTTCCTCCTAATCACGTGTTGTCGGTCATACCAGATTTTTTAGAACATAAATATTTCTAAGGAACGAAAATATATCATCTAATGGAATTCTCAAAAGCATCTTTATCTGGTAGAATTCCTTAGCAAAGGCTTGGCCAAACCAATAGAACTTGTCATCATGATTGAGTTTCTTTCTAGCTGGAGAAGTAGATTGTATTTTTCTTTTGATAGAATGGAGAAATAGATTGTATTTTTTTTTTTTGATGGAAAGTCGAGCTAAGCTCTTTCTTCATTAAATGAACACAGAGATACAAGAGTTGTGGCTACAAGCCAGAAAACATAGATAAAATACCCATAAAAGCCTAGATGCAAAAGAAGCCAGGAAACAGGAAAGGTATAAATCTCAACAATCTGGTAACAGTTCTGAATGAAAGTGTCCGACCTTGCGCCGAAGCAGCATGAAACCACCTGAAAAACAGGGGTACGTAAAGTCGGACGGAGGGTCCGTCGGAACACGGATTGAAAATCCCATTAAAGGGAGAAAGGGCTTCGTCGGAGACAAGAAAGCCCCGAAAGGAGTACTCGGTAAACCGAGACACGTCCAGACCCAGAATTGCACCTAGATTATGGGGGTCGAAGCCCTCCAGAACCTAACAACACAAAACCAAACTAGGGACTGCACAATAAAACTGATTGCACTAGAAACGAAAACAAAACAAAACACCAAAAAACCGCTTTCACGGGCAAAGAGTTGCTGCAACAAAATCTTCGAAACCTCCGCTCCTGATGAACCAGACAAGGTTAAAACAATGCAACCCCTCCCCGACTTCGTCCCCATCAGGGTCGTCTGCGTCTGCATCATCATCCATAGCCACATCCATTCACGACGAATGCAAGCCGCAATCACCAATCGTCAAAGTAACCAAATCTGGTCTCTTTCTAAAACTCAACACAGGGAAGAAAGTGAGGAGTCGAATCTTTGCTCAGATGAACTAAAAAAGACAACACCTGAGAAACGTGGTATCTCGTAGAACTTAACCCAACTAAATCACCTGAGAAACGTGGTATCTCCCATCACAAGATGATGCTTGCCCCCACAACTGAGTAGATAAACAAAACAAAGACTAAAGCGAGGCCTGGAGCTCGCTGGATGTAGTTGAACCCTGAGAACCAGCAAAAACGTCAGGGAAGAAGACGAAGAACAGTCGAAACCGGTCTCCAAAACCACCCAAGGACGAGTGGAAAAAGGAGATCGGTCGAAAAATCTCGTCTAAAAACTGACGGTAAAACCGCTAACTCGACAACCACTTACCACCTCGAACAAACCAAACAAATCGCCTTACCCATCACGAAATCGCCTTACCCCTTGAGAGATTTACCCGCCGTTGTCTATAACAAAAGTTTACTAGATTGTATGCTTTGCCTATCTCTACTGGTTGCATTTAATTACTCTTTAAGTTCCTTTTAGCTAGACTTTCTATGGCATGAGATATTAGAGATGACAGAGTAGCAGATTAATTGTTTAATTAGTCTTGATCTATCCCTAATGTTTAGACTTTGGTAATTCATAAATTTGGTAAGAATTTAGTCTAACCTAACCTAACATGCCCCAAAGGACTTTAGGCTGCATTTGGGATTGCTTAATTAAGTACTTATTTTAGTTTTTAGTTTAATGAAGTACTTATTAATGTAAAAATCTTGTTTTGTAACTAAAATGGATAAGTGAGTATCCATAAGGAATAGAGAAACACAATCTCGTAAGGAGAAGCCCTTGTCGACACCTTCTCCTTCCACTTATGCAAGAAGCTATTGTCCTCGATCGATCTCTTTCCTTTTTCACTCCTTCGATCAATCTCTTCTCCTGTCAAAGCGAACACCACCACTTGGCATGAAAAACATTAATGGTGAAATGGTAGAAAATAGCATCAATTAACCAGAATCGAGATTGATGTCCTGGGCGAGAAGTTCTTTTCCATTGCATTTTCAAAGCAGTTGATCTTTGCTCTCTCTCTCGTCCTTAAAATTATATTGTTGATAAATGATAAGTAGTTGCGTTTACCAAACAAAAATCTTTCTAATAAGCCACTGTTTACAACTGTGGATAATCGCATAAATAAGACAACTTATTTACAAGTGCTTACCCATAAGCATTAGCAATCCCAAACGCCACATTAATCTATTAAAAATGTATTTTTTTAACATACATAATATATAAAATGTGTATTTTATAAATAAATATACAAATTACATAATATATAAAATATGTATCTTATAAATAAATATGCAAATTAATTTATATATTCTATTTAGAAATACTAATATGTAATATTTTATAATATAAGTAGATCAGCCCGACCCACCTTGTCACCAACCCAATAAGATTAGGTGCGAGTTTTCCTTGGATTAAGAGAAAAATATCCTTTTGTAATTTTAAATCCCTTGGATGTCCCAAACTCTGCACTATTATACGTCCCACCCAATCTATATTATATGTAATGAGAATAGGGCCCTTGGGAAGCATTCCAACAATTATGCACGACTTCTCCGAACAGCCCTTACCATTTGTTGATAAGGCATAATTAATATAAAGTAAAAATAGTCAAAACTCTGCCTATTCCATTAAAATCCAAATAGTTGCAAAATTGGTTCCTCTCTCTACGTGTAATATTGCATGTGCACCCCCTAGTGGTGTTATTAAAAAAAAACTAGTAGGGTGCAAATACAATATTGCACACACATAAAAAGGGAAGGGACAAAGAGAGATGTGAGAAGAACAATTGCAAAATGGACTGTAAAGTTTTGGAAATATTGAGACAGTTTTGACCATTATATCCTTTTTTAATGAATCTTCTTAATAGTGTGTAAGGGCTATTATGAAAAGTCAAACATTTTAGTTGATGTGATTCCCAAGGGGCAACTCATGTTATATATAGCATAAATATATAAATTATTGGTCAAAACTTATCCTAGGTAACGAAATAAGCAAACCTTAAGGTCTCGGGCTGATATTTCAAAAGTAGGATAGTATGAAACATCAAGGGATTAACCTGTAAATATCCCTTTCAAATAACATATTTGGCACAGTTAAGCCGAGAGAAATCGAGCTATCCTAGGCTTTTCCCTCGGGCTGCTGGTCAACTCCAACAAGACCAACAAGATAATCTTGAGTTGCGAAATTATCCTTATAAACCAAAGGGCGATGCGCTAATTTCTTCATGTCCAAGTCACCCACCTACCCTCTCCCACTCCTACGATATCTTATGCGCCTCCGAAACAGGTTTTGTACGTGACGGGGTAGGTGGTATCTACTCCAACACCATTCAGTCCTAGGCATGTATAGAAAAATGTAGAGCTGATTGGTGGGCCCGCAAGGCAGTAAGCCACGTGCCCTGTTCTCAATGGTGTTGTGGTACGTACAAGATTTACCCCGTTATTTTGTGTACATATATATATCTTTCCCTCTAACATGCAACGTGTCTGCAGACCCGCACCTCCTTTAGCATATTCTTTTGTAGCGCTGCACATTGGACTGAGCCCGATAACTTGCACCTGCCACCACCAGTGATGAATGATGATGGTTTGATTTCTATGTTCAGAACTTCAGTTCAGATTGCTTTAGCCCGAAGCCTCTTCCGGAGCAGTGACGATGCTTTCATTTCTAAATTCAGCACCGGAGTGCGCAGTGCGCGTGCAGGTGGCGGTGAGTTGTTGGACAATTGCGGTTTGGGCGAGTCGATGGGACCTAAAAACTCAAAAGTGGGTTGGGTTCAGTTAATTCTCACCGTGGTCCCTATTGGCCTGCACCTGCACGGCGCATTTCAGAAATGACCACTAGCGTGGTTGTTCTTTTCCTTTTCTCACCCCCGACTCCACCCACCCCCTGCCAAACCAGAGGACCGCGGCCGCCGCCGCCGCCGCTGCCGCTCCTCCCTACCCAAATGATATCCTCACCAGAACTACTCAATACAAACATACCCTAACCATAGCCCTAATTTTATCCGTGAAGAACCGGCTGAAGCTCTGAAGGGACGAACATGGCTGCAGCTTCTTCATCGTCAACGCCCAGGCCCGATCCCCAGCCCCAGCAAATTGAAATCGAGCTCAAACCCTCACCCTCCATTTCTCCTCCCAAAAAAATTACTCCCATCCCATGGACTCACCTCGAGACGATACACCTGATCGAAGCATATCAAGAAAAATGGTACTCTCTGAAGCGGGGCCAACTCAAGGCCAGCCAATGGGAAGAGGTCGCGGTGTCCGTCGCCGCTCGTTGTGGCTACGACGAGCCCTCCAAGAGTGCCACACAGTGCCGCCACAAGATCGAGAAGCTCCGCAAACGCTACCGTTCCGAGAAGCAGCGTCCATCCCCCTCCGCTTGGCCCTACTTCGATCCCATGGATCAAATGGAACATGGCCCCTTTCCCATCTCTGTCCGTCCGATCGCCATGATCAAGAATCGCATTTCCGATTCGTCCGACGACGATGAGGACGATGATGACTTCGACGAGATCAATAAATCTCGAAGCATCAATCACATTCTCCGTAAACCGCCGCCCTTCGCAACTCCGTTGGGTAAGTCGTCCACGCCCCGGCACTGGAACGGGGGCGGCGTTGGCGGTGGTGGTGGAGGAGGAGGACCAGCAGCAGCAGCTGAAGGATCGAGGTATTTGAGAAATCCAATTTTTAGGAAGAGGAGAAAGTCGTTTGAATTAGATGAGGAGGCGGAAGAAGAACAGGGAGGAGGAAATGATCCGTTTTCTGGATTGGCTTCAGTTATTCGAGCATTCGGAGAAAGGTTTGTTAGGATAGAAAACATGAAGCTGGAGATGATGAAGGAGACAGAGAGATATAGGATGGAGATGGAGACCAAAAGGACCGGGATGATTCTCGAATCACAACACCGTATGGTGGAGTCCATTACTAGGGCTTTTAACTCTCATAAGAAGTCTAAGAAGTCTCAGGAAATTTGAAGGTTCAGATTCTCCTTTCTGCATTAGTAAAATTTAACTTTTCTTTTTTCCTTTCCTTTTGATGTTCTTTCTGAACACAGAATTTTTCAAGGCATAATTTTGCTTCATTGTGTTTGACATAATTTTGTATAGTAAGCAAACTAATGCAGCTTGAAGGATTAATAAAGTAGCGCTCTAGTTCATTTCCTTTTTGAATTTTTTTTTTCTCCTGAATGGTAAATCTTTGATGTTTAGCCCACTGTATGATCTCTTTATAAGGTCATGAGGCAATACCAACCAAATTGCTTGATCATTTGCGACATAAATGAATGCAACCACAGTATCATCTTGTTGTATTTCATGCATTTTGTCCAATTCGTCTGTATATACTTGAATCGGAATTGGAGTTTCACCCTCTCTACTTTCTCATTCTTATTATGATTTTTGGATGAGCTTGTCTGCTGCGAGCTATGCAATTGGCCACTTAGCGACAATTAGAAATCATTCGTATCTCTGTGGCAATAACATGTAATGGATTGTTAGATACTTAGATATATATTTATTTATTTTGTTCTAGATTTCTCGATGGTTCAAGTGCTTCTAGATCACTTATAGATGCTAAATTGACCAAACATGAAATGCCATTAAACCCGGATAACATTTGAGAGAAAGATTCTCTCCTCTTACTTTTTTTTTATGAATAAGATTCTCTCCTCTTACTTATCATCTGGGCCTTATAACCATTCTGTATTCTGCTATTTAAATTTTTTTCTCTCCTTCGAAATCTTATGTTATCACACATAAGCCTTAACATTGAGGTGGGTTTGCTTGAAGGAGTTCACTTATATATCAGAGGTGGACATATCACAAGACTTGGCTGCACTCATGGAATCTGGCTGAAGGGTTGGCTCTGGTTTTGGTTTGTCTTGGTTAAAGATTGAATTAGTTCAGTTTTGCAGTCACAGCTGTTTGTTTGTGTGTTTTTCTTTTTGGCTCTTTGATATGCTCTATTAGATTCTTATTGTACCTCCTAGGTTTGTGGGTTCCCATCTCTCATGGATCCAATTAGTCCTTGTACTCTCCAATTTTTTCTTTAATATATTTCTGTGATACGAATCAAGAAAACTCAATCTACATCCTTGGTGTTCCTTGTTTGTCTTCAACCCCCTTTAACCTGCGCTAACATATTTATCATTGGTGTTGCCTTTTGTTCTTGTAGAGACCAAGCCATTTTGGTTAGCTTGTTCCATTTTTTTTCTTCTCACCTAATCGGCCTACATCTGGGTTCCCTCAAGTGCTTTAATTTGTCTTCTTGTCTTTGCAAATTTTTTTTTTACTCATTTCAGATATTAACTTGCACACTATTTGAATGAACACCTGCAGCCTTGAGGTCTCTAATTACGAGAACAAACAGTGAAGCTATCTTCTTCTTATGCATGCATGCATACACACATAGACATAAATACGTACATACATACATACATGTACTTACTCTGTTCTTTCTTCTATTAATATTATTTGATTACCGATTAAAAAAAAAGTATTGTTCCTCTTCTAAACAGTGAAACCATGAGAAAGACGAAGTTTAAGCATTTACTTCAATGCTTTATAACATATTATGTTTCTTTGGGTTTTTTTCTTTTTTTTTTTCCGTTAAGTCTCTAAATTTATCTTTCTCAACATTATCACCATATCTTCACATATTGTTAACCCCTGGATACCCGACAGGCTGCATAGGCATCTGGTCATGTGCCAGTGCCTAGGCAATATACCAGTGCCAACTTAGTTCATGATGAGGCTGCTGTTTGTCATAATATTGGTCTCAAATTGTAACTCTTTTGGTTGGATTACTTTGCCAAATCCATGGTCGACTGCTGAAGGCCCATAACTATAATGCATTAATCATTTATGATATAGTTACCAAACATGAAATGGAAAATAGTAGCTTTTAAGTAATGGATGCCATAATTGTCATGACCACATCATCTTGTCCTATCTGTGTTTTCGGAACCTACTAATTCCAAATTTCAGAAACTGATTAAGTAGTCTCATTTTTGCTTTTGTTTTTTGTGGTTGTTTGGTGGATAAATAACTAATATTGCATCATAAACCACTATAAATTTATTTCTGTAGCTTTGTCTTCAAGAATGCCATACTTCAATTTATCTCCTCAATCCCTGAAAATGCCCCCGGATCAGCATTGTTGAATTGAATTGTTTTTCAACTGGGATAGGGGAGCAAGCCCTACTATTGGGTTTTTCTTTCTTCTTCTTCTTCTTCCTTTGTTTGTTTTTTTAACCCTCTTCTCTCTTCCCCCCTCCCTCTCCCTTTTCTGTGGGTGTGGACCAGCATTGCCAAATCCTAGGTCCCTTTAGTTTGGCGGCCAAATAAAACATTATCGAAATGAATGTTGATTGAAAGAGGGTTTTGTTGCAATTCAGATGAATGTCACAAAACAATTTGACCCTTAAAGTTATATTTGTTAATCATCTGGTATCTGATATGGGCTATAATTATATGTTGCTGCTTCATAGTCCCTGAAACAGAAAATTGCAACTTGCATGCGGTTCAGTGAAGCTCAATCCTGCTAATGGTCTGGTAAGTTGCTGAAATCTCTCCAAGACTTCTTTTCCTGTTGCAAATCTCGACCTGGCATATTGTTCATTATTATTTGTAGAAAACATTTACTAATTCGTTGGCTTAATCTTTTGTCTCATTATTGTTTTGTGATTCTTGCTTTCTGGGTGGGAAATATTAAAGGAAGTATTTGTGTTTTTGAGGGATATTTTCATTTTTTATTTAGATGGTAAAAAGAGTTAAATGTTGATTCTGGAATATAGTAGTCTGAACGGTATGCTCCTTTGGTGTTTGTGGTCATACGTGAGAACTTGGAATAACAGCATATTTCATTCCATCTTAGCTCTTTTTGGTGGATGGAATAATTTGTTTAGAACAGGTTGCATCACTGAGCACTGAAAATTTTTAGCAAATAGATCACCCAGCAACCTCAAGGTTGCTTTTATAGAGGTATATATGATAACACTTTGCTGTTAGGGGTGAATTTTTTTCTTTTCAGGAAATTGAATAGAAGGTATTCCATGCCGGAGAAATTTTTCCTGTGCTGATAAAATTTCACTGATTCTGGTGGATTCTTTGGGGTTGAAAAAAGCCCTTTTTTTTTTGTCCACCACAAGCAGCATGCTGATTATCAACAATATTGATGACATGCTTGTTGTGCCATCAATATTGTCGTGATTTCGCACGGCACCTGCGGTGGGCTGGGTGAGATTGTTAAAAAGAAGAAAGAATAGAAACATAGAGAGGGAGGGAGGGGGAAGATTGGAGGGCCAGTCGGTTTCTTAGAGGTAGGTCAGAATAAAATAAAATAAAAACTCTCAAACCACTTTTTTTTGGTTGAAAAACCTCCTTTTATTGTTATTCATAAGAAAATAATAAACTTTTCATCCAAAAGGTTGGTCACAATGAAATATATAGTAGTCTATTCAATATAAAAATTGCTTTTATTGCTAAAATTTTTTTTTATTTAATTACATATTAGAAATTATGAAATAACTGATTTCATTATATTTGCTATAAATATATATAAAAAATTTCTACACTTAAAAATAGGAATGAGTTGGAATACTCAATTAATTTCTTATATAGTTATATATATTCTATATTTTTTATGTGTTATATATGTATAGACACATACATACACACACGCACACAATGAATATAAATGTATTCATTTGTATTTATATTTATATTTTTTTGTTTATTTCATAAAATATTAATAATTTTAAATTTGTTTAATGGCAAGAAAAATGCAGCAGCACGGGTGGCTTATCGGCGAGAAGGCACACAAAGCCCTTGACGAAACAGCAACGAAACCGGCATAGCAAAACTTAATTGAATATTAAATAGGAATTTGTTTAGCCCATGAAAATGTGAAAAAGAAGAAGAAGTGGAGTATGATTCTCTGATGGATAGGTTTCTTCTATGGGAAACTAAACAACAATGTAACAGAATTATGTCTTATTTTCTTTTTTTCTTTTTTGACAGATATAATTATGTCATATTTAGGTTTTGCAAACTTTTCTTACACCAGCTGCTAACCTGAAGAAACACTCCTATGCAGGCTTGGGATTGGCAGCGTATAAAAGTTATGGCAAGAAAAGCAAACATTGGCAAAATTAAAATAAGTCATGCAAAGACTGAAAATATGTGAAAATCAAGGACTAGCTATCAGCTAGTTTCTATAGTAAAGTGATAAAAGAAAATTTGATGTGTAAAATATAGAATCATGAATACTCTTTCAGAAAACATAAAATTATGTGGAAAGAATTTTTATTTATCTCCTGCAACTTTTGTTGCTTATGAAACTTATTTAGAAATGAGCATTTCTATCTTCTCTGAGGTTTGCATTGCCCCTGGTATTTCATAGTTTGTGTGGGAAGTGCCTAATATTTTGCTAATACCTCCCCAAATAAAATAGGTAAGAGATCTCGACACGGTTGGTCATGCAGCTAACTATGGAACTTGACCTCGTGGTCATTCTTACACTTTTTGAATGACAGCAGCCATGGGTTCATGAGTTGTAATTTCTTGATTCAGTATCTCCAGGTCCAGTTATTACATTTGTGATCCTTCCCTAACATCTGGAGCCCTGACTTTTACATAAAATATCTATCCCAGTGTATTTTTATATCAACTGTAGTCAACTTGAGTTGGCTAATGATGGTAGCATGCTCTAATTTGGTTTGGTTCATTTGAAACTACAATCTCTCCTTGATTTCAGAATTTTATAGTTGTCCTTTTTTTGTTCAGACAGCTCTTAACTATTTTAATTCGGTAAGTTTAGCTGTATTTATTTTTGCAAGAACCATAGGTAAGTTTTTTTAAATGCAATGGTACCTGCATCATGGGAAGCTACTTTAAAATATGCTGGTGCCTTTAGATTTCATGCCCTTCAGTTTTTCCTACTAATGAACAGAGTGAAACAGCTTTTTTTTTTTTTTTTTTTTAATCTGAAGTCCTCATTTGCGCCAAAGCTTTTGTAGCCAAAGTTAAATTCTTCATGCTGATCTTGTTTCTTTTGGTGTGATTTCATTCTGATTCAAAGATTTCATAGTAAGATGATTGCATGTGTTGTTTACCATTGTTGAATGAATTGATCTATTTCCTTTTTCACGTTAAATTTTTATCTATAGCATGGCTTTTTATCAATATGCTTACATGATTCATACCTCAAACAAGCATAGGGGATGGCTTCATGCAAGTGTTTTATATTTGATCGTTAACGATCTCAAAGGTCTTTTTCACAAGTATTTACAGGTTTTTCAATTTTTTAATTTGCAAATTTTCAGATTTCTTATGTATTCATCTAGTGATTGTTGATATCATGGAGTGGTCTACCCACCAAGGGGTGCAACTGGGTTCATTTTGGTCTCCGGTTGACCCAATATACAACCTACAACCAAGCCGAACTGAGTTCAAGAACCGACCTATCCAACCTGAAAACCGAACAAAAATTAAATTAGAAATCCTAAAATCAAGCTAATCCAACCCAAATTATCAATTTGTTTCGGTTTGGGTCAGTTTAGGTCCATTTAGCATCTATGAGAGAATACTAGCTGTAACATAAGAAAATACATATCTGGTTTGCTTTGGTTTAACCATATAAGTTGGGTTTTAGTTCGATTTGGTTTGATCAAAATATCAACCCAAAGTGAAACCGACTTAGTCAAACCAAACGCAAAACCAAACTGAATTGAAAAACATCAACTCAAAGCCAAACCGATTTCATTTATAGAGAATTTGAAACTAAAACCAAATCAAATTTGGTCAATGCCAAACCAAATTGATGTCGATCTGGGGCAACGGCCGGTTCTTTGGTTTAACTGACCACTGCTTTTCCATTTACCCAAAAAAAAAAAAAAAAAAGGGAAATTTACAGTAAACCCCCCCCCCCCCCCCCCCCCCCCCCCGAGGTTTAGCGAAAGGGCACGGACACCCCCTGTGGTTTCAAATTGATCACTTATAGGCCCTAAGCCTCTCGAAACCGTCGCGTTGCACTCCCACCGTGAGTTTGAGAGAGACGGAGTTAACTTAACACTTATCAAAGACGAAATTGCCCCTGCACTTAAACGACATGCCCTGCTCTTTCCCCCTTCTCCTTCGCAAGCAAGAACCCTTCGTCTCTAAAGCACCTGGAGCGAGCGAGTGCGAGTCGCTGCTTTCAAACGAATCGAAGGAGCTACCGACGGAGGGAGGTTTTCCGGTAAGGGTTTCAACCACTTGATTCTTCTTCTTCCTATTCATTGATTTTGGTTTTCTTCTTCCTTTCATTTCGTTTTCGGTTTTAGGGTTTCATTTCGTTTCGTTTTAGGGTTTCATTTCGTTTCGTTTAGGGTGGTTGTGTCTGGTAATCGAAAAGACGAAATGGTTCTTTACAAGTTGTTCATCACAACTTTACAAGTGACTAGTGGGGTTCACGAGTGATTACGAGTGCATAAAAGGTGATTACGAGTGCATAGAAGGTGACAAAGGTAATTACGAGTGCATAAAAGGTGACATTTGACTAAGTGACTAGTGGGGTTCAAAATCAAACGAAGATTAGTGGGGTTCACAACGTTAAAGGTTAATTTGTGAGTTGAAGGTCAAAAAGTAGATTCTTAATGGGGTTTGTGTATTTTGGTGATTTTTGGCAACAACTTTTAATGAAAGAGGTTGATGTGGTTACTGACTTTTGATTTGGACTTGGATTTGATTCCATGGAAGGGGGTGTAAAGAGATTGAAGGAACATGGGAGATACAGTCACAATGCCAATAACTTATTCATTCCATTGTTTACACCTCACCACGATACAGTCTTTGCCCAACTCACAGAATTTATCACAGTTTGTTATAATCATATTTTGGTATTTTATCACAATTTGCAATTTGTTTTGTAGGATTTAGTCTATTCAAATTGGCATGGCATCATCTACTGAAAATAGTGTGTTTGACTTGAAGTACGAAAGCAAAAACTGCTTTTGCAAAAAGAAAGCAATCATAAGAGTATCAGAGACATCTAAACACCCAAATAAATTGTTTTATACATGTGGAAGAAATCTATCCGTAAGTATCATCTTGACTTCCCCTTTATTTATGTGTTTAGTAAATGTCTTATTCGTGCTACTAATATAGCTATGGACTTGTAGGGTACAACTTCGGAATCATCCTGTAATTTTTTCCAATGGTGTGAGCCGATAGCACCGTGTGGTGTTAGTCAATTGAAATACGAAAGTCGTGTTTGTAAGTGTAAAAGGAAAGCTATTATAAGAGTATCTGAGACGTCTGCCAATCCCAATAGACTATTCTATACATGTGCTAGGAAGGTCATGGTAAGTATAGCTATTTTTTATTAATTTCATGTTTTTCCCTTGTCTTATGAAAAATTACTTCACTATTGTAGGTTTCTACATCAAAACCATCATGCGAATTCTTCGAATGGTGTACTCCTGTATGTATGTGTAGTCTTCCGGTTACGGATGAGGGATGCAGTTCTACGAAGACAAATTGCAGTATGGGCATGTCTGAAGATTCAACTAGAGCTTCAATTGACAATCTTAGTTCACGAATGACCCAGATGAATGACCAAATGGAGGATCTAAAATCCCTACAAGAAGAATTAATGGGTCTACGAGAGGAACTACGAGAGGAAATGAAACAGTTGAAGTTACTCCTTTTAGTAGCAATTGCACTACAAGTGATTGTACATATGTTCTAGATGATATAATCAATTTGCAACTAGGGACATGGTTGTAGTATTATCGTTGAATGTTTTGTGTCAATGAACTCGTTTAAAATGGTTCTACTGTTTCCATTTTTCATTGTATATATCTTAAGATTCCAGAATTGTTTTGTGTACGAGTGTTGCTGTAAATTTTGGATGCACCTGTGTAACCTCTATATTAGAATCTAATTTTCTGTATCAATGGGAGTTGCTGTGGTCTGTGAAGTTGAGCTGCCATGTAAGGGCAGATATGAGGTCCGTTCCCTCATGGAAGAGTTGTGATTAGGTAATGTTCCTAAGATAACAGTGATCCTAGGAACGCTACTATTTGATTTGTTGACTGGTGATCCTAGGTAATGTTCCTAAGAATTGTGATTAGGTCCGTTCCCTCTTTGATTTGGTTCTAGGGGTGCATCACCATCAATAATTAAGATCATATGTAAGGGCACATATGATGTCCGTTCCTACCAAAAAAATACAAGGTCCCTTCCCTATTTGATTTGGTTCTTAGTGAGCAACGTTAATTGAGTTTTGTTACGGAAATTTAACATCCCACATTAATATTTGTTGCCGCAAGCATTGGAAAAGAGTTCTCATCGTCCATAAATGCAGATATTAATCATGTGCGAGTAGTTAAGACCAACACCATAATGAAGAACCCAGGTCCCAGCAAGGTCCCATCTAGGGGGTTCCCAGCTTGACCTTGCTACTAAATTAACCCAGCGCTTGACCTTGCTGCATCACATTTGATAATGTGTTGGCGGAGAACCCAGGTCCCAGCATCATTCCAAATTAAACCCAGGTCCCAGCATCATTCAATATAAATTAAACCTAGGTCCCAGCATCATTCCATCTAAATTAATTCTATATGTGAGCTGTAAACATTATTACACCAGTAATAATGTTTAAATGCAAGTCCCAGCATCATTCTATCCAAATTAAAGAAAACGTGTGACCTGTGTTGGCGGAGAACCCAGGTCCCAGCATCATTCCATCTAGATTAACCAACAACATGTTCATTCATTCGTTTATATATTACACCAACAACATATCCATACTATGATTAACCAACAACATATTCATTCGTTTATATTAAAGGTAAGCCACAGCTTACCTATGATTAACCAACAACATGATCAACCAAAAACATCCAAGAACAGTTTAAACAACAGTATAAAGGTAAACTCCAACAACATGATTAACCAAAAAACTCCAAGAACAGTTAAACAACAGTATAAAAAACATGATTAACTAAAAACAAAACGAATTAGGGGGTTCTTAGCTACATTAATCCAACAACATGATTAACCAAAAAACTCCAAGAACATTTCACCTCCGTTCTCACAACTGCTCTTTTCTCACAACACCCACCTACAAAACACCAAACAATTCAAACAATAGTTAAATAAGCAATATCTGCAAAATAAGTTAAACAACAGTTAAATTCTCAAGATATAAGGTCTCCAAAAAGTGACAGACTACTTTTGACATTGTACACATTTGATACCTTATATTCACAGATTTGATGGCACACACTTGTAGCATAAAATATACAAAAGAGGTGGAGGTACGCAGGCAAAAAAAAAACCCCAAAACTCACCAAAAGCAAAAGTACAGCAAGCTTCCTAGCAGCATCGACCTAGTAAACAACAGTAAAATCAATAACATGAGATGCATATTTTGATTTGTCCAAAGGTTAAGAACAAGCAAATAAATAATGAAAATATCCATTCACGTGTTCTTACGAGCCAATTAATTTTCTCCCCCTTGTGTATTCCTAGAAGTAGAAGCTTTGCCTTTAGCCTTTGTCGGGCCACGCTGGCAAGTCCTTCGATTATGCCCGAATTCACCACATATGCAACAACGTAGGGTACTTGATCTACGTATCTGGCTTCCATTCCTTGGTTCATCTGCCTCCTTCCTTCTATTTTTTCTAGGTCTTCCGGTTAGACGACGAAGTGTTGGGGGCATTAATGGGTCTGTATCAACAGTAGGCCACATCCTTTCGTCTAGAATAGGATGGATAATCTGCTCATATGCTCTCAAGTATGCAGCAACTGTGAAGTAGGGGTCGCAAAGTTCTTCTGGATTACTCCTACGATGTACCATGGATTGAATTGCATGCTTACACGGTACCCCTGACACATCCCACACTAGGCATGTACATGATCTGGTATTCAACTTCACTGTATATCTGCCAGTTTCATCAACTACCTCATATTCGTCCCTACCAGCAAACAATACAGTACAACTCCTACCAGCCTTTCTCCTTGCATCCAAGGTTGCAACAATTCTTGGAGTAACCAATTTAGTCCAAAAAGATGCATTGTGATGCCTTTTCTGGATCTTCACCATCCACCTCATCCTTATACCCTCCAACAATGCCAAAATTGGCTTCTCTCTTAGATCCCCAACCCACTGATTGAAAGACTCCGTCAAATTGTTTGTTACATGATCACAGCTAACATGCTTCTCAAATGCGTGTCTTGACCAAGTCTCCACTAGAATTTCCTTCAACCAATTATACGCATCAATTGATGCATTCTTCAACCGGTCCATTGCATCATTGAAATCGTACACATTGTACGCTCTAACTGCTGCCTAGAACAAATTCTTCAGCAAAAGCCCCTTGTGAAGTGTCTTAAAGTTACTGTACATATGTCGTGTACAGTAACGTTGATTAACATGGGGTAACACCTCCCCAATTGCCTTGAGTATACCCTACAGTCAAAAAGCAAGTTCAGTGGTAAGTACATGTAAAAATTTCGACATGCAACTGTAACAAATAATGTTGATTAAATTAGTACATACCTTTTGCCTATCAGTCATAATTGTCCATGGTAGATCCACTGCACTAAGGACCACATGGAGGTTTTGTAGAAAAAAACTCCAACTATAATATGTCTCTGCTTCTACCACTGCATATCCTATAGGAAACAATCCTCCATTGGCATCTAAGGCAACAACAGCTAGCAACACACCTCCATATGGACCCTTCAAATGACAGCCGTCTAATCCAATGAAGGGTCGACATCCATGAAGCAACCCCAACCTCATCAATGCAAAGCTAATGAATATCCTCTTGAACATAGGAGTTGAAGATATAGCAACCCTCTCTGACTCAATCTTCCCCACACTCCCAGGGTTGGTAGCTTTAATTATTTCAGCATATCTCTATAAAATGCCATACGACAATCTATGGCTTCCTTTTACGACCTCAATGGCTTTCCTCCTTGCCCTTCTCAACTGCATTTCACTAGGCTCGACACCAAACTGACTTTGGACCATCTCCCTAATGCTTGAAATCTGGACCTTCGGATTTGCACGAACTTGTGGGAGAATCTTATTTGATATCCATCTAGAATTGGCTTCAAAATTCTTGTGGACACGTGTACAAGAGTGTTCTGGTTGAAATGTCTTGATCATATATGTGACCCCATCTGGTTTCATGGATGCATGTAATCTCCACTTGCAATCCTGAACAGCACATGCAACTGTAATCCTCTTCTTTTCATTCTTAATCCTCTTTAGGTTAAAACCTTCCTTGATTGCAAATTCAGCTAGTGCTTTCCTAAAATCATGAATATTAGCAAATTGGGTACCCCTTTGGAACTTGGGGTCCTCCATGCCATGCTCCATGTCAAATTCATCACCCCCACTTCCACTATCTTCATCAGAATCACTTAGACTTTGGTAATCAGGATCAGACTCACAATTTGATAGCGCATCCTCATCCCCTCCTTCATTGCCCTCACCTATATCTGTCTCGGGTGATTCATTTCTCTCTTCTTCACTGCTTACTTCTTCTTCTTCATTGCTTACTTCTTCTTCTTCACTATCACTAATTACAACTTCTTCATTTACCCAATCTTCATCTTCTGTTAATTCTGCTTCTTCTGCAGCTTGACCTTGCTCATCTCTATTGCCAGCACCCGATGAGGTTGCATTCTTACTTGCCACTCGTGTTGCATTCTCATTTGCCACTCGTGACAACACGGTTGCAACAATTTCTTCTCCTACCATATAGATTTCACGCAACCCTGTATGCAATGCGAACATCCGCATAAGGGGTGCATCACCATCAATAATACAAAAATCGCGTGATCGAGGAACTCGGAATTTAATGCTCAATGCATTTCCAGGTTGAACACCAATTGCATCTACCACATCCGTTGCTAAATCTATGTAACTGTATCTATCCGCATCCACATCATCAATGTATTTCAACTCCTCTTGCATGATGAACCGCAATAGTATACATGTTATCACAATAGCACCTAAAGGGAGGGAAGATCATAGAAAAATCAAGACGATTAACCCAAACAGTAAAAGGGATTAACCCAAATAGTAAAACAACCCCACTAGTCTTCGTTTGATTTTGTGCATAAAGGGGATTAACCCAAACAGTAAAACTAAAGTTGTGAACCCCACTAGTCTTCGTTTGATTTTGTGCATAAAGGGGATTAACCCAAATAGTAAAACTAAAGTTATGAACCCCACTAGTCTTCGTTTGATTTTGTGCATAAAAGGGAATAACCCAAACAATAAAACTAATATTCGTTTGATTTTGAACCCCACCTTAGTCAAATGTCACCTTTTATGCACTCGTAATCACTCGTGAACCCCACTAGTCACTTGTAAAGTTGTGATGAACAACTTGTAAAGAACCATTTCGTCTTTTCGATTACCAGACACAGACACCCTAAACGAAACGAAATGAAACCCTAAAACGAAACGAAATGAAACCCTAAAACCGAAAACGAAATGAAAACCTAAAACCGAAAACGAAATGAAAGGAAGAAGAAAACCAAAATCAATGAATAGGAAGAAGAAGAATCAAGTGGTTGAAACCCTTACCGGAAAACCTCCCTCCGTCGGCAGCTCCTTCGATTCGTCTGAAAGCAGCGACTCACGCTCGCTTGCTCCAAGTGCGTTAGAGACGAAGGGTTCTTGCTTGCGAAGGAGAAGGGGGAAAGAGGAGGGCATGTCGTTTAAGAACAGGGGCAATTTCGTCTTTGATAAGTGTTAAGTTAACTCCGTTTCTCTCAAACTCACGGTGGGAGTGCAACGCGATGGTTTCGAGAAGCTTATGGCCTATAAGTGATCAATTTGAAACCACATGGGTGTTCGTGCCCTTTCGCCAAACCTCGGGGGTTACTGTAAATTTCCCAAAAAAAGACGGAAAAAAGGGTACCCGGCCACAGTGTAACCCACTGCTCTTCCCTCCCAAATCCCGATCCCCTCTCACTTGAATAAATAAATAGGCTCTTTGGTTACTGGGTTCTGAGGTTGGGTAAAGTCCTAGCTGCAAAAATTTTTGAAAAGCAGAGATGGAAGCCCTTCGAAAGCTGGAAGACGTGCAGATAATGCTTTCGTTTATGCAAGCGCGTGGCCTCCTTTCTAGCCATCGAGATTCCGATCGATTCCTCGCCGACCTCATGCTCCTCCTAGTACGCTAACACAAACCTTCCCTCCTCATCTATCTCTCTCTCTCTTATTCGTTCTCATTCTCTGCCTTCCACTTTCTCATATTTTTCTACCAAAAACAAAAAGAATTTCTCATATTTTATTTAGCATCCACGCATGTAATCTGTCTGATCTTGAACTGTGTTCTACACAAAACGAAAGTGGAAGGCAGTGCTTATTTCGTTCTTGATAAATGATTCCGAAATTGATGTGCTGAAGGTTCAACCATATGGTAGGCTCAACATGGATAAAAAGTGCCATCTCATTTCAGAGTTCTTGAGCAAGGTGACCTTTAATTGTTAAATTATTACGAATATGAAATGCAATGAGTGTTCTAATTTCAATAGATTGGCAGATTTCAGTTACAGTTCTCGAGGAAGCACTTCTTTCTCTTACTGGAGAAGGTACAACGCTCCCCTATGTTAATTTTTCGCAGCGTGATGCATACCATAATTTAATATTTACCATATGGATGGAAAATTTTATATTCCCTGAATACATAAATGAACGTTATGCCTTGAACGGTGACTGATGTGGCTGAAATTTTTCGAAAGATGTTATAAATTACACAATCCCTTGAATTAAGGGCTTTTATTTAGAGAATATTATACATTGCGAAATTTAATACCTCTCGCCTTTTTTTTTCCTCGTAAATTCAATGTTTTTTAGGTCATCACAAATATTCTCGTGTAATTTTTTCTCCTTTTATATTGTAAATTTTAGAAGGCTACACAGAGTCACAAATGATGCTTTGCAAGTGTGTATGATATCCGAAATCTAAAGTTAGGCTATCCAAGGGAAGCAGCTGACTTAAAACTCTACTGATTATTTGCTATAAGCCTAGATTCATTCCATGATGACTGATGTAAACGAACAGGATTGGTGGTTCTGAATCTATCTGGTTGGTAGAAGGCCCGGTAGATGAATGAAAAAGAGATTACAATTCCAACAACAACAAAAATGGTAGTATTCTTGTATTCATTACTGTTAGAAAAGAAGTGATATGATATATGATGATGCGGCCAAGATAAGGATGTTGAGATGTATTCATGGAAAGATGGGGAAATAAAGATGATAAAGTGAGTTGATTAAGATGATTTAAGAATGTTCAGCAAAGACAAATGATGACGCTAGTGTGAGTTGTGATCAGTTAATCTCATGAATTAACTGATCATATGGGTCCAATGTAGTCGGCCCTCAAAGTCTGATATCTAAATCTATGAGATTTTCTCCAAAAGGGTCAAGTGTATAAGGAGGATAGGCATGCTTTTGTTGCAGGGATAAATGGAGCACCTCTCAAACAGGCTATCCTGACCTCTATTTGGTAATTGTTAGTAGGGAAGCCCACGTGATGGTTCCTCTTCTCCATGATGATTACTTTTCGGAGGATACCTTTATGATTAGGAAGCTGACTTCCATGCATCTGTGTTGGACTGTTGAACTCTCTTCACCACCCAAAATAGCTTTGGCAATGTTGGATGTGGAACAGACTGGGTTTCTTGCTGTTCGTTTGTTCTGGTTAGCTCTTCCCAATAATATTGAAGAATTTTGGTGTCAGTGAAAGGGGCATTCCCCTTGGATAATGGTCTTGTAATATTGGGCTATTGAGACAGATTTGTCTTTGCAAAATTGTATTCAGAAGTTGACCCACCTTCCTATTGTAAGTTATCAAGTGATTTGTTGTCTTATATTTATGGACATTTGATTGAAAATGCATATATTCGAGTGAATATATACTGGTCAAGGTGTTGGAGAGGGAGGGGTAGGTTTCTTTGCCATGTAACATTTTCTTATTTGTTAGGATTTGAGTTGTCACGTCCTTGATAACTATCGCAAATGTGGGGCTACATCTGTTGGATTTTGCATCAAAAATCAAAACTTGTAGAATCTAAAGGGGTGGATCATCTGTCTTTTTGTGTATTGTGTAATTCCCTTTTATCCATGTATTACGTACAGCTACAGCTCATTGTTGCTTGTTTTGATCTCTCCTTGATGTGCAAATTTTTGGCTTGTTATCTCTCTTTTTGATCTTTTACTATAATCATTTTATTACCTACAAAAGTAGTGGTGCTGTTTTAGTGTGAGTTTGTACAAGAGGAAGGCTCTAAAACATGATTGGAGTAGTTGAGGTTAAATTTAAAAATTCGTGGACAGCATTTTTTACGGAGATGCTTGTAATTTATTACAAAATTGTTAGATGTTTTTAATTCTACCATTATTACCATTTTCTTTTTAGTGTCCAATGAAAGTTTGAAATATCGTATCACTAGATATATCGCTGCTTTGGAAAAGGAGATGTTTTGCTTGATATGTAGTAGGAAAATGTGTAATATTACAACTAAACGATTTATATTGCCTCCTAGGGAAATGGGATGTATCACTAGATATATATAGGAATATATGGATATTTAAAACCATGTGTCTTGTAGCTCAACTAAAATTTGGAGTGTTATTCTTGAAATTTTTCTTCCTTATATCACTTAGAAAAAGTTATTAGTTACTGGGTAAGCCAATACTGTCTTGTGGGTTCTCAATGACTAAGCTGTTACTCTCTTGCAGGTTATAAACGAAATTTTGGAGGTTATCCTATCCACCTATATTTTGATAATAAAGAAGAACTGCAAACTGGTGCTGAAAACGTGGCTATGATTGGTCTTGATGCAATGCAACGAGCAAATTCCACCCTTGAAGATTTTGTGAGTCACTTTTGTCCTTTGGAAATGAACTCTACTAAGAGGCTAGTAACTTTATTTCTTTTTTCTTTTTTCCAATGAGAGTGACTATAGTATTAATATTGTAGAAAAATAATAAGTTCAATGGAAATGTCTCCACTTACTAACCTAAGATAATCCAAAGACAAAATCCACCTGAGAACAACTAGCAGTGAAACTTTATTTACTATTTCACATAACATCTTGCTAGTGTGTGAGCATTCCTTGGAGATATGTAGGAAAGCAACCAAACAGTTAAATGTTTATCATCATCTGTATTAAGTGTCCGAAAAATTGACTAACTGCTATTTTATTGTACTGAATTAATGGCAATTGTTGGCAATTCATTCAGCCAATACTTCTTCCGGATATTTAAATTCAGTTTTCAACATACATTCTTCTGCAATTTTTTATTTGTAACTTTGAAGCACACATTATTTCTATGATAGGCACGCCCTTTCATTGAAACCACTTTAGCTGTATTGATCCAAAAAGATAATTAATTTCAGATTCTTAAATGGATGAGCAATATCTCTATCTGTTTCTATAAATTTGATTGCTTAGTAAATTCACAATTTTAAGAATTTATAAAATTGATGACAAATCAACTGTTAGAGATGGATTTTTGAGTAATCCAAATTGTGAGCTTTAAACTAAGCTAAGAGCTATTTTTTTTTTGATCGGTAATGAGATCAGATATATAGATAGGAAAAAACTTGAAATTACAAGAGATACAAACAAATAAGGATCTTTCACCGTATTAGAATAAGGCATTCTACACATAGTGGAAGAAAGGACTACCTACTTACATACACCCCAAATACAACTCCAAAACCTACTATTTACCATTCACATTCCCCTCCGCCGTTACCGTCACCCGCCAAAGTACTTCTACCAACATTAAACACACAAAGATGCTCAACATCGCTTAATGTTATCCACTGAATAACCCCTAAAAGAAGGAAGCAAAACGGCCCAAGATGCTACATGGAATTTTATGGATTCCACCACATCTGGAAGGAGGCAACTCCTCTCTTCAAATATTCGTCGATTCCTCTCCAACCAAATACTCCAGCATATAGCAAAAAATAAGTATTGATATAAGCACCTTCCTTGGGGTCCCAAGCACGAAAATCTCCACTGAGAGAAGAGTTCCAGCACCGTCCTAGGGAACACCCACTCAATATCAACCAACCCAAGAAAATGTTGCCAAATTTGGTGTGTGAAGTAGCAATGTATAAGTAAATGATCCTCCGTTTCCCCACAAGAACGACATAAAATTCACATATGAGGGGATAATGCCATATAGGGTCTTCTTCTCTAGACAGTATCTGCAGTGTTGATCTTATTCCACAAGGCAATCCACACAAACCCTTTAATTCTCAGAGGAATAGAAGGTTTCCACAGGGGCTTGGATTGGAAGATAGCATGTGGGATGGGGGATCGAGGTCTAACAAGGGACAAGGACTTACAAGTAAATGAACCAGAATAATCAGGCATCCAAACACGCATGTCGGATAGTGAGGGATTGAGGGAGAAGTTTTCAAACTGGGATAGCAAAGAAGACAACATATCAATCTCAAAGGATCTAAGGTCCCGCCTAAAAGGCAAGAACCAATTTATACCATCAGAGGCTTGATCCATAACCTCACAGACCATGGCATTGGGATTAGAAGCCACCCTGAAAAGGCTAGGGAAGCAGGATGACAAAGGGGATTCACCCCGCCAATGATCTAACCAAAACCAAACTTTCGTTCTAGAACCAACCCGAAAGCGAACATGTGGGTAAAAGATAGTAGTCAAGGAGGCAATTGCTTTCCAAGGACTGCCAACATGATGCTTTGACCCAGTCCTAATATCCCACCCATTTTCTGAGGTCCCGTACCTGCTACTGATAACCTCACACCACAAACTGCCTTGTTCATTGCTGAATTGCTAAAGCCATTTAGCCAGTAGAGTTGAGTTCCGTGAATAAACATTCCCAAGATCCAATCCCCCTTTATCTTTCTCATGACATACCACATCCCATTGAATCAGGTGATCCTTCTTACTCTCCCTCCCCTCTCACAAGAAATCACGTTGCGCTTTTTCCACAATTTTGGAAACCCGACTAGGCATCCTGAACAGTGACATGAAGTAAATGGGCAATCTACACAAACAGGATTTGATGAGAGTAATACGACCCCCAAGAGACAGATAATTCTGCTTCCACGTGGCCAATCTTTGTTCAATTCTCTCGACCACTAGCTCCCAAAAGGAAAAGGATTTGGGCTTCCCACCTAGGGGAAGACCAAGATAGGTGATTGGGAAGTCATCCGCCTTGCACCCGAGAATTTCTGCAAATCCAGATAGGATGGGGTCAGGAGTATTGATTCCTAGAATGCTACTCTTTCCTAAGTTAACCTTCAGACCAGAAACAATCTCAAAGGATTTCAAAATGCACTTGATCCCAAAGACATCCTCTCTTCTAGGTTGGACAAATAGAAGGGTATCATTAGCAAACAACAAATGGGTTAATAGGACCCGATTTGTACCCGCATGTAACCTCTGAAACATGCCAATCTCTTGACCCTTCTTAAGGAACCAACTCAAGACATCACTTCCCAAGGTGAACAAGAACGGGGATAAGGGATCCCCTTGTCTCAATCCCTTAGAAGATTGGAAAAGACCGGCAACCATCCCATTTAATATGAATGAGAATTGAATATTATGAAGGCATCCACTAATCCATTTTTGCCACCTCTCACCAAAGCCTTTCCACTGTAAGACTGAATCAATGAATCCCCACTCGACCCTATCATATGCCTTCTCTAAATCCAATTTAATCAATAAACCTTGATCCCCTAACTGAGTCTTCTCCTGGACACATTCATTTGCAATAAGGGAACAATCTAGAATTTGACGACCCTCAACAAAAGCAGATTGACATGGATCCACAATGGAGGGAAAGACCTTACTAAGTCTAATAGCAAGGACTTTGGATATGATTTTGTAGAGGCTAGTCGTGAGACTTATCGGCCTAAAATCCCTAATCCTCTCTGCCCCCTTAACCTTAGGGATAAGAACCAGAAATGTGGAGTTAGTCACCTTGTTTATGATTCCATGAGTGTGAAATTGACGCATTACCTCCATAATTGCTTCCTTTATAATATCCCACTTATCTTGATAGAAGGCAATTGTGAAACCATCTGAACCAGGGCCTTTGTCCCTTGCCAACTCCCTTACAGCTCTATGAACTTCCTCCATATCAAACTCCCTCTCAATCCACTCTTTTTGATTGGTCTCCAACTTATTTTCATTGATGTCTCTAAAAGAGAACTTGAAAGATTGTTCCGATCGGTATAACTGGGTATAGAAATCCACCAATCCCCGGATAATAGCATCATGGTCCTCAACCACTTGATCCTCAATTACCAACCGGGTAATCATATTCCTCCTTTGCCTTCCACTAGCCATAGCATGAAAGAACCTTGTGTTATTATCACCTTCCTTAAGCCATGTCACCCGGGATTTCTGACGCCAATGAATCTCCTCTTGCTTTAAGATTAAATCAAGCTCACTCTTTCTAACTTGTCTTGATTCCACTTCTACCGAGGATAGACCCCCATCCTCTTCCTTTCTATCCAAAACCTCAATATCTCCCAACAAAGAATTTTTCTGGGCCTCAATTCTCCCAAAAGTGCCCCAGTTCCACTATTTTAAATTTTGTTTCAGACCTTGCAAAGCTCTCATAAACTTGAAACCTGCCCACCCAGTTACATGTTGATAGAGCTCACCCCACCACTTGAGAATAAGGTCGTGAAAAGACGGATGAGTAAGCCACATGTTTTCGAACCTAAATGGGGCTGGACCATGGTTATGAGGTTCAGTGGATACTAAGATGGGACTATGATGGGAGACGGGGCGAGGAAGCAAAGATTGACAAGCCAAAGGAAACAAACCAGGCCAAGATGAAGAAACCAAGCATCTATCCAATCTGGAGCATATAGGAGGGGATTGAAAGTTAGACCATGTAAATTTTCCTCCGGACAATGGAAAATCAACCAACTCATAATCTTGGATCCAATTAGAAAATTGCCTCATGCTGGTAGTCACCCTGAGATACACCCCCACTCTTTTCATTTAAAAACCGTGTGACATTAAAATCACCTATGACCACCCAAAAGGAACCAGGATTAGGGGCAATACGACACAATTCACTCCAAAAGCCATTCTGCAACCTAGCCAAACATGGGCCATATACCCCTGTAAACATCCAAGAAACAGACTCTGACACATGAGAAAATAGAAGAGAGATGGAAAATGGCCCAATCCTAACATCGCTACTCCGCAGGACTGATGAATCCCACATAAGAAGGATACCACCCGCCAACCCTCTAGATGGTTGGAAAACCCAATCTTTATCTCTAGTACCTCACAAGGATCTTACTAATCGAGTATCAATTGATTCTTTTTTTGTCTCCAGAAGCAACACAATATCTGGTTTCCACCTATGACACATCTCCTTTACCGCATGACACTTGCCCGAACACCCCATTGCTCTAATGTTCCAACTTAGGATCTTCATAAATCACCATTAATACCCACCCTATCACCTCCCACTAGATGACGGGTCACAACCTGGGGAGATACCACTAAACCATCTGCCCCTAGAATTCTTGCCACTACTGAGCCCAAAAACATCTCTATTCCTTCCTTAAACCGACACTCAGACGGATCTCCACCCGATAAGGGTTGACCCTCTAAGTTACCATCCCCCTCACTTTCCAACTCACTACCTTGGGATTGGTTATGCACAGACATCATCTCTTCAGCATCAACATCCTCATCCAATTCACCTCTTCAGCATCAACACCCTCATCCAATTCACCATAAACAAATTCAGCCGCATGTTCATCACCAATAGAGGTCCAAACACATTCAGATAATGCAAGGGAAGAAAGACCATGGATAGACTCATGGGGCGTACCTTTTTGGCGAGATAGCAGCAATGATGGAGCTGAAGGACTTGTTAACGAAGAAAATACAGCACTAGATTTAAAGGAACACCCATCTGTGATCCTTCTGAGAATTTCAAGTTCAGAGGATTGCCTTGAGAGAAGATCTTTATTACTTCTACCCACCATAGAAGTTGACCCTCTGGATTTGACCCTCCCTCTTCTGCACAAAATATGTGTTTGCGGAGAAACAGAACCAATCGAACCGCTAACAGCATGATCTGAATACTATGCAAGAGGCCGCAAAACCGATGGAAGACCACTGTTTGGAGAAGACCGCTGCTGGGAACTGTTTGACAATTGTTGCTGCTGAGAATAGTACCTCCCTTCCCTGCAACATGACCACCCAACTGGTCATCTCCTTCCTTACTTGAACACCTCGACGTGTTGATCCTCCCTTCTTGATCACTCTCGTTCCTTGCTAAACTCCCTTCAAAAGCTCCCATCATCCTCTTCTCTTTCGTGGAGAGCGGCATCTGCTCTGCTTGATTTGCCAAGGAGGCACTACCCAAACCACACCCAACAGCCACAAGGGTTTCCATAACCCAATCTTGAACAACACGCCGCCATCTTTCTTCTGCAGCTTCTATAAAGTTGGGAAGGGGAGGAGAAGAAGAGTTCCTCACGAATGGAACTTGAGAAGAAGAAGGGCGACAAGGAGAAGGTGCCACATCTGTTGCTGCCTCGAACTCCCTACCATCATAAACCAAATCTTCTCTTCTTCCATCCCTATCTAACTCCCTTTGGGGCTCCCCATAAAAGTCCAAATTAGGGTGTCCTACAGCTCTAGATGCTGTTCCGTTTTGGGCCACTGAGGTTTGGGGATAGTCCTTTTTTTGATTATGTTGGCTTACCATAGCATGGTAACCCTCCCCTCCAACATACGAAGGGCCCTCCCTAGATGCAGATCTTTGTGATGGAAGCCCGAAGGCCAAGGGCTGTCTTAGGTTCACATGGTCCCGTGCGTTTGGAACAATCTGACTATTGCTCCGTGGCTGTTGCAAAAGAACTTCTCTGAAAGATCTGACACCCATCCCTAGAACCATATCATCATCCCTAACCTCAGTACTCCTCCCAACCTCAGCAATATCCCCGCCGATTTCATCGACAATACACAGCAACAACTCATACTTGAAGCTTCTATCCTCAAGAACAACACATCTAGGGATGCTTCGACGACGAGTTTCCCGGACTCTCAATCAAACACCTCCAATATATTTGCCTTTATGAATGATACGACCTTTCTGAGTAACGCCACCCACCAATGCACCGATTTCCGACAAGGCTTCAAAGGATAGAAGATGAAATGGTAATCCGAAAATAGCTATCTCCAATCCTTCACTGCTGAAAACCTCGTATGATCCTGAATACCCATCTCTCCATGGGGAGAAACGCACATTACCATACACTCCACATTGACCAGAGTGCGACATGATCAGCGATAGGTCTAACCTTGATTGGAGAAATCCATTAGCACTCAAAGACGACATAGGGATGCACCTAAATTCTCCACTGATTCCACTACCCTTCACGATATCATCACACAAAACCTCCCAGTCGCCAATGGGTCCATCCGTAGTAACCATAATAGGGGACAACCATCGCTCCCCATTAGAAGTAATGCTCTGCTCGAGGTTGATGATAGGATCCATCCCCTTTGAAACCTTTGAGGAATAGGAATGGTTGTCCACCACCCAATTGTCAAAAGAGTCCGATGCCTTATTAGAACCATTCCCCATAGAGGGAGAAGCACAACCCCAGGATATGTATCCGCATCGGCCTTCAATCTCGTCAGCAGGGAAAATAACCTTTTGATGAAGCATATTACGGCCCATCATCTCCATTTGCAGGTAAATGCCACGTTGATTCCGGAGGCATTGAAGAGAAATAACTAGGTCTCCTCTACGAAAATGACGTATGCTTCCAATACCCAATCCCTTGCAAAATAATTTAACACTTTCAACAAACCACTCCAAAGCCGCCGCCTCCAACACCACCACTGCTTGGCTACCACGCCACGATTCTGAGATATGAACGTTTCTAGGAGAAGCCCTAACATTGAAACGGAACTTTTTTTCTTGGGAGCTAACTTCACGACACACCCTATCCCTGTCCCCTACTCCATTCCGGGGAGGGATTTTCCGCCGAGCAGAACTTGGCATTCTTACTTCACCTCAAGTATCCTTCTTCAGGTTCGCCACTTATAACCCCACACAGAAAAACCTCTGTTGAAATCCCTTCTTGAGGTTCGCCGATTGAAACCCCACACCAAACCTGCTTCAGAGTCGAGACCCTGCTTCAGAGTAGTAAACCTAACAATTGTACTTTTTGGTGCTCTTCGCCGCTAAACATACTTGTTTTACCTCTCATGTTAGTAAGCTAGAATGACATAGAACCTTATTTTGATATCTTGTATATTAAATATCACATCTTTTGTAATTTTCTTTTTTGTTTTAGTTTATTTCTACCCCAAAAGGATGTGGGATGAAATGGATAATTGCATTAAAAGAGTAGAAGGTAAAATACAATTGAAAAAGGGAACTTGCTGGTGAAGTGATAAGATCTAAAAATCTGTTAAAGAGAAAAGTTCTTTATTTTAAGACTTGGCAACAAAGAAAACTTAGAAAAATACAACCATATGATGATATTTAATAAGTGAGGCTAAAATACAACCATATGACAATATATAATAAACTAGGTCCAAAAGAGGGTATTAAATATATCTATAAAATTGTAGAATTGAGAGAACAAGAAAAGGTTTATAGCGAGCTAGATGCATTAAGAGTGAGGATTTGAGTCTTAATAAAGTTTGGACAGATAAAAAATACATGAGAGAATACTTGCTGAAACCGCTAAATGGTGAAGGTATAGATAGGGAGAGCAATGAGGCGGATTTTGGTAAAAACCTGAACCCACCCTGTCAAGGGTTTTGCTAATACCAAAGCCTAACCCACCCCTATTAGGTTGGTAACGGAGCGGGTCAGGGTTGGCCTGGTTATATTAAAGAATTCATAGAAAAAAAGTTTTCAAATTAAATATATAAATCAATAATCTATTTATTTATAGAATTTATTTTTATAAATTAATAATATATATTAACGTATAAAATGATATTTAAATAAATTAAGGGCGGAGTTGGGGCGGGTTGGGCTAAACTCTAACTCACCCCTAAACCGAGTTTGGCAATACCAAACCCGTCCCATTAGGGGTGGGGCGGGTTACCCGTTTAATCCACCCCATTACCATTCCTAGGTTTAAACAGTTTTGTTTCAAGTATAGATGTGGCTATTAGAAAGTCTAAGAGAAAACTATATGTCAGTAAGATCAGGGATGCTGGTGTGAAGGAAGCTTTTTTTTTTTTTTTGATTGGTAAGTATTGGATATATTATATATAATAGAAATAGCTTACACAGGTACACAAACTGTGTACCAGAACATAGAGACTACCGCTGCCTAAACATAGAAGTAGTGTCTAGGACACGAATAGACTCATCCATCAAACTTTACATCCCCCACCCAGATTGTAAAAATTATTACAGAACAAGAACTCAACGGGGATATTAGCTCTCGGTTGGCCAAGCAGCCAACTATGCATCAACCTCAAGACAGCCCGCTCCAGCGATGGCTCATCACTTTCTGAATTCTTAAAAATCTTCTTGTTCCTTTCGCCCCATATTACCCAAACTATTGCTGCAGGGGCTAAGTTCCAGCTGATGTCTCCACATGATTTTCCTTTTTTCCACCCCCATGCTTCTAAAGCTAGTGTAAACTCCTTAGGATGAACCCATGCCACTTTCAGCCTTTGGAGAATAGTCCCCCATAGCCTTGTAGTGCCTTTGCAATGTAGTAACAAGTGGGCTACATTTTATTCCTCTTTACATATGCTGCACCTGTTGGGAAATTACCACCCCTACTCTTCAAATGGTCCACCATCAATATCTTATCTAGAGCTGCTGTCCACATAAAGAAAGCCACTTTGCTTGGAATCATGTTTGACCAGATGTATTTAAACGCTTTTTGCTCCAAACCTGAACTGTGGAGATGATCAAAAGCCTCCTTAACTGAGAAAGAACCAGACCTGCCATGTACCCAACTTCTAGTGTCTTCTTCTTGCCCTACCACCTTGCTATACAGTACATTTAATAGTGCTTCATAGCTATTGATTTCCCAATCCAGCAAGTTTTGCCTTAGTTCAATGCTCCACATGATGCCGGCTTCCGAATTAGACATATAATCACTTACCACTGCCTGTTTATTAATTCTCAAACTATAAATCAAGGGGTAAGTCTCCTTCAGTTTAGTCTTTCCACACCAAATATCGTCTCAGAATCTGATTCTCAAGCCGTTTCCCACCATAAATTTGCAGTCCTTCTCCACTGATCTTGTCAATTTAGCAATGGTCCTCCAAAGGTTCATCCCACTTGGTTGATTAGAAGGTATGGGAAACCAACCATTGGGCGAGGAGCCATATTTTTCAAAAACTAGCTCTCTCCATGTGTTCCCACTCTCACTTCCAAACCTCCAATTCCACTTTTGGTGGAGGGCTTTATTAAATACTGACATAGGCCTAAGCCCAAGACCCCCTTCTTTCTTTGGCTTACAAATCTGGTTCTAAGCCACTAAGTGGTTATTTGTTTCTCCATCCTTGCCCTCTCACAAGAAGTTCCTTTGAATTTGTTCCAACTTCTTTGCCACAGATTTGGGAATCTTTAAAATGGACTTGTAGAAGGCCAGGAGGCTTGCTAGCATACTCTTAATCAATATCAACTTTCCTCCTTTTGATAAGTTACGGCTCTTCCATGTTGCAAGTTTCTTTCCATTCTTTCTACCACTGGATTCCAAATAGTAGACTTTCTGGTGTGAAGGAAGCTTTAACCAAGATGAAAATAGGAAGCCTTAGGATCTGATGATATTCCAACTGAAGCATGGAAGTGCCTAAGAGATATAGGTATATTGTGGTTGAACAAATTTTTTGATGGAATTTTGAGGAATAGAATAATGTTTAAAGCTTGGAGGAAAAGTATGATGGTACCTATAATGAAGGAGATGTTAAAACTATGCTAATTATCATGGAATTAAGCTTTTAAGTCATACTGTGAAATTATGGGAAATAATGATGGAAAAAGGGTTTAGAAGTATAACCTAAGTGTCACAAAGTCAGTTTAGCTTTATGCGAGGGAGTTAAATTATCAAGGCGATCTTTTTACATGGAAAATAAATGGTTTATTTAGAGAATAGAGAAGAAGCCTTCATATAATTTTTTATTGATCTAGAGAAATCATATAATTGAGTCCTAGAAGAGTTGATCTGATGGGTTTTGGGCCAAAAATGAGTATTAATAAGATAAATTGAGGCTATTAAAGACATGTATGAAGAAGCTCTGACTAGGGTCACAAAAGTGGGGCTGTGATTGTAATGATAGGTTACATCAAGGGTCAGCCGTGAGAACTTATTTTTTTGTTCGATTATGGATTAATTGATACTAATATTCAAGGGAGGTACCTTGGTCGTTATTTGTGGATGTTATGGTTTTAGTGGATCATCATAGGGATTAAATGCAAATTTAAAGTTATGGAGGAATGTGTTGGACTCAAAAGATCTTAAAATGAGTTGAATGAAGATCAAGTATACAAAGTATAACTTTAATACAAATAATAGTAGAAATGAAGCAATTGTAAGAATCAAGAGTTGGATGGAAATTATTTTTGTTATCTTGTATCAATTATTAATTAAAGCTGGAAATATTGATGAGGATTTTGCACATAGAGTTAGTGTTATGTGATCAATGTGTTCCAATTAAACTAAAAGTAAGTTTTACGGGATAAATATTAGGCCTGCTATGATTTATGGATCAGAATTCTGGGCAACAATGCATATAATCAATGTCGCTGCGATGGGAATGTTGAGATAGGTGGGTTTGAAGATAAGTAAAAGTAATGTAAGAAATAATCGTGTTCGAGAGTGTCTTGGTATTGCTCAAATAGGAGATATTATTAAGGAAATAGGTTAAGAAGGCTTGGACATATAAAGTGGAGACATACAGAGGCAAATGTAAGAAGTTGTAAGAGTATACACATTTCAGGATGTAAGAGTATGAGAGTAAGACCAAAAATACCTAGATAGAGTTACTCAGAAAGGATTTAGATGATTATAATCTCACTGCAAGTATGGTTTTTGACAGGTTGGGACAGAGGAATAGAATTTATGTTCCCAACCCCAAGTAGTTGGGATAAGGGATTTTGTTATTGTTATTGTTGTAAGTGGTTAGTTTCGTCAATTAATGATTACATCCTTTTACAAGACTTTGGTTGATTCTCACTAGATCAACAGAGAAGTGAATAGTGAAATGGAATTTCAACATCATACTTACAAAGGAAAGTAAAATGGTCCTCTGCACTCTCTCCATATATAGGTCAGTTAAATGAGGATAAGATGCATGACCTGGAATTATTTCCCGGGTTGTCTTTGGCAATGTTTTGCATCATGAATAAGGATTCCTGGGCAGCTGTCTAGACTCTAGTAGTTCAAGCCAAAGTTCAAGGTGAACAAGATGATTTTTTCCTGAATCTAGTTCATGGTGAATGAGTGATATTTTCTGAGACTGCCTATCTAAGCAATCAGAATCTTACCGATGTTCATACCTAAAGAATACCATTTGATAATCTTTGAAGTCATTTGATTAACATTTTTGCTCTAAAAACTTTTTTGATATGTTTGGTCAGAAAGAATTGGTCCTGTTATCTATTTACCATCCTTGTTACTAGTTCTAAGTGACCTTTAACAAATTTTTATTGGGGTTCTGGTTTGACAGACTTGTTTGATTGTGAAGAACTTTTCTAATTAACAGTGCAGGTCATACTTTATGTTTCATGAAATGGATGTAAATAAACCAAACTTGGTATTCAGATACCTACCAGTGCTTTCATTTACGGAAAGTTATATTTATCAGGTAAGATCAACAATTTGTTTCTATCAGCTCTCTCTCTCTCTAAGTAGAAATACCGAATATCTAAGGATCCACTTCATGGAAGTGATGTTGAGGGTCCAGAACTGTCATCTTTCAAACTGCAGTATTTGGACCATCTGCAAATAAAACTGTCATTGCTTATGTAAGCATGACCCAACGATTATGCAGCTGGGGGATGTACGTTATTCCAAATCTATTGAGATCGATAAAGATTGTTTATCGTTAGCTACACATGCAGTACTTAACTGTTTGTATCAGCTTGACAGTTTCAACGAGGAAATATTGAACTTATCTAAGGATGGAGTTACAACTTTAGAAAGAGGGCCTAACAAGGTAAAGCTGATGAGGTTTTAGAGGCATTCATTGCAAAAACTTTATACCATCTAATCTTGCACCTTGCCAATCTGATTCCAATTGAGATGCAGGAAAAATATCGAAAGTTGACAGATAATTTTGCAAAAGTTTTCAAAGATCCTTTTGGACCTCTTCTTTTCCAGTTAGAACAGCATGGAATTTTGACTGAACGGTATAACATCTTACCATCTATCCTATTTTTTTATGTTATGGTTTCCTTGGGACATATTGAAAAGCATTTTAAACTGCACATTCTGTTGTTTTCATTTTGCTCGTTGGTTTCAGAATAAGGGAAGAGCTCAGGTCTGGAGAAGAGTATTGGGATCTAGAGAGGAAGCTATGTCATGCACTAGTGAATAAAAGTGAGGTACCTATATATTTGTGTCTTTATTTTTATGATTTTTGTTTGTGAAGTATTTAACTAAATCATTCATTCTCAAAAGCTTTTCTTTTTCTTTTTTTCTATATAATTCTCATTATTTTTATTATGTAAAAAGAGAATTGTTCATCTAAAAAATTTGTTCTTCTGAGAGGGTGATGGATACACTTAACTACTCCATTTTTCTTATTTTTTTCTTGGGTCTGAATGGCAGTGAAGTTCCTTCGGCCTGTTATTCACAGAATACTGTTAATGGAGGGGATTGTTTTCTGTATCTTTTTTTTTGTCAGTACCTGGATATATTTTTAACGATACAATCACTCTTGTACATTTATCTATTCTATTGCAAATAATATCTTACCATTTATCATTGATTTTTTTTTAATTGGATAGAAAATTGTGAATAATTGGCAGTAAAGGGAGGTCTGGGACTCTGGATTGCCTTTTCACTTGCAGTTGGGTGATCTTCAATAACTAAGCTCATCCTAAACATGAATTATGGACCTTAATTTGGTTGTGAACATATGGATTTTCTGTGCAGCAGATTTAGTCATATGCCATGTATTGTGTGTAATTGAATGGGCTGCCAACCAAATCACTCTTCTGACAATTCAAGCTATCTTGTAAATATATTATTGACCATTGAATTTCTTAATAAGCTTCATATTAGAAGGTTAGAATTGTCTTAATGATGCAGAGCAACTGTTGAAGTTCTATATGTGATTCATAATAAGTGGAGGAGGCTATATTTAAATAGAAGTCATGGTTGAATAAAGGTTGAATTTAGCCTCTGAAAGGTTGTTCCCTGGTCTGAAAAGGTTGTAGTTCAATGGGTTGGATAAAAGTTAAATTCCGACCCGATTATTCGAATATGAATGTTGGTTTGGATCGGACTATCCAAATACGGATTTGATTACTCAGATCCAATTATATTTGGATTTGAATATGAAATGATACATATTCGACCTAATAGAGATCCGCCTGTTTATTTTGTATATATGTTATGTTTTTTAGGCCTTTCGATTCTCTTCACATATTAGTATAGAAGTAATGAATATTCCATATATTATTTATTGATTTAAGGTCATAATATGGGAAATACATCTCCTATTTGATCCACTACCTTGGGGGTTATAGTATTTTACTTTTTTTTTTTCAAATATTGTCAAATTGGATTCGGATATTGGATAATCTGTCAAATTTGAGTTCGATTTCGGATTCAGATGTCAAAGATCCATTGGATTCGGATAATTGGTATTCCTTATCAGATTGAATTCGGATCTTAGCAGATCCTTACCGAATTTGACCTGTTTACAGCCCTCATTGTACATATTTAGTTAATCAAAGGATCTGACTCAATGAAGAAAAAAGAATGGTGAAAGATCAATAATAATCTTATTTGATATTCAAATTTTGGTTCACAGTCACCAGTTAATCAATGACAAATTGATCAATTAAGGTTTAGTGGGAAGGTTTAGTTAAATTTTTGTTGTCACCACAAACAAAAAAAACAGTAAAAGAGATTATTATTTTTATCCATAGAATATTCAATACTTAGAAATGAAATTTCCATATTGCTAGACCTCCTAAATCTCAAATCATGACTCTCTAAACTACACCCAAGTCATCAAAGTGCTGGCCGGGAGCAGGAGTGATTGGATAAGAATGTTGAATAGGTGGTTTTATAATCTAGATACTACTAGTATTTTTATTCCTCTATGTGTGTTTCTGTAGGAATAAAATGGTCATTTTATTATAAAGATACTACCAATAAAAATACGAACTAGCTTAAGTGTTTTCCAATTTCACATTCAAAGATACTCTTACCAATTCGTTAAACGGAAACAAAAAATTTTCATCTTATTGACAGTCCCAAGTCAAGAAAACAAATCCTTTTTTAAGAAAAAGGAGTCTTATTGTAACACAACAGCAGATTATTTTAACAGTCCTTTTTATTAGCAAGATAAAGAGGGGAGGTAATATTTAAAATCCTCGGCCTTTGATTACACATGTAGTAAAACCTTATATACTAATTACAGTGAAGATAGAAACACATAAATTTCCCAGAAAACCAAGAGAGAGGAGTTTTTTTTGTGCATGAATCTACTGATGATAGTAGCTTGTGGAAATCTGAACAATTATGTCGGGTAGTATGTACAAGATCATCAGAATATAAACCACAAGACGCATATGTGTTCAAATTTAATTTAATGTTGGCTATTGAAGATTCTTAGAAGTGTGTAGAGTTTCTTTTCCATTTAGAGAACTTTTTTTTTAATCTTGAATTAGTAAATTTAATTCTTTTGGTCAGATCTTGATTGGAATTATGTATTCAGATTTTGCTTGAAGATGTGATGAGGGCTATTCATCTAAAATCCTTTGATTACCGGGTTCTGAATCTTCTATTGTATCAGTTGAGAGGGAAACAGGTAACTTGTCGAAAGTGAGCTTTATATTGTTTCCAAAGGTCTCTTGTTTTATGAACCAGAACTAGATTGTAAACATCTTTGCACTATTTCAAATTCCTAGGGAACACTGTATGTCATTTGACTTCAGTGTTTTCTTATTACAGTCATCATGAAGTCATTTTTGTAACCTTAATTTAGCGTGGCTCCTCAATTGTGTGCCAATAATAAATAAACAAAATGAATACAAGGTATTAAAATTTTGATGATTATGTTACTTTAAGTTTTGTAAAACAAGCTTATTTCCTTGGATGTTTGTGTGTGGGTGTGTTTTTTTTTTCCCTTTTTCTCTTTGGAGATTATAATAATCTACGCTAAAGCTGTTGTGTAGGTTAATGACTTGCACATGGAATTCTTATCAATCTCAGAACTCCTTGTTGAGGTTTCTGATGACTTGTAAGTATGTGCACTTTTGTGAGTTCCTATTAAATTGTAGGATGGGATGCTTGTGCAATTGGTATTTTACCTGGTAAATGTAGTTTTAGGGTTGGTGGTTAGGTCCTATTGCGCAATGTCTGTGCATGACAAGCCATATGCTGGGGGGATATACATCTGCATTAGCAAATTTTGGGCATTTATACTTGATGGCATGCCTACAAATGTATAGTCATGTTCTACATTGTAAACACAAGTAGTGCAAAAGTATCAAAACATCTCGGCTTTTTGGCTAGTGTTTTTTGTTTCCTCTGTTGGATAATTAATTCCATCATTTTGTAATGTTGTAACTCATGTTTGGCATTCAATTCTTTGCTCTGGCAAGAATGGTCTGACAAGATACAACGGTGATGCTGTAGATTTGACTATGAGGTATGGCTTTATGTTTGCAGGATGCATAAATTTTTTTTTTGTTGGTTGAGTTTATGGTTTCTTTTCAGTTAAGGTATTTATGTCTGAAGGAATGAATTTTGATGTAGGATGATGTGCTAGAGAACAATTTCAATATTCTACGCATGTTTGTTGGAATTTATGGTGCTTCGACAGCACCAATAATGTTGGTAAGCTCACTTCTACGTGTTTGTTACCAACAATATGCATTTATTGTGGAGTAACAGATTTGTTACTTAGTGCTCCGTTAGATTATATTTCCATCAAACTGGTCTTCTTGCATAAATCGAATAACAAAGGGTGCTTCCACTGTCACATTTAATAGAAGTTTAGAAATAATTGAAATGGTCTTTGCACGGAGGAGGAGATTGATATCCTTAGCATCATTTCTAATCCAATAATATTATCACAAGATCTCAACAAATGCTGTCAGTTTATTTTCCTTTTTAGTACTAAGGATCTAATAGGTGTCTTCATGTATGTTTACAACTAACGTTACATTGAATATTAGCCATCATGTGATTCTTGCAATTGTGGTGCAGGCCCACTACATCACCATTTTTCCAATTCCGCAATGATACATGTGGAAATTTCATGTTTGCAACATATTTATATTTGCTCATACTGTAACCTAAGGATGAGTGCTAGTTTAAATTTATCATAAAGAAATTTTTAACATAAGTAGGCTTTGTTTCAACCAAGCAGACTGTCTTTTCAACTTAAATCTAAAGAATGCAATGAAACTTATTACAGGAGGCAGTGACAAAGATGCTTGGATCTGAGAACCTTAACCAGTGATGTGTTGGCAACTTTTTGAACAAAATCCCTGTTACATCATTCTTCTCATTTTTGACAACTAAAAATCATGAATTATGTCTCACCTAATAAATCTCGTGAATTGAGGCATGACTTTGCCTCACCTTAAGGTTTGTACTACCCTGGTATGTGCTTGTATTGCTAAGCTTGGCAGTACCATCCGAGGATCTCTACGTGACTGCATTAGTATGTGAACAATAACATTCCATATTTTGCGAAGAATGATGCGTACAAGTGTGATGTGCGAGTACATTAACTTTTGATGTTAAATTTTGGTTTGATTTTATTATTATTATTATTTGCTTGGGCTTGCATTCACATATTCATGAATTTGTTTGACATTTTCAATTTTTCATTGTCAGGCACAACAGATTACAGATGTTGAGGTGAAGTATGAACGATTGTTGAAAACATTGGATCCTGATATCGCCTTGAATTACCAGAGAAGATGTGAAGAAGCGACAAGAGAAGGCAAGCTTTGATCTATTATATTGCCTCAGTGAACCTGTAACTTCCTCTAACATGGTTAATACTCTTTGTAGGAGGACGGACTGCGGGACATTCTATGGGAACATGGACTATACCTCCTGTTATTGCAGATGAGGAATCATATCGATCTAATTTGTTAAAAACTTGAAACCTAGTGACACCTCTGAGTTAAGTTGAGCATTTCCTGGAATTTTCGAACAGCATGCCATTGAACAATCATCCATAATACCAGCTTCCTAGATCATATACCCTTTTGCCCGTCGTCTTATCTACGGCTGTTCCTTTCCCTTTCTGGGGTTGTTTGGTGACATTAGGTGTTACATTCGTGTTACCAAAGAAACTCTTGTAGCATGAGCCTTTCAATGTGAGTTGGGTGTCGAGTGCATAATTGAGGTGTAACCTTAGTTGTTTTGAACCACGTTTATTAGATCTTTTTAATTTACCCAGCTGTTTATAAAGGAAAAGGATGGGATAGGTTGGTTCCATCAATGTCATCACCCCTTCTTTAGTCTTCGCTACGGACAGAATTGGTTCGACCTTTCAGACTTTTTGCCTTGTAAATTTCCCTTGGTCGGTGAAACGAAATCGTCGGAAGGCGATAGACACGTACGCACGCATGACGTATATCCACCATTAATGAGAGGGGGGGGATAATATGAAATTATGAATAACAAGAACCCTACTTTTAGTAGGGATGAGATGGAGGGAAGAAATGAAAAAAATTCATATATTCCCATCAAACCATAGAGACATTATTGTTCTGAGAGAATTAATTGTCTTTTGATGTTGAAAAGATTAATCTTGAGGAGAAAAATTTACCTTTTTGCTCAGTGGGTGGCACGTGGAATATTGCTTATGGTTAATTTATAAAAAAAAAATAGTGATATAGATGTAATTGTTAGCAAAGTCAAGCGAAAAGTCAATTGAAATGGACGCCCCACTACGTTTTTATATAAAAAAAAAGAAGAGAATGGGAGAATTGTTGTAGCAAGAGTTTAGTGATTCAAACTTGGGAGGGAGCATTCCAAAAAATCTTGCTTACATCAGCATAACTTTTATAAAAGAATTTGAGTACTAACTAAAAATAAAAAATAAAAATAATAAAAAAAATAAAAAAAGGGAAAAGAAGAAAAGAAAGGAATCAATACTTGAGGGAATGGATACAAGTGCACAATCTTACTATCTAAAAAATATAAAATACTAGCTTTGCTCTTGTGAATATATCTTGCTAGGGTTTATGAGGTTATTTTTAAAATATTTGTTTAGTTCTTGGAACACACGTTCCTAGGGTCATTATTACCTTATGTTTAAATTATAGGTAAAGGGTCATTATTAGCTTATGTTTAAGATCATTAACCCATGAAGTAGAGTTTGAATCTTCAACAACAAAACCTATTTTCTTACCAATAAATAAATAAATAAATAAAAGACAAAAACGAAACCTATTTTCGAATATCAGATTCCTCCTCCAAGGCTTCAACTGCAAAAGGAAAATTAAATCGACACAAAAAACAAAAAAAAAAAAAGAATTACAGGACTCAACACAGTCCTTTCCATTAAGATTCCCCATCACCATCCCTGTCGCATCAATGAGGCATAAAGCCAAGTAAGGGGGCTCCTCATCTCCTAAAATCTTATTAATCAGAAAGACAAACCCTAACATTGCCCAGCTTTCTGTTACAGAAAGGAACTGAGGAAGAATAAGGTCTGGCCCTGCTCTACCCAGTGACTCACCAAAACACAGTAAACATTAAACGAGATTCTTGCCCCAAACTCCTTAACAATCCATATCAGGGGAACTTTCCCCTAATAAAACACTAATGCGCTCACATCGAGGACCTCATTCCTGCTTATACATTCCAACACGGCAAGGCAAGGCCCTGCTGTTCCCCATCAGAGCCAGCGACAGCCTGCAACCCCAGTGGTTTAATCGAGCAATCAAGTAGAGTATTACTCCCAGAAAAATACTTCAATATCCTCAATGCCAACGTGGGGTGTTCTTGTTTTTGCTCAATTTGAGGCTATGGCTAGTGGGCTACAAGACCTTTGGAAACCCAGATGGTGTTTGGCATGTGACAGCACCAACCATCTCCATGGCGTTTATTTATTTTATCGGCTTAGGCTTTGGAACAGAGATCATGAACCATAAATAATGTAACGCCTTAAAAGAAAGACAAAAAGGCAGCCTATATGCCTCGAAATGAAAAAGCTTTAAAACAAGTTGCCCCTCCTCCTCACGGAGGCCAACACTGTAGAAGGCAGACCGTCTTTAAGCTTCTATTAGAGAAGAATCAAAATCCCAATGACAAGCTTTTTCACAGAGACATTTTTATAAAAGCGGATAGCATAACAGTTCTAAAGAATCTGTCTCATCCTTCGGATTTAAGTCTGAAGGACTCAAAAGGGAACCCATAATGAGCAAAGGGGGGTGGGGTCCCTCCATAAGAAAGCCGCTACCATCACTCTTGTTTTGGAATCTTATTAAGAAAGATAATAGGTGGGCATTAATAAGGCTTGAAAGTAAGATTAGTATAACAATTCCTTGGCAAAAAAGTCAATAAAAAATATCAGTTAAAGTCAATGAATGTCATGAAAAAAATTATCACTTGACTTTACTGATGAGGGATCATTTTTCCCCAGAAACCCAAGAAAAATAATCCTTCCAACAACACCAAGAGCCTCTCCCGCTATCCTTTTTCCTTCAATTGTTTTCCAAATGTGGATCAGACGTAAATTATTTTCTTATGCCTTAATCATTCCTGGAAATTGGCCAAATCCGACAGGGTATGTGAAAAACCTGATCTTTCTTACTTAAAATGGTGATTCACTGCTTTTGGCTCAATTTGAAGGAAAGGAAATCTCTTTATAAGAAACTAAAAATGAAAGATACAAAGCCACAGAGCTTTAGTGCAATTGGAACACATATTCATCTTTCAAACACACAAAGTTTCAAGCAAGGTAGAAGCCGCAGCTAAGAGGAACAGTAGAGTTTAAGATCTCTGGCCTCCATTAGAATATCACCAAACATCTATCACAGAAACAGCTTAAGAAAATACATGCCAGTCAAATCCAGCATCATCATCATCATCCAATCCTTCATAGAACCTCAGTTCTAGCTCCTCCAGCCTTTGCTCGTCATCCCAAATGCCATCTGAACTCTCATCATCGTAATCCTCAATTCCACCAGCCACAAATCCCCAAGCTACATAACCAGAAGAAGACGAATAATCCGAACAATCATCCCAGTCATTCCTCTCATAATAATCCACAACAATAGGCCCTAACACTTTCAAATTCGGGTACTTCTCCTTGAGGAACTTCTGGTCAAGCTTCACATACCAGCACCCCCGGACGTCCAAGAATTCAAGCTCTTTACAGTTTGAGAGGATCTCAAGAACACCTCCGGTGGTTATCAGCAGGTAAGCCATCTCGAGGTGCTTGAGTTTGGGCATTGTGGTGGCAATAGCATGAGCCTCATCATCCTGGCTGACCTTATCAGCCACCTCCAACGGGTGCATCACCCGCCGCAGCCCCACAAGCAATTTACAGTGATTCCCAATCGCCTCCAATGCAGGAGCCCCAATTTTCCCACAATAGCTCAAGTCCAGGAAAGTAATGGTGGACAGCCTCCCTGCAACCTGTTCCACTATAGAATCACTAATTTCACTTCGGGGCAGCCGGAGTGTCTGAAGGGAGCGGGCACTTGCAACACCAAAAGAACTTTTTCTTAGAACTCAAATAAACCCAATCAAAAGAGAAAGAAAAGTGGAGTAATGGACTTAATTGATGTCCTGCAATTCGCTTTTGTTGTGTGAGAAAAACTAGTAATTGGGATAGATTCATACAATGCGGTAAAACTAAGCTTAAGCTTACTGGTCCGCAATGAAGGAGAAAATCTTGTCATTGGGGAGGCCCGAGACACAGAGCTTGCGAAGGGAACCGGAGCTTCTCATGATCAGCATTTGAAGCATTCGATCGAGGTGCTCAGGCTCGCACCGGCGGCTCCATTCTTCGAGGTCTATCTCCTGCCAGCAGTAGGGACCCGTCACTGCATTGCTCCAAGATTTGCAGACCCTTGGAATCACTGTTAGCATCTCTTGAAGAGAAAGATTCCTGAAGATTAGCCCGAGCGCGTCAGGGATCAGCTCGTCCCAGCGGCGCAAATCACCTCCCTCCATGAAATTCCTTCCAAAAACAAAGGCACTCCGTAAGACCCTGGATTCAACCCAGAACAGAAATCAAGTATCCCAAGTCTGAAGATAATGAGGGCTTCATGGAAATCATAAAGAAACCAAGATCCAGATACAAGCATGAGCCTGGATGAAAGATCTATCATCGAACACATCGCTAGCTATCAAGTCGAAAGAAAAAGGCAAAAAGAGAAATATCTAGTTTTTTAAATATTAAAAAGAAATAGGAAATCCGCATATTCCGGCAGTCAGCAAGTAAAACGCGAATTAAGAATGGCGGAATATTAATGTTATCAAGATTCTAGAACAGAGCAAGAAATCATGATCGTGGCTAGTGATCGAACAAAAATTCCTCTTTTCATTAACGACACCACTGAAGCAAAAGATCGATGAAAGACCAAGATAGGTGATCCGGACCAGTAAACAGGGTAAGAATTCAGAGGTCCACACATACAAGAAAGCAATAAGGTAGATGCATCAATCGATCACACCAAGATGAAGGGATTACCCAAGAAGCCATCAAATTAGAATAAAAGCTTGAATAAAACAGAGAAAAAAGGGTAATTTCATTTCGATAAGGACAGGAGGAAAACCTTGGCGCAAACGAAATACACAGATCAAGAAACGAAGACCCTCGAGTAAGAACCAAGAATACAGATAAATAACATAGTAGCCATCACCACCGTCACAGGCAACTGGGTTTTACCCACAATGTGTCCGTCCGTTCTTCATAACCCCAAGAAAATGGAAAATGAAACAAACGTATACGAAACGGAGCAACGAAAATGCCATAAATTTACTCAAAAAAGAATGTTTTTTTTTTCTTCCTTTTCTTAGTGGAACGATGCCTATTCTTTCTTGGATCTGCAAAGAAAGACTCACCGGTTTATCCGCCTGAGATGAAGGGGGATAATACAGCAAAAGGCGAGAGATAGAGAGCGCGAGAGAGAAGGCAGCTGCACAGCAACCAACAGCAAGAAGAACAAAAGAAAAAACAAGAAACAGAAAGCAAAAACTCTGCTGCAACTTGTTGTAGTGAGAGACGAAGAAAGATAAGTCCAGAAAAAGAAAATTACGAAAGGAAGGAAAACGGAAATCAAATGACAAATGGAGAGGTTTTATGTGAAACTCTCTCTCTTAAATGGGGTTTCTTTAAACAAGAATTAACAGCTTTTGGGATTTTTTTTTTATATTTTAATAATAAGAATTTCTTTTTCTGAACGATATATATATATTGGGAGAGAGAGAGAGAGAGAGACGTCAGATACATTGAGATGTTTGTTCAGAGAATTGTTTCCATGGATTCCCGAGACGGAGTTAACGACTCGTGTCGGTGGTTCGATTCGAAAGTGGGGGAGTTTTGTTTGGGTGACTCGCATACGTCTTAGGCCGTGAAATTTTTGTTTCCAAAGTGGTTTTATTGTGTAAGAGAGCCTGTGGTTGAACAAGTTTTTAAACGAAGTGTGAACGAGGGACTGTATGGTCCGAACCCATCTCTATCTCTGTGTCTCTTGGCCACCTACCACTATCTCTTTCCATTTATTACGTTTTTTGTCGCAACCGTCCTTTTTTTCCTTTCCCTCTTTCGTTTCATTTATTAGTCTCTTTCATGTTGTAAAGAATATCTTGTTTTAGGGATATTAAGTCACTCCGCTTTCTTTCTCTGCACAGAAAATTGAGTTCAAATTCATGCCATTTTGTTCCGTAGAATAGAATTCAAAGCTGTGACAATTACCCTTTTTCATTACAGAAAACCATAATCACAGATTAAATTTTGTTGAACGTCGGAACTGTAAACGTCTTGAGCTTGATCTTGGGCTTGACGTCCGAGGTTAGGTGGAGCCAATGTAAATGTCGAAGCCCGAAAGTTGGGCCAGGATATGGCTAGCTGCAGGTAAATCAACGCTGGCACTGGATTTAGGTCAATCGGTTCAGTTGTTTTAACAGGAGAGACACCGCCATTTCCGGCACCCAGAAAGTGATATTATGCCGGGCATTTGGGGAGTGTCGCTGTATACCAGAAAGTGATATCTCTGCAACATCAATCCACCATGAACATTGTTGTTGGTCACATTCTTGAGACTTAACCACCAAAACCCACATCTCTAATTCTGCATTCTATGGTCTGGGTTGAAGATCGTGTCAGGCGTCGATGGAGAAACAAGAATATTTTTCCCTTTTCCTTTATTTTTTTTTTTTTGAAAGTGAAAACGCCAGGCAGTCAGGCACCACAGTCCTCAAAAGCCCTTCTTACCAAACTTTCACTTTGGCAAACATCACGGTCGCCGATCCAAAAGAACCAACCGTCTCTTACGTACGATAAGGAAGAATCCAATCGCCGACCAGAAGCACCACAGCAGTGGCGGGGCCGATCACAAATCTCAACGCTACGTTAGTGAAAAGCACAAGTCCATGGTTAGCCTTCACTAGCTAGCCTATGTTAATGTTATGTAGACGATCGTCACAATCCCTCTTAATTGTCGAGTCCAATCAGAAGGAATTTGTATCGTCCTTGATGGACTGAGAGGTCAGTTCCACTCCAGTGTGAAAAAAAAGGACAAGGACGATCCTAATTCCACTTCCCAAGGCCTCCAACATAACTATATATCCACATAAATGTCTTCGTGGATCCAGGTCCACCAACCCTCTTACAGACTTACACTGTTTTGAGTTGAGGCTCGCTGTAGGAGATCACTGGATGGGCCGTTCGTGGCCCCATTGTAATGGATAGGGTCCTTCAGATACATATTAATCCAAAATGGAACTCCTGACCTGAATTTCCTCTCAACCATCAAATCTATTACTATATATTATAGCAGATGCCTTCCAGGATACGTGTCAGCATGGAAAATTTTGCGAAATTTATACTGAAGTTCTTTTTTCTTTAATTAAAATTAAAATTTTATATCTCTATACTATATATATAATGGGTGGCACCTCCTTGGAAATCGCGCCAATAAAAATTTTGTAACTTTTCACAAGAGCCTTTCACAAGAGCCCTAAGGTCCATCGATAAAAGGACAGAATGGTCAAAATTGCCTCAAATCTTCTAACACTTAATGATCAGTTTTGTAATTGTTTCCTCCAACGACGTATTGCATGTGCATCCTGCTAGTGCAACTCGGACCTAAAGCAAGCAGAGGGGGGGGGGGGGGGGGGGGGGGGGGGGGGGGGGGGGGTAATACAAGGCTATATGCTGTTTTTTTAACCCTTTCGAGACACCACCAACTAGAATGACATTCCGTGATTCTGTTCAGCATCCCATATACAAGAATTAAGGATTAATCACGATGTTGCCAACGTCATCATATATGAGCATATTTTTGTTAGGAGGAAAAAAAAACAGTAGGATTTTGGTTTATCATGAAAAACAGAAGTTCATAGAAACAACAAACAACCAAATAAACTCAACATTTATTCATTTTTCTACGCACCTCTGAATTGTATTAAAACATTCCGTAATATCCACACAATTAAGTGGACCCCACAAATTTGCTACGTGCAGTCCCCTAATAGGCTAAATAGCAAGTGGACAAAATATATGCTTATTTTGTCCTTGACAGCAGTTCTTCATCAAAACATTTTTGAAATTAAAAATAATTGTATCAATATAAGAATGAGGACAAGCATAATGATTATTTTGTCCGTATAAAGAGAACTATTCAAAAGTAAACGATAGCCTAAGAGGCTAACAGCTATTCCTATCCGGAACACATACTCCGGTCTGTGAAACTTCTCTGATGGTAATTTGACAAGTAAGATGTCGGTTTCAATGGGTGCAGTTCCAATAAATCAAATTAATCGTATAAGATGGGATCTTCAATTCCTCTTAACCAGGTAGCATAATTCAATAAGTTTTTGCTTTAGGGTTCCAGCACCTAGTATACTCTGGCGGTTCAATATCATAATTTGCTTGAATCAAGGCCTTTTTATGTAAACAAAATATATAAGTCATGAGAAAGGGCAGCTATGGATGATCATCGAATCTTCAAGTACTTATTGCCATTATCAACAACGACATTCAAAAAATTAGCAGCTACCATAAAAAAAAACACATAAATGAAAATCAATAAAAATTATAACCAGCAATCACCTACCACTGTGAGTAGTCTTGGATCCCTTTGATGTCCCAAAACGGACAATCCCAACGAGTATAGCATCTGCAATTAACTCGTCAACTCAAGGTACTTCACAAAAACCCCAGAAACCACAGCCTGGTAATTACCTTCCACAAGAAGAAGACCCACCGTAATCGATCCGATTTGAATTGCCGAAGCTCTCATTGAAGTAGGGGACAATCTTGACGGTGGCAGGGCGAAGATCGTCGGTGAGGCATTCAAGGGTAATCGATTCACTGTTCCCCAATTAATCGGTTATGCCAGACCCTGTAGCCTATAGGATTAATTATCGGAGCGAAAACGATTGGTGAACAGGAGGAATCTCTTCGACTGAACGGAGAATGGAATTCAGGGTTCGGGACTGGTGGCAGGGATCGGAGATCTTGCGGCCACGAATGGACTCGCTGAGCACGATGACGAAGCCGATGAAGTTGTTGCCAGAATTGGATTCGTCGTCGGGGGAGGAGATATTCTTCGCAGGGGCATTGGAAGAGATGAGGAGGGGAGACGGTGGGGTACTTTTACGGACGGGAGCGTGTACCATGGCTTGTCGAGGAGTTGATGGGCGGCAGTAAAAGCATTTCCTCTATACCCAAAATTCGGTGGTTCCATGGTGGCATGGAGTTTCCATGTGTGGGTCCCTTCTTGACATAGGCATTCAACCGTGCATTTCACGCTCTAGGTGAAACACACTCTCGACGGAAGGCGGAGAGATGTCAGACCACATTGGTTGTGGTGGTGCGATGGTGATGGGACCACCACATTTGCAGCAAGTAGTGATGGGTCAGGTGGAAGAAGACGGGATAGTCGTGATTGCCGGTGGCCGGCGTCTTGTAGAGGCATGTTACACTATATAAACACTATTATATTAAGAATAAGGTACTCAATGCGAAATCAAGTATTTTCAAGTTTATGTTTGAGATTAGTGGTAGTCCAATTCATCTCCCGAGACCTGGGATCGTAGTTCGAACTACGAAGTGAACAAGTTCGTTCCCGATACAAAGCTAAAGAGTACGTTGCACATCACGCCCATAGCTATCACTTTTCTCTTTTTAAGGAAAGCAAAATTAGTGCTAAGCTGTAAAGCATAACACCAAATCTTCCTTTATTTATGATGTAGTTGCAAGTAAAGGTACCTTAATTATTAGAAAAAACAAAAAAAAGGAAAGAGAAAAAAGAAAGGTAATCATCATCTCTTACCAAAAAAAAGTGAGTGTTTCATGCTTACCCAATGTATCATTATATTTGGTGTTTTATCTATTCTTCACATATGTTTCCTTTCCTATATTTTAAAATTGACAGCATGATTTTAATATAATAAGCTTTAAAATGTCTTGCATTTTGGAAATTTTTTCTAAAAAAGCTCTGAAACTTCCGTTAAGGAGGTGGGAGGACAAAAACTTGACTAAATGTAGTGGAAGGGCTTGAGACGTTCCCTCCTCTTTACAACAATTAATTGTTCAATTATCATGGTTCTATTTGCGTCTCTCTATGTTTATATTCTTTCTTCTACCTGATTTTCACCATGAAGATAATAAAATCAACCTCTGTTTTCATATCATTTTTTCTTATAGAAGAAAAATTAATATTTTTTTTAATCTTATTTTCTTTTATAGAAAAGGACGAGTATTTATGAAATCTCTCTTTGAAACTACTTGTTCCTAACAAGTTAAAAAAGTGTACATAATAGTCGCAACTTAACAAATTTAACTCGGAATATCCAAATGTACGTTCAGCCATCAGATTTCGAAGGGTAGAGTATTAATCGTTGTCGTCGCCTAATAGCAATCATATGTGCCAGGTTCAAACCCCAATCTTAACTCATGCAACAGCTAGCTTAACAACCCCATAGCAATCAAGATCGTCCAGGGTCCACCCAAAGGTCGCCTTATTACAGCTTTCTTGTCGTGTATCGTCCTATACTCCTCTTGGTTGTCTGGATATTATATGGAAAACCAAGTCAAAACTTTCACCTCATGCCCCTCCTTTCCAGAAATTGTGTACATGAAGATGACTTTGCTCTCTATCGTCTCTCTAGTCCTTTCATCTTTTATGGCTTTTTCTTCTTATCTTATGGTGTGGGATCGACCTTAATCACGAGATAGGGCCTCGTTGTAGCTACTCCGACTAAAGCCCATCCACTACTTCCTTCCTTCCTTCCTCAACCACGCCCTTTTGCCATCTGGAGATGACCCTGTTAATTAGCCAAGTGGATGATTTGCAAAACTATCTACTTAAAAACTTTTATGGCTGATAGTTAATTCAATTCTGTATACGCTATTTATTCAAACTTTTCAAACCTATTTTACAGGACAGCACAAACGACAAACTTCAAAAGACTACCCCACGTATCTGCAGGCATGCAGGCGCAGCGTTATATATATAGTTTTTTTTTATCTACACACGTACAGATTCTTCTTCACGCATACGCTTACGGTTTCGTTTGTATTACAGAGTCCTCGAGGGTTTTGTTTTACACCAGGGTAGAGCAGGCAGATGTCTGGGGGTCCCACATGGCAGGGAGCAGATATTTGCGCCCATTTACCCCGTGCGCATTATAGCTTGCCCCTGAGGCCTTATCCACCAGAACCTGTCCTGGGTAACCCGGATAAGCTCCCTTCCCGAAAATACCTGTACACGCCGATACCGCCTCCAAAGGCGCCGTCGCCGGCCCTTGAAAGTAACCGTCGGAGAACGGATTCGTCACCGTCGCTGCCATGAGCGTCGCCAGGTTGATAACCATTCCGTCCACACCCACATCGGCGTTCGGCGCCACCAAGGGAGGAGTCTGGGGACCATAAATCGGCTGGTGGAAGGGCCACGCGCACTGACCCGGGCACTGAATCTCCGAGTTACCAACCCACACATAAGCGAACTTACTTCTATCACGAACACTCGCCCTGGCTGACCCGTGAGTTCCGCACTTGCTCATGCAGAACCCGTCGACGCCGACGTCCTTGGCCGTCAGCACAACGTTTATTGCGTTTCTACGGCCCCCTTTTGCAGCCAAAGCCACGATGTGTGAGCCCCGGAGAAGCTTCCCGAACGAGTAGTTGTCATCGAAGATTTGCTTCCCGATGAAGAGTTTGCTGTATCCCCCCTTGTATTTCTCAGTGGTTTTAAACCACGAGGAGACGGAAGGCAGGGGAGTCCGAACAGAGTTGAGCGAGAGGAGAAAGTCGACGATTATGGAGCGTTGGACGGGGGAGAACTTGCCGTACCAGATGAGATTAACGGCGAAATTCCCCTTGAGAAGGACACCGTTGTGGTACTTGAGAATGAGCGGTTGCTGCTGAACCAGAGCTGAGAGCTTTCTGGTGGTGGCGGTGGAGGGGTGGATAAGAGAAGAGAGTAAGAGGATAGGCACGAGTACAGCAAGGGTATGTATATGTTTAGACCTCATTCTTAAAGGCAAGGTTGAGACTTCAAGAATTTAAAAACCCGAGAGGGAGTGGAGTTTGTGAGTCTGTGACTGGACCGGAGAGCTGCCGTGGGAAGAAGAAGGAAGGGGGAAGGGGTATTTATATGGTGGGGAGAGAGAACTTGGAAGCAGGTAAACAGCTGTAGGAGAGGTGTTGTCCACGTACGAAAAAAACGCCGCGCGTGTTTGACTGGTTAGGTTTCACTGACTCTAACTGCAGGAGCCTTGCCAGGCTGTGAGGCCTTGCTGGTGACGTGGTGGTGAAGGGAAGGCCACTGCTGGGACCGGCGGGAGGGAGACTGGCAGATATTGATGCGATTGCGATAAGATTGATATTTTCCGTAAAGGGGTGACGATTTCTTTCAAACACACGCTTGTCCGTACTTTTTATGCACCGTATCCACTCCTCTCGTGTCAAAGGCAACCAAATAAGGCCATTGATGCACCGTCCGTGAACAAAGTAAAAGTAAGGCTCCTGGTTGGTGTACGAATGCATTTCCAATGTAAAACCATCCTTGGTTTTTTTTACCCTAACCCCACAAACACTAGGCTAAATCTAGTGTTTGTGGGGTCAGGGTAAAAAAAACCCAAAGATTTTTTTTTTTTGTGGAAAAAAAAAAAAACCAATTATGGTTTTACATTGGACCCGTTCAAAGCATGCTGATATCCCACGTGTAAAACGAGGTAAAAGGATCCATAGATCCGAGCCATCGAATGAAGTGATGGGGAGGGGTTAGCAATACAACGTACTTGTGTTGCTGATCAATCTGACAATCTCTTAAAAATTCAAAATTCACATTGCGGTGTCCAGAAAGTTCTGTCTGGAATAGCGATAATCTGTATTCCTCTGAGTGAGTACGGTGCTACTTGAGAACCAAGAAAAGAAAAGAATAGAGGAGAGGTGTCGGAGGAAAGCAGAGCAAGGACCACAAATAAAGCTCGATCATTAAAGTGGGGCCGTGGGTCCAAAATTCGATAATAGTGCTTCAGTAGCTAGCCATACTTTAATTTGGTTTATTCCCGCATGATTCGGAGCAATGGCGTGACTATAATATAATAATGCTAGGCTCCAGGCCTCCAGCCCTGGTAGGTCTGACTGCCGAATCCGAATCCAGACCCCGGCTCATGGTTTAGTTTTACTTCCATTTATGGCGCTGACGTCAGCAGCTTTACTTTGCCATTTGTTTATGTTTTATTGCGTGGATGGCTCAATCGTAATAATTGCGATATGGAAAAGGACGCATACGCCAACCGAGCTAAATTGTGGGCCTCCCTTTTTTTCCAGATTTCCGAGCGGCTAGAGTGGTCCTCTTCTGGGACCGAAGAAACCAGAGTCGGAAAGTTGGCCGGCGCGGCAACTTCTAAATTCTTTTCCTTTCGCCCACGTAAAAAACAAGAACGAGAGTTGAAATTATGGGCGGTGGTATCACGTGACCTGATTTTGCATTGACGAATTCACGTGTCGCGAAGCGGCAGCAGCGTCGGCAACTCCAAAAGAGTAAGACTGGCAAAAAGTGGCATGTATCAAGCCACACGTGTTGCCTCGGACGGCGTGTTTGGAGGGTCTACGGACCCACCACGCATGCTAACCCGGTGGATAAGCTTAAGCGCCGAACAATAAATATGTCTGATGCCACGTCAGTATAGTTTCTGCATTTAACGCGAGGGGCCTTGAAAAGCATGCCAAATGCAATGTGTAATTTAGGAAAAAAAAACTCGGTGGATAAGCATGCCAAATGAATAAAAGGATGTAATTCTGATAACAACTCAATTCTCTCATTTAAAAGTATTGTAACATTCCTTCTCACATGCAATACAATACTATACGTACACCCTTCTAGTTGTATTTAAACCAAGAACTTGCCATTGCTGGCAACAAAAGACCCCCTAGGGCACGAGACCTTACACAATTTGGACCAATGAATCCGAGTTTTCAAAGGGCACATGGCATAATCTTGTGCAAGATCCACATAAGGAGTCTAGATAAAGGATCCACAAGATTTCAATTGAAGGAATTCATTTTAGTACAACGTAACCCCTTGAAGCGTATACCGAACTATAAGTTCGGTGGGCGAGTTGCTATTGGCAAAGTACTGAAATAGAATATGCACACTTCAAATCATACACCAGAAAATGCCTAGGTGGGTCCTATAGTCAGGCCAATAACCTGGAGACACGTCAGTATGGAAGCATCAAATGTCTAACTAGAGGAAAAACAGTAATAATGGCTACCACCTCCTAGGACCCCACGAAAAACCCATTTGAAATGTGTATAATTGGTGATAGCAGTAGCACTCCTACCGAGTCCCAACCAGAACCCAAAGACTATGTTATTAGAAAAAGGACGAAGAGAGTAGGTTCGAGACTCAAAAGCTACAATCCAAATGAATCAAACCAATAATGCAATGTGAGGGCCCGCCCGTACACATTGATTGTTAGAAACAATGAAAGATATGACGATTCCCAGCCTCCCATGCGGTTCAAACGTCTCATTTCTAACAGCAGTAGCGGGAAGATTCATGCATTTCAGTCGGCTGAAGTGCTATCGCTGGATTTCTCCGCGCCGGGACGACGATCTCACGGCCCACCAAATGCTGGCTTTTAACTTTAGCGCAAAAAGACCCGAGTATGCCTGCCTGCGTTAGTAGCGGGCAAGGCTCAACCGACTCTTTCGCCAAGTCCATTCGGGAACAATGTTCACTTGCAGTTCTAAACTACGGGATTTTAATTGACCCCACACTGAATTAAAGACAAGACTTCATAACTTATAGCCTCGCTCAGATTTGAAATCTGCTGGAGCCTTGACTGGAAGATCTGCTGGTCTTACGGTGAAATGTGTGTCCACATAGATGCATGAAGTCTATGTGTACACACCCTCCACCGTTGAACCAGCAGATGCTCCAACGTGAGGGACCAGTGGATATGGCCTCCCTCGCTCATATGGGAGTGTCAATTCTACATGAGGAACTATATGTCACATAAATTTGTAAGGTGGACAAGTATACAAATCAACGAATGTACTTGTGGTGTCCAAACCCAAATTATTAGTCTAAGTTCTTTGAGTTCAGGTTTCATCGTATATAAATGATGCATAGGTAGAAATCTATCTGCACATGCATGGTGAAAGAGACGGGCTTGTCTTTTATGGTACCATCCATGAAACGCACGGTTGCATGTCGGTTTCAATGGTGGGACCCACACCCCAGACAAAATGCAAGACGGTGGAACCATCGTACCATTTGCATTTCGGACTGGAGGAAAGTTCTGTTAGCCAAAAAAGAAAAGTGGTTTATACCTAAAATGCCCTTTTATACATTAGTAAAATACTTTACTTTGTATGCTAAATGGCAAAATTACCCTTATCTGTCATTCACATTATGGCTTCCAGAGAATGCCTAATTTGTTTACTTGCATTAACTCTTTAATTGGAGTTTGAATTTTATTTTTTTATATTGGCTTTTAAATCTATACTCCGATATAAAACTAATAGCTTTAGAAAGCGTGCCAAAACTAATAATTTATTTTCCCCAAAACAACCTTACCAAGGGGCTGTTCGTTGTATACAAGTATAAATTTCTGTAAGGGTAAATTTTTCTTTTTATTTTTTACTTTCTGAAAAAGACCCTTCAACAAATTTTAAACCATAAATATCCTGAACTCATTCTTAATTTCATACGTGCAGTATTGCATGTGGAACCGGTTAGTATATTATGGTTATCCTACATCTTTTCTTTTTCTGTGTTCATGTTTGGTCTTTGTGTTATCCATGGTTTCTAGCCTATGCTCTTGTAATGCTGTTATTTGTTAATAAAAGGGCTTAGCCTGGATATTTACCCCAAAAAAAAAAAAAAACCAGCTAGTATATTTAATCCAAAGGGGTAGTTCAGTCTTTCAATGTACTTTTTCTTTCTTTCTTTTTTTCCCTTTTTGGTAATATGAAACCAATCCTATGCGAGGCCCTTTGGACCCATCCAGGGGCGTAAGCATTATAATGGTAGCTAATAAAAAGGATTTTGTGACCATTTACGCTTATGTGAAGGGAAGTTTTCTGTATAGTTTAAAAGTGAGAGTATCTATGTGCATAAGTGACAAATCTCATTGGTGTAAGTGTAATTATACATTATATACCAAGGGATAATCTCTTTTGCTAATTTTGATTTCGAAAGTTAGAAATTTTTTTTCCCATGTTCTTAAGAAACAGTGGATTTATTCTCATCTCATCTCTTAAAATATAAGCACAACTTGTAACGACATAAACTTATTGCCTTCTCTTTTATTATAGGTTAATTTTATTTTCATTGCTATTTGGAAGTACCTAATAAAATGAATAATGGCATAAGGCTATCATCAAAATGAGCAGCAAGGCAAGAAGATCTGAGTGTGTTGGAATCGTCTTAGAATTTCCTAATCTTAGAAATCAATTGAAAGCTCAGTAAATGCTTTTGATTCTTCTGCCTCCCTTACTCTCCACTGTCATTCTTCTTTTTTTATAGACAAAGAAGAAAGGTGAGAACAAGTGATGATTTAAGTCTATGCTATGAAACCGCCTCAATTTTTGGCTGTTGTGGCCACCAGCTAACTACTACTTTCTCAAAACCATAGACTTTAATTTCCTCTCAATCCCCACTACTCGCCAACTACTCATAAGAATCTTGTTCTTTCCTCTCTTTCTATTTCTTCACCCATAGCTATCACACCAGCCTCACCCATCGTTATCACACCAGCCTTGATAGTGGTTGGCATTTCCTCTCAGTTACTTTTGGATGTATAGTGATGCTTTCATACCCAAAGATCAAATACTTGCTAAGAATGTTTCTGCTCGTAATTTATTTCAAGTAGGGCAGCCAGAAATAGTCATGATTTTGCCATTATTGCTTATGGGAGAGTAGGAATGTCAGTGGGAGTGGAGTAGGTCCGGTTTGGAGGACATTAGGGTGGTTAGGTTAATAAGTAATAATACCAAACCCTTAACCATTAGGGATGGATCCGGAAAGTTATCCATAAACACACCACATTGCCATCCCTATGCCACAGCAATATATGTTTGGGGTTAGTTATTTTATTGCTTATTATATACTACTTGGCGGTTCCCATATTAAGCATCAAAGTGTTCCATCCCTTTCGACTTTGCAGAATCAGATAGCAAGTTTATTGGATGAGTTTCATTGCTAAAAGCGGAATTGAAATCCAAATAATATGTAATCCATGCCTTATATGGTGGTGAGCCCATTGGCCCTTTAAGAATGGAAAGTGGCTCCATCCGTATGTGCCAACTCATGGGTTGTGCTTATGGCGTGGACATCCCGTGGGAGCATTGTTGACATAATTCACTTATTGTTGACATAATTCACTTCAAGAATCCAAGGCTGCTGCATGTATTTTGAGCACATTACTGTTGAGGGATTGCAGTGAGTATCAGATACAAGACAATAGGCCTTACAGAGCAGCTAAACAACCATTGGACACATCCCCATTTCTGTCCCTGTTGGCTGTTGCTCTTCTTACCTCCATGTCTCTAGGACAAAAGATTTTTGTAGGATAGATGATATACCCAAATTTTATTGCAAGCACTGATCCTTATTACTGTCATAGTTTTCGGTTTAGAAACTAAACATGGCTTTCTATTAAACCTAATTAATCAAATCCATCACACCTTAATTCATCTGCAAGCACTGATCACAGAAAAAAAGAAATAGCCATAGAAGGAACGAAAGAGGAGGCCAAGAAGATATGAGATTTTAAAAGGAATGAATTAATTAGATAATTCAATCAATGATTTCCTTCTTTACTCCTCGTGTCTTCACAGATCCAAGCAATGCAATTCCAATAGAAAATATTAAAACCATCAAAATTAAGAGCTCCATTTCTCAAATAAGATTTGTCTGATGGACATACTTGCAGATATTCAGGCGAAAGCAAACCCATGTAATTTGCTCTTCTATTAATAGGAACAATAAACGAATGAATGAATTACACTATCTCACTGTACTTCATCTATCATCATCAAAAAACATAATTTCTACGAATCTTCTAAATACGGCTCCCTCCTCAGACCAGAGTTGAGCAGGATGAAGTGGAAGGATCAAACAAGGCTGGGAGCAAGTACTTCCTCCCATTCGAACCGTGTGCATTGTAGCTAGCACCGGTTGTTGCATCAACCAACAAGTTCCCAGCATAACCCGGGTAAGCCCCCTTCCCATAAACACCAGGACAAGCTGATGCTGCCTCCAATGGTGCCTCTGCCTCTCCTTGGAAGTAACCGTTACCAAATGGGTTCGTGGCTGTTCCGGCCAACAGGCTCGCCAGGTTGATCACCATGCCGTCCAACGCCACGTCGTTGTTGGGTGCCACAAGTGGTGGATTCTGGGGTCCGTAGATGGGTTGGTGAAAGGGCCAGGCGCATTGACCAGGGCATTGAGTCTCCGAGTTTCCGACCCAGATGTAAGCAAACTTGTAGTTCTTGCCCTGCTTCACCTGGGCACGTTTGGAGCTCAAGGAAGAGCCGTGTGTCCCGCACCTGCTGGAGCAGAACCCTTCAACAGCCACATCAGGAGCAGTCAAGACGACGTTAATGGCGTTCCTCTGCTCACCTCTGGCTGCTAATTGCACGAGTTGGCGGCTAGTGAGTGACTTTCCCAGAGAGTATCTTTCGTCAAGGATCTGTTTACCCATTGAGAGGGTAAGCGAAGAATGTCTCCTGGAACTGGGTTGGTTGTAGTATTTCTCGGTGACTTTCCACCATGTGGAGACAGAAGGCTGGTTCTGGGGTTTTGAAGGGGAAGAGACGGAGGTGATGAAATCGGAGATGATGGCGCGTTGGGAAGGCTTGAACTTGCCATACCAAACGAGGTTAACGGAAATTTTGCCAGAAAGAAGAGGACCATTGTGGTATTGTAAGAGAGGCTGTTCTTGGACCAGCTCAGAGAGTGTCCTTGCAGCAGAGGAGAAATTAAGCAGAGAGCAAAGCACGAGAAGCTGAACAAGAAGAGAAGAAGAAAGGGAAGAATCCATTTCCCTTCTACAAATTGGAAGCTTGAGAAGAAGGTTACACTATCACTGTATATAGAAGGAAAGTAAGAAGAAAACGAATCCAAGTTGATGTCTGGGTTGGGGCGATGAAACTCTACTGAGGGGAGGGGGTTTATAGGTCGAAGAAGACGGTGAGGCGACGCGTTTTCTTTAATGTTTTATTTTCAGAATTGGAACGAGGGCGGAAAGTGTTACTGCTTTTGCCAGCTGGATTAGCTAGGACCAAAGAGCACTACAGCTAAGTTATAATGAAGGGACTCGGGTTGACTAAAATAGCCTTGAGCAGGTCGATTGGGCGCAATGTAATGAATGGGTGTTAATGGAAAAGTGGAGTAAGTGAATAAAGAAAAAAAAAGGAAGAGAGACGTTGGAGAGAAGGCAGAAGACAGGCTGGAGGTTAAGGGCGTATCGGGACACTCCTAATTCTCAGTACCACTTGGTGTGCCAGTCCCGTGTGCGGTCTGTAGTGGTGTGCCACGTGGCCGAGACATCCCACTGTCAATGACAGAAGAATGAGAGAGCGTTAACGGGGCACGCCCCTTCCCTGTCTCCGTTAAGAGACGTTTTTCTGAAAAAACAAAAACCCCAAAATACAAAGCACCTGAAATCAAATTTCAGCTCTTTTCTTTTCATTCTTCGCTCGAGAGCACCGCATGTGGGAAAAGGCTTACCTCGTTCTTTGAAAACCAAAAACCCAAGAATCAATCCCCACATTACATTAGATTCATCTCGGCTTCATCTCCATCTTTTTCTTTTATATTCCTTACCTTACCTAACAATTTTTGTTGGAAGATTTCTAATCCCATTTACTCCATCTCGTCACAAGGAGCTAGCAACAATGGTGGGCAAGGAAGATTTGGGGCTGATCATTTCGTTTACATTTCTAATCCCATTTACGACAATGGCATTCGCAGGCCAAATGGAGTTGCAAATGGAGTAGGCACGCCCTTTGAAACCCCTGATACATCACGTTCTCGCTTAGAAACGAAAGGTTGTTCTGTCAAAGAAGATGACGACGTTGCTGAACCATTGCCAACTAGTCCCACATCACCCATGAAGAAGCTTCCCGTTGAGGCCTGTTCAGTGTCTTAGAACTTCAGGAAGCGATTCCAACAGTAATAACAATGTATCGTCGTCGTAATCATAAGGCTCTCCCTGCACTTCTCCTTCCTGGCGATTAATTAACAGTAGCATACCACTTACCAACAAGCGTTCTCTCTCCAACCACCCAACAAGTAATTGTCAGATCTCTCTCTCTCTCTCTACACTTCTTCGTATCAATGGAATGCTTATAATTTTTGAAAAGCATAAAAGATGGCTATTTAAGATCGTCCTTGTTTCTTTGCTTCAAGGTGATCGTCTACTTGTGTAGATTTCGCTACGAGACCCATCTCGTCTGAGCTAGCAATCCGTTGTTCTTAATCTTGTGTGCGTAGGAACTTAATCTTAATCCATGGGTATGTTTCTAATTCCTTCCTTAATCCCTTTCTGTTATTTCTAATTTCTTGTTTTGATATATAATTTGATGTGATTCGTGATTTCCTATTCTTGCTTTTGTTTGTTTGTTTTTTTTTTTTTTTCCTTTTTTCTATTCTGCTTCTTCTTCTTATCTGTGGAATGCTTATAATTTTTAAAAAGCATAGAAGATTTTTGTGCTGCCATGTTGAAAATTTCTTAAAATATAAGAAAATAGAAAATTTTCAAAAATTTTTAGAAATCAAAAATTTTAAGTTATATGCAAAATCTAAAGAACTATATGTCAAAACAAGATAAGGCTAAAAAGAAAACAAATATGAAACACCCCTTATTAAAAGTACTTGACACATTTACGAAACAGATAAATAAATGTGCGTATAAAGTACTCATTTGTGTACACCAACATCTTGCATCACCACATTCAAGCATAAAAAAAGGATAATTAATTATTGGAATCAACTCCAAGCAGTGCTAAAAGCATCTGGTAAAAAACAATCAACAAAATCAAGCAGCAGAATTTGTCCAAACCTCTTTTCTGCCGAGAGTTTTGTACTCGCCTAAACTGAAAGAGGGAATCAATGTACAATATTTAAAGGATGTCTTCAACAATTTTTGTTGGAAGCTTCAGGAATAGCACCAATGAAAAATGATTAGGTATATGTTGGAAAATATATTTTCCCATGTGACAAAATGCATGACAAAGAATATTGAAATTTATTAAAACATTCAGTTTGTTGATGAAGTGAAGTATGGTTGAATGTGTGACTTGAGATAGCTTCTAACAAGGTTAAGTGTAATTTGCTGGAGCTACTCAACCAACTGAAATCTCAGGCAGTTACGAGATTCAGTTAGGTTGTTTTGAAGATAGTTACAGGTTGTTGAGATAGTTATAAAAGTGGTTAAGAACCTCTTATTTAAAGGGTCTTGGAGGTTCTTGGAAGTGAATCTTTTGGGAGTCTAGAAGTAGCTTGGTGAAGAGTGCAGCTGGAGAAAGATCAGAGATGTTGAGGTTGCTGTAGAATTCTGGAAAACTGGGAAAGTTTTCAGAACAAGAACATTCCAGATCTGTGTACGATTGGAATGGGCAATCTCAGTGGTATGTCTGAACATTTTGTAAAGAACATTTGTTAGTAATACATTGTTTTCAGGCGTGGTCTCACTCAACAAGACCCAAGGTTTTACCTAGACTATTGTCTAGGGTTTCCTCATTAAATCGTGTGTCCTCTTGTCACTGTTTTGTCATTTAGTATTGTAATCTCTTCTTGTTGTTTAGAATCCTAGAGAACAGGGAGCTGAGATTAGAAATCTCAGTATATGTTTTATTTCTTCAAAGCTGGATTTGCTCTCCCTTTATACCAAACAACCTTAAATTCAACAATCCATCAAGATTCATAAGAAATATAGTAAATTCAATTTGACAAAATTATTCTGGCCTGTCACAAGAGCCTTGGTATATATATATATAGACACATACCATCGATTTAGCAAGGAATTCTCATCTTAATTGATTGGAATTATCTAGGTCACCACATAAGAGACACGGATCTATAACAAATAAAATCATTTTACTACCAACAATTTTGCCAAACATTAAAATGTAAGTACCAAGAATCAGTAATGCTCATGTTCTCTGCTTAAATTTTGGGTATGTCTTTGATTGACATTGAACTCGATTACGAATCTAAAAGGTGAATTCACTCGGTTAGGAATCTAACAATTGAGTGGTGAATTAACTTTTATGGTTTTGATTCACAAAGACAATTATCTAAAGTAAATGTGATTTTTAGTTTTTTTTTAAAATTTCTAAATATCTAACCTTAGCAAGGAAACAGTGAGATGATAATTATATTTCACCTTATATAACAATAGATTAAGAAATTTAAGCTTTTAATAATAAAAAATCTTATTTACAAAGTTATCAGCTTTATTTGAGTAAAATAATATTACCAGACAGTTTGAGGAACAAGGTTTAATGATACATTGCAGTATTCATAGAGAGTTTTGAGTTGTTTCCATTAAATATATTTTCTTTTCTAGTTTACGAAAAAGAAGGAAAGTGGCTCCATCCGTATGTGCCAACTCATGGGTTGTGCTTATGGCGTGGACATCCCGTGGGAGCATTGTTGACATAATTCACTTATTGTTGACATAATTCACTTCAAGAATCCAAGGCTGCTGCATGTATTTTGAGCACATTACTGTTGACATGTTTAGGGATAGCAGTGAGCAGCTAAAAAACCATTGGACACATCTCCATTTCTGTCCCTGTTGCTCTTCTTCTTACCTGCATGCCGCTAGCACAAAAGATTTTTGTAGGATAGATGATACACCCAAATTTTATTGCAAGTACGGATGATCCTTGTTACTTTGTCATAGTTTTTGGTTTAGAAACTAAACATGGCTTTCTATTAAACCTAATTAATCAAATCCAGCACACCTTATTCATTTGCAAGCACTGATCACAGACAAAAAGAAACAGCCATATGAGAGGGAAGGAAAAAGGAGGCCAAGATATGAGATTTTAGAAGGAATGAAGTAATTAGATATCAATCAATGATTTCCATCTTTATTCCTCGTGTCTTTTAATATATTATATATGTAAAATGAATCAAAACGGATGTAGTTACAGATCCAAGCAATGCAATTCTTTTTTTTTGATAGAGCCAAGCAATACAATTCCAATAGAAGATATTAAAACCTTCAAAATTACGAGCTCCATTTTCTTAAATTAGATTTTCTGATGGACATACTTGCAGATATTCAGGCGAAAGCAAACCCATGTAATTTGCTCTTCTATTAATTGGAATAATAAACGAATGAATGAATTACACTATCTCACTGTACTTCATCTATCTTCATCATCAAAAAGCATCGTTTCTACGAATCTTCTAAATACGGCTCCTTCCTCAGACCAGAGTTGAGCAGGATGAAGTGGAAGGATCTAACAGGGCCGGGAGCAAGTACTTCCTCCCATTCGAACCATGTGCATTGTAGCTAGCACCGGTTGTTGCATCAACCAACAAGTTCCCAGCGTAACCCGGGTAAGCCCCCTTCCCATAAACACCAGGACAAGCTGATGCTGCCTCCAATGGTGCCTCCGCCTCTCCTTGGAAGTAACCGTTACCAAATGGGTTCGTGGCTGTTCCGGCCAAAAGGCTCGCCAGGTTGATCACCATGCCGTCCAACGCCACGTCGTTGTTGGGTGCCACAAGTGGTGGATTCTGGGGTCCGTAGATGGGTTGGTGAAAGGGCCAGGCGCATTGACCAGGGCATTGAGTCTCCGAGTTTCCGACCCAGATGTAAGCAAACTTGTAGTTCTTGCCCTGCTTCACCTTGGCACGTTTGGAGCTCAAGGAAGAGCCGTGTGTCCCGCACCTGCTGGAGCAGAACCCTTCAACAGCCACATCAGGAGCAGTCAAGACGACGTTAATGGCGTTCCTCTGCTCACCTCTGGCTGCTAATTGCACGAGTTGGCGGCTAGTGAGTGACTTTCCCAGCGAGTATCTTTCGTCAAGGATCTGTTTACCCATTGAGAGGGTAAGCGAAGAATGTCTCTTGGAACTGGGTTGGTTGTAGTATTTCTCGGTGACTTTCCACCATGTGGAGACAGAAGGCTGGTTCTGGGGTTTTGAAGGGGAAGAGACGGAGGTGATGAAATCTGAGATGATGGCTCGCTGGGAAGGCTTGAACTTGCCATACCAGACGAGGTTAACGGAGATTTTGCCAGAAAGAAGAGGACCGTTGTGGTATTGTAAGAGGGGCTGCTCTTGGACCAGCTCAGAGAGTGTCCTTGCAGCAGAGGAGAAATTAAGCAGAGAGCAAAGCAAGAGAAGCTGAACAAGAAGAGAAGAAGCAAGGGAAGAAGCCATTTCCCTTTTACAAATTGCAAACTTGAGAAGAAGGTTACACTGTCACTGTATATAGAAGGAAAGAATGAAGAAAACGAATCTAAGTTGATGTCTGGGTTGGGCGATGAAACTCTACTGAGGGAAGGGGTTTTTATAGGTCGAAGAAGACGGTAAGGCGACGCGTTTTCTTTAATGTTTTATTTTCAGAATTGGAATGAGAGAGGAAGTGCCAGTGCCTTTGTCAGCTGGATTAGATGCGGAACAAAGAGCACTACAAGCTAAGCTACAGTGAACGGGACACAGGTTGACTAAAATAGCCTTGAGCAGATCCATTGGGCAATTTGGGCGCAGTGTAATGAAGGGGTGTTAATGGAAAAATGGAGCAAGCGAATAAAGAAAAAGAAGAGAGACGTTAGAGAGAGGGCAGAGGACAGGCTGGAGCATAAGGGCGTATCGGGAGTGGTGGACGTGTCCAACTGGCAGTCAAGTCCTTGATTCCCGTGCAAGCCCTCTTTTGCTTTTAAATTAGTCTTAATTATTATAGGGCCGCGTAGTCTCTCTCGTATCCAGCTGGATCGAGCTATCACACGACAACTGTAGCGCAACGCAACAATGCACTGTTACGATTAAAACGGGATCAAATCGTCGTGCGGTAGACTGTTGCAGCGGCCATGAGATGTTGGCACGTGTAATATCTCGCGGTCTGTGTTTTTTTACATTTTACAAAGTGAAAGGACACTTTCCCATTAAAAACATAGGCCGTGCGGCAGCATCTCTTGCCGCTGCAAATATCTGCCGCAGAGTCTTGCGGCACACGATTTCAACTCGAGTAAAACTTGTTATGAAATCATTTCTTTTCCATTGGACGGATGCGAGCACAGAACAGTTATTGGGAAAAAATCTTAGCTTCCTGAGTTAAGATTTTTTTGTTTGTTTTTTTTTTTTTAAATTTTTTCAAATTTAAATTGAAGTTTCTCAATGGGCAAAGGAAGAGTACAGACTTGTCTTTATGCCTTGAGTGAAACTTGACAGTGGACAAGAAAATGGGAAAATTGTGAAAGAGTGTCATTTTTGGTCTGTATTTATAAAAACAGTCCATTAAAAATCTCATTTAAAAAAGTCAAACTTTTTTTTTTGAAAAAAAATAATTTTAACGTAAAGGCCACTTTACTATAATTATGTGAAGAGTGTTTCATCTGATGCCACTCAGTGGTGCCAACGTGAAACCCTCGGACGGATGCCCATGCCAAGAGAGGGCCCACACATTCAAACTCCATCCCAGCGGATTTTGGCACTAGAGGAAATGCTTTCAATTATATGAGGTATGAGTGTAGCCTGGAATGTGTTTCATCTCATGTAGCTAAACTAAAGTGACACCTCTTTTATTTATTTATTTTTAAATGAAAGTGCAAGTCAATTATTTTTGAAAAATGATCCTTTTATGCAAATGAGATTTTTGATGGATTGTTTCCATAAAAATAAGCAATGGTGAAACCAGGAGTCGAGATCTTTGGGGCAAAATAATATATTAAATGACGTAATTGAAAAATACATATTACATTAAAAATAGTACTACAAAATCACTTCATTCTCAAGAGCATTAAATAGTTTAACTTTTGCATCAATAATTAGCATATTAAGAGCATTAAAGAATTTAACACTTCCCATGCAATATAGAAATTTTAATAAGTTAGGAGGGGTAAAATAGAAATTTTAGAGGGGGCAAAATAGAAATTTCAATTAAAACATATAGAAAAAAAAATTTAATTAAAAAAAAGTTCAGGTGGTTCCACTTCCACCACTGAATATAGGGAAAAATGACCCTTTTTCATAAATGTTCCAAAAAAAATTTTTTTTTTGGTTAAAACATTTTCTCTTCCTCTTTGTCCGAGGATAAAAAAAACTCTCCTAAATGGTATATTTTGAAAGAAAAAACAAAAAAAAAAGTTCACCATCAGACACCCCTACTCACACCATCCACCCACCCCACTATTACCACCACAATCGCCACGCACAACCACCATCCCTACTGCCACAACATCATCACCACCAGTCCCCATCATGGCCCACAATCATCCCACCACCATCCCTACTGCCCCATCGCAGCTACCATTCCTACCACCCCACCATAGCCCACAACAATACCACCACCATCATCCACACCCAGCCCACCACTCCCTACCAACCATCTTATTAAAATGCATTTTTATTTTCTTCCTATTTCTCATATCATCCAAACACTTAGAAAAAAGAAAAAGAAAAAAGAAAGGAATATGGTCCAAACATAACCTAAAAGCAAAGCATATGGTTTTCAAGAAGGCCTTACATTGGCTAATGCTTTATGTGCCAAATCCATTGAAATTGAGAGTGATTCAAGTTGCATTTGCAAAAAAACGGAATCTCATACTAAATTCCCACCTTAAAGCATGGCGAACATAGCTTAAATGGCCAGAAATATTTGTTTTTCTTTTGATAATATTTTATTTTGTCATGTACAAGAAGCCAATGGGGGTGTTGATAGTAGGGGTGCAACTCGGTCCGGTTAAAACCAAAGTCGAACTGACCCAAACCGACTTCGATTCGGTTTGGTTCGATTTCCTATATGCTTGGTTCGGTTTTGGTTCTAAAATCTCTAAACCGAATTAAATCGGTTCGGTTTTGGGTTGTATGATCGGTTAAACTGAACCAAACTGAAAAATACATATTTTAAACATATATATGTATATAACTCTACCTTTATATTTTAATCATATTGCAATTAACTCCTCCCTTAAATCGACCAAATCCACCCCCAATCTCCCAAACCCTAAACCCTAGCTCAACACTTTTGCCCACCTTCTCTCCCTCTCCAAATGAACAACGCAAACGTCGGCGCACGCGTAGTCGCCCAGTGACCTGACTGAACTCACACATGCGGCTCACGCGCTTGTTGATAGCCGGCGCATTGCCGCTACGTTGTTACTTCTCAACATCAACGCACCTTCTACCATCTTTCCCTTTTAACCACAAATTGAAATACCAAAGTGGAAAAAAACCAATACGACTGCCACGACGGAGAAGATGGATGATCGGACCGGATCTCCGACGGCAGTGACGATGCAGTCACGTCCCTCGCACACGCCGTTGCCCTTCCAAGAAGACTGCTGGAGCAAGGACGCCACCTATACCCTCGTTGAAGCCTGGGGAGATCGGTATCTCAAGCTCAATCGCGGCAACCTCCTGAAGAAGCACTGGAAAGAGGTTGTTGATGCCGTGAACACCGGTCACGACCACAATAAGAAGGCTCGTAGGATCGATGTTTAGTGCAAGAACCGGATTGATACCTTGAAGAAGAAGTACAAGGTGGAGAAAGCTAAAATTATGGAGTCTAACGAAACCCTAACCAGTAAATGGCCCTTTTTATGATCGTCTTGATGCGCTTATTGGGTCTACTGTCTCGGTGAAGAAGTCTTCACCTCCTCTCGCGCTTTCGTTGCCCTATTGGAAAACGCTGCTGTTGCTTCCCCATGCTTTGCCAGTCTTAGTTGCTGCTCGTTCTGCTAAGCAGAAACGAACAGCTTCTTTCATCGATGGTTTTTGTGGAAAGAGGGAATTTGGTTTGGGTTGGGTTGGGTTTTCCATTTTTTGATTGGTTCGGTTTCGGTTTGAGAACTTCGGTTCTTAAGTCGGTTCGGTTCGATTTGGGTCAGTTGTCAAATGACTTTAGTTTGGTCTTGGATTGAGGCCAATCTGGATCAAACCACAGCGAGTTGCACCCCTAGTTGATAGAGCTACGATTCTTAAAGTGGATTACTATCGATGCAAACATGCAAGGGATCTTTAATTAAAAAAAAAAGGGTTCTTTAATTAATTACCTTTTTCTACCCAAAAAAAAAAAAGTTCAAATTAATTTAAAAAACAAGACTACGGCGTGCCAAGTGCCGATCAATGTTTAAATAGATTATTAAACAAGCAATGTTGATGGAATCTACGCATCATCTACATCTGTCATTCTCAAGGTGACTACATTGAAAACGCATTGTCAACATTGATTTTAAATATATATTTTCTTAACATAACACTGGATTTGCCATTTGAGGTCAAATATTATATGGAAAGCTAAATCTAGCTATTAGATTTTGTGAAAGTTCCTTGGTCTCTTTCCTAATAAACATTTCATCAAGTGACTCGATAAGTTGAACCATCCAAAATCATAAATAGATATTCTCGTGTATTGAGTGTATGGCAGACGTTAAAAAACAAAACCTCGCTTACGAGACAATACAAACCCAGCACTTTTTAGTGTCTACCTACCTTGCAATCTCCCCGGGTTAATCTTTTCCAAACTCACAAATGATCTTTAAAATTTGAAGTTTGGTTCCTAAACTTAAATGTTCAAGGTAAATGAGAGAATGAAACTATTTATCTTCCCTCTAGATCTGTTTTGTTCAATGCTTGCCCTACCCGGGCCGGGCGTGCTGAAATTTTCTTATATAATTAATAAGTTGGATCAGATCATCATATGTTCTATTTTACGTTATCCAACTGTGTACTTTCTAAGCGTATTGATCTTCCGATGAGCTCGCACCATGATTCCAGCCTGTCTGATGTCTGATGATGCTTCCTTGTTCTTTTACTTACAGACATGACGACAAAATTAATTGATTTTGAATAGATTAAGCTGGTTACGAAGGTGCATTTTCTGGGATTAATGCAAGCCTCATCTCATACCAAACTCTTAGAGCTCTCTCTCACTGATGATGAATGTTAGAATTCTTGAGAACTAAGGGACAAGAAGATATTAATTCCTTCCGTAACTGCATTTCAGGGAAGCAATTACATCGATCTTGCAGGAGAACAAGAGGCGTAAAAACTAAATAGTTTCTCTGCAAGTACTTCCTGCTACTTCACCTCACTGTCTAACATTCAACGCGGCCTATAATACGCTTTGTTGTCGAAACTATGGTAGCTAGTACGAAATTTCCTGAATGCATTCTCCTCGATCACCCCGCAAAAGGTGCCAATTTCCTCCCACTACTTCCATGTTCTTGTTCTTTAATACTTCCCTTTTATTAATTCGGGCAAGATTCCGTAGTATCCATCATATGCCTTCAGAAAATTCTTAAAACAATACCCGGAAGTTAATTCATTACGATTCCATGCTTTAAATTTTTGAATATCATGCATTTTCGCTTGCAATATTTTATTCCATTTCATGTAAAGTGCTAATGCACCAATAATTAAATGATTTTAATTACAGGGGACGTCAGATGGAGGCCAAGAAAGGAGATCTGTTTTGGTGGATGATCGAAGCAAATTGATGATCATAAATCATAACCATTTCCTTGATCCAAACCTTTGTGTAATCACATATCCCTAGTAGCATCTGCCATGGCCTGACTCGCATGACCCCACACTTGGGTATGGACGAGGGAGACTTCCCCATTTCTTCATGTAAGAGATCGAGAAGAACCCAAAGCTCGGATGCCCATGATGTTTATGTGCATTGTATCAGCAGATGCATCAAATATACATCCCACCTCGTTATATGGGCTTCCTCTTTTTTCCTTTTTGTCCCTTTTCCCCTTATATTTGCTGTCCAAGTGACTATTCATGTGAAGGGGATTCCCAATAAAACGGAGAAGAGGAAGATGGTGGGAAATCAGATTTATATGTATTTCACATTTTTAAATGGGAAAATTGGTATTTTAATGATACTTTTCAAATTAATTCAGATTCAGTTGGTAAAATCTTGATAATTAGCTTTTAGTAATACTTTTTTGAAATAATTGAGAATCGGTGTCATTTTACTATTAATAGTTTCTTTGAAAATGCCCTTAAAAGACTTTGAAATTCTTTTCACTCATTTTATTATAAATGAAGTTCACAAATCTTTTGAGGGTATTTTCGGAAAAAAACTCTTAACGAATAGTAAAATAATACCAATTTTCATTTATTTCAAAAAAGTATCATTACAAGCGAATTATCAAGATTTGATCCACTGAATGTGAATTAACTGAATTAATTTGAAAAATATCATTAAAAACTAATTTTCTCTTTTCTAAATGACATCAAAAGAATCTTTTAAGGCTTTGCTCACAAAAGAAAAGAATAATCAAAAGACGCGAATATTAAATGTTACTGGGAGAAGTCATATCAAAAAGAAAGGACTAAGAAAGCTGCCCCAAACACAGGCAGATTTCTTAGTCGACAGCCAATACCTCCCTGCAAACGAGCAGCGGAACCTAAGTTGCGGGAGTCCCCAAATCTCCATACAAAACATTTAATAAAGACATATCCAAAGAGAGATGCTCGCCGGATGCCTCCCTCTCATCTTACTCTCGGAATCCCCGTGAGTTTTATTCCTTTTTCTTTATTCAATGAAGCTGTTGAAGAAAGCAGCAAAAGGAATCCCACTTGCGCAAAGTTCATGCACTAATTCACCTATTTATACTCTCACTCAGTCTCCAATTCAAACTCACCCAAACGAAAACCTCTCTCTAGCTAGCTTAATTCACTTTCTTCTCTCTTTCCTCCGAAATGGGTTTCTCACAACCTTCCAAAGTCATGTCTTCTCTTCTTACTCTTCTTATCCATGCCTCCCTTTTCAACCTGTGCTTCGGAGCTAGGAAGCTAACTTCACTCTACCAACCACCAGCTACGGTTTTAGCCTACCACAATGGAGACTTGCTTGAAGGGAACCTCCCAATCTGTGTTCTCTGGTATGGTAAATTCACCCCAGCTCAGAAATCCGTTGTTGCAGACTTTCTACTCTCCCTCACCCCAAATGAACAACACGTGGGTTTCTCACCCAGAGCACCTTCGGTTTCTCAGTGGTGGAAAACCATCGAAACCTACGTAAAGAATGCCGGGAAAAAGGAGACCAAGATCGTCTTATCTAAGCAAGTCTCCGACGAAAACTGCTCTATGGGGAAAACACTGAAGAAATCCCAGATTCACATGCTAGCACAGAAGGCTTCATCGAAAGCCGGTGGTCGTCTGACGCTGGTCCTCACCGCTGAAGACGTCGCGGTGGAGGGCTTCTGCATGAGTAACTGCGGGTTTCACGGCTCAAACAGGAAGGAGAACTCGGCCTTCATCTGGGTCGGAAACTCGGTGACTCAATGCCCGGGTCAATGCGCCTGGCCGTTCCATCAGCCCATCTACGGCCCACAGACAGCCCCACTGGGTGCGCCGAATGGGGACGTGGGCTTGGATGGCATGGTCGTCAACATTGCTAGCCTTTTGGCCGGAACGGTGACGAACCCCTTCGGAAACGGGTACTTCCAGGGCTCCGCCGATGCACCAATGGAGGCAGCTTCGGCTTGTCCCGGCATATATGGTGAAGGGGCCTACCCGGGTTACGCCGGGAAGCTGTTGGTGGACCCCCGCACCGGAGCTAGCTATAATGCACTGGGTGCGAACGGTAGGAAGTACTTGTTACCGGCCGTGTTTGACCTTGTTAGCTCTTCGTGCTCAACCACCGTGTGATAGGAAGAACGTTGACAGTGTGTTGAACACGTGGCGTCATCTTTTCCGTTGATTTTATGTACATACATAACCGCCCCACATTATATATCAATGGACGGGTTCAAATCTTCATGCATGGACATGCATGCCCGATTTGATCAGAATTTTTTTTTCTCTAGAGATTATTACAATAAATCTTCCAATAGTAGGAAAAAAATATTTCACTCTCTAAAAGGTGATTTGAGAAGAGTTCACGTGGGATCGCTAAATAATAAAATAATTTATATTTAAATTTTATATTGTTTATGAAAACAAAATAATTTTTTAAATTTAAAAAAACATATATTATTGTTAATGATTTTTTAAATAATGGGCCTTTGCTGTCATGGTTACAAGACTCGCATGGGCCTTTTTTTTGGCCTAGTCCTGCCCTGAGTAACACCAAAATTAGCTAATTAATTTGGGTGAAGTGAGCAAGCATTGAGTAGGGCAGTAAAAGTTAAGACTTGAAATGGCAAAACATCAAAACGAAGAATCCATCTAATAGCAAGAGACCGTTTCTCACTTTAATTCAAATTACCATTTTAATTTGCAATACAACAGTTATCTAAGAGATAAATATTTTGATTAATATATGTCCAAATCATTCTTCATAATTTCCGTATTTTATTGATTAGTTATGCCACATCAACATAATCCAACTGCATGCGACCCTTTAAAACGCAGAGTTTTTTCTAAGTGGTCTCACAAATGAATTCTATAATTGCTATGCGCGTAGAGCGTGCAGTCTGCTAATCTGTTTCAAAATAGAACAACGAAAAATACTATGCATCAAAATTGGCTGATGGTTAGAGATGTCTCTTACATGACCGGACTCCTTCAGGCTCAGGTGGCCAGTTGGGTAAACCCCGTGAGGACAGGCCCAGTTCGTTAACATTTCTAAAGCCGCCGCCAACCCTGATCCTATTCCCCCACTTTGACCGTTTAAAAGCCGCCCCGGAAAACATAAAAGAATCCAAGGGAAAGACGTCTTTGCTTACGTGTTGGAACGGAGCGGGTTCTGGTGCTCCAATTACGGACTACAAACTACAATGTCCTTCATGTTCGTCTACTAGGAGAAAGCCACGTACCTAAACCTTGTTTTACGCTTAGAAAGCTCCTTCTTAGCATTACAACTTGGCATTCTTCTATTGGGTGAACAGGGAAAGCTTTATTATCGCGGGAGCACCTCACTTCGTTCAGCCGACCTCTACATTGAACCCCCGATTTTTAGCAGACCACAAAGGTCATCGCAGTTAAAGTTTCTCTTGTTGAGACAACTGGGAGCTCAGCACGGTCACATAGCGAGAGTGATGGGTTGGCGAGGGATTCTAGGGTTCGAATACGGGATAGTGCAGGCGCCTCTGGGACCAGATATATCCGGACCTGAACTTGTAGCTGCTGTTGCTAATGCCGGTGGTATCGGTCTACTCAGAGCCCCTGACTGGGTTCGTACTTCTCTTTTCTCCTTTTTGATCATTTATTATCTTTTACCCCTCTTTACCTGCTTTGTCCTGGCATGAAACCACTTTTCTTACCGAAAAACAGGGATTCGAGTTTGAACTTTAAAACTCGATTTATTGCATTCCTAATAATCTTGCGACGATTCTTTTTGGGTACTGAGTGAATTGCTTGTGAGGGTTCTCTAGCCTGATTCTTATTGATGGAACAGCCCGTCGTAATTTGCCTTTAAATGGCTTTTCTGCACACAGAATATGAGGGGACCACCCCACAAATGGGGTTGGAATGTTACCCTGTTGAACCGTTCCTATTAAAAGCTCAAATATGTGAACTTTATATATTTAATTATATTTCTTAATACTCCCCCTCACCTGTGGGTTGACTCAAACCTATTTTAGGAAGCCCTACACGTAGAATGTATTTTTCTCAACGGGTGGAGTAGAGGTTTGAACCTATGATCTAGCATTAGCCTAAGGCTCCGATACCATTTAGAACATCATTTTTATTAAAAGCTCAAGCTGATAGTAAGGGGTGAATTTTATATATTTAATATATTCCTTAACACTTCCCCTCATAGTAAGGGGTGAATTTTATATATTTAATATATTCCTTAACACTTCCCCTCATGTATGGGCTAGACTCAAACTCATTTTTTTAGGAGACCCATTTTTAGGAAGGCCCTATATGTGGAATATTTTTTCTTAACGGGTGGAGTGGCTCCAATAACATGTAAAACACCGTTCCTACTAAAAGCTTAAGCTTATAGTAGATGTGAACTTTATATATTTAATTATATTCCTTAATACTCTTAATAACCCATGAAGAAATATAAATTCTGCACTAAAAAGGAAGAGGATTAAATTAATATATAAAGCAACCCATGTCACTTTTCACTTTTTTTAGATTCAATTTCCAATTTTACTTGGAATTTCTCTGGAACAGCCTCTTCACCGTTTAGGCAATTTGTTCTTAAGTATATCAAGTCTTGAAGGTGTCATTGATGATATTCTAAAAATTCAATTGCATCAGGAGGCGCCTGATTACTTGAGGAAGCTCATATCAAATACAAGAACTTTAACAAACAAACCATTTGGGATTGGCGTTGTTCTGGCATTCCCACATGAGGAAAATTTAAGGGCTATATTAGCTGAAAAAGTAGCACTATTGCAAGTTTACTGGGGTGAATTCCCCAAGGAGCGCGTAATTGAAGCTCATCAAGCAGGGGTCAAGGTTATTCACCAAGTGAGTGATTATTATTTCATCATATTTGCCTTTTTTTTTTCATGCACTTGAGGGGAGTCAATGGTATTTTATGAGAATTTAGAAAGTACAATAGCTTCAATCTCTTGTCAGCAGACTTGGGTTTTTAATAGTTTTTACTATGATAGATTGGCAGCCTTGAAGCTGCTGAAAAAGCGATTAATGCTGGTGTTGATGCAATTATAGTCCAAGGACATGAAGCAGGAGGGCATGTAATTGGTCAGGTATGGACGTGTATTTACATCCATGATATTGTTAACTGATAATTATTTATATTGTATTTGTAAAATCTTTTCCAGTTGCCATACATATTTGCTGGTCTGGCTATCTTAACATTCTAGCTGATTACATGGTAACGACCTGGACTTTATTTATTGTATCAATAAATCCCTGAGCAGCGAAGAACTTAAGAGAATGTCAAAAGTTTACCAGAAAACTTGACAGTTGTTGATTTTTGATTTGCCACAAAGATCTCAAGTGATGGTCAAGTATTTATTGATGAACTGAACATATATGTATGTGTATATTTACATGTGTATAGATAGCAATTATTCTCTTAAACTGATGGAAATTCTTATCATTTTAGGAACTAAAGGCAGCAATATTTTATCCTTCAATGAAATCATTAGTCTTGCTCGCTTATGCCACCAGAGATCTTTGTCTGTTGTTCATAATGCTTATCATATAATCTTATTTGAATTGACAGCCTATTGCTCTTATCTATGTTGAAGGGAAAATTGTTCCTTCGAACACAAGTGAGTGAATTCATTAATCGAATCATTTACTGAAGTAGATTGTTATCCAAATGACATATTGCGGTAAATTTGGCCTTCCAAAGCTCTAATTTTGCTATGCATTTCATTGGCCAAAAATTATCTTTGTTGTCATTGTCCATTGATAAATAAATAGATTTTCAGTCTTTGATCTTTCTTGATATACCTAAGCTGTGCTTTTCAGCTATATTAGAATTGAGAATTTGAGATATAGAGAGGTGTCCTCCCCTTTGTCATTCACTTATTTAGCAATATTTTCAGGATGGACTGATGACGTTATTGCCGAGGGTTGTTGATCTTGTTGGGGATAGAGATATAGCTGTCATCGCTGCTGGAAGTATTGTGGATGGACGTGGTTATGTTGCTGCTTTGGCCCTTGGTGCTCAGGGTATCTGTCTAGGCACAAGGTTGGCAATGTGCTGTTCAAATTTAAGAAACTTTTAAGCAAATAGTTAATATCAGTACAACCTGAAAATCACATTTGGTTCCTGTTGCATACATGCAAGAAGCAAAAACACCCATTCTATAACTTACCATGGATTTCCTTCACCAGTAGCTGACCTAAAGATATCCAATTAACCTGCTACTCCTTGTGGAGTAAAAAATTTGCGGTTGTTGCTTTTGGAACAATTTTCTGCACAGGAGACCTCCTACTTAAGTTATTTTCAAGCTACCAATCCATGGCAGATTAGCTACCACTTGAATTGGTAATTTGTGTTTGGCTGTAGAATAAGATCCTGATTTGAAGTCAAATGGCAATTAAATTTTCTGAAGTGAGAATCATAAGTTGTATCCACTTCATGCAGGTTCATTGCAACAGAGGAAAGCTTTGCTCACCCTACATACAAAAGGAAGTTAATCGAACTTGACAGAACTGAATATACAAATATATTTGGCCGTGCAAGGTGGCCTGGTGCACCACAGAGGGCCCTAGAAACACCATTCTTCAATGATTGGAGGCTTCTTCCAGAGCATGAGGATGAGGTCAACCAGCCAATCATTGGCCGTTCAACAATACACGGCATGGTTAGCATCTTCTTCCTTTATTCAGAATAATTAGCTGAAGATCATTTACTCGGTGCTTTTTGCAAGTCAAAACGTAATTTTTTTTATTGAACTATTCCAAAGTTTTAAGGCACGTAAAGCTTATGTCTCAAGGCTCACAAGTAAGAATCAAGAATGGTGCCTTGAGGCTCAGCTTCCATTATGTTCACACCCTTGGTCTGAGTTTCATGTGAGGATCATGCCTTATACCTAGCATTACTTCCCTCATAAAATAAGTAAAACAAGGGTCTCAACATTTATGATATTAACCAGTGTGTGAGAACTAATTTATTGTCCAATACATATGTGAACAAAAAGACAAACCTCCAATGAAGTAATTTCTTGCCTCAAATTTTTTTTTCCTTAATCTTTCCATATGACTGAAAAAATCATTAACAAAGGCATTACAAATTTGAATGTCTAGTGGATAGTTGAGATTGTAGGAATCATCAAGTTCATGGATATGCATTTCCAATTTTTTGTGATAAGAGTTCGACCTCTCCTTTATTATTTCCCTCTTTTTTTCATTTTTAAATTTATTTACTATATATATAGTTATATCTAATACTCGATTAATTTATGCATGCTTGTGAGGCTTATTCCTCATGCTATAGTACTTGAGATATTGGATGACGCAGAAGCAGAGAACAGATATGTTACAGTTTAACAGGAATGAAGGCTGTATTGCATGCAATAACCTGTTTTTTCTGATCTTCTTTCTTGTTTGAAGCTCCCAATACTTAATGCCCACTTGCAAAAAAAAGCACAGGTGAAAAGTAAGATTGTTCACATATTGGTAAGCAGATTTGAATTTTCATTGCACATCAGATCAGGAAAAGATGAAAGTTCTTTGGCTGCTTCATCTGGTTGTTGGTTAACGATAAATGGTCTGCATGTGAGCTACTGGTATGTCAGTATAGATTGTTTAATTGGCAAGCCAACTATTTGGTGGTATTATCTTTGAAAGATCTGATCTTAGGGTTCATAATGATCTCCAGATGAGGATTTTGTGAGCAATCGAAATCCTTCTTTTGTTTAACCCATTATGGTGAAATGCTAGTTTAAAATCATAATGAATTTAAAGATTCACTCTCTTGATTCGATCTCTATCTCCTCACTGAAATATGTACTAAAGGAAATTTGCCAACTTAATTGACTCATCGATGCGAGCTTCATAACTATGTTTTTTACTCGTGTCCTCCAGGATAAAGAGATTCGCCGCTTCGCAGGAACTGTTCCAAATAAGACAACAACTGGTGACATTGAGAGCATGGCCATGTATGCCGGCCAAGGCGTAGGCCTCATCAAGGAGATCTTACCTGCAGCTCAAGTGGTGAAAGGACTAGTTGAGGGAGCTCAACTTCTGATCCAACAACAGTTTTGCGGCACCAAGTCCTGCTAGGTGACAATTGCCTTTTAATTTTAGAACTTGTTTCTGTTGAATAGGTCCACAGAATAAAACAGGGCTGATACTTCTGGGCTTCTTCTGATTGGTGAAAGCTGAAAGGGACTTCGGATCGTTTGGACTTGTATCATTTTCTTTATCATTTTATGGGCTTGTATCATTTTCTTTATCTGAATTGACACCGTTTTATACGTTTGTAAGTTAAAATGGCTTCTCAGTTGATTGGTGATAATGGATTGCAGCATGTTTGTTTGTTTGTGTTAGTTCCCTTTCCAATTACATCTGCCGCTGAATCTAATAGTGTTAAGTTCAAACCAGAGCTATTCAGATAATCGGGAACCGGTTATAAGCCTGGCCAACACTGGGTTGGGCTACGCACGCCATCTGGTTGGGCCGGGAAACTACTTGGCGAGCCCAATATATCCTTATTCCATTCATTAACTTTAGGTTTATAATATTTTAAATTTTTTTCATATGTTATTTAATATGATATCATCGGCTGGATTCAAATTCAGAATTAGATGTAAAAAATCCATCAGATAATCGGTTCAAATTCGGATATCTATTAGATTGGATTCGGATCTTAGCAGATTCATATCAAATTCGACCCGTTTATAGCACCTGTGCAACCTAAAATCGGAGAACACAAAGGGCGAAGAATAACAGTAACTTATATTTTAACTTGGAAGGCGGAGACAGGCTTTCATACGACTAGAAGCACCGCAGCCACAACCGACAACCCTCTCAATCAACAGTAACAGTCAAAATTCCATACTTCATTTAGAGAACTTAAGAAAGTGAGTCTCTGCATTTATGACTCCAGAGTCCAGACAGTTCCAAACCATTGCCGTCTCATTTGTTCTTCAATTTTCTGTTTTGCTGCCTTTTCAGTTACCAAGTACCACTTTCGCTTTCTACACAGCTATGAAATGCCAGCTTTTTACGTAGAAAAGAAAGAAAGTAGCTCTGTGCAAATTTTCTTTGACGTGGATGTTTCTCATTTCTTGTTCATGTCTTGTTCTTTTCACTGTTCCTCTCTAATTGAGGCGAGTCTTGTTATTTTCACTGCTAGCTCCTCCCTTGTTGAGGTGATCGAGAGTGTGAGACCCCATCTTGTTTTTGGTAAACGAGACCACCGCATCAGTATGCTTTCCCTTACCAACATTTTGAACGAAAAGCTTCCTTTCTCTCTCTTCCGCTAATACTGCGGACTGCAAATTACTAAACAGCTGCCGTTACAATTAACTACTTCACTGGCTTGCACTAGAAGGAGAAACAGAAGACTGTATCTGGGGTCTCTCTCTTGTCTTCCTTTTCACCATCTAGGATCAGATTACTTTTGTTTATTCATGGTGTGATGAGATGAGATGGTCCCATGACCATGAATGTTCTCAACTCATACTTCCGCTACACATCTACAGTAGTTATTCTAGTACTTCTTTTTCTTATTAGATCATCTTGGAGCTTCGATCAACAACGGCTTTCCGCGGCCCCTCAGGTTAGCTTCTTTGATTGGGTTATGCCGGACTCGATATGTGATAATGATCGTTAGTTTGCTGATACTAATCGTTCCTCCTTATATATATGTAGGGATCGTTGATGGAGCAGGAAATACGTCTGGGTTCGACTCCACCAAGTTGTCACAACAAGTGCAACCAGTGCCGCCCATGCGTTGCTGTGCAGGTGCCGACGTTCAAGATTCGAGGCCGAGTTCAACCCGGTTTGGGGAGCACGGTTGCTATGGAGTTTGTAGACTCGCCGACGCCGCAGTCGTCGTCATCGCCATTAACGTCCAGTAAGAAGTACTCGAATTACAAACCGTTAGGCTGGAAATGTCGATGCGGGGATAGACTTTTCAATCCTTAGAAGAAGAAGATGTAATTGCAAAGTTGCACCTAAAAAGAGGCGAATATATGTTTTCGAGACGGGGATTCTTTTTTCCCTTGTGGATTGTTTGTTTGAATTCTTCTTCTTCTTTGTTTTCTTTTTAAATTTGGATTTCAATTGAACAGAGTCTTTTAACTAAATGACAAGAATACCTTAAATACGTTATCCACGATTTCATTGTTAAGTGGCAAAAATTTTGCAATATATGCTAGTTTAGGCTGTTTTCTCTGTTAGTCTGTTTGGTTTAACAAAGAAGTGTGGGAATCTATTCACGCTCCAAAGGAAACACAAAGATGGTGGCATAGGGTCCGATGGATATATTGGATAGTAAGTTATGAATTCGGCAAGAAAGTTAGCAGCTTAATAATAGCCTTTTTTAGGGCAGGTTGGGTGGATGAAAAAGTCGGTAACACCATTTGAAGCCGATATTGTCCGTAAGATAACCGTACGAGCATTGCATGGTCAAAATTTGTGAGTGGTCAACATGGCCGGTTTGCCGTCTACACGAGGGGCTGAAATCGTCTGCCGCGTGAAGATGCGGCAGACGATACCGCCCCCTCACAGCTCGGGAGCTATGTATTCAAAAAAAAATTTGAAAAATGTGAACCGTGAGATGGGAGCATCTCACGGTTCACATGGGGGCGGTACCGTCTGCCGCATTTTCATGCGGTAGACGATTAATTCGCAGGGGTGTGAATTCGCAGGAGTGATTAATTCGCAGGGGTGTGAAGACCTTTGCCATAGGTAGGAGACATCTAGTGGATATGAATGAATGAACAGGCTAGGAGACCTTCACCTGAAGAATAGGCCTGAGTCTAATAGGAGGACTCTCTTGACCAACATGAGAAGGGTCAAAGATGACAGTACTAGGGCTTGCCGGCGTCACAAAGCTTAGCCCTTATGAGAGACACGGATCCATTCACCTCGGTCTGCTATGAAATCTTCTACAATGCTTTGTTGTATTGGGATCTTTTGTGGCAGTACATGCTGCCGTGTAGGGCATCTATTTTTTGAAATGAGATAAAACATTTATAACCATGATAAAACCTTGATTGTGAGATGCTCACGGCCACAAGTCACTGTTGTATTTTTAATGGTTTTTTAAGGGCTCAAAATTTCCTCTTGGTGTTTTGTTTTTTTAGTGTTTGTCTCTTGTGGGAACTAAATAGTCTCACATTGGAAGTTTATGAGAACTTTCAAGAGTTTATATTGAATAGTGGGAACTAAAGGGGTGCAACCCCTAAAGTGAGACATTATTCCTTGTTGTTGGGGTTTCTTTGAATCACGCGCGCGCCGCCGCCGCCGCCGTCGTCCGGTCGTGTCGTGGTGTGTGTTGCTATCTTTTTATACTTATTTTTTGCTGACTGTCTAAATGTTTTATTTTTTATTTTATTTGTAAAACCGTTTTGCATTCTTAATCGTTGATTAACCGTTTGTGGTTAACGTTAATTAATTAACGTTACTATTTGTGTGAACGTGTGCCTCTTAAGAGACAAAAACGTTCGTTTCCTCTCTTATATATAGAAGAGAGAGATTAGGGTTTTGATAGAGACGAAAACTGCCTTCTTCTTCTCTTCTTCCAAAAACTGTTCAGAGTGACATTGCTACACGGGTTCTGTTTTGATCCAGTATTTCTGTGCGGATTACTGGAGAGACATTTTGTCGTTGAATGCTGGAAGTCATAGCGTCGAGCAACCCTTCGCACTGGAGATTTGTTCTATAGGGGGCGCTTAAGGCTTTAAGCACAGAGATTTCTGAATCTCGCCTCGACTGATAAGTTCATTCCAATCCTGCTTATATTTGTTTCTACTTATCTGGTCTGTTTGGATCTGTTAGTCTTTTTCTGTCTTGATTGTTCTCCTCAGATTCGTGCATCTGATACTGTTTTATTGTTTACCCAATTCCATTCGTATTTTGCTACCTATTTGATAATACAGAACAGTATTTCTCCTAAATATAACAACAGTCACAACAGAACGCAATGCAATAAAGTATTGCAAAATATTTAATTCTCTAGGCAGTTGGATTATGTTTCAACTCAAGCAGGCTGCGTCGCCCGTATTGGGATGAAATCCTCTTCTATTTTAAGGCTGAATTGTCTTTGCTGTTGAAGTCCTACGGTTAGAGTTTTTCAAATTTTTTTCTTTTTGTAAATGTAAATGTAAATGTTTTATGTGGGATCCATCTAGAAAAAATGCCAACCATTAGATACACGGTATAAATTCAAGAATCTATTATTTTTAGCAAATTTTTTTAATTACATAAAAGGTTAAAAGTACAATTTGAATAAATCAATTTAATGTACGTTTCCTAGAATTTCTCCTCAAATTAATATAAGGTTCAGGTTTACCAAAAAAAAAAAAAAATTAATATAAGGTTCAGAATACAATATTAAGTTTTAATTATATACATTGCACTAGAGCTATCTAAATGAGATTCTAAATTTAACCCGGCATGTGTGGAATGCTTAATTATCTCATATAAGTCCAAAGTTTTATTAGGGTATAATAGGGTTGGTAATGGGACCGGCCCATGGTGCTCGGACCAAGGTATTAGAGCCACTATGCGTGCGAAGCTTGACCTCAGCTAAGTAATCCCATCAAAAGATCTATTGCCTCAAAATTTAGGCTTAAGCTTGATTGAAATAAGATCAAGTTCAAATCATCAGGTAAAGGAAATATCTGGAAGGGGACCATGGAGCTTGTCTTGCATTGTACAGAAGATTACAGATATCATTCTGAAGTTTAGAGAAGTGAAGAGACAACACTGCTACAGAGAGGGGAATGAAGCAGCAACCTTTGTCTGGCTCAAAGAGCAACTTATGGAGATTCTTTGTTGAAATTTCCAAAAGTTGCAAACCACCCACTTTTCTGTGTGCTACTGCTACTATTTAGGGATGATTTCAGGGACGACCCTTGGCACGTTTAACCTTTTGTTGGTTTACTTTTCTGTTTTCCAAAAAAAAAAAAAAAAAAAAGGTTTCTTTGGCACCTGTCGCTCCTTATCTCTTTTTTTTTTTTAAAAACACTCTATAAGATTTGTAACTTAATAACAACAAATGGGGTCGAAATATGCTGCAATTTGATTTGAGTGTAACTTATACACAGTTGCAGCTTACTAATTAACAACAAACAGGGTTGAAATACGCTGCACTTTGAGGGGCCATTGGCCCTACTGTTGGGGTGTTATGCTGTGTCGTGGATCATTCCATGATTATTATTTTTTTTTCGTATTATAAATGTTTTAAAATTACCCGTAAGATTCTCTACGTGGCAGCATCGTCTCGACCAATGCAGCCTCAAATGGCATCAGATTTAATATCAGGGAAAGAGGACGGAGGAGGAAGAAAATCGGGTTTAACGGTCACAGAGACTGTTTAAATCGATCGGAGATTTTCCAGCCACACGACCACATAGAACAAGGGTACCAATGCGAGCTTGGCCTAAAAACAAGTTTAGATGATTACTAGATAAAAGGAAAGGTAAGGGAAGATGGCTTCGTCTTCTTCGACTCTGATGCTCTCTCAGCAGCTCTTTCCTCCCCATCCTTGCTCGACTTCTCGCCGCCTCGCGTCTTCGTTTCTCCCCGATTTCACTTCCTCTTCCTCTACCTCTGCCTTAATCTCCTTTAACTCTCTCTCATGTTCCCCGAGATTTCTTTCCTTTTCCGTTCATGGTAGGAAGTCACTCTCTGTTTCAGCTTCCTCCGCTCTTCAAGCTCTCATCTTCGACTGCGATGGCGTCATCCTCGAATCCGAGCACTTGCACCGACAAGCATACAACGATGCTTTCGTATACTTCAATGTACGTTGCCCTTCATCGTCACAACCCCTCAATTGGGACCCTGACTTTTACGACGAGCTCCAGAATCAGATTGGCGGAGGAAAACCTAAGATGAGATGGTCCGCTTCTCTCTCTCTCTCTCTCTCTCTCACACACACACACACACACACTTGTTTTCTTTTTCTGTGATAGTTTGCTTTCTGCTTAGCTTCATCGAATGGAGGATGCTTGGATTTTATTTTTAGGTATTTTAAGGAACACGGCTGGCCTTCTTCGTCAATCTTTGAAGCTCCTCCCGAAGACGATGCGAAAAGAGAAATGATGATTGATACAATTCAGGTAAATCTATGTTCTCGCTTGATTAAATTAAAACTCTCATAGATCTCTCTCCCGACTCCTGAAATGAAATAGATTTTCCTTTCCAATGCTCAGACCTAATTCAGAAGAACGTCTAACTTGTTATGTTATGATGCTACTAAACAGAATTAGTGTACCACTTACGACTTAAAGTCTGTATCTTCGAATTTGTTAGGAACTTCGCAATTTTTCTTATTAGTTTCATGGAATCTAGCATCTATATATGTCACCAATTTCAATCTCTGTAATGGTGATCCTCTTATGGTTTGTAGGATTGGAAAACAGAAAGGTATAAAGAAATAATCAAATCCGGAACGGTAAGCAGGCATTTATTTTCTCTTTATCTAATCAGTCATAATTTCTTTACTAACTTCACAGAACAAGTCGTTGAGATGATACTGGTTTAACAGGTGAAACCCAGACCTGGAGTTCTTAGATTAATGGATGAGGTCAAGGCTGCTGTAAGATAAGTGGATATCTTATAATGCAATTACTATGTCTTAATACTTGAATCTATCTCATATGTCTTGGTATGTATTTGTCTTATATTGGATATCTCTCCATATTTCCAGTATTCTGTCTTCGCCATTCGTCTTTACTTCGGCCACGGTCCCTGATGGTTGATCTTATGAAGTGTGATTTTCATTTGAATCATATTATTTATATTCTCTCCTTCAGGGAATCAAAGTAGCCGTCTGCTCTGCAGCTACTAAAAGTTCAGTTATACTGTGTCTTGAAAGTCTTATTGGAATTGTGAGTAAACTAGCTTTTGGTTCTGATAGTGAATTGTTTTATTTAATTTTTCTATCTTTGATATGGTTTTATTTATTTATTTGAGTTTCTCGTAGGAGCGCTTCCAAGGCCTTGATTGCTTCCTTGCAGGTAGGTTCACCACCTAACATGCTTCCTTGAGAAGCTTCCCATGTGAGTTTTTCAAGTTATAGTTAGATCAAAATTATAAGAAACAATTAATTAATCTTTGATTATTGTTGCATTAATCACTTGATATAATCTAAAGCTATGGAAGCTAATTTGGAAAAAAAAGCCACAAAACTGGTCAATGTTCTTGTATATATTGACTACTGGTAATGCTGAGGTGGAAGTAGATAATCTCTGAAAGAGAAGTGAGATAATGGGTTTCTTTCTACTGAAGTTTTGATTCTTTAACCATTTATTAATTTTATACGTACCTTTTGAGTATCTCATGACTCACATAAGGTGTACAAATAAGTCCTGCATGATGCTTTCTCCTTAATGATAAGCCTATCAACTTCAATATGTTTTGTCAGATCATGTTGAACTGGATTATGGGCAATGTTAATCGCAACTTTATTGTCACAATAGAACTTCATAGGATTTTCAAAGTTGTACCCAAGTTCCTTCAACAATATCTTCAACATTAATAACTCACACACCCCATGTGCCATGGCTCAGAATTCAGCTTCGGCACTTGATCTTGAAACAACTGATTGCTTATTATTACGCCAAGAACCATATTACCTCCCACAAGTGCACAATAGCCTGAAGTAGATATTATATCAGTAATTGATCCAGCTCAATCTACATCTGTATAAAACCTATCTTCAAGTGGTCATGTTTAGAGAACAATACTCCTTTGCCAGGTAAAGACTTCAAATGCCATAGAATACAATAAACTGCTTCAATATGGGACCCCCGTGATGAGTGCATAAACTAACTCACTACACTACCTGCGAGTTAGATCAGTCTACAGGATCTTTAACGTAGTCACTTCAGGTGGTTGAAATATTCATTCTGACTACTCTTCATGAACATTAAAAATGAGTTACCATTATTTAATAGGATAAAAATGATGGATGAACAATTTTATCAGATCCAAGAAGTCATAGATTCATGCTATGCATCAGTGTTCAGATAGCACAGTTTTCTAGCGTATGTGAAATTTCAGGATGTGTTGTGAATATACTGTAGTTCAAGTTTTTCAATGATAACTAAATGAGACAACGAATGTTACATACAACCTTATTGGTTCTAAAAAAATTTGTGTTCCTTTTAATTCCCAAACTATCTTTTACTTTTGCAGGTGATGATGTGCAGCAAAAAAAGCCTGATCCATCAATTTATGTTACAGCTGCCAAAGTAATTGATTTTACAAAGTATTAGTGTTATTATTTTGACTACAATAATTATATATTGTGCTTTGTACGTGAGTGCTCCAAATTTATTTATTTATTTTAAATGTTTGCTGCTTATCATGATTGCATGGATAAAATGTGTACAATGCAGAAGTTAGGTGTGCCGGAAAGAAATTGTTTGGTGGTGGAGGATAGCATCATTGGTCTACAGGTAGATATTGTCCTCCATGTTTCTTATTTTGAGTACGTTTGGTACGTAGTTGAGGATTTTGGACCTCTAAAACATGAGCTGTATTTTGGTCGTGGCCTCTATTTTTCCATGATGCTGGGGAAGGACATGCATATGAAAAAATCTTGCCAATCATATTAGCAGATAATGATTTACTCAAGTTTCTACCAATCCATGCAACTTTTTTTTTTTAAAAGGTGTTATATGCTAATTAAGCCAAGTTATCTTTATTGCGTAGGCAGCAACAAGAGCGGGAATGTCTTGTGTAGTAACTTACACATCTTCAACAGCAAACCAGGTAAAACTCCTGGCTCAAATAATGAGTAAAAAGGAATAATTAAAGATCAAAAATCAAATTTGCATGCGTTGGGAGGTCAAAATTTTTATTTTGTGGTGAATTGAAGTAATGTTTTGGCTTTTGAATGCAGGACTTCAAAGATGCCATTGCAATTTACCCAGATTTGGGTAATGTAAGGTACAGTAGCTAGTCATCTTCTATGTATTTGATATCCTAATGGCTTCACCTCTATTACATTCTTAAACCATATACACACTACAAGCTACAACCCTTGCAGGTTTGCAGATCTGGAGTTGTTGCTTCAAAATGTTGTTGTTTCCTAGAAAATAAGCGTATCACATTAGTCAGATTATAGCAAAATTATTGACAACTAGTTGTTGGAAGTATACCCCAAAAAGTGACTGTCTGAACTACAATGGAAATCACGTATCTTTTTCATTCTTTCTGTTCTATTTGTTGTACTTGCCTGGAAAATAATACAATTTTTTCCTTTAATAGATTGCCTTGATCCCACTTTGATGATTTTTTCCTTTAATTTTTTCTAGAATGTTCTCTCTCTAAAATTCTCTCTTTAGAGAATTTTCACTCTAGAAAGGATTTCTATCTTTATGTAGGTTTTCTCTCTCTATAATATTCTCTAGAAAATTTGATCTCTCTAGGATTCTTTTTCTAAAGTGTTTTCTCTCTAAAATTCTCTTTGGAAAATTCACTTTGGAAAGGACTTTCTCTATATAGGTTTTATCTCTTTATAATTCTCTCCAGAAGATTTTCTCTCTAGAACTCTCTTTCTAGAGTATTTTCTCTCTCTAAAATTCTCTCTTTGGAGAATCTTCACTCTAGAAAAGATTTTATCTAAATGGGTTTTCTCTTTCTAGAAGCTTTTATCTCTCTAGGATTCTTTCTAGAGTGTTTTCTCTCTCCAAAATTATCTTTTTAGAGATTTTTTTCTAGATTTTCTTTCTTTAAAGCATTCCCTTGTTTCTATCGTTTTCTCTCATTTCTCTCTCTATAGCAATCCTCTCTAGAGGATTTCCTTTCTCTTTCTAAAATTCTCTCTAGAGCCTTCTCTTTATATTTTCTCTTTAAAGCATCTCTCTTTAAATTTTTATCTTTATAACTTTCTTTTTCTTTATCTAGAGCATTTTCTTCTCTATAGTTTTCTGTTTTCTCTCTCTAGAGCATTCCACACTCTTTCTAGAATTTTCTCTCTCTAGATTTAAATATTATACTTTGATGGGCTTCATTTCTTACTTTATAGAATAAATGGAAATAAGCTTTCTTTCAAAGAAATTGATGATAGTAAATTCTTATGTTGTTGTTTACACCCGCCGTAGCCCGGCGGTAGTGTTTTACGGTCACGTATATCTTTTGACCGATCTGTGTCCTACCATATACGGGTCAAATGAAACCTATGTTTACACCCGCCGTAACCCGGTGAAATCGGAGTAAACAGGGGTCTTAAGTATAATATATATATGTTTATTGGGTAAACGATGGTGAATGATTTTGCCATTAAAGCCATTAAAGGAGTTATCATGGCATGTGCTACTTTATTGGGTTTGAGGAAAATTGCTGGACGCTTGATCAACCCCATGATACTTTTATTTAATAAAAGGTATGTTCAATCGCCTTTTATTTATGAAAAGGTGCATTTGGCCAATTATGCCTTTTGGCCGATTACAGTTCATTAAAGAAACTCCGGTAATTCTTTAAAGATGTGGAAAGTGGGGTCTTCCACTTTCTAAAAACGTGGAGTGGTTATATAAAGTGGGTCAACTTCCTAAAAGTCGGTTGTTGGGAGACTTTGTGGTAAAGCTAAACGGACCTGCAGACATGGGAAAGGGATCCCTCGAAGATCGTGCAAGAGTGGGACGTTGAGCAACCGTCAAGGATTGGCTATAAAAGGCACAAACTCGAATAGCTCAAGGACACAATCCATCCAATCGCAACTGGTTATAATATTATTTTGATCATCCGTGATCTTTATCCCCTCTTTTACACTGTAGTCAGAAGGATAAACTAGGACTCCTCTCACTGCTTCCAATCGCAGTGATACCTTAGACCCCTATTTACTCCGATCAACACCAGAATCCTGCCACCGGAGGGTAAGTTGAGGCTGCCCCTGACTCGCAGTTCTGTGTTCACAGAATCCCGAGCAGCCGGTCCCGAGACTCACTCTGATCAAGCCAGGTGACTTATGTATTTTCGATTAAACAACAATCCAAGGTGAACCCCCTGAATTGGCTTTGCTAGCAGTTGTCCCATTTCTCTTGCTCTTATACCCGATTATGGCTATAAGATCAGGATAGGCCGGTCCTGCAAACTTTGTCAGTTTTCTTCTTACTTTTTGTTCCTTTTGGGGATTATCTGTTGTTGCTTTCGGTCGTCGGCTGATTTTATAATAAAGAGAGTTTTGTGTCATTAGTTGCTTTTCCTTTCAAACACTTACAAGAACCCAAACGAAGACCGAACCCCTAGTTTTCATATTATCACCTGATCAATTTTATTATAGGAGACTTGCAGTACGACTGAACCGACTACGGTTTAAATTCGGAACAGGTGCCCGGGGTCAGGACCCGACCCGAAATCATTGTATCAAACGATACTGGCACGCCCGCGTAGAGACACATCATCAACATCGCCACGTATCCACACCGGCCCAATTTCGGAGCAACATCCCTTTTTGGCACGCCCGGTAGGACCCTTAGTCTTTGAAAGAGCACAATGGCAGCAAGGAGTACTTGGCATGCTGAAAATGCAACGCCTGAAGAACCATCTGAATCTCAGGTAAATCCTCTTCCTATCACAGAAGTCCCAGAGGAAGGACCTTCTAGTTCACAGCCGGATCTAAATGAACGGTTGATCCAGGCCATACAAGGTTTTAACCACCATTCGGGGCTAAGACCCTATATTGGCAGAATATTTCATATTATCTTGTTTGCCATAACATTCGGGGGGCAAGACAAGGTAAACTGTGGCCATTTGGCCAGTTTACAATTCACGTAACGTCTAGATGTTACGTAAATCGGTCGTAAACAAACGACTGATTAATTTAAAGTTTGGTCATAAGAATAACCAATTTTTAAGTTTGAAAAAACAATTGAAAAAAGCAATGCAAGCGGCCATGATTACTTAAAAAATTAAAAAATAGTCATTGGCTGCATGTTTCATTAAAGAAAAATGTATTTTCGACTGATTACGGGTCGTTAAAGTTACTTCATTTGATGGATAAGAGGTATTTCAATTACCTTTTATTTAAGAAAAAAATACTTTTAGCCGTAATGATTACGGGCCATTAAAGTTATTTTATTTGATAAGAGGTGTGTCTAATGCCTTTTATTTAAGAAAAAGGTACTTTCGGCCGATTACGGGTCGTTAAATCCCCTTCATTTGATAAAATGTATTTTAATTGCCTTTTATTTAAGAAAAAATACTTTTGGCCGTAATGATCACTGGCCATTAAAGTTATTTTATTTGACAAAAGGTGTTTCAGTTGCCTTTTATTTAAGAAAAGGGGATTTTTGGGCCGATTTCTAAGTTAAAGAAACTTACGGTCAATTCCATGGGTATTGTGCGTTGGCCACCTTTTAAAATTTTGACCGACTCTCATCTTATCACCTATGGCTACGGGTCAAGTGAGACCCATCATAGGGCTGGTCCCATGACAAATACACACTTTCTTATCACGTCTCACTACAACGGCGTAATACACCCGCCATAGCCCGGTGGTTGAATTGAAATGTTTTGTAGCTACAAGTGTTCCTTAATTTAGGGAAGCGGGGTTTGTTAAGAAAACCCACCACTATGTGGGAGGTTAAACACAAGGAAGAACTCACTAAAAGAACATGGGAAGTGGGGTCCCCCATTTTCTAAAAACATGGGTGGTTTATGTAAGGTGGGGTTCAACTTCCTAAGAGCGGATCGTTGGGAAAGTTATAAATAGGGACCTACAGACAAGGGAAAGAGATCCCTCGATCAACACACAACTACAATAGCTACTTTGGTCTCTTCAGACCCCTTATTCGGTCTTCTCATACCACCCTACTCTCATGCTATCCTCATAGCATAAAGTAGCTTATCTTCCTATTGCTTCCAGTTGCAACAACACATAGAGATCTTCCTTACTCCTAGACAAGGCTGAGAAAGTATGCCCTAATCCGATACGGCTAGGTACGATATTATGATACGCCCTACTCCGATCACTAGGTACGATCTCGCTTACCCCTTCAAGCAAGGCTAAGGGCAGTCACTATGTGCACCCTGGAACCAGTAATCTTCAAGGCGGTCCCAGATCTCTTCTCTCTATGCTACCAATCACTGCCATAGGGAAACAGGCGGTAGGTACCAAGATTTTGGTTGTTTTTTTTTTACCTTTTTATTGATTCTCATCACCATCCATCCTTGAAACGGCTGTCATCCCACACGGTCCGTCTATCCTTAAAACGGCTGTCATCCCACACGGCCCTCAATTTCTGCAGATTTTACATCAAACAGCCACCACCAAAGTGGCTGTCGTCCATATCGATATAGAATTGGGGGAAGGACCTCGGAGGACAAACCCCAATCCTCTTAGCAATTGCCGGATCAGAAGTCCTCACATCCACAGGCGGCCGGGTCGTATCTGAATTGCAACCCGTCCGGTTTTGTGTACGAACAGCGCCGGGCTCAAAAGTTTCCGACTCCTTTGCATCGGCACCGATGCTGGCACGGCCGCGCACTCATATGTCCCGGAGTTTAGCCGGAAATGATGGCAACAGACTCGTAGCATTGAAGAGGATGAGGTGTATAAGGATGATCAGACCGATTTCAAAAAAGTCAAAGACCACAACATGCATTAATTGCTGTGTCGGCATTTACTTTTTTCATTTGCGCCATGAATGAATTCGTTGTTCTCATGATTACATCTCTTGATGCCACGTGGCCGTCACTTTTTATCAAGTAGCCATGATTTGGTAAGATCAAGATAAAGCAGGTCTTTTTTGCCGTAATATTGAAGTAATTAAAAAAGTCATCCGGCCATTTATTACTTAGAAAAGAAGGAACTGAAAATGTCCTTAAAATACAATTGGATCGGTCAACACCTGATTGACCGGGACTTGATTACCAGTATAAGCTTTGCTACTTGGACTATGGTCTTCATCTGCCTAATTATGATATCACTACGACGAAGTGCCGATTATTACGGCCAATTGTGTGCTCCTACAAGTTCCATGAAGAGAATTTCCATCCGTGGACCAACGGCAGAACTCCATAATGATAGTAGCTTCAATCAACATACTGATTGAAATAACCCACTCGGAGTCCTAACTTTGCAGGACAAAAAGCTTCTTGGTCCTACTAGGAAGCGGCATAGTATTTAGTACCGAGATGTTCCCAGTAACCTTCGTGCACTGATTTCCAAGATTCAAGAACTCAAGCAGAGAGTTGCATCATGGTCGCATGACCATCAAAATGATTCATGGCATCTCACGGCCATGATCCATCAAAATAATTCCTGGCCGTCTCGGCCATGATATATTAAAATATTTCATGACCGTTTGGGCATGAATATTCAAAGCACTTAAATGTTATGACCGACCAAATCGGTCAAAACTTTTGCCCACTTTCACTATTTTAGTGGGGGTGGTCAATGGCCGTAAATCGGCCATATTTTATTACAAAAAAGTTAGCCAGTCACATGTTCTTCAAAAAAGGAGAAACTGGTAACATCATTTTTACAAAATGGTCATCTGACCATAATGGCTTTAACAAAAGGTGAAACCGGAAATGTTGTGTTACAAAGTGGTCATGTGGCTTCAATTTTTAACAAAATTTGGTTGAAAAAGGCCATGAAATTTTTGGCCGATTTACACGGCTACATTATTTTATGGTCAAATATAAAATTTGGCCAATTCTTGTCTTATCACATACGGGTCAAATGAAACCCATCATAGGATTGGTCTCATGACAATTGTATTTTCACTTCCTCATCACGTTTTACTGCAGCGACGTAATGAGAAAGTGTTGGGGGAGGCAATGTTTACACCCGTCGTAGTCCGGCGGTAGAATAGAGTCTCACGTGGCTACAAAATAAGAGCCCCAAATCAATTCCGGAGTTAATTAGCTAATTACTCTTTTCAGCTAATTGGTCACAAACATGACCAATTTCTAAATCAGAAAAAACTGGTCAAGTGATAGTGAATGATTACTTCTTCTTGCCATTAATGCCATTAAAGGAGTTATCATGGCATGTGCTACTTTATTGGGTTTGAGGATAATTGCTGGATGCTTGATCAACCCCATTTCCTTTTATTTATGAAAATGTGCAATTGACCAATTATGCCTTTTGGCCGATTACAACTCGTTAAAGATACTCCGGTAATTCTCTAAAGACGTGGAGAGTGGGGTCCCCTACTTTCTAAAAACGTGGAGTGGTTATATAAGGTGGGGTTCAACTTCCTAAAAGTGGGTCGTTGGGAGACTTTGTGGTAAAGCAAAACGAACCTGCAGACACGGGAAACGGATTCCTCGAAGATCGTGCAAGAGTGGGACGTTGAGCAACCGTCAAAGATTGGCTATAAAAGGCACAAACTCGAAGAGCTCGAGGACACAATCCATCCAACCGCAATCGGTTATAATATTATTTTGATCATCCGTGATCTTTATCCCCTCTTCTACATTGTAGTCAAAAGGATAAACTAGGACTCCCCTCACTGCTTCCAGTCTCAGTGACACCTTAGACCCCTGTTTACTCCGATTGACGGCAGAATCCTGCCACCGGAGAGTAGGTTGAGGCCGCCCCTGACTCGCAGTTCTGTACCTTGAACAAGGTTACAGAATCCCGAGTTGCCGATCCCGAGATTCATTTTGATCAAGCCAGGTGACTTGTGTATTTTCAGTTAAACAGTAATCCAAGGTGAACCCCCTGAATTGGCTTTGTTAGTAGCCGTCCCCTTCCTCTTGCTCTTATACCCGGTTACGGCTATAAGACCAGGACATACCGGTCCTGCAAGCCTTGTCAGTTTTTTTCTTGCTTTTTCTGTCCTTTTGGAGATTATCTATTGTAGCTTTCGGCCCTCGGCCGATTTCATAATAAAAGAGTTTTGTGTAATTAGTTGATTTCGCTTTCAAACACTTACAAGAACCCAAACGAAGACCGAACCCCTAGTCTTCATATTATCGCATGACCAGTTTTATTACAGGTGACTTGTAGTACAACTGAACTGACATCCCGGTTTAGATTCGGAACAGGTGCTCGGGGTCAGGACCCAACCCGAAATCATTGTATCGAACGATACTGGCACGCCCGCGTAGAGACAAATCATCGACATCGCTACGTGTCCACACCGGCCCAATTTCGAAGCAACACCTCTTTTTGGCACACCCGGTGGGACTCGAACCCACAATCGCCTGATTAGAAGTCAGAAATTGGGATGTTGCTCCGAAATTGGGCCGGTGTGGACACGTTTTGATGTTGATGATGTGTCTCTTCGCGGGTGTGCCAGTATTGTTTGATACAATGATTTCGAGTCGGGTCCTGACCCCTGGCACCTGTTTTGAATCTAAACCGGGGTCGGTTCAATCATACTGCAAGTCACCTGTAATAAAATCGGTCAGGGGATAATATGAAGACTAGGGGTTCAGTCTTCGTTTGGGTTCTTGTAAGTATTTGAAAGCGAAAGCAACTAATGGCACAAAACTCTTTTTATTATAAAATCGGTCGACGGCCGAAAGCGACAACAGATAATCCACAAAAGGAACAAAAAGTAAGAAGAAAACTAACAATGCTTGCAGGATTGGCCTATCCTGATCTTATAGCCGTAATCGGGTATAAGAGCAGGAGGAAGGGGGCGGCTGCTAGTAAAGCCAATTCAGGGGGTTCACCTTGGATTTCTGTTTAACCGAAAAATACACAAGTCACCTGGCTTGATCAGAGTGAGTCTCGGGACCGGCTGCTCGGGATTCTGTGGACACAGAACTGCGAGTCAGGGGCGGCCTCAATTTACCCTCCAGTGGCAGGATTCTGGTGTTGATCGGAGTAAAGAGGGGCCTAAGGTGTCACTGTAACTGGAAGCAGTGAGGGAAGTCCTAGTTTATCCTTCTGACTACAGTGTAGGAAAGGGGATAAAGATCACGGATGATCAAAATAATATTATAACCGGTTGCGGTTGGATGGATTGTGTCCTCGAGCTCTTCGAGTTTGTACCTTTTATAGCCAATCCTTGACGGTTGCTCAATGTCCCACTCTTACACGATCTTCGAGGGATCCCTTTCCCATGTCTGCAGGTCCGTTTTGTTTTACCACAAAGTCTCTCAACAACCCACTTTTAGGAAGTTGAACACACCTTATATAACCACTCCATGTTTTTAGAAAGTGGGGGACTCCACTTTCCACGTCTTTAGAGAATTATCGGAGTATCTTTAATGAGCTGTAATCGGCCAGAAGGCATAATTGGTCAAATGCACCTTTTCATAAATAAAAGGCAACTGAACATACCTTTTATCAAATAAAAGTATCATGGGTTTGATCAAGCGTCCAGCAATTTTCCTTAAACCCAATAAAGTAGCACATGCCATGATAACTCCTTTAATGGTTTTAATGGCAAAATCATTCACCATCGTTTACCCAATAAACATATATATATATATATTATACTTATACCCCTGTTTACTCCGATTTCATCGGGTTACGGCGGGTATAAACATGGGTTTCATTTGACCCGTATGTGGTAGGACACAGATCGGTCAACTGTAAAACACTACCGCCGGATTATGGCAGGTGTAAACATTGCCCCCTACTTTCTCATTACGTCGCTGCAGTAAGACGTGATGATGAAGTGATAATACACTTGTTATAAGACCAGCCCTATAATGGGTCTCACTTGGCCCGTATGTGATAAGACAAGAATCGGCCAAATTTTATATTTGACCGTAAAATAATGTAGTCGTGTGAATCGGCCAAAAAATTTCATGGCCTTTTCAGCCAAATTTTGTTAAAAATTAAAGCCACATGACCACTTTATAACACGACATTTCCGGTTTCACTTTTTGTTAAAGCCATTATGGTCAGATGACCATTTTGTAAAAATGATGTTACCAGTTTCTCCTTTTTTGAAGAATATGTGGCTGGTTAACTTTTTTGATATAAAATGTGGCCGATTTATGGCCATTGACCACCCCTACTAAAATAGTGAAAGTGGGTAAAAGTTTTGACCGATTTGGTCGGTCATAACAATTAAATGCTTCGAATATTCATGCCCAAACGGTCATGAAATATTTTAATATATCATGGCCGAAACGGCCAGGAATTATTTTGATGGATCATGGCTGTGAGATGCCATGAATCATTTTAATGGTCATGCGACCATGATGCAACCCTCTGCTTGAGTTCCTGAATCTTGGAAATCAGTGCACGAAGGTTATTGGGAACATCTCGGTACCAAATACTGTGCCGCTTCCTAGTAGGACCAAGAAGCTTTTTGTCCTGCAAAGTTAGGATTCCGAGTAGGTTATTTCAATCGGTATGTTGATTGAAGCTACTACCATCATGGAGTTCTGCCGTTGGTCCACAGATGGAAATTTTTTTCATGGGACTTGTAAGAGCACACAATTGGCCGTAATAATCGGCACTTCGTCGTAGTGATATCATGACTGAGCAGATGAAGACCATAGTCCAAGTAGCAAAGCTTATACAAGTAATCAAGTTCCGGTCAATCAGGTGTTGACCGATCCAATAGTATTTTAAGGACCTTTTCAGTTCCTTCTTTTCTAAGCAATAAATGGTCGGATGATCATTTTTTAATTACTTCAGTATTACGGCCGAAAAAGGCCTGCTTTATCTTGATCTTACCAAATCATGGTCACTTGATAAAAAGTGATGGCCACGTGGCATCAAGAGATGTAATCATGAGAACAACGAATTCATGGCCATGAATTCATGGCTTAAATGAAAAAAGTAAATGCCGACACAGCAATTAATGCATGTTGTGGTCTTTGACTTTTTTGAAATCGGTCTGATCATCCTTATACACCTCATCCTCTTCAATGCTATGGGTCTGTTGCCATCATTTCCGGCTCGGCTCCGGGACATATGAGTGCGCGGGCGTGCCAGCATCGGTGCCGATGCAAAGAAGGGGTTGGAAACTTTTGAGCCTGGCGCTGTTCGTACACAAAACCGGACGGGTTGCAATTCAGATACGACCCGGCCGCCTGTGGATGTGAGGACTTCTGATCCGGCAATTGCTAAGAGGATTGGGGTTTGTCCACAATTCTATGCCGATGTTGACGACGACCACTTTGGTGGTGGCTATTTGATGTAGAATTTGCCGCCTGTTTCCCTATGGCCGTGATTGGTAGCATAGAAAGAAGAGATCGGGGGCCGCCTTGAAGATTACTGGTTCCGGGGTGCTCATAGTGACTGCCCTTAGCCTTGCTTAAAGGGGTAAGCGAGATCGTACCTAGCGATCGGAGTAGGGCGTATCTTCTTAGCCTTGTGTAGGAGTAAGAGGGATCTCCATGTGTTGTTGCGATTGGAAGCAACAGGAGGATAGGCTACTTTATGCTATGAGGATAGTATGAGAGTAGAGTAGTCTGAGAAGACCGAATAAGGGGTCTGAAGAGACCAAAGTAGCTATTGTAGTTGTGTGTTGATCGAGGGATCTCTTTTCCTTGTCTGCAGGTCCCTATTTATAACTTTCTCAACGATCCGTTCTTGGGAAGTTGAACCCCCACCTTGCATAAACCACCCATGTTTTTAGAAAATGGGAGACCCCACTTCCCATGTTCTTTTAGTGAGTTTTTCCTTGTGGCTAACCTCCCACGTAGTGGTGGGTTTCTTAACAAACCCTACTTCCCTAAATTGAGGAACACTTGTAGCTACATAACATTTCAATTCAACTGTCGGGCTACGGCGGGTGTATTACGTCTCTGCAGTGTGACGTGATGAAAAAGTATATATTTGTCATGGGACCAGCCCTATGATGGGTCTCACTTGACCTGTAGCCATAGGTGATAAGATGAGAGTCGGTCAAAATTGTAAAAGGGTGGCTGACGCACAATACCCATGGAATTTGCCGTAAGTTTCTTTAACAACTTAGAAATCGGCCCAAAAATCCCATTTTCTTAAATAAAAGGCAACTGAAACACCTTTTGTCAAATAAAATAACTTTAATGGCCCGTAATCATTACGGCCAAAAGTATTTTTTTCTTAAATAAAAGGCAATTAAAATACCTTTTATCAAATGAAGGGGCTTTAACGACTCGTACTCGGCCGAAAGTACCTTTTTCTTAAATAAAAGGCATCAGACACACCTCCTATCAAATAAAATAACTTTAATGGCCCGTAATCATTACGGTCAAAAGTATTTTTTTCTTAAATAAAAGACAATTAAAATACCTTTTATCAAATGAAGGGGCTTTAACGTCCTGTACTCGGCCGAAAGTACCTTTTTTCTTAAATAAAAGGCATCAGACACACATTTTATTAAATAAAATAACTTTAATGGCCCGTAATCATTACGGCCAAAAGTATTTTTTTTCTTAAATAAAAGGCAATTAAAATACCTTTTATCAAATGAAGGAGCTTTAACGACCCATAATCAGCCGAAAGTATCTTTTTCTTAAATAATAAAAGGAATCAGACACACCTCTTAACAAATAAAATAGCTTTAATGGCCCATAATCATTAGGGCCAAAGGTATTTTTTCTTAAATAAAAGGCCGTTGAAATACCTTTTATCAAATGAAGTAACTTTAATGACTCGTAATCGGTCGAAAATACATTTTTCTTTAATGAAACATGCAGCCAATGACTATTTTTTAATTTTTTAAGTAATCATGGCCGCTTGCATTGCTTTTTCAACTGTTTTTTTAAACTTAAAAATTGGTCATTCTTATGACCGAACTTTAAATTAATCGATCGTTTGTTTACGACCGATTTACGTAACATCTAGACGTTATGTGAATTGTAAACTGACCGAATGGACACAATTTACCTTGTCTTGCCCTCTGAATGTTATGGCAAACAAGATAATATGAAATATTCTGCCAATATAGGGTATTAGCCCTGAATGGTGGCTAAGACCTTGTATGGCTTGGATCAGCCGTTCATTTAGATTCGGCTGTGAACTAGAAGGTCCTTCCTCTGGGACCTCTGGGATGGGAAGATGATTTACCTGAGATTCAGATGGTTCCTCAGGCGTTGCATTTTCAGCATGCCGAGTATTTTTTCTTGCCGCCATTAGTGCTCTTTCAAAGACTAATGGTCCCACCGGGCGTGCCAAAAAAGGATGTTGCTCCGAAATTGGGCCTGTGTGGACATGTGGCGATGTCGATGATGTGTCTCTACGCGGGCGTGCCAGTATCGTTCGATACAATGATTTTGGGTCGGGTCTTGACCCGGGGCACCTGTTCCGAATCTAAATCGAGGTGTCGGTTCAGTCGTACTGCAAGTCACTTGTAATAAAACCAATCAGGCGATAATATGAAGACTTAGGATTCGGTCTTCATTTGGGTTCTTGTAAGTGTTTGAAAGCGAAAGCAACTAATGGCATAAAACTCTCTTTATTATAAAATCGGCTGACGGTCGAAAGCGACAACAGATAATCCCTAAAAGGAACAAAAAGTAAGAAGAAAACTGACAAGGCTTGCAGGACTAGCCTATCCTAATCTTATAGCCGTAATCGGGTATAAGAGCATGAGGAAGGGGGTGGCTGCTAGCAAAGCCAATTCAGGGGGTTCACCTTGGATTGCTGTTTAACCGAAAATACACAAGTCACCTGGCTTGATCAGAGTGAGTCTTGGGACCGACTGCTCGGGATTCTGTGGACACAGAACTGCAAGTCAGGGCGATCTCAACTTACCCTCCAGTGGCAGGATTCTGGTGTTGATCGAAGTAAAGAGGGGTCTAAGGTGTCATTGCGACTGGAAGTAGTGAGGGGAGTCCTAGTTTATCCTTCTGACTACAGTGTAGGAGAGGGGATAAAGATCACGGATGATCAAAATAATATTATAACCGGTTGCGGTTGGATAGATTGTGTCCTTGAGCTCTTCGAGTTTGTGCCTTTTATAGCCAATCCTTGACGGTTGCTCAATGTATCACTCTTGCACGATCTTCGAAGGATCCCTTTCCCATGTCTGCAGGTCTGTTTTGCTTTACCACAAAGTCTCTCAACGACCCACTTTTAGGAAGTTAAACCCACCTTATATAACCACTCCACGTTTTTAGAAAGTGGGGTCCCCCACTTTCCACGTCTTTAGAGAATTACCGGAGTATCTTTAATGAGCCATAATCGGCCAAAAGGCATAATTGGTCAAATGCACCTTTTCATAAATAAAAGGAAATGGGGTTGATCAAGCGTCCAGCAATTAATCTCAAACCCAATAAAGTAGCACATGTCATGATAACTCCTTTAATGACATTAATGACAAGAAGAAGTAATCATTCACTATCACTTGACCAGTTTTTTCTGATTTAGAAATTGGTCTTATTTGTGACCAATTAGCTGAAAAGAGTAATTAGCTAATTCACTCCGGAATTGATTTGGGGCTCTTATTTTGTAGCCACATGAGACTCTTTTCTACCGTCGGGCTACGGCGGGTGTAAACAGTTGTATGAGAATTGTAAAAGAACACCTCTTACGTATAAGGTATAAATTATAGTTCTCATAAACGATGAGAATGGGTAGCTTTTTTCTTCCACGTAAATTTCATTTCTCATGATAATTGGTTAATCAAACCCAACGATTGAAATTCACAACTACCAATTCCAATTCCCACCATTAAATTCTGGCGATCCAAACGTACCTTACAAGGATTTTCCAAGAACATGTTGTCGGCAGCGATTGTTTGTGTGGGCATTATATCATTGGACCTGTAACCGTGCCCGTGAAGCTTTTGATGGCTAAAGGAAGCCTTCTTGTCGATAACCTTCAAAAGCACTCCAATCAAACCAAGGCTTTCCTTCTCTTTCCCAATTTGTCATCCAAGTTTTGGTAGATTACGTGATTTGAAATATACCTGGAATTCCTATTCAATCGAGTAATCCGACCTTTCTGCGTTATTCACTTACGATTGCTGGATGATTCAGTAAGTGGCCATTAATCGTCATCAACCACAACGATTCAAATTTCTCATATTTTCTGTATTCAGACTGCGTGTTTTAGTGGCTCATATGTCTGTCTAGCTAAAAGAAGACTTTAAGCATCCATTTCTCTACGAGCTTATCTAGCTAATCCCATCCTCCTTTGAGCAATCCAAGGCGAATTAGATCGACTCCGGACGGTTTCTTGTCAGACCATCACCCCTTCATTCTATGAAAGTGGCTTGGGGATAATTTTATATTATGGTTAAATCCCGTGGAGACCGACCCTGGTTAAAGCTATTCCTGTAGGCGCATAATGGCGTCTGTTGCACCTACGAAGCCTCATGCTGTCTGCATTCCATTCTCAGCACAAGGCCATGTAAATCCCATGATGCAACTGGCGAAGCTTCTACACTCAAGAGGCTTCCACATCACCTTCGTCAACACTGAGTTCAACCACAGACGCTTACTGAGGTGTAAAGGTCCAGATGCTCTCAAGGGCTTGGATGATTTCCGCTTCGAAACCATCCCTGATGGGTTGCCACCTTCCGATCGCGACACCACTCAATATGCCCCCGCACTTTGCGATTCAACTCGAAAGAACTGCTTGGCTCCTCTTCTAGATCTCCTAGCAGAGCTCAACTCCTCCTTAGACGTTCCTCCAGTCACTTGCATAGTTTCTGATGGTGTCATGAGCTTCGCCATAAAAGCTGCTAAGCAACTAGGCATCCCAGAGTTTCAGTTCTGGACTGCATCAGCCTGCGGCTTCATGGGCTACGTCCACTACACCGAGCTCGTCAAAAGAGGCACAATACCATTCAAAGGTAATAATCGATCATCGCCCCCTAAATGAAGAGTAACCTAAAAGTCTTATTTCCCCTCATCCTGAGAGAACGCAAATGCCGATCTTTCATATATATGTTCTGCGCACAGATGAGAGTTGCATAAACAATGCCGTCCTAGACACTCCTATAGACTGGATACCGGGTATGCGAGACATCCGTCTTAGAAGCTCGGGATGTCTCAGAGACCTGCCGAGCTTCGTAAGAACCACGGATCTCAACGAGATCACGTTCGACTTCATGGGGAGTGAAGCTCAGAACTGTTTGAAGTCGTCGGCCATCATACTCAACACGTTCGATGACCTAGAGCATGAGGTGTTGGGTGCAATTTCATCCATGTTTCCTCGCATCTATACCATGGGTCCTCTATCGCTGCTCGGTCGACACATGCCGGAAAGTCAAATGAAGCCGATGAGATCCAGTTTGTGGAAAGAAAATTCTGAATGCCTGGAGTGGCTGGATAAGGGAGAGCACAACTCAGTCGTGTATGTGAATTTTGGTAGTGTCACAGTGATGACGGAGCAGCACTTGAGGGAGTTTGCGTGGGGGCTAGCATATAGCAAGCACCCCTTCTTGTGGATCATTCGACTGGACGTGGTAATGGGTGATTCCGCAGTCTTGCCGGAAGAATTAGTGGAGGAGACAAAAGACGGAGGATTTGTAGCGAACTGGTGCCCACAAGATCGATGAAGTGCTTTATCACCCATCGGTGGGGGCGTTTCTAACGCATTGTGGATGGAATTCCATAATGGACAGCATATGTGGAGGGGTGCCTCTGATATGCTGGCCTTTCTTTGCCGAACAGCATACAAATTGTCGATATGCATGTACAACTTGGGGAATTGGCATGGAGATTAATAAGGATGTAAAGCGCGAAGAGATTGAGGGGCTTATTAAGGAAGTGATGGAGGGAGAGAGAGGGAGCCAAATGAGGAAGACGGCCATAGACTGGGGGAAGAAAGCAGAGGAAGCTACCAAACAAGGAGGATCGTCTTACAATAACTTCGATAGACTGGTTGGTGAGGTTCTTAACCAGAAGAAGAAAGCTACATAATCTAAGTGTTTTCAATAAATTCACATGCATGAATCTAGAATAAAATTACATTACGTCTTTCAAACTTATCTGCAGAAGACATGGCTGATTTGCTTTCTCTAATTCTCTACGAAGTAATATTGGTTAAGGCTAGCTCTTCCTCTCGTTACTCCTCTTTATTTGAACCCTTCAAATGGGAGACGTTATCAGTTGTGTTCTATCAATTAATTAGGGGAGGAGAGTGGACTTAGCCTATTTATAATAAATTAACAGTCCTCCCGTTAAGGGCCTCAATCCTGAATAGGATTCTATGGAGACTTCTGACCAATATGGTCTCATAGCCTATATACGACTTATATCACATATCTAATATACAGAAAATATTTCTATATAATTAAGATGCACCAAAACCAATTAAATTAATCACACATAATATTGAGTCAATTATCATCATAGATTATATATTCAACCTGTTTTTATAAAACCAAAACACAATTAATGTGGGCCCACATAAAAGGAAAATTCTAACAATCTCTCACTTGGGCAAACATTGATTCCTAACAAAAATTTTGAAATAATATTTTGTTTTCAAAACGACTCTCAGGTTGAACTACACATGTGGCCACATTAAAATATAACCCAGATGATAATACCTTAGAAGGGGGCGGAGCCAAAAAAATTAGATTATGAGGGGCAAACAATAAGTTATAATAAATTCAATTACATCAATATTCAAATGTTTTAGAAAAATTACTTTAAAACAAATTTGGCATACCAGGAAAAAGGGCTACTTTTGGCCGGTATAAAAAAAAACAGTACATCAAAGAACTTCTTTCTACAGTAGGGTTACTATTCAAAAAAAAAAAAAAAACTAAAATAAAATTGAACTATAAGGTAATTTTAGTATAGCTACGTAGGTACAGCCGCAGCATACTTGGACGCAAGCACATTATAAGTTGGTTATGAGCATATGATGCACTCGCGATGCATGAAGGATGCACTCGTGTCCTACATACAATGTGCTCTTGTCATAAGTGGGTTGTGCTCGTACCCCAAGCAGTGAAGTGATACTACTTTTTATTATCTTTTTGAAAAGTGACCTTGCAGATCAAATATTTGTGAAAAGTAATCCTTTTTTGCATATGAGATTTATTTGATGGACTATTTTTATAATACGCGTCAAAAAGTGACCCTTTTTATTAACTTTTTGAAGGCAATTGTTTTAAATTTTTGGGATTTTAAATAATATTTAAAAAGTAATAATAAAATTGCTTTTTAGAAAAAAAAATTTTGGGGGGGGGGGGGGGGGGGGGGGGGGGGGGGGAGGGGGGTTGGGCAATGCACCTTAGTAACATGATCCTGTCCAACAAGAATATTAACATCGAATATGGAGGTCATTAAACCATTTAATTTAGTCAATACAAGACCATTTCACAACTACAAATGTCAATACCTATGGATTCCAACCTCCAACCTATAAGTAATAGCTGTAGTATGAATTTAACACCCAAAATGTGTTCAATAAATGTGCTAGTTCATACCGATCTTTTTGTTTTCCAATGAAAACCTGTGAGACATGGGAAAAAATCAAAATTATGATTTCCTCAATCATCACACGAGATTATATAAAACAAAGAGTCGCCACCATTCAATTTAGGTGTGAATGGACACCAAAATATTAAATAAGCACAAAAGGCAATTTTAGGGCAAAATATCCCTCCTAATAAAAAACAACCAGAGATGAGTAAGGGGATTAAGTTATGAACAGGGGAAGGTGTTAGGCACCCCTATTCATCCACACAAGGTGGTTGCCAGGCATTGTTCATGTCAAAAATAAAGGAAAAAGCTTGTTATAAAAATCACAAAAATCACAAAAAAGGCAAAAATATATGGTTTTTTCATATGAATAGTCTGATTGATCCAGAACTATCAAATATGATCATACCATTCCTAGGGTTTCATGATCAAAATAAAATTAAGATAAAATCAAATAAAATCAATTTAAAGTGAAAAATCCAAAAAAATCTGGCTTCAAGTCAAAATTCTAGAAATCTAGAAAAATATGATTTTTATAAAATATTTCAAAATTGAACTTGAACAGTCCAGGACATAGATAACGCTCAAATTTCACATTAAATCAGAAAATAAAAACCAAAAATACCCACATTGATGAAAAACACCAAAAGGGGAGAATTTAGACCGTAGGGTCTTCTCTCAATAATGAAAAACGATTTAAAAATCATATCATGAAACCCTAGAATTTATTTTCAGGCTTCTGGATCCAGATCTATCATATTGATCATGATAAATCCAAGATCCTAGCCTAAAATCACAAAAATCACGAAAACAGTGCTGTAGGTGCAAAAGTGGCAAAAATCCAAATTTTGTCAAAAAGTGGGGATCTCATTGTGCGCACGTCGTGGGGACGAACGCGCGACGCGAGGCGGGATGCACGATGAAGGGTGCGAGGGAACGGGGGTATAAGGAGTCGCCACTGCCTGATGGGGTACAGGCAGACACCTGGGTGCCCTAAGGATATATGCTTTGGTCTGCGGCTTGAGATTCCGGCTAAGGCTTCGATTACAGTCCGGGGAAGTCCGTAGACACCCCGGTCTGCCCCGTTGGTTAACGGGTCCCATGTGCTTCTCTGGTTCGAGTCAACTTTGGTTCAACTCACCCTTATGTCTTACACCAGCATGCTTACTTTATTAAGTTTGAATGGGACCTTCAGAGGTGTGGGTCCCTTTTATTTTAATTGATTTTTATCTTTTTATCCAAATGATGTTGGTCGGATGTGGGCCCCGTTGGAAGGCCCATTGGATACCAAAGAGGGCTTAGGTCAAGCCCAATTCCCATTCAGGGTTATGTTGGATAACCCTGCTTATTGGATTTGGTTATTTGGTTTAAGGGTTGCTCAATTATTCACATATTTGGGGGGTTCATTGGGCTTAACCGCAGAACAGGTGCGATTTGGCTCAAACCGCTCTTTGCATGCGGTTCAGGGGCGAACCGCTCTGTGTATGCAGTTCAGGAGTGAACCGCTCTGGGTATACGGTTTTGGCACTGAAAGCCCCAAACGGGAATTCTTCCTGGGGCTTTGGGTTCTTGTGTCTCTCGTGGTGTCTTAACAGTTGTGTGGGCCCCTGCGTGGGCCCATAGTGGTTCAGTGGAGAGGGGAGATCCCTTTTTTGATCTCTTCTTGGGTTTCTACAGCAAGGAAAGGAAAGGGGGAGGCAAAGTAGATTGCCCTCTCCCATTTAAACCTCATACAACTTTTAACAGAGACCAACATATCTCTGTCTTGGTCTCTCAATCTTCGTAAATAGCAAGCAAAACAAGTCCCATGAGTTCCTACATCAAGGATTTAGTTCCTGCCTTAATCCAAGACCAGATAAACTCATGCTTCCCATGCACCATACTTGGGGGCAGAGACCTTTAACTTCAAATCCAATTACCATGGAGGGACACCAACGCACATGCAGGGAATTACCGGGTCTATCCCTAAGATAGGCATACTTGTCCAGGCCTTCAAAACAATCCAGCAGCCAAACATGTCATATGAGCACCGATAAAAAAAGTAAATAAAAAACATGCAAGGGAAAAGTGGGGACAGCAACTGTTATGGGGGAGGGTTACTCATGCTAGGGAGGTGTGGGAGCTGCATGGAGATTGGGGGGAGAGCTGCCTTCATGCTTAGCCCTTGGGGGGCTGTCCTAGGGGTGCTGGTATGTGGGTGGGCTTGCTGGAACAACAACTAAAGCAGGAGGTTTTAAACATGCTAGTGGGTGCAAAGTGGTGAGGGAAAAAGAGAGAGCTGCTGCTGTCTCCAGCAGCAGCTCCTCGAGGTCACAAACAGGGGATTATGGGGTGAGGGAACATGTTCATCAACCCAAAACAGTAAGCTAAAGGTGAGGGCATATATTAATAACTCAAATCAACAACTCAGGCATGCAAAACATCAAAGAAAACAGCATGCTTGAAGACCAACATACCCCAAACAATCTCAATCTTATATATGTTAAGCAAAATTATGCAAGAATGCTCACCTTGGGTTTACAAGACTGTTTTGGGATATGTATACACTTCCTTGTGGTAACACAGGTGCTGGAGCTCCCTTCCTCTTGCACCAACAACAGCAGGCAAGCTAGCTTCTTTAGATTTGGTAGTGGTGGAGAAGAGTTGTGGAAAGCTTGGGAGGTCTTGAGAATGGATTTGGGAGGAGTGGGAGGCAAAGAGAGGTGAGGAAGAGGGGGTTCGGAGGTTCAGGGAGTAAGGGAGAAGGAGGAGAAGCAGAAAAAGACTCACCCCCTATCCCACTGTCCGAACTTGCCTTTTATAGCAAACAGGGACAAAACCGCATACTCAGAGCGGTTTTGCCTAAAATGAACAGTAACCGCACATACTGTGCGATTTCAGTGAAAACCGTAGGTTATGTATGGTTTTGTCCTTGTCTTTTCAGTAATGATGGGGGGACAAATTGGTCAGCCGCAGTCTGACGCGCCACGCAACCGTACTGTATGTGCGGTTGAATTTTCGGCGCCGCTTGCTCTGATTGGCTCGCGCGGGCGGTGGCCGAAAAAATCAACCGCACACCATATGCGGTTGCTTCGCGACCGCATATTGTGTGCGGTTGCGGCAAATCTTTTAGATTTGCCCTTTTTCTCCCCTTTTTTGGTTGATGTGAAGGCTGAGCCGACTCAACCGCCCACTCGGACGGATTAGGCTTCCCCAATTTTTATTATCTCTCATTTATCTCAATTATTAAGATATTTTAAATTTGACTGTTTTGCTCATATCTTCTCCGTCCGGGCTCCGGTTCCTGCAAACTTAATTGCGTTGGAACCGTATCAGGATGCTCTACCCATTGGGATAGGGTATAGCAATCAATTTAGACTCAGGCAGAAGGTTATCTTTTGCTCTTAAGGGTTTGTATCTTCCTTTTAGGGTTTTGCTTTCAGGCTTTTAGAGGGGTGCAAAAATGAGGTGCTTACACTCATGCTATAAACATCATAGATTCATGTTATTTATTCAGATATATCATAAAAAGCATTAAAACATGATCAGGATATTTAAAACAGCCATATCTCACAAATTAGAGCACATGGGGGTCTACCCTACGGATCCACCTGTTCCCCTTTCCCCTAGTTCTCTCTTCACGTTTTACGGTTAGAGAGACTCTTGAGGTACTTAGAGATAGGTTTGGTTACACAAACACAATCACAGGCCTTATTCTATGAAAAAAAACAGATATGGGGTTCTATTCTAGGGATCCACCTGTTCCCCTTTCCCCTAGTTCTCTCTTCACGTTTTACGGCTAGAGAGACTCTTGAGGTACTTAGAGACAAGTTTAGGAATACAAAAACAGATATGGCCTTATTCTACAGCAATAGAGATGATCCTATTACATCTAGAATTGAAGACAGAAAATAAAAAGGGATAGGGGACTTACCTGGATTAAGCAGGCAAAGCAGCAGAGGTTCCTCTTCTTCTCTTGGAGCTTCTTAGACTTCAAATTTTCGTGGCGTTTTGCTTGAGGAAAGGCCCTCTATTTATAGGCAAACACAGGGGTATGGTTGGTCCAAGGTTTGGCAAGATAGAGTTTCAGTTTGAGTTAAACACAAGATAATGCCAATCATTTATCCACAGAGATATTTCGCACGAATAAAATATATAATTCGCTCATTTAAAGGGATATTGGACTAAAGATAAGGCTCAGAAATCGAGAGAAGAATAAAACTCGTACGAGTCTAATTTGCCCGTAAATGATTTACGGTCCCACGATGTCCTTATATGTATTACGGGCGCTGCGTGCCCGTATTCAAAATTCGGGCGCGCTTAGCCCGTAGATACAATACGGTCTAGGCTCAAATTATCCATTTTCATACATTTTTGGCATGTTTTAAATTCCAATTAATGTTTTCATTATTTTCTCATTTTTAGTACAATTTGGGGTGTCTACAAAACCATATGTGTTTCAAAAATGAAATCTTATGTCTGAAAAGAGACCTATAGTATGTCTTTCTTTCAATATATCTCAAGATCTGAAGTGATATCAAAGAAAGACATAAAATAATTGCATAATATATACTCAAAAATGACATCAACCAATCAATACGCATATCACAAGTCAAAAGCATAATATACACTCATTATGATATCAATAATCAATGTGCACAACGTAAGCCTACTGATAACAAAGATATCAAAAAAAATTATTATTTATTAAGGTGGATGAACTCGGGTATTTATATATTTAAGTGGATTGCTTATGTACCCCGAAAAGGGATCAAGCCCAAATTTAGTTTTAATTATAATTTTAAACTCCTACTAACCAAAAACATCAAAAGTTTCCGCAATATCAATATTAGCTAAATGTGCCTTCAAAACTTTAAGTCCAAGTCATTTGAATAAGGAATATGCCAACATAGCCTCTATATTTATATATTCCACTGGAATATACCATTCTTTAACTCTATCTCTAACTGCTAGATACTTGATATTAATATGCTTAGAATGACTTGAACTTTTATTATTCTTTGAAAAGAACATTGCTGCATTATTATCAGCGAAAATATGTATTGGGTTTTAGATGGAACCAACAACTTTCAATCTAAATATGAAATTTTGTAATCGCATAGCCTAGACTATGGCCCAATAACATGCTACAATTTTTACTTTCATAATAGAAGATGCCACAATGGATTGCCTTACACTATTCTAGGAAATAGGACCACTAACCATTAGAAAAATTAATCTTCTCCCACTGATCTTGAGATAAATGCACTGTTCAATAGTATTTTCGACAAATTCAAATGAAGTATCCTTATGCAAATACATTCAAGAAAAACCTAGCATTATCATAATTAGTTATAGCCCCCAGAATAGGATCTAATATAGAATGCTTAATGTTTTCAAAATCAACTTCTGTGCCCTTTCCCATTGCTTAATTATAGGAAAATTATTGACAAGTACTTGTTGGAAACATGGTTTATAGTTTCGATGGCATACCGCAACGTGCCACTGAAAAAGCTTTTTTTCTTTTTTTTTTTTAAGTTGACTCGTTTCGCAATAGGAAAATTGCCTACTTGAATTGAGCAAACACAAGGGGAAAACGCAAATTTTTTTGACGCTTTTCGCAACTTGCCGTCTAGACGAAATGGCGTGCCGACAAAATTTGGCAGAAATTTCCCGAAGTCAAAAAATTTCATTTCGTGGGAGTTGGGACCATGCTTTTCCAGACCGGACCGGCAGGACTGGGCCTTCCTCTCTCTCTCTCTCTCTCTCTCAATATAGTTTTTTTAAGACTTTTTTAAGACATTTTTCAAGCTTAGCCTGCAAAGTGATGTTAGCATGCAAGACTTTGCAAGCTAGGCTGGCTGCGCGCGGATCCTCTGTGAAGCGCATCGCCTGTGAAGCAAAGGCATCCTCTGTGAAGCGCAATCCAACGGACCAGAATAAGCGAAGGTTATAATAGTAATTTTGATCCAAACGCTTAAAAAACTATTAAAACTCTCCTCGGCTCTCTCCTCGGCAATCTCCTCGTATCGATGAAAACGTGCGAAACATAGTATTTAATTTTGGATCCTCTCCACGTCCGCAACGTGCGAAACATATTATTTATTTTTGGATCCTCTCCACGTCCGCACTTTACCCGACATTGCGCCATTTCTGGACCTTCTTCGTCATCCTCATCGCATACGAAAGGGACAGGATCATACTCCATTTGCTTCACAGAGGTTTCCCTTTCTTACAAACGCGCGCGCCCACTTGACGAAAGAAAGGGACCACCACCATCACAAGAACTTCGTAATTGAGGGACCACCACGACAGCCACCAGCCTCATTGAAAGACGACTGTAAGTCGTTATTTAATTTTATAATATAATGAGTCAATGACCAAATGTATCATAAGGAGCCATGGGTACCAGGCGAAATAAGCCAAAGGTACTGCTCCAAATAACGATGGGTACCTGCCGAGTTAAGCTTTAGGTACGCCCGAAGAGCTCCCCAAAAAACATTTTCGTAGTCAACAAATAAACCTAAGGTACCCCACAAATCAGATTAAGGTACCCCACTCTTAGCCCAAGGTACCACATATAAGCCTAAGGTAGCTCCCATATAAACCTAAGGTACCCCATGGTAAGCCAAACCCACTCACGAAAATTAGCCTAAGGTACCCCCTAAACCTACAGTACCCACAATATAAGCCCAAGGTATCCCCAATATAGGTCTAAGGTACTTCCTGAAATCGTGATTCGGCGATTTGTCCTGAGACCTAATCGCTACGAAACAGAGACAATGTTTCACTGCTTACAGTTAATCGCAAATCTGCGATTCGTCGTCTGATTAATCGCCGCACCTAATCGCCAGGTCACGATTAATCCTGTACTTAATCGTGATGAAAATCTTGGGAAGTAAGGCTTAGATTCCTCTCCCCTCCCCAATTAATTCATAATTGGTGGGTTACTCAAGGCTTAGGGGGCTGGTACCTAAGGCTCACTTGTTTGTACCAAGGCATTTTTGGGGTGTACCTAGAACATTTTGGGTGGGGGTGGGGGGGGGGGGAGGATATTTGGGGATACCCAAGGCTTATTTGTGGGGTACGAAAGCCTTATTTTGTTGGGGGTACCGAAGGCTTAATTGGGTTTTGGTAAGCCAATTTGTAGGTGTACGTAAACCAATTTAGGGGACCTATTTGTGGGTACCCAATTCTTATTTGTGGGACAAAATGCATATTTGTGGGGTACGTAAGGCGTATTTCAATTAACATTTTGATTTTATAGATGGCACATGTAAATAGTCACATTGCAAAGTTTTTTTTATCAATTTATGTATTTATTTGTAGATAAATGGCACCAAGCGGGGAAGGAGTTCGCAATAGATGTAGTCCTCAACGACTTCTAAAAATTATCAAAAGGTTGAACGAGTCCCAGAAGCTAGCTGTTAGAGAAATTGGGCTGGGAAGCCTTCTGGATATGACGATTAAACACTGTTATAAGGGCAACATTGTGTCCTTATTGGCTTCATTTGATCCCGAAAAATGTTGCCTTGAAGTAAGTGGAAGGACGTTTGAGATATCACCTCCTAATGTTCAGCGGATATTGGGGGTGACCTCTGCCGGGGAGAGTATAGAAATCGATGAGGTGGAAAATGACCTCACAGAATTAAAGAAAATGTATTGTGATGATAAAGGTAAGATACCTTTAGGAGAGCTGGAGAGAAGACTGCAAGAGAAGGAGACGGCGGATGAAGATTTTTTGAGGCTTTTTGTATTGCTTGCATTGGGCTCATTTTTATGCCCTCAAGCTAAGCCGGAGGCCAGCACAAAGTTCTTAAATCTCATAATGGATATGGAGGGACTCCGTACCCTCAACTGGTCGAAGTTGGTTCTTGATTGGCTCATTGCTGCAATCCGCCGATACAAGGAGAAGCACCAAATATATGTCGGTGGTTGTTTGGTTTTTCTAAAGGTAAATTATTGTTATACACACATTTCATATATTTGGTATGCTTAAATTGTAATGGAAGAAATGTTTAATCAATCGCAGATGTTCTATTATGAATGCTTGCGCATGGATGGGAGCGCGATAGAGTTGGATGCAACAGCTCCTCTCATCACCGTGTGGAATGATGAGGATGTGTTGGAAAGGGAGAAAGAAGGAAAGGAAAAGGACATGAATATTCCGGAACATATTGACTATGAAAATGTTCCGGAGTCCGATAAATCAAAGGGGAGGAAGAAGGTATATTATATTGTATTGTATTTATATTTTCGAATAGGGGGTACTCAATATCAATATTCATTATACGTACATGGACATAAATTTTACTTGATTATGTGTTTTAGGAGGATAAACTGAGGGCAGCGATAAAGAAGCTAACAAAGGTAGTTGCTGCCCTTCAGCGTGAGGTAGCCAAATCCCCGAGATTGAAGGCTTTGGAGAAGGAGGTAATGGAAATCGGTTTTTGTCATTATTCATTATAAGTTCCAGATCTTATAGAAATGCAAATGTTTGTGGCTTGATTTGTTTAGGTGGAGAGATTGAAGTTGATGATAAGCAATCTTGGAGTAGGGCAAGCTGAACTAAGAGAGATGGTTCTCGAGCTTGTTGGATATGCTCGTGAGTACCGAAGCTACCCTATCCCTGAATGTCCACGTGAACCATTTGAGGTTCCAGTGAACGTTGCTTCTGCACCGGAGGGCCCTTGCCCGGTGTCGCCGATGGAAGATATTGAACCTAGGGCGGAATGTATCCCGGATCCAACAGCGGGAGAATATGAAGGTTCAATCGTTCCATTTCAACCCGTTGAGGCTCCGAGATTGAAACGAATGAAGATTCCCGGCAAGGCAAAAAGGAGTCCTTTTACAACCATCACCGGGGAGAAAAAGAAGAGGGTCAGAAAGAGTAAGCAACCGCTCGATGCCGAGAGGCCAACGCAAACGGTAAGTAGTATATAATTGGATGTCTAATTGCATGTCAACCATTCATGTAAAACTTTACCATAGTAGATTGAAGAGCAATATTGTCGATGTAATGATCGTGTGACCTACATGAAATATATTTCAGGTACCATCTTACGATGATGATCGTGCGGAGGCTAGGTTGTTGCCGGATCTGAACACTGCAGATCCGTCCATAGAGCCATTGGTATGTTTGTTCTCAGTTTTTCTAAAGGAATTGTTTTTGTTTTTCGGTTAGAATTAGGTTGACAGCCATATATTCATTTTTTGGAATTTTTAATAAACTTGTAGGCAAGCGAACCAGTGGATGCATCTTCTAGTAGGACGCCTGTGGATGCTGGAAGCGCGGTCTGCAACTATGCATTCCGTGAGGACCTCGATCCAGAGTACGTACTTTCGCATATTTATGTTTGACGCGTTGTTGCTTTGTAAATTGTTGCGTATGGTTTGACTGTTTCTTTTGTGGGATATATATGTAGCGAGGTTTTGGTGAGATTCTTTGATGTCTTCATTGCCCGCGGTGAGTTCGAATGTTTGAAGCCTGAGAAATGGGTTACCAACTGGGTAGGAGTCTAACAACCTAAGTATCTTGTCAGATCGCATAAATATTTGGATTCTTAGATTTTATTTTTTTCTATGTAGATCTTGGATTGCTACATGCGGATGCTGAATTTCCAGGAACAGCAGGTTGGAGGCCCATGTTACTTCTTCCTGTCAGATATTGGGGTAATTATTACGACATTCTTCAAAAGAATTTGACACTGTCTGTAATACTCCTGTTGAACCTATATTATAACTTTTCAGACTTTTTGCGCGGCAGAAGAAAACCGAGAACTTACCAGACTTAATGATCAATTTGATCCATCGTACCTACTGAATATAGTGAACTACAAAATGGTAAGCTTAACTCACCATTGTTGCTGGGATCTTTTAATAGGGTAGGGCTAATAAATATGTTTGTATGCAGTTGTTTTTCCCTATATTGGAGCAAGAACATTGGTACATGTGTGTTGTTGACATGAATAAAAAGAAAGTCTTTTTTTTGAACTCGATGAAGGTGTGGAGAACCCGTGAAGTTCTCACTGGAGTGGTAAGTGATCAGCGTAATAATTTCTTGTGTCAGTAATGTTGTTATTAAGTATCAATTTTTATATTTCAGCTAAAAGCAGTAGATATTATATGCACCTGGCAATGGGAAAAGCAAGTTTTAGTAAGCAAATTTCCAAGGACGAAAGCAGAGGCTCTTAAGCTTCCTCGGCAAGGCAACCCGTACGTTTTCCACCTATTCTTTCTTTTCTATACTTACTACGATATGGGGTTAATAGCATTAACTTGTACTCGCATCTTTTGTAGCCATGACTGTGGAATCTTCGCCATGAAGTTCGCCGCTTTCTGGAGAGGAGAACTTTCTCCTCCATTCACGCAGGTACGCTACAACTCCTAACCTATCCAGTTGTGTTTTCAAAAGCTCCAAATGATCACATTATTAATATAGTTTTGTTAATTTTGAATAGAATGATATTCCGGGCTTCAGAAGAAGCATTGTGAGTGAGATGATCCTCCACGAAGAAAACGCGGTGAAGGATGATATTGTGAAGAAGAGTTCTACCTAGGGGGAGAGTTCGATGTATTAACATTTTTATATTATACATGCGTCACACTACAAACTAAAATTTTAATTTTTGGGGAATCTGTATGTATTTATTTGAGGACAAGGATGTTCCTGTAATGAATGCTGTAGCTGAATCAAGCATTCACTTGGATTTTACTTTTATGGCATGTTTAGTTTTTTATGATGTTTCACGATCATATTTTTGTAAAGTATTGTGTACATAGGACATTGTATCCATTCAATAAAAGCTTGGTTATTTTGATTGCTTAAGTTCTGCCACAGATTCGTCAAACTCGTTGATCGTAAATTATGCCAAATTTTAAAACAAGTTACTATACATTAGGTACTCCCTCCCAAAACAAAATGAAGGTACGGTTCGTGTGAAGTTTAAGGTAACCCCGTAACCGGCACAATGTACCACCCCCACCCCATATAAGCTTAGGTGTCACCTAGTAAGAGTTGCGTACACGCCGAAATAAGGCCAAGGCGCCCACGAAATAAGCCTAAGTTACATCAGCAAATAAGCCAAAGTACCCCTAAGTAATACCCAGGTACCCCCAAAATTAATATTAAGGTAACCCATAAGTAAGCCGGAGGTACCCCCAAGTAGGAACTGATAATGAACAAAACGCGCGGACGTTAATCATTAACGCGCGGACGTTAATCATTAACGCCCGCACGTTGCAGCTTTAAAGTGCACAGTACGCGCGAGCGTTACCAGGAAAGATTCGCGCGTTGAATGTGCTCCCACTATTTTGTACGTGTGGGTACCTTCGGGTTTCTAGTGGGGTACCTCAAATTTACCTTTGGGGTACCTAAGTGTTACTTGGAGGTACTCTCCCCTTAATTTGGAGTATTTTTTGTGGATAAATTAAGGCTCGTGTGGGGGGTACCCTGGGCTGATTTGGGGGATACGTAGGCACGTTTGGAAGGGTATCTCAAGATTAAGATTAATATAAGCTGACTTTTTTTGCATTCCCCGTCTTCCCACGGCCTTCGTTGCAGATTTTAATCATTTCGTATAATACCTTAGTCTTGTAGGTGGAAGTTCATTACTATAGGCTAATATAACCAGCAACTTCGACTGGTTGTTTTGCATGTACACGCATTACGACGTGCTAGACCCAATGTGTGTGTATTGGGGAGATAGAGGAATATGACAAATGAAAGCTAAGACCAAACAATATTTGCTTTGCATGCACTTATCGCAACGTTTTACAGACACATAAGTAAAAAAAGATGGTCAAATAAGATGCATTCGATACTCAGATGACATGAAAAGAGGTTGAAGACTATGGGGCAGGCCCTGCTGGATCAGGAACTTTGTGTGCAGGCTCAAGGGGTTCAAGCAACAAATGTTCATCTCGAATGTACTCCGCGTCACTTGGAGGAATATGCTCTCCAACGACACCTTGAGAAGCTGCATCGACAACTGTCCTCCGTTCTCCCTTGTCCCTATTCAGCCTGTGAAGCTCCTGATTTTCCAATTCAAAGTGCTTCATGGCCCGGCTGTAGTCTTGTTGCATCTCCAAATATATCTTGTTCAGCCTGATCTGCTTCTGATGCATTGTTTTTAGTGTGTCATCAGAATTCCATACTGTTGACCTCACCCAACTCAACTTGCTGTCAATTTGTGCAAACTTCGGCTTAATCACTTCTCGTACATCCTTTCTCACAGAGTAGGTGTCACTTTCTACGTTCTGAAGAAGATGTTCCATCTTAGCAACGTGGCGATCAGTTTCATGCTTGTATGCAAGCTGACCATCGTACAATTGTTTTATCTGCTGCTTCATCGTCTCCTGGTTCTCAAGAAGTAGCTTGGTTTGATTCATCAACTCACATTGCATGCCCATAACCTGTGAAAGGATTGATGCGAGTCCACGAGGAAATTGGGAAGAAGTTGTTTGGTCTATAGGAGCAGCAGCAGGAGCAGGCGTCGATGAGGATGGAATATCATGTTCCACATGTTGATCATGTGTAGCAGACTCCAGGAGAGGAAGAGGATGCTCATGTCCTATAGAAACATTGGGGGGAGGAGATGGAGGAGCAGGAGCATCTTCACCAGTAGTGGGAGGAGATGGAGGAGCAGGAGCATCTTCACCAGTAGGGGGAGGAGATGGAGGAGCAGCAGCATCCTCACCAGCAGGGGGAGGAGATGGAGGAGAAGGCGCATGGACCCCTGAAACAGGGGGAGGGGGTGGAGGAGCAGGAGCATCTTCACCAGCAGGGGGAGGAGATGGAGGAGAAGGCGCATGGACCCCTGGAACAGGGGGAGGGGGTGGAGGAGGAGGATGAGACTTGTTGTATTGCCCCTTGGACTTATTATATGTTGCAGTATTGATAGGAGGAAGGGGAGCAAGTAACTCATACTCGGGGAAGTCAATTTGATGCATCTTGACTATCTTTGCAATGGCACACCCGAGAGGAAGTCCACACCTACGTTTGGTATTGAGCAAACAGTCAAGCATAGTCGAAATCATGATGGTGGGAACATCAATTGAATGCCTGTTGACCAATGCATAAAGCAAGAGTGCCCTCATAGGAGGCACAGTTGATCTGTGACTCACCGGCGCAACGTTAGAGCATTGGATTTTGTATATGAATGAGGTGTCAAATGTAAACTTGGAGGAATCCAGAGCTTTGCCCTCATAGTCCCCCTCCCTCTCAGTGGTCAGTAAAAAAGCAGCCACTTCATTGAGCAATTGTGGTAAGGGAGCATCAACATACGGGAATTCAGGATTCTCAACTCTCGGAATACCTAGGGCCCCAGCGATGGTATCAGAATCTACATGGATGGGCTGCCTTCTGAGAGAGGTATCGAAGGATGGACCGTCTGCGATGTTGTGGATGTTTGAATAGAATTCATATACTAGGTGTTGGGATGGGAGCACGAAGTTGGTGAAGAGGTTATCCCATCCCCTCCCGGTAAATGCTGCACTAATAGACTCGGGGAAGTCTTCTAGAATAACCCCTCTTTCAAGCAAGATTTGTCTGTGGCTGACATCATTCTCGTACAGCTTCTTGGCCTGCCGATCGATGAAGATTGAATTATCAAATGAATCAATCCTGCGTTTCTTATTGGCTGTCCTGGAGGATTTCTTAGGTTTAGAAGATGAGGCTCTGGTCTTAGGGGCCATCTAAGATTTCAGAAGAAGAGAGGAAGAAAAATAAATATGCACAAAACAACACATAGCAAACGATAATGTTAGACACAGAAAAGATGAGTGATACCGAATGCAAATAATATAGAATGTGAATAATATGAATAATTGTGTGGAAAAAACCCACTCCCTATATACATAAAAAAAAAACCCCAACACTTGAGGAAAAAGTGCAGGCGTTATTCACGCGTCAGGGAGATAACAATAGGGATGTGTACTTGTCAAAGGCTTATAGGAAAAGTGAATAGTAACTTGATTGCAACCGATAATATAAACCATTCCGACGAAGATAAACCAAAATGTACCTCTTCAAGACATTAGAATAAACACATAGATCGGAAACCCTAAATGAACAAATTAATACCCTAATCGTAACATATAAAATCAAAGCAGGAAAGTTCGTAAAGCATCTCGTAAGTCCTACGAACCAGAAATATAGGCTTTGGAACTCTTCCAGAAGAGAAGTGGTACCCACCCTGAGAAGACTTTATCGCAATGAAGATGAAGCGCTTCGGATGGCTTTGATTCGCATGGACGAAATAACGCCCCAGACCTGTTTCTTTGTAAATATAGGCAAACGCCCGAACGCACGCGCCCAGCACGTGCGCGCGTTGATATTAAATATGTGCCAAAACATAAGGAATTCTTCAAAGGGTACCTTCGGTTTATGATTGGGGTACCCAAGGCAAAATGTGGGGATACCTCATGCAAAAACGTGGCGGTACCCAAACTCGAAGCGAGAGCGTTCACGAGAACGTGCGCGCGTTGATATTAAATATGTGTCGTCCCCAGAGCCTCTTAACTTTTTTAAAGTGTCCCAACGGGTTTTGTTCACGAGAACGTCCGAGCGTTCATGTATGTACATTTGTATATGTGTGTACACATGATTGTACACATGTGTGTACATGTGTACACATGTACATGTATATATGTGTACACATGTACCCAGGTCTGTACATGTGTACACATGTACATGATATATGTGTACACAAGTACATGTTCTTTAACGTGTACATGTACGGACATGTGTGCACATGTACACACATGTCTACATCCGTTCAAATGCATGTAAATGTACATGTATGTGTACAAATGTACACACATGTACATGTGTGCTCATATTGACATGTGTAAGCGTGTACACATGCACACACATGGGCACATGTGTGTACACACACGCACATGTGTACACATATACATATGTGTAAATGTGTACACAGATGACAATGTCCATGTGTACATTTGTAAGGTACATCAGCAAACAAGCCAGAGGTGCCCCCAAATGATAACTTACGGTAGGGACAATTACGAAAACAAGTACGTCATAGGTACCCCACATAAAACGAAGGTACCCAAACAATAACATGACGGTACCCCATACTGATGGCGAAGGTACCATATATAAGGAATTACTAGGAAACATTAACGCGCGGACGTTAAGGTCCAACGCGCGCGCGTTAATAGCTATTAATGCGCGTCCGACAGCTGTCTTCTTCGGCAGGAACGTTCGCGCGTTAATGACCAACGTCCGCGCGTTGACGTCTCTTCCACTTTCCTTCTACAGGGTACCTTCGCTTTTAAAATAGGGGTACCTTCGTATTATATCCTTGGGTACCCCCCTTATATTTGGGGGTACCTGTGTCCTACACTAATTTACGCTCCTGTGCTTGTACATACATGTGTACAAATACATGAAAGCAGCCGATACACAGCAAAAAATGTACTAACACGTGTGCACAGATGACAATGTCATAGGAACCCTAACTAATACGTGGGTACCCAAGGATATGGAATGAAGCTACCCCACACGTAAGGCGAAGGTACCATATATAAGGAATTACTAGGAAACATTAACGCGCGGACGTTAAGGTCCAACGCGCGCGCGTTAATAGCTATTAATGCGCGTCCGACAGCTGTCTTCTTCGGCAGGAACGTTCGCGCGTTAATGACCAACGTCCGCGCGTTGACGTCTCTTCCACTTTCCTTCTACAGGGTACCTTCGCTTTTAAAACAGGGGTACCTTCATATTATATCCTTGGGTACCCCCCTTATATTTGGGGTACCTGTGTCCTACACTAATTTACGCTCCTGTGCTTGTACATACATGTGTACAAATACATGAAAGCAGCCGATACACATCAAAAAATGTACTAACACGTGTGCACAGATAACAATGTCATAGGAACCCCAACTAATACGTGGGTACCCAAGGATAGGGAATGAAGCTACCCCACACGTAAGGCGAAGGTACCATATATAAGGAATTACTAGGAAACATAACGCGCAGACGTTAAGGTCCAACGCGCGCGCGTTAAAGCTATTAATGCTCGTCCGACAGCTGTCTTCTTCGGCAGGAACGTTCGCGCGTTCATGACAACGTCCGCGGGTTAACGTCTGTTGCCCTTTCCTTCTACTGGGGTACCTTCGCCTTAACACCTGGGTACCTGCATATTATATTTTGTGGTACCTTAGGTTTAAGTGGGGTACCTGTGGCCTACCCTAATATACGCTTCGGTACATGTGTCTACTTGTGTACACATACATACAAGCAAGCCTATACACATCAAAGAATGTACTTACATGTGTGTACACAATTACACACATGTGTGTGCGTGGGTATACGTACATGTACACAAGTACATGTTTACAGGTACAGAAATTTGTAGACATGTACAGACATGTGTGTACATGTACACATGTGTACATGTGTGTACATGTACACATGTGTACATGTACACATGTGTACATGTGTAAACATGTATGTACATGTACATGTGTACACACATGTACCTGTACCTGTGTACACATATGTACATGTTTACAAATGTACACACATGGGCACATGTTTACACACATCTACATGTGTGCACATTGGTACATGTCTACTCATATATAAATGTACGTGTTTACACATATATGAGTACACATGTATGTGTACACATGTACACACATGTCTACATCTGTTCAAATGCATATAAATGTACATGTATGTGTACAAATGTATGGTTAGGCACAGTTACGAAGAAAAGTACGTCATAGGAACCCCAACTACTACGTGGGTACCCAAGCATAGAGAATGAAGGTACCCCATGCGTTAGGCGAAGGTACCCAATATGAGGAATTACTAAGAAAAGTTAACGCGCGGACGTTAAAGTCAAACGCGCGAGCGTTAAAGCTAATAAAGCGACAACGGTCTTCTTCGGCCGAAACGTTCGCGCGTTAGAGACCAACGTCCGCGCCTTGACGTCGGTTCCCCTTACCCTCTACTGGGTACCTTCGTTTTGAAGCCGGGATACATTCGTATTATATATTGAGGTACCTTTGTTTTAATTGGGGTACCTGTGGCCAACCCTATTATACGCTTCTGTGCATGTCCATACATGTGTACATGTGTAAACATGTATGTACATGTACATGTGTACACACATGTACCTTTACCTTTGTACATACATGTACATGTTTATACCTGTACACACATGGGAACATGTTTACACACATATACATGTGTGCACATATACACATGTGAACATGTCTACTCATATATACATCTACATGTTTACACATATACACATGTGTACACATATACACTTTGTACATATGTAAACAAACGTACATGAACACGTGTACATGGCTCAGGGACCCAAGAATTACGACCAGGGCGCGCCGCCTTGAATAACTCTAAGGTACATCAGAGAATAAGCCAAAGGTGCGCCCCAGTATTGCCTTACGGTGGCAACAATTAAGAAGCCAGGAATTGTATGGGTACCCCCCATACATGCCTTTAGTTGTTCCAAAGGAAAAAAGTTAAAAAATCCGATATGGCTACCCCTGTAAAATTCAGGTACTCCCCAAGAAATATTGGTGTACACCTCATTACACCGAAGGTACCTCAGGATATGCTCTGCGTAAAGAACAATAACGCGCGGACGTTCTTCTAAACGCTCGCGCGTTAACTTCCCTTATAGCTTAAACGTTCGCGCGTTGAACAATAACTTCCGCGCGTTAATGTTTCTTTGTTATTCCTCTTTCGGGTACCTTCGCTTTTCCTATGGGGTACCTTCATATTATTTGTTGGGTACCTGCGTTATATTTGGGGTACCCATACAATTCCTGGCGTCTTAATTGTAGCTACGGCAAGGCATCATTGGGGTGGGGGGTGGCTACGGCAAGGCATCATTTGTGGGGGGGGGGGGATGGTGGCGGTGGTGGTGACCTTTGGCTTATTCTCTGTGTATACGTGTAAACATGTGCATTTATATATGAGTAGACATGTACCAATGTTTACACATGTATATGTGTATAAACATGTGCCCATGTGTGTATATTTGTAAACATCTACATGTGTGTGCACAGGTACAGGTAAATGTGTGTACACATGTACATGTACATACATGTTTACATATGTACAGACATGTGTGTACATGTCTAACATTTCTGTACATGTAAACACGAACAAGAACATGTACTTGTGTACATGTACGTGTACCCACGCACACAGGAAAATGTGTACTTGTGTGCACAAATGTAAGAACATTCTTTGATGTGTATAGGCTTGCTTGTATGTATTTGTACACATGTAAACACATGTACCGAAGCATATATTAGGGTATCCCACCGGTACCCCACTTAAACCTAAGGTAGCACAAGATATAATACGAAGGTACCCCGGTGTTAAAACGAAGGTACCCGAGTAGACGGAAGGGGCAACAGACGTTAACGCGCGGACGTTGGTCTCTAACGCGCGAACGTTCCGGCCGAAGAAGAGAGCTGTCGCACGCGCAATAATAACTTTGACGCTCGCGCGTTCGACATTAACGTCCGCGCGTTAACGTTTCCTAGTAATTCCTCATATTGGGTACCTTCGCCTTACGTGTGGGGTAGCTTCATTCCCTATCCTTGGGTACCCACGTATTAGTTGGGGTTCCTATGACATTGTCATCTGTGCACATGTGTTAGTACATTTTTTGATGTGTATCGGCTGCTTTCATGTATTTGTACACATGTATGTACAAGCACAGGAGCGTATATTAGTGTAGGACCCAGGTACCCCAAATATAAGGGGGGTACCCAAGGATATAATATGAAGGTATCCCTATTTTAAAAGCGAAGGTACCCTGTAGAAGGAAAGTGGAAGAGACGTCAAGGCGCGGATGTTGGTCTTTAACGCGCGAACGTTCCTGCCGAAGAAGACAGCTGTCGGACGCGCATTAATAGCTATTAACGCGCGCGCGTTGGACCTTAACGTCCGCGCGTTAATGTTTCCTAGTAATTCCTTATATATGGTACCTTCCTCATCAGTATGGGGTACCGTCGTGTTATTGTTTGGGTACCTTCGTTTTATGTGGGGTACCTATGACGTACTTGTTTTCGTAATTGTCCCTACCGTAAGTTATCATTTGGGGGCACCTCTGGCTTGTTTGCTGATGTACCTTACAAATGTACACATGGACATTGTCATCTGTGTACACATTTACACATATGTATATGTGTACACATGTGCGTGTGTGTACACACATGTGCCCATGTGTGTGCATGTGTACACGCTTACACATGTCAATATGAGCACACATGTACATGTGTGTACATTTGTACACATACATGTACATTTACATGCATTTGAACGGATGTAGACATGTGTGTGTGTACATGTGCACACATGTCCGTACATGTACACGTTAAAGAACATGTACTTGTGTACACATATATCATGTACATGTGTACACATGTACAGACCTGGGTACATGTGTGTTCTTGTTTGCACACATGTAAGTACATTGTTTGGTGTGTACCGGCTTGCTTGTATGTATGTGTACACATGTATGTACATGCATAGACGCGTATATTATGGTTGGACCCTGGTACCCCAATTAAAACTAAGGTACTGCACTATATAATACGAAGGTACCCCGGTTTCAAAACGAAGGTACCTGGTAGAGGGTGAGGGGAACAGAAGTCAACGCGCGGACGTTGGTCTTCAACGCGCGAACGTTCTGGCCGAAGAATATCGTTGCCGCTCTATTAGCTTTAACGCTCGCGCGTTTAACTTTAACGTCCGCGCGTTAACTTTTCTTAGTAATTCCTCATATTGGGTACCTTCGCCTTACGTATGGGGTACCTTCATTCCCTATGTGTGTGTTCCTGTTTGCACACTTGTAAGTACATTTTTTGTTGTGTATCGGCTGCTTGTATTTATTTGTACACATGTATGTACAAGCACAGACGCGCATATTAGGGTAGGCCACAGGTACTCCAGTTAAAACTAAGGTAGCCATTGATATAATAAGAAGGTACCCCTGTGTTACAGGTAAGGTACCCCGTAGAAGGAAAGGGGCACAGACGTCAACGCGCGGACGTTTGTCTTTAACGCCCGCACGTTCCAGATTAAGAGGACAACTGAAGCGCGCGCTTTCTGAAGGACCTTTCGCGCGCTATTGTATGGGGTACATTCATATGTTTTTTTGGGTACCTGCGTTTTATGTGGGGTACCCATACAGTACCTGGCTTCTTAATTGTGGCAACCGTAAGGCATTATTGGGGGGCACTTTTGGCTTTTTTCCTGATGTACCTTAGAATTTTTTGAGGGGTGCCGTGGTCGTATTTCTTGGGTTACCTCGCTACAACTCTGTGCTATTGGTTCTCTCTTCATGGGGTCACGTTTTGGAAAACTTTGCACAGTACCTTGGGCTTAAGTCTGGGGTAGCATGGCCTTCTTTAGGGGGTACTCAGATTTGTATGTATTGAAGGTTCAAAAATACGTGCACATATCTTACATGAGTCACATTCATAACGTGACATGAATGTTATAAACTCTCACATCATTCAATACCTTTCCCATGATTTCTAGACACATTATTATATCATAAAAATATAATATTTTCATACAGCAAGTCGCTGTTTCATCAGGGTTAGGTCCCATCCGTAATCGGAACATGGCGATTAAGCATGCGATTAATCTATTGATTTGTACGACTAATCGTGCGGCCGTATGTATTATTTGTATGCGCACAAGCGAGGGTTTATGTTTGGGTGTATAAATAGAGGGTTTCGCTCCACTTCGTACTCACGAGTAATCTAGGGTTTCCTACGCACGGGTCCCCTTATTCCACTGTTCTCCTGCTGCCTCTCGCCTCCAAATCACGATTAATCTACGGTATACGCACTTCCTGTTTCTTCCAGGGTTCTCCAAGTCTGTATACTCTCCAACTCAAGGCCAAATATACGGGGTTTACGGTTTGGCTCCACCAAGTTTCCACTGTGAGTTGTGTCGAACATTGTTTTGTTCTCTGTCATTTTCTCAAATCATGCCTCGAACAAAGAATTCTAGCATGCGCCATAAGAGGAGAAGGGATAGGACTCCTGCACCTGCAAGTCCCTCATTATCTTCCGGCTCTCATTACAGCCCTTCTGAGACAGAGGAACCCAATCCCTCTCAGTCTACCATCCACAGAGAGCCTTATTCTCCTGATAATTCGTCGTCTGCACCTTCTGAAGCCGAGCAGATTCGGCAGCGACCCTTGATTGTTGAGAAACCGGTTCTTAGATCATGTTTAGAACCATATGGTATTGTACAGATTCTGGAAGCTGTTGGTTGGTCCGGCATTCTAGATTGGGGGGATGCTGCCAACTCCTCGACTGTTGCTCAACTTTATGCCGGATCCCGTAACTTGTCCACCCCTCCTTTTCGTGAGCCTGCATTTGAGATCAAAGTGGCAGACTCTACATATACTGTCACACCTGACTTGATAAGTGATCTAATGGGTATACCTAGATCAGAGATCCGTTTCCTGAACCCACCAACGCAAGAGGAACTTGCTGAGGCCACTCAATGTCTGTGTGGGATTGATGCACCATGGAAAAAGACTGTGCTTCAAGCTAATCAGCTCTTCCCTGCGTATAGAATACTCCATCTCATCTTCACATTCAATGTCTATCCTAGGTGCGGTAATAAGTTCGAGCTGACCAAGCCCATGGTCTTCCTTCTCTACCGTCTCATTACTCGGACGCGCCTTTGTCTGCCCACATTCATTTGCAGACATATATGTCAAGTTGTCCATTCATCTCGTCCCAGAGCCCTTCTGTTTGCCTATCTTATGACCAGGATTGGGATAAGGTTTGGTTTACGTGGACCTCCTGATTCCATGGTTATTTCAAGGCAATTTTCACAGATGAATCTAAATCAAATGCAACTTGCACCTTTGCACCACCACTGTCACGCGGCTCAGAGATCCAAAGAACCAATGGCGCACCAACAGCAGCCACAACAAAGAGAGGAAGCAGAGCCAGCACAACCTTCGTCATCACATCCTCGTCCACCCACTTCTCAACCCAGCTCTTTCAAGACATATTCACGACGTGGACCGTCGTCAGAAGCCTTTCGTAGGCTTAGCCAAGACGTTGGAGAGATTCGAGAGGATTTTGGCAGTCTACGACGTGATTTTGGAATGTTTCAGGAATCTATCACTCATGAAGTTGGTGGACTAAAGAAGCTGGTCAAGAAAGCCGTGAAGATAGTGACTCATCTCTTCACTTGCTCCACTCAGCAGACTCCATCCCTCCCACCACTTCCCGGGTCTGATGACGATGACATTGCACCATAGTGTGCTGATTTTAGACGTACTTCTATGTTTTGGATATAAATGTCTTTATCTCAACGCAACTCAGATGTGTAGAATGTACTCATTTCCCATAGTAAAAGTATTCGTAATTACAGCATCATAATCCTCTGTTGTTTCCATTTGATATAACTTTGTCCATCAATCTACTCCGAATCAGTTCCTTCTTTGAAAAGATGATTGGCGGTGCACCGTAGGCCTCATTTGGGGGCTACCTAAGGCATCATTGGGGGGATTCCTTGAGGACAAGGGCATAATTACAGGGAACAAAGTGGTACGTTAGGAAGTAGGAAGAATTTCCTTATAACGCGCGGACGTTACGAACCAACGTTCGCGCGTTGAAATCTCAATCACCAATTCGTACTGCAACGTTCGGGCGTTGATATCCCAGGTACGCGCGTCATGCTATTTGTGCAGAGGGTACCTTGCGCTTATTTGTGGGGTACCTAAAGCATGATTGTGGGTACCTAACGCGTAATCTACGGTACCTAAGGTCCAGATGGGTGGGTTCTTATTGTTGTTTGAGGGGATACCTTAACTCTTCAGTTGGGGTGTACAAAATTTATATATTGGGGGGTTTTGGGAGCCATTATGGGTGGCGCCTAAGGGTTGATGTTGGATGTACCTGTGTTATTAATGGGGGAACCTTATTTTTATTTGGGATGTACTTGCAAGAGGAACATCAAGAAGCTCTGAAAATATTAACCAATTAACAGAACTAAATAATTAACTCAAAATTGCGATTCTCATTCCACTGGAAGTATACATTTGGTACATACACATCCTTGTACAATTAGAAAAAATGAACACTTACATTGCACTACAAGAACAATATAATTACAGGACTAACACTGTCAACACATTCAATACACACAATTCACTCCCCCTTTCTTGTCGTACCAATATACAAAAGAATCACAAATCTCGAGGGAAATGATCTAAATCTCCTTCTTGACGATATACGCTCCCATCTCGACTATAAACTCCTGGAGATCTCCCTACAGTAGAGCTTGAACAGGAGCCAAATTGATTCTGGCCAACAGTATTGCTTGAGTTGGATTCTTGGAATATGTTTGGACTCATTGATTCCTGTCATTAATGGAATGTCATTGCAAAGCATTGAAAGTCTTCAAAAAGTATTGAAGAGTAGGATCTTCTAGAAAATATACCCGCAGTAGCTGTGTGTAAGTACCAGGTTGTTGGAATGGAGACAAAATTGCATATTCAGCCATAGGATATGTTCTCGATTGCATTCCCGTCACCACTCCATCTGTTCGAAACTGATGAGAGGCCTATGGAATACATAAAATTCATAAAAAATAAGAAATCCCCCATAAAACCATAATCATGATATGATAAAACAAATACATTAGTATGAGGTAAGTATTATACCATTGTCTCACTCCATCCAGAGCTTTGACTTGCATATTGTGTTTGTGGTGGAGTTTGAGTCTGAATTGTATTTGCCGTTTGAGTTGGTCTGTCATGGTTCCTCTTGCTCTTTGGAGCCCTTTCTGAAAAATGTTTTGGTCGACGTCCACTACGACCTCGACCCGGCTTCCTCTTCAGTCCAGCAACGGTGATTTGGATATTTTCAGATAAATTCTCTCCTTCATTCATATCCACTGTGCTCGGAGGCTTGTTCTTCAGCACATTTCCAACTTCAGTCATTAAAATGGCCAGCCCATTCGCAGCACATTCATATGCCTCGAAAGTTTCGGCAGCAATTGCTGATAATTTAACGGCATTATGGCAAAGTTCTCTGTACCGTTTAACCAAGGACAGCTTTGCCACTTCCTCATCTGACATACGACTATAACTTGGGCTGCAACCCTTTGCATCCTTTGTCCACTGCTTTAATATGTATTGACTTGGGATCCTCTTAATATTTCGCATGTCAAGTACTTTGAGTGCATGGCTACACAAAATCCCAACAAATTCAAACTTACGGCAACTGCATTTCAACATATCATCCTCAGTGTTAACTGTAACAACATGCCCTCGAGGATTATCAAATAAGCTAACTTTATAGATTTTGGATGTCTCAGTATGTGAAGTCTCATTAACAACAAGATTCTGAGCTTTTGCATATTCCGATTGAAAAATCTCAAACAGCTTCGGTGTGTATACCTCCCTTGCATGCTTTAATATGATGATTTCCGCCATCATTCTTGGAATACGCTGGCTCATATTATAATTGTCTTCCTGTTCCTTGTAACGGATATCATCCAAAAGCCTTGCAAAATGCTGGAAAAAACACGAGACGTCCATGTTGTACTTCGTGTATTTCTTTAACCGGCTGTTGAAGCTTTCACTCAGTTGGGTGCTCTTCATGTCAGCACAAAATGTAGTTCTTCCATATACAAGGGCCCATTTCTCCTTTATCTTAAATATGCCCTTCAGCCACTCATTGTCTTGGAGATCGTATTTTTGAATCATTGCATCCCACGCTTCCAAGAACTCAGCCTCTTCCTCGTAATCATATATACACCGATTGAAATCAGATGAAAAGGAGGTTCTCGTTTGGAATATGTGACCGAGATGCTTCAATGAATTTTGGTGCAAATGCCATACACATAACCGATGATACGTGTTCGGCAAAACAAAAGCAATTGCAGCTGACATAGCTGCATCTTGGTCTGTCAAGATGGTAACTGGCCCTTTCCCATTCATTGCCTTTATAAATGTTTCAAACAACCAAACAAAGGATGCTTTCGTCTCATCATAAAGCATTGCGGCTCCGAACACTACCATTCGTCTGTGATGGTTGACTCCAACCAATGGTGCAAATGGCCTTTGAGCTTCGTTTGTCCTATAAGTTGTATCAAAACAAACAACATCTCCAAAATTATTGTAGTCTTCTTGCATCTTCCGATCAGCCCAGAAAAAGTTTGTTATTTCATTGTTCTCATCAACTTGTACAGCATAAAAGAAAGACGGATCGTCAATCAGTTGTCCTTCAAAATAAATTAATAACCTTGATCCATCTCCTACTTTCATTGCTCTCCGTCTGTCACGAATCTGGTTCTTATGGTCAATAGGTAGGAAGCCCAAATTCTCTCTTCCGCCGGCTTCTCTACCCATGAACTCAAAAGCATGCTTTGGTCGTATGCCACTGCTTTCTGCTAATACAATTTCTGCTAATTGCGCCTCTGTAACTTTCCTCTGTGAAGGTAGCATGTGGACCTTACTTGGGGTAACAACCTCATGATTATGCTCGTCCTCAAAGCTCGCTACAAAATACATGCCATTGTCTTGAGCTTTCACACTCATGTGTGCCAAACAACCCGTACGTGTTTCCTTTCTAGGGTTCTTCACATCTTTATCCCGTTTGTCTATTCCCTTCTTCCCTTCTTTATAGCAACAAAACTTCCTACACAACTCCTTACCATCTTTCCGACTTTTCCATCTCGTACTCTTTCGAATACTGAAGCCCTTCTGTGCTGCATAAGCATTGTAAAATCTATACGCTTCATCGGTAGATGGGAACTCCATTCCCACGGATGGCCTAAAATTTTGAGTATGCCCTTCGCCGTCATCGAACCTTAGTGCTCTTACAACTCTAGGCACTGTATTTATATCCGCTATATCATCACTAACCTCATCTCCACTTAATTGCTCACTTCCACTTATACAAATGACTTGCTCCATTTGTCCCTACAACATAAAACAGATATTCCACTTAGAATATCATACTAATAACAATATATAGTACCCATGAACATCACAGGGTAACCATTCTCTTCAACCATGTGCCAAGTTGGTGTATTTTGACGGCTTATTACAAAACTTGAGTACGTCGGAATAATTTCTTAGTACCTACACACGTGGTACCTACGAATTATTTTTACGGTACGCCAAGGGTACGAAGGTGGTACATAAGTTTTGGACCTTCTTCATTCCCATAGGTTTGGTTAAAATAAGATAGAATATACTGGCAACAAATAAAGTCAAAAAAAAGACAAAACATGTCCGCGCGATTAGCCCAGAGATTAATCGTGAGATCCGCGATTAGCATCCACGACTAATCGCCCAGTCAAGATTAGGTCTCGCGATTAATCTCAAGATTAATCGCGACTGTCCCGATTAACTCGCCAGAGAACATGAAGTCTCTGTTTCATCACGATTAAATCCCAGGATTAATCGGTGCCAGACGATTTGGGATACCTACGACAATTTCTTGGGTACCTATGCCTTATTTTGGCTTAATTGGGGGTACCTAGGGCATTATTGGCGGTTTTTTGGTGGGTACCTACAGGTTCTTATGGTGTGTACCTAAGGCTTAATTGTGGTGAACCTCACATTTTTTCGGTGGGTACCTAAGGCTTGTTCGGGGGTGGTAATGGCTTATTTGACAGCTGTTTATTTCTGGGCGTACCCTGTCGATGTGTGGCGGCGCGGCATTGTTCGCCCGACCATCATTTCAATTTATTTAAGGTTCCACCATCTTCGGGGGTTGACATTAATGGAAAAGGCCAAAAATCTGTTTATGTACCTGGTTTACATTGGTTGTTGGAGTCTTAAATAGAAACCCATAATGGTGGAGTGAGTGGTGGTCCCTTCTTCTTTAACACTTGGAAGTGGAACTGTGGTAGCTGCCTTCCTTTTCTTCGAAGTGAGAGTAAAGACAGCACCTTTCCCGCCAATGTCGGAGTAAACACAGAAATGTCTGAGTAAGAACAGAGAAAGTTCGGACGTGGACAAGATTATAAGTTAAATAATATAAATGTTTCGCGCGTTTTCGTCTTGCCGAGGAGAGAGCCGAGGAGAGTTTTAATAGTTTTTTAAGCGTTTGGATCAAAATTACTATTATAACCTTCGCTTATTCTGGTCCGTTGGATTGCGCTTCACAGAGGATGCCTTTGCTTCACAGGCGATGCGCTTCACAGAGGATCCGCTCGCAGGCTGGCTAGCCTAGTACTCTGACTTTGCAGGCATCATTAAAATGGTTTTTTTAAACCTAAAGAACGGGTGGACCGCCGATACCATTCAACTCAGGGGATCCCAACACTGGATCGCCTGAGTTTTTGTCATTAGTGCAAAGGATATCTGATCCCGGTATGGACCGGCCGGTACGGACCAGTACCAGCTGGTCCAGTAAACCATGGGTGGGACACCTATCGATGCCAAAACGATAAATCTTGGTTGGAAACTTGGAAGTATGCCCCGAAAAATGACTGTTTGAACTGCAACAAAGATCGTCTAGTTTTTTTTTACAACAAAGATCGTGTAGTTGATGTTTATCTCCTGATACCTGGAAAATAACACAATGTTTTCTTTGATAGCTTGCTTTGATCCCACTTGATGTTTTAAGATATTTTGATGATTTCGGTGGTAAAGTTCTCCAGGATTTAGGTTTGCATCACAAACTTCCATTGTAACTTTTTTTTGGTAAAAACTTCCATTGTAACTTGTAAGAAAGCCATTATCAGTAAGTCATTTAAGGATTTTACAAGAACGTGTTGTTGGCCGCGATTGGTTGTGTGGGCATTTGGACCTGTAACTGTACCCGTCAAGCTTGACGGCTAAAGGTTGCCGATACCTTCAACTCAAATCAAACCCAGGCTTTCCTCCTCTTCCCCGGTTTTTCAACCAAGTTTTGGTCGAGATCAAGGTTTACAATTTTGGTACAGGGACCCCGGTGATGTGTTTCGCTGGGGGAAATCGTTTTGGGTGCATCACCAGCGACTCACCAAAATTTCGACGATTTGTCACCGGCACGGAGCGGCGTGCCGAGCGGCACGGACTGGCACAAACGAAACAGAAAAAAATATATTTTTTATACGTGAAACGGAGCAGCGTGCCGACAAAATTTCCACCGGCACAAAAAAAAAAAAACCCGATAGGCGGCACACCCACCAGCACCGAAACGCAGAACCTTGGTCGAGATTACGTCAATCGAGATATTTTCCAATTCCATCAAATAGTCTCATTTTTTCAATTGAGATCGTGTGCAACCTTTATCTACACCCTTATATCTAGCTTTTCACAAGATCATGCCATGTGTATTGTGAAGGGCATATGTGTTAATTTTTAAGTAATCCTGTGAAAACCTGCATATAATGTTGTAGATAAAAGTTGCATTATCATATAAGATTTTTCTGCATGCGCTGTACCTTATCACGAAGAGCCGTACATCGTGGCCGCATAACATTGCTGGATGGTTGGGCAAGCGGCAATTGTCATTCAAAGTACGCAATTTCCATTCAAAGTGCGTGCCTGAGTAACTAATTTTGTCTGTCGTCTTGCTAAAAGACGACATTGAAGCGTCCGTTTTCTACCAGCTATTCTCATCCACCTTTGAGCAATCCAAGGTGAATTATATTGACTCCATGTCCAACCACTGTGATGGCCTTTCATTCACGAAAGCAGCTTGTGCAGTCGCCATTTATAGTTAAATCCCGTGGTGGCCGATCCCAGTTAAAGCCATTCCTTTAGTCGCATAATGGGTTTTGTTGCAGCTGCGAAGCCTCATGCTGTCTGCATTCCATTCCCAGCACAAGGCCATGTTAATCCCATGATGCAACTGGCCAAGCTTCTGCACTCAAGAGGCTTCCACATTACCTTCGTCAACACTGAGTTCAATCACAGGCGCTTATTGAGGTCTAAAGGGCCAGATGCCCTGAAGGGTTTGCATGATTTCCGCTTCGAAACCATCTCCGACGGGCTGCCATATTCCGACCGTGATGCCACCCAAGATCCCCGTGCCCTCTGCTATTCAACTAGAAAGAACTGCTTGGCTCCTCTTCTGGATCTCCTAGCAAAGCTCAACTCCTCTCTCGGCGTTCCTCCCGTCACTTGCATAGTTTCTGATGGTGTCATGAGCTTCAGCATCAGAGCTGCCGAGCAACTAGGCATCCCAGAGGTTCAGTTCTGGACTACATCAGCCTGCGGCTTCATGGGCTATCTCCACTACACTGAGCTCGTCAAAAGAGGCACGGTACCGTTCAAAGGTAATACTCCTCATGAGTAACGAATAAGCTAAACGTATTATTCCCTTTGATCCTGAGAATGTAAACGCTGATCTTTCATGTGTTGCGCTCACTTCGCAGATGAGAGTAGCATAAACAATGGCGTCCTCGACACTCCTATCGATTGGATTCCAGGTATGCGAGATATCCGTCTTAGGGACCTGCCAAGCTTCGTAAGAACCACAGACGTCAATGATATCCTGTTCGAATTCCTGGGGAGTGAAGCTCAGAACAGTTTGAAGTCTTCGGCCATCATACTCAACACGTTCGATGACCTAGAGCATGAGGTGTTGGGTGCAATTGCATCCATGTTTCCTCGCACCTATACCTTGGGCCCCTTATCGCTGCTTGGTCGACACATACCGGAAAGTCCATTAAAGTCGATGAGATCCAACTTGTGGAAGGAAAATTCTGAATGCCTCGAGTGGTTGGATAAGGGAGAGCCCAACTCAGTCGTGTATGTGAATTTTGGTAGTATCACAGTGATGACAGAGCAGCACTTGAGGGAGTTTGCGTGGGGGCTAGCAAATAGCAAGCACCCCTTCTTGTGGATCATTCGACCGGACGTGGTAATGGGTGATTCAGCGATCTTGCCTGAAGAATTCGTGGAGGAGACAAAAGACAGAGGGTTCATAGCGAATTGGTGCCCACAAGATGAAGTGCTTTCTCACCCGTCGATGGGAGCATTTCTAACGCATTGTGGATGGAATTCCACAATGGAGAGCATATGTGGAGGGGTGCCTGTGATCTGCTGGCCTTTCTTTGCTGAACAGCATACAAATTGTCGATATGCATGTACAGGTTGGGGAATTGGCATGGAGATTGATAACAATGTAAAGCGCAAAGATATTGAGGGGCTTATTAAGGAAGTGATGGAGGGAGAGAGAGGGAGCCAAATGAGGAAGACGGCCATAGACTGGGGGAAGAAAGCAGAGGAAGCTACCAAACAAGGAGGATCGTCTTACAAGAACTTCGATAGACTGATTGATGAAGTTCTCAACCCGAAGACGGTAGCTACGTAATCGAATCCATGTTACCCATAGAAGCAAGAAAATTGCTGCTGCAGCTGTTCTTGCTTCCTTTCTTCTCAACCCGTGCCCCGCCAACCCACCAGACCCCAGTCTGTGTTATATGAGTTCTAACCTGGGCTGGGTAACCCGGTTGTAATAGGTTGGATTTGAGTTTGACCCGCAATCCCAACAGGTTGTTATGAGGAAAGTTAGATTAGGATTTTATCATTTTACTTATTGTAGAAAGAAAAGGGCCACTTTTAAATATTGCTTTTGAGAGATGGGATGCAAGTCTTATTTTAAGTTGTCACTGTTTTTATATTATTCCTTTTCTAGGAACTCATTGGACTTTTCACTTTTAGTTTTAGTGACTTTTTTTCTTTATTTCTTGCTAGAATCACTTAAGAGTTAATTAGACGAATAGTGAAAAGCATTGTGTGACATGAAAAGTGCCGCATGTTGGGAAAGGCGCTTTGGGAAAGGCGATTTGGCGATTTGGGAAAGGCGATTTGGGAAATTCTAAGGCGATTTGGGGAAAATGCTTTTTGGGAGAACTGTGAAAGTCAATTTTCTGGGCGATCAAGTGATTGGGTCAGAACCGGGTCTTTTCAAGAGGATTATACTGAGACGTTTCAGGTAGTCTGTGGGATTTTGAGAAATAGTACCCAAATCCGCTAGTGGTTTCTGGTATTCTCAAGCGGAATTGGATCATCTTCTCCATTCTCAGTCTCCAGCGCTCGAAGTATCTACTTGTTATTCCCGGTACTGTTTTCTCGATCACCTTAACCCATTGATTCTCATAAGCCCCCCTTTGCAAACTCACCGTCCTGGTTCTCTAGTTGCTATTTTCTTTTTCCCTCTCCGTTTCGTTTTCACGCCGTCTATCCTGCGTCTTTCCTTTGCTTGAACCTTTCCTTCCCATTTGGTTTCGGCTGGGTGGTGGTTTCTCTTGGGTTCAGTGGTTTCGTCGGGCTGGTGGTGGTGGTTTCTGATTTCCTCTTCGTTCTGAAATAAAGAAAGTTCATTAAGGAGGATTCGGTGTTTTTCCCCCTCCAGATATTGCTCCACCTGGAGCACTGTCGAATGAAGATCATGTTTTGGAACGTCCATGGCCTTGGTCAAGCCCTGACGCAACATCATCTGCACGACCAAATTTTGAAGCATTCTCCAGGAATCATTCTACTGTCTGAGACTTTTGCAAAGAACAAATTAGCTGAGAGAATTGCTAGAACCAATGGTTTTGGTTCAAATTGTTTTGTTATACCATCTATTCTTCGTAATGAGGGATTTTTGATTATGTGGAAATCTGGCATCTCTGTTTCTGTCGAATTGCATAAGGAATGGTTAATCGTTCTTCAAGTTTCTTATAAGGGTCGCACTTGGCTCATGGTTTTTATCCACGCACACTCAAAAATTGAAACTCAAATGGAACAGTGGGAGTATATCCAGAATATTTCTGTTCGGTTTTCTTTACCGTGGATGCTTTTTGGCGACTTCAATGCCATGCTTGATAGTTCAGAGAAGCGAGGAGGTCTTTCTTTGAACAGGAGACAAGCAAGAAATTTTGCTGCCATGATCAATAACTGCAATTTAACAGAAATTGCTTTAAAAGGGCCACAATTCACATGGTGTAATGGTCAGCAGGGATTAAGACGTATTTCGGAAAAAATTGATCGATGTTTCCTATCTACTGATGCTTTTGACCTATTCCCGCACCCGATGCTTTATTCTCAACCAATTGTTGCGTCAGATCACTGTCCTTTAGTTCTTGATTTACTTCATGAGAATGGAAAGAAGAGGCGGCCTTTTAGATTCGAAGCATTCTGGCTACACGAAAAGAACTGTTTTGAAGTGATTAGAAATGCTTGGCAGGAAGCCGATATTCCTGGTAATGGGACTACTATCCATTCTAAACTGAGTAGACTTCGGAGAGAGCTATGCAAATGGAATAAGGAAGAAATTGGGAACATTCATTCCAAAAAAAACATGATCTTCCAGGAAATTTTGGAGATTCAGGAAGCTATATCATATCTCCCTTCTGAAGCTTTGGAACAAAGAGAAAAAGTTCTCCAAGCTGAATATGCTACTCTACTGCGACAACAAGAAACATTTTGGTACCAAAAGTCGAGAATCAGTTGGTTGAAAGATGGAGATCAGAACACAAAGCTCTTCCATAAGTCCACCCTCATAAGACGCCAGAAGAACTTTATTCAATCTTTGAAAAAGAATGATAATGTGGATACCAATTCTGTTAGAGACTTAAATCAATTTATCATTTCTTACTTTGAAGATTTATTTAAAGCTATGCCTGCTTTTTCAAATTTTGAACTAACTGGTCTCATCATGCAGGGTATCACAGAGGAACAGAATGATGCTATATCTAGGATTCCTTCAACTGAAGAAGTGTGGAGTGTGGTGAGAGGGATGAAGCCTTTCAAGTGCCCTGGGCCTGATGGTTACCAGGGGATTTTTTTCCAGAAATGTTGGGATATCGTGGGTCATGATGTGGTTAAACTTGTTCAGGATTTTTTTGCTTCTACTACCATGCCTCATGATCTGAATCACACTTTTATTACTCTTATCCCTAAGGCTAACCATCCTAGAAGAATTACTGATTTTAGGCCTATAAGTTTGTGTAATACTGTCTATAAAATCATTTCCAAGATTTTGGTTCTTCGGTTGCGACCTTTCCTTACTAATCTTATTTCTCCAAATCAAAATGCTTTTGTTCCGGGTAGGTCTATAAGGGATAACATTATGTTGAACCATGAGATATTTCATCATTTTGGGAAACAAAAGAAGCATGATAGATCCAAACCCAAGCATAAACAGGATCATGGTATGTATGCCCTTAAAATTGACTTTGCTAAGGCATATGATAAATTGAGTTGGGCTTTTCTGCAAAAAGTACTCGTCTCCTTTGGTTTTAATGATAAAGTTCAAGCTTTGATTATGCAATGTGTTACATCTGTCACTTATAGCATCTTGGTGAATGGTTCTCCCGTAGGTCATATTAAATCAGAAAGGGGTCTTCGCCAAGGAGACCCCTTATCCCCTTACCTGTTTATTTTGTGTCAACAGGTGTTATCCATGGCAATCAACAGGGCTGAGTTGGATGGGAGATTCCGGGGTGTAGTCGTCAAACGTGGAGGCTTCTCATTATCACATCTTATGTATGCGGACGATGTAAATATTTATGGATTTACGAAGGAGAGAGAAGCCCACTGTATAATCCGGATTCTACATCAGTACTGCTCCGAAGCAGGCCAAGAGATAAACAACAATAAATCTGCGATTTTTTTCAGCAGAAACACTTCAAGAGAACGAAGGGCCTCCATTAGGAAGATGTTCAATGCTTCTGGAAATCCAGGGGGAGGTAAGTATCTTGGTGTCCCCATGCTAAAATCTCGGCCTAGGTTAAGTGATTGCAATGACATGCTTCAAAGAGTCTCCGCGCGTTTAGCTGGTTGGAAAGGAATGTTGCTCTCACAAATGGGCCGTGTGGTCTTAATCCAATCTGTTCTTTCAGCACTCCCTGTACACATGATGAGTTGTTTCCTGTTACCTCAAAGTGTCCTTCAAAAATTGGATACGTTGGTTCGCTCTTTCTTTTGGAAAAGAGGAATTGACGGACAGAGTATTCACACAATCTGTTGGGAAAGGATCACTTTGCCACAAAGAAATGGCGGACTCAACATCAAACGTCCCCATCTGATGAACAAAGCCTTGATCCTTAAGGCAGCCTGGCAACTTGCTAATGAAGATACAGGTATTTGGTCTTCTTTCATGAAAGATACCTATTTTTCTAACCAAAAATTTTCTGATGCTTCATTCAAGCAAAGGCATTCTTACGGCTGGAAGCAAATGCAGCATATCAGACATTGGATTGACAAGGGCAGTACTTGGTCTGTAGCTAATGGTCGGGAAATAAATATAATCAAAGATCGGTGGTTGGGAACTGAGGAACAATTGGTGGTGCAGAAAAATCAAGATGTTTTTAATTTGCTTAAAGTTAACCAACTGATTATCCCATCCACGGGTCAATGGAACTTTCAGATTCTCTCCCAATTTTGGTATCAAGAAGTTGTTCAAAAAATTAGCTCCGTTCTAATTGCTCCATCTTTGCAAAAGGATAGACGACATTGGCGGTTGACTTCATCAGGTTTGTTTTCGGTATCTTCTGCATATAGAATGATGCTGGGTAATCAGGATTACATGGAAAACAAGACCTGGTTGAAATGCTGGCACCTAAAGTGCCAACCAAGAATCAAATTGTTTTTGTGGAAAAGTATTTCAGGTGGCCTCCCAACTGGTCAACTTCTCTCTAACCGAGTTCCAAACATTGATAAAGCTTGTGTTTTTTGTGATCATGAACAGGAGTCTACGGAGCATATTTGGTTACACTGCCCATTCTCTAGAGCTTCTTGGTTAAAGTATTTTGGTGGTTCCATGCAGATGCTTGGCCCCCAAGATTCTCTCCTTAATTGGGTTACCTATCTTCTTTCTTTAAAAATTCCAAATGTGGAAACTAATATTTTGGATTTCTTCTCTCAGGTAGCTGCCTTTGGGTGGGTTATTTGGAACAAGAGAAACAGAATTCGGTTTCATGGAGAAAAGGCTACAGTGGAGGAGGTTTGTGCTGAACTCCAGAATATTCATAGAGATTCTCTACTTACTAATCTCTCTCTCCAGGATAAGGGAAGCACACCAGCTCCTACAGAAGTAAAGTGGATCAGCCCCCCTCACCAGATTTATAAAATTAATTTTGATGGAGCATTCAGGAATTCGGTTAAACGTGCTGCAGCAGGTGGGGTTATTAGAGATGATGAAGGGCGTTTCTGTGGAGGTTTTGCAACTGAAATTGTTGCCTCATCGGCCTTCCATGCGGAGGCTGTAGCAGCCTTGCATGGTTTGACGATGGCAGCTGCGACATTTAGACAACATATAATCATCGAAGGAGACTCTCTTTCACTCATTCACTTGTTGAAGAACCCAAACATTGAACCCCCGTGGAGCATTGTTGGTATCATTTCTCAAATCAGAAGTCTTGTTCCATCTTTTGAGTCAATTTCTTTTTCTCATGTTCTTAGGGAAGGCAATCAAGTTGCAGATAAGTTGGCAAATTTTTCTTTAGATAATTTCTCCTGTACCTGGTTACTAACCCCCCCTCCGTGTCTTTCAAATCTTCTCCTGAATGATGCGAGGGGTTGTACTTTCTTAAGATCTTAATATACTCTTGTTTTTCCACCAAAAAAAAAAAATTGTGTGACATGAAAAGGTGGAATTTACAGGTTGTAGAACTAGGAGTGGGTTTCGAATGAAACCATTATAGATCCACCAAAAAAAAAGAATGAAACCATTATAGGGCCAGGTACGGTTTATCTAGTGGTGATGTTTTATGGTGGCGGTGGTGGTAATTTTGATAGTATATTTATGGTGGTAGTAGAGATGGTATACTGATGTAGTGGTGGCGGTAGAGGTGGTGCTCACTTTTTTTTTTTTGGTAATGCGAGGTGGTGCTCACTTGATTTGAAATTTCTAGAAAGTGACATGTAAAGACTTTGAAATGTATGCAATTCTTGAAAATTGACTTATTTTTTGAAAATTAAGTACATATATATGTAGTTTATGTTAAGGAATATATTAAATATATAAAGTTCACCCCTTACTATAAGCTTAAGGTTGTCCCACATTGGGAATTCACCATTCTTTCACCCACCATATAAGAGATGGATTTCCTTCACCTTAATGCCTAGGTTTTAAGGTTGAGGCCCCTCCTCTTATGTGTTGTTGGGCTTTCAATATGGTATCAGAGCCTTAGGCAAACGCCAGGTCCTGGGTTCAAACTTTCACTCCACCCGTTGAAAAAAATAATATTCCACGTATATGGCCTCCCTAAAAATGGGTTTGAGTCCGACCCACATGTGAGGGGGAGTGTTAAGGAATAAATTAAATATATAAAGTTCACCTCTTACTATAAGCTTAAGCTTTAGTAGGAATAGTGTTCAACAGTTTACAACTTTACATTGAAACAAATATTTGAAAAATATATTTTCTGTGAAAGCATTTTCTTCATCCTTAGAATCTCAAAATTTTGTTTGTACTTCCGTCCGTTGATGATACTAAAAATACATTCCATACTGGGACTAGAGGGAAATGCATTAAAAAATAAAAGGGTTCTAGATGTCAGTTTCGGTGAGGTTTAAAACAAATCCGAATAATAATTTCGAAAGAAGCCCATTTCCGGGCTTTATCCATTATTATGACCCCATACATTGTATAGTGAAACCTATCGTTACTCGAAAATGAAATGGAAAGAAAGATGGTTCATGAGTTTCCTCCATAATGATGTTTCAAGGGGAATTGAATCATCTAAAGTTGGATTTGTAAAATGAGTCCAAGTATACCAAATGCCATGCAATCACATGGGCTGCATGACAAGCATAGTTCTGACATTGTCAGCGTGTTGGGATTATGTCTGTCATGCAGGGTAATGTGGCTGTATGGAATTGGATACAGTTGGACATTTTTATAACTCCAACGGTGGATGATTCAATCAGTTTCAAGGCGAATATTGAAGAAAGTAAGAAGAACCAAAATCCAAAGGCGCAGGTTTGTTGGGTCGATTGACTGATTATAGCTAATATGCTTCATTGGCTGCCACAGCCCCCAGATCATATGAGTTATCGGTTGAAGAAATAGTATCTAAACCTGCACCTTTTCCACCTATGGTTAAGAAAAAAAAAAATAAGAAGGCCTCCTGAGAGATAACATTAAAAGGGCTCTGAAATCAAATCTAAAGTTGCCATCTCTTACCCAGTTCGTCAACCAAGCTTCAGCTGTATATTCCATGAATATATATACCTGCAATCATTCATTCAATCAATTAATCCGACTTTTCTGTGCCGATGCCTTGCCACAAACAGCAACGAGCCAGTCCGTGGCTACATAGTACGTATCATAGCTGGATGATTCGGTACGCAACTAGTAAAATTTATGATATGTTTTTTTATTTTGCCTTACTATATTAAACAAAGTCTAGCAGCATTTCATTTTGTTTGTCGCCTAGGAAACAGACGAGTTCAAGCATCTCGCTAGTTCGTCCACCTTGAGCAGCTAAGTCGTCGTATACGGACCGTTTCTTTCGTGTCGGTCACTTTCAGATGCATCGTGTCATCGTTCTCCTGTAGGGATGGGCCTTTTTTTTTTTTTTGGATGAAACTGTAGGGATAGGCCTTCCCTTTCCCCTTTTTCTTTGTTTGTGGTTAAAAGTAAATGTTAAATCCTGTTTCGAAAAATCCCATTTTAACGGTCTGGATTGGTCAGGGAATAGTCCAATGTATTATATCTTCTTCTTTCTTGTTCTCCTCTGTAAAGATACCAAGGAAGGAAGATTCACAGGACTACCCCAGTTGCGGAGATTTCGTAGTCTCATAATGGGATTTGTTGCAGCTAAGAAGCCTCATGCTGTCTGCATTCCGTACCCATCACAAGGCCATGTTACTCCCATGATGCAGCTGGCCAAGCTTCTGCACTCAAGAGGCTTCCACATCACCTTCGTCAACACTGAGTTCAACCACAGACGCTTACTAAGGTCTAAAGGTCCAGATGCCCTCAAGGGCTTGGATGATTTCCGTTTCGAAACCATCCCTGATGGGTTGCCACCTTCCGATCGCGACGCCACTCAATATGTTCCCGCACTTTGCGATTCAACTCGAAAGAACTGCTTGGCTCCTCTTTTGGATCTCATAGCAAAACTCAACTCTGGATCCTCTCTGGGCGTTCCTCCCGTCACTTGCATAGTTTCTGATGGTGTCATGAGCTTTGCCATAAGAGCTGCCGAGCAACTGGGCATCCCAGAGGTTCAATTCTGGACTACATCAGCCTGCGGCTTCATGGGCTATCTCCACTACACTGAGCTCGTCAAAAGAGGCATCATACCATTCAAAGGTAATAATCGATCATCGTCCCCTAAATTAAGATTAAACTAAAAGTCTTATTTCCCCTTATCCTGAGAGAACGCAAATGCTGATCTTTCATAAATCTGTTATGCGCACAGATGAGAGTTGCATAAACAATGCCGTCCTAGACGCTCCTATAGACTGGATACCGGGTATGCGAGACATCCGTCTTAGGGACTTGCCCAGCTTCGTAAGAACCACGGACCTCAACGAGATCATGTTCGATTTCATGGGGAGTGAAGCTCAGAACTGTTTGAAGTCATCGGCCATCATACTCAACACGTTCGATGACCTAGAGTATGAGGTATTGGGTGCAATTTCATCCATGTTTCCTCGCATCTATACCACGGGTCCTCTATCGCTGCTCGGTCGACACATGCCGGAAAGTCAGATGAAGTCGATGAGATCCAGTTTGTGGAAAGAAAATTCTGAATGCCTAGAGTGGTTGGATAAGAGAGATCCCAACTCAGTCGTGTATGTGAATTTTGGTAGTGTCACAGTGATGACAGAGCAGCACTTGAGGGAGTTTGCTTGGGGGCTAGCAAATAGCAAGCAACCTTTCTTGTGGATCATTCGACCGGACGTGGTAATGGGTGATTCGGCGGTCTTGCCGGAAGAATTCGTGGAGACAACAAAAGACAGAGGGTTCATAGCGAACTGGTGCCCACAAGATGAAGTGCTTTCTCACCCATCGGTGGGACTGTTTCTAACGCACTGTGGATGGAATTCCGTAATTGAGAGCCTATGTGGAGGGGTGCCTGTGATCTGCTGGCCTTTCTTTGCCGAACAGCATACGAATTGTCGATATGCATGCACAGCTTGGGGGATTGGCATGGAGATTGATAACGATGTAAAGCGCGGAGAGATAGAGGGGCTTATTAAGGAAATGATGGAAGGGAAGGGTGGGAAGCGGATGAGGAACAGGGCCTTGGATTGGAGGAAGAAAGCAGAGGAAGCTACCAAACAAGGAGGATCGTCTTACAAAAACTTCGATAGACTGATTGATGAAGTTCTCAACCAAAAGACGGTAGCTACATAATCAAATCCATTTTACCCATAGAAGCAAGAAATTAAGTTGCTGCTGCAACTGTTCTTGCTTCCTTCCTTCTTGACCCGTGCCCCGCCAACCCACTAGACCCCCAGTCTGTGTTATATGAGTTCTAACCCTGGGTTGGGTAACCCGGTTGTAAAAGGTTGGATTTGAGTTTGACCCGAAAACCCACAGGTTGTTATTAGGAAAGTTAGATTAGGATTTTATCATTTTACTTATTGTAGAAAGAAACTGCTTAATTAAGCGAAAACATCCTCATAGGATCAGAAGGCCTACGGGTGATTCCAGTGAAAATAAGTCTCCTCGCTACCTAAGATTGGTATTCTCTTACGAAACAAAAAGAGCTCTTTTGTGCTCCTATGCACGATTACGTGTTTTCCCAAGGCCGGGTCCTGGTCATCCGTTCATCACGGTGTCTCTGTTACGCTCATGCCTAGGAAGCCCTTATCCACCGCTGAGATGCCGAATTGTAGAAAAGGGTTACTTTTCAAAAATAATTGACTTGAAGGGTCGCCTTTCAAAAAAAATTAAAAAATATATAGTGTCATTTTTGTATAGGTAAAACATGATGTACATATAATGCACTCGTATCTCATGTGGAATGCGCTTGTATTCATGTGAAATACGCTTGTGTTTTAAGTAAGGTGATCCTCAAATTTAATCATATTTGAAAAATAATCTTGTAATTTTATTTCGATGGACTTTTTTATAATTATCAACAAAAAGTTACCCTTTTCTGCAATTCGGTATCTTAGTGGACTATTTTTATAAATATTTTTAAGAAGTTTTTGATTCTAAAGTCTTTAAATATTGCTTTTGAGAGATGGGATGCAAATCTTATTTTAAGTTGTCACTTATTATTTTATTCTTTTTCTAGGAACTCATTGGATTTTTCACTTTTAGTTTTAGTGACTTTTTTTTTCTTTATTTCTGGCAATAATCACTTAAGAGTTAATTAGACGGATAGTGAAAAGCATTGTGTGACATGAAAAGGTGGAATTTACAGGTAGTAGAAGTAGGAGTGGGTTTCGAATGAATCCATTATAGAGCCAGGTACGGTTTATCTCGTGGTGATGTTTTATGGTGGCGGTGGTGGTGATTTTGATAGTATATTTATGGTGGTGGTAGAGATGGTATACTGATGTAGTGGTGTCGGTAGAGGTGGTGCTCACTTGATTCAAAATTTCTAGAAAGTGACATATAAAGACTTTGAAATCTATTTCATTCTTTAAAATTGACTTACTTTCTGAAAATTAAGTACATATATATGTAGATGGCGTTTGGGATTTCTCATGCTTATGTGTAAGTACTTATAGATAAAATCTCTTATTTAAGAACTTATCTGCACTAATAAAAAAATTGCTTAGTTAAAAAGAATTAATGTTTGGTAAAGACCTCCATATCTACACTTATCCAAGATGTTACTGCCATTTTTGGGTATTCACAAATCGATGAAGCTTTTCTCCTGAGACTTGGTTTGTGGGTAGGTGGCACGTATGAGAGACGAGTAGTGATTAAATCTGGAAAAAGGCAAACAAAAAAAACCCCAAAAAGGAATTTCTCTTTCCCTCTCTGATAACTGTGATAACTGTGAAATAAGGTTTCTCTTGTGTTCTCAAGAGCTCATTCTTCCTGCCTGGGCTGAAATATGAACGTGCACAAACAAGAAGATGATGATGATGAGAAGCTCTTTACACTAACAACAAACCATGTATATCACAAAACCCTAATCCCAGTCAAAGATCAATATCAGAAAACTTATTCACGGCTCGATTCCTCGATCAATTAGAACTCTCCCTTAATAAATCTCTTTTAGTAAAAATCATCTCTCCAGTACAGTTCCCTTGTTCTTCTCGAAAGCCTCAACTTGCCACGATCTAACCTCCAACAAGCAGTCCTTTCGATCACTCGGATTCACCGAAGATTAGGGATTCAACCAATGCTTCCAGTCACTCGGATTCGCCGGAGGTTAGGGATAGGTCAGCCAGTATTATAGACACCACAAAATTGCACGATTTTTTATAAATCTTGAAGGAGAGATATTTTATTGGAATTTTCAATTCTTAGCATTGGGTTTAAGATTCTTAATCCATTTGAATCCAAAGCCACAAAGGAAAAGGCCCAAATTCAATCTTTTGTGCAAAGTCAAATTTTTTCCGGTTGAATTTTGTTGACTTTTGACCTTAAAAATGAAATATTTTTTAAAGCAAAATTTTAAGATAATTTTTCCCGGTAATCAAGTTTTTAGCAATGTTATTGCATAAATGAATTTTTTAAGCCTTTAAATCTTGACAAATACCTTGGTATTAACATGTTAAATCTTTTTATCGGACCTGAAAAACTAGAATTTAGCCTTGAACTGGAAAGTTGACTTTTTATTCACTTGGAATTTGGGTTTGGAATTATTTTTAATAGATTCAAATGGGGGGCGTTTGCTTATTTACATGTAATATCTTAAGTAAATGGAGATTAAAAAATACGAGGACATTTACTTAAATTATATTACATGTAAATAAGTATTGCCTGTGCAGGTAAGGGTCAAAAAAGGTGAAAAATTGAACAAACCTATACTGTCCGCATTTGATCTGTGGTCAAGGCATGTCCGCATTTGGTATGCGGTCATGGCATGTCCGCATTTGGTATATGGTCAAGGCATGTCCGCAATCCAAATGCGAACACCGACAGTTTTGAGCGAATTTGCAAAAACTCGATTTTTTAGCCATATTTACCACTTATACCTTTCTCTAGGGTTTTGTCCGTCCTTTTTTACCCCACATTGGTTCTCATATTTACTCCAACTCATGCTTCTAAAACTGAATTGGAACATTCTAGAACCTATTGGAACCACCCTTGCCCTTGCTCTTGCTTATAAATAGAGGGCCTCTCCTCAAGCAAATGGCTGGAAATTGTGGCTAAGAATTGTGCCAGAGATTGAAGATTGTAAGAGCTCCAAGTGAAAAAGAGAACCCCTGCCTCTTTGCTTTCTCAAGTCCAGGTAAGCTTCCTTCCCCTTTATTTTCTAGTTTTAATTTCTAGGATTATTCTAATCTTCTCCCTTTCTGCAGAATAAGGCCTGTGTGTGATTGTAACCCCAAACCTAAATCCAAGTACCTCAAGTATCTTCTTTAGCCGTAAAACGTGAAGAGAGTTCTAAGGGAAAGGAGGACAGGAATGGATCCGTAGGACAGACCCCCATATGTTGTAATCTTAGAACTGTGTAATTTTAATATTTTGTTTAGGTTGTGTGATGATTTATTGATGTAATATAGAGGAATACCATGGATCTATGTTGTTCATAGCATTAGATCTCATTTTCCTCCTAGATTTTTGTTTTTTCATTATTTTCTCTTTTTTTAATGTTTTTTCATGTTTTTAATCATTTAAGCTAAAATCTTGGATCTGCCATGGTCAATATGGTAGATCTAAAATCAAAAGCCTTAAAGTAACCTCTAGGGTTTCATGAGGTGGTCTTTTGGGTTATTTTGATTTTTGAGAGAAGACCCTATGGTCTAAACTCTCCCCTTTGAATGTTTTTCATCAATATGGGTGAATCTGGTTCAAATCTCTTAATTAATGGGAAACCTGGACCAGATCTGTACCCCAGATGGTTTTGATTTATTCTTCAACTTCACAAAGTGATTTTTGGTTTATTTTCAATTCTGAAAGAAGACCCTATGGTCTAAACTCTCCCATTTTGATTCTTTCATCAACGTGGGTGTATTTGGTTTAGATTTCTTAATTAATGAGAAATTTGGGCTAGATCTGTACCCTAGATTGTTCAGGTTCAATTCTTTAATATTTTGTAAAAATAAATTTTTTATTCTTATTATGTAGTTCCAATATTTCAAGGATTTAACTTAGAATTAATTTTTGGAGTTTTACCTTTGGATTTGTTTTCTTTATTTTGATTTTAGTCAATCATGAAGCCCAAGGAATGGTATATTCATAAGAAGGATTCAAAATTAATTAGATCATTCATATGGAAAAAACCATACATTTTTTATGCTTTTTCTTTTACTTTTGATTTGATTTTTTATTAGCAAGCTTTTTTTTCAAAACATGAACAATACTTGGCAACCATCTTGTGTGAATGAATAGGGGTGCCTAACACATTCCCCTATTCATAACCTAATCTTCTTACTCATATCTGGTTTATATATTTTTTAGAGTTATTTTTACTTTAATTTTGTTTTTAATATTTATTTTATTTAATTATTTTGGTGTCCATTCATACCCTAAAAAGGAATGGTGGCAACTCCATGATTTTTATTGAGCCCGTGTAATGATGAGGAAGTCATTGAATTGATTTTTCCCATGTTTCACAAGTAAATGATGGGAGATAGGACTGTAAACGGAGCGAATACGGAGCGGATCCTGTTGAATCCGAATTCGAATCCGTTTAAGTAATAGGATATCCGTATTCGTTTAAATATTCGACGGATATTTGAAATACACTATCAAGTCCGAATCCGATAAAAAATGTTACATCCGTATTCGTATCCGATTGTATTCGAATTCGATTAAATATTCGAATCCGTTAAGAGATCCGAAAATCCGATTAAATTTCGTCTAATTTAAACAATAAAATTAGTTTTTCCAATCAAACCATTGGGCTTTAATAAATGATACAACAAACAAATGATACAATAAAAACAAAAAAATCATACAAACAAAAATGAAAAAAATTAAACCACGTTAGTCTTTCTTTATTACACAAACAAATGATACAATAAACCAAAATAAATAAATAAAATTTACATTCAAAGATCACTCATATGCCCACTTCTGTTGCCTCCCGAGTTCAACTCCAAAGTTGAAATTACCTGTATTTCTGAAATTACCTGTATTTCCAGAAGTTAATGTCATTAATTGACAGAAACTTAACAGTGCTCTCCTAATCAAATTGCAAAAAAAAATGTACATGCTTAAATGCTCCGATAAAAATTCCCATTCAAGTCAATATGAAAATTTAGTGTCCAAAAGTTCTTATCAAATATTGATATATTAAAAATACATACATAAAAATCAGCAACCCAATTGTTACAGGAAAGAAACCAAAAATTCAAAAGCTTTGGTACATATACCAAAACATGCAGCCAAAGATAAAAAATAAAATAGATCAATAACCACATCTAGACGGTAAAATGACTAATACTGATAAGAAGCATGCCTTAAAATATAGGAATTACCATTTGGAGGTCACGACTTCCTGAAGTACTCTCCACAAGATGGGGACGAGCACGGACATCATAAATGACTGGCCTTTCAAACCATGGTATCATCAGATGTGTACCTTCAGGGTACACCTGCATGTGAATTATGTGAGTAGATATCAGCAAAAATGAACAAATATATACCACAAACAATATGTGGCATAGAGGAAAGAAACATATATTTTAGATCTGTATTAATAAGCATGCAAATATAAAATCGAAATTGTGCGATATTTAATAAAACATTTCAAATGTATAATTTGAACTTAATTCAACATCCTCATGTAATCACATGGAAGCAACATCTGTAGAGAGTAAGGGAAGAATCGGAAGATAAATGCTACCACATTAACATATAGAAAGAAACATTAACTAGAGACCATCTAGCATTGCAGTTGGAAACCTGCAATAACCTTAAATTGCCTGCTGATTCATTCAACCAAGACAAAATATTGATGCAACCATCTTTTAAATTACCACCTTTTGACTTTTTCTTACCCAAAAAAGTACTTGATGTTACTCTCCGTTCATACTGTAGTAATTACCAAGGCTCCATCACACCAAATGCATGGAAATTAAGCATTGCTTTCATGCATACAATTCTCCAAGGGTATCATTCCTTTATTAATTTGCAAAATGAAGCAATTGTGGTAAACTTTCCACTACAAGTACGGCAACCAGAGAACGAAACTGAAATTTTGTGTCTAAAGATAGAAAACATTATAGCAGACAGAAATATACAGAAAATGGAACAAGTGTACTAACTTGCACAAGAAATAGCATAAAAGAGAAACCACAGAAACAAATCGAATATTCTAAAGCACAAAACAATAGCAAGTCATAGTGGTGCAACTTCCAAAATGCACAGACCTAAAACTTGTTGAAGTATGATAAGTACAAGAATTCAGGTTTTAACATGCCTTGTCTTTGACCCCAACTAAACAGTTGAAAACAATGGCTCGGTGTCCTCCATCGACATTGTAGAGACTGTTCAAAGCTGCATACAGACCAAGCCCACCAAGAAGTCCCGCTTTGACCAATGCAGAAGCTGCACCACCCCCAGGCATCTTGGGGGCTTTAACATTATTAAAGTTCATATTCCTGAAACCTGTGAAATGACAAATCAATGCCAATGTGGTAAACATAAACAGCCACCAAAGTTAAGAATCAAATAAATAAAAGCTTATTAAAACCCCATTATAACTGTAGTTCTAAGGGACACCAACCAGGCAGCCTCAATTTGTCATGGAGAAAAGAGAAAAGCCTTCTCTTCCACTGACTTGTTGACTGTGGAAGCTGAAACTTCTGATTCATAACCAAAAAAATATAAAACTAAGTAAATTTTTATCCTTTTAACAGTTCCAACACTAAACCTCTCTCAATCGTGACTGAATCACATCCCCACCAACTAACACCATCCACTTCCTTCCTAAATTTATGTTTCTATCCTCCTATATGATAGAGACATGTCCTCATTGTAATTGGGAAGGAAATGGAAGCTGAAATACAAAAAAGATTATTATATATGGAAAATCTCAAAACCAATTCTTCACTAAAAACCCATAATATTGTGCAGGATGCAAGACAACACCTGGTTATCACCATAGCAGCTTAGGAGATACCAAAAAGGAACTCCATGACCAGTTAGAGGTCATTCAGGCTCTGCAGAGTTTTGCACAAAGCATTATCCAAATTCAAAAGCTAGCAAGAAAAAAAGGTTCTCAGGCTTTATTGCATAAATGGAATGATATGTCATTCAATGAATCATATTTTTTCCATCACAAGTCCAAGGAACTGGAAGGAGCAATGAACCAAAACTCCCTAGCCTAGGCCCACCATTGCTTACACTAATAGGTTTCTTTCATTGCTTACACTAACTAATGAAAGAATTTTAGCCATCCAGATAATAAGATTCAGAATTAAATATTTGACACTGGAACAAGGTATGACAAACTACGCAATTTGAGTTAAAAGTTAATAAATATTTATCAACAAAAGCATCATCAATTTCAAAAAAAATTGTAGTCCAGAAATGCACCTCTGGAGATTGTATAACGCAGTAACGCACCACAACGAGAATCTTAGAATGTCCAGGAATGAACAGTCCCTGTTTATTACAAATATGAAAAAACTTATCTCAATTCAACCAGAACATTAAGATAAACAAAGAAATCAATATCCTCCCAATTAACTAAAGACATTGTGTATTTTGTGGTTTGAACCGCCGTGAAGGCAGTTCATCCAAAACCATCGAGGAAGTTAGAAACACGAATTCCTTTTGCCATTTGCAAATAACAAAGGTCGCAAGCAATCTCAACTTTGCAACTTTGGATCTCCGTGAAAGAAAACAGCATAAACGCATAAGAATAGAAACAAAAAAAAGGGGGCGTTAAGATCTGATTCAGTGAATAAGGGTGTGAAATTGAACCAAGTACCTGATGTTTGGTTAGACGTCTCCTGATAGCTCTGGTTTTCTTTGGACGCAGATCCAGCGGCAGAAACTTCTTATTCTTGTAGGCTTCCCTCAATGCCGCCTTTCTGCAAACACATGCAAGCCAAATGAAAACCGTTATATGAACGCCGATAAATCTACCTTCTCATGAAGCGCTTCAGAAAAATCCTAATTTGCCAGATGACATCTGATCTACAAGCATTAACGACCGAAGAAGAAGTGCATACATCTTCGAAAGCTTGTTTGGAGCTCCACCGGTGACCTTCGCGACGCGAAGCAGAGCGAGTTCTGCTTTCAGATCCCTCAACTGATTCAACAAATCGGTCTTCAACTTGCCTCTGAGCTCGTGCACCTTGATTCTCGCTGTGTATTTACAGAACAAGCCAACAAGAACATCAATAAGTTAAAATTTTCCATCTTCAATGCTTTTAAGAAACCACAATCGACAAGATGTGAAGCGTTCTTCTTCGTCTTCGTTTCCTTCTGAACTAGAGAGGGAGAAAGAGCACGGTGAGAAGCGTTCTTCTTCGTCTTCGTGCACCTTGATTCTTCAGTTCTTCGTCTTCGTCTTCTTCAGTTCTTCGTCTTCGTCTCCTCTTTTTCAGTGCAAGCAAGGTGCAAGCAAGGGTTAGGGTTTAGGGAAAAATCGAATGCAAGGTGCAAGCAAGGGTTAGGGTTCAGGGGAAAATCGAAATGTTGCTTTTATAGATAGCGCGTAAAATTACTTTATTATCCTCCATACTATATGTAATTTACAAATACATTATACTTATTTAATCGGATTCGGATCTTAATCGGACGGATATTGCCATGATCCGAATCCGAATCCGATTATAAACGGATCCGAAAATCGGATCCGAATCCGATCCGACGGATCATTTAATCGGTTAAAAATCCGATTAAATCGGATAATTTAATCGAAAACGGACGGTAAACGGGTCATGATCCGATCCATTTACAGCCCTAATGGGAGAAAGAGAGAGAGGAGTAGACGGAGGAAAAAATGAAAAATCGACGGGGTCGAATGTGTGGATAAGCAATGGTTTCCGATATAAGTGGATGGAGACGCTACCAAGAGGGGCTTCTCTTTATGGGTTGTTTTCTTTACTCCTTGTGGATAAGTACTGATTCATTTTAGATAACCAAACAAGATTGTAACTTAAATAAGTGCTTTATAAAGCTGAAAGTTAGAAAAAACACTTAAATAAGCAATCCCAAACGCAGTAGCCGTGGTTTACATTGAGACAAATATTTGAAAAATACATCTTCTGTGAAAAGTATTTTCTTCATCCTTAGAATCTCAAATTTTTGCTTGTACTTCCATCCGATGGTGATACTAAAAATACATTCCATACTGGGACTAGAGGGAAATGCCTTCGAAAAGAAAGGGTTCTAGATGTCAGTTTCGGTGAGGTTTAAAACAAATCCGAATAATAATTTCTAAACAGGCCCATTTTAATTATGGGCCGGGCTTTCTCCATTATTATGACCCCATACATTGTATTCTGAAACCTATCGTCACTGGAAAATGAAAAGAAAGAAAGATGGTTCATGAGTTTCCTCCATAATGATGTTTTAAGGGGGAATTGAATCTTCTAAAGTTGGATTTGTAAAATGAGTCCAACCATACGGAATGCCTTGCAGCCACATGGGCATGGGGCCAAGCATAGTTCTGACATTGTCAGTGTGTCAGGACTATGCCTGCCATGCAGGCCCATGTGACTGCATGGAATTGGGTATGGTTGGCCATTTTTACAAGTCCAACCGTAGATGATTCAAATCGGTTTCAAGCAGATATTGAAGAAATTAAGAAGAACCAAAATCCAAAGGCGCAAGCTTGTTGGGTTGATTGGCTGATTATAGCAAATATGCTTCATTGGCTGCCACAGCCCCCAGATCATATGAGTTATCGGTTGAAGAAATAGTATCTAAACCTGAACCTTTTCCACCTCTGGTTAAGAAAAAAAAAAAAGCCTTCCGAGAGATAACCTTAAAAGGGCTCTGAAATCAAATCCAAAGTTGCCATCTCTTACCCAGTTCGTCAACCAAAAAAGCTTCAGCAGTCTATTCCATGAATATACCTGCTATCATTCATTCAATCAATTAGTCCGACTTTTCTGTGCTGATGCCTTACCACAAACGGCAACGAGCTAATCCGTGGCTACATAGTACGTACCATAGCTGGATGATTCGGTACGCAACTAGTCAAATTTCTGATATCTTTTTAGATTTTGCCTTACTATATTAAACAAATTAAGTACTTACAGCATTTCATTTTGTTTGTCGCCTAGTTCAAGGCTTAAGCATCTCGCCAGTTCGTCCACCTTCAGGAGCTAATATCCACTTATGCGGTCGTCGTATACGGACAGTTTCTTTCATGTTAGCCACTTTCAAATGCATCGTGTCACCGTTCTCCGACAATAGGCCTTCATTAACCCTTTTTTCTTTGTTTGTGGTTAAAAGTAGGGCTTTTCTCATCGATGTCCTTATATTATATCATATTTTCATGTATGCTCTCTTATTTTCAATATTTGTATTTATATTTCTCTATTTTATATAACCGTTTCAATCATATCCCTGACATTAAATTCCGTTAACTTTTATTATTTATTTTTATTAAATGACCAAAATCACCTTTGATAAAATAAGAATATTTTGCATTTATCCTCTTATATTCTTATAAATTCATTTATGTACTTACATTATTATATTTATTGCATATATACTTTAAATCATTAATATTAATTTGTTTAATTAATAATTTTTCATATGAATTCTACCAATACCCATATTCATTTGCTTATATAATAAACTTTTCATCTCATAGAAGGTTAATTTAGTCATTTAATAAAAATAAACAACAAAAATTAATAGAATTTGACATTAGGGTTACATCTGCAACAATTATGCTAAATGGGGGTATAAATATAAATACTTAAAAAACAGTAGATATAAATGCAAATATATCATAATTTAGGGGTATAAATGCAAAAAAACCCTTAAAAGTAAATGTTAAATCCTGTTTCGAAAAATCCCATTTTAACGGTCTGGATTGGTCAGGTAATAATCCAATGTATCTTATCTTCTTATTCTCCTCTAGCTATAAAGATACCCAGGAAGGAAGATTCACACGACTACCACAGTTGCGGAGATTTCGTAGTCGCATAATGGCGTCTGTTGCAGCTAAGAAGCCTCATGTTGTCTGCATTCCGTTCCCAGCACAAGGCCATGTTACTCCCATGATGCAGCTGGCCAAGCTTCTACACTCAAGAGGCTTCCACGTCACCTTCGTCAACACTGAGTTCAACCACAGACGCTTACTGAGGTCTAAAGGTCCAGATGCTCTCAAGGGTTCTGATGATTTCCGCTTCGAAACCATCCCCGATGGGTTGCCACCTTCCGATCGCGATGCCACTCAAAATATCCCCGCACTTTTCGATTCAACTCGAAAGAACTGCTTGGCTCCTCTTCTGGATCTCATGGCAAAACTCAACTCCGGATCCTCTCTCGGCGTTCCTCCCGTCACTTGCATAGTTTCTGATGGTATCATGAGCTTCGCCATAAGAGCTGCCGAGCAACTAGGCATCCCAGGGGTTCAGCTCTGGACTGCATCAGCCTGCGGCTTCATGGGCTATCTCCACTACACCGAGCTCGTCAAAAGAGGCACCATACCTTTCAAAGGTAATAATTGATCATCGCCCTCTAAATGAAGATTAACCTAAAAGTCTTATTCATTATCAAAAAACAGAAAAAAAAAACCTAAAAGTCTTATTTCCCCTTATCCTGAGAGAACGCAAATGCTGATCTTTCATATATATGTTTTGCGCACAGATGAGAGTTACATAAACAGTGGCGTCCTCGACACTCCTATCGACTGGATTCCAGGTATGCGAGACATCCGTCTTAGGGACCTGCCGAGCTTCGTAAGAACCACGGATCTCAACGAGATCATGTTCGAATTCCTGGGGAGTGAAGCTCAGAACTGTTTGAAGTCGTCGGCCATCATACTCAACACGTTCGATGACCTAGAGTATGAGGTATTGGGTGCAATTTCATCCATGTTTCCTCGCATCTATACCACGGGTCCTCTATCGCTGCTCGGTCGACACATGCCGGAAAGTCAGATGAAGTCGATGAGATCCAGTTTGTGGAAAGAAAATTCTGAATGCCTAGAGTGGTTGGATAAGGGAGAGCCCCACTCAGTCGTTTATGTGAACTTTGGCAGCATCACAGTGATGACAGAGCATCACTTGAGGGAGTTTGCTTGGGGGCTAGCAAATAGCAAGCACCCCTTCTTGTGGATCATTCGACCGGACGTGGTAATGGGTGATTCTGCAATCTTGCCGAAAGAATTCGTGGAGGAGACAAAAGACAGAGGGTTCATGGCGAACTGGTGCCCACAAGATGAAGTGCTTTCTCACCCATCGGTGGGACTGTTTCTAACGCACTGTGGATGGAATTCTACAATGGAGAGCATATGTGGAGGGGTGCCTGTGATCTGCTGGCCTTTCTTTGCCGAACAGCAAACGAATTGTCGATATGCATGCACAGTTTGGGGGATTGGCATGGAGATTGATAACGATGTAAAGCGTGGAGAGATCGAGGGGCTTATCAAGGAAATGATGGAAGGAGAGGGTGGGAAGCGAATGAGGAACAGGGCCTTGGACTGGGGGAAGAAAGCAGAGGAAGCTACCAAACAAGGAGGATCCTCTTACAAGAACTTCGATAGACTGATTGATGAAGTTCTCCATATACAATACAAGGACTAGAATTGTCAAACCTAGCCTCTTTATAGAAACTCAGAAATGTGAACCTATCTAAGGAAATTTCACTTGGTCGTGTTTATGTGGTGGCAAGAGATAAAATATATATTGACATTTGCCCTTTTGTTCTTATCATTTCATATTAATACCAAGATTACCATTTAGTGGGTTGGTTCAATGTTTACAATATTGGCTTAAATAAAATTAAAAAAATATACCCGGTTCACATCTACCTTAACAGCATTTTTGGTACTCATGGAAACAATATTGTTACCCATTAAATACTTAATTTTTGTTACAAAAAATAATTATGTACAATTAACCCATAGCAGGCCTATCAGTTTCAAGAATTGATCCTATTTTCAGCATCTTTATTTGAAATTTTGCCTAATTTTATAATTAAGTATTAAATAGTTTAGCCCTTTTCCCCTACCTTTTTTTTTAAAATCGATGAATAACAGAGATTCATTAAGATTAGAAGAAAAACTGTACAGGGTTTAACTTGTATAAGGATTAAACTTCACTTAGCGAGCTAGTAGTAGCATCATTTATGAAACAAAGGTCATGTTAATACAGCTGGTAGCACCAATCATTTGAACCCTGAAATCAGTTTTAACATTACTCATTTTAAGCTTAAGCTTCAAAAACTGTTTTTCAGGTAAGAGAAGCTATCTTATAAGAAGAGTCAAGATTGATTGCAGTACCAACTCCTTTATATTTTTTTTCTTTGTTGCTTGGATCATTCAAATTCAATAAAGCCCAATGTTTTCTGAACCAAGAAAACCTAATCAATCTCTTTCCAAGCTCCTATCAAAGAGTACACCTTTATGCATCCTGTCATAAAAAGTTACATATAAATCTGCTTACTGATAATTAGGAAGTAATAGACAAAATGCTGCACTAGTTTCTAACAACATGAGGACCATAATTCAAGTTTTCACATCTAAAGAGATTGCAACTAAAACTATAAGTTTTTTAATTAATGAGAGTATCAATTCATATGCAAAAAGCTAGAAACAGAAAGGTGCTCCTCACTCTGCATAGAAGCCAATAGAAAACAAAGATGAGAATACACATGTAGGGAAAAAAATTCAGAGAGTAAGATATAAGAATAATATTACATAAATGTTCCCACTGAAGAAATTAATCTTGTTAAAAGCCATGAAATTTATAAATGAAAAAAAAATATCAGAATATTTACCTACACTAATATTATGAAGCTATCAGACCTCAAAACATTCGTTGTCCTTTTTCTATTAACTAGGTGGTTCAATCCAAATTTTACTTAAAAAATAATCTCTCTTGGCAAGCAAACCATAATACTTAGGATAACCATAGATCATGTTACAGCTCCTAGAAAAGAATCTACACTTAGAGCCCCAGATATTATGAACAACTTGTTTGTATATACCAAAAATATACATTAGGTTTTAAAGCCAAACAACTTGTCATTGACACAACAATTATAATACCCAAGTACTTGATGAAATTAGAAGAAATCAGATCTGGAGCAATAATCCTTGCTTTATATTTCATATCTTTCATGCCAGTATTCCTTTACAATTTATAAGATCTCTCCTAACATGAATAAAGAAAGAAGCTATACAATCTGGAAACATTCCAGAGAAGATTTACAGCTGTACAATCAGTTAGGTAACTGTTTACACCCTATATAACCGACGAATAAGAGAAGGACACGTGGAGCCTAGGTGGCTTAGTTAGGCCACGACATCAAGGCCCGTAGGCTTTGAATGGTTGAGCAGGTCACGTCAGCACGCATACAGAAGAATGCGGTTCGAGCCACGCAAGCCAATACGACAAAACCACAAATATCAGAAGATCGTGCCATCGGCCGTTCAAGAATAAAACTATTTTTAGATCATGGCCGGGCGGTTATCATTTTGAAATAGAGAACTAAAGATGACCAACCGCCATGAAGATCGTGCAAGAGTAGGACGTTGAGCAACCGTCAAGGAGCGGCTATAAAAGGCACCAATTCGAAGAACTCGGGGACACAATCCACACAACCGCAACCGGTTATTATATTATTTTGATCATCCGTGATCATTTATCCCCTCTAATACAGACGGATAAACTAGGACTTCTCTCACTGCTTCCAGTCGCAATGACATCTTCAACCCCTCTTTACTCCGACTAACACCAGAATCCTGCCACCGGAGAGTAAGTTGAGGCCGCCCCTGACTCGCAGTTCTGTCTTTACAGAATCCCGAGCAGCCGGTCCCGAGACTCGCTCTGTTCACGCCAGGTGACTCGTGTATTTTCGGGTAAGCAGCAATCCAAGGTGAACCCCCTGAATTGGCTTTGCTAGCATGTAACGCCCCGGATCCGAGTCACATGAAAAAACCCGTAACTCGTCTCCAGAGGTTATTATAAAACACAGGATCGCAATATCAGAGTGAAGGAAAAACATGAATACAACAATAACTATACAACAGAGTGCGCTAAAATAATCCCAAACGAAAATAAACTCACATGACCAAGTAACTACCCGCAAGTATCGTCCTCTCCAGGAGCAGCTGAAAACAAAACAAAACAATACGGAATGAGATACGAATATCCCAGTGAGCAGCACATGCATGCACAAATACATTTATTTCAGTTCTAAAACATGCCACGATTTTAACCATGTACAATGAGGATAATACGCATATTCCGAATAATCCGACTAAACTTCAATAATCCAATTCATATCAGTGCGGAAAACCATCAGGTAAATCAAGCAATAACAATCCGTTTCCAATCCCGAAGATATCGATAAATAATGATTAATTGGCAACAACATAGCAAATAAGCATAATTTTGTATCTCAAGATATAATTCTAGATATACCAATGTCACGTAACACCAAGTCTTCTCATAACCATGCCCACGCCTCCAAATGTATATCCGGCCTACTCAGGGTTTCGGATATTGAAATGACTACGTCATCCAATGCAGGCCTACTCCCCGGGTTTCTGCATTGACAACCAGACCAACTCGGGGTTCCTGGCTGCTCTACACCGGCGGGAGGTACAATACACAATAATCGGTAAACAATATTCCATGAACCATAAATACCAACAAACCAGCGAATAAAACATATCACGTCAAGCAAAATCAACTACCAACATTGGTCAATGTCATGACTATCGTTTAGTTGATAAATTAAACATGCCAAGTAGACACTCCACACCTCCATGTACACAGTTCCGGCCTACTCAGGGTTTCGGATACTCTGAAATGACGGCCTACTCAGGGTTTCGTCATCCAATGCAGGCCTACTCCCCGGGTTTCTGCATTGACAACCAGGCCTACTCAGGGTTTCTGGCTGCTCTACACCGGTCGTGGCAACACACAAGGCCATGCAATTCCAACAACCAACAATAACATCACATTACTAAGCTTAGACTCTGGATCCAGGACAAGCTAGACCAAAACAGTAAAACATCGTATAATCTCAATTCCAACATCAAAGTAAAACCATTCATTCCACATCATGTAAAACTCATCACAATTCATCACCTGTCCCTCTGGACCAAGCAGTACCTCAAGTACTTTCAGTATCTTCTCATTTCCGTAACACATGTCATTTGGAAGTAAAACTCAATTCATTCATACCAAGGAAATCTTTACAATACATTTAAAGTTTCCAAACAAGTGAAACCAGTAGTAAGTATAAAACTAGCAAATCAACCCAATGTATTTTCCATCATGTGAAACTGATATATATATAGATCAACATGTTCAAGTAAATCATTCCTGAAGTGCACCGTGCATTCAAAGGTGAACTAGCATAATAGTGTAGATGTATTTCAGCAAAACAATATGGTTTCAAAACTGACTTTGAGAATAAAGCAGATTATACAGAAGTGATTTCAGCATCCAAACTTCGATTAAACATAATCCAGCAAAAACAACTCCTAGATTCTAAATTTCGTTTTCATAATCCAAATCAATCAAATGAATGTCATAAAACCCTGGAAACACATTTTGGATGAGTGGAATAGTCTTAGGATCCCCTATAAGGTCACCATACCAAAAAGAAATCAATTCTGAGACAAAAAGTTTCGGACCTCAAAATATTCTAAGTCTGGTTAAAAATGTTGACTTTTGGTATATAATTTTTCTAGACAAATCTACAAGGAGTTTCGGGCTCAAATTTTGGTTGTAGTCTATTGGTGGTTAAACACATCTCCTAGAATTTTCTGGGCTCCTGAATCACTCATCTGGGTATTAAACCCAAACCGGGCATTTTGATTAAAACCGGGATTTAGGCATGAACTGGAAAGTTGACTTTTTATTGGCTGGGAATTAGACCTTGGAAGTATTTTTATTGGTTCCAAATGGGGGGTAAAACCTTATTTACATGTAAAGACTTAAGTAAATGGAGAAATAAATACACATGACATTTACTTAAATGTCTTTCATGTAATTAAGGGGCTATTTTCAACAAATTCTGTAATTCGGCAAGTGTAATGGACTATGCGCTCACCTCCTGAGGTGGGCGCGAGGTGAGCGCCGGTCAGCGGTGAAGAAACAGTCAAAAATGGACCTGCCGCTCACCCGACGCTAGGTGAGCGTGAGATGAGCGCGAGATGGGCGTGAGGTGGGCGCGAGATTCGCGCGAGATGGGCGCAAGGTTTTCTACTTCGCGCGAGATGAGCGCCAGCCGGGCGTGAGGTGGGCGGTGGGTCATGTTTAACGGGGCGCCTACCTCTTAGGTGAGCGCCGGTGAGCGCGAGGTGGGCGGATACCCCCTGTGATTTTTGTTTCTCTGTTATTCCAAGATCTACAAGTCTGGCCGATTGGTTTAGGTCTGTAATTGCTCCAATACACTCCTAATACTCCCAGAAGACTTCCCAACCATATTTGGATTTAATCTAAACACTTTTATTCTTAAAGATAAAATTCAGTCCGGAGACTCTGTTCATGTCATTTCCCGAAAACCAGAAAAACAGAAAACATCATACTATCACTAAATATTCAAACCATGCATCAGAATAAGCTCGAGAAAACCCAAAACACAAAACCCAGTTATAAAACAGTGCTACTCACCAGTATGCGCTTAATCCCCAAAACAAAAGCTTATTCGACAACCGGCCGAGCACGACTTCCGGCTGTGCGCGAGGATGAAACTGCAGTCGAACGGATCCTCTGCTCGCGAGAGAAATAACCCGCAGAACTCCGACTCCAATAGCCTCCTAGTAGTCCTTGCGATCCTCGTTCTTCACAGGTATAACCCTAATCGCCATTACCAGCCGCAATCGCCAAGTCGCCCAGTTCTCCAGATAACCAGAGTAACGAAAGTATTGCCAAAATACGATACGAGTATTCTAAAGACCCCAAAGACCTAACTTTCCCCTTTTGGTCTATTTCTTTACCTCATACGCATACGCATTGCCGCTTGACCCTTTAAAAGTACTTGCTCCCGTGCATGCTCACCCACTGAAACCTACATATTTCGGCCACTTAAATTAACAAACGCCCAAGCTATATTTTAATAAATAAAATAATGATAAAAAAACTCTACCGAAAATCAGGGTCTTACATAGCAGCCGCCCCCTTCCTCCTGCGCTTATACCCGATTACGGCTATAAGACCAGGACAGGCCGGTCCTGCGAGCCCTGTCAGTTTTCTTTTTTACTTTTGTTTCCCTTTTGAGGATTATATGTTGTCGTTTTCGGCTATTCGGCCGATTTATTAATAAAGGATTTGTGTGCCGTTAGTTGCTTTCGCTTTCAAACACTTACAAGAACCCAAAACGAAGACCGAACCCCTAGTCTTCATACCATCGCCTGACCGATTTTATTACAGGTGACTTGCAGTACGACTGAACCGATCCCGGTTCAGATTCGGAACAGGTGCCCGGGGTCAGGAATCGACTCGAAAATCATTGTATCAAACGATACTGGCACGCCCGCGTAGAGACACATCATCAACACAGACACGTGTCCACACCGGCCCATTTTTGGAGCAACAGTAACACTTCAAAATAGATCCTATAATTAAGGAACCAATTGTGTAATCGGTTAAAAAAGTAAATCTCCAAATCCTACAATTAAGGAACTAAATCTTCAACACTCCCCCCTCAAATTGGTGCATAGATATCACACATGCCCAACTTGTCTACTAATTTTGAGAAGATTCGATTTGAGATGGCTTTAGTAAGAAGATCAGCCAACTGATCCTCTAATCTGATCTGATCTTAGGTAACTCCAATATACCCTCATCAAGCTTCTCTTTAATAAAGAATCTGTCCACCTCTACATGTTTTGTACGATCATGTTGGACTTGGTTATGGGCAATATTACATGCAGCTTTATTGTCACAATACAATTGAATTGGTTGCATAGATGAGTACCCCAAATCTTGCAAAAAAAGTTTCAGCCACAATGCTTCACAAAGTGCAAGGGCCATACCTCTGAATTTGGCTTCTGCACTTGAACGAGCAACAACATTTTGTTTCTTGCTTCTCCATGTAACAAGGTTACTACCCACAAACATAAAGTAACCAGAAGTCGATTGCCTATCATCTTTTGCTCCAGCCCAATCAGCATCAGTATAAGCATCGATGTTGCAACAGTCTGTAGCATCAATGTTGCAACAGTCTGTATTTTTAGTGAATAGAACCCCTTTTTTAGGTGCAAATTTTAAATACCTCAAGATGCGCATGATTGCATTCATATGTTGCTCTCTAGGATCATGCATAAATTGACTAACAATACTCAATGCATAAGCAAGATCCGGTCTTGTATGTGCTAAGTACATCAGTCTCCCTACAAGTCTCTGGTATCTCACTTTATCAGTTGGAACTTAGTCTGACTCAACATATAACTTCAAACCTTCTTCCACCGGTGTATCAGCTGGTTGACATGCTGACATTCCAGTTTCCTGTAGTAGGTCCAAGGTATACTTTCTCTATGACAGAAATATCCCTTTCTTGGATCTAAATACTTCGATCCTAAGAAAATATTTTAAGGAACCAAGGTCCTTCATTTCGAATTCTTTGGATAAGTACTCTTGTAGTGCCTTCCTTTCTTCTGGATCATTCCCTGTGATTACCATATCATCTACATATATAATGAGTGCAGTGATCTTACCTTATTACCTTTTTAAAAACAATGTATGATCTGAATTGCTTTGATGGTAGCCAAAGCCTATCATGGCTTTTGTAAACCTTCCAAACCATGCTCTTGGGGACTGTTTCAATCCGTATAATGATTTCTTCAATCTACACACCTTCTGACTATGTTTTGCTAGCGTCATGCAACCTGGTGGAAGATCCATATAAACTTCTTCAGATAATTCTCCATGTAGAAAGGCATTCTTCACATCAAATTGTTGCAATGGCCACTCCAGGTTTGCAGCTAAAGACAACAACACCCGAACAGTGTTGATTTTAGCTACAGGTGCAAATGTCTCTGTGTAGTTGATCCCATAGGTTTGGGTATACCCTTTTGCCACAAGTCTTGCTTTGTAACATTCAACCATACCATCTGCCTTGTACTTCACAGTGTAAATCCATCGACATCCCACTTACTTCTTCCCTGGTGGACAATCAACAAGTTCCCAAGTTTTATTTTTTTGCAAGGCATTCATCTCTTCATTCATAACAACTTTCCATCTTAGGTCAACTAAGGGTTCTTGTACACTGTTAGGAATAGCTACAGTAGATAATTGATTCACAAATGATTGATTTGATTCAGACAAATTTTGATGAGACACATAATGACTCATGGGATATTTAACTTTACTAGAAAGTTCAAGTTCATATGTGGGTTTAGGAATACCTCTGGTTTGACGCTGTGGCAGCTGTTTTATTGGTGGTTGAGACACTCTATTAGGAACATCCTCAGTAGATGATTGGTGTGGTATATTGACAAGAGGCTCGCACTAAAATAGGAATGGACTGATGCCTTTTGATTGTGTTATTCCTTCTGTTTCACGGATGCCTTCTGGTTGTGTTACTCCTTCAGTTCCTGGCCATTCATCACCATTCAAATCCAGTTCAGCAATATTTTCTGCTGTTTCTATGACAGAAGGTTCTGTTGCAGCAGGTGTTGCAACATCGTTAGCACAGATCTCTCTAACAGCAGTTTCTTAAGAGATCTAATATTCATACTATAACAAATCATAATCTAGAGTCTGAATTTCCTTCTGGTACTCCCCTGAAGTTCAAACTCAGATAAGAAATACATTTCATTTTCATGCAAAACCACATCCATTGTGATAAACATGCGTCGAGTTGGAGGATGATAACATCGGTACCCCTTTTGATGTATAACATATCCAACAAAAACACATCGCAACGCTCTTGGAACTAACTTGTTGCATTGATGTTTATAGAGATGGACAAAAGCTACACAACCAAAGACATGAGGGGGTAAATTTGGGATGCTTGTTGCACCAACAGCATTAGTAAGAACTTGGAGCAGTTTCCGGAAGTCAATAGAGCTAGAGGAAACTCTTTTGATCAAATATGCTGCAGAAGTAAGTGCTTCTCCCCAATAGGATAATGGCATATGGGCTGCGATCAAGGAGGCACAAACAACTTCCAACAAATGTCGATTTTTTTGCTCTGCAACTCCATTCTGTTGGAGTGTATTGGAACAAGTAGTTTGATGGATAGTGCCATGGGCATGCAAAAACTATTGAAGTTCAGAACTTTGATATTATCCACCATTGTCACTCCGAAGAATCTTGACTTGTGCATTGTACTGAGTTTCAATCATTTTATGAAACTTTTGAAATAATGAGTTCACTTCACCTTTGGATTGCATTAAATACAACCAAGTCATCCTTGTACAATCATCAATAAAAGTAACAAACCAACGAGATTTTCCCAAAGTTGTGACTTTAAATGACCCCCAGACATCAGAATGTATCACCATAAAAAGAAATGGACTCAATGTTAAACTCAATGAAAATGGAGTTCGATGGCTTTTCACCATTTCACATACATCACAATGGAAACTAGAAACGTCCACTTTTGCAAATAAACTAGGAAATAATTTCCTTAGATAGCCAAATGAAGCATGCCCAAGACGTCTATGCCATAGCCAGATTTCATAAATCTTCTTCTCCCTCTCATAGCCATTTACTGCAAAGACTTGTTGTAACTTGTCTGAGATTCCTGACACCAAATTCGAGTAGTATAGCTTGCCTCGTCTAATACCACAACCAATCGTCTGTTTTGTTTGGAAGTCCTTAAAAACACAACAATCAGGTCAAAAAATCACAACACAAGATAAGGCTATGGTTATTTGAGAAACTGACAATAGGTTATATTCTAAAGATAGGACAACCAAAACAGAAGCTAGATTCAAAGTATCAATAAGGATCAAGGATCCTTCCCCAATAATTTGGGTTGTGTTACCATTGGCAGTGGAAATAATTTGCTGTGAGAAGGTTTTAAGAAGTTTTACCTGTCTAGAATCAAATGTCATATGATCTATAGCACCAGAATCAATTATCCATGCACTATTAGGAACAAGTGAAGAAATATTAAAAGCCTTACCACCGTTATCTGTAGTTGTTACTAACACTGAGGAGGTCTGTGTTTCAACATCTGTTCCGACATCTGTTGCAACAACAATAGCAGTTCCAGTCTTCTTCTTCCGGGCTGCACGGCTATGATCCCACCATTCTGGATATCCTACTAGTTCAAAGCATCGATCTTTGGTATGCCCAGTCTGATTGCAATGGGTGCATTTATATGCAGACTTATCAACACCATTGGTGCGCTTTGGAGGGAAGTCTCTTTGACGGTCCTCCCAGTTGTGGGTTGGGCGGTTGCAGGTCACCATGGCTGAAGCTTCAGAATTTTCAGATTCCCCAACCAGAGTTGCTCGACATAGCACCTCTCTTCGAATCAATGCATAGCATTCTTCCAAATCTGGAACTGGTTCTTTGCTTAGAATCTCTCCACGAACTTAATCAAATGTTGCATCCAATCCAGCAAGAAATACGTGCACCCTTAGTCGTTCAATAGACTTTTGGTATACAATGATATCATCAGGATCCTTCATGACAACGATGATCCAATTCTTGGAAAACTCCAGTTAACTCTCCATAATATTCTGAGAGATACTTTCCCTTTTGTGTGGCTGTGAATGCCTTTTGATTTAAGGCAAACACTTGCAACTCATCACTTCCATCATAGAAGGCTTTTGACAGAGCACTCCAGATTTCATAGGCAGTGGATAAGCATAAATAACGCTTCATAATTTTTGGAGTCATGGACATCAATATCCATCGTTTCACTTTCTGATTTTCAACATACCATCTTTCATAGCCATCTTCAAATTCTGCAGATGGCTTCGTTTTACAAAGAATATGAGAGAGTTTCTCTCTTTCGGCGATATGCATCTCCATCAACTGTGACCAAACATCATAATTTAATTCATTAAGAATAATTCCAGTATTAAAAATACCTTCAGATTGAACAACAACAGGAACCGATCTTGTTTGAGATGGTTCTGACATGTTGTTGGAGGAAGAAGCCATCACGTTTGTGTTGTTGGACATGGTGGTTCAGCAATGAGTATAACGATTTGAACCATGCTCTGATACCATGATGAAAGTAGAAGAAATCAAATCTGGAGCAATAATCCTTGTTGTATATTTGTTCCTCCGAAATTGGGCCGGTGTAGACACGTGGCGATCTTGATGATGCGTCTCTAATCGGGCGTGCCAGTATTGTTTGATACAATGATTTCAGGTCGGGTCCTGACCCCGGGCACCTGTTCCGAATCTAAACCGGGATCGGTTCAGTTGTACTGCAAGTCACCTGTAATAAAACCTGTCAGCCGATAATATGAAGACTAGGGGTTCGGTCTTCGTTTGGGTTCTTATAAGTGTTTGAAAGCGAAAGCAACTAATGGCACAAAACTCTTTTATTATAAAATCGGCCGACGACCGAAAGCAACAACAGATAATCCCCAAAAAGGAAATAAAAAGTAAAAAGAAAACTGACAAGGCTTGCAGGACCGGCCTGTCCTGGTCTTATAGCCGTACTCGGGTATAAGAACAGGAGGAAGGGGCCGGCTGCTAACAAATCCAATTCAGGGGGTTCACCTTGGATTGCTGTTTAACCGAAAATACACCAGTCACCTGACTTGATCAGAGCGAGTCTCGGGACTGGCTGCTCGGGATTCTGTAGACACAGAACTGCGAGTCAGGGGCGGCCTCAACTTACTCTCCAGTGGCAGGATTCTGGCGTTGATCGGAGTAAAAAGGGGTCTAAGGTGTCACTGCAACTGGAAGCAGTGAGAGGAGTCCTAGTTTATCCTTCTGACTACAGTGTAGGAGAGGGGATAAAGATCACGGATGATCAAAATAATATTATAACCGGTTGCAGTTGGATGGATTGTGTCCTTGAGCTCTTCGAAGTTGTGCCTTTTATAGCCAATCCTTGACGGTTGCTCAACCTCCTACTCTTGCACGATCTTCATGGAGGTTGGCCATCTACAGTCTTTTGCTCCTGAAAGATAACCGTTCAGCCATTATCTTAAATTGGTTACTCTCAAACGACCGATGGCATGATCTTCTGATAGTTATGAATGTGGTTTGTCGCATTGGCTTGCGTGGCCTTAACTGCACTCTTGGTTTATGCGTATATTGACGTGGCTTGTCTAACTGTACAAAGCCTACGTGTGCTTATGCCATGGCCTAAGTAAGCCATGTAGGTACCACGTGGCTTTATCTTATTCGTTGGTCTGTATAGGGTGTAAACAATATTTCATATCTTTCATGGGAGTATTACTTTACAATTTATAGGATCTCTCCTAACATGAATAAAGAAAGAAGCTATACAATCTAGAAACATTCCAGAGAAGATTTACAGCTGTACAATCAGTTAGGTAACACTTTAAAATAGATCCTATAATTAAGGAACCAATTGTGTTATCGGTTAAAGAAGTAAATCTCCAGATCCTACAATTAAGGAACTAAATCTTCAACAATACTGTCCCCATCATCATGAACAAAACTAGAAAAAGGAACATTATGGTATAAACCAACGCGACACGAAGAGCAAGTATGACATTGAATTGATAATAGTACCTGCCCCAATTTCATTTCCGTTGGATATTGTCCCATCGTGCTCCTTCCAAGGTGACTAGAAATTAAATACTGACCATGACCCAAATAATGCACTTCTACTCCTACACTTTCTCCATCTCCATGATATAAGGGTGTCGTATACATATTAATTTTTGAACCCATAATATATTGAACTTCTCCAACAAGGCTAACCAGCCACTCTGCAGTGGATGAAAGGCTTTTCAACTGATTCACACGGCTCCTTGCACATAACACTCAAATGGTCAAGTGGGATAGCTTTGTCTAAGATTGCCATCCACAAGAAACTCCACTTTCAATCCAATAGAACTTTTTTTTTCCAACCCGTTTTGCAGGCCCAGAACCGACACACTGAAAAAATACATGAGAAGAATAATTAAACGGAATGAAAACTGTCCACTCACCTCCCAAATTCAACCTCTAGAACCCAGATGCACTCCCATCCTCACAACCTCAAGCGTACATATCAAGGCCACCATGTACTCACACTCTTGATTAAGTCTTAAGTTGAATGCACAATGAGGTCTATGATAGGAATCAGGTCATCGCTAGGAGCAATAATATAATGCAACCCAAAATTACAGACGGTCGATCCATCTAGTATTTGGAGGATTGTGATGGATATCACAAGAAAATAAAAGAAAGCAAGATAAGCAAAAGTGATTTATTCCTCCTTTTAAATGCTTGCATATTTAAGAACTACAGAATAGTATAATGCAACTAGGGTTGTAAACGAGTCGAATACGGTACGGATCTGTCAATAAGAAAATCCGATATCCGAATTCGAACTGATTATCCGACAGATCTTTCACATCTAATACCGAATTCGAATCCAACCGATTATCCGATATCCGAACCTGATTATATTATATATGGAAAAAATTAAGATATTATAAACCTTAAGTTAGTGGATAAAATAAGGATGTATTAATTCAAATTTGTCTTATATTATGACTTTAAATCAATAAATATTATATGAAACCTTCATTCCTTCTCTACTAATATATAAAAAGACTTAAAAAGGCCTAAAAAAGCATAACATATATACAAAATAAATGGTCAGATCTTTATCAGGTCAAATATGTGTAATGCCATATTCGAATCCGAATATAATCGGATCTAAAACTAACATCCATATTCGGATAATTGGATCGGATTCAGATCTTTATCCGACCCATTGGCAACCCTAACTCCAACTATCTATACTATTAGTAAAGGGAAGAGGGGGGAATATTCCTCCTACATTTTGGCTTCCATTTTTTATTTTCTAACTATTGTCCTCTCCAACTATAATAATCAGAAAATTATAACCACCCAACTACTCTTTCTACATTCTAATTTAAACCCCTACTTAATGCTATTTTCACATTTTAGTTTAAACCCCTACTTATATGCTATAGTTAAGGATGAAGACGTGCAATATGCACGTGCCACCACTAGTAGTAAAAAATGCAACCCAAAATTACAGACGGTTGATCCATCTAGTATTTGGAAGATTGTGATGGATATCAGAAGAAAAGAAAGCAAAATAAGAAAAAGTGATTTATTCCTCCTTTTAAATGCTTGCATGCATGTTTAAGAACTACAGAATAGTATAATGCAAGATTTTTTTATGATTTTCAACGTTTTTTTAGAAGTTTTTATATATTTTCATAAGGTTGGTTAATGTTGCACTAAAGGAGGCTATATTAAATTTCTTTTAGTTTCCTACAAAATCCTAACATTTTGGGGGAGAAATCTATTATTTTTAGCAAATTTTATTAATTACATAAAAGGTTAAAAATACAATTTGAATCAATCATTTGAATGTACTTTTCCTAGAATTTATCCTCGAATTAATATAAGGTTCAGAATACAATATTAAGTTTTAATTATATATATTGCACTAGAACTATCTAAATGAGATTCTAAATTTAACCTGGCATGTGTGGAATGCTTAATTATCTCATTTAAGTCCAAAGTTTTATTAGGGTAATAGAGTTGGCAATGGGACCGGCCCATGGTGCTCGGACCAAGGTATTAGAGCCACTATGCATGCGAAGCCTAACCTCAGCTACGTAATCCCATCAAAAGGTCTATTGCCTCAAAATTTAGGCATAAGCTTGATTGAAATAAGATCAAGCTCAAATCATCAGGTAAAGGAAATAGCTGGAAGGGACCGTGGAGCTTGTCTTGCATTGTACAGAAGATTAAAGATATCATTCTGAAGTTTAGAGAAGTGAAGATACAACAGTACTGCTACAGAGAGGGGAATGAAGCAGCAACCTTTGTCTGGCTCAAAGAGCAACTTATGGAGATTCTTTGTTGAAATTTCCAAAAGTTGCAAACCACGCACCCACTTTTCTTTGCGCTACTGCTACTATTTAGGGATGATTTCAGGGACGACCCTTGGCACGTTTAACCTTTTGTTAGTCTACTTTTCTGTTTTCACAAAGGCTATGTTTGGATAGCCGGATTAAGTTGGAAAGTCAATTGGGAAAGTAATATGCTAGAAAGTAATATTCCGGAAATTGAAAGTTAACTTTCCTGAAAGGTGTTTGGATGCATCCGGAAAATTTATGAAAACTGGTGGAAAATCCTATTGTGTTTTATATTTTCCTATTTTATCCTTTAATTTTGTCCATATAAAATTGAAAACAAAAATACAGTAAACACTAACTCTTTTTATGAATAAACTTAATCTTTTTAATATATATAATATATTAGTAATCCCATATATATATATATATATATATATATATATATATATATATATATATATATATATATATATATCCTTTTTTTTATAAGGGACACGCAACCTAATCCCCTAATTTTTTACTTAAAATTTTTTTAATAGGAAACAAGCAACAACCCAACCCAACCCCTATTTATTTTACTTAATTTTTTTAAATAAAGTACATGCAACACTTCACCCCCTTTTTTTACTTTTATTTATTTATTTTAAATGAAGAACACCCAACACCCCAATCCTTATTTTTTTTTATTTTTTACTTAAATATAAAACACTAAAGAAAGAGGGTTTTAAAAAAAAATGGGGGCAAATAGGTAAAAACACAAGTCATATTTTGTTTTCCTACAAAATCCGATCATTTTGGTCGGAAAATGAAACCAAGCAAAAAGGCCGTTGAAAGGGGTTTGACTAATTTTGTTTTCTGTGGAACCCACGCTTTCCGGCTATCCAAATGCACACATTTTGGCGGAAAGTTCATTTTCTTGCAAATTCCGGACTATTCCGGCTATCCAAACGCAGCAAAAAAAAAAAGGGTTTCTTTGGCACCTCTCGCTCCTTATCTCTTTTTTTCTTTTTCCTTTTTTTTAAAAAAAAACTCTATAAGATTTGTAACTTAATAACAACAAATGGGGTCGAAATATGCTGCAATTTGATTTGAGTGTAACTTAGAAACAGTTGCAACTTACTAAATAACAACAAACATTGTTGAAATACGCTGCACTTTGAGGGGCCATTGGCCCTTGCTTAGCTTGCTTTCTCTTTCTGTGATAGCTTGCTTTCTGCTTAGCTTCGTCGAATGGAGGATGTTTGGATTTTATTTTTAAGTACTTTAAGGAACACGGTTGGCCTTCTTCGTCAATTTTCGAAGCTCCTCCGGAAAGCGATGCAAAAAGAGAAATGATGATTGATACAATTCAGGTAAATCTATGTTCCTCGCTTGATTAAATTAGAACTCTCATAGATATCTCTCCCGACTCCTGAAATGAAATAGATTTTCCTTTCCAATGCTCAAACCTAATTCAGAAGAACTTCTAACTTGTTATGTTATGATGCTACTAAACATAATTAGTGTACCACTTACGACTTAAAGTCTCTGTCTCTTCGAATTTGTTAGGAACTTCGCAATTTTTCTTATTAGTTTCATAGAATCTAACATCTATATATGTCACCAATTTCAACATCTATAATGGTGATCCTCTTATGGTTTGTAGGACTGGAAAATAGAAACACAACAAAAATTTAAGCCTTTACCGGCAAGCAAAAACCGCCGGTAAAGGCATAAAGGCCGCCACTAAAACGTCAGCGACCCGACAGTTATCCGCTGCTGAAAGTCCTGTCGCTAAATCATTTAGTGGCGGTCTTTGTGTGAGTTTAGCGGCGGTTTTAAGACCGCCGCAAATACGTTATGTTTTAAAAAAAAATTTTCTTTTCGGTGCGATTAATTCCACCTTCCAACGTCGCCTGCCCCACCCCCATTGCCCGTGCCCGCTGCCCCTGCTTGCTACCCCCTACTCCCTGCTCCCAAACGTCCTCCTACCTCTCTCCATGCAAGCCGGTGTCAAGATTCACCCTCAAAACAGGATTCTTCAAAAGCCTTGTGCCAACCTTCACCAGGTTTTTGAGGTTCTCCTTAGTCGCCTTATCAGTAGAAGCTTCAGCCCCACTTAATGTATAAGAAAAGGACCATGCTTATGTTTCGACATAGAGCAACATCCATAGGGTTCAATGAGCACTGGATGTCTACCCCATTATTAAATCCGCCATGAATAGGTGGTTGTTGCTGCTGTGGCTATGGAGCATAAGAAAAGGCAGAGGCATCTGAAGAGAAAACTGCATGTGACAATGAGCTGCTGTGAGGTTGAAGTATCTGTAATTCTCCAAGGAGACAATAGTACTAGTTCAGTCAAGTTAAAATTGATGGCCACAACATAAAAAGTACACAATAAAGTCACCATCTTTAGCAATTAACCTACCTCCTTTGAGAGCAGAGCTTCCATTCCCATGTAGGTGACCACTTCTCGTATAAGGAGTCTTTTTTCCCTATTGGTAGAAGGGGTTTCCAAACTAAGTCACCTTGAGCAAATGACTTATGTTTTACTCGGCGGTTATAAGATCTGGCAATTCTTTGCTTAAGTGCCATCTGTCGGTCTAGGGCTAGCCTCCTCATTTCTCCCAAGTCTTCTAGTTCAACTAACATGGCTTCTGTGTATTCCTTGGGGGTAAAATTATTTTGAATAGCCACCCTTAAAGATTTGACCATGATCTCTTCTGGAATAACTGCCTCATGGCCGAAGGTTAGGGCAAAAGGAGTAGTCCCAATGGACGTTTTGTAAGACGTACGATATGCTCATAAGGCTTCAGATAGAAGTTTGTGCCAACTTCTTGGCTTATCTTCAATCATCTTCCTCAAAATGTTCTTCAATACCTTGTTGGTTGTTTCAGCCTGTCCATTTGCCTGTGTATAATAAGGCGTCGATTGAATCATTCTTATGCCATATGTTTTGGCAAATTGAGTCACTTCCTTTCCCACAAAAATGGTAACGGAATTGGTCGTAACGGTCTCTGGGATGCCATATCTATGAATTATCTGCTCTTTGATAAACTCAATCACATCCGATTGTTCCACCTTTTTCAACGGTTTGGCTTCTACCCATTTAGTGAAGTAATCGATAGCGACAATGATGAAATTATGTAACCCAGATGAGGGAGGATATACCTTCCCAATTAAATCCATTGCCCATCCTCTGAAAGGCCATGGTTTGACTATTGGTTGCAACTCGAACACCGGTACCCTTTGAACGAGTCCATGTTTTTGGCATTCTTGGCACCTGGTGGCAAATGTTTGGCAATCCTTTAAGATCGAAGGCCAATAATAACCATGCCGACGTAATAACCATCGCATCTTGATTCCTGTTTGGTGTGCGCCACAGACTCCTTCATGTATTTTTGCCATTACTATCATGGCTTCCGTTGGGCTTACACATCTGAGCAGAATGTCATCGAAACTCTTTTTGTATAGCTCGCCGCCCTGAATGAAATAACTGGCAGCTTTTCTTTTAGTCACTCTACTCGTCTTTATAGTAGGATCTTTAAGATACTCCTAGACTTCACCTCTCCAATCCAATTGTATTGTCTGGTTACAACACGCCTGTGAATCCACCAAAAACTATCTTTTCTCGGCGTTGGGGAGAGATTGCACGGTCACTGATCTAATTGGATTATATAACTTGAGACCGGACGCTATCTGAGCAAGTTCATTGGCTTTGTAATTTTCCTTTCTTGGCCTATGTTCAAACTCAATTCTATTGAACTAATCTGCCAAAAATCTCGCCCTTCACAGCAAAAGTATTAAAGATTCACTATTGCAATTATATATACCCTCCATCTGCTTCAAAACCAGCTGGGAGTCTCCAACAATATTGACCACCCGAGCACCCATTTTCCATAAGATTTCCAACCCTATAATCGTAGCTTCAAATTCCGCTTGATTATTCGTGGATAGTTCTTTAAGCTGAAATGCGTACTCATGTTTGTCGTCGGTTGGTGAAGTTATTATTACTCCGACTCCAGAAGCAAATTCTGTTTTTGAACCATCAAATTGCAGTGTCCATGGCTGGAACTCAGCATAGAAGAAACCGGCATGAAATACTGGGATATCCAGTTCCTTCTCTTGAATACTGGACGGGTGATCGGCCAAGAAATCGGCCAATGCTTGCCCTTTTATGGCTTTCTATGGTACGTATTTGAAGTCGAACTCCATTAGAGTTGTGCGCGCGTCAGAAACGCCGCACGGAAAAGTTCGAAGTCGCCACCGCCTGATGGGGTGCAGGCGGACACCTGGGTGCCTAAGTTAGTCTATTGGGCTTGGTTTGCGATTTGAGATTCTAAGTAGGTTCTCGGTTGCGGTCTGGGGAAGTCCGTAGACACCCCAGACCACCCCGTCGGATGACGGGTCCCGTGGGTTCCCTGGTTTGAGTCAGCTTACTTTGGTTCTCACCCGATTCCTAATCCGATATGCAACTTGTTTAAGTCTGGCAGGACCACCTGAGTGGTGTGGGTCCCTTTAATTGGTTTTATCTTGCTTAATTTGGATGATTTGAGTTTGCATGGGTGGGCCCCGTTGGGAGGCCCACGATGTCCTTGGCGGGCTTGACTAAGCCTACATGCCCCTGGTGGGCCCTCTGTCTAGTCCTAAGAGGCCCTATGGATTTGGGTGAAATGAATTAATTTTACTTAGTTTATTCAAGTTTGAGACTTATGTGATTTTCATGTAATAAGTGAGTCTGTATTGGTTTGTGGGCTCCCATGGTGGTTGCCAACAGGATTTTATCTTTACTTAAATTTTCCAAGGTGAGTCGGACATTGGGCTTGGGGCCCATAGTCCAAAGGTAGGTTTGAAAGCCCAAGTTCTAGAAGTATAGGGTTTGCACCCTAACTTGGTTGATTAGTGGGCTTTGGTGGGCCCGATAGGCCCTAGCCCTTGGCCTCGGCCAAACCACACAATTCAAACATGACATTCCACAAGACAAAATTCGGGTGGGCCGTATCGGGTTTGGCCCGCCCGGTTCAATCAGTTCATTTTACTCAACTTGCTTAATTGCATGCTTTTGAGTTTATCGGGCTTGGTGGGCCCCGCTGGAAGGCCCACTAGTGTACCAAATTGGACCGGTGGTCCAGGTCCCATGTTGGGTTCCTAGGTGACCCAGAAACCCTGTTGATTCACTTGGTTTTGTTGAAAATATCATGAAAGTTCGACAAGGGACAAAGAACCCAAAAATGACATTTTTGTCATGTATCCGGCCTTAGTTGCCGGATACGCACAAGCTGTAGGTGATCCGGCCTGAGTTGCCGGATCACCTCAAAATTGCTCTTTTCGGGGTTTAGGCAATTGGGGTGATTTCCAGGGGTTCCTAGGAGCTTTCTACAAGTCATGTGGGCCCTTAGGTAGGCCCACATTGGTTCAGATTTGGGAAGGCATCCCCTTGGTTTCCTTTTTGGGATTTCCTGACTAAGGCAAGCAGGTGGTAAGGATCATGGGGCTGTTCCTTCCACTTTGGATCATGTTCCTTGATATAATAGGGACCAAGGTGCCCCTACTTGATTTCTAGGATCCCACAAGTAGCAAGCATGACTCTTACTAGAAATCAGAAAACAAAGAAGCCTGAAGCATGCTCTATATTATGAAATCCATGCACATGCTCTCACACCATACAGGGGCAGCAAGAATTAAACTCCCAATTTAAGCAAAATAGGATGGATGGCTGGGTTGAGAATGACCTGGCATGCTACTAGGGTGGTGGGAAAGTCCATGAATGCACTCAATGGTCATGATGGCAAGCAAGTAACATCCAAGAGCCAAAGAATTGCATGTTGTAGTGACTCAGGGCAGCAACCAAAAAGAAACATTTGAACATGCTATTAAGGCTGAACATGGTCTTGGGTTTCACAATTTGCTGGGACAGCACCAGTAGGGGGGGGGGGGGGGGGGGGGGGTGGTTCACATGTGCTTAAAGGGTGGGTGGTGGGGTTAGATGGTGAGAAAGGGGAGGAAATCTTACTACTGTCTCCAGTAGCTCTTCCTGGAATTCTCACCCTGGCCTATGGTGGGGGGAACATGACAAGGAGGGCTTCTTGTTCATGATACACAAGTTGAAGCATGGTAAGCTACTCAGCTTCATTGGGGTAGGCCAAGGGGATGCTGCTGCTGCCTCTGGCAGCAGCTTATGTGGGCCACAACAGCGGGTTAAAAGGGGTGATGGGATCATGCTGAAATCACGGCCCTGGGCAGCAACATAGGTGCAGAAAATTACAAGTACAAGCAAATAACTTGACATACATAGGAGATGTGAAGCTGATACATGCATCCACACTTGGATGACATTTCCAAGCAAAAGCAATAAGGGGATGGTCGGGCATAGTGGAAGGTGGGGCGGGGGAGCATAGCAATGGGATTTCTCCTTCATGGTGCTGGAGGTTATCCACGAAAATGGGCTTCCTACCCACTGAGAATGGGAGGCCTTTGTGACTACGGTGTATGAATGAGGAAGCCGAACACATGCACGTGTAACCAAACAAGCAAGAATAGCATGACATGCATATTTACACACAAAGAAGGAAAACACAGCATGCTGTGAAAACAATGGGGGCAGCAAGCTTGGGGAGAAGGGGACGTGCAACCATGCTAAAAAAACCGAATAAAGGGAAAGAAAAACATGGCATGTGAGTTGAAATTGCCCAGAAGAAGACATGATACTGCTGCCGCCAACCGTAAGCCCAAGGATGACCCACATGCTTACTAAGTTAATAGAAAAGTAAACGAAAAAGAAAGGTGAAGGAGGGGGGATTTATAGGGGGTACATTAGATAAAATTGTGGAGGAACAAGCTCCTCCTTGAAACAACCCACAGAAATCCAAAACAGCAGTTGTGGTGGCCGCAAATGCCTGGAAAAAATCTCGTCTCCTCCCCTTTAAAACCATCTACATATCTCTCCCTTACTTGGAGGTCTTCATGTGGTGAGATGAGCACAAATACATGCTTAAAATATTATGGGGATGAGCTCATGCAAGAGAAGAAGACATGTTTGGGAAAGGCCTTAAAAAACTCTAGTTTTAATATATGTGAAACATGATATGTTGGGGAACCTTACCTGGTGATTCTAGCACTCCTAAGCAAGGTGGAGACCCCTCTTTGATGATGGACAGCAGCTGAAAGTCCCTTGGTGCACACACTTTTCTCCAACAGCAACTAGGCACCCCTTTGTGTTAGTAGGAAAGTGGAGAAGAAGAAGAATGGAAGAGGTTTAATGATCTTGGGGTGGAGTGGGGTTGGTGGAATCCAAAAGTCCTCAAAAGAGAGGGGTTCAGATGAGGAAAGAAAAGGGAGAAGAATCCAAAATGAATCCAACCAATAAAATGAGGTTGCTGGTGGCTTTTATAAGAAAACATAATGTATCCGGCCTTCAAGGCCGGATACACTATGTCCTATGTGTATCCGGCCTCCAAGGCCGGATACACTAAGGGTTATTTGTATCCGGCATTAAATGCCGGATACAAAACACAATTATTGGCAAAATTAATGCCGCCGCGAATTTGTCGGGGAATCGGCGCGAATCTCGCTGAGCAAATCTTTGAATCCGACATTTGAGTCAGGATATGAAGAGGAGCAAGTGTATCCGGCATATTTGGTCGGATACAAATCGAAAATTTACGGATTTGCCCCTCGACTTGACCGATTCGACCAATTTGACACTTTTGGATATCTACGGATTGCCTCTTGCGAATTTTTTGCTTTAAACCCTAGGATATTTTGCATGTTTGGATATTTACGGATTGCCCCTCGAGATATTTTCTTGCGCCACTCGCCCCGTGTGCGGCTTTTTGCCACGTGTGCAACTTTCTAGGTTTTGCTGCTCGGAAACTTCGACAACTCGTATCTCCTTCATCCGAACTCCGATTTGAGCAAACTTAATTGCGTTAGACTCGTATCGGAGCCCTCTATCCAATGACATAGGGCTAAGCACCTAGCACGGGGTTCAAAAAAAGTCAACTTTCAGCTCCCCTTTAAGTTTGACCAGCCTACAGAACCTTCATCCGGACCCCGATTCCAACAAGCCCAGTTGCGTTGGACTCGTGTCGAGATTCTCTATCCATTGAGATAAAGCGAGGTGGCCAATTTTCACTTGATCAAAAAGTCAAATTTCCACCCCTTAGGGTTCGACTTTCCGTCCAGGGTTTGCTTTTCCGGTTCTTCCGAAAGCGCAAAAATGAGGTGCTTACAAGAGTCAAGGTCCATTTTCCGAGCCTACCACTTACGGTGGGCTGAGTGAGCATATACTTAACCACGTCGGTGGCTGCGATGACAAAATTTCTCTAACTGAGAGGAGATAATGCCGTAACTTAGTGGCCGCATAGTAAAATGTAAGACCCAACTTCTCCAAATTAGTATATCTTTCTTCCATTGGACTGAGGAATCTGCTAAGATAATAAATAGCCTGCTCGAACCCCTGATCATTTTCTTGCACAAGCAAGACTCCAATTAAATCGTTCGCAGCTGCTATGTAAAGCTTTAGTGGCCGTTCTTTTGAAGGTGGTACTAAGACCGGTGGTGTTGCCAAATATTGCTTAATGCTTTCAAACGCGGCTTGGTGTTCCTCATTCCAAATGAATTCTTCAATGTCCTCGATCTTCAGAAATGGAGATAGAACCCTGATCTTTTCGGCCAAGTTCGAAATGAATCTCCTTAAGAAGTTTACTTGGTCGAGCAATCGTTGTAGCTATTTCTTATTGACCGGTGGCTTGGCTTCCATAACTGACTTTGCCTTATTTTTGTCAACTTCTATTCCTCTTTAGTGTACAAGAAAGCCTAGGAAATTTCCGGCCAATACACCAAAAGCACATTTGAATGGATTCATCTTCAAACTATATTTTCGAAGTCGCTTAAAAACCTGCCCCAAATGTTGCAAATGGTCCGTTTCGGTATGAGACTTTATTACCACATTGTCAATATACACCTCAAGGATTTGACCGATCATATCGTGGAAGATAAGATTCATTGCCCTTTGATATGTTGCACAAGCATTTTTTAGCCCAAAGGGCATGACTACCCAACAATAGGTACCTAATGCTCCTGGACAACGAAATGCCGTTTTAGCTACATCATCCTCGGCAATAAAAATTTGATTATAACCGGAATGGCCATCCATAAATGATAAAAACTTATGCCGTGATGCATTATCTACTAAAAGATCAGCGATCGGCATAGGGTATTCATCTTTAGGAGTTGCAGAGTTCAGATTACGGAAATCAATACATACCCTAATTTGACCATTCTTCTTGATTGCAGGCACAATGTTTGAAAGCCAATAAGCATTCCAGATTGGCCTAATGAACCCGGCTGCTAAAAGCCGTTCTATTTCTACCTTTACTTTATGGATTACATCATCACCCATCCTCCTAGAAGGCTGTCTGAATGGTCTAAATTCTGGCTTGATAGGGAGCTGGTGTTCTACCACTTTTTGATCCAACCCTGGCATCTCCTAGTAGGTCCAATCAAAACAGTCCGAGTATTCGACTAACAACTGTTTCATTTCTTGCCTGACCGTGGGTGGCAGTAACTTACTTCTGAAAATAGGCTTCCATTCCACTTCCGTTCCTAAGTTAATCTCTTCCAAGGGATCTTGGGTATCTACCTTCAAATCTTCTAGTTTGGCTGGTGTTGCTTGTAAATCGGCGAGAGTTATCTCATCTCGATTTTGTATCCCTTCATCATTCTGCTCTTTGATGAATTCGGCTGAATTTATCATTATCTCGCCGTTTCCCAGCCATTCATGAGCCTGTTGAAATTCCCTCACCTTTTCCTCCTGCATATAAGCCATCATCTTTCTCAAGACGGCTTTTGCAACTTCTGATGGTTCAACCATCATTTGGTAATTCTTTAAGTTCAGCGACTCCGGCTGTTTCTTCCTTAATGAACCGTTGTTGCACCGTTTTTAACATAGCCGAACTTGAAGCAATCGGCTACCCGTTCTTATCGTATCCAAGAAATGAAAATGGTTTCACCCCTTCTTCATAAAGGGATGTGTGTACGGCATTAGAGTCTACGGCGAAGGGCCGCTTGTCAGCTTTTACCTCTTCGATTTTGCCATCTTTCCAAAAAAGCAACGATTGGTGCAAAGAAGATGGTACACATCCATTCGAATGAATCCAATCTCTTCCCAGCAATGCGTTGTATCCGGCCAATGATTCAATAACGAAGAATGCCGTTAGAGATTGCCGCGGCCCAATCGTTAGTTCGATTGGGAGGATTCCTCTAGTTCCTGTAACACCACCTACAAAGTTAGTAATTGTGATTTTGGAAGGAATTAAATCCGAATAAGACTTACCTAACTTCTTCATTGTGGAGATCGGAATGAAATTTACTGCTGGCCCATTATCAATTAAGACTCTAATGATAGGGATTCCGTTCATATACGCCTTTATAAATAAAGGTTTTAGATGTTGGGTCATGGCTAAGGATGGTTTAGCAAAACATACCTCTTCAACCGAGCCGATTTGGTCATTATCGGCCGGTTTCTGATTTCTTTCCTCTTCCTCAAGGTATTCTGGATCGATCACATACAATGCTGCTGGGTCCCCTTCATCACTAATTTCTTCTAATCGTGGTAAATCCATGCTTGCCCTGAAAGTCATAGGTAAAGTGAGGACCATATGACAGTCGAGTGGTATTGGGGGCATCCGGCCAAAACAAATTTCAACTATTGACGCATCAGCACTCAATGGTGGCTGACTTAATGATTCACTAATCTCATCCTTCAGGGTTTCAAGCATCATTTCCTCGATTACTTCTACCATGGAGGGAGTCGACATCCTGTTATGTTCAGTGAACAATTGTTCAACTAGTAATTGTTCCCCCTCCCCTCCGGCGAAGTTATCCTTCAGATCGTCGTCAAACACTAATCTTTCAATTACTGAAGTCACTGCATTGGAACTATGTTCTGGTGCAATATCCGGAGCAGCTGATGAACTAGGTAACGGGCTCTTCTTGAGCTTTTGTGGTTTTGGAGTGCGTCTCTTGGCCGTAAACCTAGACGACCAATATGGTTCGGAAGATCCAGTACTCTGTTCCAGGTAGCGTCTCTTGGATTGTTGTCGCTGCCAGCGTCGCTTTTGCGTTCTGGTCATTTCTGCGACATTTTCCTGCGACCACAAAGGAAACTTAGGATGAGTCAATTTTTTTCAGTGACCATCTCGAATATTAGGTGGTTTTACCATCCTAGGTTTGACCCTGTTTACCATCATGTACTGTTCATAATTCATATAGCCGCTTTCCCACACTGAGCTATATAGGGCCACCGACCTTGTCAGTGAGCGTACTTGTCTTCCAGAAGCCAAATAAAGTGGCCTCTTGCCCCTTTGAGTATGATGCGTATCTTCGTAATTTAGGGGCTTCCCTTTGTCGCGCTGAGTACGTTGATATCCTGTTATCACTCTTCGTTTGCACTCCTGACAAAGGTGATCTGGTGATACTTCTATTTTCTCTGGGATTTTTGCCTAATATATCCTGATCAAAGGAAGAATCTTCTGAGGGGCTTGGCAACCGTTTCCGGTCGTTTTGTGGTTGCAACTTGAGTGGAAGAGAAACCAGAAGAAACTGAAGTCAATCTCTTTGTTATCGTTTCGTTAGAATCTCGCTTTCCCTATTGGGCTCGCGCCTGGACTTGTGCCACCACTCGCCCCAAATTTCACCTCTCCTTTCCTGACGCCACGATCGGCCTTGTGTGGCTGGATACCTCCAATAGTTTCTTGGTCACAAGTTCACCTGGTTTTGAACCGGTTGTGTTCTTTTTTCCAACGTTTCCGAAGAGAATTCGTCCAGGTCGACTTTGACAGCCGGAGTGTGTTTCGGCAAACTAATGGTGACCATATTCGCTGATACCTCTTTAGGGAATGGTTGCGTGTCCACCTGCATCTTCCCCTTGTCCGCCTCCACAAACTTCAGGAGTCCTTTGTCAATGTTTTCATGTATCACATTACGAAGCACAGTACATTCATTAGTTTCATGAGTCTTCACTCCATGCCATTTACACGTTTTACCCTTAGCCGCTACATTGGCCGGACTAAAGGGGTGGTCTTTGGTTAGTCTGAAAAATCCCTGTTTTAGAAGATATTCAAATATTTCAACCGTTTTATTTATGTCAAAAAAATAATTTCAGCTAAAAGTATTTGTTTCTTTTGTTTCTTCTGTATCCTTGGCTTTTTAGATAAGAATCGGACAAGTAATTGATTGCTTTCCCACGACTTCTACTACTCCGTACTCAAAATTCGGGGTCCCTGTAATAAGACACGTAAGATGAGGCTTTCTTTTCGTTCTCTTCCTGTAACAGCCATTCATATTTGGCGGCTCTAGTCGACAACTCAAATAAGTCTTCAAACTGTTCACCTTCGAACTTCTTTCAAAGTTCAAAGTGTAATCCATTTAAGGCTAGATTTGCAAATTCCGATTCCGACAAAAGAATTCGGCATTTGTTTTTCATATATTTAAATCGAGCGATGTATTTATCGGCCGATTCCCCTGGTTGTTGTCTTAACCGAGCAAGATCAACCATGGTTACTTTGGGTTCCGTTCGATAAAATTGGGAATGAAATTTTTCTTCCATCGTTGCCCAATTTGTAACGGAATTAGCCGGTAATGTAATGTACCACGTAAAGGCCTATCCGGTTAATGAATTTCCAAACAATTTGAGTCTAAGGAAGTCATTACCAGACGTTTCTCCACATTGAATCATAAATCGGCCAATATGTTCAATGGTAGATTGTTGGTATTCTCCTAAGAACAAGGTGAATTCAGGGATTTTATATCCCCTAAGAAATTCAAATTGCTGGTCAATTCAGGCTGGGTAAGGTTTCCGATACACTGGCCTAATCATTCATCGGTGATATTGATCTCCGATCATTTCTTGAATTACATTCTGGATGTAATTCCGGTTCATGGCCATATTTCTTACACCAATATCTTCTCTATGGTTCTCCTGTGCCTCCCTTTGCCCCCTGTGCGCACCCCTCGATTCCGGTTTCCCCGTTTCGGGCCGCACGACGAGGTGCATGTAGAAGTGATGCTCGCCTCGGGACTGATTTGGAGTTTGGAGTCGCCACTGCCTGAGAGGTGCAGGCAGACACAAAGGGGCACCTATCCGGGCCTAATTAATCCGGTCTGCGGCTTATTAGAGTTCTGAGCAAGTTCTCGGTTACGTCTAGGGAAGCCCGAAGACACCCTAGCCCGCCCCGTCGATTGACAGGTCCCGTGGGTCTCCTTGGTCTTGAGTCAACTTAGTTTTCACCCAATTCCTAAGCCAGCATGCACACTTATTTGGTATGGTGGGACCCTCTGAAGGTGTGGGTCCCTTTTATTTTAATTTTTTTTTTTTATTTATCTAAGTGAGGTGGGTCGGACCCGGGTCCCGTTGGAAGACCCGTGGGCTGCCATGGTTGGGCCTTGGGCCCAGTTGGGTTATTGGGTAACCCATTTGGATATTTTATTATTTTATTTATTTACACTTTAGGTTTGGGCTTAGTGGGCTTGGAATGGGCCCATTAGCCAAAGTCAAGTGGCCTTGGGCCCGTTTATTGAAAACGGGCCCGGTTTGGGCCGGTCAAAAGTGGGCCCCACAAGTGGGCCCAAGGTGCCTTGGTGGGCCCGTCTAGGCCCAAAGTCCAAAAATGGGCTTAAGACAGCCCAAGCTATTAAAGGGACTGGTTCAGGCCGGTTCAGGTCGAATTAGGTTCAACCGGGCCCGAAAAATTAATTTTTTAAGTTATTTACAGTTTGGACCGTATTTGATTCACGGTCTGGGCTGAACCGTAATTTTAACACGGTTCAAACCAGCCCGTGGATTAATTACGGGCACACCCGGACCGCTCTGTGTATACGGTCTTTGCTCAATTTCGCCGTTTTGCTCCGACTTCGCTTGGGATCAACTCCGTGGTCTTCTTGGGATGTCCGACTTCCTTGGTTGAAGTTTCCAGCATCTTTGTTATAGTGCATTTACTCCATTTGAAGTCCTTCTTCCTTTCTTTTATGTTCATAAAGGCATATTGCTTTTGTAACCATCCGTGACCATTGCCAAGAAGGAAGGGGGAGGGAAATTACAGGGAATTAGAGGCATTCACATGTTTCCAAAACTCTTTCCATGACTGCAAACGAAATAGATTAATTAGTTTGCTTAAAAGCGTCTTTGATAATCCATCATCATCCTCTTTTCCTTAACCATGGAAATGATCACTTGGGAATGGATTTCTTGTGATATACAGCAATCAAAGAAGATGTTAGAAGTGATATAATAAAAACAAAACAGATAAGAATTTTAGGAGATAGCCAAAAGTAGTTAAAATTTACTTAAAACTGTAAAGATGCTTACAGTGTAACCTTTGGACTATTCTTGATGCGTGCTAGTTCCTCCGAATGATTTTGGCAGCGCTTCCGCACCTCCGTTGGATTTCACGGATTGGTTTGAACAGGGGTTCCCTGGGTTTCCTATGCTAAAAGGGTGAAAATGCAAGATTTAGGCAAGTTTTGGGCAGCACAGGGGCATTTTGGTCATTGGGATGGATGTTGGCAGAGGTTGGACGGGGTTTGGCCGTGGAAAGCTCCAAGAGGGAGAGGGGGTAGGCCAGGGGAGAAGGCTTGTTGAAATGAGGGGGGTGGCCTCTCTATTTATAGGCAAAATTTTCGTGCCCGTATTTGAACTACGGGCATGCCTTGCCCGTACTTCAAGTACGGGCGTGCCTTGCCCGTAATTCAAATACGGGCGAAAAACGAATATTTGCAATTATCGCAGATTCGGCCGTACGGGACGCGTGTTCCGCCGTACGGCGACGCGTGGCTTCCTTCTAGAAGCGTGCCCGTACTTTAAATACGGGCATGCCCTGCCCGTAATGTAAATACGGTCCCGCACGTTTTAAAAATGTGTGGATTTCAAACCTTTATTCAATTTGGCTTATTGCAGGATTTTTATCCGATTTTTCGATTATTTTATTATAAAACGAGATTCTCTTATTAAAATAATATTAAAAAATAAAGATATGATTATTTTTACTTATATTCTGCTTTTTGCTGCTGTTTTGCACATGGGCAGCTTTCTTTGAAACTTCAATTGCCCATAACTTTTCCGTCCGATGTCCGATTTCAGCAAATTTGGTGTCATTGGAATCGGTTCGGAATGCTCTATCCAATGGGATCAAATTGGGCAGTTGAATTGGGGCCGAGCAAAAAGTCAACTTTCGCTTCCCCAAAAGTTTGACCGGCTCATAACTTCCTCATCCGGACTCCGATTCTGGCAAACTCAGTTGAGTTAGAACCGTGTCGAAATGCTCTTTTCAATGAAAGGAAGTTTGATGGCCAATTTTCTTTGGATCAAAAAGTCAATTTTTGACCCCCTCGGGGTTTGACTTTTAGTTTGAATTTTCATTTTTCTTTATTTTGGGGGTGCAAAAATCAGGTGCTAACAGCTGCCCCTCTTTGCCGGAGTCACCTTGGGGATGAACGGCAAAGAAGAAAAAGAACCTTATTTTTTTGCACCTCGCATTTCTGTCGACATGATCAACGAGCTCAAGTCCTCTTGATTTTCAAAGCAGCGGAAACACGAAACGGTTTCCACTAAGTTTTTCGGAGCTTGCTCACCCACACTTCGCGGGCTTCCTGGAGCAACCCCTGATTGATTTCCACTTGCTCACCCACACTTCGCGGGTTTCTTGGAGCAATTTCTTGATTTTAGTTTAGATTAAAAGGGATGGGATTGGACTTAAGCTTACCAACCTGTTTCGGCATCGATGCAAGATGCTCAACAATGTTCTTTTCTTCTTGTTTGTTCCATTTAAAGCTTTTAGGTGATTTCCAACTTGTAGCTTTCTTTTATCTTTAAGCAGATTTAGGAATTTTTTTTTTTTTTTTTTTTTTGAAGGCTTAGAGGCTAGAGGTTAGATGAGGGTTGATGATGGTGGTTCAGGAATGAAGGAGTCGGGAGGAGGCTGCCTTGCTGCTGTTTGTCATCCGGAGAACCTCGCACACCTGACCTATCCTATTTACAAAAGTGGTAAATCAAAAATTACAAAAGGGCCCATTTGCCCAGAACTTCTTTATTCTGCTTTCTTCTTCAAGTCTTGAGAACTTCACTGCTCCTTTTTCACGGCATAGCCTTCTCAGCCTGGGGAAGAGTTCCTCCATCAGCTTCCCTCGTGATAAAATAGAGGTTTCCTGGTTTGTAATGACTCTACTGGGGATTAGTGGGAGCCTCTACCGCATTTTGCTTCTTTCACTTGGTTAGAAGCTTCTGCTGAGTACGGGCATTCTGTGGGGATGAGGGATCCTTGCCTTGGCTTTCTACTTGGCCTTTTCCAGTCTTGTTTGTTTCTCTGGCTTCAAGGCGTTTCTTGATGATCTGCAAAGATCTCACAAAGCGGTGACGTATCTGAAATCAAGAAGATAAGCAGCAGAATAGGTTTTTTTTTTTTTTTTTTTTTTTTTTTTTTTTTTTTTTTTTTTTTTTTTGCAAGTGATCTTAAAAGAAAAGGCAAGACCAGTGATCACGGTGATTTGTCTTGTTAGCTCGAAGTGTTTTGGGACAGTGTGCTTGACACGTATTCCCATGAAATTCTTGACTTGTGCCAACAAGGGTTTAGAAGCTGAGAAGTATTTCAAGGAATGTCCCCCCTTTCCCAGGTTTCGATTCCTCTCATTTTCTCCTTTTTTCAGGATTTGGCAATTGAGAGTTCTTCCCTGGGTTAGTGACTATCCCAACTTGAGGGTTCTTGGCCAACTTTTTGCATATCATGCCCTTCAGATCAGAGAGGTCTTGAAATTAGGACGAAACGTTGGCTTGGTTATAAGTTTGAGAAATGAAAGGAGACAAGGCTCAAAGTTTTTTCATTCTCAGGTTTTATTTTGTGTCATGCCGAAGCTCATTCTTTCTCTTTAGATTCCTTCATCATAAATTTGCACAAATCTGATCGGCACTTCTTCTGTAATCAGAAAGGACTTTCTAATGGGACGAAATGAAGGCCGAGGTTTTAGTTTATGAAAGAAAGGGAATACGGCTCGAAGTTATTTTGTAAATGGGTTGAGTCATGTACTACCCTTTTCTGGATTGCTTGGACTTTGACACTGTCCGTTTCACTTTCTTTTATTTTCCTTTTGAGGCCTTGCTTTTTTCCTTATTATATTTCCTTTGCTTGGGGCTATTTTTTTTTTTTTTTTTGACATGCCCCAATGTGCTTTCTAATTTCTTTTCTTTTCTTTTTCTTAGCTTTTGCATACTTACCTCACTTCTTCTTTTCTTCTTTGTCAAGCACCATATTTAGGGTATCTGACTCAATGGGTTAGAAAAGAAGAATGTTAGGCTCAAGGATTTGACTAAGGATATGACTTAGGGAAATTTGGGATGCAAATCAAAGATGGCCTTTCATCATTCTACAGAAGTCGTAACAACTTGATTGGATTGCTTTCATGCAAATTCATTCAGGAAACAATTCATCCTTTTTATTTCCTTTTCAGCTTTGCCCCAGTGTGGGGTGGCTAGACACAACACAGGTGTTTGAATAATATGATCAGGCTCAAAGTGTTTGACTAGCGATTCTTAAAATTCAGGATGGATGAAGGATGGCCTCTCGTCCCTTCTCAAAGACATAATTGCTCAAGTCGGCCTCGGCCCTTAGCTGGTTTAGACATTTTCTCTCTTTTCTTTTCATCTTTTTCCTCTCCAGGGTTATTCTGCCCCAGTGCAAGGATGGATTTGGGAGAAAAATCAAAGCATAGATCAGGAAATGACTGCCTTTGGCTCAGTCAAGGTTCTCATGGGATATTATCCTGCACCCAGCTGAAAACACCTTTGAGCTACTTGGCATTTTTCCATGATCATAGTCTTGCCAAAGGGTATGGTCTCAGAACAATGTCATCACTGACCAAACACTTGCATTTTTTCTTTTTCCTTTTCTCATTTTTATGTATACATATTTTTTTTTCAAAAAGGTTTGCATGGAAGTAAAAAAATATTTACAGAATTACTAATTACCAGGAGAGATTAACAAAAAGGTAAATTTCAAACTTATCCTGGTTATAGTGGATGTTGCATTTTGCAGCCCTGCTTAACCTCTCACTTTGTCCCGCTAGAAGATGCCTGATGGTTTGGAAGAGGATTAGTCTGGACCCCTACTGGAGGAGTTGTTGCTGGGGGATCGACAGAAATTTGCTTATTGTCGATCAAATCTTGTATATCATGCCTCAAATCCCAGCAATTGTTAGTATGATGACCAGGAGCTCCCATGTGATATTCGCAGCGCACATTAGGATTGTAATTGCGACTATTAGTCGGCTGGTGGGTTGGATCCTTTTTCTGCAAATATCCCTTTTTCAACAAGGTTGGCAGCAACTCTGACACTGAGTAAGGGAGGATAGTAAACACTCTATTCATTCTTGCCAGGTGTTCTTCTCTGGTCAACCTAGGCCTTCTTGCAGCCTGTGTCTCTTGTCCAGGGTTCTGGTTATTAGGTGCTGAAAAGTGGTAAGGTTTGTTTTGCTGGACGTAGTTAACATTCTCGTCCTCTTTCTTCTTTTCCGGACCTCTCCCACTAACAGGGCCTCTTCTCTGCTCAGGAAATCCTGTAACTCTACCAGACTTAATTCCATCTTCTATCCTGTCTGCCACAACCACCAGGTCTGCGAAACTCGCGGCAAACTGTCCCAGCAGCAGTGTATAGTATGGTTGCCCCAATGTTGAGATGAACAGGGTTACCATCTCTTTTTCCAGCATGGGTGGCTGAACCATCGCAGCCATCTCTCGCCACCTCTTAGCATACTCACGGATGGACTCAGTACTCTTCTTGGTCATTTTTTGTAGCTCCATTCGAGTAGGCAAGACCTCAGTATTAAACTTGAAATGCTCAAGGAAAGTACTTGCCAAGTCATCCCATGTCCTGATTCGGCTCCTGTCTAGACTGGCGAACCATTTCTGTGCTAATCCCGTCAGTGAGCGTTGGAAGAACTGGATCATGATCCTCTCATCATGCGCATACTGGCACATGTCTCCATAGTACGCTCTGAGATGTAACAGTGGATCACCACTTCCATCAAATTTTACGAGATCTGGACATTTAAACTTTGGTGGAAGCTGTAAATCAGGGAAGAACCCTAGCCTATCCAGTGAGGCTTCCTTTGGCACAGAACTTCGGTTCGCATTCCGTACATGTTCTTTCAAGGCCTGCACATCGGCTTGCATCGATTCTTGTGCCCGATACCAATCTTCTATTTCATGCCCCATTTCCTGTGGCATGGCAGGGGCTGCTGGAATTCTTAGCTGTTGCTCTGCTTGGACAGGTAGTGGTTGAGGAACTGGCTGTTCTGGTGGTTGCAAATTCATCTGTGGAATAGCAGGCGGTGGCTGCTCTGGCATGACTGGTAAAGGCTGAGGAGCCAAGTGCTGTGGTGGTGGTACTCGTGGCTCCTGGGGAGGTACCGGCTGTTGTGGAGGTATCGGCAACTGCTGCTGCGGTTGTGCAAACTGGGGAGGCACTTGCAGCCTTTCCATTCGCTGCATCATGTTCGCCATCATGGCTGTCATGTGAGCCATTTGCTGGTTAATTCCTGTGATCACTGGATGATCTTCCAGCTTTTCTTGCTCCTGAGGAGGTGGAGGGAGTGCTTGTTCAAGTCCTTCAGCAGGATCCATTTGGAGTTTTCTTCTTGAACGTAGGAGGTACGGGCTGCGATACGCAATCTTGGTACCAACTGAACAAAAAGACAAAAATTAGTATAAAGAATTCATATTTCATCAAAATATAATGCATGTTGATGCATGCCAATGACTTTTTGATTTGATTGACTTCTACTTTATTGATTTTTTCTTTGTTTTGAAACTTTTATTCAACAACCAAGGAGGATGATTTGATCTCTTTTTAGCCGCTATTCGGAGACAAGGGGAGAGTCCCTGAGAATAATCTCCTTTTTACCGCCACTTCGGAGGTAAGGAAAGAAGATTTCTGAAAATGATTTCCTTCAACCGCCACTTCGGAGGTTGACCGCCACTTCGGAGGTAAGGAAAGAAGATTTCTGAGAATGATTTCCCTCAACCGCCACTTCGGAGGTAAGGAAAGAAGATTTTTGAGAATGATTTCCCTCAACCGCCACTTCGGAGGTTGACCGCCACTTCGGAGGTAAGGAAAGAATCTCTGGGAATGATTTCCTTCAACCGCCACTTCGGAGGTTGACCGCCACTTCGGAGGTAAGGAAAGAAGATTTCTGAAAAGGATTTCCCTCAACCGCCACTTCGGAGGTTGACCGCCACTTCGGAGGTAAGGAAAGAAGATTTCTGAAAAGGATTTCCTTCAACCGCCACTTCGGAGGTTGACCGCCACTTCGGAGGTAAGAAAAGAAGATTTCTGAGAATGATTTCCCTCAACCGCCACTTCGGAGGTTGACCGCCACTTCGGAGGTAAGGAAAGAATCTCTGGGAATGATTTCCTTCAACCGCCACTTCGGAGGTTGACCGCCACTTCGGAGGTAAGGAAAGTAGATTTCCCTCAACCGCCACTTCGGAGGTAAGGAAATAATCTCTGGGTTGATTTCCAAAGGATCAGTTTGGAGAATTCCAAGGAATGATAAGGGATTTAGGATGGTAGGAACACAAATTATTGATTTCCATCTGGATCTGGGAAACTGCAAGAGTTGATTTCCCAATTTGATTGATTTTCTTAAGATTTCTTTTTCTTTTTTTTTTTTCTTTTTTTTTTTTTTTTTTTTTTTTTTTTTTTTTTTTTTTTTTTTGTTTGACCGATGGCCATCAGCAAAAATCAGACTTTTTCCTTAACTCTTTTTTTTTTTTTTTTTTTTTTTTTTGTTGGGCTGTTTCACAGCCAATTGAAACTTGGTTTAAGCACAAGGGATTGAAACCATTTTTTCGCCCTAAGGCAAATTTAATGTACACTTAGAGGCAATTCAAATTTTTGAAACTCTTCTTCTTTTTTTTGTTTTTTTTTTGTTTTTTTGTTTTTTTTGGTTTTTTTGTTTCTTTGTTTTTGTTTTTTCTTTTTTTTTTGCTTCTTTTTTTTTTTTTGTTTTTTGTTTTTTGTTTTTTTTGTTTTTTTGTTTTTTTTTTTGGTTGTTTTTTTTTTTTTGTTGTTTTTTTTTTTTTTTTTTTTTGTTTTTAAATGAGTTCATCAGGCATGATTATGCAGATGATCTTGAAGTGTGTGCACTTTATGCATGAAGATGCGTACACAAAATTAGAACCAATCATTACCATTCTGCATAATTAAAAAGTGTGTGCATTGCCCTAAAAAGGTTGGTGCCCCTCGAGGCACGACTTCTAGACATATTTGTGTATGGAAGCACATCTAAGTCCAGATCAGCCTTCTTTTGTTTGTTCTTTCATCTGCCTTTGCTTTCAGGTGTCAGACCAAAAGATTTAACAATTTGCCAATCAAGGGCGAAAATTACATGATAATCAAAATCTGCAAAATTTCATCTTAAGGGCTTTTGGGAACCCAGAAGAAGGGTACAAATTTACTTCAATGCAGGTAGACTGAATTCCTAGATCTAGGGTTTTGCCCCTGCTCTGATCTGGCCTGTTTCTATCTGATTTTTTGATCTGGCCGGCTTTCATCTGCTCAGAAGGCCGTCCTGGACTTAAAGTGCTCCCAATGGACTTGATGGGTCAAGGCCCACGGTTCACAGACTCAATGCATGGATCTGGGGTGGTTCCCCTGATTAAAATTTGGTTGGTTTCCTAAATCAGGGCTAAGGCAGCCCAAGATCTAGGGTTTACTCAATTTAATGCAAAAGAGTGGGGGACTGCCCCTGATGGACTCTTGGATTTTAAATTGATTTTATTTTCCAGTATTCACATCCACATCCATATCCATGCTGCATTCACAAAGCCTTGGTTTATCAGAAACAATAGGTGGGGAAAGGGTACCCAGCCCGAGACATTCGTCTACAAAGGTCTGAGCCAAGTATTAGACCCTCGCGTACCACAGCATGAAGCCAGTGGCGCTTAAGGAATCCAGAAACTTGGGGAGATGGGTTTACCCTGCTTTCCCCGGCAAGCCACGGGAGCGTAGAGCTAATATCATCCCAAAAGTAAGTTCATCGTTTGAGAAGGGTGGCTGCTAGAGAGATCTAGGTTTTGGTGAAGAAGAACAGTATTTCATCAAATCATTCAAAGCGGATCATTCATGCAGACCCCCTCGTGCATGTCAGCCCACGCAGTTAAAAGATCATTCACGGTGTAGTGAAGTGCTCGTGTGTGCAGTGGGGCAAAGTGCTGTGTCTATTTGGGTGATTCTCGGATAATGAGTTGATAAAGGGTTCCTTAATGTCACTTTTATAGTGAAAGTACAGAACAACATGCAATACGATGTCTGGGTGGATCCCCAGGTAAGTGGGCGGGTCACATTGGTCCCTGTTAAAAACCACTTACCTTAGGCGATTATCATGTCCGTTTGACAGGATCCCCCAATATCACGTAATTGCAAGAGTTCCATACCTCACTAAGGTTGGACACAAAGTACTTCCTAAATTTGCTCATATCCCCCTATGTTGACTCATTTCCTGACCAAGGTCCAATTGGGCTGAGAGGTCCCCAGCAGAGTCGCCAAGCTGTGCGCACCCCTCGATTCCGGTTTCCCCGTTTCGGGCCGCACGACGAGGTGCATGTAGAAGTGATGCTCGCCTCGGGACTGATTTGGAGTTTGGAGTCGCCACTGCCTGAGAGGTGCAGGCAGACACAAAGGGGCACCTATCCGGGCCTAATTAATCCGGTCTGCGGCTTATTAGAGTTCTGAGCAAGTTCTCGGTTACGTCTAGGGAAGCCCGAAGACACCCTAGCCCGCCCCGTCGATTGACAGGTCCCGTGGGTCTCCTTGGTCTTGAGTCAACTTAGTTTTCACCCAATTCCTAAGCCAGCATGCACACTTATTTGGTATGGTGGGACCCTCTGAAGGTGTGGGTCCCTTTTATTTTAATTTTTTTTTTTTATTTATCTAAGTGAGGTGGGTCGGACCCGGGTCCCGTTGGAAGACCCGTGGGCTGCCATGGTTGGGCCTTGGGCCCAGTTGGGTTATTGGGTAACCCATTTGGATATTTTATTATTTTATTTATTTACACTTTAGGTTTGGGCTTAGTGGGCTTGGAATGGGCCCATTAGCCAAAGTCAAGTGGCCTTGGGCCCGTTTATTGAAAACGGGCCCGGTTTGGGCCGGTCAAAAGTGGGCCCCACAAGTGGGCCCAAGGTGCCTTGGTGGGCCCGTCTAGGCCCAAAGTCCAAAAATGGGCTTAAGACAGCCCAAGCTATTAAAGGGACTGGTTCAGGCCGGTTCAGGTCGAATTAGGTTCAACCGGGCCCGAAAAATTAATTTTTTAAGTTATTTACAGTTTGGACCGTATTTGATTCACGGTCTGGGCTGAACCGTAATTTTAACACGGTTCAAACCAGCCCGTGGATTAATTACGGGCACACCCGGACCGCTCTGTGTATACGGTCTTTGCTCAATTTCGCCGTTTTGCTCCGACTTCGCTTGGGATCAACTCCGTGGTCTTCTTGGGATGTCCGACTTCCTTGGTTGAAGTTTCCAGCATCTTTGTTATAGTGCATTTACTCCATTTGAAGTCCTTCTTCCTTTCTTTTATGTTCATAAAGGCATATTGCTTTTGTAACCATCCGTGACCATTGCCAAGAAGGAAGGGGGAGGGAAATTACAGGGAATTAGAGGCATTCACATGTTTCCAAAACTCTTTCCATGACTGCAAACGAAATAGATTAATTAGTTTGCTTAAAAGCGTCTTTGATAATCCATCATCATCCTCTTTTCCTTAACCATGGAAATGATCACTTGGGAATGGATTTCTTGTGATATACAGCAATCAAAGAAGATGTTAGAAGTGATATAATAAAAACAAAACAGATAAGAATTTTAGGAGATAGCCAAAAGTAGTTAAAATTTACTTAAAACTGTAAAGATGCTTACAGTGTAACCTTTGGACTATTCTTGATGCGTGCTAGTTCCTCCGAATGATTTTGGCAGCGCTTCCGCACCTCCGTTGGATTTCACGGATTGGTTTGAACAGGGGTTCCCTGGGTTTCCTATGCTAAAAGGGTGAAAATGCAAGATTTAGGCAAGTTTTGGGCAGCACAGGGGCATTTTGGTCATTGGGATGGATGTTGGCAGAGGTTGGACGGGGTTTGGCCGTGGAAAGCTCCAAGAGGGAGAGGGGGTAGGCCAGGGGAGAAGGCTTGTTGAAATGAGGGGGGTGGCCTCTCTATTTATAGGCAAAATTTTCGTGCCCGTATTTGAACTACGGGCATGCCTTGCCCGTACTTCAAGTACGGGCGTGCCTTGCCCGTAATTCAAATACGGGCGAAAAACGAATATTTGCAATTATCGCAGATTCGGCCGTACGGGACGCGTGTTCCGCCGTACGGCGACGCGTGGCTTCCTTCTAGAAGCGTGCCCGTACTTTAAATACGGGCATGCCCTGCCCGTAATGTAAATACGGTCCCGCACGTTTTAAAAATGTGTGGATTTCAAACCTTTATTCAATTTGGCTTATTGCAGGATTTTTATCCGATTTTTCGATTATTTTATTATAAAACGAGATTCTCTTATTAAAATAATATTAAAAAATAAAGATATGATTATTTTTACTTATATTCTGCTTTTTGCTGCTGTTTTGCACATGGGCAGCTTTCTTTGAAACTTCAATTGCCCATAACTTTTCCGTCCGATGTCCGATTTCAGCAAATTTGGTGTCATTGGAATCGGTTCGGAATGCTCTATCCAATGGGATCAAATTGGGCAGTTGAATTGGGGCCGAGCAAAAAGTCAACTTTCGCTTCCCCAAAAGTTTGACCGGCTCATAACTTCCTCATCCGGACTCCGATTCTGGCAAACTCAGTTGAGTTAGAACCGTGTCGAAATGCTCTTTTCAATGAAAGGAAGTTTGATGGCCAATTTTCTTTGGATCAAAAAGTCAATTTTTGACCCCCTCGGGGTTTGACTTTTAGTTTGAATTTTCATTTTTCTTTATTTTGGGGGTGCAAAAATCAGGTGCTAACACCCCCCTGGGCGTACCTCAATCGGAGGCACATTATGAGGAACTAGGATACCAGGAGGTATTTCTCCCCTAACAACAGCAATGTTGGCTGGTTCATTTCAGCCGTTACCGCCCACGTTTATGGGCGGTGGTTGCTCTAGGATATTCATCCTACCAAGAACATTTGAACCAGCAGCCGATGTCTCGACTCGCTCGGCCATCATGGCCGGTCTTGCCATTGTGGAGAATCCTTCTTGCAGTACTGCTAGGATTCTACCATAATCAAAAGAAATTTTATTAATACCCTGACCAAATCCTGCCATTTGCTGGCTAAGACCTTGTATGGCCTGGATAAGCCATTCATTAAAATCCGGCTGGGAACTTGAAGGTCCTTCTTCCGAAGCTTCTGAAACATAAAAAGGGTTTACCTCAGATTCGACAGGTTCCTCTGGCATTACGCTTTCAGCATGCCGAGTACTTCTTCTTGCCGCCATTAGTGCTCTTTCAAAGACTAAGGGTTCCACCGGGCGTGCCAAAAAGGGATGTTCCTCCGAAATTGGGCTGGTGTGGACACGTGGCAATGTTGATGATGTGTCTCTGCCCGGGTGTGCCAGTATCGTTTGATACAATGATTTTTGGTCGGGTCCTGACCCCGGGCACCTGTTCCAAATCTAAACCGGGGGTCGGTTTAGTCGTATTGCAAGTCACCTGTAATAAAACCGATCAGGCGATAATATGAAGACTATGGGTTCGGTCTTCGTTTGGGTTCTTGTAAGTGTTTGAAAGCGAAAGCATCTAATGGCACGAAACTTCTTTATTATAAAATCGGCCGATGGCCGTAAGATATAACAGATAATCCCCAGAAGGAAATAAAAAGTAAGAAGAAAACTAACAGTGCTTGCAGAACTAGCCTATCCTGGTCTTATAGCCGTAATCAGAATATAAGAATAGAAGGAAGGGGCAGCTGCTAACAAAGCCAATTTGGGGGTTCACCTAGGATTGCTATTTAACCGAAAATACGCAAGTCACTTGGCTTGATCAAAGTAAGTTTCGGGACCGGCTGCTCAGGATTCTGTAACCGTGATGGGGAACAGAACTGCGAGTCAGGGGCAGCCTCAACTTACTCTCCGGTGGCAGGATTCTGGCGTAAATCGGAGTAAACAGGGGTCTAAGGTGTCACTGCGACTAGAAGCAGTGAGAGAAGTCCTAGTTTATCCTTCTGCCTATAGTGTAGGAGACGGGATAAAGATCACGAATGATCAAAAATTATAATAACTGGTTGCGGTTGGATGGATTGTGTCCTTGAGCTCTTTGAATTTGTGCCTTTTATAGCCAATCTTTGACGGTTGCTCAACATCTTACTCTTGCACGATCTTCATGGAGAATGGTCATCCGCAGTCTTCTGTTCATGAAAGGTAACCGTCCGGCCACGATCTTAAAGTAGTTATTCTCAAACGACCGATGACATGATCCTTTAAACAACATGAGTATGGTTCGTCGTATAGGCTTGCGTGGCTTTAACTGAAATCTCAGTATGTATGCTGACGTGGCCTACCTGACTGAACAAAGGCTACGTGTGTTTGTGACATGGCCTTTTTATATGTAGTAGGCCATGTAGATATCATGTGGCCTTCTCTTATTTGTCGATCTGTACAGGGTGTAAACAGTTATATATGTATGCCTGTGTTGTTTAGAGCCGGGAACACTACTTTAGGCTTTGATTCATCGACATTGCTTAGGGATGGGGTACAAGGTGATGGGGAAGGGGATGAAGGTAGATGGAGAGTATTGTAGTGGGATTGAGAATTTTGAGCTTAATTTGGGTGCTACTGTGAAGTGGGGTTCGGAATTAATTCAAGTTAAATAGTTCGCAAGAGTGTTGCAGGGCTTGCAAGGCAATGTGCAGTGGTGGTGATGGGCCCTGCTTGTGTGACACCTAGCTCTTTTGTGGGTCAAAACTTGGCCTAGTGAGTTGAATTTTAAAACTATGTTCTTATTTTTGCTTTTATTTGAATTCTATCATGAAATGGATGTGTTGTTGTTTACACCCTATACGGACCGACAAATAAGAGAAGACCACATGGTACCTATGTGGCTTACTTAGGCCATGGCATCAACACACGTAGGTTTTGTACAGTTGGATAGGCCATGTCAGCATACTCATAAACCAAGAGTACAGTTAAAGCCACGCAAGCCAACACGACAAGCCACATTCACAACTATCAGAAGATCGTGCCATCGGTCGTTCGAGAGTAACCTATTTAAAATCGTGGCCAGGTGGTTATCTTTCTATAGCAGAAGATTGAAGACGGCCAACCGCCATGAAGATCGTGCAAGAGTAGGACGTTGAGCAACCGTCAAGGATCAGCTATAAAAGACACAACTTCGAAGAACTCGAGGACACAATCCATCCAACCACAACCGGTTATAATATTATTTTGATCATCCGTGATCTTTATCCCTTCTCCTACACTGTATTCAGAAGGATAAACTAGGACTCCTCTCACTGCTTCCAATCGCAGTGACACCTTAGACCCCTATTTACTCCAATCAACACCAGAATCCTGCCACCGGAGGGTAAGTTGAGGCCGCCCCTGACTCGTAGTTCTGTGTCAACAGAATCCCAAGCAGCCGATCCCAAGACTCGCTCTGATCAAGCCAGGTGACTTGTGTATTTTCGGTTAAACAGCAATCCGAGGTGAACCCCCTGAATTGGCTTTGCTAGCAGCCGCCCCTTCCTCCTGCGCTTATACCCGATTACAGCTATAAGACCAGGACAGGCCTGTCCTGCAAGCCCTGTCAGTTTTCTTTTTACTTTTTGTTTCTGTGAGACATGAGAAAAAATCACCGGTGTGATCATCCCTCCGTCAACACACGGGGATCGACGCGAAAATGGGAGAGTCGCCACCATTCATGATTTTGGGGTGAGAATGGACACCAAAGAGTTCAAAATAAGCAAAAAGTGAAAAAAGAAACATTCTAGGATAAAAATAATCCTACTTGAAAATCAAATCCAGAGATGGGTAAGGGGATTAGATTATGAACGGGGGAAGGTGTTAGGCACCCCCATTCATCCACACGAAGTGGTTGCCAAGTGTATGTTCATGCAAAAATAAAGTAAGAAAGCTTGCTAAAAATCATGAGAAACCTTGAAAAAGGTCAAATGTATGATATCTTCACATGAGAATCCAAATGAATTTTTGATTCTCCTCTTATGTCAATATCATTTCTGGAACATTAAAGAGGTGGAAATCAAAGCACAAGTTGCTCAAAACCAAGTCAAATCAAATCCGGGAAGTTTGGTAAAAAATAGGCCATTTGCCTTGAAATCATTCAAATCCAATTCTAAATTGAACCAAACCAAATCCATTTGAAAGATTAGGGTAAATAAGAGTCTCATGCAAAATTTCACTTCATTCCAATGAAAAATCTAGGAGTTATGCTCCTTTGAAGTTGCTGCTAGGGAGTTTTAAAAGTGGTAAGTGGGAAACTTTGGAAAATTGTCTAGAAAAATCCACTACATAAAAGTCCACGAAATTTGGTGTGATTGAAGTTTGTTTGGTCATCTTTCAAAAGAAACTAGCCTCATACAAAAATCCCTTCGGATGTGCCTTGGATGGTCTCCCGAACAGGCCCCGAAGATCACAGATTTACCCAGAAAAGTACAAATGAACAGTTCTGAGTAAATCGGCTACCAATAATTCAAATGGAATCCAAAAATTATGAAACCAACTGGATTTGAAAATAGACTCATAAAGGAGTACTCAGAAATAAAAATCCCTCGAATCGGACTTAAAACGAACACATGGCGGTCCGTCGAAGTGACAAGCTCTGTACTTGAACCTGAACTGTCCACTTAACTTCGACAGAGAGGTGTCACAAATCCGTCTGATAGAAATTCATGAAATTTGGTGGACATAAACTAGACAGCCTCACCTTTCCCATGGTTTTAGAATCACCTCAAAATTCATCCGGATGATGAAGTTATGGGCGTCCGAAGTAAGGGTACAGGTGCTGTTCAGTTAAGCCACTTTTGAAGAAAATCAAATCCGAAAATTGACAAAGTGTGTGAGATTCGTGTGAGATGAATCCAAAACCTTTGAAAAACATTTAAAAACACTCCAGAATTTGATTGAGGCCATTTATTGGAGATTTATCACAATGAATGTAATAAATCCCCAAATGTGAGCCTATTCACCAAAAAAGTGTAATATGTGTGCAAGAGTGAAAAACCAAGTAAGATTAATACAACCACATATCATGCATATAGATTCAACAAAATAGGTTCTAGCATAGCCTAGGGTTCCGTTCCATTATCGTTTCCCTCTGTTCTCTCTCCCCGTTAAACACGGATCTTCGAAATAATCAAGGGTACTTTGATTATAGAACGGTTTTCAATCATTCAAAAGCCTTATGCTACATAGGTTCTAGCACTAGGGTCAATCCCCAGTCTCGTTTCTCCTAGATCCGCCTTCACGTTTTACGGCTAGGGGAGTCTTGAGATACTTTGAGCCGGGGAAGGATTTCCACACATACAAACAAGGCTTTACACTACAGAAAGGTAGAAGAAGAGATCTAGATCTAGGAATGTAAAGACAAAATAAAAAGAAAAGTTGAGGCTTACCTGAGTTCTGGAGGCGATTCCACAGCGGTTTTCTTCTTCTCTTGGAGTTCTTCTTTGCGAGAATTCAAAACAAGAGTTGTGTGTCCTTTTGCTTGAGGAGGAGTCTCCTATTTATAGGCAAAGGTTAGGGTTAGGGTTAGGGTTGGTGAGAATGGTAGACACAACATAATGTCTATAACCCACCAACCTTAACCTTAAGGCTATTTCCGAGATTTCCCCTCATTTAATGAGGGATATGATGGTAAAAGTGAAAAGCTCTCGGAAAACCCTAATTTTGAGCAAAACTAGCGTATCCGGCATGTCAGGCCGGATACACAAGTACCTTAATGTATCCGGTCTATGATGCCGGATACACTGAGGTCTACTTGTATCCGGCATTGTCCACCGGATACAAAGAAGGACACTTGTATCCGGCCTGAGTTGCCGGATACAAGGAAAAAAGCCTTTTTTTCGAATTTTAACACAAGCAATACTTATTTACATGTAATATCGTTTAAGTAAATGTCCTCGTATTTTTTAATCTCCATTTACTTAAGATATTACATTTAAATAAGCAAACACCCCCCCCCCCCCATTTGAATCCATTAAAAATAGTTCCAGACCCAAATTCCAAGTGAATAAAAAGTCAACTTTCCAGTTCTAGGCAAAATTCCGATTTTTCAGGTCTGGAAAAAAAGGTTCAATATGTTAAAACCCTGGTATTCGTCAAGATTTAAAATCTCAAAAAATTCATTTATGCAATAACATTGCTAAAAACCTGATTACCGGGAAAAATTATCTTGAAATCTTGCTTTAAAAAATATTTCATTTTCTGGGGTCAAAAGTCAACAAAATTCAACCGGCAAAAGTTTGACTTTGCACAAAAGATTGAATTCGGGCCTTTTTCTTTTCCGTTTTGGATTCAAATGGGTTAAGTATCTCAAACCCCATGCAAAGAATTGAAAATTCCAATAAAATATTTCTTTCCTTCAAGATTTATCAAAAATCGTGCAATTTTGGGGTGTCTACAACTGCCCCTCTTTGGGGATTATCTGTTGTCGCTTCCGGCTGTCGGCCGATTTTATAATAAAGGATTTGTGTGCCATTAGTTGCTTTCGCTTTCAAACACTTATAAGAACCCAAACGAAGACCGAACCCCTAGTCTTCATATTATCGCCTGACCGGTTTTATTACAGGTGACTTGCAGTATGACTGAACCGACCCCGGTTTAGATTCGAAACAGGTGCCCGGGGTCAGGACCCGACCCGAAATCATTGTATCAAACGATACTGGCACGCCCGCGTAGAGACACATCACCAACATCAACACGTGTCCACACCGGCCCAATTTCGGAGCAACAGTTGTGTTTCTTTTATCAATCTTATGTTGTAAATGTTTTGAACTGGATACGTAATTTGTATAAACCAAGTGAATGGCGTTCTTGGGGCTATTGAGCTACAAACGCTCTAAAGTGAGCTCAATGCTAAATACACAAGTACTTAGGTAACAGGTTCTAACTCCTTGTTATCATCCCAATTAGTTGAGATCGTCGCTCTAAAGTGAGCTCAATGCTTGCTAATAAATTGACACCATTGTGGCTTTCTCATCATTCATGTATGAAAACATAATAAAGAATTGGATGCCGTGGATAATTGTGGTCTTAAATAAGATATAAAAAAAAAGGAAAAAAAATAACTCTTTTCTTGGCTTGGTACCAAGTCAATCATAGATTATACCAATGCATGTGTAGATGTTTTGCTCGTAAACTGATTAAACTTAGAAATTGAAAGACCAAGTTCTCTGTTAAATCCCAACTTTGACAATTATTCTTATTCACTCAATAACAAAGTCAAAGCATTACATACATGTGAGGATAGAATTGAAAATTGAATTCAAGATTCTATAACTTTCTTGCTATTCAAAAACAATATTCTAGATTTTCAGTTAAAACAATAAAATTTTCTTGTAACATCCAAACAGTATCAGGGAAATTGTTTTTCAATATCTTTTACTTTATTTTTCTTTTACTTTCCTTTCTCACGTTTTCTTGACATCCAAACAGAGCATTAAGTACTTTACAAGAATGTGTTGTTGGCCGCGAATCATTGACCTGTAATTAGGGCTGGAAATGGGTCGAATACGAACCGGATCTAGCTTGGTCCGTATTTGACCGAAATTTTTTTCAATGGGATTCAAATTTGAATCCGAATCCGATGAGATCCGAAAACTTTAGATTCGTATTCAAATTCGAAATCCACTCACAGATTCGAATTCGACCGAAAATTTAATTATAATTTTGTTTTGTTGACAAAATAATATTGGTCTGAACCAACCAAACGGATCAGGCCAACTAACAATTTAATACCAAGTGATGGGGCGTTTTATAGCCTTCGGCCAATGTGGGACTCAAGAGACAAACGTGTCTCTTGAGTCCCACATCGGTTGGGAAGGAGGAATCCTTCCCAACCAAAGGCAATAAAATGCCCCTTGGCCTCAAATGACATGCGGTCAGATCCTATTTGGATTTCGGTCAGATATGGTATGATCCATATTCGAATCCGAAATTAATTGGATATCAAAGACACAAACCGTATTCGATTCGACAGATAATTTTATCCAATCATATTCGACTATTCGGATCAAATACGGGTCGAATTCAGATCACAAGTTCGACCCATTGCCAACCCTACCTGTAACCGTACCCAACGACCCATCAATCTTGACGGCTAAAGGTTGCCGATAAATTTCAACTCAAATCACATATCCAATTAATTTTTTTATTTTATTTAAACCAGGCTTTCCCCTTCTTCCTCGGTTTGTCAACCAAGTCTTGGTCGAGATTACGTCAATCGAGATATTTTCCAATTCAATTGTGAGCACCACCGATCTGCTCTGCCAAGTCACTGGTCAAGGCTTGACCATTGACTTCTTGAATGTGTGATCAAGAAGTCACTGACTCACTGGTCAAGCCTTGTCTGTCAGTTTGTGAGCACCCAAATAAGACCGTTGCTTTCTTTATGAAATAATGACCAATGCTCCAATCAGTATTTAAAACGGGGGCTGAGTAGGTGTGGCTTGGAAGTCTCCCAATGCCAAGTACTCGTTTTTGGCCATTTATTTTTTATAAATAAAACCTTTTCTTTTAGCCATTTATATATACGTGGGCGGTCTATACTTCATCAAAGTTAATTTATGACATAGCATAAGTTTAACCTAAAGGGTTGATATTGATATACGTCCTTGTAATGGTAATGAGGCAGGTCAAATGGATAGCCTGCCTTGCCCCACCCCTGATGGCAAGGGTTTGGTATTTGTGAAAAGTGGGTTAGGAGCGGGTTCGGGTCTAACCTAACCCACTATGAACCCGACCTTAATAGCTTTAATATTATGTTTTATGTTAAAATTTTATTTTTATATACATAATATATAAAAATCATATATTTTTAACGTATTGTGAGAGTCTGCATCATCTACTACTCCAATAGATAAGAGCCAACGACTTTAAACTCCAATTATAGATGAGTCTGTATTCTGTAAAGGTGTTAGTTCGTCAGTGGAGGATCTTGACTTTAAGTAAAAAATATAGGCTGGTGAATAGAGTAAAATGGAATGCATTTCCTCTCCTAAGTTTCTGACTTTTCTGCATGCGCTGTACCTTATCACTAAGAGCTGTGAATCGTGGCCACATAACATGCTGTGAATCGTGGCCACATAACATTGCCGGATGATTGGGCAAGCGGCAACTGACTAACTCATTTTGTCTGCCGTCCTGCTAAAAGACCAAATGGGATCCTATACAACCTCTATCTGCAAACTTAAATAAAGCCCCGACAGGATGCTCCCACGCGTCCCACACTCTCTCTCCTCTCATTCCCCTAAACTAAACTAACGCTTCCTCTTAATAGACGATAACGTGATGTTAACGTTAACGTCGCCAAGAGAAGCCGTCACTTTTTCAAATTTTGAATCTCACGTTTCAACCAAAAGGCGCTGGTTTTTTCATTTTTGTCGCGGCAGCAAGCCTTTCATTTTCGTCTTCTCCGAGTTTTTCATTTCGTCTTCCCTAATATCGAAAAGCCAAGCATCCTTCAGATCGCCGGTGACATCAATGTTTTCAACGAAATAGAGTGAATCCTCATATTTGCGACATCAACTTTTTCGACAACAATGGTCGCCGGTTCATGTAGTCTAGCACAAATCCAAGACACTTACCGGATTCTGCTTCACTCACAAGATTTCCATGAAGGAAATACTTCAGAGACTTCGGATTAGGATTCTTTGAGGAGGCGGAACCTCTCAGGATGTCTTTCCATTTTTATCTCGGAATCCCAATCATCTCCAAGTCATTTACTCTGCCATCCCTTCATCAAAATGAGCTGGTGGTGGTCAGGCGCCATCGGAGCTGCAAGGGTAATTACTGCCTATCTCCCAGTTTATCTTCTTGCTTCTTCTTTCCTTCCTGTGTTTTCTTTCTTTTTTGATTAACATCGTCTTCTTTATCACAATTTGTTTTTGCAGAAGAAATTCGACGAAGACGATGCCCCACCTAAATACTAGAGTGTCGGCCTGGTTATTGGTGTAACCCGGATTGTCGGCAACAGCTTGGCCGAAATCCTCCCTCTATCCGACACCCCCGGCGGTCCCTGGAAAGTCAATGGCGTCGCCCGCCGGCCTCGTCCTTCCTGGAATGCCGATCACCCCGTGGAGTACATCTAGTGTGACGTTTCCAATGCCGACGATACCCAAACCGAGATTTCCCCTCTCATAGATGTCACCCACATCTTCTACGTCACTTGGGCCAGTCGACCCACCGAGGCCGAGAACTGCGAGGTGAATGGTGCCATGTTCCAGAACGTCCTCCGTGCCATGATCCCAAACACCCCAAATCTCCAGCACATCTGCCTCCAGACTGGCGCCAAATCTATGATTGGCCGGAGAACAGAAACCTGAAGCGGAAGGAGCTTTTCATCAGAGAAACAACTCATTTGCAGGAAGCATTGTGACCGGATCTTTGAGTCTGAACTTAGAATCCCCTGCATCCTTTTTTAGATTTTTGATCGATCATTGTTTCTCTTTTAACACAAGTTTACAGATTTTTTTAGACCCAAACTCACCTGAGATTATTGCGTATCTGAACACTTCCCCGAGTTTTCTTGAGAGAAAAATTTAATTATATAAGAAGAAGAAGCATAATTCATTGAAAAAAATAAAAAAGAATTCCAGTCCTTTGTTTTGAACGCCAAGCTGCTTCTTTCTTTCTGTTAAATTTTTTTTATATATATAGGTGTCTCGTCATTTCGTTTTTTTTTTTTTGGTAATGTCTCATCATTTCGTTGGTTGTAGGTTTGTTGAATCTGAATTTGTGGAATTGTTGATGAAAATAAGGATGAAATAAAAGAAATTTGTTTCTGAAGACTTCAACCCAAAACCTATAAGAAGGGGTGGACGAACTGAACCATTGGTTTGGCTATTGATGTAGCTGGATGCACATGTTCAGATCTCCTTGTCATGATTATTTTGGTTTGCTTGTTTTGATCTTCATTTGAGTATTTCATATAAACTCAAAACATATCCGATCTCACAATTCATTGATAGAAGATACATTCACATTTAATGTTTCTCCACTAACACAATCTAATGGCTTTCAAGCATGACTGCCAAGGACTGCCCCTAAAAATGCATCTATTATTCTAAATGTTGCTGTGGTAGACATGAAAGTAAGATTCAGATCCTCACAGGTCTCAGTTATCTTTAAACCAACTAAACTGGCTATGTCTGCAGGAAATTCCGCATAATAACCGAGCTGATCACTTCATTGGTGCAACCAACATGGTTATTTTGCAATCTAACTGCACAGCCTGCAATTAAATAACATGTGGTTGATCCCATTGTACAGGGCAAATTTTTAATTAGTGTTTAAATTAACCAACAAGAGCACATTAAAACTGAGTAACCAAATGGTAAGTTGCTTCTTTTGCAAGGTTCAAAATTTAAGTGATATATTGGCTTCGAAGCAAACACTAAGGAACAGGAACAATCTTGTAAGCCTTCATCTTGTCAATCCACGAGACGAAGGAGGTATTTGTATTCCTGAAACCCAAGAAGCCATGCTCCTTGCTCTTGTTCATACCGTCTAATACAGGCACCTTCAGTCCCAGCATATCGTCTGCGAACCACCAAACCCCAACCTCTTCCCTCACAATCTCATCCCACACGGCTCCCTTGTCCTTCATCTTCTCCTCCAAGCTGAACCCCTCGTCTTTTTCTCCGAATTCCGCACATGCCACCTCGAATTGCTCCCCCAACACCTTCCACAGATGCTTCCACTTGAACACATCTCCATTACTGCAATTGAACGCTTCGTTCTTCACATACGGGTCAACCGCTGCCCATATCTGATACTCCACGATCAGATCAGCATCCGATACGTTGAAGAAACCATTTCAGGTCACCTGATTCCCCGGGAATCTCAGGGGTACTCCCTCATGCTTACAGATTGCTGCATACACACACAGCGTCCCAACCAGGTTCATCATGTTGTAAGGAGAGAATCCGAAGATGGTTTGTGGGCGATGTATCGACCAAGTCAGACCCTCCTTCACCTCTTCGAACAGGATATCTTCCTGAGCGTAGTAGAAATTCGGAAAGTCTAATTGGGGAAGATCCTCGTGAAATGGGGATCATTCGGTTGCATCTTGCCCAAGGCTTCAAAGGGGCCGACATAGTGTTTGGCGCCGGTCTGGAGGCAGATGTGCTGGAGATTTGGGGCGTTTGGGATCACGGCACGTAGGACGTTCTGGAACATGGCACCATTCACCTCGCAGTTCTCGGCCTCGGAGGGTCGACTGGCCCAGGTGATGTAGAAGATGTGGGTGACATCGGTGAGAGGGGAAAGCTCGGTTTGGGTATCGTCGGCATTGGAAATGTCACACTGGATATACTCCACAGGGTGATCGGCATTCCAGGAAGGACGAGGCCGGCGGGCGACGCCATTGACTTTCCAGGGACCGCCGGGGGGTGTCGGATAGAGGGAGGATTTCGGCCAAACTGTTGCCGACAATCCCGGTTACACCAATAACCAGGCCGACACTCTAGTATTTAGGTAGGGCATCGTCTTCGTCGAATTTCTTCTGCAAAAACAAACCGTGATAAAGAAGACAATGTTAATCAAAAAAGAAAGAGAACACAGGAAGGAAAGAAGAAGAAGCAAGAAGATAAACTGGGAGATAGGCAGTAATTACCCTTGCAGCTCCGATGGCGCCTGACCACCACCAGCTCATTTTGATGAAGGGATGGCAGAGTAAATGACTTGGAGATGATTGGGATTCCGAGATAAAAATGGAAAGACATCCTGAGAGGTTCCGCCTCCTCAAAGAATCCTAATCCAAAGTCTCTGAAGTATTTCCTTCATGGAAATCTTGTGAGTGAAGCAGAATCCGGTAAGTGTCTTGGATTCGTGCAAGACTACATGAACCGATGATCATTGCTGTCGAAAAAGTTGATGTCGCAAATAGGAGGATTCACTCTATTTCGTTGAAAACATTGATGTCACCGGCGATCGGAAGGATGCTTGGCTTTTCGACATTAGGGAAGACGAAATGAAAAACTCGGAGAAGACGAAAATGAAAGGCTTGCTGCCGCGACAAAAATGCAAAAGCCAGCGCCTTTTGGTTGAAACGTGAGATTCAAAATTTGAAAAGTAACGGCTTCTCTTGGCGACGTTAATGTTAACATCACGTGTTCGCCTATTAAGAGGAAGCGTTAGTTTAGTTTAGGGGAATGAGAGGAGAGAGAATGTGGGACGCGTGGAAGCATCCTGTCGGGGCTTTATTTAAGTTTGCAGATAGAGGTTGTACAGGATCCCATTTGCTAAAAGACGACATTGAAGCGTCCGCTTTCTACGAACTATTCTCATCCACCTTTGAGCAATTCAACGCGAGTTATATTGACTCCATGTCCAACCATCGTGATGCCCTTTCATTCATAAAAGCGACTTGTGCAGTCGCCATTTATAGTTAAATCCCGTGGTGCCCGATCCCAGTTAAAGCCATTCCTGTAGTCGCATAATGGGTTTTGTTGCAGCAACGAAGCCTCATGCTGTCTGCATTCCATTCCCAGCACAAGGCCATATTAATCCCATGATGCAACTGGCCAAGCTTCTGCACTCAAGAGGCTTCCACATTACCTTCGTCAACACTGAGTTCAATCACAGACGCTTATTGAGGTCAAAAGGGCCAGATGCCCTGAAGGGTTTGCATGATTTCCGCTTCGAAACCATCTCCGACGGGTTGCCATATTCCGACCATGACGCCACCCAAGATCCCCCTGCCCTCAGCGATTCAACTCGAAAGAACTGCTTGGCTCCTCTTCTGGATCTCCTAGCAAAGCTCAACTCCTCTCTCGGCGTTCCTCCCGTCACTTGCATAGTTTCTGATGGTATCATGAGCTTCGCGATAACTGCTGCCGAGCAACTAGGCATCCCGGAGGTTCAGTTCTGGACTCCATCAGCCTGCGGCTTCATGGCATATCTCCACTTCACTGAGCTCGTCAAAAGAGGCATGGTACCGTTCAAAGGTAATACTCCTCCCGAGTAAAAATTAAGCTGACATTATTATTCCCCTTACTCCTGAGAATGTAAACGCTGATCTTTCATGTGCGGCGCGCACTTCGCAGATGAGAGTAGCATAAACAGTGGCGTCCTCGACACTCCTATCGACTGGATTCCAGGTATGCGAAACATCCGTCTTAGGGACCTGCCAAGCTTCGTAAGAACCACAGACGTCAATGATACCCTGTTCGAATTCCAGGGGGGTGAAGCTCAAAACAGTTTGAAGTCTTCGGCCATCATACTCTATACGTTCGATGACCTAGAGCATGAGGTGTTGGGTGCAATTGCATCCATGTTTCCTCGCACCTATACCGTGGGTCCCTTATCGCTGCTCGGTCGACACATACCGGAAAATCCGTTGAAGTCGATGAGATCCAACTTGTGGAAGGAAAATTCTGAATGCCTGGAGTGGCTGGCTAAGAGAAAGCCCCGCTCAGTCGTTTACGTGAACTTTGGCAGCGTCACAGTGATCACAGAGCAGCACTTGAGGGAGTTTGCGTGGGGGCTAGCAAATAGCAAGCACCCCTTCTTGTGGATCATTCGACCGGACGTGGTAATGGGTGATTCGGCGGTCTTGCCGGAAGAATTCGTGGAGGAGATAAAAGACAGAGGGTTCATGGCGAACTGGTGCCCACAAGATGAAGTGCTTTCTCACCCATCGGTGGGACTGTTCCTAACGCACTGTGGATGGAATTCTGTAATTGAGAGCCTATGTGGAGGGGTGCCTATGATCTGCTGGCCTTTCTTTGCCGAACAACAAACGAATTGTCGATATGCATGCACAGCTTGGGGGATTGGCATGGAGATTGATAACGATGTAAAGCGCGGAGAGATCGAGGGGCTTATCAAGGAAATGATGGAAGGAGAGGCTGGGAAGCGGATGAGGAACAAGGCCTTGGACTGGGGGAAGAAAGCAGAGGAAGCTACCAAACAAGGAGGATCGTCATACAGAAACTTCGATAGACTGATTGATGAAGTTCTCAACCAGAAAATGGTAGCTACATCATCAAATCCATTTTACCCATAGAAGCAGGAAATTAAGTTGCTGCTTCAGCTATTCTTGCTTCCTTCCTTCTCGACCCGTGCCCCGCCAACCCACCAGACCCCAGTCTGTGTTATTTGAGTTTTAACCCTGGGTTGGGTAACCCGGTTGTAACAAGTTGGATTTGAGTTTGACTCGCAAACCCAACAGGTTGTTATTAGGAAAGTTAGATTAGGATTTTATCACTTATTGTAGAAAAGTGCCACTAAGAGGCCAAATTGCAGAAAAGGGCCACTTTTCAGATAATTGATGTGAAGGGTCAATTTTCAAAAAAAAATAAAAAATAGTGTCATTTTATCCATATGCACTCATGTGCAATACACACTCTTATCTATGTGCAATGTCCTAAGTGGATCTCAAATTTAATTATATTTGAAAAGTGATCTTATAATTTAATTTCCATGAACTTTTTAATAATTAAAAAATAATGGATCTTCACTTAAAACCATTTTTTTATTTTTAATTAAAAAATAATCTCTCTTGGCAAGCAAACCATAATGCATAACCATAGATCATATTATAGTTCCTAGAAAAGAATCTACACTTAGAGCCCCAGATATAATGGATTCCCACTTTCTCCTAATTTTTCTGTCGTCGACACAGAAAGTGATGTAGGACCAAGAAATAGATCCTGTTCTATGATCATATTTGATGGTACTAGCCTGTAAATATTTTGGAAACTTTGAAGAATGGGAATAAAGATTTGGCGACCGTATCCTTTTTCCAATCTGATTCTTCTAAATTCATATTAAAGCAATCTGATTCTTCTAAATTTTATAAATGTTCCGAGAAGGCAAAAGTTCTGTATATACCGATCTTTTTTTTTTTTTTTTTGGTAGAAAATTCTAAAGTATTCATTAAAATTAAGATAAAGTTACATAACGAGTTTCAGCATATCCTATAAAGTCCTCTCCTAAAACATCTGAAATGTAAGAAGGTAAAAGATAACACGATTACTTATCCAAGGCAAAGTTTGCTAATGTGTCTGCAGTTCTGTTTTCAAACCCTCAAGAATTGTTGTTGCTTCTGGTACAATGGAAGTAGTAAATCCAATATAACTTGCTATTGCACCCAATATTCTGTCCCCTTCATTTCTGCATATGACCCCCATAGCTGTTTTTCCTAGATTACCTCTAGCTGCTCCATCTACATTGATCTTAACCCTTGGTTCATAGGGACTAATCCACTGCACATGCACAGTTTCTTTGATTCTTTGTCCATTCCTCCGTCTCCATTGCATTATGTTTTTGGAATCCTCCTGCATTGAAAAGAATTTTGCCAGCGTTAGTTCTAATGATGGTACTTTCCCCTCAAATATTACCTGGTTTCTCATTGTCCAAATAGCCCATATCATATCGATCCAGCTTGTAGTAATCTCTTGGTTAGCTCCATGCTTGCTGTCCTGTTTCATGAGATTACAAAACAGCCACTCCCTGCAGTTCATTTCTTGCTCAAAATGATCAATCCTACTTCCTGTTCCAGCAAACCATAAAGCACGAAAGAAAAAGGAACATTATGAACAACTTAAATACAGTCCCCATCATCATGAACAAAACTAGAAAAAGGAACATTATGGTATAAACCAACATGACCTAAATAATGCAGTTCTACTCCTACACTTTCTCCATCTCCATGAAATAAGGGTGTCGTACATATTAATTTTTGAACCCATAATACATTGAAATTCTCCAACAAGGCTAACCAGTCACTCTGCAGTGGATGAAAGGCTTTTCAACTGATTCCCACGGCTCCTTGCACATAACACCCAAATGGTCAAGTGGGATGGCTTTGTCTAAGATTGCCATCCACAAGAAACTCCACTTTCAATCCAATAGAACTTTTTTTTCCAACCAGTTTTGCAGGCCCAGAACCGACTCACTGAAAAAATAGATGAGAAGAATAATTAAACAGAATGAAAACTGTCCACTCACCTCCCAAATTCAACTTCTAGAACCCAGATGCACTCCCATCCTCACAACCTCAAGTGTAGATATCAAGGCCACCATGTACTCACACTCTTGATTAAGTCTTAAGTTGAATGGACAATGAGGTATATATTTCACTATTTTTTTTGTTTATTGATAGTTGAAACCTTCATTCAGGAATTCTTGTTATGGGTTGCCCCGTATCAGGGCCATCGTGCAACAAACAACAATCCTTGCATCAAAAAAATCCTCTCAAAAACTCATTCTCGACGTATCTCCGGCTGGGAAGCAGAATCCCACATGAAACAAATCTGCCACACCCGTGATAGTCTTCCGAAAACGTAAATCATAGGAAAACTCTGCTCTCCTGATTCCAATGTCCCAAAGTGCCTCCACATTTTAATGACATAACTCTTAGCTACAGTTGAATTTTTTTTCCTCCCTATTTGACTGCCCTGCTCCTTGGGTGAACAAATCAATCCAATTCACCAGATTATGCTTGCTTTCTCCTTCAGTTACACTATAAATTAAAAGCTACTTTATGATTGCTCCAATCTATTAGCAACTGGAACTTACATAATTAGTATGTTATCCTTCTACCACATATAGAATTTTCTTTTTAATCTCTTTCTTTATCCGCATGTATGGTAGAGTGATTTTGTCCCCATGTTGTTCCATGCATATGGCAATACGTGAATGTGAATTAATAATGTTTGATTTGCCATTTCTTCTATGTTATTATCCTTGATGTCTTACCTGCAGGTAGACTATCTTCTGATTACAAACACTCATCTACATAATAATTTCAATCTCTCACCGTTTCTTTTCAAGCTGGTAGATACTTTCCTCGTGGACTCTTAAGTGGCTAACTAGGTTTTGTTAGGGCTAAGTCCATGCAAGAAACAGAATGAAGAAGCTTACATGAAAGTTGCAGCTTGAACAAGCTTGCTCTGTATCTGCAGTATAATTTTGAGCTCTTGAGATATTAATTCCTAGCTGCTAACATGGACAAAAATGTTGCTTCATATCTAGAGTATAACTTCAAGAATGCTATTTGAGATAAGAATTTCTAGCCAATAATATGGGCAAAGAGTAGCAAAATGATGCCTATCTTCAGCTTAAGAGCTGATGTTCACCAATAATATTTTGCCAGATCAATTAGCCAGTGATCTGCAACTAGCCTGTCTGATTGTGTCAACATTATTTCAAGCTGCCTTTCTAATTCTTAGGATAATCTCTCTTGATGCTGGGTTTCATTTTAGGCTCTGTTTGTTTCACCGGAGGAAAATATTTTCCAGAAGAAAATTTTTTCCAGAAGAAAATTTTCCAAGTGTTTGGATGTAACATGGAAAATGTTTTAGAATTTTAATTTTTTTTCTTTTCTTATACAAATGCAACTAAAAACACCTCCCCTAAAATTTTATATTTTATATAGTCTTTATCAAAGTAAACACTAATAAATTGCAAAAATAAGAACCAACCATTCTAAACAAAAAACATAAGTCTCAAAGCATATAAGAGCATGAAATCTCCAAAATCCATAACTGACACGTATTCAAACTATAGCCAACCAAATGTAAATATAAAAACAAGAAGTATTTAAAATATTATAAAAAGAAATAAGTCAAGACGTATATAAACCAAAACCTAGTTTAAACTAGCACTAGCTTCATTCTGACGAATCTCATTTTGAAACTTTATCAACCATCTTTTATGACCATTTTCCCCTTTTCCAAGAAATGACCTTGCTAGCTTTTCATTTTCGTTCAAAAAGTCAAATGCTTCTTCGAGCATAATCTCATCAAATCCTTCCACCTTCATTACTTCTCCATAAAGAAATGAAATATACTCTTGTTGAGTATTGGTCTTCATTGCCTTGGCCACTTCACCAATTTGATCTGCTAATTTATCTATCTTCTCATTTATGTCATCAGATGGATGGCTTCTCTTGCCATGAGATCTACGTCTAAAGCTTGAATGAGAAGACCTTGAATGTGACTCATGTGGAACTCCCGGAGACTCTCCACTTCCTTCATTGTTTGGTATTTGTATTTCAGCTTCAACATCTATATCAATGTTATAATTTACCGATGGACCAGTAATATGAGCAAGATCGTCAGTCGACTTGCTAAAACTTCCAGTTGCCTAGTCGTCACCACAAACCATGCACAACTCATCGTACATATCGATTGGCTTGTTTATATACGGTGCAGCTTTAGGGTGTGCCTACATGTAATATACAATTGAATTAGCAATTAGATAATAATCAACTAAATAATAATAATAATAATCTCATAAAAACCGTTAAATAGAATATTATACCTGAACATACTCTTTGTAAACAGTAGTGGAGCAAGTAAACATTTTCTTGTCTTCATCCCAGTTGAATCCACTAGAATTGTCCTTGATTTTTTTAATGACAGAAAACTTTTTCTTTGTGGTCTTCAAATGATTCTCAACTTTCTCCCAAGTACATAAGACATTAAACTGATGTGAAACGGCCTTAGCTGCACGTATATACGAATCTTTTCTGAATTTCTTATCTGGTTTTCTACCTTGTTTAACTTCTTCAACAAGCAAATCAATCAAAAATCGATCCATCATAGGTGTCCATCTAAATTGCTTCACATCTTCTTCTTGGTTATTTGTCTCCATTACTAACAACAAATATTTTTGTAAGGTTAAGTATAGAATCCAAAAACAAAGAAAAAAAAAAGAAGAAGATAAATACAAGCTTGATAAGCATAAATGACTTAAACTGTTAATAAAGATAGTGAAAGAAAGATACCACGTAGTTATAACCCAATAACTAAAACTCAATGTAAAAAAAAAAAAACAAATGGAGTTTCTCACTACATATTAATAATATGAGTTGACAGAAAAATTTTAATGATGTAAATAGTCTTCGTACATAACATGTGCTATTTCATCTCTTTTTTGGGTCCATTCCCTATTTTCTTCTCTTTGCTCTCTTTGTGTTATTTGTCTTCTTTGTGGTTGTGTTTCAGATTGCATGTCTTGGTCAAATTCTACTACAATTCTATTATTTGGATCAACACCCATTATGTAGTTGTGCAAAATGCAACAAGCTAAAACTACATCAACTTGCTTCTCATATGACCAAAATGGTTCAGCAACTAGCACACGAAACCTTTTTTTCAAAATCTCGAAGGCTCGCTCAATACTATTCCTCAGCTTAGAATGTCAAAGGTTAAACAATTCCTTTTCATTTTGGGGCTGGTGGTTACTATACTCTTTCAAGTGATATCGAACACCACGATATGGTGGAATAAATCCTTTTCGAACACCGTACCCAGCATCAACCAAATAATATTTGTCTGTAAAACAAAAAAGTAAAAAATCAACACCATAATCAATCTTTTTCTGCCCTGTAAGTCATTTATATAAGATATTGGTAATACCTTCAGGGACTATGAGCCCATTACGCCTTGTCAATGCATCATCTAATATAATTGAATCATGTGCTGAACCTTCCCAACCCACAAGTACGTATGTAAACTTCAAATCAAAACCAACAACGGCCATAACATTTTGTGTGGTTCTATCCTTACAACCACGAAACCGAGTTTGAATGTCAATTGGAAGAGATGCACGAACATGAGTACAATCTATTGCACCTATGCAATCCTATTATTCATTGAAACTTACATAATTAGGCCTATATGAAATAAATAACCCACATTTAACATGTAAATGGAATATGTGTTCATGGTTTACCTTAAACCAAGGCCAATATGTTTGGTTATTTCGTATTTTTGAAGGAGTGGAAGTTGCAGGCCCATAAATATAATCATTTTTCAGCCCTAATATTGCATGCAAGACGATATTGAAGTACCACCATACTGTTTCACTTGAGCGAAAGTACCGACAGCTAATAACTCGATTTCTTACGTTGTGCCCAATAGTATGGAGAAACATTGCCAATTGTTGCTCCACAAAGATATGGATAGTATCTCTCAAAAACCTTTTCTCTGTCAAAACATCACATAATCCATAAAATGCCCAATTTGAAAATCAGGAAAAACATCACATAATCCATAGAATGCTCTCTTGGTATGTGTTTTAGAGCATGAATTGCAGCAATTGTTGCAAAACCTGCTGCCATAACTACAGTTGCAGCAGCCACAGTCTCATTTCGTTTTTTTATAAGATTATCTCTATCTTCATCCATCTACAAGTTAGATATAAATATTCATTACATTGTTTAAGAAAATACTTCCTCACCAAGTCCCCTCCCAAGAAAATTTATTCAAAGGAAATAAATATTTAAGCTAAAGAATAAGATGCAGAAGGGAAGAAAAACCAAATGCTTGAACAACAACAAACACATGTTAGGGGTCAAGAGAAGAATGCATGTGCTACCAACAGGGCATGGTCTGGTCTCAGGTTAGAATTCTGAACCTGTGAAGCATACATATGTGATGATGCTTTTGAGGACCCCATGAACCATAGAAGACACTTATATTTAAATTACAAGTGATACTACTCTCTTACTGAAAAGTCTATATTCCTTGTCAAGGATAAAAAAAAAAGGCAGTGGACAACAAGATCAACAAATTAAAGTTGACATAAAGAAGATAAAAAGAGGGGGAAATTGGTTGGTTTGGAAATGGTGACAAAAGGTATGACAACATAAAGAGAGGAAAGAGGACAGAAGAGAGTGGAATGATGGAAGATGAGAGAGTTCAATTCAATTCTCACAAGGAATTACATTTTCCCATGCAAAAGTTGTGGAAGGATGTTATGCCTGCCCACCATGGTCCTTTGGATTTTGAAACTCTCTGGTAACAGCATCTGTTCACTGGTCAGACCAGTTTACATAGAACTTGGGTCAGATATGCATGTCTTGGCTTGTAAAACTGGTCAACCCTGGATATGCTTTTTATTTATTTATTTATTTCCAGATACTGTTCTAAATCTTTGTTTGAGTGAACTGACATACCAATGTAACAAGATGAACCTCCCAGCATGGTTTATGAAACAGTGATTCAACAAGATGTCTTTGTGTTATTCAGAGAGCATTGCCTCCTTTGCCACTATGCCTCCCTAGAAATAATGTTTAACCACATCAGAAAAAGTTCTGGGGATGTGAGAAAGTGAGAGAAACAGACAAAGAGCCTTTTGATTTCCTTGTATTATTCTTCTGTTCAGTTTGCAGTAAACACTCCCAAAAATTATAAATTTCTGATTGGTTTTTGGTTGTTCGGTTTGAGGAAATTGTTTTTGATTGTTTTTAATAAATGAGTGAATATGTGATGGGAATGGAAACCGTGCCTTTTCAGCATAGGAAATAAGAGGGATGATTCTCAGAATTTGTGGTGTTAATAGAAGGAACTGAGTTTGGGCATATGAACATCTTGGTCTTCATGAACATGGGTCTGACCCCAGGCCTAAGAAAGACCAAGTCTGGATGTAGAATTGGATTCAAAGGCCCCACTAGAAAGCAATCTCCAAAATTGAACAACAAACCAAATTGAAATTGAAAACCCAAAGCATAATTTTGGTTGATTTAGATGCTTATGCATTTTATCTTAGTTTTCAGTTTGGTTGGAGTAAACTGAACTTCTATCCCAAAACTGAACTAATCTAATTCAGCTTAGTATACTTCTCAAATCAGAACTGAACAAAATACCTATAACTGAAACCAACTCAAATCTAACCCAAAGTCGGTTACTAGGTAGAACAGACCCAAGTTGCAAGAAAGCCCCTTTTGATCTCAAGTTATCAGGTGGGGTTGGTAAATGCAGATGAGTATATTAAAATAAAAAGTAAAATAGGCACAATAGGTCCATGAGATATGGAACCAGTGATGGAAATTCTACTAAATTAAGGACTATAACAGAACTACAAGATTAAAAACAGCTGTCATAACCCAGTCTCATATCAAATCACCAGCAGATAAGGTCTGAACTCCTTCCTAATACATACCCAAGATGGAACCAAAGCTAAGATGGCATCAAATATCCTCTGTTTCTGTATTCTTCCAACCCCAAATCCCACACTCAGATGCCCCTGTCACGAATTAGCCAAACAAAACCAAATTATGGCTAACCAGGCCGCTTGGTAGATCATTTTGCCTTTTCTATTAAGAAAAGGGAACCGTCACTGTTCTGCAAGGTCAAGAACAGTCCTTGGCTGTACCCAACTAAGTCCTTGTAATCCAATAAAGGAAAACCAAAGAAACCCAATAAACTTGCAATATAGGAAGATGTGATCCACTGGCTATACTTCTATGAGGCAGAAAATATACACATTAGACAAAATAGCTCAGTACTTGCTCCTCCTTTGTGGATTATCAAGGGTAGTAATACCATTATGAATGCAGTCCAAAGGAATACAAGGACTTTAGGGGGAACAGGGGGCCAACGGAAATGGAGGAAAAGGCAGGAGGATTGAAATTAGGAATAGAATATAAATGAGTTATAAAAAAAAAGGGCGACAAAAAATGACCCAAGAGAGGAGAAACTCCAACTTCACTGTCCTCAATGAGGGATCGTTAACGTCATACAAAGATATAAGGAACCCTAAAGAAACCCTAATATCTTAATAAAGTAAAACAGATGATCTAAAACAAAACTTCACATAAACAAGAACGGAATAGTAGAAGAAATAACATCAAGAGATAATCGAACATGTAAGAGAAAGATCCCTCACCTTGATAGGAGGAGAAATGAAAAAACGAGGCTTCGAATGCTCGGAAGAAAACAAAACAATGAAGAGGCGATTGCCCTCGAACCTCTATTTATAGATGCTATCACCGAATGCCGACTCTCTACAAAACTATCGCCGAATCCCAGATCAAACCCACGATCACTCTGCAGTTGTCCAATTTCTTCACCACCGCAGGAAAAGCTATAAGGAGGGACGAAGGCGAGGCTCCGATTTCGTCATGCCCTAGGAGAAGGAAGAAAACAAGAGGCTCTCGAGCTACCTTCGTCGTGCTTAGAAAGCTTCTGAGCTATCTTCGTGGAAGTCGATCGTCGTGACAAGGAGGACGAAGAATGGAGTCCAAGTCGAGGAGAAAAAAAAAAAAAAGAAACACGAGCACAGGGCGAGAGTTCCGTTCGTAATAAGCCCCGGTGGAAAATAACTTCCGCTGATTTTTAGCAGAAGTTATTTTCCGTCCATTTTCCTCCAAATTGGAAAATATTTTCCTTCAGTTTTCCTTTTCCCCTAAAACAAACGTCCGGAAAACGTTAAAATTCCAGAAAATATTTTCTTTTCCGTATTTTCCGGTGAAACAAACAGAGCCTAAGGAAATATAAATTACTATGCACAAAACAACAAATAAATCTTTTGGAAAACTTAATTGGTTAACAATTAGAAGTTTTCATTCATTTGTTCTTGTTTTCCTTCATAAAAACAACAAATAAAGGAAATATAAATTACAATGCACAAAATTACACCATATTTGCATAATAGGTTGGCTAATTCAACTGATGTCAAGTATTGTGTTGATATAAAGAGAAGTACATAACCATTCCCTTGTAGTAGAAAAAATTTAGCATTTTCATTTAATAACCAGAGTCCGTTACTCTAAAATCAAAAACAATTAAGTCAATCTTAACGTGAAATGCACATTCACAATTGCTAATAGATTTAAATATTAGTATCACCGTTCCATATTTATAAGCAAACCAGCCAATCTACATCCTGGATGTAATCAATTACATAATCAAAAATTAGAGAAAGACGATTCAAAGCTCCACCAACGCACTCCTCTTGGGATTGAAGTCGATCTCTCTTGTCCCTGGCGGCAAAAACTGCATGCGACCAGCCCTTCATTGCACCATACCTACTGCCCACGATTCTCGATATTTCCGAAAAGTTTCAAGTGAGAAGAGATTCAATTGGGCATTCAGAGTTCAGCCATCCCAGGATTCTTCGTTTAATTTTTCCGTTCTTTTCATTTTTCTATTACTCGTATTATAAATTAAGATTGCAAGATTCCCAACATGGGGTGGTGGCGCAGTTGGCTAGCGCGTAGGTCTCATAGCTTCTGAGTTATCCTGAGGTCGAGAGTTCGAGCCTCTCTCACCCCATCTCCATTTTATTCATTTTCATCCTGTCCAGTTTTAATAAAATGGCAGCTTGCAGTTCCTGAAGCTATGAGCCTCTCTCCTTTTTTGGGATAAAGAGCTTTTCTGAAGAATTATAGGTTGCCACCTCTAAAACATCTTAGCGTCCAAATCCCGGCACCTTACAATCCACCTTGAAACTATTTTATGCCTTCTACGATCCTCTTCTAGGCAAAATACCAAATGATGTTGAATTCATGTTCACCTTTTTTTTTTATAAGGAATTCATGTTCACCTTGTCAAGCTCGAATCTTACCTTAAACACATTGATACGCATTCCCCATATATAAATCATTTAGGCCAGAAAACATAAAAAATTGCCTAGCCTCTCTTCTTTGTTTATGCAACAAAAATATCATTATCAACTACTGAGACCCATGCATGAACTCTCATAAACAAGCTCATATAGCGACACCCAATAATCCATCATCCAGAATTATACTTACAACAGATTACACTCAGATGTTATATCCATATTTCTTCTCTATTTTTCTAAGTGAATATAAGGAATATTTTCAAAGGAAAATTGGACATCAATCTTAACAAACGGGCCATTGTATATAAATCATGGTCATTGGAAAAATGCTTACCTATCGCTTAAATATTGCAATTTCTTTGTAATAAATCAAAGAGAAAGGGAAATGGGAACTCAAAGGCACACTGGAATTAAGGAAAACTACCTAAAATTTTCTTCCTTACCTTTTCTCCAGCATGTTTATAAATAAGACAAAGCGAGTCCAGAAGGATAATCTATACTTTGCTACAGAAGATTGCCCAATCTTCGTCTTTCCTGACTGAGACGTCAGTATCAAATTTCCCTTTAGCATATGCATCAAAAACAGTCCAGTATCACTCACCGACAAGAAAGAATTGGGCATGACTCAGGATCAGCAAGATTTGTACTAGAACATACATTTTTCACCCCTGCAGCTATCTCCTACTGGTTGCCATCTTGGCCTTGTTTAGGTTTGCAAGCTCTTCAATCAGCTTCCTCTCTTCACTGCTGAGCCTTTTAGGGATCTCTACTTGCACCCGGACCAATTGATCACCTCTCATATTGCTTTTATTGAGTAGGGGCACACCTTTCTTTGCCATCACCAGTGTCGTGCTTGGCTGGGTACCAGGTGGGATCTTCAAGTCAACGACGCCATCCACTGTAGGAACCTTGACTGTCGTCCCTAAAATTGCATCAACATATGACACCTTGCACGTGTAGAGGATGTTCGTGTCATCACGTTTCAAAACGGGGTCAGGAAGAACGTCAATAATGACAAAAAGGTCTCCTGGAGCTCCACCTCTCTTTCCAGAATTTCCTTCTGATCGGACCCTTAATCTGCTACCAGAGTCCACTCCAGCTGGAACTTTCAGACTATGCGCTTCGTTCTTCTCACTCTACCATCCCCACCACATGTGTTGCAAGGAGTGGATGATTCACCAGTCCCTCCACAAGTGGAGCAAGTCATTACCTGCTGGAAGACACTCAATGGGGTCCTTGCGAATGAAATAACCTGGCCTTGCCCCCCACATGTACTACACGTGGATGGCTTGGTCCCTGGTTTGGCACCTGAGCCATTGCAGGTGCCACAGATCTCTAGTCGCGTTTTCTCAATCTCTTTCTCTACCCTAAAAACTGCTTCCTTGAAATTTAAGACCAGATTGTAAACCCCATCCTCGCCATCTACTGCCCTATTCCTGGAACCTCTGCCACCCATGCCGCCCATGCCGCCCATACCACCCATACCGCCCATACCCTCAAATAATGATTCAAACAGATCAAAAGGGTTGCTGAAATCCTGCAACCATGAATAATCAATGCCAATTAGAGTTGATTCATATCAAGGAAATGTAGAACTTGAATTTATCTGTCACGGTAAGAGAACTCACCCCCATGCTCATGCCAGAACCTTTAAGACCAGCCTCTCCGTACTTGTCATATAAGGAACGTTTTCCATCATCTGACAAAACCTGCAGAAGCACGTTATAACTTTTCAGATCAACTATAAATCATCTGTCTCTAATTTGCCACACTCAAATATGAGGAAACTTGCAGGATGATCGCAAAATTAGAGTCTACCTCATAAGCATTGCTTATCTCTATGAATTTTTTCTCTGCATCAGGTTCTCTGCAGCATAAAATAAAATCAATCCCCAATACAGATTTTGTAATCAGCAAAACAAAACAAACTCTGAATACAATAAAGATGAAATGTTAAGTAAAATATGTGTGAGTGCTGTGTGCCGTTCCTTAAATACAAACACAATCTTTTTTCAATCAGAGCATACAGAGACCCAATGCATTTATCTATGCATATGTGTGTGAGTGCCCTTCCTTAAAAACCAAGATGAGCTTTCCTCAATCAAGGCACACACACAAACCCTGACATATACTTTGCGCACAGAGATAATCTGGGTAAATCATGCCAAGAATAAATTTGTGAGCTTCTCATTGCAAGCATATCCATATAAGATTTAATTCAAGGTGACTTCCATTATATCTCATGGCTGATTATATGTGCACACATATAGCCATGTTTTCTCACAACACTTGCAGACCCTGTGCAGCACTTCTACTTGCTCTTTTTTTCCTTTTTCCCCTGATCGGTAATGAGAATATATTGTTAACAGATAGAATGTACAGAGGATAATTGCAATCAATAACTTCGGCGAAAGATGCTTAAGTGCAACTCCCGAGAGATAGATAGATAGAGACAGAGAGAGAGAAACTTCCCTTGAAGGACATGCCCAACAAACTTCAGCATTTCTATTTGCATTTTTTACAGAGAGAGAGAAACTTCCCTTGAAGGACATGCCCAACAAACTTCAGCATTTCTATTTGCATTTTTTGCGCCAAAAATGGGCTCACTTTAAACAAAGCTGTGATGTCCCATGAATTTAAGGGTCTACATTACCATGTACAAATTATGTACCTGTACTGGGTGCAGTGTTTTTCGCGAGGTGCCGCCAAAATTTCGGATTTCGCCCCCCTAGCGGCACGAAACAGGGGGGAAAACCAATTCTTATTGTTTTCGCTGGTATGCCAGCGAAACAGAGCAGCGTGCCGACGAAACGCAAGCAAAATGGGGGCGAAATTCTGCGAAACAGTCACAAAATTGGTGATTTTGATTTACAACACGTAAATCATATAAAATTTAGTCCAATTTAAATGAAATTTTGTATGAAAAGCCTTATTCCTCTTCTATTTGAAAAAAAAATCTTTACATTTACTGCATAAAAGCAATTATTTATCCGAAGTAAATGGGTTATTTTAAGCAATAAATGTTTAAATTCTCGTCCAAACATGGAGGAATAGAGCTATTTCATATGAAATTTCGTCTAAGTTAGGCTAATTTCATGAAATTTCGTCTAAGTTAGGCTAATTTCATACAATTTGAGTATTTTAAATTGAAATCACCCAATTTTTTTGTTGTTTCACTACATTTTGCACATTTTGCCAACTTTTCGCTAGCATGCCGCTACGTTTCGCTAGAATCTCACTAATTTTCCCTAAATTTTGCCAGAACTTGTTTTTTCCCTGTTTCAGTGAAATTTCAGTGGCTTGGCGAAATGCCAAGCGGCACGAAATGGCGAACCTTGACTGGGTGTATCCTTAAATTCATACTAAACTCATGAAAACAAGGCTGTGGTGTCCCATGAATTTAAGGGTCTACATTACCATGTACAAATCATGTACCTGTACTAGGTATCCTTAAATTCATACTGCATGCATGGGTTGTTTAAGCGATGTTTCTTAGGGAGCACAAAGATAATCTGCAAAGAGTATCTCATCTTACCAGAGCATAAATGGCTATATATATATATAAAACCTCCTGTCCCTAAGTGCGATGTCCAGTAGTAGAGGAAGCAGAAGGGGCAGACAAGATTCTTTCTTCGGCAGCGGATGGAGAGTCAGAAGGTCAGAATCAAGCATTATTAGCAGAAAAGGAACTCTCAGAGTATCACCATTGTCTGGTTGGGTAAGGTGATAAATGGCTACTTGCTATGGACGCAGGAAGAAGCTGAATGTCTAGTATAAGTTTAAGGCTCTGATAGATTTCTGCTAGCCTTTTAAGAAACTCTGCTTCAGGTCTCTGATCAATGTGGAGATAGCACACGCCTGGATTCAATTTGGCCAGATATTCAATTTTCCTCGGCTTCATCCATGGGCCACCAAAGTTCATCCATGTCCATCTCTGGGCTTTCTTTTGTTGGCCACTGAGCTTTATGCCATCTTATTGCACTTTTTCACCATGAAGAACAGGTACACCCTGGTATAAGCTGCCACAAATCTGATTCCAATTGAGGTGCCTAGGTGAATCTAGGCAATATCCTAACCACTTAGGCAGTTGCCTAGGGGACAAGCTCCATTATACCAATTCCTCTACATTCTACAACAAGTTGAGCAACAAATGAAAATTTTTCTCAAACAATGTTCAATGTATCATGTTTTCTAATTCCTATGCACATAAACTACGGCTATGGTCAACAATGTATTAAACATGAGGAACTTAGGAAGAGATAACTTCCAACTCAAAATCAAATGAAGGAATGAAAACTGATTTGATATAAATATGCAGTGGCAATTAACATTGCAGCATGAAAAATAATGGAGGTAAGGAGGAAAACATATATAACATGCAAAGTGGCAAAACTCACTTGCTCACATCTGGATGACAACTCCTAGCAAGCTTCCGATAAGCTGAGCAACAGTATGTGTACCATCAGCACAAATATAAGGAAATAACATGCTACAGTAATATTAACAAATCACTGGAATATTATCTAAACCATGAACAAAGAAAGAGGATGACCAAACTGAATGGATATTTAATAAAAGCCCAAGCTGGTTCAGTTTATACAGACCAGACAGATGAAACTCAAAAGAAATAGCATGTTTATTCACCAAAAAATTTAATAAATCCCTCACCAAAGGAAATGTGAGGCATGATCATAAATATCAATAAAATGGTGAGACTCGTCAAACAAGCAAATCAGTTGTGATCATCATGCCCACTCCTTTTCAATTCCTCAGGATTTGCTAATAATAAAATATGGTCCTAAAATCAAATTGTTTCTACCACAAATAGGAAATTCTTTTCAAACATGAGATAAATGGGGAAATTTAATGGCAGCATGAACTGTGAAGGAAGGGGAAAGAAAACAATGATCTTATTTTTCCTGTGAATAACAAGAAGTTTAAATAGTATATTAAAACATACTACTTGTGTGAGAGAAATAAGATAGCACTCGCCAAAGGAAATAGCACCAAACATCAAAATAAAGGAAATATATAATGAACTAATGACAACTTGATAAGTTGATAATCAAGAATTTAGCACTTTGTTACTTCAACAACATCACGTGTCACATGCAGATCTAACATGTTTTTTATCTCTTATTGTTTCATTTGGTATGAGCTCCTGATTGAAAGAAACCCTGGAATACAGAATTTGTAAAAAAATGAAAAGAAAAACTCATTCAAAACAAAAAAACGTGTAGAGCAACTTGTAGACAAAATTATCTGGAAAGTATACTTACCACTTTTTATCTCAGATTTACTAGCATTTCTTGACACCCCCAGAACAGAATAATAATCCTGTAAGAGGAGAATATTTAATACTTGAAACAACATAATGAATCAGTTAATGAGTTCTCAAACACCGAAATGACAAAAGGAAAATAGCAACACATGAATATCAGACACCAGAAACCATATAGCCACTTTAGTCTTCACAAAGCCACAAAAAAAGAAGAAAATATTACCAAAATTATGCTTACAGAATCCGCTCTAACAACAAAGCATGCTCCTCTACGCTGCCGTGGGTTTGGGGGTGAAGATGATTCAAATAATGCACGCAATGAATCTTGAGAAAATAAGCTCGAACTTGGGGATCCAAAATTTTTTATCTTGCATGAAACACTGCATACAAGTGCTAATGGATTGATTAAGTTTCTAGACACAGAAATATTAGAAGGAATTTATTAAAATAAATAAAACCAGAAATGTGCAGAGCATAGTCTGAGATAAAATCGGTAGATGGAATATCAATACAATGTAAGTAGCCTATACAAACTCATACAGTTTGCATGATGGAGCTGATAACTAATAGCATCAAGTGAGTCAGTATCACAACCATCAAACTACATATTTTAAGAATAAAACACAAGCATAAATTCTCTCTTCAACCACCCAACACCAAACTATAATTACTTCAAATCCAGTTTAATCATGGAAATTCTAGTGAAAACAGATTGGAGGATGGAAAAGTAAAACACAGATTTTCTATCTGCTAATCTACTCTCTTTCACTAACAAAACTCTTAATTCACACTTCAGTTAGTTTTCAAAAGCAGTTTCTTGAACTTTCAAGAGCTAAATTTGAATTTGATTTGGAATGATAAGTCAAGGAAATGAGCCATTCTCGGCATTTGAATCTGATAGAAACAACAGACGATAAATGAAGCTCCTCAAATTAACACAAGCTTAGAACATTCTAAAACAGAAACTTTGTGAATCTCCAATACCAACCACCGTGCCTTACAGCAAACTCTTCTAATCCATATGATTTTTGTGAAGCTCACAAAAGAACAATCTCATCAGCTAACAGTAGTCAGGCAGAAGCTCATCCTTGAGGTAAATATTGAATAAGGGCTAAGAAAACAATAAATTTCATTAAGAAATCAATCCAACATATCACTCTTCAATCAAGAATAAGACCCAGCTACTATTCCTGGTCATCATGGATGTCATCAATAAAAAACATGACTTTGATCTCTAAAACAAAGAAATATCTGTAATTAAGGTAATCAAGCAAGATTATAAAAGCATAACTGGGATCTTTGTTAAAACATCAAGAAATGCAGTTAAGAGTGGACTCAAAATAACTCAAACTCATACTTTGGTTGTTATCCTAAATCAGATTGACTCACTAAAGATTTATTTTTTGAAGTAGGAAGAAAAAACCAAAAACAAAAAAGGGAGAAAGAAGATGAATAAGACTTTATGCAGTGTCAACAGTGCCAACATGCAATCCAAGTTACAAATGAGAAAGATAAAGAAGCTAGTAACTATGACATATCAAACATATATCAGCTTTCATGAGAATGTTCCACTACATTTGGAGACGTAAAGTGGGTGAGAGGGCTTTCCATGGGAACTGGATTTCTAAGAACCTACATCCAAATACTACAAAAAGTTTGTACAAAGAAGGGAGCGACTACAATTAAAGGATGTAGTCAGACCCACAATAGATAGTTTGGATATCAGAAGATTCGAAAAGGTTTTATGAGGCGGATTTGAAAGAACCCTGTGGCTACTTTCTGGGATAAAGCTTAGAAAGGGATCCTCAGAATCTATTTTAACAGTTTCATGTTAAAAGGGTTTGGAATTTAGGATGATACTTCCATTAGTCTTATTACTGAATTGGGTATGCTAATGAATAAAGGAATTTGAGGCCTATTATTTTACAAATGATAATTACAGAAGTCCTGCATACACGCTCGCAGTAAAAAAAGAGAGTATCAATCCAATCCATCACCGCCTCTTCAATCCTACCAATCAACAGGATATTATAGAAAAGTACAAGAGAATACAAAGAAGATCAGGAACTCTGTAAACAAAGGCCAGATCAACTCCCCAGCTTCTATTACAACAAAACTTAGGCCAAATCAAAAGAACCGCCCCGGAAAACACCACAGATCAAGCATTTTCAAACTCTGACAGACAAGATCTATCTGTATTAATATCCTTTTCGTAATTATTTCCACGTTCTGCTTTCACAATCCATTAACAAATAAATAAATAGTAAAAAAAAAAATTTTTTTTTTTTGGAAGAAGGATTAAACGTTGGGTATTGATTTACCAGACGCAAAGCCTCGGAGGAAAACAGAGATCCTGAGATGAGAAGCAACTCTTGAAGCCCACAATCTGGACGCCATAGAATTCAAAACTCTGCTTCTTTCCACTCGTGTGAAGTGCCTTGAGAGTGCACGTTTTTTAGGTTTGGAATCTTATACGAAAAAAGCTTTTCCCTAGAAAGTACAAATAATGTTTGGCATCTTTTGCGACATATTCCTGTTACAAATAAACCCCACCAACCAATCATGGTTGGTAGAGATGGCAATGGTTCTATTTTGAAAATACTACAAACCTAAACCCTAACTGAACTAAAAGGGTTTGGTTCGGTTTGGTTCATATGTTTTAATCAATGTACCAAACTATCCCTAATTGGTGGTCTGACTTAAGCATTAAAACCAAGGGTGTCACCTGGGCTGGCAGTAAAGTTTTGTATTTATCATAATCAAGACCTAAGTTCCACTCCTGCTCTTGTCAAAAGGAAGTAATGCTTGACAGCCCCATCTCTAGTTAAAGACACTGGTTATCGTTTGAGTTGCTGCCATTGCTTGAAGCCTGCAGTCCCTTTGATGCTGCCTTATGGAGGTAAGTGGATAGGCGCGTGTGTCATTATCGGCTATGTGTTGAGAAGGTGTTTACACCCTATACAGACCAACGAATAAAACAAGGCCACGTGGTACTGACACGGCCTACTTAGGCCACGGCATAAGCACACGTAGGATTTGTACAGCTAGACAGGCCACGTCAGCATACACATAGACCAAGAGCGCAGTTAAGGCCACGCAAGCCAATGCGACAAACCACATTCATAATTATCAGAAGATCGTGCCATCGGTCATTTGAAAGTAACCTATTTACGATCGTGGCCGAGCGGTTATCTTTTAGGAACGGAAGACTGTAGATGGCCAACCTCCATGAAGATCGTGCAAGAGTAGGACGTTGAGCAACCGTCAAGGATCGGCTATAAAAGGCATAACTTTGAAGAGCTGGAGGACATAATCCATCCAACCGCAACCGGTTATAACATTATTTTGATCATCCGTGATCTTTATCCCCTCTCCTACGCTGTAGTCAGAAGGATAAACTAAGACTCCTCTCACTGCTTCCAATCGCAATGACACCTTAGACCCCTCTTTACTCCGATCAATGCTAGAATCCTACCACCGGAGAGTAAGTTGAGACCGCCCCTTACTCGCAGTTCTGTGTCTACAGAATCCTGAGTAGCCGGTCCCGAGACTCGCTCTGATCAAGCTGTAGACACCCCAAATTGCACTATCAAAATGATCAATAATCACTAAAAATCATCATCTCCTTGAAAACCAGCACAGATTTTGAAGAAAATAAGTTTTTACCTGTATCCGGCTACTCAGGCCGGATACAAGTACTCCTCTGTGTATCCGGTGGAACATACCGGATACAAGTGAGCCTTAGTGTATCCGGTATCATATACCGGATACCTTAAGGCCCTTGTGTATCCGGTCTGATATACCGGATACATAAGTTTTGCTCAAAATTAGGGTTTTCCGAGAGCTTTTCACTTTTACCATCATATCCCTCATTAAATGAGGGGAAATCTCGGAAACAGCCTTAGGGTTAAGGTTGGTGGGTTCTAGACATTAAGTTGTGTCTACCAACAACCATAGCCTTTGCCTATAAATAGGAGACTCCTCCTTAAGCAAATGGCAATCAACTCTTGTTTTGAATTCTCGCCAAGAAGAACTCCAAGAGAAGAAGAAAACCGCTGCGGGATCACTTCCAGAACCCAGGTAAGCCTCAAACTTTTCTTTTATTTTCTGTCTTTACATTCCTAGATCTAGATCTATTCTTCTACCTTTCTGTAGAATAAGGCCTTCTTTGTGTGTGAAAACCCTTCCCCGACTCAAAGTATCTCGAGACTCCCCCTAGCCGTAAAACGTGGAGGCGGGATCTAGGAGAAACGAGACTGGGGATTGACCCTAGCATTAGAACCTATGTAGCATAAAGCCTTTTGATTGATTGTAAACCGTTTCATATTCAAAGTACCCTTGATTATCTTGAAGAACTGTGTTTAACGGGGAGAGAGAACAGAGGGAAACGATAATGGAACGGAACCCTAGGCTATTTTAGAACCTCATTTTGATGAATATGTATGCATGCTATGGATCTTGTTTGGTTTTTCACACTTGCACATACATAGTGCCATTTTGGCGAGATAGGCTCATATTTGGGGTTTATTGCATTTATTGTGATAAATCTCAAATAAATGGCCTCAATCAATTCTGGAATGTTTTCAAATGATTTTTCAAAGATTTGTGTTCATCTTGCACGAATGGCACACACTTTATCACAATTTTGAGTTGGTTTTACTCAAAAAGGGCCTGACTGGACAGCACCTGTACCCTTACTTCAGACGCTCATAACTTCATCGTCCGGATGAATTTTGGAGCGATTCTGGAACCATGGGAAAGGTGAGGCTGTCTAGTTTATGTCCACCAAATTTCATAAATTTCTATCAAACGGATTTTTGACACCTCTCTGTCGAAGTTGATTGGACAGTTCAGGTTCAAATGCAGAACTTGTCACTTCGACGGAGCGCCATGTGTTCGTTTTAAGTCCGATTCGAGTGATTTTTGTTTCTAGGCACTCCTTTATGAGTCTATTTTTAAATCCAGTTGGTTTCATAATTTTTTGACTCCATTTGAATTATTGGTAGCCGATTTACTCAGAACTGCTCAATGGCACTTTTCTGGATAAATCTGTGATCTTTGGGGCCTATTCGGGAGATCACCCAAGGCACATCCGAAGGGATTTTTGTATGAGGCTAGTTTCTTTCGAAAGATGGCCATACAGACTTCAATCACACCAAATTTCGTGGATTTTTATGAAGTGGATTTTTCTAGACAATTTTTCAAAGTTGCCCACTTATCACTTTTTGATTATCCCCAACAGCAACTTTAAAGGAGCATAACTCCTAGGATTTTAATCGGAATGAAGTGAAATTTTGCATAAGACTCTTATTTACTGTAATCTTTCAAATGGATTTAGTTTGGTTCAATTTAAAATTGTATTTGAATGATTTCAAGACAAATGGCATTACTTTTCACCGAATTTTCCAGATTTGATTCAACTTGGTTTTTGAATAACTTGTGCTTTGATTTCCATCTTTTTGTGATATTCCAGAAATGATATTGACATAAGTAAAGCTCTAAAATCCATTTGGATCTTCATGTGAATATATCATACACTTGTTCCTTTTTCAAGGCTTTTTCATGATTTTTAGCAAGCTTTTTATTTTCTTTTAGCATGAACAAACACTTGGCAACCACTTCGTGTGGGTGAATGGGGGTGCCTAACACCTTCCCCCGTTCATAATCTAATCCCCTTACCCATCTCTGAATTTGATTTTCAAGTAGGGTTATTTTTACCCTAGAATTGGCATTTTTGCACTTTTTGCTTTTTTTGAACTCTTTGGTGTGCATTCTCACCCCAAAATTCTGAATGGTGGCGACTCTCCCAAACTTCAAGATGAGCCCCGTGTGTTGACGGTGGGTGATTTTTTTTCCCGTGTCTCACACAAGCCAGGTGACTTGTGTATTTTCAGTTAAACAGCAATCCAAGGTGAACCCCCTGAATTGGCTTTGCTAGCAGCCGCCCCCTTCCTCCTGCGCTTATACTCGATTACGGCTATAAGACCAAGACGGGCCGGTCCTGCAAGCCTTATCAGTTTTCTTTTTACTTTTTGTTTCCTTTTTGGGGATTATCTGTTGTCACTTTCGGCCGTCGGCCGATTTTATAATAAAAGAGTTTTGTGCCATTAGTTGCTTTCGCTTTCAAATACTTAAAAGAACCCAAACGAAAACCGAACCCCTAGTCTTCAAATAATCGCCTGACCGGTCTTATTATAGGTGACTTGCAGTACAACTGAACCGACCCCCGGTTTAGATTCGGAACAGGTACCCGGGGTTAGGACCCGACCCGAAATCATTTGTATCAAACGTTATTGGCACGCCTGCGCAAAGACACGTCAGCAATATCGCCACGTGTCCACATCGGCCCAATTTCAGAGGAACAGAAGGCAAGTGCCTTCACCTTATGTAACAAAAAGAAATGAAATTATTTTTTACCTTAAAACCAGAATGAATCTGTTTATGTAAAAACGAACCTAAACCAATTATTAACGACCCAAAACAGCAACATTGGTTCATTTTAGTTTATTGGTTAACCGAACCGTTGTCATCCTTGGTGAGTGCTGACTCAACTTGCTATTAAATTTGCTTTAAAAAAATTTGCTATTAAGTCTTGCAAAACTGAAGTAACATGAATTTCATACATGGTTCATGATTTAGATGAATTGGCAAGGGTATGCTAGGAAGCAATAGTGATATTAAATTTATGACGCCAGGTGGGTGCTGAGTGATGACTAAAATTGCCATTAAATTTGCCTTAAGAAACAAAACCAAAATCTTGATATTAAATTTATGACGCCAGGTTGATTGGTATTGTGCACCAGTTTTGGAAAATTGGTGTAATATGGATTTCATACATGGTTCATGATTTAAATGAATTGGCAAGAGGGATGTTCGGAACCAAAGGTGACCCACTAAAGGGACATTTTGTTATTGGGTTTTATCATATTTGTAAATTTGTCAAGATGGAAGTGATAGGTATTGCCTCATAGAATTTTCTAATTTGAAAAAAAAAACCCCCACTTTAGCCCCATTAAAGCCAAAAAGCATATCCAATCTTGTGTCTTTTAGCCACCCAGATCAAGTTGAAATTAATCTCTTTAAACTTGTCTTGACAGATTGAGATCTCACTGTACTGTATCCCTTCATAGAAACTAAGTTCAAGACAATCCGGTGATGGAAATACCTGATCCAACCAATTACTCTTCTCAATCCCTTCAATAAAAAGGTAGATTGGAGTGGGGTCCATCATGAACCATTCTTAATTACATAATGCTTATTCACTGTATGATAGATACAATTTAACTGCTATTCAAATTAATCAGTTGGAAAGACCTGTGTTAGCTGCCTCTGTGGTCAGCTTATTACTCTCAGCACTTGATATCAACTGTATAACCAAGAGGGTTGCTCTTAAAACAAAGAAGATCACATCACCTGGAAACCATTTTCAGTTTTGGCCAATCATGACAGATGGCAAAATATATAGATGGTTCAGATAGGTGAACTTGATTCAATTTGTACAGCATTCAAAACATTATGAAGATCCAAGGAACTGGAAAACAACAGGCAAATTTACATTTAGTTAAAGCCCATAGGGTGCAGCTTGCAGGTATCTGTTCTTGTATAGCTTGATCATCCATTCAGGCAGTGAATGGTAAACCAGATTCTTTTATTGATTATACATTTAGTGTGAATTCCTAGTTACTATATTTTGATTTAATTTAAATATTAATGACGTACCAGGAAGCATAATATAGCAGGAGTAAGTTATTCTGTTCAGCTTGGCAATGCAACCCTTATATATCCTTGTGTATTGTTCTTATAACAGTTGTAACCTGCTCAATCTGCTCCTCACTTGAACATGCTGAGTGGAGGACTTTGGCTGTTCCTCCATCTGGGCAACAACCAGCATCGATCATTTCTTCAAAGATTTCAATGCATCTTGTGTACTGTTTCTTTCTAGAGTAGGCTCCAAGCTTAGAAGTCCATGTGATCACATCGGGTTCTAAATTTTTGGAGGGGGAGTGAGTTGAAGAGCTCTTCCATTCTGTCACAAAATCCTGCCCTGCCGTAGATATTGATCAAGATATTACACGTGCTTATATCTGCCGCATATGGGCCGTTTTCCATTGCACTTAAAACTTCTTCCATTTTTTCAAAGTAACCCAATCGGCCATACATATTGAGCATACTGTTCAGGACAAAGGTGTCTGGTTTGAGCCCAGATTTGTGCATTGGATTCACAATTTCCTCGCATTTTGCAATGTTCCCATTTTTTGAGTAGGCAGATAAAAGTAACATGTGGGATTTCATTGTTGGAGTCATCCCCTGTCGTTTTAGCTCTTCAAAAACTTCTTGTGCATCTAAACAAAGGATCCAACAAGATAAAAGAAAATGTGAGCTAATGAAGATGAAGAATATATTTGAAATTGATTTTATTGTCAATGTACCAGACATTTACAATGAGCAAGCTCATAAGGGGATGAGCAAACTTGGTTATTCAACAGTAACTTTCATAAACCAGTTCAATTGCAGGGCTGTAAACCACTTGAGCCTCTTAAACATTCCTGTTCATTATAAGAATACTACAAAATTATTTTTATTTAACAAAAATAAAACCTTCCATCTCAACTGGTCAGTGATAATTGATTCAGTGCTTGTGTTCTTCTCAAACAGATTAATCCACTGGATAGGTGCACTCTGGTGTGATTATACATGCTTTTGCACTTATTATTCAATAAAGCTTGCAGCTTTAGAATAAAATAATTTGGCTACATGATTTGCTAATGAAAATTTCCACAACAATCAAAAGGAACATACTATAAAAACTTTACCAATTTTTTCCTTCTATTCCCTCTAGAAATAGAAGGAATAAATGGTTACACAAACAGTTTTGCATTCAGAATTGTAATGACATTCGAAGGATACACAGTAAAGATTTGGCTACAAATATAGAACCTTACCCTCGTGAAGACCAGCTCTCCCATATGCATCTACCATAATCTTATACGAAGCTCTATCTGGTCACAGCCCATGTGTTGCATGAGACAGAAAATTTCCGCACCGTAGGGAAAACCTGCACGACTTAAGGATGAAAAAAATTTTCGAGCACTTTTAGCCAAAGTATCCAGATTGATTATTAATAATATGTAGCATGACAAGACGAACCGCATTAGATATTTACCTGCAAGCTTCCATGAGGGCATTATCGGCATACACATCAGGCTCATACCCGGCCTCTTGCAACTCCTCAAATATTTCTTCTGCTTTCTCGCAAAGTCCTTCCCTTGCAAATGCATTGACCATAGCAGTGTATGTGCAGATATTAGGTTTACATTTTTGACTTCTCAGTTCATGAAACAATTTCAAGGCCATATAAGACTTATTTGCCTGCAATTATAGATATTTCACACAGACATTAGGCTTCAAATATGGAGGAAACAAGAATTCTGATAGAAAATAGTTTACCTTTCCATATAAGTTGATCAACATAGTGTAAGTGTCAGTAGATGGCTGGCACCCATCTCTCTTCATCCTCTGAAAGATCTCCAGTGCCTTTTGCGTGTTTCTTCCCTTCATTAACCCATCAATGTAAGCATTGTATACAACCTCACCTGAGAAAGATTGAGGCTCCTTCAACATAAATTTATGAATTACAAAACCTATAGGAAGTTATCCTACTTTGGGCAACTAACAAGTCAAGTAACTCGAGACGTATAGATATGATGGAATAACATAAAGATCCATAGAGCAGGGGCATAGGACAAGGTATAGAAACAGAAGAAAAATATGAATACTTATTATCCCATCAAAACCCAATTAGTGTTTCCCATAATTAGACTCCGTCTCATCATTATCTTTTATAATATTCCTACTCAAAAAGTGCTTTTGTAGAAGCATATCCCAGAATGGATAGATGAGTGTATTGAGCTAAAATTAAGATAATAAATGAAAGCAAAAAAACATACTTTGACGAATTCTCTGTTTCCGCATCTCAGCAAAGATTGCCTCAGCTTTGTCGAGAAAATTGGCTACACAATAGGCCCATATAAGAAGAGCATAAGTAACTTCAGTAGGAACACATCGTGCTTCCAGAAGCTCCAAGTAAATTGATTCTGCCTTCTGATATTGGGATTTCTGCCCATAAGCATCTATGAGTAAATTGTAACAGATGATGTCAGGCTTGAAGGGGCTCCAGTACAATATCCACTCGCATACCTGGTCTGATCTTGAACATGTTATACTCAAAAATTTACATAAGGAGAATGAAGTTTCATGTTGAATGATATACATGATAGAAGACAAGAATTTGATATAAGTAATCAAAAAATAGTTAACATACATAAAGTAATGTCAATGACAGGGTAAAACATTTGTTCAACAAAAATGCAATGACATAACCACAGAAGCTCCTGGTACTGAATCAGTATATTTAGATTGATAGTAAGGTAGAAAGGAGCAGAAAATACCAGATCTTTTAGCTTCACTTCAAGCAAAATTTTCCTGGATGGTGCCATTTGGTTACGTATGACCAGGAAAAAATCTGTGTTACTTATCAGATAAGCAGCATTTACAGTCCCCCAGTGGCATAGTCTTCCAAATTTACACATTCATAAAGACCAGTCCAAATTGCTGTTAGGGGATTCAATAAGCTGGAAACTGGCATCCTTTCTTTTTGATGATTCTAGCAATTTATTTTGTTTAAATGATTCGTGACACACCTCTGGGCTGTGTAAAGAATGAGATGGAAGAGCTTAAAAATATAGCTTGGTTATAGTTTATCCACTTACACCTCCGGCAGATGGATCGTCAAATGGCAAGTCCATCTCCCTCCCATTGGAAACATGTCTATGGCACCCTTTTGGCAAGTTATCACTGATTATGACCTCACACTTTGCTTCAACATTCAAGATAGCAATCAATGAAGTACTCATCTCAATTAGAAAAATAATATGAGGTGCACCCCCGATTTAATAGGTCCAAGCTTTTACAGCTCAAACACACAACCCCAACCCCAGCATGCTATCCGACAAGTCATCAAAAAGAACTGCTTGAATTATTTGCTTCAATTTCAGAAAAAGCATCAAAAAGACGGAGCGGCACTTGATATATAAAATATATCAGCACTTATTATACCATAGATGTTGGTTAAAGCCATCTTTTTCTATAAAATATTGCGTATATCCGCGAATCAATATTATATATATCAAGTGCTTTTATTATTCGCGGTTGTATACTTATTATATACTTATTTCTATAATAAGTGCTGATATTATACCACAACATCATTTCGTGCATCTTTTTCTATAAGTGCTTTTCTTATTCGCGTTTGTAATCTTTTAATCAAAAGATGTTGCTTATACCATAATAAGCCATCTTATTATTATATTTTATTATATATTGATATTATTTGTTATTCGACCAAAAGATGTTGGTCGGTGTGCATCTTTTCCGACCTCAAATTCCCCTGTTGTCCCCTCCGAATCACTACTTTTAGCTATTTTTTGCTATTTCTTGTAATATTTCGTTTGTCAATTAGGAAGTGATTTTAAACCCGATTTGGGCCAGATTTTTTGCAGATTGCTTATTTTATTCTGTATTTCATTTAGGCTTGATTTTTGGGATTTTGCCGTTTTTAGTAACTTTCCAATACAGACGATTTTTTGGCTATAAAGTCCGGCTTGTGGACTGATTTTAGGGATAACTTGATTAATAATATTCAGTTGAATCTCAGAGACGTATTCTCTGTGTTTTTGGGCAACTTTCTTATGTTCTTCCTTGTGAATCATCTACTAGAACAAATCTGCAGAATAATCGCTATTCTGTCCGACATCAGGTTCACATCTACCTTAATAGCATTTTTGGTACTCATGGTTAAATAAAGCTTTTCTACTTTTAAATATCAATAATGAGGGGCCAAATATGTCAATTAACATTTTCTTAATTATGATTTTAAGGGTCAAAACTCTAAAAGAGGGCAATTGTTACCCATTAAATACTTAATTTTTGTTACAAAAAATAATTATGTACAATTAGCCCATAGCAGGCCTGTCAGTTTCAAGAATTGATCCTATTTTCAGCATCTTTATTTGAAATTTTGCCTAATTTTATAATTAAGTATTAAATAGATTAGCCCTTTTCCCCTACCTTTTTTTTTTAATCAATGAATAACAGAGATTCATTAAGATTAGAAGAAAAACTGTACAGGGTTTAACTTGTATAAGGATTAAACTTCACTCACCGAGCTAGTAGTAGCATCATTTATGAAACAAAGACCATGTTAATACAGCTAGTAGCACCAATCATTTGAACCCTGACATCAGTTTTAACATTACTCATTTTAAGCTTAAGCTTCAAAAACTGTTTTTCAGGTAAGAGAAGCTATCTTATAAGAAGAGTCAAGATTGATTACAGTACTAACTCCTTTATATTTGTTTCTTTGTTGCTTGGATCATTCAAATTCAATAAAGCCCAATGTTTTCTGAACCAAGAAAACCTAATCAATGTCTTTCCAAGCTCCCATCAAAGAGTACACCTTTATGCAACCTATCATAACAACTTATATATAAATCTGCTTACTGATAATTAGGAAGTAATAGAAAAAATGCTGCACTAGTTTCTAACAACATGGGGACCATGCATAATTCAAGTTTTCACATCTAAGAGATTGCAACCAAAACTATACGTTTTTTAATTAATGAGAGTATCGATTCATATGCAACAAGCTAGAAACAGAAAGGTGCTCCTCACTCTACATAGAAGCCAATAGAAAACACAGATGAGAATACACATGTAGGGAAAAAAATTCAGAGAGTAAGAGATAAAAATAATATGACATAAATGTTCCCCCTGAAGAAATTAATCTTGATAAAAGCCATGAAATTTATAAAAGAAAAAGTATATATATCAAAATATTACTTACACTAATATGAAGCTATCAGACCTCAAAACATTCGTTGTCCTTTTTCTATTAACTAGGTGGTTCAATCCAAATTTTACTTAAAAAATAATCTCTCTTGGCAAGCAAACCATAATGCTTAGGATAACCATAGATCATGTTACAGTTCCTAGAAAAGAATCTACACTTACAGCCCCAGATATTATGAACAACTTGTTTGTATATACCAAAAATATACATTAGGTTTTAAAGCCAAACAACTTGTCATTGACACAACAATTATAATACTCAAATACTGTCCCCATCATCACGAACAAAACTAGAAAAAGGAACATTATGGTATAAACCAACACGACACAAAGAGCAAGTATGACATTGAATTGATAATAGTACCTGCCCCAACTTCATTTCCATTGGATATTGTCCCATCATGCTCCTTCCAAGGTGACTAGAAATTAAATACTGACCATGACCCAAATAATGCACTTCTACTCCTACACTTTCTCCATCTCCATGAAATAAGGGTGTCGTACATATTAATTTTTGAACCCATAAGATATTGAACTTCTCCAACAAGGCTAATCAGTCACTCTGCAGTGAATGAAAGGCTTTTCAACTGATTCACACGGCTCCTTGCACATAACACTCAAATGGTCAAGTGGGATAGCTTTGTGTAAGATTGCCATCCACAAGAAACACCACTTTCAATCCAATAGAACTTTTTTTTCCAACCAGTTTTGCAGGCCTAGAACCGACTCACTGAAACAATAGATGAGAAGAATAATTAAACAGAATGAAAACTGTCCACTCACCTCCCAAGTTCAACTTTTAGAGCCCAGATGCACTCCCATCCTCACGACCTCAAGTGTAGATACCAAGGTGACCATGTACTCCCACTCTTGATTAACTCTTAAGTTGAATGGACAATGAGGTATATGATAGGAATCCGACCTGATTCTTGTAGATCGCTAGGAGCAATAATGAAGAAAAACAAACAGGAAAAACACAGATTTTACGTGCTTCACCCCAGAATAGGACTATGTCCACGGCCGCTGTTTTCACTATGTCACAAATAGAAGAATACAATAAATGACTACAAGAGCAAGGATATAACATAATACAAAGCGAAATAGGGTATATCCCGCGAGGGTTGTGGCTGAATGTCCAGTATTATCAGGCTGCACAAACCTCAACAGTATATATTTCACTATTTTTTTCTTTATTGATAATTAAAACCTTCATTCAGGAATTCTTGTTATAGGTTGCCCCGTATCAGGGCCATCGTGCAACAAACAACAATCCTTGCACCCAAAAAAATCCTCTCAAAAACTCATTCTCGACCCATCTCCGGCTGGGAAACAGAATCCCACATGAAACAAATCTGACACTCCCGTGATAGTCTTCCGAAAACGTAAATCATAGGAAAACTCTGCTTTCCTGATTCCAATGTCCCAAAGTGCCTCCACATTTTAATGACATAACTCTTTGCTACAGTTAAATTTTTTTCCTCCCTTGATCTCCATAACCATTTGCTTGATAAGTTTCAGTTGAAATCTATAAAAGGCATTGTCCAAAGACTGCCCAGCTCCTTGGGTGAACAAATCAATCCAATTCATCAGATTATGCTTGCTTTCTCCTTCAGTTACACTATAAATTAAAAGCTTCTTTATGATTGCTCCAATCTATTAGCAACTGGAACTGGAACTGGAACTGGAACTTACATAATTAGTATGTTATCCTTCCACCACATATAGAATTTTCTTTTTAATCTCTCTCTTTATCCGCATGTATGGTAGAGTGATTTTGTCCCCATGTTGTTCCATGCATATGGCAATACGTGAATGTGAATTAATAATGTTTGATTTGCCATTTCTTCTGTGTTATTATCCTTGATGTCTTACCTAGTAGACTGTCTTCTGATTACAATCGCTCATCTACATGATAATTTCAATCTCTCACCGTTTCTTTTCAAGCTGGTAGATACTTTGCTCCTGGACTCTTAAGTGGCTAACTAGGTTTTGTTAGGGGTAAGTCCATGCAAGAAACAGAATGAAGAAGCTTACATGAAAGTTGCAGCTTGAACAAGCTTGCTCTGTATCTGCAGTATAATTTTGAGCTCTTGAGATATTAATTCCTAGCTGCTAACATGGACAAAAATGTGGCTCCATATCTAGAGTATAACTACAAGAATGCTATTTGAGATGTGAATTTCTAGCCAATAATATGGACAAGGAGTAGCAAAATGATGCCGATCTTCAGCTTAAAAGCTGATGTTCACCAATAATATTTTGCCAGATCAATTAGCCAGTGATCTGCAACTAGCCTGTCTGATTGTGTCAACATTATTTCAAGCTGCCTTTCTAATTCTTAGGATAATCTCTCTTGATGCTGGGTTTCATTTTAGTGGTAAATCTTTTGGAAAACTGTATTGGTTAAAAATTAGAAGTTTTCATTTCTTTGCTCTTGTTTTCCTTCATAAAAACAACAAATAAAGGAAATATAAATTACTATGCACAAAATTACACCATATTTGCATAATAGGTTGGCTAATTCAACTGATGTCAAGTATTGTGATGATATCAAGAGAAGTACATAACCATGCCCCTTGTAGAAAAAATTTAGAGTCTGTTACTCAAAAATAAAAAAAAATTAAGTCAATCTTAACGTGAAACGCACATTCACAATTGCTAATAGATTTAAGTATTAGTATCACAGTTCCATATTTATAAGCAAACCAGCCAATCTACATTCGAGATGTAATCAATTACATAATCAAAAATTAGAGAAAGACGATTCAAACCTCCACCAATGCAATTCTCTTAGGATTGAAGTCGATCTCTCTTGTCCCTGGCGGCCAAAACTACATGCGACCAGGCCCTTCATTGCACCATACCTACTGCCCACGATTATCGATATTTCCGAAATGTTTCAATTGAGGAGAGATTCAATTGGGCATTCACAGTTCAGCCATCCCAGGATTATTCGTTTATTTTTTCGCTTTTCGTTTTTCTATTACTCGTTCTATTATAAATTGGGAGTGCAAGGGTCCCAACATGGGGTGGTGGCGCAGTTGGCTAGCGCGTAGGTCTCATAGCTTCTGAGTTATCCTGAAGAATCTGACCTGAAGAATCTGACCTAAAGTATGGGCAATACAGCCCTCTCTCCTTTTTTGGGATAAGGAGCTGTTCTGAAGAATTATAGGTTGCCACCTCTAAAACATCTTAGCATCCAAATCCCGGCACCTTACAATCCAGCTTGAAATGATTTTATGCCTTCTACCATCCTCTTCTAGGCAAAATACCAAATGATGTTGAATTCATGTTCACCACGGTCCATTGTCAAGCTCGAATCTTACCTTAAACACGTTGATACGCATTCCCCATATATAAATCATTTAGGCCAGAAAACATAAAAATTGGCTAGCCTCTCTTCTTTGTTTATGCAACAAAAATATCATTATCAACAAGCTGATATAGCAACACCCAATAATCCATTATCCAGAATTATGCTTACAACAGATTACACTCAGATATTATATCCATATTTCTTCTCTATTTTTCTAAGTGCATATAAGGAAGATTTTCAAAGGAAAATTGGACATCAATCTTAACAAACGGGCCATTGTATATAAATCATGGTCATTGGAAAAATGCTTACCTATTGCTTAAATATTGCAATTTCTTTGTAATAAATCAAAGAGAAAGGGAAATGGTAACTCAAAGGCAAACTGGAATTAAGGAAAACTACCTAAAATTTTCTTCCTTACCTTGTCTCCAGCATGTTGCCTGGGGGAATCTAGGCAATCTCCTAACCACTTAGGCAGTTGCCTAGGGGACAAGCTCCATTATACTAAGTCCTCTACATTCTACAACAAGTTGAGCAACAAATGAAAATTTTTCTCAAACAATGTTCAATGTATCATGTTTTCTAATTCCTATGCACATAAACTACAGCTATGATCAACAATGTATTAAACATGAGGAACTTAGGAAGAGATAACTTCCAACTCAAAATCAAATGAAGGAATGAAAACTGATTTGATATAAATATGCAGTGGCAATTAACATTGCAGCATGAAAAATAATGGAGGTAAGGAGGAAAACATATATAACACGCAAAGTGGCAAAACTCACTTGCTCACATGTGGATGACAACTCCTAGCAAGCTTCTGATAAGCTGAGCAACAGTATGTGTACCATCAGCACAAATATAAGTAAATAACATGCTACAGTAATATTAACAAATCACTGGAATATTATCTAAACCATGAACAAAGAAAGAGGATGACCAAACTGAATGGATATTTAATAAAAGCCCAAGCTGGTTCAGTTTATACAGACCAGACAGATGAAACTCAAAAGAAATAGCATGTTTATTCACCAAAAAATTTAATAAATCCCTCACCAAAGGAAATGTGAGGCATGATCATAAATATCAATAAAATGGTGAGACTCGTCAAACAAGCAAATCAGTTGTGATCATCATGCCCACTCCTTTTCAATTCCTCAGGATTTGCTAATAATAAAATATGGTCCTAAAATCAAATTGTTTCTACCACATATAGGAAATTCTTTTAAAAAATGAGATAAATTGGGAAATTTAATGGCAGCATGAACTGTGAAGGAAGGGGAAAGAAAACTATGATCTTACTTTTCCTGTGAATAACAAGTTCAAATAGTATGTTAAAACATACTACTTGTGTGAGAGAAATAAGATAGCACTCGCCAAAGGAAATAGCACCAAAAATCAATATAAAGGAAATAAATAATGAATTAATGACAACTTGATAAGTTGATAATCAAGAATTTAGCACTTTGTTACTTCAACAACATCACGTGTTACATGAAGATCTAACATGTTTTTTCATCTCTTATTGTTTCACTTGGTATGAGCTCCTGATTGAAAGAAACCCTGGAATACAGAATTTGTAAAAAAAAAAAATGAAAGAAAAACTCATTCAAAACAAAAAACATGTAGAGCAACTTGTAGACAAAATTATCTGGAAAGTATACTTACCACTTTTTATCTCAGATTTACTAGCATTTCTTGACACCCCCAGAACAGAATAATAATCCTGTAAGAGGAGAATATTTAATACTTGAAACAACATAATGAATCAGTTAATGAGTTCTCAAACACCGAAATGAAAAAAGGAAAATAGCAACACATGAATATCAGACACCAGAAACCATATAGCCACTTTATTCTTCACAAAGCCACAAAAAAAGAAGAAAATATTGCCAAAATTATGCTTACAGAATCCACTCTAACAACAAAGCATGCTCCTCTTCGCTGCCGTGGGTTTGGGGGTGAAGATGATTCAAATAATGCATGCAATGAATCTTGAGAAAATAAGCTCGAACTTGGGGATCCAAAATTTCTTATCTTGCATGAAACACTGCATACAAGTGCTATTGGATTGATTAAGTTTCTAGACACAGAAATATTAGAAGGAATTTATTAAAATAAATAAAACCAGAAATGTGCACAGCATAGTCTGAGATAAAATCGGTAGATGGAATATCGATACAATGTAAGTAGCCTATACAAACTCATACACTTTGCGTGATGGAGCTGATAACTAATAGCATCAAGTGAGTCAGCATCACAACCATCAAACTACATATTTTAAGAATAAAACACAAGCATAAATTCTCTCTTCAACCACCCAACACCAAAACTATAATTACTTCAAATCATGTTTAATCATGGAAATTCTAGTGAAAACAGATTGGAGGATGGAAAAGTAAACATAGGTTTTTTACCAACTAATCTACGCTCTTTCACTAACAAACCACTTAATTCATTCACACTTCTGTTAGTTTTCAAAAGGATTTGGCAAGGAATGCACACGAAAGGGCCTAGGAAAAGAATGGAAGAGTGTCTATGCCCCCCACCAACAATCCTCCAAAAATCTTGACCTGTATGCTGTAATTCATATGCATTTAAAAAGTAGGATTTCCATTTGAAGGTAAAATAGCAGCTTGACAACATGGAATATAAATCTCCAAATTTGTACATATCCAATGGGAGCCAATTTAATGTGATATTGCAGCTTTAATAAATGAAATTTTTATGCTAACTGCATAAAGAACAAGAAGAAACGCAATCCGGAAAGTCAAATATCTAATACCGATATTTAGCTACAGATTCTTCTTTGTTTATTGAGGGCTACTTCCAGTAATGTTGTAGAATTATTTGATCTTGTATAACCATGGTTCTACATATTATATCATATTGAATGTTACAATTTATAGGTATCATTTATTGACTATATCGTCATAACACTTCACTATAAGATATCTATAGTGAAGTGTATGAGATGAAACTCATGCTAATTCATCATTATTTAGCTTAAAAAATAAGTCCTGCTTTAAGTATCCAAATGTTTTCATCTGTATCCATCATATCCATGATTTTTGACGCATTTACAACAGACCAACAAACTACTACCATACAATATTTTTAACCATGAATGTGATATTGTCTTATAAGGGAAATTCATATTCCCTATCCAATAATACAATTTACAACAAAACCGACCAGAGAATTTCCCTTAAATGTTCTACCAATGTAATAACCATAACCACTAACCAAGAAGCAATTTTCCTTGGTATATTTGGCACACAAGCAAAATAAGATAATATTATTTCATACAATGGGAATCTTGGCTTTTTTTATTTTATTTAGAAGAGAAGAGGAAAGAAAAGAAGCTTCTTAGATGCAACAAATCAACAATATTGGTAAACATAGATCAACATGTTTGAGCCCAGCATATAGCTCTATCAGTTATACATAAGGATATAAAAACCTTACCAGGAAGTAGACAAGTGACATTTTGTTCGTCAGACTCAGATATATTATGCATGATGTTCATCGGGCTCAAATATATTATATGTTTAAGTTGAGGATCATCATACAATCTTCACAATAATCGCTCACTGTATGAGTTCAGATTTTCTTATAACCAAAACTCCAGAAGAATGGTGGGAAAGAGATGCAAAATCCATGTAAAAGTTTAAATAAATGTGGTCAGTAATTGGGTTTATAAAACATGCAATGGAAGTTGTGGTTCATTTTGTGTTGGGAAAAAAATGAAGTTTGTCATAGTAGAATAGTTAACTATATCTCCGGAGACCAAAGTTTAACTCATTGCAACGGACAGATTATGTATAATTTTCTTGTCCTTTACAATTATTTATTAAAATTTTATAGTTTTGTGTCACTTCATAATTTCTAGGCAGATTTTTTAGGAATTTCTAGGATCTTCTTTTACAAAGAGACAGCTGAATTGTTACTGTACAGAGATTAGCCAACTGATAACACACTAAAGGATATTAAGACTTGTTTATGTGAATCATGTGGAAGGATTCTCCAAGGTTACTTGCAACCAATTTCTAATACATCTTTTATTTTGCATTCTCAAACACAAGATGACCCTTAAGGTATCTGGAACATATTTCCTCATACTGAAGCTATTTGCATATAAAATACAGATATAGCACACACTATTGCTTCTTTAAACTCAGATAGAGGCACACATGGTGAATTTAGACATTCAATATCATCAGTAGCTCTTTAAAAGTACTTACCTGTATTGGGACATCAGTAAATTGTTTGTAACAGAAGACTTTAGCATGAACCTAGGTCGAATACCCCACTGGGCCACCCACGACTGTAACAATTATACTAAATGAGGGACATATATACAAATAATAAAGAAGATAATATAGATATGCAAATATATTATGATTTAAGGATATTGATACAAAAAGTCTTGTTTTAAATTAAAATTTGTTGAATTTAATTTGAGCCAAACCAACCTGAGTCCATAAATTTACATTTCGCCCAAACCGCCTCACTTAAGTAGACGTATCAATTGAAAACCCTGAAAACTCTTCAAACCCCTAAACGCGTGTTTTTGTAGCGATTCTCACTGTCCGATTCAAGCTTTTACATTTATTCTCTGAACAATTTCGAGTTAGCTTTAGAGGGGTTCTCATGTCGTTGCTAGAAACCATTATGAAAGCTGCGGCCGATTCCCAGGTCTTCGCTTTCCAATCAAAATATCCCATTATTCTGAATGCCGACGAGGTTTTGCGCGGCTTGCAACCCGAGAACGAAGATGCGAATGACACCGCTCTAATCAAGCATCTCAGAAGATGGAGGATTTCTGAAATTGATCTAGAAATCATCGATTTGGGAACTCGTTTCACTAAAAAATTGAAACGAAAGCTCAAGAACCCTAGATCATTCAACCGGGAGGAATTTTTAGGTCTTTTGAATTCATTCCTAGAGAAAAACCAGCAAAAGATTGGAATTTCAGTTAGGGTTGACCCTACTGATTTTGATTACACCCGTGTATTGATTGAAAAGGTGGGGTAATTGCTCGTGATGTTGCAATTCTGATTCTGGAAGCTTGTTTGGTTTTGGAGCTTTGGAAGCTATTAGAAGCCATGATAATCCAAAGACTTGTTCTACATTCGTCTTCGAGCTTGGTGGATCGTCTTATCGAGAAGAATAAATCGGATTTACTTTGTCTCTGTATCAAACACGTTTCTAATAACTTGACTTACTGTTTGCCTCTTCTAACCTAATTTTCTCTTGTTAGTTCGGCAAATATTTCGAATTTTTCATTTCATTTCCCTTCATAACCAAATCAAACAAAATTCAAATGACGAGATTTTGTCAATGTAAAGAGTACTAAATTAACCATTACCACAAATGTTACAAAGCCCTCAAATAAATTCAAGTAACAACCCAAGCAACACCAATCCCAGTTCAGCTTAACCACTCCTAGTCTCTGCTTTCAAATTCTCAATTACAGTTGCCACTGATAAAGACAATCTAGCTACTGAAGCTAAAGACTTCACCACCTCCTCTAATGATCTCAATTCTTCATGGAACTCAGGGTGTAAGACCAATGACGAGAACTGCTCATCAAGAACCAACCCAAGACACCTGACAACAGATTCAAGGGAAGGGACCCATTCACAGGCTTTCAATCCCAAAACTGATGCCCCTTCTGAACATGGAACTGCTTGAGGAAACCTCTCATACTTCCTCAACCACTTTCCCAAATACCCAATCAAACTCAACATCTCCAAACCAGTTAATCGCCTGATTGAAGTCGAAAACGCTAGATCATCCACGTTAGGAGACACAAACAGATAATGCAGACAGAGTTCCGGCAACGAGAACCCATCATGAGCAACCATGAGCAGAACTGAAGCTTGCTTTGCCAACTGAGATTTCTTCTCTGGGAGGCTTTTAGAGGTGGCCTTCTCTATAGCTAAAAGTACTTGGATTTCCCATTCCTTCCTCACATTCGTCATAGTCGTGTATGAATCTTTAGAAGGGGAGAGGAAGTACTTCAGGATGCAGAGAATGTCCGATTGCCGAATATCAGAAACGTGTATGATACAGAGACAAATTAAATCCGATCTATTATTCTCGATCAGACGATCCACCAAGCTCGAAAACGAATGCGGAACAAGTCCTTAGATTATCATGGCTTCCAACAACTCCCAAAGCTCCAAAACCAAACAAACCTCCAGAATCAAAATTACAACATCACGAGCAATTAAAAACACCACATTTTCAATCAGTACACGGGTATAATCAGAATCAGTAGGATCGACGCCAACTGAAATTCCAATCTTTTGCTGGTTTTTCTCTAGAAACGAATTCAAAAGACCTAGAAATTCCTCCCGGTTCAAAGATCTAGGGTTCTTGAGCTTCCGTTTCAATTTTTCAGTGAAACGAGTTCCCAAATCGATGATTTCCATATCAGTTTCAGAAATCCTCCATCCTCCGATACGTTTGATTGGAGTGGTGTCGTTCGCAGTTTCCTTCTCGGGCTGCAAGTCGCACAAAACTTCATCGGCATTCAGAATAATAGGATATTTCGATTGGGAAACGAAAGCCTGAGAATCAGCAGCAACTTTCACAATGGTTTCCAGCAACGACATGAGAACGGTGAGAAATTGTTCGGAGTTTTCAAGTTTTGAAGTGAGAATCGCAACAAAACCTCGAATCGGACAGTGAGAAATTGTTCGGAGAACAGTGAGAAATCGGCCGCGCAAAACCTCGAATCGGACAGTGAGAGATTGTTCGGAGAACAGTGAGAAATCGGCTGCACAAAACCTCGAATCGGACAGTGAGAGATTGTTCGGAGAACAGTGAGAAATAGGCCGCACAAAACCTAGAATCGGACAGTGAGAAGCGCAACAAAAACGCGCGTCTAGGGCTGCGAAGAGTTTTTAGGTTTTCAATCGATCTGGCACTTGAGCAATGCGGGTTGGCCGAAATGGAAAATTTTTTTTCTTCTGATACGAGCGAAGTGTAAATTTATAGAGTCACGCTAGTTTAGCTCAAATTATATTCACAAATTTTTAATTTTTAATTTTAAAAAAAAAACCAACAAATTTTCATTTAAAACAAGATTTTTTGCGTTAATATCTTTAAATCATAATATATTTGCATATCTATATTATCTTGTTTATTATTTGTATATATATCTCTTCATTTAGTATAATCATTACATTGTATCCCCAACATTAAAGTCAGCTAATTTTTATTGTTTATGTTTATTAAATGACTAAAATAAAAAAAAATATATCGCATTTATATTTTCATTTACATTATCTTATATTGTAGATAGAATCCCATTCATACACCTGCTAACATGAAGGGTATAACACGGTTCAATTTAGTCCGGATTGACATCAACGTATTTGTAACTGTCAAACTAAACCGAACCAAATTGAGAGTTGATCGCTTTAACCTGAAAACCGAACCAAACATATATGCATATACAATTTTGATTTTGATTCGGTTTAGTTTAGAGGCTGTTCAGTATAACTTTTCAAAGTTATTTTTTTTAATTTTTCAAATTAGAAAATTCTAAAAAGTCAGTTGGGTAACCTCATTTAAAAAATTACATTTCAAAAGTTGAAATGTCATTTTTCAAAACATTTTAGAAGAAAAAAAATAACTTTCAAAAGTTGAAAAGCAACTTATAGTTTTTATTTTCTCTCTCCACCACCACCACTATCATGGCACCTCCTCCATCACCACCACCACCTCTTCCACCACCACCATTACCACGACCACCACCTCCTCCTTCATCACAACCTTGACCTCCACCACCACCACCACCTCCTCATCTACTAGTAACATCATCACCATTCCTATCATTAATATCAACTTTTTAACTTATAAATAGATTTTGACTTCTTGTTATTAGATAATTTCTCCTACTTACAAACGTAGAAAACTTATTTTCAAAAGTAACTTCTTAAAGCTTTCCTTTTGACCTATGAAAAGTTGCTTTTGAAAAATTATACCAAACAGCATCTTAATATCATGCATTTTCAAGTTTCAGTTCGGTTTGGTTTGATTTTGAATCAATTGTTCTCCATTTACAATTTTCCTCAATCGGGGAAAGGAACAAAAAAAAAGGTTCGAAAAAGAGTGTATTAACAATAAAATATATTCTCTTTATTATAATCTAATCTAGCCAAAAAATCTACTACTTGATTTGATTTCTCATAATTGATTATGCTTGCCATCGAATAATTGTGCAAGAGTCTGAAGATCTGAAGATCGCGTCCGTCGTAGGGGAAGATTTATGTTGTGGAAAGCAAAGAGAATCCTGATTATTAGGTTCTTTAGAGAGGTGAGTGTAATCAGGTTTGGATACCTAACAGGTATGTATCCAAAACCCTACAATTATACTTTGATCTTTTAGTATCCTCGAACAACTCAATGTTAATGCTATTACATCTTCAAAAGAAACAGAAGAAAACATGTTGATAAACAAGTTCGACCCATTTTACATCTATTAAAAACATGTTAAAGTATTATATAAAATTTAACTAAGTACATATTGACAATAATCATGCAAAAAGAGTGAAATTGGTTATATTGTTGTGGGAGTCATGAAATTTGTTCAAACCAGTGTGATATGACCCTAACAATAGTTTCACAATTTTATGACCCAAGGTATAAAGCAAAATTTCAATACATGTAGAGTTACAAGTTTTCCTTCATATATGAATATTTCTATCTTCACCCAAGCTTTGAAGTTAATTTCAAATTTTATTTTACCCAATATGCAAAAAGCGTAAGGGCTAAAATAAATTTTAAAATTAACATTAGAGAGCTTTTCAAATGAAAACTATCCATTAAAGTAAATGATATAAACTAGTCAACCATACAAGTAAATGATATAATCCATATCCATAATCATGCCTTAAAGATTATCTGTTCTTCCATTGTTTTCTTGTTGAAACATTAGCTTGTCATTGAGGAGTTGATTTTTTGTGTTTTATTTTAAAATTTACCTATATTTAATTAAAATGTATAAAATAACAACTATACAAAGGGAACAATGTTCAAAAAGTTTACAATTAGCTTGGTAGGCTATCAGTAATTTTAAAATTTTATATATATGCACCAAAAAAATTATATATATTTATATATTACAAAAATTTAAAGGGAGATTAAGATATAGCCATACTAATTAGTATGGATTTTATAAAGACATAGATAAAGGAAGGAAATAATTTTTTTTCAACCAATAAATCATTCAGTCCAACGGTTACTTTAAAAACTTTGGAAGTCATAAATCATTGATGATCTTCCTTTGATCGTCATCCCTTGTTTGAGTTGTTTCATAAAAATACTAAGACGGTTTTCATTGGTCTATTCAAATTAAAAAATCAAAACAACTTTATACACTGATTTGATTTCTCATAATTGATTTCACTTGCCATGGCATACCTGCCAACCCCTTGATTCCCTTCTCCCACCTGCAATGCATTTCCTTGTATGATGATGTTTTAGATTCCTAAATTACATGCTATTTCCAAACTTTCAAATAAAGTCATAACTTGTTTCTCTCCTCTGCCACTCTTTTTGCTACTTGCATATAAAACATTACTAAATTTTTAGTTGCCAATTCTACAAGGTTTCTTGGGTACACTTTTTTATTTTCAAACCACATTTTGTTTCAAGCTATTCATATTACCCCACATATGTACAGAAACTTTTCAAGAATATAAAAACTTTTTTTTGCAGCTTCCTTAATCAATGCTTGAATGTCCTTATTTTCTTGTTTAATTATATAAGAGAATTTCATTACATAATAACCAAACATGTTTCGAAAATATGCATTGCCTAAATAAATTTTCATACTTTCTTCATTTTCATTACAAAAAGTACATTTATAATCCGCTTTTATATTCCTATTTGCTAGTAATTATCCCGTTGGTTAAACTTTTTATAGAAACATACAAGAGTAACATTTTTAATTTTGGAAAGCATTTCCCCCTGTTTATCTAACAATTCCCCCTCTTTATCTGCCACTGTAAACATAAATCTTGTGGTGGTAGAAATGAAATACGCTATAGTAGTAAATGGATTCTCAACATTAATCAAAGAAGGCCTAGATGGTTTACTCTTTCATTTTTTTTAAATGAAAATAAAAACAAAAGGAAGAAGGAAAAGCAAAGAAGAAGTAAATTCATGAATTAATGTCCTGCCAAACAAAAGTCTGCCAAGACACTGAGTTCTTCAAGTATCCGTATAAATATAGACAAAATCTTTTATTTTTCTTCTAAACCACAAACCAGCAGTCTCACATGGACCTATGATCAGGTTTACCAGACAAGTGGAATTTCTTGATTTATTCACGCCCCAATAGAGATTTAGAGTTCATAAATATGTGTGTGAAGATATATGCATTATTCTTGTCTGTTGTTCAAAAATATCCAAAAAAATGCTTTATTATCTGATGAGAGGAGTGTAGAATATTATTCTCCCAAATACTCTTCCCTCTAGTATAAAGAAGGGTATATTATTCTTGCTGAGCTAAAAAACTAAAAGGAGGGAGAGGGTGGCACATCTCCTACTTGCTTAACACAGTAATTCCAAATGAAATCACTCCTCTGGATTATTAAGCGCTTGTAAGGCTTGTAAGCGGGAATTCTAATAAGCTCCTTTGATAACTCATCATGGCAATGTCTTCCGTTCTTTTTCACAAGCCTGTAGCAGCAAGGTCCATCAACGGGTTTCTTCCCAGATAGAGCTGAGAAGATTTCTTTCCCACATTTCTCTGTCAACGCTGCCGTGCATGACGTCGAAGTTGCCGGAAAAAGGTGCAACCCCATCGTCGTCGGATGCAACTCTTTGGGCAGTCAAAATTGCACCACAGGATACAAACAGCATCACCACCATTGAGAAACCAAAATATGTCGCCATGCTTGACCTTTGTCTTTGCTGCTGTTGCTAATGAAGGATGGATTGTGTTGGTGGAGAGATGAGGAATTTATAAGAGATGGGTTTCCATGGGGTTACGAAGTTCTCGCACAGAGAATATTAAATTCATTCATTAATTAGGTAACGTTTGCATATGCTGCATTTAAAATGGATGCTTTAACTTCAACTTTAATAAGCTTGTTTATGGATTAATTGCAAGACTCTAAATCTCTATGTGCACGGCACAGCATGAGAAGTCTCATAAATCAGCAATTGTAGGAAAATCATGCATGAGCGTCCACTGGATGATAGGAACATCTTAAAAAGTTGCAAAGCTATGGTGAAGATTAATTCTATATTTGTGGGTCATCACTGTTTGTTAATATTAGCATGAAGTTGAATCTCTTTGCTAGTGGAAGTGCTGTCTGTATAAGTTCAGTCTTGACAAGACTTGCAGATGTACAGATCCTATGTAGAACAAATCTTTGATCGGGAAATTTTATGCTTGAGGTATTAGAAGTGGTCCAGTGACCACTGTACCTTATTAATTATCAGTAATGCATATTTACTCATCAGAGTTATTTGACCTAATCCATAACAAACTATAATTTCTTATACTAAACATGGATCCAAAGTTTGTGTTTGTTCCAAGTTCTGCAAATGCAAGGTCATCAAAAAGTAGGCTATCTCTATAAATTATGATATTGTGATGGTAAGCTCATTATTAGAAACTTCAATACTTGCGGTGCTTCATTCTTTCAAATTCTTCTCAGATTATGGGTACTTGACTACTGAGAAATTACACTTGACACTGTGTGTGCGTGCTATGAATTTGTTAAAATGAAAAAAATCCAACTCAAGATAGATCGGGCATACATCACAGTTTCATCCATTTCTGAAATTTGGTTAAACCATACACTTTTTGTTGACTTAATCCAAAGGATTTTCTTCTTGTACCATATTACCCACTAAATTTTCTCAGGTTTTTTGCCTTAAAAAGGCATTGATGAATGAAATTAGTAGAGATTTCACCAGTTCATTTTCCTCCTTAAAGTCATATTCCTGATTATCACACTTGCACTAGATTGTAATATGTTTTGATTTGTCATATCATGACAAAGAAGTGCTTTTTGCAAATATATGATTATTCTTTTAAATTCGTAATTTTTAGTCCTGATTTCTGGGTTCTGCCCAAGTGTGTAGTAGGTTAGTGAAGTGAAATTGCTACAACTCATTACCCTTCCCTGTGTTTCAAGGAGGTTGCAGTATTTGAATAATCTGTAAGATACAATGATTCAGAAGATTTAACCACTTAACCCAAATGGTTGTGCAAGGCATTTTATTCTGATACATTTTTGCATCATCTAGTGGTTTAAATTGTTATGAACATATAATTGTTCTTTGGTTAGGTTTATGTGACATAGCTATAGTCAAAGAAGACGATCAATTTAAATGTTTTATATACTGAATCCAAGAAACACAAAGGACAGAACAAACTTGTTAATAAAATAGGGGCAAGAATATATAAAATATAGACGAGTTTACATACAAATATATGAGTCTGTGAAAGACCCTTAATTTGAAAGAGTTAGATGGGATGATGACAGCATTTTAAAATGCAAACAAAGCACGTAATTGTTAATAAACTATTGGTATTAATTTAAGGGGCCAAAATATTATAGAATACACATTACAGATAGGTTATGAATCTACAACATATAGGAGCAACTTCCCCAAAATCAAAATTTTGTTGATTGTGACAACATGGAAGAATGTTACTCCACAGAAATGGGTTATATCATTTGAATCACAACATCTTTAACAGCACAACAGCGAAGAGTACAATTCAACGATCAAATGGATATCAACAGATCACAAGAGGAAAAGTTTTTCTATATAAACATAAGCAACCAAATAGTTCATGCATTCCAATCACTCATTCGATTCTGTCTTCAAAGCCACTTGCTAAATTCACGGCTTTTACGAACAAATTTCAATGCACCTGTTTGGTATTGCTCTTTATTTTGGGAATGCGGGCAACTCCAACCATGTCTCGAACTATCCAAGACATATCCATGTCTGAGAGGTACGAGCAATGGATAGCACACTATGGCCACGTTTATGATGATGCATCCGAGAAGGAGAGGCGCTTTGAGATATCCAAGAAAAATGTTGAACATATAGAATCCCACAACAACCGTGGTAACACACAGTATAGGCTGAGTGTCAACAAATTTGCAGACCAGACAAATGAAGAGTTCATAGCCTCACGTAATGGGTATATGAAGAGGGCAACATCAAAGCTGAGTTCTGGTTCAGAAGCAAAATCATTCAGATATGAAGACATGACTGCAGTGCCAGCTAGTATGGATTGTAGAAAGAAAGGAGCTGTAACCCCCATAAAGAACCAAGGCCAATGTGGTAAGAAAGAATAATTGTCTCGTCTGCAAAATTATTACCGTTTATATTTGTAACAAAAGGTCCAAGTTGCATTTTGTTATACTGAAGCTTTGCTGTTTAATACATTGGGATGGCAAACCAAGACTCTTTTTAATATTTGTGTTGCCAATCAATTGACATTTAGCTTGAATGTTTGGACCTCTTACCTGTTGTAGCAAATATAGGATCTTGTTGGGCATTTTCAGCAGTTGCGGCCACGAAAGGAGTTACAAAACTCAGTACTGGTAAGTTATTCTCTCTGTCAGAGCAAGAGTTGGTGGACTGCGATACGCAAGAGGATAAAGGTTGTGAAGGTGGCCTCATGGACAATGCCTTTGCATTCATCCAACACAACCATGGTCTCACCACTGAAGCTAACTGCCCTTACAAATGAGTTGACGGAAGTTGCAACAAAAGGAAAGCTACCTCTCATGCTGCAAACATCACTGGTCATGAAGATGTTCCTGTTAACAATGAGATGGCACTGCTAAAGGCTGTTGCCAACCGACCTATTTCTGTTGCCATTGACGCTAGTGGAACTGACTTCTAGTTCTATTAGAGCGGAGTCTTCAATGGACCATGCGGAACTGAACTCGGCCATGGTGTCGCCGCTATTGGTTATGGGGTAAGCAACAATGGAACCAAGTATTGGTTAGTGAAGAATTCATGGGGAACCAGTTGGGGGGAGGCTAGATACATAAGGATGCAAAGAGATGTTCCTGCAAAGGAAGGCCTCTGTGGTATTGCCATGGATGCTTCATACCCAACTCCATGAACTAATGAAACCTCTATCATGGCATGAGCCAGGATCAGTTATTATGTGTATTTTCATCTTTGTTATATATATACTCTTATACTAAAATAGTGATCTCATGTATTCAAAAAAGTAAGTTGAATCTTCTCTTTCTTGTCTTGTGTCATATAGAAGATCTGATTCCTGCAATAGCTGTCTGAAATCCTTGTCTCTCACTTAAAGGTATAGGAAATGTCTAAGGGAGGATGCAACTAGAGAACTGGAAAGATACTTGTGGCTGTACTTATATGTTGAACTATATTGGGGATTGTTGTATCCAAATCGCCGCTCTATAAACTCAATCATTGGCCAACTTAATTTGAGGCCCTGTAGTCTTTAGTCTGTGTTCTTAGGACAACAAGATATGAATCGGAAATCAAAGCTAAATCATAAACTCTGCTTCTTCGTAATGACTTGTTATAGCCACTAAAGAACATACTAACAATTCATTGTAGAAAATGACAACTGCAATCTCTCATGATGTTACAATATCATCTTCTCCATTTTTTTGTTCTTTTGACATCACTTGATGATGTCCACAGATAAGTTTAGTGATGACAATAATTTTCAATGAGACAAGGGAATTAGCTGTTGAGCAGCAAAAAAATTATGAGGATACAGGGTGTTGATTCCTCATAACTTTTCTAAATTCAATAAAACAATGGAATTATTAAGCTTGCTCTTTAGGGACAGGAAATCCCTATTTCTTGAGTCAAACCCCTTAGAGATTTGGAGTTCAATAGATATGTGTGAAGAAACATTATTCTTGTTTTTTATATAAATATACCCAAGAAATTAAAACATTTTATTATCTGATGAAATCAGGGCACAATATGACAGAAGTGTAGAATATTATTCTCTCAAATACTCTTCCCTCTAGTAGAATGGTATGATAAACTAATTAAAAAGAGGGAGAGGGTGGCACATCTCCTACTTGCTTAACACAGTAATTCCAAATGAAAGCACTCCTCTGGATTATTAAGCGCTTGTAAGGCTTGTATGCGGGAATTCTAGTAAGCTCCTTTGATAACTCATCATGGCAATGTCTTCCGGTCTTTTTCACAAGCCTGTAGCAGCAAGGTCCATCAACCGGTTTCTTCCCAGATAGAGCCGAGAAGATTTCTTTTCCACATTTCTCTGTCAATGCTGTCGTGCATGACGCCAGAAATTTGTAATATCCCGGTGCTTGCTCTGGTGGTAGCTGCTCATTCGGGGACAGTGCTGGCAGCTGGTCACCTACGGGCGACGTTGCAACGTTGAAGTTGTCGGAAAAAGGTGCAACCCCGTCGTCATCGGATGCAACTCTTTGGGCAGTCAAAACTGCACCACAGGCTACAAACAGCATCACCGCCATTGAGAAACCGAAGTATGTCGCCATGGCTGACCTTTGTCTTTGCTGTTGTTGCTAATGAAGGATGGACTGTGTTGGTGGAGAGATGAGGAATTTATAAGAGATGGGTTTCCATGGGGTTACGAAGTTCTCACACAGAGAATATTAAATTCATTCATTAATTAGGTAACGTTTGCATATGCTTCATTTAAAATGGATGCTCTAACTTCAACTTTAATACGCTTGTTTATGGATTTCAAGACTCCAGATCTCTATGGTTCCTACTGATGGCCAACATACGTGGGTCTTTTATTCATGTGCTTGTAGGAAACTCATGCATGAGTGTCCACTGGATCATTGGAACATATCTTAAAAGGTTACAAAGCTAAGATGAAGATTGAAGATCGTGGGTCATCACTGTTTGTAAATATTTAGCATGAAGTTGAATTTTAGATTTTTTTTGCCTTAAAAAAGCATTGAGGAATGAAATTAGTACCAATTTAACCAGTTAATTTTCTCCTTAAACTCATATTCCTGATTATCCCACTTGCACTGGATTGTAATGTGCTCTGATTTGTCATATCATTACAAAGAAGTGCTTTTTGATAATTTTTAGTTCTATTTTCTGGGTTCTGCCCAAGTTTGTTGCAAGGCATTTTATTCTGATTCGTTTTTTCATCATCTAGTGGTTTAAATTGTTAAGAACATATAATTGTTCTTTGGTTAGGTTCATGTGACATAACTATAGCCAAGGAAGACCATTAATTTAAATGCTTTATATATTGCATCCAAGAAGACAAAGAACAGAACAAAACTTGATAATAAAATAGGGGCAAGAATATATAAAACATAGATAAGTTTACATACAAATATATGAGTTTGTGAAAGACCCTTAATTTGAAAGAGTGAAATGGGATGATTTTTAAAATCAATTTTTAATAAAATACAAATAAAGCATGGAATTGTTAATAAACTGTCGGTATTTAAGGGGTCAAAATATTATAGAATACATATTACAAACAGGTTATGAATCTACAACATATAGGAGCAACTTTCCCAAAATCAAAATTTTGTTGACTTTGACAACATAGAAGAATGTTACTCCACGGAAATGGGTTATATCATTTGAATCACAACATCTTTAACGGCACAACAGAGAAGAGTACAATTCAATAATCAAACGAAGCAACAGGTCACAGGAGGAAAATTTTTTCTATATAAACATAAGCCATCAAATAGTTCAGGCATTCCAATCACTCATTCGATTCTATCTTCAAGCCCAACTTGATAAAATCATGGCTTTTACACACCAACTCCAATGCACCTTTTTGATATTGCTCTTTATTTTGGGAATGTGGGCAACTTCAACCACTTCTCGCACTATCCAAGATATATCCATGTTTCTCATCTGAAAACTTACTCCTGTTTATATATATAGGTAACAGAAGGTCCAAGTTGCATTCTGTTAGAGATAATTTGAAAACTCGTGACCTTATATTACTGTGAGACATGGGAAAAATCACCGGAATGATCATCCCTCCGTCAACACATGGGGCTCGAAATAAAAGTAGGAGAGTCGCCACCATTCATAATTTTGAGGTGAGAATGGACACCAAAGAATTCAAAAATAGGCAAAAAGAGTTAAAAAGCAAATTCTAGGGTAAAAATAACCCTACTTGAAAATCAAATCCAGAGATGAGTAAGAGGATTAGATTATGAACGGGGGAAGGTGTTAGGCACCCCCATTCATCCACACAAAGTGGTTGCCAAGTATATGTTCATGCAAAAGATAGAAAGCTTGCTAAAATCATAGAAAATCTTGAAAAAGGACCAATGTGTGATATTTTCACATGAAGATCTAAATGGATTCTAGATCCTCTTTTATGTCAATATCATTTCTGGAATATCTCAAAAGATGGAAATCCAAAACTCAAGTTGCTTAAAACCAAGTTAAATCAAATCAGGAAAATTCGGTAAAAAGTATGCCATTTGCCTTGAAATCATTCAAATCCAATTCTAAATTGAACCAAACCAAATTCATTTGAAAGATTAGGGTAAATAAGAGTCTCATGCAAAATTTCACTTCATTCCGATGAAAATCCTAAGAGTTATGCTCCTTTGAAGTTGCTGCTGGGGATTTTTAAAAGTGATAAGTAGGCAACTTTGGGAAATTGCATAGAAAAATCCACTCCATAAAAATCCACGAAAATTGGTGTGATTGAAGTCTGTATGGCCATCTTTCAAAAGAAACTAGCCTCATACAAAAATCCCTTCGGATGTGCCTTGGGTGGTCTCCAGAAAAGGCCCCGAAGATCACAGATTTACCCAGAAAAGTACAAATGAACAGTTCTGAGTAAATCGGCTACCAATAATTCAAAGGGAATCCAAAAATTATGAAACCAACTGGATTTGAAAATAGACTCATGAAGGAGTACTCAGAAACAAAATTCACTCGAATCGGACTTAAAACGAACACATGGCGCTCCGTCGAAGTGACAAGTTCTGTATTTGAACCTGAACTGTCCACTTAACTTCGACAGAGAGGTGTCAAAAATCCATTTGATGGAAATTTATGAAATTTGGTGGACATAAACTAGACAGCCTCACCTTTCCCATAGTTCTGGAATCGCTCCAAAATTCATCCGGATGATGAAGTTATGAGCATCCGAAGTTAGGGTACAGGTGCTGTCCAGTTAGGCCACTTTTGAGTAAAACCGACTCAAAACTGTGATCAAGTGTGTGAGATTCGTGTGAGATGAATCCAAAACTTTTGAAAAACATTTAAAACATTCCAGAATTTGATTGAGGCCATTTATTTGAGATTTATCACAATGAATGTAATAAACCCCAAATATGAGCCTATCCCGTCAAAACGGTGCTATGTATGTGCAAATGTGAGAAATTATATAAGATCAATAGAACAACATAGCATGCATATATCTCCATCAAAATGAGGTTCTAAAATAGCCTAGGGTTCCATTCCATTATCGTTTCCCTCTGTTCTCTCTCCCCGTTAAACATGGTTCTTCGAGATAATCAAGGGTACTTTGATTATAGAACGGTTTTCAATCATTCAAAAGCCTTATGCTACATGGGTTCTAGCACTAGGGTCAATCCCCAGTCTCGTTTCTCCTAGATCCCGCCTTCACGTTTTACGGCTAGGGGGAGTCTTGAGATACTTTGAGCCGGGGAAGGATTTCCACACACAAAAAGAGGCTTTATTCTACAGAAAGGTAGAAGAAGAGATCTAGATCTAATAAATTAAATACAGAAAATAAATGAGGGTTGAGGCTTACCTGGGGTTCTAGAAGCAATCCGGCAGCGGTTCCCTTCTTCACTCGGAGTTCTTCGATCTCCAAAAACTTGGCCATTTGCTTGAAGAGGAGCCTCCTATTTATAGGCAAAGGCTAAGGTCATTGGTAGACACAACTTAATGTCTAGAACCCCCCAACCTTAACCCTAAGGCTATTTCCGAGATTTCCCCTCATTAAATGAGGGACATGATGGTAACAAGTGATTTCTCTCGGAAAACCCTAATTTTGAGCAAAACTTATGTATCCGGTATGTCAGACCGGATACACAAGGGCCTTAAGGTATCCGGTAGAGAATACCGGATACCCTAAGCACTGCTTGTATCCGGTACTGGTTACCGAATACGAAAAGGCCTGCTTGTATCCGGCCTGAGTTACCGGATACAGGTAAAAATTCATTTTCTTCAATTTCTGTGCTGGCTTTCAAGGAGATAATGATTTTTTATGATTGTTTGTGCAATTTGGGGTGTCTACAATTACTTAAGCTAGATTTGCTTTTCAATACATTGGGATGGCAAACCAAGAATTTTTTTTAATATTTGTATTGGAAGTAATTTATATTTAGCTTCTTTGACTTGTTGAATCCAAATATAGGATCTTGTTGGGCGTTTTCAACAGTTGCAGCCACAGAAGGAGTTACAAAACTCAGTAATGGTAAGTTAATATCCTTGTCGGAGCAAGAGTTGGTGGATTGCGATAGGAAGGAGGATCAAGGTTGTGAAGGTGGCCTCTGGACAGTGCCTTTGAATTCATCCAACAGAACCGTGGCCTCACCACTGAAGCTAATTACCCTTACAAAGGGGCTGATGGAAGTTGCAACAAAAAGAAAGAAGCTTCTCATGCTGCAAACATCACTGGTCATGAAGATGTTCCTGTTAACAATGAGAAAGCACTACTAAAGGCTGTTGCTAACCAACCTGTTTCCGTTGCCATCGACGCTAGTGGAACCGACTTCCAGTTCTACTCAAGCGGAGTCTTCAATGGACCATGTGGAACTGAACTCGACCATGGTGTCGCCGCGGTTGGTTATGGGGTAAGCAACAATAGAACCAAGTATTGGTTAGTGAAAAATTCATGGGGAACTAGTTGGGGAAAGGCTGGATACATAAGGATGCAAAGAGATGTTCCTGCAAAGGGAAGCCTCTGTGGTATTGCCATGGATGCTTCATACCCAACTGCACGAACTAATGAAACTTCTGCCATGGCATGAGCCAGGATCAGTTATTACGTGTATTTTCATCATTGTTATATATATAAGCTTATACTAGGAGAATTTACTCATGTATTGTGTCATATAGAAGATTTGATTTCTGCAATGGCTGTCTGAAAGCCTTGTCTCTCACTTAAAGGCATAGGCAATGTCTAAGGGAGGATGCAACAGAAAACTATAAAGATATTTGTGGTTGTACTTAATTTTATGTTTAACTATAGTGGGGATTGTTGTATCTATTGCCGCTCTATAAAATCAATGATTTACCAACTTAATTTGTGGCCCTGCAGTCTTTAGTCTGTATTCTTTGGACAGCAAGATACGTATCTGAAATCAAAGCTAAATCATAAACACTGCTTCTCTGTCATGACTTCTTATAGCCATTGAAGAAGAAACAAACAATTCATTGTAGAAAATGAGAACTGCAATCTCTCATGATGTTATCAATATCATATTTTCTCCACTTTTATTTCTTTAGGCATCACTTGATAATGTCAACAGATAAGTTTAGTGATGACAATAATTTTCAATGAAACAAGAGAATTAGCTGTTGAGCCGGGAAAATATTTTGAGGATACAACATGGTGTTGATTCGTCAACTTTCTGAACTTATCTAACTTCTATGAAACAATGGAATTATTAAGCTTGCTCTTTAGGGACTGGAAATTCCCATTTCTTAGATTCACACCCCCTTAAGAGTTTTGGAGTTCAATAGATATGTATGAAGAAACATGATTCGTTTTTTTTTAGTTAAAAACATCCAACAAAACATTTTATTATCTGATGAGAGGAGACAAGACAGAAGTGTAGAATCTTATTGTCTCAAATAGGCTTCCCCTCTAGTAGAAAGAAGGGTATATTCTTGCTGAGCTGAAAACTACTAGTGATGAATTGCCTAGAATTTGATCCTTTTCCATTCCCAATTCCCAAAGACCCATCTTGCTGCTTTTTTCCTACACATGTTTGACTTCAATGAAGGCTTGTTCATGACAGGAGCTGATTGGCCATATCCGTCAATCAGCATTTTCTAGAGAATAATAACATTTAAGATGACAACACAAGTTCTGTTTCATCATTCCAATCTGCCAAAATTCTCATTTAAATCATAAAGCGATGATGGAACTGGGATTCATGCTGTCAAACCTAACAAGATACCTAACCTACTATATAGTTTGCCCATTAGTGTCAGGAACATCATCTCTGCTTTCAAATTTGTTTGTATATTCTTCCCAACTCAACTCCCTTTAATCAAAACTATGACTAGAGGATTGCTATTTTGTTGAATCTAAACATACACGCAAAGCTCCTTATATTTTGATCTGTGTAATCAAATGGGTAGTCATCCTCAACATCTATGGTATACTAGAGATAGATTTTCTGCAACCATGTATGGTTAAAGCCACATGCCAAGTGCTAACCATGTCAAAATTTATTTAATTTTAAACATCTGATTTCTCTGTTTCACTCTAATAGATGGTCAATGGAAATAATGCAAAAACATAAGTACATTCGCGCAAGCCATTCTTCACATTTCCATCAAATCCTGAAAGAGAGGCGAAGCGAGAGTTAAATATCAGTAGAATTAACATGCTCACAAAACCAAAAATAAAAAGGAAAAAACCGACATTCATAATGATCAGTGCAACGAAGAGAACAATGTAGGGTTTCGGTCAAATTTGGTTTTACGAAATCAAATAAAAACTCCTACAAAAAGTGTTTTCAAGACAAATAACTGTCACTATACTGAACTTATGAAGGAAAAACATGAGGGGCACACAAAAATAAGTTGCTTTTGATTAGCATTCAAAGTATATTGTTTTAGAAAGGTGATAGCAAAACAGAAAATTTTCGCTTTTGAAGAAAGCAATTTAGAGACCACTTTTTATATGGTACCTTCTTCAGATGAATTCTTCAGGGTCAGTCAATGCTTGGCATCTTCATCTTCGCAAAACTAGGAGTATTGATCTGAGTCCATTAAAGAGTTTACGTCACCTGCATTGCTCATCTCAACCTTTACAATCCAACCATTTTCGTAGGGACTGGCATTAACCTGAAGCAACAACCATAGATTAAAAATTGAAATAACAACTCATCACTGGTGTTCTGTGGTTTAGAGAAGCTGAATTCCAACAATACTAGGAAATCATGAGAGAAAACAAAAAACACTTACTCTAAAACAGTTCAGGAAGCCCTTGAATAGGAAACCAATTTTTAAATTCCTTTTTCAATGGAAAGACATCCATGGATTGGTGAAAGAAATTTTAATGGCATAAAGTTATGAAGGAACAAACTTGTTCAACAGGAATGGAAGATGCCTAAAAATTAAGAATTTGACCCATAAAAAGCCTATAGACGGTTTAGCACATCGAAGGAATATTATTCGGAACAGAAAGTAGCAAGTATTTATTAGTAGAAATGTTTAACTTTTTAAAGAAATTGCTGGAAATCAATCATCTTACAAGTTTTATTGTTTTATTTATGAAGTATGCAGGTACGGTTTTTCAATACCATCTTAACATAGAATAGCAAGCAACAAGAAGTTTGCTCAATATCACAACCAAATCAAAAGAATTAGGATATGATTTAGAGAGCTATTATATAATTGTAATGGAAGTTTCAAATTCAGAAATGGTAAAGAACAAATGTATATGGAGGCACTTAGTATGAACGGAAAGTAAGTCCAGTAAACTTATTTTCATTCACAAACAGCCTGATGAGTTAATTACTATAAATTGTTTGGTAAATCGAAATAGATGCTGACTAGCACAATACTTCTGCATGCATATAAGTGGATGCAGATATAGTGATTGAAGAGGTCCAGTACATAATATAGCATACGGAAAATATAGAATAAATTAAACAGATTATATAGAAAGTAAGAATAATCATCATAAATGAATATAAGATTGGTGCAAGTAACGATTGTTAATATAATTTTTATATGAATAATCATCATAAATGGATATAAGATTGGTGCAAGTAACAATTATTAATATTGTAAAACCTTTTTAGTACAACAAGGGATGTGATAGGCCCAAGGTTATTAAAATTTGTAGGCAAAGCTAGGCAATAGACCTGCCTACAGCCTACATGATTAGGTGGTTGCCTAGGTGATGAATTCTAGGCCAATTCAGTTTAAATAATTCCTAAGCACTCAATGACAAGTCTAACAATATTATATCCCACACTTTCTCAGAAAAACAGTATATCCTTCCTACTGTAACGCCCTAGAAAATTAATAGGGGTATTTAGTCATTTCCTAAATAACCTATTTAATTAATTAAATTTCTAATAGGCTGAAAATTTAAGTAGAATTAATATAGGGGTATTTAGTCATTCCCTAAATATGGAGTTTTATCATCATTAGGTGAGAAAAAGGGTATTTTAATGAATATAGTTAATTAGGGAAACTTAAATTGGTAAATAAATGAAGAAATAGGGTAAATATATAATATTAAAATTAGGGGAAAATAATATTACGAAAACTGAAGAAAATAGAATAATTATTAGAGGTTTTAGAGTGGGATAGACATCCAACTTAGGTTGGATTAGGAAACCTAACACCCTATTATAAATATTACATTAGGATTCAATATTAGAACTTTTTATCAAAATTGAAAGAAGGATTAGGCGTGAGAAACCCTAGAAGAAGCTTAGACGTTGGAAAAAATTGAAGGAAGTTTGCTGATCTAAAGAGAACTCGAGGTGTTTAAGTGAAAAAGGTAGGTGGATCATTAACTTTATTCTGCTTGGAGATTTTAGATTGATATTTGGCTATTAAGTTTTACTATAATGTTACCATATAAAAGAATATTAGAATCATTATTAGAGGTTACGTATAGGGCTTAACGGAGACACTCTGGGATGATCGAGATCAAAATATAATGTATGATTTTCTAATAACCCTACGTTTAGCCCCATGAACTGTCAATTAATTCCTTCTTATCCATATAATTCAATAAACAATATCTACCGTTTCATTTTTATTTACAGCCATTAAATATTAATTAATAATTAAATAGAAAACAGTTTAGAACAATTCGTATGTAATTTAAATCGCTAGAAAATAATAAGGTATAGAAAATAACTAGATTTTTATGCTAATGTTTTATCAATATAATGATAACATTATAATAATAGTAGCCAAATCTACAATCTAAAAATCTCCAAACTAAATTAAGTTCATGATCAACCTACCTTTTTCGCTAAAACCTCAAGCCCTCTTTGGATCATCAAGCTTCCTTCAATTTTCTCCAACGCCCAAGCTTCTTCTAGGGTTTCTCACGCCTAAGACTTATTCCAATTTTGATAAAAAGTTTTAATAATAAATCCTAATGTAGCATTTATAATAGGGTGTTAGGTTTCCTAATTCAACTTAGGTTAGATATCTATCTCAATCTAAAACCTCTAATAATTATTCTATTTTCTTTAATTTTCATAATATTCTTTTTCTCGCCTAATGATGATAAAACTACATATTTAGATTCAAATTAAACTTATATTAATTCTAATTAAATTTTTAATCTATTAGAAATTTAATTAATTAATTAGGTTATTTAGGAAATGACTAAAATACCCCTATTAACTTTCTGGGATGTTACACCCACCAATATAACTCAACAAGATGATCAACTCATTAAATGAGAGAAACAAAAAATGAGATGAATTCAAAATAAAGCTCAAGGTTAGGAATTATAGAAGCCCGATTTAATGAATAAATCATGTGGCAGCTAGCAAGTAAAGTTTCTTGCATGCCTGTATGAATGTTTCATAAATAAATCACGTGGCAGCTAGCAAGTAAAGTTTCTTGCATGACTTTATGAATGTTTCATGAATAAATCATGTGGGAATGCATGTGTTCACTGCTTACTAGTTAAAGGAATGTGTTAATTTCACAACAAGTTAATGAATAATATTGAGAATAAGCATTAACAACTAATTAGACAAAAAAAGTTAAAAAATGAATATTTCATCACCACAATTACAAAAAGATATTAGAAAGGTTTTGGTACTAATAAAAAAAATCCAAAAAAATGGATAAAGTCAATGATACGTCATTGAGTACATGCAAGAGAGAGAAATAAAAGTAGCTATGAAGTGCTTAAAAAATAAAAGGAAAAAATAATGTTCAATTACAAAACAGGATAAGACATGATGGGAAGAGGCTTCTTGTGGAAAAAATTACTAAAAGCTCCAGCTAATAGCAGTCTGTTTGGATGATTAAAAGACAAAGAAACTTGCTTATTTTGGCATCTAATCCTTCCTCCTTCAAATGAATAAAGCTTTAATGTGTTTTCATAAATAAAAGAAATGAACATGCTAATTGTTATTAATTAGACTAAGCTATAATTATGTAATTAAGAGTACTTCGTTATTAATAACTTAATTTGAAATTTTTGCACATAAAAAGTTACATATGTTTAATAACAAAGAATTTCAAAATTATGTAATTACTTAAGCTAAGCAGTTTCCTGACCTAAATCATGCCTAGGTAAGCACCACCAAGGTCCTAAGAAGAAAGGCAAAGTTGCCTAGGCTACTATTTAAACAACATCGGATGGGCTTAGTATCAAGGGTTTATGCACTGTTGATAAACTAGGGAACATGAACTGCCAAACCATGTAAACTTGGTTTAAAGACCTAAAATAACCTGTATAAAGGATTGGAATACAAGATGGTTAGGCATCAATATTAGTAAACAATACCAGAGAGATTGTAGAAGAAATGATTTATTTAAGTGTAATCTGGAGAAAATTTAATTTTGACCAAACAATATCTAGTAATTTTAACGGACAGGCTGTCTGGAGAATACAAGTACCTTTAAGAACAGAAATTTAGAACTTAAAAAATCAAAACAAGAGACTATCTGCAGTATTCTTGTTTCTTTAGTAGAAGTTATGTAAATATTCTTTAGTATGAAAATGGTGGCCCTAGTGGAATGTCGATGAGTATTAAACGGGGATACGGTAACAAATATAAACTATTTGGATATAAGAAGGTTTCAGTTTACGATAAAAGTTGGTCTCATGAACAATAACAGAAATACCATTGGGAATTGATAGAGGATAATGCACAGTTGGTTGATAGGTCAAGCGGCTAACATACCTATTGAGGATTTTCTGTTATGTAATAATTTTCAGGAGTTAGAACAAAAGGTGTGATTCGATTGTATGAATTCATCCCTGTCCTAGAGGGTTCCCTAAGCTAGATATGTAGTTACCTGGTTGTCCTGGTACACTTTTTGTGTACCTTTATTCTACTTTATCATATATATAATACACTTGCTTACTGATAAAAAAAAAATTGATAGAAGAATTTAACTGTTAATCTTTAAGTATAGACTTTGAGAAAGATAAAGAAGCTAGTAACTATGACTTACCAAACATATATCAGCTTTCATGAGAATGTTCGACTACATTTGGAGACGTAAAGTGGGTGAGAGGGCTTTCCATGGGAACTGGATTTGTAAGAACCTACATCCAAATACTACAAAAAGTTTGTACAAAGAAGGGAGGGACTACAATTAAAGAATGTAGTCAGACCCACAATAGATAGTTTGGATATCAGAAGATTCGAAAAGGGTTTATGAGGCGGATTTGAAAGAACCCTGTGGCTACTTTCTGGGATAAAGCTTAGAAAGGGATCTTCAGAATCTATTTTAACAGTTTCATGTTAAAAGGGTTTGGAAATTAGGATGATACTTCCATTAGTCTTATTACTGAATTGGGTATGCTAATGAATAAAGGAATTTCAGGCCTATTATTTTACAAATGATAATTACAGAAGTCTTGCATACACGCTTGCAGTAAAAAAAAGAGAGTACCAACCCAATCCATCACCGCCTCTTCAATCCTAAAAATCAACAGGATATTATAGAAAAGTACAAGAGAATACAAAGAAGATCAGGAACTCTGTAAACAAAGGCCAGATCAACTCCCCAGCTTCTATTACAACAAAACTTAGGCCAAATCAAAAGAACCGCCCCGGAAAACACCACAGATCAAGCATTTTCAAACACTGACAGACAAGATCTATCGGTATTAATATCCTTTTCGTAATTATTTCCACGTTCTGCTTTCAAAATCCATTAACAAATAAATAAACAGTAAAAAAAAAAAATTTTTTTTTTTGGAAGAAGGATTAAACTTTGGGTATTGATTTACCAGACGCAAAGCCTCGGTGGAAAACAGAGATCCTGAGATGAGAAGCAACTCTTGAAGCCCACAATCTGGACGCCATGGAAATCAAAACTCTACTTCTTTCCACTCGTGTGAAGTGCCTTGAGACTTGAGAGTGCACGTTTTTTAGGTTTGGAATCTTATACGAAAATAGCTTTTCCCTAGAATGTATAAAGCCTTTATTTATTAGGTGCCACATGGAAGTAGGAGTCAGTTTTGTAATCATATCCGACATATTCCTGTTACAAATAAACCCCACCCACGGTTGGTAGAGATGGCAATGGTTCGATTTTGAAAATACTACAAACCTAAACCCTAACTGAACTAAAAGGGTTTGGTTCGGTTTGGTTCATATGTTTTAATCAATGTACCAAACTATCCCTAATTGGTGGTCTGACTTCAGCATTAAAACCAAGGGTGTCACCTGGACTGGCAATAAAGTTTTGTACTTAACATAATCAAGACCTAAGTTCCACCCCTGCTCTTGTCAAAAGGAAGTAATGCTTGACAGCCCCACCTCTAGTTAAAGACACTGGTTGTCGTTTGAGTTGCAGCCATTGCTTGAAGCCTGCAGTCCCTCTGAGGCTGCCTTATGGAGGTAAGTGGATAGGCACGTGTGTCATTATCGGCTATGTGTCGAGAAGGCAAATCCCTTTACCTTATGTAACAAAAAGAAATGAAATTATTTTGCACCTTAAAACCAGAATGAATCTGTTTATGAAAAACCGAACCGAACCGAATCTGTTTTATATAATATAAAACGAACCGAAACCAATTATTAACGACCCAAAACAGCAGCTTTGGTTCATTTTAGTTTATTGGTTAACCAAACCGTTGTCATCCTTGGTGAGTGCGGACTCGACTTGCTATTAAATTTGCTTTAAAAAAATTTGCTATTAAGTCTTGGAAAACTGAAGTAACACGAATTTCATACATGGTTCATGATTTAGATGAATTGGCAAGGGTATGCTAGGAAGCAATAGCCTTGGTGGGTGCTGAGTGATAACTAAAATTGCCATTAAATTTGCCTTGAGAAACAAAACCAAAATCTTGATATTAAATTTATGACGCCAGGTTGATTGGTATTGTGCACCAGTGTTGGAAAATTGGTTTAATATGGATTTCATACATGGTTCATGATTAAGATGAATTGGCAAGAGGGATGTCCGGAGCCAAAGGTGACCCACTAAAGGGATATTTTGTTATTGGGTTTTATCATATTTGTAAATTTGTCAAGATGGAAGTGATAGGTATTGCCTCATAGAATTTTCTAATTTGAAAAAAAAACCCCACTTTAGCCCCATTAAAGCCAAAAAGCATATCCAATCTTGTGTCTTTTAGCCACCCAGATCAATTTGAAATTAATCTCTTTAAACCTGTCTTGACAGATTGAGATCTCACTGTACTGTATCCCATCATAGAAACTAAGTTCAAGACAATCCGGTGATGGAAATACCTGATCCAACCAATCACCCTTCTCAATCCCTTCAATAAAAAGGTAGATTGGAGTGGGGTCCATCATGAACCATTCTTAATTACATAATGCTTATTCACTGCATGATAGATACAATTTAACTGCTATTCAAATTAATCAGTTGGAAAGACCTGTGTTAGCAACCCTGTGGTCAGCTTATTACTCTCAGCACTTGATATCAACTCTATAACCAAGAGGGTTGCTCTTAAAACAAAGAAGATCACATCACCTGGAAACCATTTTCAGTTTTGGCCAATCATGACAGTTGGCAAAATATATAGATGGTTCAGATAGGTGAACTTGATTCAATTTTTACGGCATTCAAAACATTATAAAGATCCAAGGAACTGGAAAACAACAGGCAAATTTACATTTAGTTAAAGCCCATAGGGTACAGCTTGCAGGTATCTGTTCTTGTATAGCTTGATCATCCATTCAGGCAGTGAATGGTAAACCAGATTCTTGTATTGATTATATACATTTAGTCTGAATTCCAAGTTACTATATTTTGACTTAATTTAAATATTAAAGACGTACCAGGAAGCATGATATAGCAGGAGTACGTTATTCTCTTCAGCTTGGCAATGCTACCCTTATATCCTTGTGCATTGTTCTTATAACAGTTGTAACCTGCTCAATCTGCTCCTCACTTGAACATGCTGAGAGGAGGACTTTGGCTGTTCCTCCATCTGGGTAACAACCAACATCAATCATTTCTTCAAAGATTTCTATGCATCTTGTGTACAGTTTCTTTCTAGAGTAGGCTCCAAGCTTAGAAGTCCATGTGATCACATCGGGTTCTAAATTTTTGGAGGGGAGTGAGTTGAAGAGCTCTTCCATTCTGTCACAAAATCCTGCCCTGCCGTAGATATTGATCAAGATATTATACGTGCTTATATCTGCCGCATATGGGCCATTTTCCATTGCACTTAAAACTTCTTCCATTTTTTCAAAGTAACCCAATCGACCATACATATTGAGCATACTGTTCAGGACAAAGGTGTCTGGTTTGAGCCCAGATTTGTGCATTTGATTCACAATTTCCTCGCATTTTGCAATGTTCCCATTTTTTGAGTAGGCAGATAAAAGTAACATGTGGTATTCCATTGTTGGAGTCATACCCTGTTGTTTTAGCTCTTCGAGAACTTCTTGTGCATCTAAACAAAGGATCTAACAAGATAAAAGAAAATGTGAGCTAAAGAAGATGAAGAATATATTTGAAATTGCTTTTATTGTCAATGTACCAGACATTTACAATGAGCAAGCTCATAAGGGGATGAGCAAACATGGTTATTCAACAGTAACTTTCATAAGCCAGTTCAATTGCAGGGCTGTAAACCACTTGAGCCGCTTAAACATTCCTGTTCATTATAAGAATACTACAAAATTATTTTTATTTAACAAAAGTAAAACCTTCCATCTCAACTGGTCAGTGATAATTGATTCAGTGCTTGTGTTCTTCTCAAACAGATTAATCCACTGGATAGGTGCACTCTGGTGTGATTATACATGCTTTTGCACTTATTATTTAATAGCACTTGCAGCTTTAGAATAAAATAATTTGGCTACATGATTTGCTAATGAAAATTTCCACAACAATCAAAAGGAACATACTACAAAAACTTTACCAATTTTTTCCTTCTATTCCCTCTAGAAATAGAAGGAATAAATGGTTACACAAACAGTTTTGCATTCAGAATTGTAATGACATTCGAAGGATACACAGTAAAGATTTGGCTACAAATATAGAACCTTACCCTCGTGAAGACCAGCTCTCCCATATGCATCTACCATAATCTTATATGAAGCTCTATCTGGTTCACAGCCCATGTGTTGCATGAGACAGAAAATTTCTGCAGCACCGTAGGGAAAACCTGCACGACTTTTGGATGAAAAAAATTTTCGAGCACTTTTAGCCAAAGTATCCAGATTGATTATTAATAATATGTAGCATGACAAGACGAACCGCATTAGATATTACCTGCAAGTTTCCATGAGGGCATTATCGGCATACACATCAGGCTCATACCCGGCCTCTTGCAACTCCTCAAATATTTCTTCTGCTTTCTCGCAAAGTCCTTCCCTTGCAAATGCATTGACCATAGCAGTGTATGTGCAGATATTAGGTTTACATTTTTGACTTCTCATTTCATGAAACAATTTCAAGGCCATATAAGACTTATTTGCCTGCAATTATAGATATTTCACACATAGACATTAGGCTTCAAATATGGAGGAAACAAGAATTCTGATAGAAAATAGTTTACCTTTCCATATAAGTTGATCAACATAGTGTAAGTGTCAGTAGATGGCTGGCACCCATCTCTCTTCATCCTCTGAAAGATCTCCAGTGCCTTTTGCGTGTTTCTTCCCTTCATTAACCCATCAATGTAAGCATTGTATACAACCTCACCTGAGAAAGATTGAGGCTCCTTCAACATCAATTTATGAATTACAAACCTATAGGAAGTTATCCTACTTTGGGCAACTAACAAGTCAAGTAACTCGAGACGTATAGATATGATGGAATAACATAAAGATCCATAGAGCCGGGGCATAGGACAAGGTATAGAAACAGAAGAAAAATATGAATACTTATTATCCCATCAAAACCCAATTAGTGTTTCCCATAATTAGACTCCGTCTCATCATTATCTTTTATAATATTCCTACTCAAAAAGTGCTTTTGTAGAAGCATATCCCAGAATGGATAGATGAGTGTATTGAGCTAAAATTAAGATAATAACAGAAAGCAGAAAAACATACTTTGACGAATTCTCTGTTTCCGCATCTCAGCAAAGATTGCCTCAGCTTTGTCGAGAAAATTGGCTACACAATAGGCCCATATAAGAAGAGCATAAGCAACTTCAGTAGGAACACATCGTGCTACCAGAAGTTCCAAGTAAATTGATTCTGCCTTCTGATATTGGGATTTCTGCCCATAAGCATCTATGAGTAAATTGTAACAGATGATGTCAGGCTTGAAGGGGCTCCTGTACAATATCCACTCGCATACCTGGTCTGATCTTGAACATGTTATACTCAAAAATTTACATAAGGAGAATGAAGTTTCATGTTGAATGATATACATGATAGAAGACAAGAATTTGATATAAGTAATCAAAAAATAGTTAACATGCATAAAGTTATGTCAATGACAGGGTAAAACATTTGTTCAACAAAAATGCAATGACATAACCACAGAAGCTCCTGGTACTGAATCAGTATATTTAGATTGATGGTAAGGTAGAAAGGAGCAGATAATACCAGATCTTTTAGCTTCACTTCAAGCAAAATTTTCCTGGATGGTGCCATTTGGTTACGTATGACCAGGAAAAAATCTGTGTTACTTATCAGATAAGCAGCATTTACAGTCCCCCAGTGGCATAGTCTTCCAAATTTACACATTCGTAAAGACCAGTCCCAAATTGCTGTTAGGGGATTCAATAAGCTGGAAACTGGCATCCTTTCTTTTTGATGATTCTAGCAATTTATTTTGTTTAAATGATTCGTGACACACCTCTGGGCTGTGTAAAGAATGAGATGGAAGAGCTTAAAAATATAGCTTGGTTATAGTTTATCCACTTAAACCTCCTGCAGATGGATCGTCAAATGGCAAGTCCATCTCCCTCCCATTGGAAACATGTCTATGGCACCCTTTTGGCAAGTTATCACTGATTATGACCTCACACTTTGCTTCAACATTCAAGATAGCAATCAATGAAGTACTCATCTCAATTAGAAAAATAATATGAGGTGCACCCCCGATTTAATAGGTCCAAGCTTTTACAGCTCAAACACACAACCCCAACCCCAGCATGCTATCCGACAAGTCATCAAAAAGAACTGCTTGCATTATTTGCTCCAATTTCAGAAAAAGCATCAACAAGACGGAGCGGCACTTGATATATAAAATATATCAGCACTTATTATACCATAGATGTTGGTTAAAGCCATCTTTTTCTATAAAATATTACATATATCCGCGAATCAATATTATATATATCAAGTGCTTTTATTATTCGCGGTTGTATACTTATTATATACTTATTTCTATAATAAGTGCTGATATTATACCACAACATCATTTCGTGCATCTTTTTCTATAAGTGCTTAATATAAGTGCTTTTATTATTCGCGGTTGTAATCTTTTAATCAAAAGATGTTGCTTATACCATAATAAGCCATTTTATAATTATATTTTATTATATATTGATATTATTTGTTATTCGACCAAAAGATGTTGGTCGGTGTGCATCTTTTCCGACTTCAAATTCCGCTGTTGTCCTCTCCGAATCACTACTTTTAGTTATTTTTTGCTATTTCTGGTAATATTTCGTTTGTCAATTGGGCCACATTTATCGCAAGTTGCTTATTTTATTCTGTATTTCATTTAGGCATGATTTAGGGGATTTTGCCATTTTTAGTAACTTTCCAATACAGACGGTTTTTTGGCTATAAAGTCCGGCTTGTGGACTGATTTTAGGGATTACTTGATTAATAATATTCAATTGAACCTCAGAGACGTATTCTCTGGTTTTTGGGCAACTTTCTTATGTTCTTCCCTATGAATCATCTGCTAGAACTAGCCTGCAGAATAATCGCTATTCTGTCCGGCGTCAGGTTCACATCTACCTTAACGGCATTTTTGGTACTCATGGTTAAATAATGCTTTTCTACTTTTAAATATCAATAATGAGGGGCCAAATATGTCAATTAACATTTTCTTAATTATGATTTTAAGGGTCAAAACTCTCAAAGAGGGAAATTGTTACCCATTAAATACTTAATTTTTGTTACAAAAAATAATTATGTACAATTAGCCCATAGCAGGCCTATCAGTTTCAAGAATTGATCCTATTTTCAGCATCTTTATTTGAAATTTTGCCTAATTTTATAATTAAGTATTAAATAGATTAGCCCTTTTCCCCTACCTTTTTTTTTTAAATCGATGAATAACAGAGATTCATTCAGATTAGAAGAAAAACTGTACAGGGATTAACTTGTATAAGGATTAAACTTCACTCAGTGCGCTTGTAGCAGCATCATTTATGAAACAAAGACCATGTTAATACAGCTAGTAGCACCAATCATTTGAACCCTGACATCAGTTTTAACATTACTCATTTTAAGCTTAAGCTTCAAAAACTGTTTTTCAGGTAAGAGAAGCTATCTTATAAGAAGAGTCAAGATTGATTACAGTACTAACTCCTTTATATTTGTTTCTTTGTTGCTTGGATCATTCAAATTCAATAAAGCCCAATGTTTTCTGAACCAAGAAAACCTAATCAATCTCTTTCCAGGCTCCCATCAAAGAGTACACCTTTATGCAACCTATCATAAAAACTTATATATAAATTTCTTACTGATAATTAGGAAGTAATAGACAAAATGCTGCACTAGTTTCTAACAACATGGGGACCATGCATAATTCAAGTTTTCACATCTAAAGAGATTGCTACCAAAACTATAAGTTTTTTAATTAATGAGAGTATCAATTCATATGCAACAAGCTAGAAACAGAAAGGTTCTCCTCACTCTACATAGAAGCCAATAGAAAACACAGATGAGAATACAAATGTAGGGAAAAAATTCAGAGACTAAGAGATAAAAATAATTTGACATAAATGTTCCCACTGAAGAAATTAATCTTGATAAAAGCCATGAAATTTATAAAAGAAAAGGTATATATATCAGAATATTTATTTACACTAATATGAAGCTATCAGACCTCAAAACATTCGTTGTCCTTTTTCTATTAACTAGGTGGTTCAATCCAAATTTTACTTAAAAAATAATCTCTCTTGGCAAGCAAACCATAATGCTTAGGATAACCATAGATCATGTTACAGTTCCTAGAAAAGAATCTACACTTAGAGCCCCAGATATTATGAACAACTTGTTTGTATATACCAAAAATATAGATTAGGTTTTAAAGCCAAACAACTTGTCATTGACACAGCAATTATAATACCCAAATACTGTCCCCATCATCATGAACAAAACTAGAAAAAGGAACATTATGGTATAAACCCACATGACACGAAGAGCAAGTATGACATTGAATTGATAATAGTAACTGCCCCAACTTCATTTCCGTTGGATATTGTCCCATCATGCTCCTTCCAAGCTGGTAGATATTTCACTATGTCACGAATAGAAGAATACAATAAATGATTACAAGAACAGGGATATACCCTAATACAAAGCGAAATAGGGCATATCCCGCGAGGGTTGTGGCTGAATGTCCAGTATTATCAGGCTCCACAAACCTCAACAGTATATATTTCCCTATTTTTTTCTTTATTGATAATTAAAACCTTATTTCAGGAATTCTTGTTATAGGTTGCCCGTATCAGGGCCATCGTGCAACAAACAACAACCCTTGCACCCAAAAAAATCCTCTCAAAAACTCATTCTCAACCCATCTCCGGCTGGGAAGCAGAATCCCACATGAAAAAAATCTGCCACTCCCGTGATAGTCTTCCGAAAACGTAAATCATAGGAAAACTCTGCTTTCCTGATTCCAATGTCCCCAAGTGCCACCACATTTTAATGACATAACTCTTTGCTACAGTTGAATTTTTTTCCTCCCTTGATCTCCATAACCATTTGCTTAATAAGTTTCAGTTGAAATCTATAAAAGGCCTTGTCCAAAGACTGCCCAGCTCCTTGGGTGAACAAATCAATCCAATTCATCAGATTATGCTTGCTTTCTCCTTCAGTTACACTATAAATTAAAAGCTTCTTTATGATTGCTCCAATCTATCAGCAACTGGAACTTACATAATTAGTATGTTATCCTTCCACCACATATAGAATTTTCTTTTTAATCTCTCTCTTTATCCGCATGTATGGTAGAGTGATTTTGTCCCCATGTTGTTCCATGCATATGGCAATACATGAATGTGAATTAATAATGTTTGATTTGCCATTTCTTCTGTGTTATTATCCTTGATGTCTTACCTAGTAGACTGTCTTCTGATTACAATCGCTCATCTACATGATAATTTCAATCTCTCACCGTTTCTTTTCAAGCTGGTAGATACTTTGCTCCTGGACTCTTAAGTGGCTAACTAGGTTTTGTTAGGGCTAAGTCCATGCAAGAAACAGAATGAAGAAGCTTACATGAAAGTTGCAGCTTGAACAAGCTTGCCCTTTATCTGTGGTATAATTTTGAGCTCTTGAGATATTAATTCCTAGCTGCTAACATGGACAAAAATGTTGCTCCATATCTAGAGTATAACTACAAGAATGCTATTTGAGATGTGAATTTCTAGCCAATAATATGGACAAGGAGTAGCAAAATGATGCCTATCTTCAGCTTAAAAGCTGATGTTCACCAATAATATGAACAAAGAAAGTGGATGACCAAACTGAATGGATATTTAATAAAAGCCCAAGCTGGTTCAGTTTATGCAGACCAGACAGATGAAACTCAAAAGAAATAGCATGTTTATTCACCAAAAAATTTAATAAATCCCTCACCAAAGGATATGTGAGGCATGATCATAAATATCAATAAAATGGTGAGACTCGTCAAACAAGCAAATCAGTTGTGATCATCATGCCCACTCCATTTCAATTCCTCAGGATTGCTAATAATAAAATATGGTCCTAAAATCAAATTGTTTCTACCACAAATAGGAAATTCTTTTCAAACATGAGATAAATGGGGAAATTTAATAGCAGCATGAACTGTGAAGGAAGGGGAAAGAAAACAATGATCTTATTTTTCCTGTGAATAACAAGTTTAAATAGTATATTAAAACATACTACTTGTGTGAGAGAAATAAGAGAGCACTCGCAAAATGAAAAAGTAACAAACAGCAAAATAAAGGAAATATATAATGAACTAATGAGAACTTGATAAGTTGATAATCAAGAATTTAGCACTTTGTTACTTCAACAACATCACGTGTTACATGCAGATCTAACATGTTTTTTTATCTCTTATTGTTTCACTTGGTATGAGCTCCTGATTGAAAGAAACCCTGAAATACAGAATTTGTAAAAAAAATGAAAAGAAAAACTCATTTAAAACAAAAAAACATGTAGAGCAACTTGTAGACAAAAGTATCTGGAAAGTATACTTACCACTTTTTATCTCAGATTTACTAGCATTTCTTGACACCCCCAGAACAGAATAATAATCCTGTCAGAGGAGAATATTTAATACTTGAAACAACATAATGAATCAGTTAATGAGTTCTCAAACACCGAAATGAAAAAAGGAAAATAGCAACACATGAATATCAGACACCAGAAACCATATAGCCACTTTAGTCTTCACAAAACCACAAAAAAAGAAGAAAATATTGCCAAAGTTATGCTTACAGAATCCACTCTAACAACAAAGCGTGCACCTCTTCGCTGCCATGGGTTTGGGGGTGAAGATGATTCAAATAATGCACGCAATGAATCTTGAGAAAATAAGCTCAAACTTGGGGATCCAAAATTTCTTATCTTGTATGAAACACTGCATACAAGTGCTATTGGATTGATTAAGTTTCTAGACACAGAAATTTTAGAAGGGATTTATTAAAATAAATAAAACCAGAAATGTTCACAGCATAGTCTGAGATAAAATCGGTAGATGGAATATCGATACAATGTAAGTAGCCTATACAACTCATAAACTTTGCGTGATGGAGCTGATAACTAATAGCATCAAGTGAGTTAGCATCACAACCATCAAACTACATATTTTAAGAATAAAACACAAGCATAAATTCTCTCTTTAACCACCCAACACCAAAACTATAATTACTTCAAATCATGTTTAATCATGGAAATTCTAGGGAAAACAGATTGGAGGATGGAAAAGTAAAATATAGATTTTCTACCTGCTAATCTACTCTCTTTCACTAACAAACCTCTTAATTCATTCACACTTCTGTTAGTTTTCAAAAGGATTTGGCAAGGAATGCACACGAAAGGGCCTAGGAAAAGAATGGAAGAGTGTCTATGCCCACCACCAACAATCCTCCAAAAATCTTGACCTGTATGCTGTAATTCATATGCATTTAAAAAGTAGGATTTCCATTTGAAGGTAAAATAGCAGCTTGACAACATGGAATATAAATCTCCAAATTTGTACATATCCAATGGGAGCCAATTTAATGTGATATTGCAGCTTTCATAAATGAAATTTTTATGCTAACTGCATAAAGAACAAGAAGAAACGCAATCCGGAAAGTCAAATATCTAATACCGATATTTAGCTACAGATTCTTCTTTGTTTATTGAGGGCTACTTCCAGTAATATGTTGTAGAATTATTTGATCTTGTATAACCATGGTTCTACATATTATATCATATTGAATGTTACAATTTATAGGTATCATTTATTGACTATATCGTCATAACACTTCACTATAAGATATCTATAGTGAAGTGTATGAGATGAAACTCATGCTAATTCATCATTATTTAGCTTAAAAAATAAGTCCTGCTTTAAGTATCCAAATGTTTTCATCTGTATCCATCATATCCATGATTTTTGACGCATTTACAACAGACCAACAAACTACTACCATACAATATTTTTAACCATGAAATTGATATTGTCTTATAAGGGAAATTCATATTCACTATCCAATAATACAATTTACAACAAAACCGACCAGAGAATTTCCCTTAAATGTTCTACCAATGTAATAACCATAACCATTAACTAAGAAGCAATTTTCCTTGCAATATTTGGCACACAAGCAAAATAAGATAATATTATTTCATAAAATGGGAATCTTGGCTTTTTTTATTTTATTTAGAAGAGAAGAGGAAAGAAAAGAAGCTTCTAAGATGCAACAAATCAACAATATTGGTAAACATAGATCAACATGTTTGAGCTCAACATATAGCTCTATCAGTTATAGATAAGGATATAAAAACCTTACCAGGAAGTAGACAAGTGACATTCTGTTCTTCAGACTCAGATATATTATGCATGATGTTCATCGGGCTCAAATATATTATACGTGTAAGTTGAGGATCATCATACAATCTTCACAATAATCGCTCACTGTATGAGTACAGATTTTCTTATAACCAAAACTCCAGAAGAATGGTGGGAAAGAGATGCAAAATCCATGTAAAAGTTTAAATAAATGTGGTCAGTAATTGGGTTTATAAAACATGCAATGGAAGTTGTGGTTCATTTTGTGTTGGGAAAAAAATGAAGTTTGTCATAGGAGAACACTTAACTATATCTCTGGAGAACAAAGTTTAACTCATAGCAATGGACAGATTATGCATAATTTTCTTGTCCTTTACAATTATTTATTAAAATTTTATAGTTTTGTGTCACTTCATAATTTCTAGGCAGATTTTTTAAGAATTTCTAGGATCTTCTTTTACAAAGAGACAGCTGAATTGTTACTGTAAAGAGATTAGCCAACTGATAACACACTAAAGGATATTAAGACTTGTTTATGTGAATCATGTGGAAGGATTCTCCAAGGTTACTTGCAACCAATTTCTAATACATCTTTTATTTTGCATTCTCAAACACAAGATGACCCTTAAGGTATCTGGAATATATTTCCTCATACTGAAGCTATTTGCATATAAAATACAAATACAGCACACACTACTGCTTCTTTAAACTCGGATACAAGCACACATGGTGAATTTAGACATTCAATATCATCAGTAGCTCTTTAAAAGTTCTTACCTGTATTGGGATGTCAGTAAATTGTTTGTAACAGAAGACTTTAGCATGAACCTAGGTCGAATACCCCACTGGACCACCCACGACTGTAACGATTATACTAAATGAGAGGATATATATACAAATAATAAAGAAGATAATATATGTCTACTTAAGCAAGGCGGGTTGGGCGAAATGTAAATTTATGGACTCAGGCTGGTTTGGCTCAAATTAAATTCAACAAATTTTAATTTAATTTGAGCCAAACCAGCCTGAGTCCATAATTTACATTTCGCCCAACCCGCCTTGCTTAAGTAGACGTATCGATTGAAAACCCTGAAAACTCTTCAAAACCCTAAACGCGTGTTTTTGTAGCGATTCTCACTGTCCGATTCGAGCTTTTACATTTATTCTCCGAACAATTTCGAGTTAGCTTTAGAGGGGTCCTCATGTCGTTGCTAGAAACTATTATGAAAGCTGCGGCCGATTCCTAGGTCTTCGCTTACCAATAAAACTATCTCATTATTCTGAATGCCGACAAGGTTTTGCGCAGCTTGCAATTCTTATTCTAAAGGCTTGTTTGATTTTGGAGTTTTGGGAGTTGTTGGAAGCCATAATAATCCAAGGATTTGTTCCGCATTCGTCTTCGAGCTTGGTGGAACGTCTTATCGACAAGAATAAATCGAATTTACTTTGTCTCTGTATCAAACACGTTTCTGATAACTTGACTTACTGTTTGCCTCTTCTAACCTAATTTTCGCTTGTTAGTTCGGCAAATATTTCGAATTTTTCATTTCATTTCCCTTTATAACCAAATCAAACAAAAATCAAAAATCAAATGACGAGATTTTGTCAATGTAAAGAGTACTAAATTAACCATTACCACAAATGTTACAAAGCCCTCAAATAAATTCAAGTAACAACCCAAGCAACACCAATCCCAGTTCAGCTTAACCACTCCTAGTCTCTGCTTTCAAATTCTCAATTACAGTTGCCACTGATAAAGACAACCTAGCTACTGAAGCTAAAGACTTCACCACCTCCTCTAATGATCTCAATTCTTCATGGAACTCAGGGTGTAAGACCAATGACGAGAACTGCTCATCAAGAACCAACCCAAGACACCTGACAACAGATTCAAGGGAAGGGACCCATTCACAGGCTTTCAATCCCAAAACTGATGCCCCTTCTGAACATGGAACTGCTTGAGGAAACCTCTCATACTTCCTCAGCCACTTTCCCAAATATCCAATCAAACTCAACATCTCCGAACCAGTTAATCGCCTGATTGAAGTCGAAAACGCTAGATCATCCATGTTTGGAGACGCAAACAGATAATGCAGACAGAGTTCTGGCGACGAGAACCCATCATGAGCAACCATGAGCAGAACTGAAGCTTGCTTTGCCAACTGAGATTTCTTCTCTGGGAGGCTTTTAGAGGTGGCCTTCTCTATAGCTAAGAGTACTTGGCTTTCCCATTCCTTCCTCACATTCGTCATAGTCGTGTATGAATCTTTAGAAGGGGAGAGGAAGTACTTCAGGATGCAGAGAAGGTCCGATTGCCGAATATCAGAAACATGTTTGATACAGACACAAATTAAATCCGATCTATTCTTCTCGATCAGACGATCCACCAAACTCAAAGACGAATGCGGAACAACTCTTTGGATTATCATGATTTCCAACAGCTCCCAAAGCTCCAAAACCAAACAAGCCTCCATAATCAAAATTGCAGCATCACGAGCAATCAAAAACGCCACATTTTCAATCAATACACTGTTGTAATCAGAATCAGTAGAATCGACCTCAACTGAAATTCTAATCTTTTGCTGATTTTTCTGTAGGAACGAATTCAAAAGACCTAGAAATTCCTCCCGGTTGAAAGATCTGGGGTTCTTGAGCTTTCGTTTCAATTTTTCGGTGAAACGAGTTCCCAAATCTATGATTTCCAGATCAGTTTCAGAAATCCTCCATCCTCCGACACGCTTGATTGGAGCGGTGACGTTCGCAGATTCCTTCTCGGGCTGCAAATCGCGCAAAACCTCGTTGGCATTCAGAATAATGGGATATTTCGATTCAGAAGCGAAGGCTTGAAAATCGACCGCAGCCTCCGTAATGATTTCTAGCAACGACATGAGAACAGTGAGAAATCGTTCGGAGTTTTCAGGTTTTGAAGTGAGAGTCGCAACAAAACCTCGAATCGGACAGTGAGAAATTGTTCGGAGAACAGTGAGAAATCGGCCGCGCAAAGCCTCGAATCGGACAGTGAGAGATTGTTAGGAGAACAGTGAGAAATCGGCAGCGCAAAACCTAGAATCGGACTCTGAGAAGCGCAGCAAAACGCGCGTTTAGGGTTAGGAGTTTTTAGGTTTTCAATGGATACGCGTACTTCGGCAACGCGGTTACGCGAAATGTAACCGCGTTGGTTTGGCTCAAATTAGATTCAACAAATTTTTAATTTCTAAAATTTTTTAAAAAAAAATCAACAAATTTTAATTTAAAACAAGACTTTTTGCATTAATATCCTTAAATCACAATATTTTTGCATATCTATATTATCTTGTTTATTATTCGTATATATACCCTTCATTTAGAACAATGTTACAATTGTATCCCCAACATTAAGTCCGTTAATTTTTATTGTTTATGTTTATTAAATGACTAAAACAAAAAAAATACAGTTCGCATTTATATTTTTATTTACATTATCTTATATTGTAGATAGAATCCCATTCATACACCTGCTAACATGAGGGGTATAACACGGTTCAGTTTGATCCGGGTTGACATCAACGTATTTGTAACTGTCAAACCGAACCGAACCAAATTGAGAGCTGATCGCTTTAACCTGAAAACCGAACCAAACATATATGCATATACAATTTTGATTCGATTTGGTTTAGTTGAGAGACTGTAAAATATAACTTTTGAAAGTTTTTTTTTTTTTCAAATTAGAAAAGTTAGAAAATTCTAAAAAGTTAGTTGGGGTAACCTCATTTAAAAAAGTACATTTCAAAAGTTGAAATGTCATTTTTCAAAACATTTTAGAAGAAAAAAAATAACTTTCAAAAGTTGAAAAGCAACTTATAGTTTTTATTTTCTCTCTCCACCACCACCACTATCATGGCACCTCCTCCATCACCACCACCACCACCTCCTCCTTCACCACCACCACCACCTCCTCATCTACTACTAACATCATCATCATGCCTATCATTAATATCAACTTTTTAACTTATAGATAGATTTTGACTTCTTGTTATCAGATAATTTTTCCTACTTACAAAAGTAGAAAATTTATTTTCAAAAGTAACTTCTTAAAACTTTCTTTTCAACTTATGAAAAGTTGCTTTTGAAAAATTATACCAAACAGCATCTTAATATAATGCATTTTCAAGTTTCAGTTCGGTTTGGTTTGATTTTTAATCAATTGTTCTCCATTTACAATTTTCCTCAATCGGGGAAAGGTAGGAAAAAAAAGAAGGTCCGAAAAAGAGTGTATTAACAATAAAAATATATTCTCTTTAGTACTTGATTTGATTTCTCATAATTGATTCTGCTTGCCATCGAATAATTGTGCAAGAGTCTAAAGATCGCGTCCGTCGTAGGGGAAGATTTATGTTGTCGAAAGCAAAGAGAATCCTGATTATCAGGTTTTTTAGAGAGGTGGGTGTAATCAGGTTTGGATAGTTAACAGGTATGTACCCAAAACCCTACAATTATACTTTGATCTTTTAGCATCCACCAACAACTCAATGTTAATGCTATTACATCTTCAAAAGAAATAGAAGAAAACATGTTGATAAACAAGTTCGACCCATTTTACATCTATTTAAAACATGTTAAGTATTATATAAAATTTAACTCAGTACATATTGACAATAATCATGCAAAAAGAGTGAAATTGGTTATATTGTTGTGGGTGTCATGAAAATTTGTTCAAATCAGAGTGATATGACCTTAACAATAGTTTCACAATTTTATGATCCAAAGTATAAAGCAAAATTTCAATACATGTAGAGTTACAAGTTCTCCTTCATATATGAATATTTCTATCTTCATCCAAGTTTTGAAGTTAATTTCAAAATTTATTTTACCCATTATGCAAACAGCGTAAGGGCTAAAATAGATTTTGAAATTAACATTAGAGAGCTTTTTAAATGAAAACCATATCCATTAAAGTAAATGATATAAACTAGTCAACCATACAAGTAAATGAAATAATCCATATCCATAATCATGCCTTAAAGATTATCTGTTCTTCCATTGTTTTCTTGTTGAAACATTAGCTTGTCATTGAGGAGTTGATTTTTTGTGTTTTATTTTAAAATTTACCTATATTTAATTAAAATGTATAAAATAACAACTATACAAAGGGAACAATGTTCAAAAAGTTTACAATTAGCTTGGTAGGCTATCAGTAATTTTAAAATTTTATATATATGCACCAAAAAAATTATATATATTTATATATTACAAAAATTTAAAGGGAGATTAAGATATAGCCATACTAATTAGTATGGATTTTATAAAGACATAGATAAAGGAAGGAAATAATTTTTTTTCAACCAATAAATCATTCAGTCCAACGGTTACTTTAAAAACTTTGGAAGTCATAAATCATTGATGATCTTCCTTTGATCGTCATCCCTTGTTTGAGTTGTTTCATAAAAATACTAAGACGGTTTTCATTGGTCTATTCAAATTAAAAAATCAAAACAACTTTATACACTGATTTGATTTCTCATAATTGATTTCACTTGCCATGGCATACCTGCCAACCCCTTGATTCCCTTCTCCCACCTGCAATGCATTTCCTTGTATGATGATGTTTTAGATTCCTAAATTACATGCTATTTCCAAACTTTCAAATAAAGTCATAACTTGTTTCTCTCCTCTGCCACTCTTTTTGCTACTTGCATATAAAACATTACTAAATTTTTAGTTGCCAATTCTACAAGGTTTCTTGGGTACACTTTTTTATTTTCAAACCACATTTTGTTTCAAGCTATTCATATTACCCCACATATGTACAGAAACTTTTCAAGAATATAAAAACTTTTTTTTGCAGCTTCCTTAATCAATGCTTGAATGTCCTTATTTTCTTGTTTAATTATATAAGAGAATTTCATTACATAATAACCAAACATGTTTCGAAAATATGCATTGCCTAAATAAATTTTCATACTTTCTTCATTTTCATTACAAAAAGTACATTTATAATCCGCTTTTATATTCCTATTTGCTAGTAATTATCCCGTTGGTTAAACTTTTTATAGAAACATACAAGAGTAACATTTTTAATTTTGGAAAGCATTTCCCCCTGTTTATCTAACCATTCCCCCTCTTTATCTGCCACTGTAAACATAAATCTTGTGGTGGTAGAAATGAAATACGCTATAGTAGTAAATGGATTCTCAATCTGCTCCTCACTTGAACATGCTGAGAGGAGGACTTTGGCTGTTCCTCCATCTGGGTAACAACCAACATCGATCATTTCTTCAAAGATTTCTAGGCTCCAAGCTTAGAAGTCCATGTGATCACATCGGGTTCTAAATTTCTGGAGGGGAGTGAGTTGAAGAGCTCTTCCATTCTGTCACAAAATCCTGCCCTGCCGTAGATATTGATCAAGATATTATACGTGCTTATATCTGCCGCATATGGGCCATTTTCCATTGCACTTAAAACTTCTTCCATTTTTTCAAAGTAACCAAATCGACCATACATATTGAGCATACTGTTCAGGACAAAGGTGTCTGGTTTGAGCCCAGATTTGTGCATTTGATTCACAATTTCCTCGCATTTCGAATTGTTCCCATTTTTTGAGTAGGCAGATAAAAGTAACATGTGGTTTTCATTGTTGGAGTCATCCCCTGTCGTTTTAGCTCTTCAAAAACTTCTTGTGCATCTAAACAAAGGATCCAACAAGATAAAAGAAAATGTGAGCTAATGAAGATGAAGAATATATTTGAAATTGCTTTTATTGTCAATGTACCAGACATTTACAATGAGCAAGCTCATAAGGGGATGAGCAAACTTGGTTATTCAACAGTAACTTTCATAAACCAGTTCAATTGCAGGGCTGTAAACCACTTGAGCCTCTTAAACATTCCTGTTCATTATAAGAATACTACAAAATTATTTTTATTTAACAAAAATAAAACCTTCCATCTCAACTGGTCAGTGATAATTGATTCAGTGCTTGTGTTCTTCTCAAACAGATTAATCCACTGGATAGGTGCACTCTGGTGTGATTATACATGCTTTTGCACTTATTATTCAATAGCGCTTGCAGCTTTAGAATAAAATAATTTGGCTACATGATTTGCTAATGAAAATTTCCACAACAATCAAAAGGAACATACTATAAAAACTTTACCAATTTTTTCCTTCTATTCCCTCTAGAAATAGAAGGAATAAATGGTTACACAAACAGTTTTGCATTCAGAATTGTAATGACATTCGAAGGATACACAGTAAAGAACTAAAGATTTGGCTACAAATATAGAACCTTACCCTCGTGAAGACCAGCTCTCCCATATGCATCTACCATAATCTTATATGAAGCTCTATCTGGTTCACAGCCCATGTGTTGCATGAGACAGAAAATTTCTGCAGCACCGTAGGGAAAACCTGCACGACTTTTGGATGAAAAAAATTTTCGAGCACTTTTAGCCAAAGTATCCAGATTGATTATTAATAATATGTAGCATGACAAGACGAACCGCATTAGATATTTACCTGCAAGTTTCCATGAGGGCATTATCGGCATACACATCAGGCTCATACCCGGCCTCTTGCAACTCCTCAAATATTTCTTCTGCTTTCTCGCAAAGTCCTTCCCTTGCAAATGCATTGACCATAGCAGTGTATGTGCAGATATTAGGTTTACATTTTTGACTTCTCATTTCATGAAACAATTTCAAGGCCATATAAGACTTATTTGCCTGCAATTATAGATATTTCACACAAAGACATTAGGCTTCAAATATGGAGGAAACAAGAATTCTGATAGAAAATAGTTTACCTTTCCACATAAGTTGATCAACATAGTGTAAGTGTCAGTAGATGGCTGGCACCCATCTCTCTTCATCCTCTGAAAGATCTCCAGTGCCTTTTGCGTGTTTCTTCCCTTCATTAACCCATCAATGTAAGCATTGTATACAACCTCACCTGAGAAAGATTGAGGCTCCTTCAACATAAATTGATGGTAAGGTAGAAAGGAGCAGATAATACCAGATCTTTTAGCTTCACTTCAAGCAAAATTTTCCTGGATGGTGCCATTTGGTTACGTATGACCAGGAAAAAATCTGTGTTACTTATCAGATAAGCAGCATTTACAGTCCCCCAGTGGCATAGTCTTCCAAATTTACACATTCGTAAAGACCAGTCCCAAATTGCTGTTAGGGGATTCAATAAGCTGGAAACTGGCATCCTTTCTTTTTGATGATTCTAGCAATTTATTTTGTTTAAATGATTCGTGACACACCTCTGGGCTGTGTAAAGAATGAGATGGAAGAGCTTAAAAATATAGCTTGGTTATAGTTTATCCACTTAAACCTCCTGCAGATGGATCGTCAAATGGCAAGTCCATCTCCCTCCCATTGGAAACATGTCTATGGCACCCTTTTGGCAAGTTATCACTGATTATGACCTCACACTTTGCTTCAACATTCAAGATAGCAATCAATGAAGTACTCATCTCAATTAGAAAAATAATATGAGGTGCACCCCCGATTTAATAGGTCCAAGCTTTTACAGCTCAAACACACAACCCCAACCCCAGCATGCTATCCGACAAGTCATCAAAAAGAACTGCTTGCATTATTTGCTCCAATTTCAGAAAAAGCATCAACAAGACGGAGCGGCACTTGATATATAAAATATATCAGCACTTATTATACCATAGATGTTGGTTAAAGCCATCTTTTTCTATAAAATATTACATATATCCGCGAATCAATATTATATATATCAAGTGCTTTTATTATTCGCGGTTGTATACTTATTATATACTTATTTCTATAATAAGTGCTGATATTATACCACAACATCATTTCGTGCATCTTTTTCTATAAGTGCTTAATATAAGTGCTTTTATTATTCGCGGTTGTAATCTTTTAATCAAAAGATGTTGCTTATACCATAATAAGCCATCTTATAATTATATTTTATTATATATTGATATTATTTGTTATTCGACCAAAAGATGTTGGTCGGTGTGCATCTTTTCCGACTTCAAATTCCGCTGTTGTCCTCTCCGAATCACTACTTTTAGTTATTTTTTGCTATTTCTGGTAATATTTCGTTTGTCAATTGGGCCACATTTATCGCAAGTTGCTTATTTTATTCTGTATTTCATTTAGGCATGATTTAGGGGATTTTGCCATTTTTAGTAACTTTCCAATACAGACGGTTTTTTGGCTATAAAGTCCGGCTTGTGGACTGATTTTAGGGATTACTTGATTAATAATATTCAGTTGAACCTCAGATACGTATTCTCTGTGTTTTTGGGCAACTTTCTTATGTTCTTCCCTATGAATCATCTGCTAGAACTAGCCTGCAGAATAATCGCTATTCTGTCCGGCTTCAGGTTCACATCTACCTTAACGGCATTTTTGGTACTCATGGTTAAATAATGCTTTTCTACTTTTAAATATCAATAATGAGGGGCCAAATATGTCAATTAACATTTTCTTAATTATGATTTTAAGGGTCAAAACTCTCAAAGAGGGAAATTGTTACCCATTAAATACTTAATTTTTGTTACAAAAAATAATTATGTACAATTAGCCCATAGCAGGCCTATCAGTTTCAAGAATTGATCCTATTTTCAGCATCTTTATTTGAAATTTTGCCTAATTTTATAATTAAGTATTAAATAGATTAGCCCTTTTCCCCTACCTTTTTTTTAAATCGATGAATAACAGAGACTCATTCAGATTAGAAGAAAAACTGTACAGGGTTTAACTTGTATAAGGATTAAACTTCACTCAGCGAGCTATTAGTAGCATCATTTATGAAACAAAGACCATGTTAATACAGCTAGTAGCACCAATCATTTGAACCCTGACATCAGTTTTAACATTACTCATTTTATGCTTAAGCTTCAAAAACTGTTTTGCAGGTAAGAGAAGCTGCCTAATAAGAAGAGTCAAGATTGATTGCAGTACTAACTCCTTTATATTTGTTTCTTTGTTGCTTGGATCATTCAAATTCAATAAAGCCCAATGTTTTCTGAACCAAGAAAACCTAATCAATCTCTTTCCAAGCTACTATCAAAGATTACACCTTTATGTACCCTGTCATAAAAACTTATATATAAATCTGCTTACTGAAAATTAGGAAGTAATAGACAAAATGCTGCACTAGTTTCTAACAACATGGGGACCATGCATAATTCAAGTTTTCACATCTAAAGAGATTGCAACCGAAACTATAAGTTTTTTAATATTAATGAGTGTATCAATTCATATGCAACAAGCTAGAAACAGAGAGGTGCTCCTCACTGTACATAGAAGCCAATAGAAAACAAAGATGAGAATACACACGTAGGGGAAAAAATTCAGAGAGTAAGATTCAAAAATAATATGACATAAATGTTCCCACTGAAGAAATTAATCTTGTTAAAAGCCATGAAATTTATAAAAGAAAAAAAATATATATCAGAATATTTACCTACACTAATATGAAGCTTAATCGTTGTCCTTTTTCTATTAACTACGCGATTCAATCCAAATTTCAATTAAAAAATAATCTCTCTTGGCAAGCAAACCATAATGCATAACCATAGACATATTACAGTTCCTAGAAAAGAATCTACACTTAGAGCCCCAGATATAATGGATCTTCCCACTTTCTCCTAATTTTGCTGCCGTCGACACAGAAAGTGATGTAGGACCAAGAAATAGAGCCTCATCTCCTATATCTTCTTTAAAGATCCAAGCCATTTGCGAGCGATCAAGTTTTAAAGAACACATGGCTTATCCTTCAAACTCTTAAGCTTTCACTAACATATATGCATTACCACAATCCTCGCCAACCCACCGCAACACAACCCAAGCCCTGAACTGGACAATACAAAAGGGAACAAAGAAAATCCTGTTCTATGATTAGATTTGATGGTACTAGCCTGTAAATATTTTGGAAACTTTGAAGAATGGGAATAAAGATTTGACGACCATATCCTTTTTCCAATCTGATTCTTCTAAATTTTCTAAATGTTCCGAGAAGGTAAAAGTTCTGTATATACCAATCTTTTTTCTTTTTTTTTGGTAGAAAATTCTAAAGTATTCATTAAAATTAAGATAAAGTTACATAACGAGTTTCAGCATATCCTATAAATTCCTCTCCTAAAACATCTGAAATGTAAGAAGGAAAAAGATAACAAGATTACTTATCCAAGGCAAGGTTTGCTAATGTGTCTGCGGTTCTGTTTTCAAACCCTCAAGAATTGTTGTTGCTTCTGATACAATGGAAGTAGTAAATCATATATAACTTGCTATTGCACCCAATATTCTGCCCCCTTCATTTCTGCATATGACCCCCATAGCTGTCTTTCCTAGATTACCTCTAGCTGCTCCATCTACATTGATCTTAACCCTTGGTTCATAGGGACTAATCCACTGCACATGCACAGTTTCTTTGATTCTTTGTCCATTCCTCCGTCTCCATTGCCTTATGTTTTTGGAATCCTCCTGCATTGAAAAGAATTTTGCCAGCATTAGTTCTAATGATGGTACTTTCCCCTCAAATATTACCTGGTTTCTCATTGTCCAAATAGCCCATATCATATCAATCCAGCTTGTAGTAATCTCTTGGTTAGCTCCATGCTTGCTGTCCTGTTTCATGAGATTACAAAACAGCCACTCCCACCTGTTCATTTCTTGCTCAAAATGATCAATCCTACTTCCTGTTCCAGCAAACCATAAAGCACGAAATAAAAAGGAACATTATGAACAACTTAAATACAGTCCCCATCATCATGAACAAAACTAGAAAAAGGAACATTATGGTATAAACCAACATGACCTAAATAATGCACTTCTACTCCTACACTTTCTCCATCTCCATGAAATAATGGTGTCGTACATATTAATTTTTGAACCCATAATATATTGAACTTCTCCAACAAGACTAAGACGTCACTCTGCAGTGGATGAAAGGCTTTTCAACTGATTCACACGGCTCCTTGAACATAACACTCAAATGGTCAGGTGGGATAGCTTTGTCTAAGATTGCCATCCACAAGAAACTCCACTTTCAATCGAATAGAACTTTTTTTTCCAACCAGTTTTGCAGGCCCAGAACCGACTCACTGAAAAAATAGATGAGAAGAATAATTAAACGGAATGAAAACTGTCCACTCACCTCCCAAATTCAACTTTCAACTTCTAGAACCCAGATGCACTCCCATCCTCACAACCTCAAGTGTAGATATCAAGGCCACCATGTACTCACACTCTTGATTGATTCTGTAGTTGAATGGCAATGAGGTATATATTTCACTATTTTTTTTCTTTATTGATGATTGAAACCTTCATTCAGGAATTCTTGTTATGGGTTGCCCCGTATCAGGGCCATCGTGCAACAAACAACAATCCTTGCATCAAAAAAATCCTCTCAAAAACTCATTCTCGACCTATCTCCGACTGGGAACCAGAATCCCACATGAAACAAATCTGCCACAACCATGATAGTCTTCCGAAAACGTAAATCATAGGAAAACTCTGCTCTCCTGATTCCAATGTCCCAAAGTGCCTCCACATTTTAATGACATAACTCTTTGCTACAGTTGAATTTTTTTCCTCCCTTAATCTCCATAACCATTTGACTGCCCTGCTCCTCGGGTGAACAAATCAATCCAATTCACCAGATTATGCTTGCTTTCTCCTTCAGTTACACAATAAATTAAAAACTTCTTCATGATTGCTCCAATCTATTAGCAACTGGAACTGGAACTTACATAATTAGTAAGTTATCCTTCCACACATATAGAATTTTCTCTTTAATCTCTCTCTTTATCCGCATGTATGGTAGAGTGATTTTGTCCCCATGTTGTTCCATGCATATGGCAATACGTGAATGTGAATTAATAATGTTTGATTTGCCATTTCTTCTGTGTTATTATCCTTGATGTCTTACCTAGTAGACTGTCTTCTGATTACAATCGCTCATCTACATGATAATTTCAATCTCTCACCGTTTCTTTTCAAGCTGGTAGATACTTTGCTCCTGGACTCTTAAGTGGCTAACTAGGTTTTGTTGTGGCTAACTAGGTTTTGTTAGGGCTAAGTCCATGCAAGAAACAGAATGAAGAAGCTTACATGAAAGTTGCAGCTTGAACAAGCTTGCTCTGTATCTGCAGTATAATTTTGAGCTATTGAGATATTAATTCCTAGCTGCTAACATGTACAAAAATGCTGCTCCATGTCTAGAGTATAACTTCAAGAATGCTATTTGAGATGAATTTCTAGTCAATAATATGGACAAAGAGTAGCAAAATGATGCCTATCTTCAGCTTAAGAGCTGATGTTCACCAATAATATTTTGCCAGATCAATTAGCCAGTGATCTGCAACTAGTCTGTCTGATTGAGTCAACATTATTTCAAGCTGCCTTTCTAATTCTTAGGATAATCTCTCTTGATGCTGGGTTTCATTTTAGTGGTAAATCTTTTGGAAAACTGTATTGGTTAACAATTAGAAGTTTTCATTCCTTTGCTCTTGTTTTCCTTCATAAAAACAAAAAATAAAGGAAATATAAATTACTATGCACAAAGTTACACCATATTTGCATAATAGGTTGGCTAATTCAACTGATGTCAAGTATTGTGTTGATATAAAGAGAAGTACATAACCATGCCCCTTGTAGAATCCAAAAAAGCATCCTTTGTGTTGTTCTCTCATATCTAATAAATTTTCTTCCTATATCATGCCAAAGCTCCAAACCAGTTCTTGATTGCAAAATTGAACAAAGAGATGAGTGTCTTTAACAATAAAGTTTGATCTTTTTTCATGGACTTATACATGCTCCCATAATTATTCAAATATGTGGATGGACCCCCCGAATTTTGAACCAAGAGCGGGTAAGTGGTGGAACGAGGCTGAGGTTTTATACGTCAATTTTTAATAGTAGCACGTCTCATTAAGTTCTCCAGCTTTTTGTTCAATGCCTGCAAATCAAGATTAACATCAACAACAATGCGTCATTGCAACTAAATATCTTATATTCTCCCTCTCAAAAGCCATAGCTTCTCTGTTTTCAAATAGTCTTTGACCTACTCCCTCCCCTTTCTGGATTGATACAAAAGATAAGAAACAAAACAGACAAAATCCTACTTACATGACCGCACGTGTTGCTGGAGGACGATGTCGTGGTGGTGGTGGTGCTGCTGCTGATACAAATTGATGCACGAGAGCAAGTGGTGGTCGAAGAAGTTTTCCAACCCATCTCCTCCAACAATCAATCCTCTTCCTGTCAATCACATGTTCAAGAGTTTGCCAAGCTAGCATCGCTGATTCCGCATTGCGAAACGTAATCTATACAACCAGAGCCATAATCTCCTGGAACTTGAAACAAGAAAAGGTGACTGAGAAAGAAAAGGAAAGACTTACAAATCCGAATCTCCTCGAACTTCCAGTAAACCTATCGGTAACAACTACAGCTTTTATAATGTCGTCTAACCGCGGGAAGTATCTACGGTCCTCCAATGTAGGCCTCGAACAAACAATTTGGTTTCGTCGCCATCACGTACGACAAAGAAATAGAGAAACATTACTCTTGGTGCAGTAAAGGTAATCCATTTTAAATATAGCCTACGAATTAATCCATTCCCAATAACACAGAAATCAGAATTTTTTTTTTTTTTATTAGGTCTCAGAAATCAGAATGTAACTGAAAATTTTTGTTACATCACCTTGATTTCATGGTTATTTATGAAAGTCCTCACAGACTCAGAATTTTTAAGATGATCATTCTAGACGGTACTTAGATTTCATTTATACCAGGGGAAATGCATGTTCTATGCCGTAGCAAAAGAATTAAATAAGTGATTGAAATTAATTGGGAGATAGAAGAAAAAATAAATTGAAGGAAATATGTGTATTTATATGTGTAAGGATATAGAAGTAAATATAATTAAATATAAAGGGCATTTTGAATAATATTAGGTAATTATATTAGTGTAAGTTAGTTGCGTGAATCTAATAAAATTCTACTAAATTAGAAAAACTGCGGTTATATAAATATCTAGGATTAAATATTAATTAATAAAACCCTACTAAATTAGATAAACCTTGATTATACTTATCTAAAAGAGTTTAATTAAATAATAAAACCTAAATTATTAGTAACAATGATTTAGTAAATTTATCCATTATTCTAGAATATTTAATTCAAAAACTACTTGTACTTTATCTTAAAAAATTTAATTAGAACATTTAATTTCAAAATTAAATGTTTTTGTTATTTAAGTGAGTCTAATAAAATCCTACTAATTAGATAAACCTTAATTATATTTATCTAAAAGATATATAATTAAATAATATAAACCTAAATTATTGATAATAATAATTTTATATATTTACACCTTATTCTAGAAAATTTAATTCAAAAGTACTTATAATTGTCTAAAAGAATTCTAATTGAATAAAATAAAAATATTCTAACAAAATTATTCAATTAAAATAATTTTAACGTGAAACAAATGAATTAATAAATTAATATATGCATATATGTGTTCATGCCTTCATGTGTGTGCATTCCAATAGAATTAAATGTCAATTCAATTCCTAATATTTAAATATTATTAATAGCCATTTATTTCAATTACTGTAATACTTCAACTTGAGAGCAATTTATTATTAAATTTATTATCAATTTACATAAGAAACGTAAAAGACAAATATAATATTGTCATTTTATTTTTAAACAACTACTATGTGCAAAGTATGTGCATATTGAATAAATGTGTATGGTACATTCAATGGGTACATAGGTTATAATTAGGGTCACTTTGAATAAGTTAATTCAAGGTTAGCTATATATTTTGGGTCATGTCATATTGGATCATTTCTACTAAATTGGAAAATATTGAATTAGATTATCCCGTGCTTGTTTATTCATTTAAGATAATTAAGAAATAATTGGAATCCAATCAAATATACATTAAATATAAATAATTTCATCTTATAAAAAATTCTAAAATAAAATTGATTTCACTAGAATATATTAAATATAATAATCATTTTAAATTATTATAAATATCAAAGCTCTGTTTTTCGTGCATTTTATTGTATGGTCTTAAGTCTCATGTTAAATATATTGATTATTTTAATCATTAATATATTAAATTATAAATATATGATATTAAATCATTATAATACTGTATCATCATAATTACGTTTATTATTCTTTCAATTATAATAATATATATTATTAAAAATATTTATTAATTGCTTCGATAATTAATAGCAAAATATTTAATCTATTAATTATATTAATATGAAACTTTTATAAATATTAATTTATCTCAATAACTAATACACTTAATTAATTAAAATAAGTATATTGATAATTATTAATATAGATTAATAGTTGGATTATATTCTATTTGATTAATTTTACTATTATTTCAAGATCTCTGGTACTTTTGAAATCAAATATTCTAGAAAATGATATTTTGGTATATAAAAATAAAGCACACTTTAGATAGTTAATAGTAGTATAGATTTAAATTCTATAAGATACAAAACTCTTTTGATATTTAAAAAAATAATTGAATATAATAATTTTAATTTACTAATTAAAAATTAAAATAAAAAGTATAAATCCAATGAAATTCAAGAAAAATGAAATATCATTTGGGAATAACTATAATAATTAGTAAAAAAAAATTAGCATTTTCATTTAATAACCCGAGTCTGTTACTCAAAAATAAAAAACAATTAAGTCAATCTTAGCGTGAAACGCACATTCACAATTGCTAATAGATTTAAATATTAGTACCATAATTCCATGTTTATAAGCAAACCAGCCAATCTACATTCTGAATGTAATCAATTACATAATCAAAAATTAGAGAAAGACGCTTCAAAGCTCCAGCAATGCAATTCTCTTGGCATTGAAGTCGATCTCTCTTGTCCTTGGCGGCCAAAACTGCATGCGACCAGCCCTTCATTGCACCATCCCTACTGCCCATGATTATCGATATTTCCGAAACGTTTCAATTGAGAAGAGATTCAATTGGGCATTCAGGGTTCAGACACCCCAGGATTGTTCGTTTATTTTTCCCTTCTCATTTTTCTATTACTCGATCTATACTAAATTAAGCGTGCAAGGGACCCAACATGGGGCGGCGGCGCAGTTGGCTAGCGCGTAGGTCTCAAAGCTTGTTATCCTGAGGTCGAGAGTTCGAGCATCTCTCATCCCATACCATTTTCATCCCGTCCAGTTTTAATAAAATGACAGCTCGCAGTTCCTGAAGAATCTGATCTACAAGTATGGGCAGTACAGCCCTGTCTCCTTTTTTGGGATAAGGAGCTGTTCTGAAGAATTATAGGTTGCCAAGCTTGTTATCCTGAGGTCGAGAGTTCGAGCCTCTCTCATCCCATACCATTTTATTCATTTTCATCCCGTCCAGTTTTAATAAAATGACAGCTCGCAGTTCCTGAAGAATCTGATCTACAAGTATGGGCAGTACAGCCCTGTCTCCTTTTTTGGGATAAGGAGCTGTTCTGAAGAATTATAGGTTGCCACCTCTAAAACATCTTAGCATCTTGAAACGATTTGATGCCTTGTACAATCCTCTTATAGGCAAAATACCAAATGATGTTGAATTCATGTTCACCACGGTCCATTGTTAAACTCGAATCTTACCTTAAACACATTGATACGCATTCCCCATATATAAATCATTTACGCCAGAAAACATAAAAATTGGCTAGCCTCTCTTCTTTGTTTATGCAACAAAAATATCATTATCAACTACTGAGACCCATGCATGAACTCTCATAAACAAGCTAATACAGCGACACCCAATAATCCATTATCCAGAAGTATGCTTACAACAGATTACGCTCAGATATTATATCCATATTTCTTCTCTACTTTTCTAAGTGAATATAAGGAAGATTTTCAAAGGAAAATTGGACATCAATCTTAACAAACGGGCCGTTGTATATAGATCATGGTCATTGGAAAAATGCTTACCTGTTGCTTAAATATTGCAATTTCTTTGTAATAAATCAAAGAGAGAGGGAAATGGGAACTCAAAGGCACACTGGAATTAAGGAAAACTACCTAAAATTTTCTTCCTTGCCTTTTCTCCAGCATGTTTATAAATAAGACAAAGCGAGTCCAGAAGGATAATCTATACTTTGCTACAGATGATTGCCCAATCTTCGTCTTTCCTGACTGAGAAGTCAGTATCAAATTTCCCTTTAGCATATGCATCAAAAACAGTCCAGTATCACTCACCGACAAGAAAGAATTGGGCATGACTCAGGATCAGCAAGATTTGTACTAGAACATACATTTTTCACCCCTGCAGCTATCTCCTACTGGTTGCCATCTTGGCCTTGTTTAGGTTTGCAAGCTCTTCAATCAGCTTCCTCTCTTCACTGCTCAGCCTTTTAGGGATCTCTACTTGCACCCGGACCAATTGATCACCTCTCATATTGCTTTTATTGAGTAGGGGCACACCTTTCTTTGCCATCACCAGTGTCGTGCTTGGCTGGGTACCAGGTGGGATCTTCAAGTCAACGACGCCATCCACTGTAGGAACCTTGACTGTCGTCCCTAAAATTGCATCAACATATGACACCTTGCACGTGTAGAGGATGTTCGTGTCATCACGTTTCAAAACGGGGTCAGGAAGAACGTCAATAATGACAAAAAGGTCTCCTGGAGCTCCACCTCTCTTTCCAGAATTTCCTTCTGATCGGACCCTTAATCTGCTACCAGAGTCCACTCCAGCTGGAACTTTCAGACTAATGCGCTTCGTTCTTCTCACTCTACCATCCCCACCACATGTGTTGCAAGGAGTGGATGATTCACCAGTCCCTCCACAAGTGGAGCAAGTCATTACCTGCTGGAAGACACCCAATGGGGTCCTTGCGGATGATATAACCTGGCCTTGCCCCCCACATGTACCACACGTGGATGGCTTGGTCCCTGGTTTGGCACCTGAGCCATTGCAGGTGCCACAGATCTCTAGTCGGGTTATCTCAATCTCTTTCTCTACCCCAAAAACTGCTTCCTTGAAATTTAAGACCAGATTGTAAACCTCATCCTCGCCATCTACTGCCCTATTCCTGGAACCTCTGCCACCCATACCACCCATACCACCCATACCGCCCATACCCTCAAATAATGATTCAAATAGATCAAAAGGGTTGCTGAAATCCTGCAACCATGAATAATCAATGCCAATTAGAGTTGATTCATATCAAGGAAATATAGAACTTGAATTTATCTGTCACTGTAAGAGAACTCACCCCCATGCCCATGCCAGAACCTTTAAGACCAGCCTCTCCGTACTTGTCATATAAGGAACGTTTTTCATCATCTGACAAAACCTGCAGAAGCACGTTATAACTTTTCAGATCAACTATAAATCATCTGTCTCTAATTTGCCACACTCAAATATGAGGAAACTTGAAGGATGATCGCAAAATTAGAGTCTACCTCATAAGCATTGCTTATCTCTTTGAATTTCTTCTCTGCATCAGGTTCTCTGCAGCATAAAATAAAATCAATCCCCAATACAGATTTTATAATCAGCAAAACAAAACAAACTCTGAATACAATAAAGATGAAATGTTAAGTAAAATATGTGTGAGTGCTGTGTGTCGTTCCTTAAAAAAAACACAATCTTTTTTCAATCAGAGCATACAGAGACCCAATGCATTTATCTATCATATGTGTGTGAGTGCCCTTCCTTAAAAACCAAGATGAGCTTTCCCCAATCAATGCACACACACAAACCCTGACATATACTTTGCGCACAGAGATAATCTGGGTAAATCATGCCAAGAATAAATTTGTGAGCTTCTCATTGCAAGCATATCCACATAAGATTTAATTCAAGGTGATTTCCATTATATCTCATGGCTGATTATATGTGCACACATATAGCCATGTTTTCTCACAACACTTGCAGACTCTCTGCAGCATTTCTACTTGCTTTTTTTTTCTTCTTCCCCTCATCGGTAATGAGAATATATTGTTAACAGATAGAATGTACAGAGGAGAATTGCAATCAATAACTTCAGCGAAAGATGCTTAAGTGCAACTCCCGAGAGATAGATAGATAGAGAGAGAGAGAGAGAGAGAGAGAGAGAGAGAGAGAGAGAGAGAGAGAGAGAGAGAGAGAGAGAAACTTCCCTTGAAGGACATGCCCAACAAAATTCAGCATTTCTATTTGCTTTTTTTGCACCAAAAATGGGCTCACTTTAAACAAGGCTGTGGTGTCCCATGAACTTAAGGGTCTACATTACCATGTACAAATCATGTACCTATACTGGGTGTATCCTTAAATTCATACTGCACGCATGAGTTGTTTAAGTGACGTTCATTAGGGAGCACAAAGATAATCTGCAAAGAGTATCTCATCTTACCAGAGCATAAATGGCTATATATATATATATATATATATATATATAAAACCTCCTGTCCCTAAGAGCAATGTCCAGTAGTACAGGAAGCAGAAGGGGCAGACAAGATTCTTTCTTCGGCAGCGGATGGAGAGCCAGAAGGTCAGAATCAAGCATTATTAGCAGAAAAGGAACTCTCAGAGTATCACCATTGTCTGGTTGGGTAAGGTGATAAATGGCTACTTGCTATGGACGCAGGAAGAAGCTGATTGTCTAATATAAGTTTAAGGCTCTGATAGATTTCTGCTAGCCTTTTAAGAAACTCTGCTTCAGGTCTCTGATCAATGTGGAGATAGCACACGCCTGGATTCAATTTGGCCAGAGATTCAATTTTCCTCGGCTTCATCCATGGGCCACCAAAGTTCATCCATGTCCATCTCTGGGCTTTCTTTTGTTGGCCTCTGAGCTTTATGCCATCTTATTGCACTTTTTCACCATGAAGAAAAGGTACACCCTGGTATAAGCTGCCTCAAATCTGATTCCAATTGAGGCGCCTAGGTGAATCTAGGCAATCTCCTAACCACTTAGGCAGTTGCCTAGGGGACAAGCTCCATTATACTAAGTCCTCTACATTCTACAACAAGTTGAGCAACAAATGAAAATTTTTCTCAAACAATGTTCAATGTATCATGTTTTCTAATTCCTATGCACATAAACTACAGCTATGATCAACAATGTATTAAACATGAGGAACTTAGGAAGAGATAACTTCTAACTCAAAATCAAATGAAGGAATGAAAACTGATTTGATATAAATATGCAGTGGCAATTAACATTGCAGCATGAAAATAATGTAGGTAATGAGGAAAACATATATAAGATGCAAAGTGGCAAAACTCACTTGCTCACATCTGGATGACAACTCCTAGCAAGCTTCCGATAAGCTGAGCAACAGTATGTGTACCATCAGCACAAATATAAGGATATAACATGCTACAGTAATATTAACAAATCACTGGAATATTATCTAAACCATGAACAAAGAAAGAGGACGACCAAACTGAATGGATATTTAATAAAAACCCAAGCTGGTTCAGTTTATAAAGACCAGACAGATGAAACTCAAAAGAAATAGCATGTTTATTCACCAAAAAATTTAATAAATCCCTCACCAAAGGAAATGTGAGGCATGATCATAAGTATCAATAAAATGGTGAGACTCGTGAAACAAGCAAATCAGTTGTGATCATCATGCCCACTCCTTTTCAATTCCTCAGGATTTGCTAATAATAAAATATGGCCCTAAAATCAAATTGTGTCTACCAAAAATAGGAAATTCTTTTCAAACATGAGATAAATGGGGAAATTTAATAGCAGCATGAACTGTGAAGGAAGGGGAAAGAAAACTATGATCTTATTTTTCCTGTGAATAACAACAAGTTTAAATAGTATATTAAAACATACTACTTGTGTGAGAGAAATAAGATAGCACTCGCCAAAGGAAATAGCACCAAACATCAAAATAAAGGAAATATATAATGAACTAATGACAACTTGATAAGTTGATAATCAAGAATTTAGCACTTTGTTACTTCAACAACATCACGTGTTACATGCAGATCTAACTTGTTTTTTTATCTCTTATTGTTTCACTTGGTATGAGCTCCTGATTGAAAGAAACCCGGGAATACAGAATTTGTAAAAAAATGAAAAGAAAAACTCATTCAAAACAAAAAACATGTAGAGCAACTTGTAGACAAAAGTATCTGGAAAGTATACTTACCACTTTTTATCTCAGATTTACTAGCATTTCTTGACACCCCCAGAACAGAATAATAATCCTGTAAGAGGAGAATATTTAATACTTGAAACAACATAATGAATCAGTTAATGAGTTCTCAAACACCGAAATGACAAAAGGAAAATAGAAACACATGAATATCAGACACCAGAAACCATATAGCCACTTTAGTCTTCACAAAGCCACAAAAAAAGAAGAAAATATTTCCAAAATTTTGCTTACAGAATCCGCTCTAACAACAAAGCGTGCTCCTCTTCGCTGCCGTGGGTTTGGGGGTGAAGATGATTCAAATAATGCACGCAATGAATCTTGAGAAAATAAGCTCGAACTTGGGGATCCAAAATTTCTTATCTTGCATGAAAAACTGCATACAAGTGCTAATGGATTGATTAAGTTTCTAGACACGGCAATATTTGAAGGAGTTTATTAAAATAAATAAAACCAGAAATGTGCACAGCATAGTCTGAGATAAAATCGGTAGATGGAATATCAATACAATGTAAGTAGCCTATACAAACTCATACACTTTGCGTGATGGCGCTGATAACTAATAGCATCAAGTGAGTCAGCATCACAACCATCAAACTACATATTTTAAGAATAAAACACAAGCATAAATTCTCTCTTCAACCACCCAACACCAAAACTATAATTACTTCAAATCCAGTTTAATCATGGAAATTCTAGTGAAAACAGATTGGAGGATGGAAAAGTAAAACATAGATTTTCTACCTGCTAATCTACTCTCTTTCACTAACAAACCTCTTAATTCACACTTCTGTTAGTTTTCAAAAGCAGTTTCTTGAACTTGCAAGAGCTAAATTAGAATTTGAATTGGAATGATAAGTCAAGGAAACGAGCCATTCTCGGCATTTGAATCTGATAGAAACAAGAGACGATAAATGAGGCTCCTCAAATTAACACAGGCTCAGAACATTCTAAAACAGAAACTTTGTGAATCTCCAATACCAACCACCGTGCCTTACAGCAAACTCTTCTAATCCATATGATTTTTGTGAAGCTCACAAAAGAACAATCTCATCAGCTAACAGTAGTCAGGCAGAAGCTCATCCTTGAGATAAATATTGAATAAGGGCTAAAGAAACCATAAATTTCATTAAGAAATTAATCCAACATATCACTCTTCAATCAAGAATAAGACCCAGCTACTATTCCTGGTCATCATGGATGTCATCAATAAAAAAACATGACTTTGATCCCTAAAACAAAGAAATATCTGTAATTAAGGTAATCAAGCAAGATTAAAAAAGCATAACTGGGATCTTTGTTAAAACATCAAGAAATGCAGTTAAGAGTGGACTCAAAATAACTCAAACTCATACTTTGGTTGTTATCCTAAATCAGACTGACTCACTAAAGATTTATTTTTTGAAGTAGGAAGAAAAAACCAAAAACAAAAAAGGGAGAAAGAAGATGAATAAGACTTTATGCAATGTCAACAGTACCAACATGCAATCCAAGTTACAAATGAGAAGAATTACCCATGTAACTTAATACATTGTTATTATACTTTAATACTTTGTAAGTCTATCCAATATTTCTCTAGTTTGTAACAGGAGAAGATATATGGTAAAAAAAAATGAAATCACAAACAATATATAAGCAACAGGCTTGATATTAGGAATTGGCCATGAAATGGTACTAGATAGCTTCTGTCAGTAGGCCTCTTTCCATTACATCAGCCTCACATTGTAATGGGATAAGATTGAATCAGTTGCAGTCAGAATTTCAGTGTTTATTCTTTTTTTTTTCTTTTCTTTTTTTTTTTTTTTTTTGAGAAGATGATGAAGGGATATATTAAGATAAGGAAAACAGGAAATAATCCAAGAAAGCAACTGTTTCCCACTTCCGTAATACATCACTAGAAGAGATATGTCTGAATTCCTCCTTGCTGCTGATCCAAGATGATACCAAAATTTGAATGTCCTCAAGGGTCTTCTGAACCTGCAGCACTCCCCCTTTAAAAATACATCAATTACAAGCAAGCCAAACCATACAGAGTGTAGCAAAGAAGACTACTCGATGCATCACCTTCCCTTTCTTCTTGAAAAAAGGGAATCTCCATTGTTTTGAGAGATAGATAAACTTATCCCAGTAGTTGAAAGAAAGAAGACCAAAGGACCCCAATCCACTCACAGTGCACACATGTATGATCCACTGAACTTAATCCCAGACTCCCAGTAGTTGAAAAAAAGAAGACCAAAGGAGCCCAATCCACTCACAGTGCACCCATGTACAATCCACTGACTCTTCTCCTTTTAGGCATAATAAGCATGCATTTGGTGATATAGCTAAGGACTTCCTCTTTCTTTGGAGGTTATCAAGAGTATTGACACCATTCTAATATGCAGTCCACAAGAAGGCAAGAACTTGGGGGGGGGGGGGGGGGGGGGGAGCTGAAACATGACAGAGATAAAAAGGGAGGGGGATTGAAACTAAGGTTGGAACTTGAAACACGAGAAGTTGAAAAAAGAGCTTGCAGAGAAGGAGTCATGGGGAAAGAGACCAGCTCCGTCTATGGGATAAGGAGGAGTCAATAACAAACTGCTTAAGTTCCTCCAACAAACAGCCACGCTCTTCAGTTTCTGTAGTGTGTAAATCACAACGAAACTGCAGATTTCAAGACAAGCCTGTACAGTCCCAAGAGAGGACATCCGAAACAAAAGGATTTGGCAAGGAATGCACACGAAAAGGCCTAGGAGAAGAATGGAAGAGTGTCTATGCCCCCCACCAACAATCCTCCAAAAATCTTGACCTGTATGCTGTAATTCATATGCATTTAAAAAGTAGGATTTCCATTTGAAGGTAAAATGGCAGCTTGACAACATGGAATATAAATCTCCAAATTTGTACATATCCAATGGGAGCCAATTTAATGTGATATTGCAGCTTTAATAAACGAAATTTTTATGCTAACTGCATAAAGAACAAGAAGAAACGCAATCCAGAAAGTCAAATATCTAATACCGATATTTAGCTACAGATTCTTCTTTGTTTATTAAGGGTTACTTCCAGTAATATGTTGTAGATTTATTTGATCTTGTATAACCATGGTTCTACATATTATATCATATTGATTGTTACAATTTATAGGTATCATTTATTGACTATATTGTCATAACACTTCACTATAAGATATCTTATAGTGAAGTGTATGAGATGAAACTCATGCTAATTCATCATTATTTAGCTTAAATCCACATGTTTTCATCTGTATCCATCATATCCATGATTTTTGAGGCATTTACAGCAGACCAACAAACTTCTACGATACAATATTTTTAACCATGAATGTGATATTGTCTTATAAGGGAAATCCATATTCACTATCCAATAATAAAATTTACAACAAAACCGGCCAGAGAATTTCCCTTAAATGTTCTACCAATGTAATAACCATAACCATTAACTAAGAAGCAATTTTCCTTGGTATATTTGGCACACAAGCAAAATAAGATAATATTATTTCATACAATGGGAATCTTGGCTTTTTTTATTTTATTTAGAAGAGAAGAGGAAAGAAAAGAAGCTTCTTAGATGCAACAAATCAACAATATTGGTAAACATAGATCAACATGTTTGAGCTCAACATATAGCTCTATCAGTTATAGATAAGGATATAAAAACCTTACCAGGAAGTAGACAAGTGACATTTTGTTCGTCAGACTCAGATATATTATGCATGATGTTCATCGGGCTCAAATATATTATGTGTAAGTTGAGGATCATCATACAATCTTCACAATAATCGCTCACTGTATGAGTACAGATTTTCTTATAACCAAAACTCCAGAAGAATGGTGGGAAAGAGATGCAAAATCTATGTAAAAGTTTAAATAAATGTGGTCAGTAATTGGGTTTATAAAATATGCAATGGAAGTTGTGGTTCATTTTGTGTTGGGAAAAAAATGAAGTTTGTCATAGTAGAACACTTAACTATATCTCGTTTAACTCATTGCAACGGACAGATTATGTATAATTTTCTTGTCCTTTACAATTATTTATTAAAATTTTATAGTTTTGTGTCACTTCATAATTTCTAGGCAGATTTTTTAAGAATTTCTAGGATCTTCTTTTACAAAGAGACAGCTGAATTGTTACTGTAAAGAGATTAGCCAACTGATAACACACTAAAGGATATTAAGAATTGTTTATGTGAATCATGTGGAAGGATTCTCCAAGGTTACTTGCAACCTATTTCTAATACATCTTTTATTTTGCATTCTCAAACACAAGATGACCCTTAAGGTATCTGGAACATATTTCCTCATACTGAAGCTATTTGCATATAAAATACAGATACAGCACACACTACTGCTTCTTTAAACTCAGATACAGGCACACATGGTGAATTTAGACATTCAATATCATCAATAGCTCTTTAAAAGTTCTTACCTGTATTGGGATGTCAGTAAATTGTTTGTAACAGAAGACTTTAGCATGAACCTAGGTCGAATACCCCACTGGGCCACCCACATACTTCCACAAGGTATAATCGCCATCTGATATAAGACTGTTTCACAACTTTGCCCCTGACTGCTTTCTGCAAGTTGAACTTTGTAAATCTATAATTTACTACATAACAAAAATAGAAATAAACGTAAACAAAAAGACAAGTTTTCCACTGGAAACATAAACAAAAAATTAGAGACTGACCTCAATAATAAAGATAGCAAAAAAAAACACATTAACACATAATTCCATGTCAATTTGACCTAGCTAATAATAAGTGTTATGTTTTTTCTTCTAATATTTTAATTAAGAATAAAAATTTTTAAAAAATATTTATCAATGAATAGTCTTTAACAAATTAATCAGCGTTGATGGATATCTTACAAAGTGGAAAATGACAATTCCATAAATCTCAATCATAAATGCATAGCAGCAAAGACCTTGGTGTTGTGAAGGTTAACTTTTTATCATTTTAAAACAGCCGACACACAAGCAAAAAATTCTATATTGATGAATTTAAATAAATCATAAATTCTCTCAGCCCATATTTTTGGAGTCGCAAAGTTATCTGATGCTGCTGTTCCTTTGTATTTATTCAGCAGCTCTATATAGACAAACAAATTACCATTTTGTTCATTCTTTTAAAGAGCGAGAGCTATTTCGGCATATCCAATATCTTGTGCCAATTTTTCCATCCATCTCCAAATATCATAAAAATCCTAACAATGTAAGCACATTTAAAGTGACAACTTGTAACTAAATCTCTCTATAAAAAAACAAGCACGGGACAGAAAAAAGCTATCAAGACTCTCTTCAAAATCCTACAAGATATTACACCTTCCAGTGACAATAAATTGATCAAGAGAGATACAGCTTTCCCACCAGATGGTAATAACACTTCTCCTGTCAAACGCATGCTCTAAAATTAAGCCTCTAAATTTGGTCACCATTAATCAACCCAGTATTTCTCCTTCTCACGTCTGCTATCTTTTCTGAGGTTAACCAAATATTCATCCAACTATAACACCTCACAAGTTCTGTCCTTGATTCCATTCAGTCCGTTCATATCATCCACCTTTTAGCTTGTGCAAGCAAGTGCATCCATTTGTGTCCCTATATGAGTATATGTGTATATGTATATACTTTTCTGATTTTAAGTCTTACTCTCCTTGACCAGCATTATGTACCCACGCCCTTTTGTTGCCACTCAGTGAAAATCACATTTAACAGAAACAGGACGTAACTGGGAATTCCGTTTTGTTTTCTTTTCAATTTGCATGAGATTTTCCTTCCCGCCTATTATAAAGATAACAATAAGAAAGCCATCAAATTTTAATATATGGAATATGAACTGAAAGCAAGCGCGAGTAGAAGACCATATAAAGCAGGAGAAACTTAACAAAAGAAACAAAAATCAATCGGTTCATGTAGGCTTATCCCTCTTTTGGAATTCTCATAGTTGATACCCAATAATCGAGCTTTATATTCCTAATACCTAACATTCGCATTCCCATCTTCTAAATAATCTGAGCAGCCTCGAATTAGGGTTCTGAACACTTGAACATACGAACTCCACGAGAAAAACTTCGTGAAACGTCAAATTGAACTTTACAACAATAAAAAAATAAGATTATACCATAGTCAATAAATAAACTCGTAGTCACCAATTCATAATTCCACACCAGAAGGAGCACTTAGGAAGTCTATATTAGCAACGGAATCATATCAGGTTCAAAATTCAAACAATTTATATTATATCCTTCTCTGTTTCCGTGAGAATCGTTCAGGTTTTCTGAGAGATGTTTGAAAAAAAGGATTTTGGGCTCAGTTCAGAAAAGAAGAATCAACAAAAGTGGATTACGAACCTCTTCGTTCTTCTTTGCCACTAACTTTATTCTGGTATCTCTTGTTCTTCTTTGTGGTGTTCCAGTGGAGCTCGCTCTGGATGTATCCTGTTAATTGTGATTGTTGTTTGCCAGGAGCTGCGGCAGAAGAGACGTTTTCCGCCTTCTCGAGGATGAGGCTCAAGAGGGGAATGCACTTCCAGAAGGATACCTGATAAAGAAGTCGGGTGCGTGTGATAGGCTGTAATCCCGTACCATAATCGAAACACCGGATGACTGGTACCCAACTTAATCTCCACCGTCGGATACAAACCCTAAACAGATGCTTAACTCTAAAATGCGATTGACAATCTACGGTTTCAAATGACTCTAGATTGTAGTCGTGAAACCTTATTCCGCTTGATCAAAATCCAACATGGAGTGGGTTTGAGTTGGATTCCAAAGGAAAAATGACCGTAGGTTCTGTCTTTTAAAACGTTATTACAAAATACACTGCCTTCATAACTAATTGCCAAATTTACACATGTTTCATAAACAAAATGACAGAATGCCCTAATATATGTAAGAAGACAAAAAATGCCCCTTTTACCCCTGGTTTACAACTTACAAACCCAGTTTTTTATAGTAAGTTTGTATTTGGTTCAACCACTACCAAAATTTGTTTTAAGGTGGTTTAACACTTGAACCGATGCATTATTGAACCGTTCATTGAAACCCATCCATCTTCCTTGAGTCTGGCCTGCTTCATTTTCTTCAAATAAGTGGTTGGAGCAGATACCAATGCCGGCACAAGGACTGGCAATGGGATTGCTACTCTTTCTCCTTTCAACTCTACGCAAAGAGTTCGGTCGGGGACATCTGAAGTTTAAAAAAGAAGCTGCACAATTGAATGATCAAGATTCACGTAGGTATTGTAACCATGATGCAGTTACCTATTCTAAGCAGAAGATCAGTTGCCCCCGCTAAAATTTTATTTTTTAATTTAAAATATATATATTTTTATATGTTTTAATTGAAATTTATGTTTTGCCCCCTTTAAAATTTCTGGTTTGCCCCCTAACTCATTAAAATTTCTATATTTCATGAGAAGTGTTAATTGAAAATTTTTTTTGCCCCTTCAGATTTGGAGTCCCGGTTCTACCATTGCAGAAGATAGACCTCATGAACTTGTTGTCACCGATGAAGAACCATGATGATACGGAACGGCAATAAGATGTAGAAGGCTAGAAGCCGTCGGGAATCCTGGAAGTGGCAGTGGTGGTGTTGAGTACATTGAAAGAGAGCACATGTTTGATGAGGTTGTGACTCCGAGCGACGTGGGTAAGCTTAATCGACTCGTTATACCCAAACATCATGCGAAGAAATATTTCCCACTTAATTCATCCTCAAACGAGAAAGGTTTACTGTAGAATTTCAAAGATCTGAGTGGGAAGTCATGAAGATTTAGATATTCTTATTGTAACAGCAGTCAAAGCTACGTGATGACCAAAGGGTGGAGTAGGTTCGTGAAGGAGAAGAAGCTTGATACAGGCAACATCATTTCGTTCGAGCGTGGTGCTGCGAAGTTCTATAAGGATCGTCTGTATATCGATTGGAGGTGTCGGCCTAATGCACCAGACCCTTCACTGTTGCCACCTCGACCGCTTCCTTTTACGGCGAGGTCACTCCCAGAAACCCAAACCCACTCCTATCACAATATCCTGGAAGTGGCAGCTGGAACTGATACTGATGCCAGCATGGGTACCGACAATGGCGTTGCTACTCTTTATCCATGCAACTCTAACTAGAGATTCGAAACCCAAAGAATGCTTATTTGAGATTGCAACTACAATCATGACCATCCAAGAAACCCAGACCCACCCCTTTCACAGTATCAATAGCTTCACTTGAATGAAAGACCCCCATCTCATAAATGAAGAGGGGAACTGCAAAGCCTTTGATAATAGAACAAAAGAATATGTAAGGGATCTCGTTTAGGGCAAAGTGATGCTTGAAAGAGTTCTCCAGAGCAAGGTGAGCGGAAAGTGATGAGGGATCGTGGGAAGAGAAGGGTATGTTTGGTAACGATGGAGAAGCTGGATTGGATATTACCGCTGTTAAAGACTTCTGTAGAACGAACGGTTCAAAGTAGGGTATTTTTTGTGAACCACCGTATAAAAACTGGGTTTGTGAGTTGTAAACCGGGGATAAAAAGGGCATCTTTTGTCTCATGACATATGCAGTAGGGCATTTCATCATTTTATTTATAAAATTATTGTAAACTTGGCAATTGCTTGTGAAGGTAGTGTACTTTGGAATAAAGTTTTAAAAGATAAGGTGTACAGTAATTTTCCCTAGTATAAATAGATATAGTTTGATTTTTGTTCTAAAATTTCTAAGACAAAAATGTTAATTTTTTAGATATTGTAATGTAACATGCTAAGACTAAGCATGTTAACTAAATTTTATAGTTTAGTTCTTTAGAAAATTATATTATAATATTTTAGAAAATAATTTTATTATATTTTAAAAGAAGAAATTTTATTATGTAAATATTAAGGTAACCAAGAAAGTGATTATCTACTATTAAAAAATAAAAATAATCATATTTTTTTTTAAATATGACTAATTAATCTCTACATAGTAATTATATGTTGACACAATCCTCATATATAATAATTTTATTAGTGACTATAAGTATGGAATTTTAGTAGCATGGGAAACTAATAGGATAGAATTTTATTAGTGAAAAACTAACAAGATTTAAAATAGATAGTTGGGACAAAATCAAAGGCACTTAATAGCAATATTGGGGATTGGGAAGTTATTGATAAAACCCCATGGCTATATGTCAAAACCAATTTTCAATCTCTTGCACTACGGGATGTCCGGGAAGAGCTTCATATGGCGTTATTGCAAGAGGCCCACAAGGGGAGTTCATAGCAGCAACAGCAAACTCGTTGGGCATTTCGTAAGCTTTAGTGGCAGAAGCCCATGGCCTCCTGGAGGGGATTATTCTAGCCCAAGCTTTGAACATCACAAGGGTTGAATTTGAAAGTGACTCAGCAACCATTGTCAACTTTATGAACAAAGAAAATGGGGTTATACTGTGGGAAGTGGAGAATATTATTGAAGACGCAAAACTCAGGTCCAAACACTTTGTTTCGTTCTCAGTTAACCACATCTACAGAGAAGCAAACTTTGCTACGGATCTTCTTGCAAACTTCGCTTTGGATGACTATTCGTGTATCTGGCTTCACCATCCTCCTCTTTTTCTTTCTGCTACTCTCTAGTCAAACTTCATTGGGGGTACGCATATTAGGAATGTTAGAGTTGTTGATTAGGGATGCTGTAAGTTTTATTACAAAAAAACAAAAAAAAAATCTCTTGCGCTACGCCGTAATCATTAATCATTTGTACCGTCCTTTGCATTTATTAGAAAACCAAAAATTAAATTTTTTGTTAATCACCTAGAAAATAGTTTGAAATTGAGTATATTATATATAAACAAAAAGAAATATTATTGTGAAAAGATTAAGATGGTTAAGGAAGTGATTTCTATTTATTAAAAGTTAAAAATGATTATCTCTTTCTAGTATGGCTGATCTATATATAATAACATTGTCATATAAAGATTAAGATGGTTATGGAAGTGACTATTTATTTATTAAAAATTAAAAATAATTATCTCTTTCTAAGATGTTTATCTCTATATAATAATTATCTACTCGCATAATTTCAATACATAGAAATTTTGTTTTATATAAGAAACTAATATGATATAAAATTGATAGTTATCTATGCCATTATATGAAGCCAACCTCTTTTTTTTTTCTTTTTCCTGCATGATATTCTACACCAAAAACACCCTTCAATTTTTAAAAAATATTACTTCAATACCCAAATTTATTAACACCACTTGTAGTATCATAACTAATTACCCACTTCTTTGTTTATTATTCAGCTACGCATAGATTGAATGCATTCCCTTAGCAACTAATTAGGAGAATGTGGTTCCTTGGGACAAGGATGGCACTAAACAAATTTCTTATCTATAATATAAAAGTCAATTTAGAAAAGCGGGTTCTTCGGACAGGAAATTTCAAGCTTGAATCTTCCTAGTTCCTTTATAACAGTAATAGGGAAATACACGTGTAGCAAAAGAATTGTAAACAAAAAAACCCCCTTTTGGGAATTATAAACAAAGAAGGTTCTTTTGGGAATAAAATGTTATGTGGGAAGTTAGTTAAGATACTCATACACGTGACACTAACAAACAAAGGTATTCAAGGCTGTTTTGGATATAAAATGTCTGGCAGAAAACAAGGGATTCGCTTAATATGATACTCTAGATAAATCTATCTATACTATATATATAAAGAGAACACAACTTGGAAGCGTGCCAAAAATATGCATTTTTCCGAAGATACCCTTCAGCAAAGGTATCATTTTGTTTTTTATATTTAGGTGGGTAATTTTTTGTCTTTTCATTTTTCACTTTCCAAAAAGATACCCTTCAGCATTTCTTATTTTTTACATGTCCTAAATCTATTTTTCACTTTCTGAAAATGCCTTTCAACAAGTTTGCATCCTTTATATACCCTCAGCTTTTTATTTACTACTTACAATATTGTACTCCACTATGATAGGTAGATAATACGTTCCCCTTATAAGTAGGGATGCTTATTGGGATGTGCTGGGCCCTCATAAACTGGCACGTGGCCCATTTAGGCATGGCCCACCAAGGCACGGGGCTCGGCGGGCCGTGGCATGCCTGCACGCGGGCGGCCCAGGCCTGCGTCGAAGTGAGTCGTCCTGCCTGGCCCGCCGAGGGCTAGCCAACCCTCTTTTTACCTCCAAAAAAGTGGTTTTACCCCTCCCAACAACTATATAATAGCCATATTGGGGGGGGGGGGGGGTATGGTTGTAATTTAATGTTAAAGATCTTTTCTACCCTTCCAATTGCCAAATAACAGTCATATTGGAGGGTAGAGGTGGTAAAAAGCCACTTTTGGTTTTCTATAAATAGGCCTACCATTTCCCACTCCAAACCACACCTCTTCTACAATCTCTTACTCTCTTCTACAATCTCTCTAGCCTATCAAGAAATAGTTACTTTGCTTAGATTGTTCAAGCATCAAAAGTGGGAAATTGGACTCTAGAGGTTGAAGGCTTCAACTGCAAAGTTCAAGCTTCATTCTAAAGAGGTATTCTTCTATTTAATTTCCTGATTTTGAAATTAGTATAAATATTATATATATATATAAGCAAGTCTCTCATTCTACCTTTCTTATTATTTTAAAGCCTAGTATAGTGGGTGAATATTGTGCAACTAATTGCATCTTTAGGAAAGTTCTGTCACAAAGGACGAGATAATTGCCTAAGGAAAGTGGATTTTAAGCGGGACCGTTTGTGACCCCTCCACTTACTTGGGAATTTTCCTGGCACATTTTTGCATACTTATTCCTCATTTACTATATGTAATGTATCACCAAAATTTTATTATTATATTATTTATTAAGAAATTTTTTTCCGAAATTTGATAATGGACCCTAGGCATCCGATGTTCTTTAGCACTGAGGAAAGGGAATTTCTTAAACCCTATTATGACTCAACTTTTTTTGATGATGTGACCCAATCCCCACATGGTGACCCTCCCATCCAAGATCATGAAATTGAGTTGCCTTCCCAAGAAATGGGATCATCTTCTCTACTTGCTAGGAGCACCAAGAGGAATAGAACCTCCGGTGTTTGGTTCAATTTTACAATTGAAACTATAGGGAGTGAAGAGAGGGTAGTTTGTAACCACTGCAAAAAAAATTTTAATTGTAAAGGAAAAAGAGGTACAGGCCACTTGCAACGGCATTTGTAGAAATGCCTTCCAAAACATGGCCAAATAGACCCTAGACAAGCCCAAATTTTCAGCAGTAGTGTTAATTTTAATAATTTTATTTTTAATCAATAAGAAATTAGGCTTGAAATAGTAAAGTGGGTAATAGAAGAAGAATTACCTTTTAGATTAATAGAATCTAAAAGAGTTAACCGTATAATAATCAAATATCTAGCATCAAGATATAAATCCTTCTTACGCCACACTTTAAGAAATGATGCTATAAAATTATACGAAAAAATAAAAACCGGATTAATAGAAACTTTTTTCAAACAATAACTTTAAGGTAGCTTTAACCTCAGATATCTGGACAAGTAGACAACAAATAAGTTATTTAACTATAACTGCACATTATATAGATGAGAATTGGAATATGGAAAAAAGAATACTAACTTTTGAAACACTAGATTCTAGCCATTCTAGATTAGCTATATCAAATACTATAGCACAAAATATAAGAAAATATAACATGCAAAATAAAATAATGGCTGTAGCACTTGATAATGCAAGTGCTAATAATGTTGCAATAGATATATTAAAACAACACTTAAACTTAGATATAGATGGATATTTATTTCATTTTAGGTGTGCTTGTCACATCCTAAATTTAGTTGTGCAGGATGGCTTAAAAATTGTCCAATATCATTTAAAAAATATTAGAGATACAATAAGATATTTAAAACAATCTAGCACGACTGTTAGAAATTTAAAAATTATTGCGCAAGTTTAGGAAAGCAACCTAAAAAAATTATCCTAGATGTTGAACATAGGTGGAACTCAACATATTTAATGCTAGAAGCTGCACTAAAATTAAAACAAGAACTTACACTATTTTATAAAACAAAAGTGCCTCAAAGTGAGCTAATATAACTTGATTGGCAAATAGTAGAACTTTTAAGAGATTTTTTAAAAGTTTTTTATGATGTAACAAGATATTTATCAGCGGTTTATTACCCAACATCTCCGAGTATTTTAAATTGTTTGTATCAAATAAGTATTTGCTTTAAACAATATAGAGACATGCCCGTTGCTAAGGATATTTGCCCTACAATGGAAGCTAAAATTTTAAAATATTGATAAGATATGCCTAATTTATATTGTTTAGCTATTACAATGGATCCTAGGATTAAATTAGGAGTAGAAGACTTAATAGATGGAATAAATGAGAATATGAATTCTTCTTTTTAAATAGATATATGTAAAATAAGAACCCTATTATAAAGACTTTTTTTGAATATGATACTAGTTGTAGCAGACAATGTCAGACTCAGACCCAAGAAGCACTACCAAATAATTCCCCTTGGAATTTTTTAAGTGGGAGAAGAAAGGGAAAACAACCAGCATCTGGTAGTGGAGGATCATCTAAGTTAAGGATGTATTTATAAAGCCCCCCAATACTTTTACATACTATGGAAGAGCATAGTTCTTTTAACATTTTGACATGGTAGAAGCAAAATCAGGTTAGTTATTCTGTGTTTGCCGCCATGACACGTGATCTACTAACGGTTCCAGTGTCCACAGTTGCATTGGAATCAGCTTTTAGCGCAAGTGGACGAACAATGGACGACTACAAGAACAGATTAACGCCGGAGTTGGTGCAAGTATGTGTCTGTCTTACAGATTGGTTAAGGGCGGAACTAAGAGATCAGGAATATGAGGATGATCAACTTGCTGGAGATTTCGATGATTTGAATCTTGATGAATTTAGTCATCTAGATTAGTATAAGTTTTATTATATTTTTTGTAATCAAAGTTTAGGAACTTTTTTTTTTATTTTTTAACTGCAAATGAAAGATAGATGAGTGGGTATAACCCTAGTTGGAATGTGTTCAGACTATAGTGATGCAGTATTATTTATGCAAGTGATTATGTATTATTTATGCAAGTGATTATGTATTATTTGCAAAGTTGTACTTGTACTTGTAATAATTAATTAATTTATATTTTTTTTGAACAAAATCTATCCCAATATGTGTAAGACAATTTTGTGAATAATTAACATATTTTTTAGAATTGTTTTCTGATTTTTTGGAATTTCCTTGATTGTTTTTAAAATCATTTTTTTAATACCCCTACCCATCGGGCCCGCGCTAAACGGGCCCGGATCGGCCCGTGTAGCACCCCTACGTATAAGATAGAGTATGTCCGTTATATTAAAAATAAAATAAAATCACAAGGACGGGTTGAAAGGTTTTTTTTTTTTTGGGGTAGGCACGGGTTGAAAGTTTGGACTTTGGAGTAACCTTTTTTTTTTTGTAGGATGTTTGAAGCAACTTAACAACTCAAACTGCAAAACCGATAAAAAAAAAAAAGAAAAAGCAAACAAACAAACAACGGGAAATTCACAGCAGTGCTGGCGAAGAGTTAAACCGAGTGACGTAATTGTGAGCCTAACGCTCGATGTTCTCCCGAACCCTCAATCTAGCCAGAGAGGGAGACGAAGGAAACGAGCTGGAGTCGCATAACCCCATAAATCCAAAAGTTCTTAACGGGGTTTCGCCAGCAATCTCATCGGTGGTGAGCTTGGAGAAAGGGCTGAGGGTAGTGAGAGAGAATAAGGTACCCAACAGGAGAAGATGAAGGAAAAAGGGTATCTGTTGGTGGAGTCCATAGTAGAACCAGAGATTTTTTAGAGATAGATTGCACGCTTTCCTGTAACGAAACCATCCAATTCTGTAACGAGAGAAAAAGAGAGAGAGAGAGAGAGAGAGAGAAAGGGGCGGAGTTGAGGAACAAGGGAAAATGAATACTTTGGGGACGGGTTTAAAGGAAGGAAGGAGGATTATACAGGAAAGGAAGCAGTACTGGAAAGGAAGTTCGTCGGCCTTCGTTTCCCGAGAAAATCTGATCGTTTTGATGGAAAAATGAAATCGGGTAAAAAGGGCTTTGAAATGCGTTTAACTGATTTCATTTGCAATCGTTCTCTTGCTATCCAAACGTTCAGTTTTTGTAATTAAGTTAGTTTTCTTTCAAAATCTGAGAAATCCAGCTATCCAAACGCCTGGGGGAATAATCGGTTCACGAAAAGGCGAAGAGCTCATGCTGTGATCACGATGTTCTTACAGAAAAACGTGTAACGATGGAAGGGTTTTCTTCGCCGCAGAGGCAACCTACAAGCGGTGTCGGCCACAGTGCATAGGGCTTCTCGAGGTGGTGTCAGAGAGGCTGCTAATATACCGGGACTGGCCAAGAGAAGGTCCCCGGTACCTGTGTAGAAAGTAAATAATCCGTGAAGACAGAGAGGATTTGGAGAATCTCTTTCACATTCCAGATCTGTCCCGTGGGAGCCTCTCTGTTTTGTATGATCCCAGATCAACTGATCCTGATTTACCATCCGATGTTGATTGACGTGAATGGAGGTGGTAACAAGGCCGGTGCGATAAATCGCAACTTTCGGGCAAGGTTGGTTGGTAGAAAAGGTTGAGGTTGTGCTGATGAAGCTTTTATAAGTGCATTAGATCAGATGGAGCCGATATCAATGGAAGGAATCGGTAATGAAGCCAAATTGTGGACGAAATTTGAATAGCCCCTCTTATGCTCTAGGTACTAATGGTTTATTCGTACTGCTATGACTTATGAAGAGTTTGTTTGCTCGTTCATTTCTTTATTTGTTTATTTGTTCCTTCTTTTTCCCACGAAATGAATTTGACCAGATGGAAGAGCTCCTAGTCAGTTGGATCATGGATACTCATTGATTTAATGCAATGAGTATATGATTCTTATTTAGTCAAAGATGGTTCATACTGTAGATACTCACAAGTTCTTGTGATCATTTCATGAAATCCCAGCATATCATGTGATTACTTTGATTCATAACTCATTATTTTGAAGGCAACTTGTACAAATGAGTTTCTCTGCTCTTACTGTGGTTCCTTGACCATTATGTAGGCTATTTTGGTAAGATAAATATATGTTTTTCCGATTCACAAATTGCTCAGATTGTCTTGCCATTCTTATTGTACTATGCTACAGAATGAAAGAAGACCAAAATTGCGTGGCAAATGTTGGTGATGTTGCACTTAATCAGATTATGTTAACATAATTTTCTTTGGTTTCTGTCTAGGAGGCACTCAACATTGAGATCTTAATGATCTCTTGACTTGGGATTGACATTAAAATGAGTCTTCTGGCTATAAACATAAGAAAATCTTAAATTACTGATAAGTCTACTAGGTTTTTATCCATGCTCTCACTTCTTATTTGTTTTTGTTATTTTATATCTGACAAGAGAATTTCATGCTTGATAACTTTAAGAGCAAACCAAATAGATTCATAGTGAAAAGACTATAAATTTATGCTTGAATAATGTCTGATTGCTTTTTAAGCTGCTGATGATGGATGAATATATTATGGAGTGGAATAGATGGAACGAAATCTAGAAGTACCCAATAATAAGAAGTTGGAATTTGAAATGAAAAAATTGGTCTTTTTGATGAATATAAAATGACGAGCAATGAACATGGAGACATAAGGAGGTGCTTATGAGAAGGTATGGGGGTGTATATTTAAGGACCTAAAGGGGCTAGAGGAAGGCTGGAAAGGACCTGAATGGAGTCAATTATAAAAAGTTTGGATGCACTTAATCTGGTTGAAGATATGATTTAACGTTAGTTAGGAGGCGAGTACATTATTTACATCGAAGAATTTAATTGATTGAAGGAAGGCATTTTATTGATTTTAATCTTCACGACACATGCTTTATCCTTGTAGTACCCCGAAACCAGGTCCACCTGGTTAGGTTTCACACTGGCTTCCGAGCGCTAATTTAGAACCCAAAGTATGATAAGTCACCTTAAGAAACAATCTAAGACAATTATAAACCTAATTTAATATAAAAACAGCTATATAACGGCTGTAATAGCAAGGTTGTGTGAAGACTCTATCACCTGATTTATCACAGTTATATATCAACATCATAATATCCACCAAAAGCATGATCAAAAGGGGTTATCTATCTCCCACTCTCTATCATAGCAGTCATATACAGACATCCAAAATACATATGTACAACGACACCAAAATACATCTATGACATCAAAAAAAATACCAGACTGAACTACAGACCCTTAGGGACGATAATAGTCCTCTGGTCTATATGCCTGATCTCCCTCACGCATATCCCCAGGTCGCTATCTTGGTGCTGAAAACAAAACATCGAATAAACAGGGAAAAACACACGTGAGAAATAATCTCAATAGGAAGTAATATGCGAAATACAGTATTATGCTAAACCATGTTGTGCAGTTTGAAATACAACAAGATATAAGTTTTATCAGAAAACTATGCTAATTCCACAAGTGAGCATCCTTATCATAAGCATGCTATATAGAATAAAAACAGGCAATTGAAATAACATATACACCACGCATGCAGTTTAAAAAAAATGCAAATAAGGAGGTCTAGGGAATGGCAGAGGGCAGCCTAGCTGGTGAAGTGGTAAGCCAACAGTCTTATTTATGTCATTGTTGTATGGTAAGAAATTTGTGTATTTGAAATTAATCGAGTGATAATTGTAAATAAATAAATAAATAAACCAGATTTGATGAGGTGAGCTCATGAGAAATGATCATCATTTATTATGGTTCAATTATAACTTTTGCTGAACCAGTTTAATTAAAAGGGGACAACATTATGGGTTGATTGTATTAAAATTGTGGAAGTTTTGTTTAGGGGCTTTATACAATAATAAAATTAGAGTTTGATGGGTTAATTAGGGATTAAGTGGTGTTGGTTTAGAAGGTTGGAGGTGATTAGTGAATTAAAATTCCTATGGTTCAGTTAAGGCAAGCCTATGTACCGGGTTTCATTTTGTAGTCTAAGTGTATAACATTTGCACTATTTAATTGGGAAAGGATATACTGTTAATGATGGATGTTTAGAGGGCTAATAAGAGGTTTAATGAGGTTTTAATTAAGGCTAATGAAGTGGGTTAAATGCTGGTTGTAATAATAACCCAATGGTTATGGTCTGATTTAAGTGAACCCATGGTTCACTATATATATGTGGAACCATTTGTCTCTCTTCATTTTTCTTTGCTCCATACATATGAGAAAGGTTTCATGGTGGAAGGCTGAAGAGAATCAAGGTGGGAAGGGAAGAAGGGGAATTGAAGCCTATGGTGAGGGCTTTTGTAATTCATGGTTAGGAGAGGCTAGAAGGCATAGTTTGGTGAGTTGGGGTGTTGAGATTGGTGGAAGTTGAAGCTGTTAGGTCGTCTCCAAGCCAAAATCCAACTAAGCTAAAGAGTTTTCTTGCTTATTGAGTCTCAAACAAAGTGATTCAGGTAGGTAGTAACCTTGGAAAATATTTTTATCGAAATGCTTTGATTTTGTCAAGATTTAGTGCTGTTTTGGTTAAATTTTCACTTGTATCCGAATTTCTGTTTTATTGTTTTGGTACTTTGATGTTGAAAGTTTATGTTGGTGTGATTTGGCTTTATGTATGAAGCAATTTAGTTAATATATACAGCAATTTAGTCTTCTGGATTGTTAAGAAACATTAGTGTTGATTGTACTTTAAAATATACAGCTCATGTTACAACTGTTAATATACAGATCTGATTTTTGACCCTCCAAAAACGAGCTAAACCTGATCCAAACTGTATAGAATTACCCTACATGCTATATACCTTTGGAAAGCTATAAGAGTCTAGTTTCCAACGCATCAAACGATGCTCAATTTCGAGCTTTCTAGAAAAAGTTATGACAATTTTACTAAAGATGGTTAAAATAGCCACGAAACCCAATGGACGGAAACCATCAATTTTTCTCGATTTTTATTGCAATACCCTGAGTTTTAATTGATCCTAAATCACTTTCATTCAACTACAAACACCCTAAACTAAATTTTAGACTACTAATATGAATTTTAAACCAAAGATTCCAAGCCCTCGCAAGCCACCGAAGTCTTTACAATTCTGAGACAGCAGGACAGAGTGGCTTCTATATGTTAACTTCCAATTGTTGATTTTTCTGTTTTCTTTATCTAATTTGTTATTCTTCGTATAGATTCCACCATTATAGAGTCGATCCCTTCAACTTCATCTTTACAAATGACACATTTCAATCTTCCACAGTGGGTTTCCACTAAAATAAATTTCTATAGTGCCTTCCTAGTCTAGAAAATACTCTGTATGAAATCTTCCAACTGAATCAATTACCTTCCTGTCCTTGTTATGTCTTCTTAGTGTCTTGGTCTATTGTAGTCTAGTAGGCATAAACGAGGTATGGATCCATTCCTAGGCTAGTAAGTGTTATGGTATTTGCTTGTCAGGTTAACACTTAAGTCCAATTGCTATATGCGGCAACCTTGTTGGGATGAGGTAACACAGGTCCAGTGTGGCTCCCTCATTGGATATGATATTGGAATGAGATACATAGATCCGGCGTGCTTCCTTCATCAAGTTTGACATGAGATTGGTACTGGATCAGTGTTGTATTTGGGTTGTACTTGCTAACCCCAGGGAGGGGGTACTCCGTAGGACGATTGCGAGGCTTTCTTCTAGTAAATCGTGAGGTGGCAAAATCTGGACTTATTTCTTAATCTGATTAATGGACTTGCCAAATACATGAGTCCTACTTGCTATGTTAGACTGTTCTTGCCTTATTTGCATTTTTTTTAAACTGCATGCGTGGTGTATATGTTATTTCAATTGCCTGTTTTTATTCTATATAGCATGCTTATGATAAGGATGCTCACTTGTGGAATTAGCATAGTTTTCTGATAAAACTTATATCTTGTTGTATTTCAAACTGCACAACATGGTTTAGCATAATACTGTATTTCGCATATTACTTCCTATTGAGATTATTTCTCACGTGTGTTTTTCCCTGTTTATTCGATGTTTTGTTTTCAGCACCAAGATAGCGACCTGGGGATATGCGTGAGGGAGATCAGGCATATAGACCAGAGGACTATTATCGTCCCTAAGGGTCTGTAGTTCAGTCTGGTATTTTTTTTGATGTCATAGATGTATTTTGGTGTCGTTGTACATATGTATTTTGGATGTCTGTATATGACTGCTATGATAGAGAGTGGGAGATAGATAACCCCTTTTGATCATGCTTTTGGTGGATATTATGATGTTGATATATAACTGTGATAAATCAGGTGATAGAGTCTTCACACAACCTTGCTATTACAGCCGTTATATAGCTGTTTTTATATTAAATTAGGTTTATAATTGTCTTAGATTGTTTCTTAAGGTGACTTATCATACTTTGGGTTCTAAATTAGCGCTCGGAAGCCAGTGTGAAACCTAACCAGGTGGACCTGGTTTCGGGGTACTACAATCCTTGTATTATTTTGGGACAAAAGAATGGGGATGTAGATATTCAAAACTTTCCCTTAGGTGATAATCCTTGGAAGGAAAGTATCAATTTCTATCGTTGAAGAACTAACGGGAAATTGGCAACAAAAAAGAGAAGCTATCTATCCTTAGGTGGTTGGATCTCTGGCCACTATCTTCAATATTCACATAAAAGTTTTGAATGCTCTATTTTGGGATTTTACTCAATAATAAATTAATATCATAATAAATGACTTCATTCATTGTTAATTACGTGGTTAATAAAATCAATCATGCATTTCTGTTTCATTGCATCACCTGACTAGCCATTCCATGATGTCATTAAACAATCAAGTCATAAACTTGCATCTATTAGATCACCTCGGTCCTTATCAAGTTCTTCCGTAAGTGTTTTCCCACTTTTCTCATCATACCAGTGCCCTTGGATCTAAAATGCGATAGTCGTGATCAAATGAGACTAGTGTCCTATTAAATCACCATAAGGTAGTTTTGGTTGCCATAAGTAAGCTGACAAATGTCAGTCTTTTTGGCCACCAAGAGGGCATACTTGTTATTATCTTGAAATACTTAAAATCACTTTTAATCCCTTGGTTGTTTTGTAAATAGACCCCTATTCTTTGCTAAAGCCACTGGGTAGTGTGTCCAGAGTATCTCTTACTGGAATCACTTCACATCCATTATGTGAATCAATATCTACACAGGAAGACTTTTAATAAGGGAAAGGACACTAGATTCCATGAGATCAAGCAGAAAACTTGCTACTCGGCGAAATCATTTTATACTTTTACTATACTTCATTATCTCCTTTCACTTCATCACCATTGTTTTCTATCTTTTGATCGAGGAAGCTTGTGGGGGAATTTATAGACACACTGTTGATCTTCCAAAAAGGCATATTTAAGAGTCTCATTTTCCCAAGTGAGCACTGATAGTCTTTAACTTGTCCTAATTTTAGTTTTGGTTTTTAGTGTAGTGAGTTTGTCTTTAACTTGTCCTAATTTTAGTGAGTTTGTCATATGAATGCCCAAGCTAGATGAAGCCCATTAGGCATCTCTGCATCATGAATATTTCGTGCTTATGAGAGTTACAAATAACATACATGATATTCAAATGGAATTTGTGGGAGGAAGTTGAGCCTTGGAAGGACCTTCATTTAGGGAAGAAGTAACGTGCAATGCTAGGAATAAAGAGGCTTCAATACGTTAACATACCAGCACAAAACTCAGCTTTGATTGTTTCTTATGTTTTGTTTGTGTTTTTTGTTGATGGATGTGAAGCTCAGCTTTGTTGGAAAAGGATTTTGGGGATTGTGTTTTGCTAGAGAAAATTTAAATTGCAAAATAGTTTTTAGCAAATATTGCACTCTTGAGAATGGGTAGGATATTAATCTCCTCACAAGGGTCTACAGTGAGGCTCTCTAGAAGGCCATATCTTTCCTTGGTCCCATTTTTTCTTTTTCTTTTTTGTTTCTACCTGGGTCTGTGGCCGCAAAATTGCTTTTGGTATGCCTTCTTTGGGGGAGAAATCTTACCTCAGTCCAATTTCCTAATCACTTTAGAATTGCTTCCCTTAAAGACACCAAGGCTGCATGGATTCTTTCTCAGTCACATGATGGATTTGATTGGAACTTGCCCTTTAGACAAGATCCAGGCTGGCTGATTTGGATGATTTAACTTCCTTATTGGATTCCCTTAGATTTGTTTCAATTGACTATTCTGCTTTCGATGCCATGTTTGGATATTTATCATTGATGTATTTTCTCCACATGATCATTTTTTAAATATTATCTGTAGAGATAAGGTTAGTCATTTTGCTACTTTAACCATTCAGCTTGGAAATCGAATGTAGCTCTCAAAATCAAGGCGTTCCTTTGGACTTCAATTCTCTACAGAATAAATAATTTTGATGTTGAAGCATCTAGCCTTGTCAATTGATATTTGTTTCATGTTCTGTGCTAAGGAGAAATGGTAGATCACTTATGTATCTACTATGTGACAGTTGGAGATGTAGTGTTTCTGCTTACATTTATCTTTGGTTATGCCAGTAAGTACATCTTAACTTTTGCTTGATTATTGGGGATTAATTGGATTGGGCTAGAGAGAAGATATATTTGGCTCTTTATCATGCCTTTCTCATATCTTATTGCGAGAGAGTAATAGGTGTACATTTGAAGATGTGAGTGCCAAGAATCAGGCAGCCTTTGAATCAGTCATTCTGGTAGGATCCTTGAGTATACGGCCTTCTCAACTTCAGAGGTATTTAGCCTTTGAAGTTTTCAGGGAGTGTTGGTAAGTGCTCTATTATCACCTTGTATTAGTCTATCAGATGTATTGTTTGGCTTAGAAGGCTCCCCAAAGGGGTTCATCAAGCTAAAATTTGATTGGTGCTGTTTGGGCAATGAGGGCAATCCATGATTGATAGTCTCCTCAAGGCCATTTGGTCTTTTCCTTTATGCACTCTTGAGTTCTAAATGGCAGGGAAATGCAGTTAGAGAAGAGATAAATCCTTTTAGGAGTGGCCTGAGCAAGATTGTGATTTCAGGGCTTTGTATGTTTGAAGATGGATGTTGATTATTAATATTATATATTAGCATTTTGTCTTATTCAGTTACAGTATTGCTCTTGGAGCTTCGCTCACTTTTGGTTGGCTTTTGCATCAATTTGTGAGCTGAATGTCTCGTCCCCTCATGTACCTAGGTTAACTAATGAGCTAGCTGATAGGTTAGCTGAGGGTGGAGTTTTGAGAGCTTTTCTATTCATGAGTTTGCCTTTGGAGTACGTATTGTTCCACCTTGGTTTTTTTTGGGGAGGGGGGAGGTGGGGTTGTGTTTGGCGCAGGATCTGGGAAGATTGGCATTTTAATTATTATCTTACTATTATTGTTATTATTACTACGTCAACAACAGCTAACAAGGAGGATTGCATGAGCAGCAGCAGTTTGTTGATTCCCAATTTATTTTTGGAGTTTACTTTGTCAAGTTTATGTTTGTTAGATTGGCTAAGATGTGGACGTTGGGATGGATAAGTGAGAAGATTAGAAAAGTTCAGAAATGAACGAATTTGGAATTGGTTAGGTGTTTTGTCCAAATAAGTGATCAGATCAACACCGGGGGAAAATACTCAAGATTATACTCTAAATTTATATCGCCTCTCAGAAAAAGAGGATATTTTGCTTGACGCATCAAATGATATGTCGACATTTAAAACCATAGAAAGGATAAAGAAAAATAGCTTAAGATGGTTTGTGCCATGTAAGGAAAAGACTTAAAGAAGATTGCTGTGAAAACGAGTGAGATGTTGCTCATTGAAAAATTGAAGGGTGCAAGATGAACCCAGCTAGTTATACCAAAGGGCATTTGGTTATTGATTGATTGATGTACTTGATGAGTGAAACAAAATTCTTTTTTCCTTTCAGGTTCATGGTTGGAGTTTTCTCAGTAAAGCTTATTGTCTGTTTCCCCAAGTGGGTATTTCAGGTTGAAACTTTTGTCCGACGTTTATTAGTAAATTTCTTGAGTTGTAATTATCTATCTTTGATTCCTTCCAGGTCAGTCCGCTGAATCATAAGGGTGGGGACAAATATTGACAGGTTATGACTTGTTGATTAAAGGTAACATTCATGGAAGGAGGCCAAAAATGGCACCTCACACTCACAAACACATCACATGAAGCGTACTGTAGGTGGGGCCGGGCCGAACAGGCAAAAGTTGCAATTCATGTTGATATAATTTAAAGTAGCCTTATAAACTTTAAATTTTCATTAAATCCTGCACACCAATTGTATGTAACAATGATGACGATACCAAAAGATGTTGGTTGTAGTCTCCTGTAAGATTGATACCAAAAGATGTTGGTTGTAGTCTCCTGTAAGACTGAGCAGTCGTTACAAGAATCAGATTTATTTGGTATATTTATTTTTTCCATTTTGGATTGTCTAGTGCGAGACAGATCGGATAAAGAGCAACGGTTGAGAGCAGTCAATCAAGTAACGAAGGAAAAGGGGGCGAAGAAGCGCGTCGAAGGCATCTTGATAATGTGATGACGAGGATATCCGCTTTATAATTTTATAAAAGATTGATTCGCGGATTGGATGGAAGTAGAAGATGCTTTTTCTATTATTGGTGGTATTGATAAAGCCAAATAAGAACCAAACAAGTATCCTTGAGTTTAAATCCGACGAACATGTGGTAACTGCACAGAAAGATTAACAGCTACCATCCAATGGATCCTATGTTGAATGAGTTTGTGGAGCTTTAATTTTTTAGAAATTTGGTGAAAGCTCTTTGAATGCTTCCACCAGTTTTATAGGAACTTGATAGCTAAAGTACCTTTGATCGAGTTAATAGTTGATAGTTTTTATAGAAAATTAGGAGTTAAATGTCTCGTCATGCATCATTAAGTTGGATCTGTTGTGTCGGTCCTTTTCTTTTTTTTGGTATTTTTGATATTTTGTTTTAGCTTTTCTTGGATGTTGATTGTTAAACTCTTAGGGTTTTGAGTCTTGTATGTGGGGTGTGATAGTTTGACCCCACATCAGAAATTAGGCATCGGTTTTAAATGGTTTGTCCGGTCTCAAGGGTCTGTTATAGAGAAGACGATTAGGGTTAACCAGGCCATCATGCATCATACAAGTGATTCGGAAAGTTTCCTATTATTGAAAAAGGAAATGCCAGCTGTCAATATATATATGATTGAATGGCATTTATGTGTGTTTCAAGCATCAGCCTTATTTGGAGCCCATTGGATGTTAAAGTGTATATTCTCTAAAACTCTGCGACGCATGGAAAGTCTGATATGCCTTGTCATAATAAAATCTAGAGAATGTATATTTGTGTCTGGGGTGTATTCAAGCTGCACCCGCTGCCACTGATAAAGAGACAAAAACTACATTCACTGCGTTTCACGCAAACCCAAGCTAACGATCACTCGTGACCCATAATATTTGTAGCTGTACGAAAACAATGTGAATCGAGGAATGATATCGTCTGTGATGCTTTATTGCATTGCAGACTGTTATAGCCGTGAGATGCTGCTAGTGGCGGAACCACGTTATAGTTAGGGGGGACAATTGCTCCCTTAGCTTTTTTTTTTAAATTAAAAAAATATATATTTTTTAATTAAAATTTATGTTTTGCCCCTTCTAAAATTTCTGTTTTTTTCTTCCAACTTATTGAAATTTTTATATTTCATGAGAACCTTCTCTAAAATTTTTAGTTTATCCCCCCAACTCATTGAAATTTCTATATTTTATGAGAAATGTTAATTGAAATTTTTTTTACCTCCTAAGATTTGGAGTCCCGATTCCGTCACTAGATGCTGTCATGTGGAGTATCTCACGGTTAATGAGTTTTTCATTTATGTAAATGTGTCAAGTGGATCCCCACTTAAATAAATATTGACCGTGAGATGCTCCGCGTGGTAGCATCTCACAATCAAATCCATCTATAATACAGTAAAGTATTGCAGACGATTTCACTCTGTGAATCGTGAAGAGCATCACCAGGACCACACCTCGTTGAGTGTCGGCATCCCGTGACGGATTGTTCTCATATAAAAGCTGGAATCGGCTGCTCCACCGTCACGCGGAGGCGGAGCTGTTTTGACCAACGAATCTCGAACTCAAAACTCCGTAAAGCCTATATGACGAATTTAAGTAAGCCTTCGTTTAAAATGGAGTCAAACGAGTGGACTTACGGACTTGGTTAAACAACTAAGAGCCAGGTTGTCCAGTAAACGTCTCCAGATTTGGAAAAGCTCAAGACGCGGGGATTTCACTCATCAGAGTTGATTTCTAGATCTCAAATTGTTCATTGACCCCACCATTTGACGTGTTTAAATTCAACTCTAACAATTTGTCCCTTTTTTTTTTTAATTTGTTTAATTAATTGCACATGTCAATGTGCTCAACGCTGCGTGATAATTAATGGGGGAGGCAAAGAGCATGTGTAAACGGGATGGGCTGCACCTTACTTTAGAGTAAAGAGGGGTCGGGTCTTTCAGGGAATAAATTGGAATGGCCCGGAGAGGGTAGGTTGGATTTATGGTTTGATGAGTGAGGATCATGATTGAATAACATAAAACCGGAACATGTAATCACTCTAAACTTTTGAAGTTACGTAGAGGAAGAATTGTGGGTTGGGAATGGCAAAGGGGTGGGCTAATTCCACTAATCGGCTAACTCATCCTGATCTGTCCCTAATGGTTAGGATTTGATAAGCCCTAAATCGGGTTATGGTTTAACCCAACTTCACCCTAACCAGTTCAAAACCTGAACTTAATACATTAAAATATTATTATTTTTTACATATATTCTATATTAAATTACAATTTCTATTTAAAATCATGCATATTTTAACGTTTTACACCACAACTGGTCAATTCGATTTGGTTCTTTTTCCAACCTGATAGGATTAAGAGCAGGTTTAATATGGGCTAAACCCTTAATAGAGGCCGGATAGAATTTGCCAAAAACCTGCAAGTAAATACTGTGTTCTAGATAATGGAAGTTTCCAAAATTTCACCATGTAGGGTCACATTTGCACTGACATAAAAGTCTAACGGTTCATGACCCACGATTCATGATATATATATATATATATATATATATATATATATATATATATATATATATATATATATATATATATATATATATATATATATATATATATATATATATATGTTTATTGGATTCTACACGCATGACTTACGATTAGATTCCAGAAAATATAATTGTCAAAAGGAAAATGACGCGAACCAAACCATCAACGATGCATGGCCCACTCCCCAAAGGCATTCTCTTTCCTGTTTTTTTCTTAAAGCAAGGCACACTCTGTCTCTCTCATATAGTAAATAACCTCATCTATTACCAAAAAAAAGTAAATAACCTCATCAATCAAGCCAGCTGGCAAATAATTAAGGGTTAATTTCGTAATTAAGTGGGGGCAGAATTGTAAATCCAGTTGCTTTCCTCGTTGGATTCGAGTACTAATCTAGGCAATGGTTCGCTCCCGTGACAACATCCTCCGTAAGCTGTAGGCCCCGTTCGCACCAATTTTGGCGTACGCTCTAGCCAGCATGGTCCACCGACGCATCAACGAGGACAAGTGGGCCCACACGCCCTCGCAAGTGTATTGCTTTGCGTTTCCAGTTTTGCATGTGACCACTCGCGTCACATGCCACACTATCTCTCTCTATCTCTTTCTCTCTCTAACTATATAATAAATTAATTAATAAAATAGCGTGTTTTCCTGCTTCGGGTCTTCCTCTCTTCGTCTTCTCACTATCTCTCTCTCTCTCTACACACGACAATAGGATTTCGTCGATATCTACCCAACAGAACAGGGGAGAGGTTAAAGAAAAGAAAAAGAGAGTGTCTGGTCGTTTCTTTGGATCGTTGTCGGAGATTAAACAAAAGGCATACAATTAAAAGTTTGAAAAAGGAAAAAAAGAAAAATCCCACATCTGATTCGATGCTTGGAATGATTAGAGCAAGTAATCACGGTGGAAAATCTGTCTTCAACTAGAGTTTAATCCAAGAAGTGAATTCAATCTGCATGGTTGGATCCAAATACGAAATCGATCTGACATCATGACCTGTCCAATTGATCTTCTGGAGCTTAATGATTTCGTGATGGGAGGTATGGTGCGGGGCAAGTGAAAAGTCAAATCTCTGCAGCGTTTTACTTCATTCTTAGGGCTTATATTATATTGATATATTTAATGAGTTTAAGCCCTGATCTCCGTATAGTAAGGGTTTGTTATTTATTTCTTCTGCTTCCGAGGTAGATTCTTAATTCATCTTCGTCATTTAAATTTGCAAGGTCAAAACGAGTTTCCGGCGAATTTAGGTATCGAAGCACAAATCTAGATGTGAAAGGTGATCTCAATCGATCGAGCAGATTCCGAATTTGCTGAAGTATTCTACGAGAATTTTATTGGAGTGTTTACTGCTTAAAATTCGGACGCACACCTCTTTCGAAGGGAATCTCGACTATTAACTGGTCTGAGTTCTCTCTCTCTCTGCTCTCTTATCTATTATTATTTGTGAATACAGAAAGTAAATGGAAGTTGCAATCGGAATCCATCCCTACCATTTAACGATAGGGTAGCTTGTTCGTTTGGAAACAATACAAGTTGTTTTGATTTCACATATTTATTATCTCATGTTGGGATGAAGTAGTAGCTGTCACGAGCTCTGCTCCGTCGTGGTTGGACACGTATATAATAAATCTCTGTAACTCATTTGCATCCATTTCAATAAAAGGCTACAATGGTTGGCGACAACAAGTAGGGGCAGTGCTATTTGGGTCTTCAGATGAGGACGAAGTGACGGTGGCGTAGGTGTTCATGAAATCCGCGGCTTAAGACGCTGGAATTCAGTGGCGTTTCTCTCTCCGCCTTCAATAAGGTAATTCTTTGTTTCCGTGTATGGATTTCCGGGTCTAAACGCGAGTTATTATTAGCCTCCTTGGCGGTTGGTGGAGAATCCCCACCAGGTTCTAAAGCAATTGTTTTTTCCCCCCACTTATTTTTTTGGGTGTTTTAATTGTCAAAAACTCCGGCTTTTCTGTTTCTTTGCGGATTGTCCGAAGTACTTTATTCAGTTGAACTTTTAATTGAACTGAAGCTTCCCAAGTTGCTCTTTTGTGCGAGCACTTAAATGGGCTGTTGCCTGTATTTCATTTCTCTGTTATTTAGTTTCCGAATCTGGGTTCTTATCATAAATACTGGTTTTCGGCTTAATTTCACAAAGACCGACTCTCAGGTACCGAACAAGTCTTTTCTCTTTTCCTCTTGGCGATCGAACGGGGATGGAAATCCTCTACAACGTTGTATGTAAAATCTATTTGTACTTCAGTTTAGAGATCTAGTACGATAGGAAAAAGGCTGACGAATCTTGTCCTGAGTCCTGACAGATAACCTTTCTTCCTTCTTCTGTTTTCGGCTTTAGTGGGTGAAGCTTCCTTCTTCTTTGCTCTTTCATCAATTTGTTTCTGGTGGGTTTTACAGGTTGGATAATGGCAAGACCGCTCTATCGCGGTGTATCTGGGGGACGGATAGCAGAGACCAGCCGTGATTACTGGAATTCTCAGATGAAAGACAGAGCGGAGAAGGAAGTACCTGATAAAAGTCGTCATTCTTCTGATCACACTTCTCTATCCCTTCGATTCCTTGTTAGTTTAATTTTCCCTGACAATTGTTCTTCCAAACCTGGTAATAGTGAGAATGGTTTTGGATCAGATCCCTTAAGCACGGGAATGTCGAGAAGTCGACACACCTTTACTATTTTTTTTCTCAAGTGTAGTTTATTTCTGATCGTGATTCTTGCCCTTTCTGGGTCCCTATGGTGGACTATCTCCATTTCATCATCATCAAGAGGTTTCATTTTTCGGGGTTATAGGCGGCTTCAAGAGCGACTTATTTCTGACCTCTCAGATATTGGAGAACTCTCTTCAGGTCCTGCAAGGTTAAAAGAATTAGAATTCTGTTCTCAGGAATCTGAGAATTATGTTCCCTGCTTCAATGTTTCTGGTAATCTCGCTTTGGGTTATTCTGACGGCAATGAATATGACCGGCAATGCGGGCATGAGTCAATTCAGAGTTGCCTAGTTCTTCCACCTAAGAATTACAGAATTCCTCTTAGGTGGCCTACCGGGAAGGATGTCATCTGGCTGGCGAATGTGAAGATCACTGCACAGGAGGTTCTTTCCTCTGGAAGCTTAACCAAGAGGTAAGTCTTGTTTTCTTAACCAATCTTGTCACTTAATTGGCTTTTCTTCTACTCAATCTGTTTCTGAAGCTTCCAATATATATGGTCATAGGATGATGATGCTGGAGGAAGATCAAATATCCTTTCGTTCTGACTCTCTTATGTTTGATGGAGTTGAGGACTACTCTCATCAAATCGCTGAAATGATTGGTCTTAGGAAGGAATCTAACTTCAATCAGGCTGGGGTATGTGAGTATTTAATTTTTTTCAGATTGGGATATTTTTTCCAAGTGTAATTGCCCTTCTCAATTGTTTCCTGCAACTTTTATGTTTAGCAGTTGGTATGCGTATGATATAACTAAAGATTCTATGAATCACCGTGAATTCATATTGTACTATATCATCCTTGGTTATCTTTCTCTATGAACCACCAAAAGATGGAATTTGTTGCTTAGCTATAACATGCTGATTTGGAATCTTATATTTAAGTTCAGTTTCCTTGAAAGGATATTACTGTTTCTTCTTTGGACTCCGTCGAGCTTTAAGCTGAGCTAGCTAGATGGATTTATCAAATTGGAGTCAGATTGGAAATATATGGGGAATGTTGTTGACTTCAGTTATGCTTGCAATTTGTATCATTGGAACTTGGTACTAAAATGTTGAAAATGGAAAAGAAAACTTATGAAATTATTGTTTTACTAGGCCATTATAGGCTAGTAAAGCATTCTGACTTTGATATTATGGAATGAAGAATCGTATCATTGATGCCTTAACAATTTTGGAGCCCACAAGAATGCTCAAATTAGGTTATTTCAAGTTGTTTAGTTTTCATCATGTCAATAATTGTTTATTTCAAGTTGTTTATTTCAAATTATTTGCATTTTATGGAGATACTGTTCCACTTGGTTGGTAGAGTATTAGAATGATCATATTCATGATCTGGGTTCCAGATCCACCCATAGCCATGACCTTTCTTCACCGCTAAAATATAAATATACATTGTGATATAGTTTTAACTCATAAACTAATTTAGAATCCTTCTCACTGGAACCCCATGATGCTAATTTCAGTATCTGCATAAAAAATTGGATTATGGCACCATGTATCAGACAGTATACCATCTTAATGATATTTCTCTTCTTCAACATTGAGTTAAAACCTGCATTGACTTTGGACCTTAATCTAGATGAAGCTTTGGCTCTAATCATCACCTTGTGATGTCTTGTAATTTTCACATGAATTTTTTATTCTCTTTAAAATATGATCACAGAAATTTTTTCGCCATCTTTTTTTCATGCATTGTAAAATTATATTCCTTATCTACAATGATTTATAGCATTGAGTCAGGCATCTTTGGCCTTTATTGAGGTTGTTCTGTTCATAACTTTGTTATCAAACAGAATGAACTTGTCACGTTAATTTTTATGTTGTTATTCAGGTTAGAACCGTGCTGGATATAGGATGCGGCTATGGTAGCTTTGGTGCGCATCTCTTTTCAAAACAACTTTTGACCATGTGCATCGCGAACTATGAGGCTTCTGGCAGTCAAGTTCAGCTTACCCTTGAAAGAGGGCTTCCTGCAATGATTGGGTCTTTTACTTCCAAGCAGTTGCCATATCCTTCTCTTTCTTTTGATATGTTGCACTGTGCACGATGCGGAATTGACTGGGATCAAAAAGGTAAATTTAATAAATTTGTACAAGTCATGTTCAATTCATAGCATACTAGTAGTTTACATGCAGGTATGCACTTAAAAATTTTGATAAATGCATTTCTGCACACTAAATGTATTTTTTTTATGAAATATAAAAACAACAAGATATCTTCATGAACTTCAAAAAGAAAGAAAAATGAAAATTTTTTTTTTGTTTTCTATGCATATGGTCCTGCTTCCTATACATCCAAAAAGGGGCTAGCCCAGTGCACAAGGCTTCCTGTACACCCACTATATAATTTTATTGCAGTAAAATGATCTTGTGCCAACATTTTATGAATGAAACAATGTGAAAATACTTGCCAGGATACAGCACATAAACTAGGTCAGTTAGATTCTCCTCTTTCTTAGAAGCTGAATTGCTGGAGGCAAAACAAGGGTTGAAAGCCATTATGGATGTATCATAAGTAGAATTATTCATGGCAACACTATTTGACATTGGTTACTAAATTATGATTAAATTATATAAAATGATGAACCTAGTAAGATAGGACGGACAATTGACTTGTAAGAAATAAGGCCTCGAACTCTTATGCATAATTTATTGGCCATATTAGCATTTTTGCCTTTCCTGAAAAGGAAAATATTGCGAACATAATAACTTACACCGCAGATTCTACATATCAATTAGTTTTAGTTTGTATGTGTTGAAGCAACTAGCTAATAAGGAGTAAATTGATATAACTGAGGGAAAGGACAAATATTGGTAATTAAGGGAGGAAAACATTCAGAGAAGCAATTAATTATTCCACTTCTAAAAACAAGAATGGTCCATGAGCATACATAATTTTATATTCCATGAGCATACAAGTAAAGCTTGCTGCGCAATCTAAACTATATGCCTGGTGACTGCAAGATGAACTTTTTACTAGGGTCCTGATAATTTTGCAAATATTTAGTACTAAAGCCACTGCTACCATTCACAAACAGTGTTGAATAACTTTGGATGCGTATGTGAAATATGACTCATATTTCCTTGGAACCTGAATCAGCTGTCTCTGTACCCCCCAAAAAAAATGATATGTTATTATGCACATCAAGGTTGAGTCAACATGACCACAACAGCATCAGTTCAGCTGAGATTTAAACCTTATAACTATGTGCTCTGTTCTTCCCTGGGCGCATATTCCAGCAAAACTACTGTTGAAAAATTTATGATGTATCAAACTTAGAACATAGATTTAGGAAGTTTCTATGTTGAAATTTGTGCTGTTGATGATATTGGATAGATTTTGAAATCTTTCAACATAATTGCCGTTGCTTCTTGAAGAAAATTTATTGTTTAAGCGTATAAATAGCACATTAACCGTGGATGGGTTATAGAACTCCAACAATTGTTATGATCAACGTTGATGTCATCCAGGCTGTATTCTGTAATAATTATCTAATCATTAGAGACTTTTTATTCAGCAGTGTTGCGATCTTAATTTTCCAACATCACAAAATTAAAACATATAAGGTAAGGTTTTAGGACTTCCAACTAAATGAGAACATATAAGGGGAGGTGTTAGGACTTTCAACTGCATGAGATCGGTCTTAAGCCTCAGAGTTTTGACTATAACACGAAATAATAAATTTCATCCAGAAAAACAAATGCTTAGTGGCATATAGACAGAGTTTCAAGATCCAGAATTTCAACTATAACATCAAATAACAAATTGAAGAGAATTGAGTGCTGTAATTAGTAACTAACTGCTGTTATCTTTAAATATTAAATTCGTTGCAAACTGTGCAACAGTCTGGGTAAAGGGGATGCTTGCTTCAGATTCTTTTGTTGCAAGCCAGTTGGTATGGAGTCAAATAAAGGGGTCACTGTAGCTATAGACATGAACTTTGATTGGGCAATGGCATGTTAATTTTCCTCCAGAGCAGACGTGTCTCTGTGTCACTGCCCAGTTTCAATGTCTTTTATTCAGTTTTCACTTCAGTAAAGCATCTCAAAGTGGGTTAATTAAACTCAATTTTTATGCTATAGCATATCAATGTGGTAAAGAGGTGGGTAAATTAAACTCAACTTTTATGCTATAGAAGATATATGAGGTAAAAAAAGTGGTTAAATTAAACTCTATTTTTATGCTATAGCAGATTAATGTGGTAAGAATGTTAAATTTTGAGAATGATTTCTTATATACTTGGTTCCTAGTACCTCATGCTATTTTGTTGTGAATAATGGATTGGTTATATTGCATTCTATTGAATTATATCATGTGATGCAGATGGTATTCTCTTGGTTGAAGTTGATAGAGTTTTGAAGCCTGGTGGATATTTCGTCTGGACTTCACCACTTACTAACACTCAAGGATTTCTTCGGAACAAAGACAATCAGAAAAAATGGAATCTTGTTCGCAGTTTCGCAGAAAATCTTTGCTGGGAGATGCTGTCACAACAAGATGAAACTGTGGTGTGGAAAAAGACAAGTCAAAAAAATTGTTATGCTTCTCGGTGAGTCGACATGAATAGTGTGTTATTTCAGATTAATTTTACGTTTTAGATAATCGTCAAAAGCATCCATGGTGAGCATATCAGAATGTGAAATGCATGAGAAATCCTGATTTATGCTTACACATTGCATGTATTTATTAGGAAGTCTGGTTTTGGCCCTTCTATCTGCGATAAGGGTCATGATGTTGAATCTCCATACTATCGGCCACTTCAACCTTGCATTGGGGGAACTTGGAGCCGCCGCTGGATTCCTATTGAAGACAGAACAATGTGGCCTGCTAGGGATAAATTGAATTCAACTGAACTTGAAATTTATGGTAACTTGCATGATCTTTTATGTGATTTTGTGTGGATAAATCAATCGAACAGCATGTGAAATGAAATAAGTTTTGTTAATCTAAGTATTAAGATCTGTAACTAATATTTCCTCAGTTAAAATTGTTAATGGATTCTATCTTTAACAGGTGTACATCCAGAAGACTTCGCTGAAGATGCCTTGCACTGGAACTCAGCAGTTCGTAATTATTGGTCTCTGCTGTCCCCCCTGATATTCTCTGATCATCCAAAGAGGCCTGGTGATGAGGATCCTTCCCCACCATTTAACATGCTCAGAAACGTGTTAGACATGAATGCTCAATTTGGTGGTTTTAATTCTGCTTTACTGGAAGCTGGGAAAACCGTATGGGTGATGAATGTGGTTCCTACTAGTGGGCCCAACTACCTTCCATTAATCCTTGACAGGGGATTTGTTGGTACATTGCATGACTGGTATGGAATTCATATTACATATCTGTGAAATCATGCCTGGACATTTCCTTTAAATCATTTTCATATTACATTTCTTTGATATCATGCCTGGACATTTCATTTGACTCATTGCTTCATCTCTTAAATGGTAATTCCATTTTCTTGGGTTTGACCTCTGATCGAGAACTTCTGTTTACCTGAAGCACTTTCTTCCTTTTTTCTTTGCTTCCAATTGAGAACATCTATAAATTAAAGATCCATCTTTTTAAAAGTAAACTTGTTTATGTTGATGACTTTACCTTGCTAAATGCATACATACTTGCCTGGCAAAATAAATGCCTTTTGTGATGGACATGCAGCCTTTTTGTTCAAGGAACCATATTCCCATAACAACATGCCCAGTTAGTTAATTGCTTCAGATTGTTCTCAGTTATTTTGTATGGGATGAGGCCAAATTCAGTCTGACAAGACAATCCCATAATTTCCATTTTAGATAGGAAATAATGTCAGCCTGCTCCTGTTAAAAATGTCTTTTTTGTTGGGGAGGAAAAACAGTAACATATATATATATATATATAGCGAGAGAGAGGGGGAGAGGGAGGGATAGAGAGAGTAAATTGTATGTTATGGGTTCTGAACCACCTATTATTGTGCAATACGATGCCAGTGGACTCTGCATATTGTATATTATGGAGATTGTGCTTTTTCTAATTCTTATGTTTTTTTTTAATAAGAATTCTTATGTTTTATATTTACTTTGTGTATTTGTTCAGGTGTGAAGCATTTCCAACGTACCCTAGAACCTATGATATGGTGCATGCTGAAGGACTGTTGTCACTCGAAATTGGTCAGCAGAAAAAGTGCACAATGCTTGATTTATTCACGGAGATAGATCGGTTACTTCGTCCAGAGGTACCTTTATCTATCATGTTTCTTTGTCATTCTGTAGGTGGTTATAATGCACAGCTAATTCATCAATTTTCTACTGTCGCTCAAACTTGTTGGAAGAGACCATCTATTGGTTAGACATTTTGGAAATACCTTCTCTGTGACTTTGAGGATCATGTGCAAATGCTTGACAATGATGCTACACTAGATACTTTGCATTATGCAGTTGCATTGAACATTCCAATTTCCAATACCTTTACGTAAATTACTGACTACATGCCGATTGGTCTGTTCTGGAAACACTGATAAAGTAATAAATAGCACATTCCTATTTCCCACACCACCATTTGTAGTGGAAAGACATAAATACTGATGATTAATAAATGCATAAAAGTTTAAAATTTTAACATTGGTAAAAAGAAATTTGAAACGGAAATGATCTTGAAGGGCAGTTTGGATTTTTTTTTTTAATATATTATTTACATTTTTTTATTTTAGACTGTATTTTTAATTGCCTTCGAGTTTGTGTTCTACTAATATTTAAGCTGATTTTATATTCTGGTATAATTTCTAGTGTCAATAGATACCAAATGATAGCAACAGAAATACTGTCATTGTACATTCTATATATCTACTATGCAAGGATTACAATATCGGTGCCGATGGGCGTGCCGTCCATCGGAAAAAACGGCACGCCGACGGCGTGCCGGCGAAACGCCAAAAAATTAGAAAAAATTTGAACTTTTTTGATTCTGTCGATTTTTCGGCGGCACGCCGCAAAAAAATCGCTGATAAAATTTAAAAAAAATCGATTTTTTTCCTCTTTATTGCAAAAAATCAATTTTTTGCTCCGTTTCGCTCGGCACGCCGCCAATTTTTCGCTGGCACGCCGAAAAAATCGATTGATTTTTTTAAAACCGATTTTTTATGTCGATTCGTTTCGACAATTGAAAAAAAACGATTTTTCGGCGGCACGCTGCGGCGTGCCGCCGAAACTGAAAACGCTGCTACTATGTATTATTCACCACATATTTCTTTGAACTGGGTGTTTTAAATTTTTTTTTTTTTTTTTTTGTCCATTTCCTTTTTTACATTTTTGGGATAAAAAAATTTGGTTAATATCCGTTACAGATGAAGATACCTAGTTAATATTGGGGATTCACACTTTCATTGTGTTTGAAATGTAATTTTTTTATGCTAGCTGCACTGATGATTCATGAAAGATAATTTTCAATTGATAACAGTAGATCCTTCTCCAGGATTTTAATAAGTTAAAAAAGATTTGAGTTTGTTGTTTAAAGGATGAGATATCTTCATTTTCAGCTTTTCAGAGATATAAGACATGTATCAATTGAAAACTTAGGATCAGGTTCAGGTGTGTTCCCCTGACAGTAAATGTGGATTTCAGCTATAACCAGGTCATGCAGCTTGCATCTTTGAGGGTATTTTTGTCATTCGGAGGTGTAATCATTTGTCTTTGCATAATTTTGCTATTCATGAAAATACATGAATTTCCCTGGAGTGGTGCAAGTGTCTCAATATCCACTACTGCACACAACACTTTCTTGCTATGCTGATCACCTGACCTGCAAATGCATCAGTGCTCAAAGTATGTTTTGTAGGTTGTTCTGCTTGATAAGATGATAAAATGGGGCCCATGAGCACTGCTCTCGCTGTTTAGTTTCTTTTGTTTTAGCTAATGAAGTTGAGCCATGCAGGGTTGGTTGATACTCCGTGACACAACATCTCTCATTGAATCAGCCAGAACTCTAACGACTCGGCTGAGATGGGATGCGCGGGTGGTAGAGATTGAAAGTAACAGCGATGAGAGACTCCTAGTTTGCCAGAAACCATTCATGAAAAGACAACAGAACTAATTTGGAATTACTAAGGAAACTGTGAAGGTACATAAATGATATCCATTGATGTCCAGAGGTTAGTTATCTGTCATAAAGTTCCAGCAGGGAAGTAAGAATTGGAATTTGACCGGGAGCATGCAAACAATCATATAAAGAAGAGAGAACAAATGGATCATGGTGGACGCAACCCCAAACTCCTGTGGAACCGTAAGGTTTCCACATGGCCGTGTAATTATGCAGAACACAGGGAAGAGAAATAGGAATGATCAAAGTTTTCACTTAAACTATCCTATTACAAAATTACAATTATATGATTTAGATTGTCAAGAATATTACAGAATAAAAGAGGTGATGGTTGGGGTATCATATGTATTACTGGCCAATATATTTATGTAGAATTTCTGTTTCCTTTTGTATTTTCTTTGCAAAGCTTCATTGTTCATTAATTTCCCCTGTAGAGTGATCTTTTCATTCATTGTTATCGGATCATTGTTATCGAATTCCTTATAAGAATCCAATAGTGATATGAATAATATGACTTTTGGAGATGCCATAACCAGATGCATGAGTAATCTCCTTGATGATTGTTTTTGTGGTTGTTGGTCGCCATAGAATTGTTGCAATACGTGTATGTAACAGTGCAATGTGGGAGGTTTTATATATTTTTGTCATACATTATGTTTTATAGGTTGGATAATAAGCTGTGGGAAAAAAAGGGTGTTTTGTAAAAGCTAAGCTGGATCTCATAACAAGAGAAAACCACCACATGCCCAAATCCTGAATCAGCCTTGAATGTAAAATGCAGTTGTATTCAAGCCTAGCTTCCCAAGGGATAAGGATTAGTACTAAATGTCTGATGTAAACTTGGTGGTTTTTATTAATCTGATCAACATGAATAAGTGCCTTTTTCTTGTATTGTATGAGGCTTTTCAACATAATTATGAGACTATTCTCATCCACATTCTCTGGTGATATGTTGTGCAAATCTTGTCATTTACAAGCTTGGGTAGTCAATCCATTCGTAATGTGCGAACTATTTCACTCTTGCCTTTTTACCCTCCATCAGTCTATCTCTCTTAGCTTCTATTAACAACAAATAATTAAGACCTTCCTTCCTTTTCTCTATATATCTCATTTTATCCAAATGCTTTTTTAAAAGAAAATCATTTTATTGCCTTTTTTTTTTTCCCTTTCTCTTGCTTTTTTGTTTTTTTTTTCACTCTTTTCTTCCCAAATCCAAGGTTCCAAACATCGCTTAAAAATCATTTGAAGTGACAATTTTATGCATGCAGTTTTTGTTCTGTACAGTGGGTACACTTTCCGCCATTTATATTGTTCTGATGACCTTAAGAAAGACTAGATAAGATGCAGCCTGCAGATATCATTTTCCTGTGTTCAAGGACAAAGGGTCTCCAAGCCAATTTCTCTGGTTATTAAACAAAAGGTTGCAGATGCACACAATGTGGGAACAACATGATTATCCAGACATGGGACTCTTTTTATTCAGGATCGAGGCATCAAATGAGATTCAGTATGATATGGTACGGATTGTGAATAACGTAATCTAAGCTCAAGAAAACTTTTGAGGTGCATTCTTAGATCTATTTGTGATCTTGCACCGACAAAATTTTTAGAACAGAATGGCAGAAAGAAGATTAAGGAAATTTCTAGGAAGCTCAAGATAATGGAATGTTATAGAAAGTTATGAACAAATTAGCCAACAAAAACAAGGGCAATCTTTTATTGTATGGAAGATCCCAAATTCCTTCTCTCTTCCGGAAGCCGAAATATATAGGTTTAAAACACTCACAAGCAGTTTTTGGTTCAACTCTTTGAAAATCATAATAGAAACACATGAAAAGAACGTTCATCAAACGGGCATGCTTTGCACAGAATGCAGATATTCCCGACCACCCTCTCTTTCTCTGTCAAGCTGTTTATACCTCCATTACATAATTATTAAATTCTAAATTTTGTGTTTGTGCCTCCATGAGATGCATATTAAATTCCAAATGCTAGGCTTGTGCCTCCGGCAAGAAGCATCAACCTTTAATTATGCCATCTTCTTTGCATTGAATTTGATAGCTCCAATTAACCAAGTCCGCCTTTGGGTCTAATCGCAAATGTTCGCTTGTTATTAAAGCACAATTAGTTATACTTGTTAGTGGAATATCTATTCTTGTTTGTGACTTTTGTGGGGGGCTATTATTTTGTAATCGGAATTCTCTGTTGAAATCGTTGCTTGTCCTATAAGTTTGAAACCTTCTGTTAAGGCTTCTATGCGCATTTTAGTACAATAATTTCAATTGTGGATTTACCCTCCAATGGTTGCACTGCTTGAAATGGTGGTTTCAACAGATCATGCGAAACCCAGATAGAACTTACCCAGGTCAAGGGATCTAGGTCAAAGACATCATTCAAAATGAAGATGAAGACTGAAAAATGACAGAAGTCAAACTATAACAAGATGAAGATGATACTACCATTCCAAACAAACATAAACAAAGAAATAGGAGGCAAACTATTCTTGAATTCTCAAACCATTAACTAAGATGCCTGTTTGTCAACAGTATCACAGAGAGGAAAACTTCTCAATGAGAAGAAGCAAGTGTTGATGACCTTTTCCTTTGAGTAGAACCATGGTGCATATGGCTCTTTGACGTGTGTCTGTTCTTGTGTCCACCTACACTGCTCCTGTGTGAATTGGAGGAAGGCGATCCACTCTGGGTCACCCGCTTTGTCACCTTCTTTCGAGATGTCCATCCATTGTTCCCAAGTGCAGATTTGGCTACACCATCCTTGGCCATCTCCCGTGCCTTCTGTGGGTTGATGGGCTGCTTGTTCAGGTAAGCTAGCTGTGGAAGGAGACCAGAAACTGCCTTCCTCAGTTGGTCATCACTCATGTTGCCCTGGATTGGGTTTCCCAACAAATTCAAAGCAAGCAAGGAATTATAATTTGCCACAAGCTGGCCAAGTGCTTTTGCTGTGCTTATCTTGTTAAAGCTCAAGTCCAGGACTGTTAGCTTCAAGAGCCTGTGTAGTCCCTCCACATCACTAATCTTATTACCAGCGAGAAAAAGCTCTTTGATGAGTGTACAGTTTGACAAACCTAGCAAAAATTCAAAAATGAAGTTTCAATCAACAAACTAATATTCATGCTTCTTCTTACATGTGCTTCAAGATCCGATGCATGTGCATCAATCTTGTGCTATACATGTTAAACAGCTCTTCACAAGAATTGCATTTTTTCCTACTTCATTTTTGTTCCGCTGTTTGTATGCCTGTGTGTTGCCTCATTTTGTGTGTGTCTCTGTGTGTGTGGTTCCTATGTTCTGTAGTATTCATTTGCCTATTCAATATAGTGGTCAGCTATATTAGGATAAAAACACAATCACGCCACTGCTGACATACAGAGCACCAACTGAAGATCAATTTGGTCAAATTTATAGCAGGCAGGGTTCAATCTGTAACTTCATTGAGGCATTGAATACAATTTTACTAAAGATGTTTCACTTCCATTACAATTTTAACAAATTCAAGAAGCAAATGCAACAAATTCAAGCTAGAAAAATAAAAGGGTAAGGATATTTACCTTGCCCAATTCTGGATATCCGGTTGTAACTGAGGTCAAGCACCCGCAGACGAGTTAGCTCTCTGAGGCCTTCTATAGCAACAATCTTGTTTCTTGACAAGTTGAGTGTATGAAGCCCCTTTGGTAGTGAACCTGGAGTAATATGGACTGCAAGTAGAGAAGAACAACCACAGGGGATGGGTTAGTACAATCTATTTTATGATCAGCAGCTTTTTATTTCAGATAAATATTATGTTTATCCATCCATTTATTGTTTGAACATACCTACAAAGTTTCCTGATAAATTGACAGATCGAAGACTGGAGAAGTGTGAAATTCTGGGGAGGACCTTTAGACCCATTCCACTGATGTGAGCAATTGTTGAGGAAGAATTCAGAGACTGGATAACACTGTTTGAGTGTAAGGCGTCCTCTGAAATATTCTGGTAGGGATGGTGAGCCATCCGAGTTGTGCTTCTAGATGGTGATCCCACATTTTCAGGAGAAGGTGGGAATAAAATTCCCTCTCCAGCAGTGTCTTGGTCATCAATTGGATGAGTTTGTGTATCAAGACTGTTTACCCACTCATCAACTCTTGTCAAGGTGGATGACTCCGAAGAGAAAGCAACCCATTGGTTTTGGGGCCACATACCAGAAATCCCACCATGAAATTTATCCCACTTCTGTTTGTTGCTGCTATCATTGCCAAAGGAGATCCTGTTTCCAGAATCTCCAGTAACTGATGCTGACGATTTCAACATGCCGAATTCTGGAGATTGGTTTGGTTCCAGAGTATCTGAAGAATACCCACCTTGTTGATTTATAATATGGTTAACGACAGGTGGTCTGGTTTTCTCTGCTAGAGATCTATGCACATTCCTATGGCTCCAAAGGAACAGCTTCCACCAGAGTCTTCTACTCCTAGAGGGTAGAACTTGGGTTGAAGAATGTTTCTTCAATATAACTCTATCTGCACTGCAAGGGGTCATTACCAATACTGGACTGGCTTGAACTTCAAGTTGAGGATGAACTTCATCCCTCACCATCTGTGTTAAATTTGGCAAATCATCAAAAGATTGGGATTTTAAAGGAAGCAGCACATCAGCTAACTTCTGATGCAAAGTCTTGGTTTCTAGATTAGAACAGGAGCGCTTCAGCTTTGGTGATGCCCAGAATTCTGCCTTTCCTACCCCAGGATCACTAACATGCCCACTTTGGATTGCGTCCACACCCATTTCAGCATCTCTATCTGATCTGTTCTCGGATTCATTCCTCTCAACATTGAGCAAATAGGAGAAATCATCACTTCTATTCAATGATGGATCTACTTGGTCTCCTCCATTAGGCAGCTGGGATTGAAGATCAATATCAGAGAAATCCCTCTTGATGGGTGAGTTGTTGTCATGCTCGTCTTCCCCTTCATAAGCTGTTTCTGCTGCTCCAACATGAATAGGACTCTCATTGCTCACCACCTTCACCTCACAGATGGGATCGTTCTTGACACCCAGGGTTACTTGGACACTGAAGGATGTGGAATTCAGCTTATCCTGTTCAGAAGAATTTATGGGCTGTTTCAGCTTTGATAACAGCTTTTCATATTGAACATGGTGTGAGGGTTCGTCCTCATCCTGAGAGCCAATAATTGGACCAACAACAATATAAGTAAGAGAGCAAGCAATCCATAAACTTAAAAATCACAGAAAACAAACACAGAAATATCAGGAATAGAAAAGCAAACTGCTCTCACCTTGTATTTCTTCTTCTTTCCGATCAGATGAGAGAAGCAGCTGAAGCTAACTTTGGTCATCTCAGATAATTGGTTTCCTTCAAATTCTACAAAGGGAATAGAGAAACAGAAATTTCCTTCTTCCTCCCTTAGTTTTTACTCTCTATAAAAGCCCTCGTAAATTACTAACCACCCGTACTACATCTTTAATGGCTGATAATTAGGTATAACGAAAGAGAAATTTCTGGAGTAGCTTACAGTGTGACATAAAATAGGATGGAATTATGGTTATTAGCCGTAATCAATAGGGAGTTGCCAAACCAGCGAACGATCGGAGCTGGATTGCGAAGATGAAGATGGAGAAGAGCCTCCTCCAATTGGGATCCACACCTCTTCCAAGGTGCGAGACAAAATCACTGAAGCGCCGGCCAGAGTGATGAAGACAACGGCTTCTCACGGGAAGCTCTAGAGAATCCGTTCTGAGAAACTCCTCTGCATACATGCACAAAAGACAAAAAGTCTCCCCCATAAGAACACAACCCTAAAATAAATTACACCTAAAGAGATACAAAAACATTAAAAAAGAAAAAGAAACCTCATTGAGAATCATTTGGTTAGAGTAGAGATTATTAAACCGCACCCAAGAAAGGGGGATGGGAGTTAACCACAAACAACCAAATCGCAGTTAAATTATGTACCGGAAAGGAAGCAGAAAGAAAGAAAAAGATGGGTGTTGGTTTAGGGAGTGGCACCTGTTGAAGATCTGCCGAATGAACGCCAGAGTGAAAGAGATTAGACTTGGTTCGGACTCTCCTCCACAACAGGATATGTTTTGGTCACCCGTTTAGATCGGAAGAAACAACCCTATATATCTTATCTCTCCTTGTGAGAGAGAGAGAGAGAGAGAGAGAGAGAGAGGCTTGAACCTGTGGCTGTGGAAGCGACTAGAAATACGCAGTGTTCTTAGAAAGAAGGAAAGCAGATACGCGTTTACGACGCGGCTTAGGCTTAGGATATGCTATTAAAATGGTGATTTTTTAAGATTTGGCAGTGAAAACGAAATGGAAAATTTTTTTTTAGTGATATTTTCTCAAAAGAATCCAGATTTAGTCGACCAATTCTTGAAAATTAAGGATTTGTCATACTTTATTCATATAATTGGGATTTAGTATCATTTTACTATTCGTAAATAATTTCCCGCGTACTCTGAAAAAGACTTGCAAACCACACGGTGAAAAAGTTTTCAAAGTCTGAGGGCATTTCGAAAGAAGTTTTTTTTAAACAGTAAAATGGCACTGAATCTTAATTATTTAAAAAAATTATCATTAATTCTCAATTTTCAAGAATCACCCAACTGATTCGAAATTATTTTGAAAAATTAACACTAAAAACCAATTTCCCCAACCGAAATCTGCTATGCTGATCATGCAACTGCAGATTCCTTCCCTTTCTCTGCTCAATAATGCAAAAAAAAAATTTTCCTTCCCTTTCTCTGCTCAATAATGCAAAAATAAAAAATTCCTTCCCTTTCTCTTCTCTGCTCAATGATGCAAAAAAGAAAAAATTCCATCCCTTTCTCTGCTCAATAATGCAAAAAAAAAAATTTCCTAAAACTAGTAGTGGCTTACAGGTTAAGTCGTTATTGTCAGCATGTGGAAGGTGGGACCCCGAGAGAGGCAGCGTTACTGCAGTGAGATTCCTTCCTTTCTCCATCCTCAATTCCGTGAAGGAAAACTGTCATGGAGGTACGATTGGCTGTAATTTTTCCGAAAGACAAGGTATCTCTCATCCAAGGTTTTAAGTTTTGGTGCCACTGGGCGTGCCGCCCAGGGCACCGAACGGCATTTCGGCGGCACACCGGCGAAACGTCAAAAAATTTTAATGGGTAAAAAAATAAAAAATTATGTGTTTTTTGATTTCGGCAAAATTTCGACGGCACGCCGCTCCGTTTCGCTAAAAAAAAAATTAAAAAAATTTACATTTTTTGCCCGTTTCGGACCGTTTCGTTCGAAATTTCGGTCCGTTTCGCCAACGATGCAAATTGACAATTTCCTCTAGCGAAACGCATCGCTGGGGAGGCGTGCCGCCAAAACTGTAAACCTTGCTCCCATCCACAATTCCATATTTCGCCGTTACGGCTGCGTAGACGGGATGGGAGTCAGAGTGTGACATTTCATTAGCATTTAGCTCCGCGACGTTTACCGGCTCGAATGTCGATAGATTTGGATTTTGTGGTCGTTCGCTGGTCTCCCACCGACCCACGTACGTACGGTCGGTTTCGAAGTCATGGGTGACGTATGTTCCGGCGGATTCCTCCACTACTTTCTCCGCATTTGCTATTTAAATACCACCACAAATTTTATTAATTTTAGGTCATTTTAAACTCCTACAGTTGGTTGTTTAGGTTGATTTATTATTCCCTCTCTGAATTTTTTTTTCGGTAATATTCCCTTTTTAAAAATTCTTATAATGTAAACAAGAAACCCAAAAAAAAAAAAAAAATTGGTTAAAACAAAGGAAAAATGGTACCCCTGCCCTGAACATTTTAGAGAGAGGATGAATGGGCCCTCCTACTGCAATTGGGGCTTAGTCCCCCTTATGGGCCTGATTTCTAGGTTTTTCCACATCACAGCAGGACACCAAAGGCTTCTGTTTTCACTTGATAGAAGTTTGAGGTCAACAGAATCTAAAGGGGGTGAATATTACTATTTTTAAAATGCAAATAGAGGTAATTGTAGTTTTGCTAAAGTGAAAATTACACTTACATCCACTCTATTCTCTAACAACTGAGAATACCTTCCCTAAGCTTCGGATGTTTTTTCCCATTTGGATGTTTTTTCATGTATTTACCTTTCCTTAAAATTAAGAAAAAAATGTTTCAGATTTGAAATTTTTTATAATGGAAAGTGATATTTTTAAAGTTTAAAGATATAATCAATTTCAAAATTATGGGTAATTTAAATAAAACTTCATGAGGAAAAAAATTTGTCAAGTTACTATTTTTATTAATTTTAAAACTTTTGATAAGAGAGTTTAGTGTCAATTCAGAAATCTAAGCAGGTGTTTGTAGTTGTAGAAAGAAACCAGAAGGGAGGTAAGTATACTTTGCACTATAACAAACTTATGAACGGAAATGCTGTTGTCTTACAGAGAAGGGCTAAAAGAAACACTTTTGGTGGATATTTTTGCTAGATCTGCCAACGTAAAATTCAAGGAAAACCAAAAGAAGATTCAAATAACATTCATCTTTGCAACACTAGCAGCCATGAGAGAACTCTTGTTAAAGGTCTTCGTTTTCTTTAGCTTCATGTAATTCCATATTCTTCAATTTTAGATCTGTATTTGATCCAAATTCCACTCAATATTCTTAAATATGGACATGCCTGTACATACGAAACATTGAATTCCAACATTTAAGATTCATAAGTTATTTATTTTTTTTTTCATTTTGTTATAATTTACTTTGTCCTAAAATATGTTTAATTTTTTGACGGCCAACGAATGGCCAAGGGAGGGAAGGTGTTCTTCTTATAGAGTTTGACTCGAAAGTGATTCATACAAGTGTTTCTCCCCCATTTCCATCCCAAACTTGCAAGGTTGAAGTGATTGAACACACTCTACCTTGGGTTTGAAGGATAGCTTAAACATAGGTCTTGGGAGTGGTATCTTAAAACTTTAACAGCTAGAACAGACAGAAACTTCAACCTCATTTGATAATAGGTCACTAATTAACCTCATTTGATAATAGGTCACTAGATTATTTTGGTCTTTTCATTAAACCAGTCAGTTTAATGGCTTTTAGTTAATAAGCTTATGTATAAACAGATACATATATGGTTTTCTATACTCAAAATCTGATCATATTTGAATATGAATCAATATCTTTATCATCAAATTCAACTACAAAATTTGGATACGTTTATGACGGATTATAACAGATCCAATCAACTGAGAGCCCTAATTTTGGTAAAGTGATATTTTTTAGGCAATATGCCTGCACACAATTAACAGTGCTGTAATTAAATTCTTTTTTGGTTGCCATAAAAGGTCATGCTCAAAATCTTCTCCAAAATAAAAAGAGGATTTCAGATATCCATTGATAACATTACCATTCTCATCAAATTGATTCAAAAATAAATAATTCCTTATCAAATGGTAAAAGCATCAGATTCTAGAATGAGGACTAACCACCAACGAAACCCACGAATAAGATGGCTTAATTTAAGTTGATGATGTTCATCAGTTGATTTCCACGGAGGCTACATCTTTCTTTGCAATCTGCCATCAAGCAAAATTTTATTCATGGATTATATTCAAGCAAATAGGGAACATATAAAAGAACAAGAACAAGCTTAGAATCATTAAAAAATATCAATTTTTTTTAGCAAGGTCAGGTCAGTTAACTCTCATGTTTCTCTACAGGAATTGCTACAGGAAGTTAGTGCAAAAAATTCTATATGAAATCATTGACTGTGCAACAAATATCGAAAATTAGGGATGCATAAACAGGCTTGTCTAAGCTAGTCTACAGTTCACACCCTCACATGTACATTAAGTCTAAGACAGGCTAGAGGGTTAAATCAAAAACCTTTTCTGGGGCTTTCAACTAGAGGGTTAAATCAAAAAACCTTTTCTGGGACTTTCACGACCACATAGTTTGGAGAATACAATCACAATGACGCAAAGAAGGTCAAGAACAGAGAATTGTTCAATCTTTAACTTATAAGTAAATCAGAAAAAAAAAAGAAGGAAAGTGTCAAAATGCATCCTAAAATATACAATCTTTGCATTTTCCCAGTTGTTAAGGTCTGTACTATTTCATTTGGTTTCCATTGGTGACCCTAATATTCTCAAATATGTTTATTGTGATAAGCAATGCTAATGACAAAATGAGAAAATTGAAAAACAAAAGCATTATTTTGACCATTAATGACGGTCAATTTATGGTCCAAAATTACAGAAAAGTTTAAAAACATCCATGCAAACAGCATACATCCAAGGATTGAAATATTATTTATGAATCTCTTAAGAGAGATCTTGATCTGATTCTCAATTCAGTCAGATGCTTAGTGATTCTCCAAGTCATAATCATTTTGGAAGGCCAGAATGGCATAGAAGAATCCTATTGTAGGTACAGCCATCAAATTGAACCAATTTACAACATTGGAAGTCCCTCCAGATTAATAATTGTAACCTCCCTCTGTTTGCACTTTCATCATTTGCATGGCGATTTCACTGACAGAATATGTAACCTCCCATGCATCAAGGAGCTCCCAAGAAGTTGGGTGAGGCGAGAATCTTATTGTCATAAGAAAACCACTCAATACACATAAGGAAATAGAAAAGGAAGGGAGACCTAAAATTTGTCCAAAGCATACCTGTGATACGTATTCTTTCACTCTTTGACGAATTGATTCATCTAATGCTCTCTCAGCAAGCTCATAAAACAAAGTATTGCCTTCAGGGCCATTAACTTTGTCCTTCTGCAGATATCTACAAAAGAAAACACGGTTGAGATGGAAACCCAATGACTACCTAGAGCTAATTCTTTAATTTAACAATTTTTTTTGAATATACAGTTCACTATCTTTTTTTTTCTTTTCCTGATAACTAATATACAGTTAAATATCTTCAATTACCCTACCTTTGCTGTACAAGTGTTTCCAGTGATTGCTTGATGTTCCCAAAGACTGGATGGCTTTCGTTGGTTTCATCCAATCCCAAACGCCTTAACTGATTCCAAAGACTTTCTGCAATGCATTCAAGAAGAAGACTTGCTTTATTTTAAAGCCAAGCGCACATAAAATTACATAACAGAATACCTGTATATAAAGTGCTAACCTTTTAGGTGATAATCACTGCATAAGATTGAGAAACATAGTTCACATGGACTGATGCTTTGGAAGTAGGTCGAAACAAAAGAAAAAGAAGGGCACATGGTGTAATTGCACTGATACATTCTCTCACATTGTGAGGTAATTGCACTGATATATTCTCTCATATTTTCATCTTCATGGTTCAAATGATCGACACAAAATCAAAAAAGGTTCATTGAATAGAAAGTTGTAATATTGATCAGGATGGACTTTTGACCAATGAAATGTCTACAATGGATGCTGAGGATAGGTGCATCAACATCGCACTTGTCTTAAGATTCTGTTTATACAGTAATTACCACCTATAATACAGGATATCAAATTATAAAGTTAGAGAACAAACCTGCCGTAATTTTGCCTCCTGCAAGATCTACAATACTAATAACAACAAATGTAAAACCAGTCAGATGCGAAGAATTCACATCCTCAACATATTTCCTATACACGCCAGCAGGTAGCTGACTTATGATAACATATGACTTTGCATCTGCACCACCTGAATATTCATTATGGAACTAGAGTTAGGGACTTGAAGCAAAATCGTCAACATAGGGAAAATACAAACCACGGAAAAAAAATATTGATGTATCACTCCACCATAGAATGCAATGCCCCAAAAACGTTTGTCCACCACTGATTAAAATGGTCCTTCTCATAGAGATAGTGTTACCAAAGGCAACGCCGGTCAATTAAAGATCATAGCAAAAAGGTGCAATGATTTTTTAAATGATTGTGTATCATTTAGTAACAGAGGCCATTAAACAAATAAATATCCAGTTGCATTACACAAGGCTAAAATGTTCAAACTAATTTGAGGTTCCTATCTATTTAATTTATGGAAGGATATCCAAAATTCATCAATTAAATTTAAGGAAGGCAATTTTGCAAATTTAATATACATGCAATTATGGTTTTCAAAGTTAGGCCTATGAGAGACCTACTTCATTGATTGGATAATATCTGGGAAGTAGGCACATTTAAAGACAGCAAATAAAGTGAAGGAATAATCTCCCCAAATAATTCCCCGAGCAATGTTAAATATCCTTGCAAAAGTAAATGGAAATTGCTTCTCACTCTGTTGTGAAGACCGGTTCTGAGTCGTTGATGAAGGGCGAGATCGCTGAAGTTCTCTCATTTCATAACCAAAAATGCTTGAAAGCTTTTCTCTGGCCTTATCAATGACAAATGAAGGGAGAGCACGTTGACGATAGTTCTTAGTAATAAGTTGAGTAAGTTCATCCCTTTTAATAGGGCACCCTAAATTCTGGTGGGTTTTGAAGAGGACATAGCGGATCACTTCTGCAATGAGCTTATCCATTTCCTACACTTCACAAGTTAGAATTCATTCACACTTCGAACTCAAGGATAACAAATTAAGTAAATGGATTAAAGCTATAACGTGCACCTCTTCAGATAAATCAAACTGAGAGAAATCCTCCTCCGAATTTGCCATTCTGAGGAAATAAACATATCTTAGCATCTCCCAAGTAGAAAACAGTATCCAAAATCATATTGAAAATGTTCACCACAAAGGAATTATTTGGTGTACCAACTTTTATATATGACCCAACAAGATACCAAAGATTTCAACAAAAAAGAAAATAAACAGAAAAATCAACATGTCAACATTTCACTTTTTTGGTTTTCAGGCTTGATGGTTACATTCACACTGAGAACATATGTTTGAACTCGATATACTTGCCACAACAGAAATATATAGCCATGCCAGCTAAGATCCATAAGGGAATAAAAAGTAAAGGTTACTATTTGTTTTATCTAACAAAATAAAAGAGAATCACAATTCAAGTGTGTGAATGAAAACCATGAATAAATAGCAAAGATAAAATTACGGAAAAATAAAAATGAATACTGCAAGATTATGTGGTATGGCATTGTGTTTATACCCGCAGAGGAGATGTAAATAGTCCGCTATCTCTAAGAAAGCAGGATTACAAAAGTCTACCACCTCTCAGACAACATTTTACCAACTAGAAAAGCATAACTGCAAAGACACCCCCAGAAAACCATGAAAATTGCCACTGCTTTTTACCATAATTCTGAGCTTTGGAAACTTCTTCCATGAAGGGCGGGAGAGTTTGTGTGGTGGTGTCGGTGGCCCGTGATTTGCATATTCAAGGCAATAATGCATAATAGATATAGGTAAATATACTATGCGCATATAATATACACATAGGAGAGTTTGTGTGGTGGTGTTGGTAGCCCTGATTCACATATTCAAGGCAATAATGCATAATAGATATAGGTAAATATACTATGTGCATAATATACACATAGGCATCATTTTAGCACAAGAATTTTATGAAACTGTGGCTCACAAAAGGCAAACAGCCGAACAATTTGGTATACAAAAGCGGTTTATTTATGGGGTACTTCAACAAACACTTGGTAGGCATTATCACTAAAAGATGATTCGAGTTGCTACTTGGTTGTATCACTGGACAGCCGATTGCCAGAAATACCAAAATCAGATCACAATTATTAAATGACTCTATTTTCCGTATTTTAATGAATTCAAACATACCAATGAAGAAAGGATTTCATCCGTGCTGTAAAAACCCCAAAAATGGAGATCGAAATGGTATTCGGCCATATCGACAATAACACATCCAAGTTCACAAAAAGATTCCATTCTTGCAATTTTGGAACAAATTCATCTCAAGAAAACATGTTTTTACAGGTGAAAGGAATTTGAATGAAGATTGAAGAAGAAGAATTAGACCTTTTCATAGGAGAATACACTCACTGTGTTTGGATTTAACAGAGGTAGCCAAAGTCACAGGTCACCAGTGAGCGTTCAGCGACGGTCAGAGATCAGCGATTTCGCCGTACAATCCAAGGGTAGTCACCGAACTGAGATAGAATGAAACCGCGGGGGTGGGGGGGTGTGGGGCGCGGCGCGGGGCGTTGTATGATTAACTTACGAGGAGTAATCTCCGTCACCGGAGATGATTTCGCTTCACCGGAAATCAGAGGAACCAACGCAGAGCAGAGCGAAGATGAGAGCAATAACCAGAGAGCTCATGGTTCATGCGCAACTGTGGTCGCCCGGGTTGAGGTCTGCTTCGCCGGAGTTGGAGAAAAGCCAGGGGGCGATCCACGGAATACCAAAGAGGATTGAAATCGCCGATCGTTCAGCAGACGATGCGTAAAATCCAAGAAACCCTATTCAGATTTAAAAAACGAAAACAGTGAGAACCCGCCGGATACCAGTAGGAACGTGCAATCGAGAGCACCCTTCTCCTCCTGAGCTCCTGTTTCTTAGAGATGAAGGAAAAAGAGAGTCAAAGAGAGAGATCAGAGAGCTCCTCTTGAGCTCCTCCACTTCGTTTTTTCCCTCCTGTGTTTTTTTTTTCTTTTTTAAATTTAGAATAAAAAGGATAGGGGAACGGAGACGAAGCGCGGGAAAGATGGGTTGAAATTAGAGGCGGCAATCGTGATCCGCCAATCCGTCCGGTCTTAGGTGGGTTAGGGTTGACTATTTTAATAAATGGGTTGGGTTAGTTTCATGAATTCTCAACTCGATTATAAACGGGTTAGGTTAGGGTTTGACCCCTCAACCCGAAATGACCCGATTACAATCCGTTTATTTTTTTGTGTAATAAAAGTTTGAAAATTTATAATAACAATACTTGTGATTATTCAATCTTTCTTCTTTTAATATAAATAATGACAAAGGATAAAGTAAAGAAAGACTTTTTATGTATGAATATTTCAAATTTCTTAGCTTCTGCTAATATAAATTGACACATTGATGATAGGTAAAGTCTTTTAAAACTTTATTACTATGTTTTAGTTCTTTTCTTCATGTTATTTTAGTTTTATCTTAATAATTGTTATGTTATTCTGCTTGTTAGGCATCCTTTGATATTAGAATAAATTAAAAAATAGAATTTGTATAGACTTTAATATTAGAATGAATTAAAATTTTTAATTTTTAGTAGTAATTTAAATTATTTAAACGGGTTGGCGGGTTGGGATATTCCAACCCGTTTATTAAACGGGCGGGTTTGGGTTGAGCCTTGGCTCGTTAACCCCATACATCAACCCGACCCGAACTCAACCCATTGCCACATCTAGTTGAAATCACTTGCAATTTTAACGTGCATGGTTTTGGGTTGCATGTGTGAGATGCTGCTACAGTTATTCTGCTTGTTAGGCATCCTTTGATATTAGAATAAATTAAAAAATAGAATTTGTATAGACTTTAATATTAGAATGAATTAAAAATTTTAATTTTTAGTAGTAATTTAAATTATTTAAACGGGTTGGCGGGTTGGGATATTCCAACCCGTTTATTAAACGGGCGGGTTTGGGTTGAGCCTTGGCTCGTTAACCCTATACATCAACCCGACCCGAACCCGCCCGAACTCGACCCATTGCCACATCTAGTTGAAATCACCTGCAATTTTAACGTGAATGGTTTTGGGTTGCATGTGTGAGATGCTGCTACATGCAACGTTTACATTTTGTCCCCCAGTGATGCGTTTCGCAGGGGGAAATCGCTAGGGGTGCATCGTTGGTGACTTTGGCGAAATTTCAACGATTTGTTAGCCAAACGGGGTGGCGTGCCAAGCGAAACAAAACGAAACGGGCGAAACGGAAAAAAAATTTATTTTTTATTGGCGAAATGGGGCGGCGTGTTGGTGAAACGGAGCGGCATGCTGACCAAATTTCCCCAAAATTCGAAAAAACCAATTTTTGCCCATTTTTTTTTGCCTTTTTTATTTTTCCGCGGCGGCGTGCCGCCGAAATTTCGTTTTGGTTGCTGGGTGGCACGCCCACCGGCATCGAAACTATAAACCTTGGCTACATATACGGTTTGGTTTTTGTTAGTTTTGAGGAAAACCAAACCAACAAGTTTACAATAAAACCAAAATTGTTATGGTTTAGCAGTTTAAAAACTATGTAATTTTTGTTTTTTGGAAAGTTTTCTCGGTCTGGTTTTAATGGGTTTAGGCTCAAATTTAGGCCCAATAGAAATATCAAACTTCGTAATTCACAAGAATCAAACTATTTTTCAATGATTTAAGCTCAAACCTCTTTTGCAAACTAGTGATAAACCTATTAAATTAGTTATAAATATGTCTTCAATGGTTTTATATACAAAGTAACAACAAACTTATTTTGCTAAAGACGTAAATGAGTGCACACAAGCTCCACATAAATACAAAAAGAGCATCAAAGAAGTAAGTTGCAGCAAAGTAGTTTTCATGCCTAGATTATTTAGAAGATTGAAAAGACACGGAAGAGTTAATATTTTAATGCCTAGACAATTTAGAGAAGACAAGAAAGAAAAACAAGATTACATAAACCACTAAGAGCCCGTTTGGTAACGTTTTTTTTAAAAACAGTTTGAAAACTAAAAACGGTTTCAACTGTTTTTGAGTTTTTGAAAATAGGTGACAGGAAACCCGTTTGGTAACCATTGCTGTTTTTTTGGGATTTTGAAAACAGGTGACAAAGAACCTGTTTGATAACAATTACTTTTTTTTGGGTTTTGTTATGTATGTTTATAATTATGATAATTTTTTACAATTATTTCAATTAAAAACATTTTTATAGATATTTATCTTTCATATACAACTTTTTTTTTTACAATTTTATATTTATGCATAATTTTAAATTTTTTTAAATTCAAAAATCATTTATATATTTATAATTATTATAATTATAACGTTATAAAATAATGTTATAAATAAAGTTATAAAATAACGTTATAAATTATAATTATAATAACATTATTTATAATGTTATATATATATATATATATATAAAAAGAGGGCTTACGCCCTCCTCTCAAAAACGAATGGCTTCTTTCAAAAACGAAGAGCAAAAGCCCTTCCCTTAATAGAATAAATTGCATCGGCGCAGCCACACCAGCAGGTTACGCCATCGACACTCCGGAGCAGAGATCACTATTGCCTCTCACGTGGTCTATCGGTAGTAAAATGGCATTAGAGTCATAATCAGATTAGACGATCAGAAAGCACAGGCCAAGGATGGCGAATAGGAGATAGAAGGCGAGGAACAAGAATGAGAACAACGAAGATGTGGCATGTTCGTGAGGAGAGTCAAGTCGAGTCGAGGCAAGGCGAGCTCTGGATGTAGCCCCCTTCGCTGAAGAAAGAAATAGAGAACAAACCACTCTTTACCGAATAATCAACCTGTGAGACATGGAAAAATCATCATCTCCAATGACTTCCTCAATCATCACACGGGATTAAATTAAACAAAGAGTCGCCACCATTCAATTTAGGTGTGAATGGACACCAAAATATTAATAAGCACAAAAAGGCAATTTTAGGGTAAAAATAACCCTCCTAACAAAAAACAACCAGAGATGGGTAAGAAGATTAGGTTATGAACAGGGGAAGGTGTTAGGCACCCCTATTCATCCACACAAGGTGGTTGCCAGGTATTGTTCATGTTAAAATAAAGGAAAAAGCTTGCTATAAAAATCAGGAAAAATCACAAAAAAGACAAAAATGTATGGTTTTTTCATACAAATAGTCTGATTGATCCAGAACCTTCAAATATGATCATGCCATTCCTAGGGTTTCATGATCAAAATAAAATTGAGATAAAATCAAATAAAATCAATTCAAAGTGAAAAATCCAAAAATCTGGCTTCAAGTCAAATTCTAGAAATCTAGAAAAATATGATTTTTATAAAATATTTCAAAATTGAACTTGAATAGTCCAAGACATAGGTAGAGCCCATATTTCACATTAAATCAAGAAATAAAAACCAAAAATACCCACGTTGATGAAGAACATCAAAAGGGGAGAACTTAGACCGTAAGGTCTTCTCTCAATAATGAAAAAGGATTCAAAAACCATATCATGAAACCCTAGAATTTATTTTCAGGCTTCTGGATCCAGATCTACCATATTGCTCATGACAGATCTAGGATCTTAGCCTAAAATCACAAAAATCACGAAAACAGTGCTGTAGGTGCAAATATGTGAAAAATCCAAATTTTATCAAAAAGTGGGGATCTCATGCTATAAACATCATAGATTTATGTTATTCATTCAGATTCATCATAAAAACCATTAAACACATGATCAAGATATTTAAAACAGCCACATCTCACAGATTAGAGCACATGGGGGTCTATCCTACGGATTCACCTGTTCTCTTTTCCCCTAGCTTTCTCTTCACGTTTTACGGCTAGAGAGGATTCTTGAGGTACTTGGAGATAGGTTTGGTTATACAAACACAATCTCAGGCTTTATTCTATAAAAAAGGAGAAAACAGATATGGGGTTCTATTCTAGGGATCCACCTGTTCTCTTTTCCCCTAGCTCTCTTTTCACGTTTTACGGCTAGAGAGACTCTTGAGGTACTTAGAGGCAGGTTTAGGAATACTAGTACAAAAGATGGCCTTATTCTATAGCAATAGAGAATATCCTATTACATCTAGAATTGAAGACAGAAAATAAAAGGGAAAAGGGACTTACCTGGATTGAGCAAGCAAAACAGCAGGGGTTCCTCTTCTTCTCTTAGAGCTTCTTAGACTTCAAATTTTTGTGGCCTTTTGCTTGAGGAAAGGCCCTCTATTTATAGGCAAACCCAGGGATATAGTTGGTCTAAGGTTTGGCAAGATAGAGTTTCAGTTTGAGTTAAACACAAGATAATGCCCATCCTTTATCCACAAAGATATTTCGCACGAATAAAATATATAATTCACTCATTTAAAGGGATATTGGACTAAAGATGAGGCTCAGAAATCAAGAGAAGAACAGAACTCGCACGAGTCTGATTTGCCCGTAAATGATTCAAGGTCCAAAGGTGTATATATATTACGGGCGCTGCGTACCCGTATATAAAATTCGGGCGCGCTTAGCCCGTAGATACAATACGGTCCAGGCTTTAATTATTGATTTTCATGCATTTTTGGCCTGTTTTAAATTCCAATTAATGTTTTCATTATTTTCTCATTTTGTAGTGCAATTTGGGGTGTCTACACAACCGGAGTACCAAGTACAAAGACTTCTTCGAGAAGCGTAGATCCAGTCTCCAGCTTCTCAGGTCAAAATGCCGAACTCAATTAGGCTACTGAAGATTCGCCGGAGAACTGTGTTTGTTTGTGGTCGTGAGGAAGACGAAGAGGACTTTTCGTGCGAAGAAAGAAAGAGAGGTAGAGGTATCGAAAAGAAAATAAATAAATTATTACCAAAATGGCATCAAATCAGAAAACGAGTCATCGTTTTTAAAAACCAAAATTTTCGGTTTCTAAAAACAAGGTTGTTTTTCAACCGTATTTACGAAAAACGATCTGACAACCATCAATACCAAACAAGTTTTTGGGTTTTGTGTTTTTAAAAACCAAAAACTGTGTTTGAACACGTTACCAAACAACCACTAAATTGTTTTATCATCTTAATAAATAATAATTAAAACTTTTACATTTAGTACATATCAATAAAAACATATAAATTGAACTCGCAGAGCATGAGCTTACCACATAACACAACCATATATACAGCCTAGGTGCAAACGGCTGAGCTAATAGGATAGCATGATGCAACATGCTAACATGGCTGGCATGGCTCAATCTGCATGTAGGCAGCACGACAAGGCCTATTTGACCACCTAAATAAAGAAAAGGACTACACATGCATGAAGTCCTATGTTAAAAGGAGGAAGAAGATGTAGAAGGATTGCACAAAAATTTGGAGGCGAAGAGAGTCGTACCTTTGCTTGCCATACTTGCATACAGCTAAAGCCATTGTTAAGCTCTCACCCCGAGAGATGACCCAAGTGGAAGTAAGAATGGAAGAAAATAGAGGAATTGAGCTTATGTGTAGCCCATCGCCTTTCTTTTATCATTTGATCTTTTATAAATGTTTTCATTAAAGCAAGTGGTATACAAATTTATTATGCGATCAAAGTAATAGGGGTGGCTATTAAGGGTGTTCATGGGCCAAGGGGAGCAGCTCGTTTTTAGATCGGCTTGATCATGCAATGGTTAACCATAAGTCTAGGCTGGGATTTATTTTTAAAAGCCCAAAAAAAAATTTGTACAGGCTCTGTAAAGAATAAGGATTGTCAGGCCGGTCTAGTCCAACCCGATTTAATTATTTAATTGTTTTTTTTTACTTTTTCCTATTTAATTAATACTTTATTTTTTAACCCTAAACTACTCATATCTACTTCACAAGTCTTCGCTTATGTGTGACCTTTGGCCTGACCTAATTAAGCCGGGGGCTAGCTCAGTTTGCAATTTTTTTTTTTTTTTTTGTAATTTAATTAGAAAATACTTGAAATATTTATTCTTATCTTTTCTCGAAGCCCTTTATTATATTTCAATAAATCAAGCAAAAAAAATAAAATAAAGTTACCGCAAAAAAATTTAGAATGAATCAATAGTATGACAAAACTAGTTTAAAATACACATAAACATTAAATTAGTTTCAAACATGCAATAATATTCAAAACCGAGCCAAAGCTTCTAAAAATAAACCAAGTGAACCCAAGAGCCTCAAAATTCAAGCTTAATTATTAAACAATGTCGAGCTCATTGGACCTAATGGGTCGGGTCTAAAATTGGCACCTATACAAAGTAACATACCAATTTGCGAGTTTCAAGATAGAGATAAGGATTATGCTTGATTATAAATTCTAACAAAGTTGGAAGGAAAATTGCATTCAATAATTTTTAACGAAATTTAAAAAAAATAAATGTGAATTTCTTAAAAATAAACTAATTAAGCTAGTGAGGGTATTTGCAGTGCAACACGTAAACAATTGCTGTTATCAAAGCCAAGAGCCGTGAGATGCTGCTCTATGTTTCAGCCTCTCACTCACATTTGGGCTTTTGGGCTAAGGGGGGAGTGGGCTAGTCTACTCGAGTTTCTACACCTGAAACAGAGAAACCTGGTGAGACTGGTTAACTGATCATGAGACGTAAAAGTTCCTTTGAAGAACTCAATTTCTCCGTATTGACGCAGATCAAAATATTTTTCGGCCCTTTTCCTTTCATCTTTTTAATAAAGCCAGTCACTTAATGCAAACTTAGCTCCCTATAGAGCCACTGATAAGATCATCCTCTCCCGAAAGACATCAAACATGGAACGTCGCTCTTCCCCCGTTAATCTCCTCCTCTACCTCACTCTTCTGTTCCAATCATGGTGGCCGTTAGCCTCACAGCCTGCTTGCTTGAGGAATTGTGGTTCCCTCCAAGTTAAGTACCCACTGGGCACTGGGTACGGTTGTGGCTCTCCTCGCTTCTACCCTTCCCTGTCCTGCGCTCCCGCCGGCGACCAGCTTCTCTTCACAACCCACACTGGTTCTTACCCCGTCACCTCCATATCTTACGACACCTCCACCATCATCATCAACCCACCTCGCATGTCTACCTGTTCCTCTGTTCAATCCTCTCCAAACTTCGGCCTCGATTGGTCCAGCCCCTTCCAACTTGGGACCTCAGTCTTCCTTCTTCTATCCTGCCCACCACCCACTTCTTCCCTCACCGTCAAAGGAATCCCCATCTGTGACTCCACCTACTATTACCTCTGCGCGTCTATTTACAATTGTCCCGCAGTTGTCTCTCTCGGTCTGCCTCTGTTCCCACCCACCAACACCTGCTGCGTCTACTCTCCGGCGAATCTCAACAGCAAGGGAGATCTTGACCTGGAGGCACTCAACTGCGCCGGCTATTCGTCGGTGATGTCGCTGGGGGAGTTCCCCATGGACCCAAACCGCTGGGAATTTGGGGTGGCGTTGAAGTACAGCCAAGTGGATTTGGATGGTTTCAATGTTGCCATCAGCTGTGAGAAATGCGAGAAGAGCGACGGGGCTTGCGGGTACATGCCACCCCGCAATAGCTTTGTCTGCGTGTGTAGAAATGGAATTAACAGCAGTACAGATTGTTACAGTCAGGTGGGCGGTTGGAGCTCCGGTTATACTCCGACACCAACAGGTAAGTTGTATATCGATCGCTTTTCAAAGAACAAAAAAAGTTTAAAAAGAAGGCATTTGCATTGCATGGATTGTGATAGGCATCTGATGCTAGCTAGCACTTAATTAATCTTTATCATTATGTGTTTCCTTTTTAATATAATTCTACGTTGTTATAATCTGTAGGAAGAGCCTCGTTGGTCATTTTGGGAGTGGTGGCTGCCTTTGGTTTTCTTACAGTGGCTTGACTTGGAACTTGGAAGAGGGAGAGAGAAAAAGGGAGGGTCGCCATTTTTTGCCCCTTCTGTTAAGCTGATTCTCTGCTTTGTTTAATATCTTGTCAATCTCTCAGTTTCCTAAAGTTGATTCTCTCTAGCTTCTTTGTTTCCTGAATTCAGTAGTGATTGCAAAAAGATACGTGAGGGGTAAAGAAAAGAAAAAGTTCCAAATTCCAAAAGAGACGTCCCGAATTCAAATGATTTGAATGGTTTCGTGGGTGTGAAGCACTTACTTGCCAAAAGAAGAAATAGGAAAAGCAAAAGAAAAGGCACTTACCTGCCCTGTGTACATTTAGCTTTATGAATAAGGAACTGAAATTTTTGCAAAAAATGATTCATCGTTTCCTTCACCTGCTAAACATGCATGTGGTCAAATATATATAAAGTTTGTGAGATTATGCGGATGATTCCGACCAATACATGTCTACTTGCACATATACTAATAATCGATTTTGTTTGGAGGTGGGCTCATCTGGTGCGTTCCTTGGTACCATCCATGAAATGCACCGACGACGTGCCATTGTCGACAGGGGGCCCACACCCCCAGCCAGTAGTATTATGGTATCACCGGCTTCTAGCACTAGAGGAAATGAGTTGTTTGTGATTAATGATATTGGCATAATTTTCTTTTTCAAACTGAATTATATCACATAACAATCCTGAGTTGAGTTTGATTGGAACGAATTCATGTGTTATGTGCAAATTGTTATAAATCCATGAAATCAGGTCTTGTATGGATCAATTATTCGATAATTGAGGTATGCGAATTATCTACACCTAAATTCATGTCAAGCCTTTGTGATTGGTATTATAGCTTTCGTTCTAGTGAAATGATTTTTGAATATACCAGTTGTAGTGTAGGCATTGGTGCATGATTTTCATTAGATGATATGTGGAGCATAACCATACAATATATATCATTGGAAATTTGAATATAGTAAGAGCAACTTTTATGGTCATTATTTTGGTATTTAGCCATTCCAAAATCTTAGTTTATAAGCACAATTTAAAAGCGGAGCAATAGGAACGACCAAATCCTCTATGCCTTTTGGTGTGGGATGAAATGGTCTGGTGCCATTTACTGTAGTGGACCCTACAACTTAAATGAGATGCTGTCATAACGTTAGGGTTTTTTCTACGAGAAAATCTTTTTCATATTTTTAAAAGCAAAAGCTTTGTAACTGTTGGATACTCCACATGACAACATCTCAATCAAGCTGTAAGACCCTTTGTAATATAAGGCGTATGTAAGTTGAGATCTTGTACAACCTTTATCTATATAACGTTATTTGCAGCTTTTCACAGGATTGTTTAGAAATTTATAGATATGCCATTCACAATACACATGGCATGATCTCAATGCAGGCTTCACATAAGGTTGTAAATAAAGGTTGTACAGGATCTCAATTGGGCGTAGATGATCTCAAACCTTTTGGTGTGACTTTTTCTACCCAATCAAAATAAGGAGGCACCAAATCCCCTAAAGGTTTTGCCAAGTATGTTGCCTTATCTCCCTTCTATTGGCAGATGCAAGCACATATGCCACATGCAAGGCACAGCTAATTCAATGTCGACCATGCCGCTCTGGCATGAGCTAGGTTGGAGTAGTGGAAGGAATTTGTATCAGATCAATAGTTCTCTCCTTGAGAGCATTTCACCTGGTGCCACTCAGTGGGACTAGCGTAAAACGTGCGGATGGATGCTCTATTTCAATGTGGAGCCCACATCCCAAAACACATCATATTCGTTGGTTTCATAGAAACACAGGATTGGGAAATCCATGCCCTCTCCTTGTATCAGTTTCCAATGAGGTTAGCATGCGTAACGCTTGAATTGGCAAGTTTTCCTTGCATTTAAAATTCTTATACCAATTAAGAATACGTGTACGAGTCTCATTGATCAAACAGAGGAAGAGGACTGAATTATGAGAAAGAATCGCAACTTCACCCAACTCAGAAGTCAAAAGGTAGGGAATCTGGTTCCGCAGACTTTTTGCCTTCTTTTCTTTGATGTGGCAGAATAAACACCAACGAAAGAAAACACAAATGATTGGTGCAACTTTAATTTTTGTAGTCTATTTCTTCGTTTAGTTTCTGTCCAATCCACAACCCAGGTCTCCAAAGGATTGCCATTTGCCAGTCCCGAAGTACTACTCACCAAAATAACATGGCGGGCAGAAGAGAGAAATGCCATGGCTGCGGAGTTTTACTGCTCGTGCCACCAGAAGCCCAAACCATTAGATGTGCTGTGTGCCTTGCCGTCAATAGGGTTCGTCCTCATGACCCTTTTGATCGTGCACAAGACTCGGTTCGCCAGGCAGCGAACAGGATGAAGCAGTTCGTAAACACCGTATCAACCAAAATCAACGCCGTCGCTGCTTCCCCGAGTAACAACTATTCGAGCTCATCGACTGTGCCTTTCTATGGACATTTCGCTCCATTGCCACAGCCACTTCTACAACCTTCCTCACACGGAAAGAAGCGTGCAGTTCTTTGTGGAGTGAGTTACAAGTTTCAGAGTTGTGAGCTCAAGGGAACCGTTAATGATGTTAATTGCATGAGATATTTTTTAACTGAGAATTTTGGTTTTCCGAATGACTCTGTTCTTGTCCTCTCAGGTATGAACATCATTATTTCTCTTAACTTCCTTGTTTGTTTCCCCTTAATTTTTTATCAATAAAAAATTTTGTAGTCATATATTGTAACCGGTCACCTCCGGTAATTTGGTGCACCATCTAACTCCAAATTGCAGAAGACGAGAGAGATCCACGCCGGATTCCAACAAAACGAAACATCAGAATGGCCTTGCAATGGCTTGTCGATGGTTGCCGGTCGGGGGACTCGCTGGTTTTCCACTACTCAGGTCATGGCTCACAGAGGCCCGACTATGACGGGGATGAGGTTGATGGATACGACGAGACTCTCTGGCCTGTTGATTTCAAGACCGAGGGGAGGATCGTTGACGACGAAATAAACGCTACCATAGTCAGGCCACTCCTTAAGGGTGTAACACTTCATGCCTTCATTGATGCTTGCCACAGCGGGACGGTCCTTGATCTCCCATTCTTGTGCAGGATGAACCGGTTATTAATGCTCTGTTTAATTACCCATTCGTTTCTGTCCTACGATTTGAATTAAATTTAAGACAATAACTGGATGTCCATGGTTTGAATAACTTGACGAACAGGGAGGGACGATATCAATGGGAGAACCAACTTCCTCCATCAGGTGTTTATAAAGGCACGAGTGGCGGTCTAGCAATCTCTTTCAGTGCATGTGATGATAATCAAACCTCCGTGGATACATCCGTAAGTAAGAGTTATCAATGCAGATTATTTTGTTTAAGGCGTCCAGTGACTTCCACCTCTTGCTCTTCTTCTTACCAATCTATCTGGTTCATAATTGGTAATCTTAATTTACTACAAATTCAGGCGCTCTCAGGCAATGTCATGACGGGGGCGATGACATACAGTTTCATACAAGCCGCGCAAAGCAAACCCAGATTGACGTACGGTGATCTGCTCAATGCCATGCGCCATGCCATTCGTGAGGCTAAAGCTGGAGTACGACTCAATGGTCCCATTTCGTCTCTATTAAGAAAAGTGTTCCAGATCGGATTATCACAGGTCTCTTTCTTTGCTTTTGATCGAAATTCCTCTTTCAAGTTGTATTGCGTGCTTTTTCCCTCAACGATCTCGCATCTAATACGTCGTATACATGGGTGCGTGCAGGAGCCTCAACTGTCGTCCTCAGAGCGCTTTGACATTTATGCGAAACCCTTCGTTTTGTAACATGATTAACAGATTCAGCGACCTTCATTTCACTAATTAAGTGCAACTACAGTTGAACATTTGTAGCCGCAGATGTATATGCATATGGACGTGGCGCAAACAGTGATGAAGGAAGAATCTTCGAAAGATTAATTTGACTGTACGTAACTGAAGCTGTGGGGATTAATCCGTCCGCCTACGGATGTCAATAAGAGTGAGCAATATTAATGGCTTCTATCCCATGGGCTAACAAATCGAATCTTATCATTTTCGTATCTTATTCTGTTGGTTAAGGCTGGCGCGGGAGTGTGGCTAGCCATTTATTCTGTTAAAGACTTTTTTGTTTCACTTGCTATGTAAAGCTTCTCTTCTGCAGGCCTTCTGATTGTATTCATTCGCTGCGTGAATATAGTTCTCTGTTTTGCAACAACTTTTCTTAGTAAGTAGATGACTTTTCTTTCACCATCTCGATGCAACAAGACCTTTTACATCAAGGGTTTTGGCATCATCTAGCGTTCAAGCGAAAGCTACTGCAGCACTAGAAGCAATTGAATTGGCGGTATCCCTTAACATCTCCCAATTCATTCTGGACGGTGATTCAAAAATTATTATTGATCTCTTGAAGTCTTCTCATCAGATTCTATCCCTTGGAAGATTCGTCCTATCCTTTTCCAGATCAAACTTTTATGCTGTAAATTTCAAAGTGTGTTTTTCTCTCATGTTTTTTGCGAAGGTAACAAAGTATAACTTATGACTTAGCAAATTTTGCTTTTGACAAGTTTTCCTGCCTTTGATAGCTAATCCCCTCCCTTCTTCTCTATTTCCCTGTTTGATGAAGCTCGGGGTGTAATTTATATTTGTGAAATTTTGGAATAGTAGTGTTAGGGTTGCTTAACGAGCCAGCCCGGCATGGCAAGCCTGGCAAACGGGCCGTGCCATGCCTAGCCCGTCACCGAAAACCCAGGCACGGCCCACCCTGTGGCACGGCTAGGGCTGGGCTGTGCCGTGCCATGCTTGGTGGGCCGCCCATGGGCTGCATAATAAATGCTTTAAAAAATTCAAAAAAATAGAAAAAAGGAAATAAATAAATAAATAATACAAAAAATTCTAAAAAAATATATTTATTATTCACACACATGTTTTACATATATGGGATACAATTTTCCCAAAAATTGTAAAAACAAAGGTAAAAAACCTCAAAAAAGACAAAAGCCCCTTTCTTTTTAGGAATGGGATCATCTACGGTTGAGCTCGTAAATGGGCTCAACCGTAGCCAATGGCTGCTTGCTAGGTAGGCAAGCAACCACTCAATGAAAAAGTGAAAACCACTTTTCCACTTCCCCATGTAGAAGAGAGAGGAGAGAGGGTGGTTGCTTGCCTACTTGGTAGAGCTGTAAGTAGGGCGGGCTGGGCTGGGTTTCAATGAGTTCGGGCTCAACCCTAACTAAAATTGGTGAACTCAAACTCTCCTCGGCCCGCCCTAACCCAAACTCTTTGAGCCTAAATCCAACCCTAAAATTATTTCTTGAGTTCGGGTTGGGTTTGGGCCAGCCCAAACTTTTTTTTTCTACTTGATACAATGATACATTCACATATATAAGACTACAATATTTTGATATATATAATAAAGTTTATTGGCATACATTGACTTGTTTGTGTATTAGGTTAAAAAATGATCTCTATAAGTCCACCAAACTTTTGATGTGTGTAAAGAGCCTTAGAACAAAATATTCACTAAGATATTTATGAGTTTCACATGTCTTCCAATCTAATGCAACCATCCATCATAACGCATGGAATTAACAGCAATACAACAAATACAGTAGTAGAATTAATCCTAATAAGGCATCCTCTACTCTCAAAGAAACAATAGATAGAAAATGATGACTTGATTAGCAAGGCATCCCTACATTTCTCACTCAATCACTGTTTCACAAAAATTGCAATGTTGCATACCGGACCTACCCCATTTGAAATTCCAGAATTAGTTTCATTGCATTTTCACAGTGTTTAAGTATTTAAACCTTAATCTAAAAATAATACCTTTTACAAAATCAATCAACTTTTGTAATTTTAAATAGACTTAATATTCATGTTTCTATCTTTTCCAATTACTTTAGAATCTACGTTTTTTTTTTTTGGTTGAGTTAGAATCTACGTTTCAAATATTAGAACCACGAAATTATGTAAGAAACACATAACTCATTTGCATATGACCAAACAAGAACAATAAATCAAGATTTTAGGGGATATATATTGATGTTAAAAATAACATAAAATAAAATACTACTAAAGTAACAAGATTTTCTGTTTTGCTACCTTATCGAAAATCAAATTTTAATGAAAATTTGCATCTAGCAGTAAAAGATTGGGGATTGAAATATCTGAATTAACTTTGTAGTCAAAGAGGTAAATAATTTTAGATTATATGGTGCATAGCCAAGGAAAAGAAACAAACCCTCCCAAGCACACATTAATGGATCTTATCCAAATCGAGTACTAGAAAAGAGAGGAATTAAACAGTACCTGAAAGCAGTGAACAACTGGGGAAAGATGAGATGCCCAATTTAAAGAGAGATGCCTGATTTGACAAAAATAGCAATCGCAAATCCCTTGTGACTTGTAAGCGATGGATCTGTATCTCAAATCCTTTATGACCAATCGCAAATCCCTTGCTGCTGGAACTGTACCCCACTGTATTGACAGCGATGCCGGCGGCAATTGTATTACTAGCTCTTGCCGATCGAGCTCCTTTGTTGGGGGTTTGTCTAGCTAGGTTGTCTTTGAGATGTAAGGTATTGATAATAGAAGAGAGGGATAGTAAGTCACTGAGAGGGGCGAGCAATTCCAACTTTCGTGGTAGAGATATGGGAGAAGACAAGAAACTTTTAGGTTTGCAAGAGACAATCGTATGGAGGTTTGCAGGATGGGGTTTTAGTGGTATATATACTTCGGGTTATTCGGGTTGTACCTTGTGAGCCCGAGCCCAACCCGAACTCAAGATTGGGCCCGGCCCAAACCCAAACCCAAACTTATTTCTTAAATCGGGCTGGGTTGGGCGGGCTTCGGGCGGTCCGGGCCAAACTTATAGCTCTACTACTTGGCAAGCAACCACTGGCTACGGTTGAGCCCATTTACGGGCTCAACCGTAGAGGATTTCATTTTAACACAAGCCCGCGGGCCAGCACTGTTTGGGACACTTAAAGCGTGTTGTGCCGCCCCACGTGCTTTGCGGGCCATGGCCCGCCGAGCCATTGTGCCAGGTGGGTCGTGCCAAATACTCAATACCCTAGGCACAGCCCGTGCCGGCCCGGCCCAATAAGCAACCCTAAGTAGTGTTATGTTGGTTATAAAAAAAAAGAAAACCTTTTACTGATGAAATAAAATCTAGTGCTAGGGATCGCGTGGCGAGTTAAATGGGTAAACCACTCCGCCCTAATGATTAGGTTTTGGTATTGCTAAAACGAGGTTACAACGAGTTTGGGTTTTTCATTCTAAAACATTTTTGGATGATTAATGTTTTCCCTATATATATATAGATCTTTTTTATCATGCCTGGGTTGCTTGATTAGTCAGACTATAACTTGATTTTACAAATTAAACACAAAAAATTGTATGGAACGTGCATATATTGTTTATCATTTTTGTTAGAAAACAGTGCAATCTATGCCACTGTAAGTTGTGTTTATTGTTTTACTGCTATCTCAACAATATTTGGTCTTTACTAGCTACATTAACTTAAGATGCTTCCTTATGATTGGTCTTATTATACACAGGGGCAATCCTAGAACTTAACGTAAATTTGTAATTATTACTTTTTTTTGGTTTTTAAGTTAACTTTTAATGCATCCTTATTTAATTAAGATTGTGCATATGCCTGTACCCTATCCTAAACTCCTTTGATAACATTAACATTATTTGATAACGTTTAATGTACATGTTGCTCACGGGTAATCCATTTTCTTTAGAAAACTCAATATTTCAGTAGAAAAAAAATCTGAAACTTTTAACAACTTAGATCAATCGCAACATGCGGTCCTTTTATTTGTGGATTGATATCATGCATCTAAAGTTGAACCCACTTACAACCGTAGATGATATCATTCCTTTATTTTGTTGCAAGCCAACTTGTATAAATTGTATAAAAGCTAATTGCTTGTATTTCTGTTTGGATCTAAAAAATAAATAAATTTTAACCATTGATCAAGGACGCTATATCTAAAATACGAATCCAGGTGTGATCATACGAAATATACATAGATTGGGAAGGAGGAAAGAAGGGAAAGTTGGAACCTCTTGTGAAAGAAAATGGGCTTTTCGCCATCATTATCAACTTTTCTTGCCATCACAGTGCTGACAAACGCCTTTGTTTAAGTGGTAACAATTTAACAAATGCATCTCATTAATTAGGAACAAAAACTGTTCTAATTTCCTCCTACTACCCACTCCACATTCTGCAGATTACAGAGATAAAGAGAGAGAGAGGAACGACATGAAGGAGAGCTCGCCCAACGCCATAGCGGCCGAAATTCTCCCCAAATACCTTTACTCCATCGTTGCGTGCGCCGACAGATCTCTCTCCAATTTAATCGAGAAATACAAAATTCTGCAGTTCCTCCGCTATCTCGTTGTATACTTCTTCGTCTTCTTTCTACGGCTCCTCCCTTCTCTCTTCCCTTCCCTGAACCCATCTCCATTACACTACCATCCTCTGATCAAATCCGCTAATGGAGACCACCATCACCTTCCAACGAAGGCAAGAGAAGGAGAAGGAGACACCAGCATCGCCCGAGCACTTTCCCAGCTCTTGTCCATCATGACCGAGGTCCCAGTAAGCTCTCGCAAGTACGAACTCGTTCGGTCTTTGGCCGACAAGCTTATCGACGACAATCTCAGAGAAGATTTCGAGCCTCTCAGAGACATCAACCGCACCGCCCTCTCCGCTGCCTTTTCGAGGACTCTCACTCAGCTCGAGGCCGTGGTGCTGCACCAGGTACAGGAACGGAGACGTGCCGGTACATCCGAGTCTCCCGATAACCTCCTGATAAATCGGGTGTCGCGAGCGCTTCGGTTCTTTGGGGACGTTGCCATGGCCGGGCTCGGAGGTTCGAAGGCCGAGCTGAGCGGGTTAGGCGGCTCAGCATCCGCCGCTGAGAAGCTGGCGGCTGAGCAGCTTTGGTTGGCCCAGAAGTTGGCGGCTTGCGGCGAAGTAGAGGAAGCTATTTATAAGTGGGGGTCGGCTTCGGACTTGGGTCAGCTCGCTGTGTTCGCCGAACCGCGGCTGCAAGGCTCGCTCGTTAAGGTCTCAGGTACTTTCTCGATCCTTTACGAAAGTACACGATATTAAATTGCATCCGCGCAATTAGAATAACCGGAAAATCTGACATAAGAAGTGGGGCCCACTTTTTTGTTGAAAGCGTTCCTGTTGAAGCACGCGGCAAAGGAAGCGAAGGAAGGAAAAGGCGAAGGTGGAGAAAGCGAGAAAGAGCAAGAGAGACGGAGGAGGAAGAAGATGTTACAGACGTGGATGCCACTGCTGTGTCGGGCGAGCACCGGGACCGATGCACCGGTGTTGAGCCGGAGCGAACGAGAAGAGGTGGAAACAGTACTGGAGGAGACGATAGAGATGCTGAAAGCGGGGAAGGAGCAGGAGGAAGTGTTGATGCTGTGGCTGCACCACTTCACCGACTGCCCTTCTTCGGACTGGCCTAACCTCCAGCCCTGCTACGATCGTTGGTGCAACACCTCCCGTAAGCTCTTGCTCTTCCAATGAACCCGAATTCTTCAATATTTAGTATTTTAGTTTAATTTCCTTGCAACCCTAGCAATAAATTTTAAAACCCTTGTTTTAGGGAGTAATACTGCAGGGACACCGTCTCTCAACCCTATCAATAAATCTAAAAAGGAAAAAAGAAAAAAGGGCTATCCGCAAAGCTTCCACTTTTGCATGGAATCATAAAAGGAAAAAATAGGAAACGCGTGAACACTGCCTAATTTTGAACATTATGCGAACAATTTGAAATAGATGAGAGCCGGACCCATCAATGAAGCGGGCAGTGATTAGTGTTTTAAAAGAGAAGAAAGAGGTTTATAGAATGACCGCATAGGATTGAATAGAAAAGATTATACACATTGGTCGCTTTTTTAAGATTTCAACACTGAAAAAGCACATTATTAATTGCACTATTTCGTTAAAGCTGTCTCGATAGATTGTATTATTAATTACGGTACAGCACGAGCATGTTTAGCCCGTGTTTGGTGGGCCGTGCCGCATAACAAATTTATTAAAAAAATATGAATAAATAACACAAAAATTTTTTAAATATATATTTATCATTCACACACATTCTTACATATATTGGGATGTAATTTTTCCCAAAATTGTAAAAAAAAACCTCCTTTTAATACAACCTACGGACTAGCACCTGGGCCGGCATGCTTAAAGCGTTCCGTGTCACCTGCGTGCTTTGCAGGCCATGGCTCGCCGGGCCTTAACAGGCCTAGGGCCCAGTACCACAGATACGGCACAGCCCGCTAATAGTGCCTGGGCCATGCAGTGCAGTGCCAAGTACGGGCATGCTTTAAGCGTGCTGGGCCGTGCCCGATAAGCAACTCTAATATAACTTGTTATACTATAATCTCCTTGGTATGACTTCCTATCCTCTACTTAGTAACATAATCCATGTAAACCGCCCGCAGGATCCTTTTACTTTCAAAACACAAATCCATTTTCAATTCATGGATTATAAATCTATACTATATTTAACGCGAGAAGGCTCCTTGGGAAGTGTGCCTAAAACAATTCAATTTTTTCCCCAAAATGCCCATTCTCTGCATAGTTTGGGTTTCAATAATACACGGCTACATCCATCTCAACTCATCATTTTCATTCAAAACCTAGTAAGTTTATAATTGCTTCCCCACTTCTCCTCTCCTCATTCCCTCTCTCCACGTGCAGTATTGCACGAGCACCCTTGCTAGTTGTAAGAACATAAATTAAAAAAATAGAAATTAAGCTCTCGTACCAGAAAATACCCTGTTTTACTAATATTTAAATCACAATTTTAAAACGAATAATCTATCAACTTAGTATTTGGTAAAGCATCAATTTATTGGATCTAAATCATGATTTGACTTATTTTTAGTCTCGATTATTGGATGACTGGACTGGAGTAGTGGTTCAAGTCGCTAGACAAGCTGACTTGCACAATCTCTCACTTCAAATGAGGAAAAGTGAGAATAAGAAAAAAGAAGAATGGGAAAAGAAGGTTTCATGTATATATATCTATATTATTAATAAAAAGAAGAGGAGGAATATTCCTTCCAGATTTTGGCCCTTATTTTCTTTTTCCAAACATTGTCCTTCCCAAACAAAACAATCACCCACTATTTTAAACATATTATAATTACCTCGGATTCTTTATCTAAGTGGGCCCATGTTTTTTACGCCCGTAACGCATGTAGCCCCCAAATATATATATAACACGCACTAAAGTTGCTCTAGACCATAAGTGACTTTGAAATTGCATGCTTTTGCTCTATGCTTGAATAACTAGGATCCTCTCCATTTGCTCTATTCGCTAGACAATCAACTCACATAACTTTGAAATTGACACTCATGCTCTTGTTTCGCTTTGGCAATAAGCTACCTTTTCTCAATGGATTTTTTTTCTTATGTAAAACATAATACAACCTCATTAGGTTAGATCAATAGTTCTTTGGTAAGGCACCCATTAAATAGTGCCCCTCCTCCTTATTCTCCAATTAACATCCCAAAGCAAATTTGAGAACTCACAACCATAAAAATTAAACAAAAAAGTTAGGACTTTCTCATCCATATCTATATCTATTATATTATTCTAGACCCACAATTTCCTTGCCCATAATAACTATAGTTTATTTGAGAAAAGGCTCTCCAAAAGAAGTCTTTTCTCATAATTTTCTCTTCAATTGAATGTGCTAACCACGATCACAATGATTGGTGAAGGATTTTGGGTGAAGGCATAAGATTTGAATTTCATTTAAAGTAGAGCTGTAAATCTAACCCAAACCACCCAAAGGCTAAAGCCCATCCAACCCAACTCGAATACGAATTCGAAACAAGCATTGAGTTTGGGTTTGGGCTACGATTCATTTCTAGCCCGAAGTTGAGTTTGGGTTGGGTTAAGGTTCATGCCATATAACCCGAAAAGCCCAAAGTTGAGTTGAGATGTGCACACTCTCATATATATATATATATTTGAGTATTTATTATATGTATGTTGTGACATCCTGGCTGTCTGAGTGGGCGGGTGAATGGGTAATCTCACTGGGTGAGCTACCTGGCGAGGATATGCATATAGTTGGGATCCCACAACGCTCGGGGATGCTATAAGTAGTCTTAAGACCCCCAACTAAGCAAGAGGCCTTTTAAGGAGCAACACGGGACTAAATCCCCTGGGAACCCTGAAGTTAAGCGTGCTCGAGTGGGAGCACTGCTAGGATGGGTGACCCCTGGGAAGTTTTCTCGTGTTATCCTTAAGAACAAATCCGTGAGGGCCCGTGGGCTCAGGCTCAGAGCGGACAATATCTTGCTGGTTATGGGTCTGGGGCATTACATATGCACTATTGTTTTTTATTCTCAAATAAATAATTTTATACATGAAAACACTTATATGCTACAATAAATGTGATATTTGGGTACACACCTCTACAAAAAATATTGTGCAATCACAAATCCAATGAGCATGTGATTGGTTCATTATATTAAAATTAGTTTTTAAAGAAATAAATAAATTAAGTTTTTTTCCAAATTCTAGATACCAATTAAGAGGCCATTGTACGTTAATAGACAACTTCAATTAATGATATTTCAACATTTACATTCATATCCGAAAAACGAAAGAAATATTCAAAAATTTACATTTTGTTTGAGCCAACCCAAACCTAATAGAACCGGCAAAAAGCGAACCAAACCGACGGGTCAACCGGATTATAAACGGGTTGGGTTGACCCGTTTATTAATTGGGTTGGGTGCGGGTTGAGGTTTTCCCAACCCACCCGTAATCGGGTCAACCCAATTATAACCCGTCCACCCGACGGGTTACCCTTCCCCCTTCATATTTGGTTCACCACTTCACCTCTTGCTTGCCCTCTTCAGTTCTTCCTCTTCCATTCGGCAGCGGCATAGCCGCTCTTTGCTTCTGTGCACACCTTGTGTTCCCATCAACAGACAACAGGTATTACAATTACCTCCTCTACCTCTTCCTCATCCCTCCCTCTCTCTTTCTATTCATTCATATGCTCCACACATAATGAATGCGATACTGCCTTGATTGTGTCGCTGGTGGTCCAGGTAGTTGCTTTATTCTCGCCATTATTCATCTCTGTTTTTATTCTGGTGTAGCCGATGGAGAGATTGACTGCATCCAGCACCTCACCGTGCAGTGGGGTTGAATGATTGTCCTTAAATGAAATTTGCTGCGTTCTGTTTCGTTTGTTTTCATTTTTTCCTTCTTTGTTAAAATCAATAGGGGAATGTCGCGATTGTTTAGAAAGACGGAGGAGACGGACACGCAACAAAATATGATATCTACCATGAATTGAAATCTTGAAGACCAATTTCAATCTGAAATAGAAGATGACGAAAACAACTGAAACCCTAAACCCCCACCTAACACTAAAACCAAATCCTCCAGCAACAATAAAAAGGAAATTAAAGATCACGACAAAATTTGCAAAGAGATTGCTGCTTTAATTTGTGAAATCATTTACCTACAAATTTTGAGAAAGATTAAGTTCAGAATCGATCGTTCAAACAAGAAACCAGAGTTTTAAAGATGATAACAAAAAGTCAAAAGTTGCATGAAAGAAATTGCAAAAAAAAAATAATCGGGTTGGCAGGTTGAATCCGTTTATTGGCGGGTTGGGTTCGGTTTAGGGGTTTTTCCAATCCGCCATTAATTGGGTTCAACCCGATCCAACCCGATTATGACCCGCCCGAACCCAACCCATTTCCAGCTCTAGAACCTAGCATGAAGTCAAGTGATAATGTTTAGGTTTTTTTTTTATAATGAAAGTGTCCGATAAAAGGATTTGTGGAAGGGATTATTCTAGGTCTAGAACGCCCCATTAAATCTTCTACTATACACTCAGAAATACATGCAAGAAGGTTTTTTAGCCAAAAACAAAAAAAATTCGAGATTGCAAAGTTAGCAAGCCTATCAGCCACACAATTTGCTTCACGAAAGATCGCTCGAAATCTAAGCTCCATAAAGGAGTTAGCCAGCACGAGAATTTCTTCTATATGAATTGCAATTTTCCAAGGAGCTTTGCTTCCCTTGATTAAAATATCCATCAGCACCTTGCAGTCACATTCATTTACTACTCTGTTGAACTAGAGATAAAGTGCCATCCTTGATCCTTCCAACACTGCTGATGTTTTCACCACTAAAGGGTTTGTATTCCCAATTTTTAAAGCAACGACTCCAAGGCATATACCATCACAGTTCCTAACTATGCATTCAATTGTTGCATCTCCGGCGCATCCTTTGGTCGCTTTGTCAACATTAACTTTGATCCATTGCTGCATCTCCTAATGTTTAGGTTGAATTTGGGTTAAGACTAGCCAATGACAAGTTTGGGTTAATGAATCTTAGATTGGGTTGAGCCCGAACTTAACATAACCTGAACCAACCCGTCCTATTTACAGCTCTAATTTAAAGCACAGTTGTGAGAATGCATGGTGCACATGGTGCAAGTGTTCCGCATTGTATTTAAAGCATGCATACCATAAACTTTATTTCATACCGCATTGAATTGCATCGAGAGGGGATGAAATCGTCCAATGCTTTGGCTGACTGCACTGGTTTTTGCACACGTGTCCAACGTAAGACCACGTGCAGACCGTTTGTAATTAATGGCATACACTCGCATAGCTCTGTTATAAAAGACATCACCATCTACCAAAAAAAAATAAAAGACATCACCAAATTTTATTAAGATACTAAAGTAGGAATTAAAAAAAAGAAAAAAAAAACTAAAGTAGGAATAGTTCTGGGTCTAGTTTGTCCCAGAAAATCCTCAAAAACAGCCGAATTGATACAAGAAGGGGAGGCTTTTTAACCAAAAACAGGAGTAATTAGCAATCGCATAATTTGCCAGCCCATCCGCCACAGTTTGCCAGCCCATAGCTCTGCTACAGTTGGTTCGGCAACGGGCGCAGACAGTTTGCACCCAATGGCTTGAACTTCTTAACGGCACGAGCCCGAGTCTTTTTCTTTCTCCACCTTACGCACGTAATCCTATGGCTCGATGCCTCATAGTTATCTCGAGAGAGAAGCGGTACCAGGCTATTAAAATGGATTACCAAAAAAAAAAAAAATTTCCAAATTAAAAAGGTTCTATTAGGACAAGCGGTACCAGGCTACCTGCTTCACTATTTTGGGGATCCATTCTCTTAATTTTAAACAAACCCACTCAATCCGCCTTGTTATTGCCATTGTACTTCTTGGAATCAGGATTAAATGAATCTTCCAAAAAGGTTTTTAAATGCTTGCATATCTCCTTTGGCTTCTCCAAATTGAGAGCATGCCCTGCATTCTTGACTACTACCAGCTCTGCCTTTTCTCCAACATACCTGTACACAGTGGTTCACAACTTCACAGGTCTTAATTTCTCATAAAACCCCATTCAAAAATTAAAGTAGTGAAGTTTGGCTCCTTACCTTTTCAATCTGTACCCCAGTTCCAACGGGAATATCTGATCTTGTTCTCCCCAGATGATCAATGTACGCTGCCTCAGAGTCGAAAGATTTGACCACAGTAAGAGAAGATTTGTGGACCCTTTTAAGAAAATTGAGGACAGTTATACAAGAACTACCTGGCTTATCTTCGGAAGATCAGAAAGTTTACGACCTTTGATTGTTGCTTGAATCAATTCCTTCTTCTCCCGGACATACTCTGTACACATCACCTGAAAATTGATAACCAGTCTCAGCGTAACTCAATGCTCAATCAATATTGTTCTTGTTCACATAATCAAAGATTAATAACCTTCATCTAATGAACAGAAAACGAAATTTTAGCGTCCAGGCCCATACGCATAATACACGATTAAGGGGTTTTCTTCCCCCTCGTGATAATTTTCCGATGAGAATTAATCTGCTCTGTTTCAGAGAACGATGGATGTTCTCTTTGAAGTCGGAGGATACTCTGCTACTAATAGTAGCAGGCTTAAGAGTCATCGACATCAGAAGGGGTGATAGCATAGTTAAATTCGGAGTTGCTTACTTCAATGAAATCGGCGAGGAAGCAAAAGGGGACGAACATGGCAGGTTTGAAGAAGGACAAACGCATTAGCTCCTTAAGCTTCTCCGGCGTCTGCGGCAACAAAATGCTCGCTGCATCGTCCAAGTTGGACACCATGAACAATCCATCCGCCAGGTCCTTCTCCTCCAAACAAACTCCGGGGCAACATAGAACCATCGTCTCCACCACCTCCGGGAACTGTGCCGCCATGCTATATCCCACGAATCCACCGTAGCTTATGCCGATCAAGGTCAATCTGCGCACGCCGTGCATCTCCATCAATCGCATCATGCACCGAGCCTGGAACGACTCGGTCCGCTCCGGCCGCGTCGTGAAGGAGTCCCCGAAGAAGACCAGATCCGGAACGTAAATGTTGAAATGTGCAATTAATGGCCGAATACACTCGCTCCACTGCCACATTGCGTTGGCGCCGAAACCATGAATGAGTAGGAGCGTTGGTTTGTTGTTCTTGTGGATTTTAGGGACCCAACAGTGCATGACAGTGCCGTCTCCGAGATCGTTTGATAACGATCGAAGGCCTGCTTGCGCAAATGCGTATCGGTAAAACCAATCTCTCGACGCGGTTACGCTGAAACACTTAGCCATTAGAGGGTGACTTCGCAGGGTAATCCAATTTCGAAGGAAGAAGCTCTATTCGTTTGATCTCGATTATGTGATACGATTTCAGAATTCAGAGACGAAAATGGATTAGAGATAGCAACAGCCGAAAAGGAAAAGAATCACAGAACATAAGCTCGAGCGACGGTCTAGGCACGGATGAGATTTTGACAGAGCTCTGCAACCAAAAACCTTCTTATCGACATGTGCTGGATTGGGTGCCGAAATCGAGGCTGTTGCTTCATATCTCGAATTTCAGTATCGGGAAGGTGAGATTAGCTCTGATCTCCGCGAGTCTGCCCCTTTGACAAGGACGAAAGATAAACAAAACTAACCGGAAATGTGGGGCCAACGGTTCAAAAATGGGGCAAAGAAGTTACCCAAGCCTTTCAAGGGAGAATTCTACTTACATCCAACTAGGATCGGCAATGGGTCGAATAGGGGATGGATCTACCATGATCGAAAATAAAAATCCTATATCCAAATTTGATCCGAAATTTGACAAATCTTGTATACGTGAATCCGAATTCAAAACCGAATTTACATGCTGTATTCGAATTCGAAATTCGACCGAATATATAGCCGAAATCCAAATTCGATCCTATTTGAACTTAAAACTCACAATTCAAGTTTAACTATTAGAAGAAATTTTAACTATCAAAACTAATGAGCCATATAAATATTAAAGCAAGACATGAGTAAGGATGGTTCAACCATGATTTATACAAAGTTTACCAATTGTTTAATGAAAAGTATATGTTGATTTCGGTTCAGATCCTATTCGGATCATATATGGACAGATTCGAATTCGGGTCCAAATTCGGTCAGATCCGTACTCAGATATCCGTATTCGAATCACGAATCTATATCTCATATCTGAATTCGAGATTTTCGGATTAGATTCAAGTCGGATTCGGATATATATCCGACCCATTGCCAGCCCTACATCAAACCTTAGAGAACAAGGTGAAGGATTCTTGCGCATGAATAGAAAAATTAAAGAAGAAGAAGAACAAGAAACAAAATTTCCATTCAAAACAAATTCAATTGGAGTTACATCGATGTATATATATACCAATCCTAACCCAGTAATTTTAGAAATCTCAAAAATACCCTGTGCCGTACCGTAGGGGTGACGTGCATCCAACTTGAACCTCAGCACATCTTTCCTTGTACGGTTAGGTTTCGAATATTAGGCACTTTAATAAGACATATTCACACCATCTCTTGTTACATTAATTTTTAGTCCCACGATTTGTTTAACATGGTATCATGGGAGGAGGTCTTATGCTCTCTGTTTGTCCTCATCGTATATATTTCCATGTTAGGGGTTGTCTATGTTTCGTATGTAAGGGCCATTGATATACATAGTTGCGTACCGTCTATCTAGGGATACAAGGGCATGCGCGTCGGGTAGAGAGCACAAGAAACTACATGTGCAAGGGCGCAACGGATTCGATCTCTTGGATAAACTACATATTTCTTTTGGACACCATGGTTGAACATCAATCCCTTATCTTCAGGTAGAAATCTTCGGAATGAGGGACTGTGCAGCTTCTATCTACAATGTTATTTGCAGCATATATAGGATGTCATTCACTTATTGTTCATCCATTTTTTTAGGTTTTATTATTTTGTGTAGGACTCACATTGAACTGCACTACTTCAAAGCTATAAATAAAAGTGTAGATAGAGGTTGTACCTTCGGGAAATCTTCTACTACTGCCCATACTACCTAGGGATGGGCGGCTGGGCTGCACGCGTCAGCCGGTGCACGTGATTGTGATGGATCATGCTGGGGTGGTAAGCTAAGTAGTACTGAAGGTTTCCATTCCTCAGGAGAATAAAATTCCTCTGCTACCATTTTTGGATTTACTAGCGTCCGTACTGTTACAAGAGATGGGTCATGGGAGGCCATGTATGCCATTTGCACAGGCTGACATTCACATCCACCCATCCCTTCCCTTGTAAGTAGAATAATTCTTCCCAGTCAGCTAACTGTGGTCCACTCTTCTCAGCACTCATTTTCATGGAAAGATTGGATTGAAGATAGAATAAACATATTGTTCAAAGAGTCTCGATCAAGAAATACTTTCATGACAATATCGACAAGCGCTTTGCTCTTTTATTTTCTCCAAACCAAACGACAATGAGGTTAGAAATCCATTTTTCTCTCTCCTTCTTGGATTCATTCAAGAGATTTAGTCTCCTACGGTTGCGAACTAGATCAAAATATATTTCATTGTTGATCTTTTTTTCTTCTTCCAAAGATTCCAAAAATATACTTCACAATGTATATATGAATGTCTTTCCCCAGAAATATCATAAAAATTTGCAACTACTTCAGCAATTTTTCCCAATGTTTCGTCAATCCTACTGTCTCTCCCATCTAAAGGTATTTGCACACAACACCAACTAATTTTATCAGGATGAAACCTTTTTCAGTTATCTAAAATTTTTTATTTTGTTGAGTTTAAAATCGCCCTTATCTTACGGTTTACCCAGTGGCAGAGCCAGGATTTTCATTCAAGGTGGGCAGTGTAACAAAGAAAGGAAAATGACTGGTTGAAATTAAAAAGATTATGGGCAAAGTAAAAATTCTAGAGGGGCAAATTGTATATTTATAAGCAATTGCAAGAGGGGTTTTTGTAATGTTAGGGTGGGCAGCCCACCCTAACCTATATGTAGGGCAGATTTTTTTGTGTGCATATACTCCAACCCTTAAATAGAACGATTACATAAGGCTTGAGTGGGTAATTATATATTATGTAGATATTAGAGTTCATTATGATTAAAGGATAATTAAGTAAAGTCATAGAATAGATAAAGGGGATCTTAAAGTCTTTAAAGATTCTAAGGATCATTCAAAACCAAACAAAATGTTAGGCTATATTATTAGTTTTTTAATAGTATGGATTAATAAAATAATGTTAGGAGTAGGACTAGTCCTGAGTCCTGACGGCTCTAGGCAGTTGAAGTTTGGGGTTCCCAGGTCCACACTCTTGCGAAGTAGGACTTAGATTCGGCGGACCTGGACGTTCTATCAGTTGGTACACGTGATTCTCGTTGGCATCTTTTTACGAAGTCTTCGTATTCACTGCAGTATATAGAGGTCAAATTGTATAAAAATCAACCATTTGATGCGATAGGTACACGTAGACGTAGTTTAGCTATATGTTTGATCTCAATATTTCGCCTTATCCGAAAGTCTTGAAAAATACCATGCAAAGTGAGTCACCAGTACGTGGAGATAACGCCCTCATTGTCGATATGCCGGCCACGTGCAATTAGCAATTCGTTTGCTAGGAGGTTGCCTGTATCGTAAGTCCTGACCCGTTTTAAAGTGAATTTGGTTTTAATTTTAAGTGATATTTTTTTTCAAAATAATTCAGATTCAGGCACAAAATTCTTGGTAATTGTAAATTAATAATACTTTCTTATAATAATTGAGAATTAGTGTCATTTAACTATTCATAAAAAAAATTTCTTCCAAAAATGCCCTCAAAAGATTTTGAAAACCCATTTACTCATTTTCTTAGAAGTAAAATGACATTGATTCTTACTTATTTTAAAATATTATTACAAAATTACCAAGAAATAGGACATTGAGTCTGAATTATTTTTAAAAATTATCTCTTAAAACCAATTTTAAACCTATGAGTGCATTTGACTCATTTTGACACACAATGTTAACAATTATGACTTATTTATAAGGGATAATTGCAATTAACCTGTGAGGTTTGTCACTTGTGCACATAGAACTTTTGACATTTGGGAAATGCCAAAAAACTCTCTTGATATTTGCATAATGGTCACAAAAAGCTCGTTTCTATCAGTCCAATAATATTGAAAAGACCACACTAACCCTTGAAGTTAAGTTTATTTAAAAACCAGTATAATCCTAAAAATATGAAACTAAAGTTAAAGAGCTAATGCAACTATACAGGTCCTATTAAAAACAAAATTCGAACTCTCTCCATTGAGCATGCATTAAAAGTTTTCTTATAAGTCTATAAATAAGGGGGTAATTTTATCATTTAGCATACTAGGTAAAAAGTATTTTGTTCAAACTTAAGGGTTATTTTAGGTATAAAATATTTGGAAGGGGGTTTTGTGCTCATTTGTTCATATGTCAAGGGAGGTTTTTGCTATTTCCCTAATGCCAAGGGGGCTATGTGTATAAATGACAAACCTTAGAGAGTGTAATGTAATTATCCCAATTTATTAATTAATCAGTATAACTGTATAACAATACAAAAGTAATCTACTTAATTCCAATTTAGACAAAGTAAAGTCGGCATTACTTGGGCGGACCACATCATAAAGTCCAGCTTTTTAAAAGCATAGTCTTTTTTTTTTTTTGGTATGATTTTTAAAAGCATGGTTGGATATGGTATGTTACTACATAGTAATTAAAATATATTACATATGAAGGTTAATTTTTTTAATTAATACATAATTTAAAAATCATATCCAACCATGCTTTAGTAACATACAAATTTGGATATGGTATGTTACTACATAGTATATGAAGGTTAATTTTTTTGATTTTTGATTTGATGAATGGATGAACTACAAGTTTGATGTAGGCAGAGTTGCAGAATTTTCATTGGAAACGATTTATTTTTTTTACTAAATTCAAAAAAAAAATTAGTCAAAATTTTTTTTGATTTTTGATTTGATGAATGGATGAACTACAAGTTTGATGTAGGCAGAGTTGCAGAATTTTCATTGGAAACGATTTTTTTTTTTTTTAAATTTTTATTGGGAGACTATATTTATCCATCTATAAATTTATCTAAAAACACATAGACCCAACTGTTCAATGAAAAGCCATAACAACGTGCCCCATGCAAGACGTTAACCTGCCCAGAAATATATTTAGATATATATCTTATATAAAATATGTATTTTAGAAATAATATATCATTAATTTACGTATTCGATTTAAGAGAATTTACATTTTTAACATTCTAAATATATCCGTATCAAACCACTCTGCGTTGCAACGAACTCGTGATAGGGTTTAGTATAAGCTGAACCAAGATGAAATCTTTTGTAGTTTTTTACTGCATTGGTCACTGTTATGGCTGTGAGATGTTGCCATGTGGAGCATCTCTCAGCTTCTATTTTTTCAAGTGGGCCCCATGCAAAATATTTAGAAACAATGAAACAATGTAAGCTGTGCGCATGGTCGCACAGGTAGGCACGCCTCCTAAAGGGTAATTCGGGAATGTTGGAGTCGCCACTGCCTGATGGGATGCAGGCAGACACCTGGGTGCCTAGGTTTTTCTATTAGGCAATCTGCGGCTTGAGATTCTAGGTAGGGTCTCGGTTACGGTCCGGGAAAGTCCGTAGATACCCCGGTCTGCCCCGTCGGATGACGGGTCCCACGGGTTTCCTGGTTTTGAGTCAACTTGGTCTTGGTCTATTCACCCAATTCCTAAGTCAAAGCATGCACATTTGGTTTAAGTGTAGTGGGACCACCTGAGTAGTGTGGGTCTCTTGACTTGATTTTATCTTGTTTGGTTAAGTGGTCTTAGTCTGATTGGGTGGGCCCCGTTGGAAGGCCCACGAATCCCTTGGTGGGCCAAGCATGACCCACACGCCCCTTGGTGGGCCTCGATCTAAGCCTGGGAGGTCCTTTGGGCTTTGGTTTAGTGAGTTGATTTTATTTCAAGTTCAAGTTGGGAGTTAAATTGAATTTCATGCAAAAGTGAGCTTGATGGGTTTGTGGGCCCCTTAGATGGGCCCCGCAATGGTGGCCAAGTGATTTGACTCATCCTGTTTTAGTTGTGCCAAGGGGGGCTAGGCATGGGCTTGGGGCCCATAACCTAGATTTGGGCTTGAAAGCCCAAGGCATTAGAGTTGGGGTAGTGGATCCCCTCCTTATTTGGTTAATGGGCTTGGCGGGCCCGATAGACCCTGGCCCACAGTCTCGGCCAAACTACACCTAGGCTATCCAACATGCTACAAATTGGGCTTTGGTGGGTGTTAGCACCTGATTTTTGCACCCCAAAAAAATGCAGAAAATGAAAATTTCAACTAAAAAGTCAAACCCTGAGGGGGCCAAAATTTGACTTTTTGATCCAAAGAGAATTGGCCATCAAACTTCCTCTCATTGAAAAAAGCATTTCAACACGGTTCTAATGCAACTGAGTTTGCTGGAATCGGAGTCCGGATGAGGAAGTTATGAGCCGGTCAAACTTTTGGGGGAGCGAAAGTTGACTTTTTGCTTGATCCCAATTCAACTGCCCAATTTGATCCCAGTGGATAGTATGTTCCGAGCTGATTCCAACGACACCAAATTTGCTAAAATCGGACATCAGACGAAGAAGTTATGGACAGTTGAAATTTCAGAGAAAGCTGCCCATGTGGCAAAACAGCAGTAAAAAAGCAGAAAATAATCTTTTAATATTATTTTAATAAGAGAATCTCGTTTTATAATAAAATAATCAAAAAATCGGATAAAAATCTTTAAATAAACCAAATTGAATAAAGGTTTGAAATCCAAACATTTTAAAAACGTGCGGGACCGTATTTGAAGTACGGGCGAGGCATGCCCGTACTTCAACTACGGGCAAGCTTCTAGAAGGGGACGCGTGGCGGGACACGCGTCCCGTACGGAAGAATCTGCGATAATTGCAAATATTCGTTTTTCGCCCGTAATTGAATTACGGGCAAGGCATGCCCGTAGTTCAAATACGGGCACGAAAATTTTGCCTATAAATAGAGAGGCCACCCCCTTCATTTGAAGAGGCCTGATCCCTTGGCCAACCTCTTCTTCCTCCCCTGATATTCTCACGGCCAACCCCTGTCCAAATGCTGCCACCCCTCAACCCAAACCTTTTTTATTCCTAAAATACCCCTACCTTACCAAAACCATGCCCTAATTCCCTCTTTTCATCTTGTAAACATAAACAACCTATCAAACCCCTGTCAAAACCAATTCTAGAATTTCCGGAAGACGCGGAAGCGCTGCCAAAATTCTCGGAGGACCTCAAGATCATCTAAACAAAGAGCTAAGAGTGTGGTAATGTTTTCTTTTAAATTTCATTTCAATACATACATAAACTTCTTTATTTAAAGAGTATTAAATTTCTGTTGCTTTATTACATTGTCTACTAATCTTTTTGTTTGTTGTTGATAAGATTCCTCTATACTAGTTTTAATGTCCATATAAAAAGAGAAAGAAGAAATCCAAAGAGAAAGAATGAAAATGTTATAAGATCCATTCAATGGATCCATTTGGAAGGACAAGAAGAATTCATCCTCCATGAACTATTCCCTGTAAATTCCCCCTTTCCCATCCTTGAATTGGACTGCAAATAATCAAGAGAAAGTCTTGTTGCTTCAAGAAAAACAAAAGGAAGAAGGAAAAATGGCCTTTTAGGCCAAATGAAGGAAATGAAGGATTCTGAAGGCCCTGGAATCATCACAGAAGTTGCAGAAAGCTCCTAAGAAGGCTACGGGATTGATTCCGAAAAGAATCGGCTGCAAAAATGCAAAACAAGTTGCGCCCGTAAACTCAGGCCGGTCCGGGCGGGACCGTATTTTCTTCACGGGCGAGGAAGACCGTAATTCATCCACGGGCAAGGTGGACCGTATAGAAAATACGGTCCAATATGAATGTAACTTAAAAAATGTAATTTTTCGGTCCAGTTGGACTTGATCCGGCCTGAACCGACCCCTTTAACAACTTGGGCTGTCTTAAGCCCATTTTTGGATTTTGGGCCCAGATGGGCCCACCAAGACCACCCTGGGCCCAACAGTGGAGCCCACTTCGGACCGTCCCAAACCAGGCCCGTTTTCAATAAACGGGCCCAAGGCCACTTGACTTTGGCTAATGGGCCCATTCCAAGCCCACTAAGCCCAAACCTAAAATGTAAATAAATAAAATAACCAAACGGGTTACCCGATAACCCAACTGGGCCCAAGGCCCAACCATGGCAGTCCACGGGTCTTCCAACGGGACCCGGGTCCGACCCACCTCACTTAGATAAATAAAAAAGATAAAATTAAAATAAAAGGGACCCACACCTTCAGAGGGTCCCACCAGACCAAATAAGTGTGCATGCTGGCTTAGGAATTGGGTGAAAACTAAGTTGACTCAAGACCAAGGAGACCCACGGGACCTGTCAATCGACGGGGCGGGCTAGGGTGTCTTCGGGCTTCCCTAGACGTAACCGAGAACTTGCTCAGAACTCTAATAAGCCGCAGAACAGAATAATTAGGCCAGAATAGGTGCCCCTTTTGTGTCTGCCTGCACCTCTCAGGCAGTGGCGACTCCAAACCCCAAATCAATCCCGAGGCGAGCATCACTCTTTGCATGCACCTCGTCGTGCGGCCTGAAACCGGAATCGGGGGGTGCGCACAGTGGGCCTCCAATGGTGTGACCCACTCGATTAATTTAATTTGTTTATTTGAAACAAAGTGAGTTGGTTGGGCTTGGTGGGCCCCGTTGGAAGGCCCACAAGTGAATCCAATTAGACCAGAGTGGTCCAAGTTCCATTTTGGGTGACCCAGAAACTCTACTGGTTCATTCGATTTGATTAAAAGATTATAAAAATAACATAAAACAAAGAACATACAAAAAATGACATTTCCACAGTGTAGCCGACCTGAGTTCTCGGCTACACACAAAAGCCTATGTAGTCGGCCTAGGGTGTCGGCTACACACAGAAATACATGTAGCCGACCACCAAGGTCGGCTACATACAAAAATCTACTGATCCGACTTGAGTTGTCGGATCAGTCTAAAAGTGGTCTTTTTTGGGATTTTCTTAAGTGGGCTAGCTTTTGGGGCTTCCCAACTCCCTGGCAGCAAGCAAGTGAAGCAAATAAAGTTCATCTGAGCAACAAACAAGATGCATGCCTTAGATCCTAGTGAGTATGTACATGTGCACGTGCATGACCATACTTTATATGAACAAAGTTGTAGCCAAGAAAGATGGGGATCCTTGCAGGGGGCTAATGCACATGAACATGCTTGGTGTGTGTTTGTGAGGAAAAGTGAAAAAGGGGGGTAGGTCACCATTCCAGCAGCAACTAAAAGAGGTCACAATGGGTGGTATGAAAAAAAACATGCTTCCAAGATACATGTTAATAAAGAACCTAAATCTGAACAAGTAACCATGATGCAAAATGACATACTTAAACACACATGAAACCAAGATGCAAAGCCAAACAAGAGAAGGGATGAGAGGGGGAGTTAATGGGGTACAAAGGAATAGAAAATGAAGGGAAAAAACTCCCCATTCGAATGGGATAAATCAGTAGCAAAATAGGACTCTAAAAACCATTAAGAACATATGCAAGGTGATCCTCTTCCTCCCTTGAGGCCGACCATGCGTCTTCCCCTTACCATGGGATTTTTCTTGTGCAAAATGGAGAAGAAAAAGTAGAGGAGAAAGACATTAACATACTAGGAGAAGAAGAAAATAACATGCTAAAAATGGAGGACACTCCAACTTGCTTAGAACATGCTCATTCCAACTTATGATGTACAAAATACTAGTGACAGCATTACCTTGGGGGCTAAGAGCCCTTTTGAGATGTGGTTGAGGATCCTTTGGGGTGTGGACAGCAGCCGTACACCCCCTTGCTCCTTGCACCACCAAGCTTCTCCTAGCTCCAAATGAAGAAGAAGAGAAGAGGAGGGGATCAAGAGAGGTTTGATTGAAGGAGGTTCAAGTGTGGGAGAGGTGGTTAATAGGAGGGATCTTGGAGATGGAGAAGGGCTTGTGGGAGAGAGCTTGGGAGAAGAAGAATGGAGTCACACCAAATGTGCTCCACCAAAGATGTGCTCAACCCCCCATACGTATGGGGGCTTGGGCTTTTTATAGTGGGGTGGTATGGGTATGCATGCATGTGATGTGTGTGCATGCATGGGGGACACAATTATGGGGAGAGAGAGAGAGAGAGAGAGAGAGAGAGAGAGAGAGAGAGAGAGAGAGTTATGGATGGATGGCATGCATGTATGATGCACATGCATGCTCATCAACCATGAGAGAGAGGGGATGCATGTATGAATGATGATGTATGATCATGGGGGGAGAGAGAGAGAGAAAGAGAGAGAGAGAGAGAGAGAGAGAGAGAGAGAGAGAGGGATGCATGCATGGATGATGCCCATGCATGCCCATAGGGGACATCAATCATGAGCAAATCTTGGTATTTGTGGATTGGTCCCTGGAACTTTGGATTTTTACAGGTTTAGTCCCTGATACTTTTGAATATTTACAGATTGGTCCCTGGGATATTTTCTCAAGTTTTGATGCTTATGGATCTAGTCCCTGATACCCTTGGATATCTGCAGCTTTATCATGGAGATATTTTTCACTGATTTGGGTAATTATAGATTTAATCCCTAAGACCTTTTTGCTCTGCTGCTTGCCACATGTGCAGACTTTTGCCACGTGTGCAGTTTTCCAGCACGCTGCCCTAGAACTTCAACTGCTTACATCTTCTTCATCCGGACTCCGATTTGGGCAAACTCAATTGCGTTAGAACTGTGTCGGAGTCCTCTATCCATTGGCATAGGGCTAAGCACTCGGCACGGGGTTCGAGAAAAAATTCAACTTTCGGCTCCTCTTTAAGTTTGACCGGCCCATAGATCTTTCATCCGGACTCCGATTCCAGCAAACTTAGTTGCGTTGGAACCACGTTGAGATTCTATATCCATTGAGATAGGGCAAGGTGACCAATTTTCTTTTGATCAAAAAGTCAATTTTTGATCCCTCAGGGTTTGACTTTTCTGCTGTCTTTTAGCACATTTTTTCTCTTTTATTTGGTTTGATCAAAATTTGGGTGCTTACACAAGCCATGAGACGCTCCATGTGATAGTATCTCACGGCCCCAACAATGACCATGCAATAAGACAATGCAGACAATTTCATCCGATGCCCTTCTAGGGGTGTTAGGGTTTGCCAAAACTTGCACCCAAACCTACCGTGTTGCCATCCCTAAAATACTATCTCAAAAGCCTTGAAGGTTGGTTGCTCTATCTGGAGCCACCGGTGCAACGAGCAAAAGTGTGAGTGAGAGTAGGAAGCTTATAATTACAATACAATCCTTAACAAATATACATATATAATTTTAATTAAAAACTATAGTTGTAAATAATTGATTATTTAACATCTATTTTTGTAAGGTTTAAATTAACTTCTTCGGATAATATAATATAAATAAGGGGATGACATCCTCTTTTCTTTTTTCAGCACTCACCTTGTGCACTTTGAAAGAGATGTTACCACATAAAGTAACTTGTAAGTTTTTTAACAAGAAAAACCTTTTTACATTTATAGTAAGAAAAAAAATTCCTAACCTTCAAATGCATCACTATTTACACTCGTTGTAATCAGACGATCAAGAAGAGTTTCGCATGGCAAAAGATTCTCTAAAATATGGGAGTGGGGTCCATAAGGAAATCCCTCACTATATAAAAGGTGGGATTGATTTGGAAACCTCTTAACCAATTATACAAGTGGAGTTAGTGGGAAACTTATCAACTGTTTGTGCAAAGTGGAGTCTTAACTTTCTAACTAATTGAAAGAGTGAGATTGGTTAAAAAACTTTCTAATTAAGAAAGAAGCCTATAAAAAGGGATTTGAAGGCAAAGAAAATGCATCTCTTGATTAGCACAAAACAACACAATAATTTAACTATCCGGTCTTCTTAAACCTCCCTACTGCCATTGTATCCTCATAGCATAAAGTAAATATCCTCTCTTGTTGCTTCCTATCACGATAACATATGGAGGTCCTCCTTACTCCTCATGATCAAGGCTAATGAAAGTACTCCTTATTCCTTTAACCAAGGCTAGAGATAATTTTCCTGACAATCAAGGCTAGGAACAGTCATTATGTGCACCCCGAAACCAGTGATCATCAAGGCCACCCCTGATCTCCTCTCTATACTCCGTGATGACGACTATAGGGAAAAAGGCAGTAGGTACCGAGATACTATTGGTTTTCGTTTTTATCTTTTATTTCTTTTTACTTGAAAGTTAGTTCCTTAAATCAACTTCTATTTGTCATTGGAGTGGCCGACACCCCACATGGCCCACAATTCCTACATTTCCACATCAAACGAGTCAACACCAACATGGCCGTCATTCCACTTAGCCAACCATGTTTACACTTTTAACATCAAAACGGCCACACTAACATGACCATCATTTGCTATGGCCCATGGCCATTTCATTGCCATAAATTGGGTAAAAGAACCTTGAAAGACGAACCCCAATTCTCCTAGCAATCGCTGGATTAGAAATCTCTTCATCTATAGACGGTTGATCCTATCTAAACTGCAATTCATCCAATTTTTACATGCGATCAGCACCGGAGTCAAAGTTTCCGACTCGTTGCATCAACACAGATGCTAGCACGCCCACACACACACGCATCCCAAAGCGGAAAAGGTGAAACCAATCACGTAAATTTACAACAAGAAAAACATTCCTAACCTTTAGATGCATCATGTGGTAGCATCTTTATCAAAGTGCACATATGAGTGCAGGAGAAAAAGTGTTAAGGATGTAAAACCATTTAATGGTTTCATGTAGACCCACAAGTAGGGCTGTCAATGTGTCGGATAAAGATCCGAATCAGATCCGAATTCGACCCGATTATCCTAATATGGATCTTAGCTTTAGATCCGATTATCCGAATCCGATTATATTTGGATTCAAATATGGTATTGCACATATTCGACCCGATAAAAGATTCGACCATTTATTTTTGTATATATATTATGTTTTTTTAGGCCTTTTAAAGTCTTTTTATATATTAGTATAGAAAGAATGAAGGTTTCATATAATATTCATTGATTTAATGTCATAGTATAAGACAAATATGAATTAATACATCCTTATTTGATCCAAAACCTCCTATTTTGAAACCTTTTTTGCTCTGAAATTCCATTGTCCAGAGCAAGCCGGTTGTTCTAAGTTCCGGGGTACGGTTTTTTTTGTTAGTCGCTCAATACCTACTATTGCGTGGTGCTTCAAATTTGAAGTTCAAACCCATTTCTCATTTAAATCCCTCTCTAACTTCGATCCGAATCCGATCCGAATTCGATCCGAATCCGAAATTGGCGAATTCGAATATAAGATTTAGATCCGTGGTTTGAATACGGATCTGAAATCTAAGATCCGAAAACATTCGGATTCAAATATGAATATACATATATCCGACCGTATCCGACCCGTTGACAGCCCTACCCACAAGGGGTATATGTACGTTTTTTTTTTTGAAGACCAAGGGGTATATGTATGTTATCATCCCCCAACATTATCCGCTTTCAATTAAGGGAAAAGCAATTGAGTTTTATGTATACCCAATTGCTTTTGGTTCAATTTGGATGGTTGTTTTGGCTAAACCGAGAACAAGAACCAAAATTGGTTTTCAAAATATGCTTCACTAAACTGAACCAAACCGAACTTGTATTGACATATATCTTGAAAGGTAAGTTTTCTAGTTGGAGTGATAAGCTCTCAATTCGGTTTAGTTCAATTTTGGATTAACAGTCACAAACTTGAATTTGGTCTTGGCCTGATGTCAGCCTTGACCAAAACAAACCAAGTTGCGCGCACATGATACACGAGCAGTGTTTCTAAACCAATGGGAAAATTATTTTTTAGTGGCTCTTTTTCAAAATATTTAAGATTCAGTCTTCAAAGTTTTGAGTTTTAAATTTTAATAGACCTTTATCAAAAGATTTAATTTTTAGTGCCATTTCACTATTTCAACCATGCTATTCCAAAACTGCCCTTACATCACTTATCTAAATGACTTGTACAAGTCACTCACTTAAGGTACAAGTCATTTTATTGACTTGTACAAACCAATTTATTGACTTGTACAAGTCCTGGAAATGAGTTGTATAAGAGTTTTTTTGGAAAGAATGTATTCATAATAGTGAAATTGCACTAAAAATTAAATATTTTGATAAATGTATATTAAAAGTTAAAACTCAAAACTTTGAAGACTGAATCTTAAATATTTTGAAAAAGAACCACTAAAAATTAATTTTCCCATTGGTTTACCCACTTTCTCCGGAAACACTGCTTGTGCTCGTGTATCATGTGCGCGTAACTTGGTTTGTTTTGGTCAAGGCTGACATCAAGCCAAGACCAAATTCAATTTTGTGACTGTTAATCCAAAATTGAACTAAACCGAATTGAGAGCTTATCACTCCAACTAGAAAACTTACCTTTCAAGATATATGTCTATACAAGTTCGGTTTGGTTCAGTTTAGTGAAGCATATTTTGAAAACCAATTTTGGTTCTTGTTCTCGGTTTAGCCAAAACAACCATCCAAATTGAACCAAAAGCAATTGGGTTTCCATATTTTAGAACCATAACTGACCCATAGGCTTTGAAGCCCAACCCAACTTCAGTTGGTTCCCGGATTTAACCGAACCAAGCTCATAAAGATGAACTAATTGGCCCGCTTTTCATTTTAGAATCGGCGAGCGGGAGCGCGTTTCGAGCGAAAACGCGTGTTCGCATTCGGAGCGTCAACTAGCGTCGGCGGATCGTGCTCGGTTCCACTTTGGAGGACGAAATGAACTATTGGCCCACTTGATGACTTGAGAGCGCCAGAAACGACTAAAGTCCCGTTTCGTCGATTCAGATGAACCTTCGAAGTTCTAACTGAGTGAGAGAGAAGATCAAATGAAGGTTAATTGGGAATTCACAGTAAGTGCAAATAATTTCACTTCAGTAGAAGCCCGATCTGTGTATCGTTTGACTTTTTTCTTCGATGCCAATCATACATTTCTGAGTCGTTCTTCTCATAGAATCAATCCGACGCCTCCCCTCTATCACCGAAGGTACTTTTTGCTATTTTTCTAGTTGCAAGATTACGTGTCCTTCATGATTCTGTGTTTGTTCGGGACGTTCTAGAGTTTGGATTTATACTACTCGACTCATGGTATCGTTTCGCGTTTACGTGGGACTGTTTTTCCAATTTATATAAATGTTTTGGAGCACAAAATCTGAACTAATCTGCTTGTTTTATTTATTTGATTTCCGCATGCTAGGGTTTTTTTTTAAAAAAAAATTTATCGAAGGTTGTTGGTACAGTAGCCGTTAATGAAGCAGTTGTTGGGATAAATGACCTGTTTTTTTTTTCTTATCTTTGTTCATGCCCTCTAAATAGTCTGTGGCTTATCGGAAGTAATATTGGAGATTCTCAACGTTCAAAGCTTTTTCTCTATTTTCTTTTTTATTTTTTGGTTTCTTTTCAATTTGTCTATAGACTGAGTCTCGAGATATTCAGGGAAAAGTTTGGAAATTAATTTAATTTCGCGGAGGCATGTGTCACAATAGAGTCTGATAAGAATAAAAAACAACTGGAAAATAGGGGAACAGGAAAAATGAGAAATCAAACTATCCATCAGGCATGAAAAGAATTAACTAAAAGTTTCTTTTGTAATCAGTATGACTTTTATGTTGGACGGAAATTCAGTGACAAAAACTTAAATTTATTTGCTATTCCGTGGTTTTCTTATACCTATTGGCTTTAAGAGAATCACTAACATGCACATGGATTTGGCTTTACGAATAAAATTTCCGTGTGCCCAACTGTATAGGATTAGTTTTCATTATTTATATTAGTAAATTTTGTTCACTGGAAAAAAAAAAGAAAAAAAGGATGATGAGGAAAACGTAAATTTATACTCAATGATTAATCTGATTCTCTATTCCTCTGTGCCCAGAAGCAAAAAAATTAATAATGATAGATTTGTATTCTTCTGTGTGTGCATTAACAAGGTGAATTTAGAATTATACTAGATAAAGGATTCTATTTGATAAATCAATATATGCAATTTCATAGAGTTTATATATCTGATGTTTTCTTATCACCTGATGTTCTTAAATCTTCACAGGCATGGAACTCATTTGAATGTGGATTAGATATCATATATAATTTTTGTCTGGAGTAAAATCTTTGAAGATGGACTTGGTTTATGCGGTACTGATACTGGTTTCTCTACACTATTCTGCGGCATCTGATTATCAAGGTATGATGATTCCTTCATCAGAAATTACACTTCATAATTAACACGAAGTGACTACTTTTGAAAAAAAATATTTTTTGTTTTGATGTGCTGAGTCTTATCAATTTTATTCTATGAGCAGATAATGTATGATCATGTTGTTCTTTGGTATACTCTATTTTTGTAGAATAACAGATATATTTAGAGGATCCATATTGCATGTTGTCAATATGCATATGATGGGAGCCTTTAGACTCTCTCTCTCTTTGTGGAATTCATGGGCCCTAGTGAAGGTCAGGTGGGAAAGTTTCATTCAATGTTTTACAAACTGGACTGGACATCAAATCATATGGATGATCTGGTTTAAACAAATTCAACCATGTTTTGAACCAGTTCTATCTGTGATTTTTTTTTAATGAATTGGACCGCAAATATTATTGATTATAAAAGTTTAATACATATGTGTGTCAAATGCATCATCCATCAGAATACAAAGGAGAAACGGAGGAGGCTTATAAAGCCAAGTACAAGAGTAATTATTTAAGCCATGGTTTGCTAATCTATCTGCAGCGATGTTCCTGTCATGAAAGACATGCTAAAAATGAACTTCAGAAAATTTCTGACTTAAATTATTCAATTATAGGAAGAGTCCTCTAATAAGCCAAGTGTCTGCTGATGTAGGCTGTGAGAGGAGATAGATAAAAACCTTGGAATCGCCTTTAAGACCGTTCTGAGTCTTCTGACAGCTCCCAAGTTTTCTTCACAGCTTGAACATGTTTCAACTCTGAATTTAGAAAACCTCTTTAATCACATTTAGGCTTTAAATTTTTATTGTATTTAATAATTTAATATTAACTTTTTTGTTCCTAAAGAAACAAGAAAATTAATTAAATAAGCTATATGTTTGTTACTTAAAAAGAATAATTAAGGTAATCAGAACTAGAAATAATTAAAGCCTTTAAGGAAAATAACAAATAATAAAAAATAGGGAATAATGGAAGTGATTAGCAAAAAAAAAAAAAACAAAGAACAACCCTTTTGGTTATTTTTTTCATGGTGCTTTGTTCAAAAATTTAAAAACAAGTTTACGTAAAACCTAAGTACTCGCCTAATTCTTATTACACCATTGATAGTAAAGTTGCAGAGAGAATTCGTTAACTTGAATGATAGATCTCCTCTTTCATCTCTCTCTCTCCTCTCTTTGTGCCATTCCCTCTACTTCTTGTTGATAGAAAGGTTAGACTTAGTTTATGTACCTTTCAGTTAAACAATTATAGTCCCAACTGTTGCAATCAAAACGTATCCTAACCATTGATTTCACTTAAGTAATGAGAACTTGGATTGTACTGACTGATTCAAATTCAGAACCAGCCAATGCCTATGGTTTGCTTCAGTTTTTATGGTTTACAAAGGTTGGTTTCTAATGCGACCTATCAGTGAGGCTGAACCAAACCATTCATGTTGTTGAGTCACAGTTTTACTGCTTTGACTGGCTGGTCCAGGCCGACTTTCAAAACATTGATTTCATTAATAAAGAAAATTTTGTACATGCACACTTGTTTTTGCATCTGTATGCATATATTTATGGTGTATATATATTGCCCTAGTTTCATATGTCTAGTAATTTGGAAATAAGAATCTCTCTAGAATCTTCTGATGCAAAAGAAAAATTCACGATATTTATATTGATGGAAAATGATAGGAAAACTTCAGCTGATTTATTCGCCTCTCATAAAATGGAAAATTTTGCACTTCTCTAGGCATGCATGAACCTGTCTAACCTTGGACCCTTAATAGCATTTCCTTCCAAAGCTTTATAGTGTACTTTCAATTGCATATGTTCTGTTTTGGGAACTAAAATAAATGATTATCCTCCAAAGCTTCCTTGGATTGGCCTATTTTAATTTTCAGATTTCTACTGTCTTATATTCCCCTGCGGAGTATTTCTTCTAGTTGGTTTTGGATGTTTTGGCTGCTCTTTGCTTTATCTTTGCTGTATATTTCTCCCATATCTCATGGGCTTTGTACTTTTCTTCTCCTCTAAGTTTTAATACATCCTTCATCATTCATATCAAAAAATAAATAAATGATTATCCTCTAACTCATTCCAGCTAAGGTGTCTTTGATGTTGTGTCTATTAAACCCCGAAATTTCGACAATATTAGTATATGATCCTAGGTAAAAGTATGACTAGGAACCTTGGAACATAATTGCGATCCCCATTCTTCCAATTGGAAATCAAGCAACTCTTTCCCAAATAAAAACTGACACCTAAGAATAGACTTCCTACTCTAAGTCGACTATTATGATGCCAAAGTATGTTGATTAAGACATAAATCTACTACACCAATTCTTGATCCTGATTCATATTTACATCTGTACTTGGGGTGAGCAGCACTCAACAGGCATTATTTTTCAGACTTGGTTCCAGTTAAAGACCTTAGACTTATAGAATAAGTCAACATAAAATAAAACTGTTCATTCATCACAATATAGCTAAAAACAAGAATAGTTTAAGCAATAGTATGAACCTTAGAATGCACAAATGTCCTAACATAACCCTCTAAGTGCCAATGTGCCATGCTACACAATTCACAACCTAATGTGCAACAAATATGCAATGCATGTAAAGTATTTTAAAGTTCTTTGGACATCACACACTTCTAATTGTAAATTCCTCCCCCTCCCACACTGTTTGGACACCTATAGTATTTTGCATGTACATCACAGCTTTATTAGCTTTCAAGCGATCGTATCACGATTCCAAGTCACTATTTTTGAAAAACAAATATGCAATACATGTAAAGTATTTTAGAGTTCCCCGGATAGCATGTACTTCTAGCTATAAAATCCACCCCTACACCATTTGGACATTATAGTATTCTGCGTATATATCGCAGCTGTACTGGCTTTCTATCGATTGGATCACAATTCCAAGCCAATATTTTTGGAAAGGAGAATAAATCCTCGAATATCTTAAACATTCCTGTGATAATCTGGCTCTAAAACAAACCATGTTTTCATCTATATAATTTGTTTGACTGAATCTTAAGTCTAGACTCTCAAGTCACATGCCAATCCTACAAGTAGAAGATGGGTCTTGGAAGTCGCGATTTTCCTCACCACGATATATATGAATAACCAATAGTATAAGGGTTTTTGGTGATTGTTGGGCTCCAACCCTCACACTTCATCCAATCTATAGAGTTGTTGAATTTCATGTTGCTTATCCTCACGCCTCATTCTTAGCATAGAGTTGTTGGTGAATCTTGGGTTCTAACCCTCACAACTCACTCTAAGGTAGTGATAGTAGTGATAGAACCTTACTCTAATGTAATCCTCATGAATGAATCACAACTATATGCAAATCATATGCAACTTCTATTTACCATGCAACCTAATGCAAAGCCTATTCTTCATTATGTAATTCATCCCAATAGAAGTTTCCATGGCAATTTATTATCGTCATAATTAGTTAAACTACATGTATTTACTACTCAAGGATCTGTGCAAATCATATTCAATACTTTCATCTCACATGACATGATATCATGATACTTTCTACAACTCATTAACAAATCTAGTATGTATCAATTCAATAAATTAATCAAACCATAAATATAGCTAATTAGAACAACTTAAAGAATCATTAGAAACTCAATATCTCATCATCTAGACAAGCCTATGTATCGGAAGTGGGAATACATGTGGCGGAAGGATGGTCGTGGAACCTCAATTTTAGATGTAATTTTCTTGATTGGGAGGTGGATTCTCTTGCCCAACTTTTGGGGAGTATAAATGGTCAGCATCTGAGTATGAACAAGGATAGCATGATATGGGCATGGAGCAAGTTAGGGAACATTTCCGTAAGGAGCTTCTACAATCATTATATTCAGGAAGGGATTGTTTCCACCATCTCATTTAGTGTGGCAACCACTTATTCCATCCAAAATGTGTTTCTTTACATGGACAGCTTCTCTTGGGAAGATTCTAACCACCGACAACCTTATGAAAAAGGGATGGCAACTACCAAACAGGTGTGTAATGTGTAAATCTCAACCAGAATCAGTGGATCACCTCTTAATCCATTGCCAGGCAGCCTATGGTTATGGTATTTCTTCCTCTCAAAGTATGGGAAATGCTGGGCTCAACCTAAAGAGTTCATTCAGGTTCTTGAATCTCGGTGGAGAAGTACAAAAGCAGGCCGTCATCAGATGATACAGGATATGGTACCCAATGGTACCCACCGCAATTGCTTGGGCATTATGGAAGGAGAGGAACCGAAGAATTTTGAAGGATCACTATAACCCCAAAAAAGTCATCCTCCTTTCCACAATCAGATTTATTCTCTTTTGGTTGTCTAGTGTTGAATCTTGCAAGGATTTGGATCCATTTTATGAACTGTTCTACTTTTGCTGATCTGTGAAGATCTGTAAAGTAACTTGGTGGGTGCTGTTGTTATGTAGGTTGTGTGGGGTTGCCTTGGTGTACAATTTTCTTGTATGCTCTGCTTTGTTATATCCTAGGCTGTTTTGCCTTTTATTAATAAACTCTTCTCATTACCGATCCCAAAAAATAAAAAATAAAAAGAATCATTAGAAACTCAACAAACTAACAACTTGCGCTTTCGGCACATTAAAATCCTTTATGTGTAAAATTAAGTGTATATCAAAATATTGACTTTTGCGTAGATAATTTATAGGGCTCATATCACACTGTTTTTCACCTTAAATTCTTGATTTCTGATTTTCATTTGTTATTAGCCTTCAAAAAAAAATCCTATCACTCCAAGAAAAGTGTTATTGTGCGTCATATCCTCAATTTGGTGAAAATATTAAAACTAGGCTTTTCCTGAAAACTAGATTTTTAGCAAGAACCAAAAGGCCAACTTTTTATTAGTAAGGAATTTGAGTTTATAAATATTTTTATTGATTTCTAATGGTGTAAACTTAATTACATGTAAATAATTAAGCAAATGATCATTACTTAAATGTTTTTCATGTAAATAACGGTGTTATTGTGCAAGGTTGAATGATTCTGAGTGGAATTCAATTCTGGAAAAAATTGTTTGTCTTGACTGATCAAACATACCCATCAATTAATCCTTTGATTAAATGTGTCGATTGATCATTGACCTTATCCATCTTTTTTTTTTTTTTTGATCATTTAATCGAACATTCCATCAATTAGTCCTTTGATTAATTGATCAACTTCAATTACAGAACTTGAGAATGGGTTTTGGCAGTCAGGTTCCCTTGATTAATTTTGCTGATTAATCGAGGTTCACTTGATTGCATTTCCCGAAAGTGCATTTTTACACTATAATTTCCTCAATAATTGAGGAGACTTCCTTGATTAATTGATGTTGTGAAATATGCAACCCATTGCCTTTTTTTTCAAAATTTGAATTTATATCTTTGTAATTCTTATATTTGTATATAAACCATTCATCATAATAAACATTAAAACGTACAAAATAACATCCTACATGATTTTATACAATCAATACACTCGAATATACAAATATAATGCCCAGATTAGATCCTCATGTTTTCACATGTTCATTACAATATATACTTGATCTATGGTGATAATCATATAGTTATAAAACACTATAAACATTTAAAACTATTTAACATGCTTCTACAATCTATTCCATAATTCATACAGGTCTTCAACATGATATCTTATCTTACATGAAAAATATATGTAAGCACAATGATCATTTATAGTAGTATTCCATCCAATAAGGTATAGAAAATACAGTTGAAGCATGAAAATCATAAAATCTAAGGTTGCCAAACGGAAGGCAAATAGGTAATGCTGTAGATCCACCTACCTTTATCTCAGAAGCTCTCTGTTGCAGTTGATCTATATGAATGCAAGGTTTCAAAAATTTTCTGACAAGTCTTTTCTTCTTTCAACGTCACACATCCAGCTCTCTCAATTTAAAAATAATAAACGATAAATTGATAATATGACTTATGTTATAATTAGGGTTTATTTTATTTAATGTGTATAGCAATGTACCCTAGGCTCCATAATGGACTGAACAGTAGACTATTGGGGCTTAAGTTGTGATCCAACCTATCTGTCACTCGAGTCCTTAAGCCCAATAAGGCCTTAATTCATTATTAGTTGATTTAAAGAATTATTAAAAGACTGAAATATCCATAGGTGAGATGTAGATCATCACAGTGGTAAAACAATCCCTCCCCCGGTGGGCGTTATTAGTCTAAGCTGCATGAGTGAAAATGAATTTGCAATGCTTATTTCCAAGCATGCCCTTGAAAGGACCAACAGTATCGTCCATAAAACTATATTCATGTTTAAAAATAAACCTCAGTCCCAAACACTCTCAGTCTCTATGCTTATGGTTTTATGATGTATGTCCCAATTAACAAAAAAAAAAAAAAAAAAAAAAAAGAGGAAAGAAAAACTGTGCAGGTGGGAGAGCCATTGACAGCATTGGAATTTAGCATACAATGTATTGGTTGTGAATGTTGGTAATCCGTAAGTTTTTTATTTGGTTTGCAGCAAAGAACAAAATTAAGATATTGATGTTCTATCTCCCAAAAGTGAGTTTTCCCCACCACTCCCCTCCTCCCTAACCCACCCATCCACCTACCCCTTCTTCCCCATTTGTGTCTCCCTTGGAAATTTGATAAAGACATGTTGTTGGACATCAGGTAAATCTGTTGAGATAAAATTCTGTATTCTCTTCCAAGAACATTTTTTATGCTTATTTTATTTTATCCATTCTCTTCCAAGAACACTTTTTTTTTCTTTTGGTTCTTTGCAAATGTTGGTTGACTATTTTTTGGTTCACAACTCTATGAGATGCTTGATAATCTCAAGTTTCTCCCCAGGAGATGCACTTACGGCATTGAAGACTTCATTGAATGCTTCTGCAAACCAGCTGCAAGATTGGAATATAAATCTTGTTAATCCATGCACTTGGTCTAATGTCGATTGTGATCCTAACAACAATAATGTTACTTCTCTGTGAGTTATTATCTGATGCTCTTTTCCTGTTATTTTGAACATGATACAGAAATTAGAGGCTGATTTCTGTTGCAGTTAGATTTATTGAATCAAGTAATTATTTTCCATTTGCTTTCCAGTGGGTAACGTAACAACCTTAACATAGTAATGTTTTTTTTTTCTTCAGAACTTTGTCATACATGGGATTTACTGGATCATTGTCGCCTAAAATTGGAGTTCTGACGAGCCTATCTACACTGTATGTATTGGGGATAAAGCAGCAATTAGTCTAAAATTCTGGTTTGGGTTTAATAACTTAAATTCTTCTTTTCAAGTGAAGAGAATTAATATTTTCAGGAAGAGTGGATACCACATATGTATGAAATGGCTCTCTTTAATGATCTTCCAATTTTAAAAAATGATCAATTAACTATGATTGTTCCTACCTTTTCACTTACTCTAGTCTTCAAATTTGGAACTTATGCCTTAGCTATACCAAGCTTAACTGGGAAAATATGTCTTTAAGCTATGGAATTGTCTTTTGAAATGTTAAAAACCAGTATAAAAATTTAACTTCCGAAATTTCTTGTGTTTATAATTATCTTAATTGTTTTCTGCTCTCAACTGCCCAAAAACACACCTGCATAGACCCGTAGAAACCTATAAATATAAAGTGGTCTAAACTGTCAAGTTAACCGAATGGGTAGATATATAAAAAGGTAGTCTTGATTGATTCAGCCAAGTATATGGTTCATTTGCGAGAAACATAATACCATATCAGAAAGGTCTGATGAGAAAAAAATGCCATGATTAAAAAAGAATTCAAATTTATATAAAATATAGACTATTTCAACAGAGTCTACAGAAAAGAATCATTTATTCAAATTGTAATTTTATTTTAGAAGTTTTGGAGACAAGTATATTATAATTGATGAGAAGTTTGAGACCTTATATGGTTGAATTGATTTACATTTAACCAAGATTTATTTCTGAAGAGTATAGATCTCAATCATTTGTTTTGATCTTGGGACTTGTTACTTTGTTAGCATATTTATAATCTGTCAGAAGATTTAAGCTTTAGTACTTTGCATAATTATTTTACGTCCGAAAAATTCAGAATCAAAATGAAAAAGCATAATGAAGGGATAGAAACTTATGAAAAGTGACCAGAATCCCTCCTCTCCTGATAGTAAAAATTTTAAACTGCCTATCTTATTCTGTTAATTGGAATTCTGAATAAATAAGACGTCTATAGGCTTGAATCAATAAGAACTTCAACATTTACTTTGTGCAAGCCACTATAGTTACTGGCAACATGGTTACTTAGGAGTAGTAGAGTTTCAGTTTTGTGAGCCATAGAGTTTTATCTGGCCGGGTAGCTGAATCTTGTTCCACTATTACGGACAGAGCCATACAGTTTTTTTTTTTTTTTTTTAATGTTCCACTTGTATTAGTTCCCACACCCCACCTCACCTACTAACCTATTAACCCACTAAATGGCATTGGATGCATTCATCGTGCAGGACATTGCCAGGTAATGGCATAACAGGTGCGATACCAGAGGAGTTTGGAAATTTGTCAAGCTTGACAAATTTGGATTTATCTATTAATCATTTAACCGGAGAAATACCGTCTTCTCTTGGAAATCTTGAAAAGCTTCAGTTCTTGTAAGTAGAGTATTCCAATTAGTGCTTTTTTTTTTTGAATTATTTAATTTCTCTTGCAAGCTTTCTCAATCCTTGATGGTAAAATTTGATTTGCTTTGCAATGTGGTCAGGATCTTGAATCAGAATAATCTCTCTGGACATATCCCAGAATCAATTACAAAACTTCCAAACTTGGTCAATCTGTATGTGATCGAAATTTTTTTATTGCATAGTTATTATGATAATATAGGGTCTATATATTTGAATGGAATGTGTTTAAATTTTTGGCAATGCAAATATTATGTTGTTTTAATGTTATTTAATAAGACATCATGCTTCAGTTTCTAATGGGTCTATCTTTACAGTCAACTAGCTTCCAATAATTTGAGCGGCCGAGTACCTGATGCATTATTTCGACTTCCAAGATACAAGTATGAATGACAACTTTTCCAATATTAACTCCCCCATTCTTTTCCTTCTTGTAATAAAAAATGGAGGAAACGAGAACATCACGTGTAATACTTGTCCACTTATTGTTCATGCATATCATTTTCTTTTCATTTTTTCCTCTCCTTTTTTTTTTGGGGACATCTGAGGAGTATTAGCAGTTGATTCTGTTCAGGGTACTTAATGCAGTTTTACAGGAAATAACTTGGATTGTTCTCCACATCCTTGTGCATCCTATGGTAGTGATGCAGGTATTGGGATTCAATTATTTATTTCACATGTTTCAGATCTACATTTTCAGGAATCTTGTTTTCCTTTTCTTTTGTGTTTAAGTGTCCATTATTCCTTGCTTTTTTAGGGTATAATTTCTACCCTTTTATCCATCTGGACAGGTGCCTCCCATAATTCAAAGATCGGGACTATATTTGGAAGTATTGGTGGCGTTATCGGTATCCTTGTTTTTGGAGTCTTGCTGTTTTTTCTGTGGAAGAGTAAGCATAAAGGCTACAGGCGTGACACTTTTGTTGATGTTCCAGGTTTGTATTGCTTATCAGTTGACTTGACATATTGATGTCGTGCATTGAATAAAAAATTCAGTACTATCATTTCACTGAAAATTTTTCTCCCCAGTCAACAACTGTACTCCATTTCTTTGTTATAAATTAGAAACAAAAACTCAAGGGTATTTGAGGGCCTTACCCTCTGGAAAATAAGGTGCAGTCAAGTATTTTAAGTTGAAACCGGGAGTTTGTTATACTCGACCACCTTTTTTGCATCTCTCTGGGCAATTAGTATGGCTCTAAATAGATGTATCTTTAAGAATCATGTTCCACAGGACCAGGGTGTGTGGATATTGTGACTTTGGTTACCTCTTGGGTGTCCATCAAGGCTAATTTTAGGCCGTACATGGCATCTGGTAATGTGAGAAATTGGCGAACGATGGCAATGGACTTGGGGAAGTCTGGTTTTTCTGGTGGGGGTGTCCACTCCTGTATATTGTTGGATCTGATTTCTGTTTTTCTGCTTACTGTTCTTATGCCTTCTTTTCTTCTTTTTGGTGCCTTCTCTTTTTTGCGTCTCTGCTGTAATCCATCTCTCATGTGTTACATGTATTTACTATTTACTATAATCTTTTGTTACCTATGGAAACCACATTAGTTATTAGGTCATCATCATCATAAGCCAGTTCCCACCAAAGTGGAGTCAACGACATGAATCTTTTCTTTCCATCCCGCTCTATCAAAAATCAAATCTTCAGTTAATCTACGTTTTTGTAAGTCTTGTTTTATGCACTCCATCCATGTCTTTTTAAGTCTTCCTCTTACTCGCTTAGGCTTTTCAATGTGCATACTCTCACACCTTAAAAAAAGATAGGTGAAACCAGGAAGCTGTATATTTGCATATAAAACACATTATTTCACTTGACTTCTCAAAAGGATGGGTTGGAAATCATTTTCTCCATTTACGTTGTAGGGTATGATAATCAATTAACATTGAGAAATCTCTCGATTCCTTTTCCTTTTCCTTTTCCTTTTTGGCCATCTCAATAATCAGATTATAATAAATATTCATAGAGTTGAGATGAATTCTCTTTTGAAATTTTATTGTCATTGGTCAGATTGTATGATTGGCTTCTGGTCTGAATCTTCATCAACCTCAGATAATGCTATATTTATCCAGTGCTTGTGTTATTTTGTTCGAACTTTACTAGTTTCTTGTTGCCAAAAGTAGGATTGTTGTCTTTTCTCACTCCCTCATTTGAAGCAGCACTGCTGAATGACTTTGAGTTCTGAATCTTGGACACAAAGACTTTGCATCTCCTTAGTAGCTTCTCTGCCCCTTATTCTAGTTTTTGTGGTCAATAAATTTACCACATGATTCATTTCTGAAACAACAACTGTTCCTCCCCCCCTCTTTTTTTCCTGGTAATATATGTTATATAGTAATCTGATTCATTTAATTTTCATCGCGTAATTTGGTACATTGAATTTTCATCGCATGGTGCGATGCTAAAAAACCTCAGTTTGTCAGCTTGAAAATGTGGGATCGATTTTGTGCAAAAATACTGAAATAAGGCCTGTTGCCAGCCCATCCCTCTATGGGCCCGTCCCTGCTTTGGGAGGACATATATCAGGTTATGTAACTTGAATTATTTGGGCATCCTGAAAATGACTTGTCAAAGGGCTTTTGCATTTTTCATCTAACATCTCAACCTTTCAATCCTTTGGAAAGTCCGTGGTTAGTAAATCATTCTTACCAGTATGATTCATAGTAGTAACAGTTTCATCATGTCTCCCAGTCTCCCCTATAACATGTATGTAGTAGCATATATCGTAAATTGTATTAGCAGCATATCCTTCAATATCCACCAATATATCATACTTCTCAGCAGAAACTATTTTCGCACCGCAGGCTTTTCTGTTGGGCTTAAATTATTCCATTTGGGATCAACTATGCACCTCAAGTGTTTTTTAGTCACGATTGTGGTTGGATCATTTTTTTTTTTTTAATAAATATGGAGCTTGGGAGAACTTGTATCTTCATTCAGTAACTTCTGACACAACACCAACAAGAATGGTAAAGAGTATGAAAATCCATGCATTGTTCTCCAGAGATATAGGCTTGATGGGCCTGTAGTGGTTATTGCATGACTTTATATTCTATTGGTTACTCAAGGATTGTGACTCATGGATCAGTTTTGAAGAGAGTTTAATCAGTTTGATCTTATCTTCAACAATGAGAAAACTACTAGAAAAATATTATTTATTATTTTGTATGCATTATAAATTATTTCTGGTATTATGGTTCATTACTTGATTATGAACTTAAAAAGATATTTATATGTGCCTCCTCTTTACTTTATTCAGCTCTTTTCTGTTTTGTAGTAGACATGGTTTATCATGAATATGAATCAATTTGAAGCTCTGAAAGGCTATGCTAGAAAGTTTCATGATACATAGAAGTTGTTGATCTTCAGGTGAAGATGATCGAACAATTTCATTTGGTCAACTGAAAAGATTTGCATGGCGAGAATTACAGCTGGCTACAGATAACTTCACTGAGAAAAATGTTCTTGGACAGGGAGGTTTTGGAAAGGTTTATAAAGGAGTTCTTATGGATAATACAAAAATTGCTGTGAAACGACTTACAGATTATGAAAGTCCTGGTGGTGAGGCAGCATTCCTGCGTGAAGTTGAAATGATAAGTGTAGCTGTTCACAGGAATCTCCTAAGATTGATTGGGTTCTGTACAACACCATCGGAACGTCTTTTGGTTTACCCCTTCATGCAGAACTTAAGTGTTGCTTATCGTCTAAGAGGTATGAGTTCAATGGACAAACCATGGTTCCGACCTATCTTAATAATTTCAATTGTCTTAACATATTCCTGAACCCATTTAATGTTATAAACTATAATTTTATGTTGTTTACCAGAATGTTTGCAGAGGTAAGATAATGGTAATTTATTGGCATATGTTTCTAATGGATTTGGCATGGTTAATGTATGATAGGTATTTATGGCATTATGTTGAATGCTTCAAAGTTCAAACTCCCTTACATGATGAATAGTCTTCAAACCTTTTAACAGTTGATCCTAAGCCAGTATAGTATGTGAAAAACCTACATCAACACAGTTAGATTCATCTTTCACATTTCTGTAGGGTCAGCTGGATGGAGTTATTTGGTTCATGGATGACACATCTGAGGTGTTCATACTGCTGTAAAAAGAGGTCATTGAAGTACCACTTCTAATTAGGCATGGGTTTGGCATCAAGACAATATCAAGTTCTCATGTGGAGTTGAGTAGGATCTGGGCTTAAACAATGTTGTAAGATGTAACTACTTTAGATGTTTAATCAAGGAAGAAATATTGAAGGTAGTTTCCCATTCCAGATTATAGAAATTTGTTCTCTTTTTAAGCACTGAATGAAGTTTGTGAAACATCGATGAAACAAAGGACCCACAGGCTTTTTCTTTCACAGAAGCACTCTGGTTTTCCGATATAAGAGGTCCAAGCACTCTCAGCCTAAGGGATAACACTTTTATGACAATTTTATATGGGCTGGTGGTAAGGATGATGGGGGGGAAATCCTTGATCTCAAATGCTCCCTTACACTTTGGGATTTGGGAATAGACACAGGAAGGTAGCATTGGTAACCTTATTGATTACTCCATGTTCATAGAATTCGTTGAAAATCTTGGATAGTGTCTTGATAGCTAATGAGAGTGTACAAGATTGCTTCAAAAAGGGCACGCAATGATTGGTGTGCAAACTTGATATTGAAAAGGCTTTTGACCGGGTGGAATGGGGTTTCCTATACTCACTGATGTGGTGGAAAGGTTTTGGGGATGGATTTATATTTTGAATGGAGTGGTAATGGGAAATTTCCCTTCTTCAAGGTTCTTAGGCAGGGTGACCCCCTTTCTCCCTTTTTATTCATCTGAGTGATGTCTTGAGTAGATTAATCTCTGTTGGGGTAAGTCATGGATTCATTAGGGGGTTACAGATAGGTAGAGATAAACTCTTGGTGCCCCATCTACCATTCGCAGATGACACTATTCTGCTCTTTGAGGCATCAAAAGAACAGACTTCTTGGCTAAAATGTATTCTTAAATGTTTTGAGATGCTCTCTGGCCTTAGAGTAAACTTGGAGAAAACCAAACTGTTAGGCATTCATGTCGATGAGAATATGATGGAAGATTATGCCCAAATTCTGGGGTTCTACTCATGTGTGGGCCATCAAATACCTTGATCTACCCGTAGGGGCTAACCCAAGTGTAGGTAGCTTTTGGGATCCGATTGTGGAGAAAGAAAGAGCTGGCCTACTGAAAAAAAAAAACTAACTATCTTTGGGGGTAGAATCACCTTGATAAAAGTTTTCCTAGAAACCTTGCCTGTCTACTTTTCTTCTATTTTTAGGGCCCCTAAAAAGGTGATTATGATGGTGGGTAAGTGTCATAGAAACTTCCCTTGTGAGGGAAGAGAGGAGAGGAGAGATCATCTAGTTGGATGGAGGAAGGTTTGCCTAACAAAGATTTAGGGTGGCCTAGTGCTGGGAAACACATAATGGGCGATAAGGCACAAGATTTCCATTTCCACTCACCATACCAACAGTCTTAATATATAACAAAGCTATGCAAACAAAAGCTTTGATTCTATGAGGTAGACGTGGTTTCCGCAATTTGTCACAAGGAAGGAGGAGGAGGAGGGGGAACAGGAAGAGCACCAGCTTCTAGAATGATAACTTGGTTCTTATTGTGTGGTCTATTAGTCTTTTCACCATTCATTTAATATCTGCACCTCAGCAGCAGTTAATCTTTGAATTTATTTATTCTTGATGACTGGCATTCTAATTTCCAAGCTTGATAATCTAGTTTCTGTATTATTGAATTCTCTTTACCATTGAGTGGCATATGAGGGTCACATAGTCCTTTGGAAGTACTTCTGCACTCCAGCCACCTAGTTTTAATTTTTAGTTGATACCCTCCTCAATTACCCCTTTATTTGCAAATATATTATAGTTAAAAGAATTCATCACTTCTGCTTGTCTCCCTGTTATCACGATTAACTCAACATTTACCCTTATGGATGTGTGTGTTTTGCTAAATGCCAAATTAGGTAAACTTAATTTTTAAATTCTTGGATTCTAAATCTTCGTTTTGTTCTTTTTTTGTTGTTTCACCTTTCTAATCTCCTCAATCAACAACAAACACCAATAATAACAACAATGAAAACAATAAAATGCCTTGTAGCTAATTGTTATCAGCAACTTGTTGATTATTTAAAGGGTTGCCCAATTGTTAAGGGAAGAACCATGGGATAAACTGTGAACCCAGATGTCTTGGGTTCAAACCTTCTTCTGTTGCTCTCTAACTTAAAACAATAGATGGGCCTTGCGGGTTCATGTATCCGGGGCTTTACTCCCCTATGGTGGGTCCAATTGAGGCCCTGCCTAGGGTAGGTTCCCACATTTCAAAAAAAAAAAAAAAGAACTTGTTGATTATTTTAGCTGTTGCAGTGATAAACATTAAAGCAAAAGAAAGAGATTTTGGACACTGATTTTATGTGGTTTTTTATTGTGCATGTCACGGGAGATTCTACTATATGAAAAATAAATAGGGTTACAAACTGTATCCCCAATACCCAGTTACGACCATAACCTAGTACATTAGAGAAAATTCCCATTGTAGCTTGACCTTTTAGATCTTTTATTATGTACCCTTGCACCTTTCGTAGGTGTCTTCATATCGGGGCATTCTGTTTTACATTTTGAAATCATCTTAATCTTAGCTTTTTTTTTAACTACTCATTGGATGTTTTCATTTCCTATGTCATCTTGCCAGTCTTTCCCCACATGTATCTTGTTATACTCATTTCACCAATGCATTCTTTGAATACGATGCTTCTTACTCAAAATTATATTCCATACATCATAGCAGGCTTGAAAACTGTCTTATACAATTTGCCTTTTAGCTTTGGGTAGAGTATGCTGACCATGCAACTGTCAAGAAGCATTTCTTGACTTAAGTAGTCCAACTCATATTATGGGCAACATTCTCATCAATAATTAACATGAGATGTCTAGCAGAAGTTCTATGCAGGCTGCCAACCTGATACAACTTTCATTTACCTGGACTTACGCTACCAACACATAAAGGATATAGCAATACAAAAGCCGTTGGCTGGGTTCCTTAGTCAGCATCATATTTTCTGTATATGAATGGTTAAATTGTGACAAAAGATATGTACTGCTTGTGAAATTTGTCAGATTTATTGTACATTAAGAAAATTTCAATTTTTTGCTAATCCTAATGCAGAGATCAAACCTGGGGAGCCAGTATTAGATTGGGCTGCTAGAAAACGAGTGGCTTTGGGCACAGCTCGCGCATTAGAATATCTTCATGAACACTGCAATCCCAAGATTATCCATCGTGATGTTAAGGCTGCTAATGTGTTATTAGATGAAGATTTTGAAGCAGTTGTTGGTGACTTTGGTTTGGCAAAGTTGGTAGATGTAAGAAAGACTAATGTGACAACTCAAGTTCGAGGGACTATGGGCCACATAGCACCTGAATACCTATCGACTGGGAAGTCATCAGAGAGGACTGACGTTTTTGGTTATGGAATCATGCTTCTGGAACTTGTAACAGGCCAACGTGCAATTGACTTTTCACGGTTAGAAGAAGAAGATGACGTCTTATTGCTTGACCATGTAAGCTCACTTAATTTTGACCACTATCATCTTTGGTTGATTCACTTAGCAAATTTACAAGGTACAGAAACATTGCAAATTGGGATGGGGGAATCACATGCATTGAGGTTCATTTTAGGTTAAAATTGAAGCAGCTATGCCATTTTTCTATTATGTTGGCAACTGTTGGTGACATCACTCCACTTCGGAAGATAACATGATGGCTTAATGGTGCAGATGCCTGTTTCTCTCATCTATTGGACTGCTCACATTTAGGCAATTATGTTTCAACGTATCATTTCAGGAATGAATGTCTTTTCTATTGTTATTGACTGTGCTCATGTTATATGTTGAATATAATTGGATCTAATCCATTTGGAACATGTTCTTATAGGTCTAATCCTTTGCTGATTAGTTTCCCTGATTCCTGCTAATTAAGGTTAAGAAGCTGGAGAGGGAGAAAAGATTGGATGCCATTGTAGACCGCAACCTAAGTAAGAACTACAACAACCAAGATGTGGAGATGATGATTCAAGTTGCATTGCTATGTACCCAATCATCACCTGAGGACCGTCCAACAATGTCAGAGGTTGTAAGGATGATGGAAGGGGAGGGGCTGGCAGAGAGGTGGGAAGAATGGCAGCAGTTAGAGGTTACTCGCAGGCAAGAGTACGAGAGACTACAGAGAAGGTTTGATTGGGGAGATGATTCAATACATAACCAGGCGGCCATGGAATTATCTGGTGGAAGATGAATGGGCATAATCTTGATCCATTTCCTTCCTGCTTCTGTTTTTGATAGGTTACCTCATAGTTATGCATTGTGAAGCAATTTGTGAAGCCATCGATTGTACACTTATATGCAGAAACTGCTACACCGGTCCCGGTAATCTTTGTATGTATGATGTGTTTAAGGGTACTCTGTATATTTACTTGTCTTTTCATTTATGTTAATTCGGTACACAAGCCATTGAAAATCCTCAAGTTTACAGAAGATTTTCTGACTGATAAATTATGGAAGGTTATAGGCTTGTAGGATATCAGTAAGTGTATTCGATTATGATTGGGACAAGCTAATATTTCTGGTGCATATGCACGAAAGGAACTGATCAAAGATCCGAGTCATATCAGCTTCCTCTAAACCCGAGCTTCACAGCCAATTTACAGAAGAGCAATGTACAGGTTCTGCTATCTCCAGAGTCGGAAACCATGGCATCTTCGCTCAATCAAGACTGATATCAGATCAACTCGGCCAATACCATTCGGTATCGATTTGGTTTAAAAATCAATTGAGAGAGTAGTTGAGCAAATAGGTATCGTCATCATGCATCTGATTCATTCTTCCTTAGACCAAAAAAATTTCACAGATAATTAATTAAGCATTGAGATCTTTATCAGCGCACCAAAAGTGTAATATACCGAAAGAGGTCGGTTCATATGAATAGTCCATGAAGTTAGGGTTGTTTAATGGGTCGGCTTGGCACGGCACGGGCATGTTTAGCCAATGCTCAGCGGGCCGGGCACGGCCCACCTGGGAGACGGGCCGTGCCTGGCCCATAACCCAATACCCCAGGCATGGTCCATCCTATGGCATGGCTAAGGCTGGGCCGGGCCGTGGCATGCGGGCTAGTGAGTCACCCATGGGTCGCATAATAAATGTAATAAAAATTTTTTTTTATTTACACACATTTTTTTTTTAAAATACAAAAAATTTTAAAAATATATATTTATTATTCATACACATTTTTTACATATATTGGGAAACAATTTTCCCCAAAATTGTAAAAAAAAAAAGGTAAAAGAAGCCTCAAAAAAGGCAAAAACACCAATTTTTTTTAATGCAAGACCGCGGGCCAGCACTGAGTCGGCACTGTAGAGCACGCTTTAAGCATGTTGTGTCGCCTGCATGCTTCACAGGCCACGGCCCGCCGGACCATTATGACTGGCAGGTTGTGCCTTGATGTGCCATGCTGCCCGTGTACTTCACGGGCCACGGCCCGTTGGGCCATTATGCTTGACGGGCCTTGCCTTCTCGGCAGTGGCGGAACCAGGACTCCGAATCATGGGGGGCAAAATAATATATCAAATAAATGACGTAATTGAAAAAAAAAAATCTTACATTAAAGGTTTGTAATATAGACCTGAATCGAGGACGAGACACTGCTGATTGTTGAATCACTGCAGCTCTAGCCTCTAGAGTTAACAGTATTGAGAAGAGACAGGAGAATCGCGATATTGGAGATGGAGAGTTACGGCAAGACTGAGAGAGTTAGGGGCGGAAGTTGGGGTCGTTGAGAGAGAACTAATTTTGGTGGGGGTGGGGGCAAATAAAAACTTTAGGGGGGGCAAATAAGATATTTAATAGGTGTTGGGCCGTGCCCAACACAACCTGCTAATAGGTGTTGGGCCGTGCCGGCCTGAACCGATAAACAACCCTACATGAAGTTATTCCATGAGGACAGATTGCAAATGCTATCCTCTTTTTTTTTTACCTTTTTTCTTTCTTTCTTTCGTTTTTTTTTTTCACGGCGTTTTGGCGCCATCCCCGTTGATTTGGTTTTCTAGTCGTGCTTCACACTTGTATATCAATAAATCCGTGATTTCAGTAATTCAGTGGCCTTTCTTGACTCGGCTCTCTCTCCCCTCTCCTTCCTTCCATCACTCACATGATGAACATGACATGAGTCCTTGGGTTTTTCTAGCAGAATTATGAGAGGAAGACTGTTCCTGCGCTGGTGTTAAAACATCACGTCATTGATGACTTACCTTTTCTTCATTGCGAAAAATTCCTTGCTAAAGAAGACTGTTACTGGTATTCAAACTACACGTCATATATTGATGATATGTTATAAGGTTACATCAGCAAGCCCTGTAAATGAAAAACTCCCGTGTTAAAAGAAGCATGCAATATCCAAGAACAACTCATGTCTAGGTTTCTCTATATACGTACATAAACGTACGTACGGTGAAAATTCTGGTTACCTCCTTAATTCGACGAGAACACATGTTTGCAAATATCTGTACGCTTCAGCAACTAGAGATGAAGAGATATATATAGAGGAGATATATAAACATGATAGGATGGTTACGAGAATTGTTTCTAGCACTACAAAAAAGCCGACTTTTACCGGCGGTAACCATATTACCGCCGTTAAATATTTAGTTGGCAGCATCATTTCCCGCCGCTTAATACCTGTAGATATCCCAAATTGCACTACAGAATGAGAAAATAGTAAAAACATGTAATTAAAGCTTAAAACAGGTCAAAAATGCATAAAAACTGACAAGGCATGCTTTGCCCGTATTTTATTCACGGGCCAGTCACGCCCGAAATCTCTCTACGGTCAGGCGTGCCCGTAGTGGTAATACGAACACCTTTGGACCGTGAATCATTTACGGGCACATTAGACTCGTGCGAGTTCTGATCTTCTCTCGATTTCTGAGCCTTATCTTTAGTCCAATATCCCTTTAAATGAGCAAATTAGATTTTTTATTCGTGAGAAATATCTTTGTGGATAAAGGATGGGCATGATCTTGTGTTTAACTTAAACTGAAACTCTATCTTGCCAAACCTTGGACCAACCATACCCCTGTGTTTGCCTATAAATAGAGGGCCTTTCCTCAAGCAAAGGGCCACGAAAATTTGAAGTCCAAGGAACTCCAAGAGAAGAAGAGGAACTCCTGCTGCTTTGCCTGCTCAATCCAGGTAAGTCCCTTTTTCCCTTTTATTTTCTGTCTTCAATTCTAGAAGTAATAGGATCTTCTCTATTGCTGTAGAATAAGGCCATCTTTTGTACTTGTATTCCTAAACCTGCTTCTAAGTACCTCAAGAGTCTCTCTAGCCGTAAAACGTGAAGAGAGAGCTAGGGGAAAAGAGAACAGGTGGATCCCTAGAATAGAACCCAATATCTGTTTTTCTCCTTTTTTTTAGAATAAAGCCTCAGATTGTGTTTGTATAACCAAACCTATCTCCAAGTACCTCAAGAATATTCTCTAGCCGTAAAACGTGAAGAGAGAGCTAGGGGAAAAGAGAACAGGTGGATCCGTAGGGTAGACCCCCATGTGCTCAAATCTGTGAGATGTGGCTGCTTTGAATATCCTGATCATGTTTTAATGGTTTTTATGATGAATCTGAATGAATCTATGAATCCATGATGTTTATAGCATGAGATCCCCACTTTTTATAAAATTTGGATTTTCACAACTTTTGCACCTACAGCACTGTTTTCGTGATTTTTGTGGTTTTAGGCTAAGATCTTGGATTTATCATGATCAATATGGTAGAGATCTGGATCCAGAAGCCTGAAAGTAAATTCTAGGGTTTCATGATGTGGTTTTTAAATCGTTTTTCATTATTGAGAGAAGACCCTACGGTCTAAGTTCTCCCCTTTTGATGTTCTTCATCAACGTGGGTATTTTTGGTTTTTATTTTCAGATTTAATGTGAAATTTGAGCTTTATCTATGTCCTGGACTATTCAAGTTCAATTTTGAAATATTTTATAAAAATCATATTTTTCTAGATTTCTAGAATTTGACTTGAAGCCAGATTTTTGGATTTTTCACTTTAAATTGATTTTATTTGATTTCATCCCAATTTTGTTTTGATCATGAAACCCTAGGAATGGTATGATCATATTTGAAAGTTCTAGATCAATCAGACTATTCATATGAAAAAACCATATATTTTGTCTTTTTTGTGATTTTTCCTGATTTTTATAGCAAGCTTTTATTTTTTGTAAAACATGAACAATACCTGGCAACCACCTTGTGTGGATGAATAGGGGTGCCTAACACCTTCCCCTGTTTATAACCTAATCCCCTTACTCATCTCTGGTTGTTTTTTTTAGGAGGGTTATTTTTACCCTAAAATTACCTTTTGTGCTTATTTAAAATTTTGGTGTCCATTCACACCTAAATTGAATGGTGGCGACTCTTTGTTTAATTTGATCCCGTGTGATGATTGAGGAAGTCAATGGAAATTTGATTTTTTCCCATGTCTCACATACCCAGCCACTAAACGGATTGGCAACAGTCTCAAGTAGCAATATACTGCCAGTAATTCTGAGAAATAAAAAGATAAACAATAAATAAATAAATAACCAAACAAAAAATAGATCATGGTTTACCCAGAAAACAAAATTTTTATACCCTTTACCAATTAAAAAAAATTTTTGAAAAAAAAAAAGCCACTTTTTGAATTTTGAACAAGTCTGCTGCATAAACTTACTGTTAAAGGGGAAAAAAATTAAGAAGAAAATGATCATTCTTCAAGACAGTGACTAATGTTTGATAACTAATGTTTCATATATTGTTTACTCCAGATCTGTACGTGACTCAATGCAGCATCCATTGAAGGTTCTTTAAACTTTCGAAGAGTATTAAGTAGGTTTTTTCTTTTTTTCTTTTTCAATTCCGCCGCTAAGATGTCTATTGGCTATCAAACCTTTGGGGTTTTGGCGAATACTTCCACTCTATATTTAAGTAAAGAATTTATGAGGATGGTGTACTGCAATGAACCTTCCTAATTAAATGACATGGAAGACTTGACTTGACCTTTCAAAATCAACGAAATTTATTTATAAAACTCTAAGGGCCCGATTGGTTCGCGGAATCAGGGGTTGGAATTGGGGTAAGAATTGGAATTGGGTTCTCAATTCCAATTCTTTTGATTGGTTAAATATTTAAAATTTGGAATTGGAATTAAGGCTCAATTCCATAGAATTAGCTTATAGGTTATTTTTGAAGTTACCTAATTCCCTACTAAATCGAGGAGAATTGGGGATACGAGGTAAAGAATTAGAAGCATGATATGTGCCCGACAAATAGAGCTAGCAAAATGTGACCCGACCCGACACGAGTTAAACGGGTTTGGGTTGACTTGTTTATTAATTGGGTTGGGGTTTCCCCAACCCGCCAGTAATCAGGTCAACTCGATTATGACCCGGCAACCCGAAGAGTAACCCAATTTTAAAAAAAAAAAATCAACAAAAGTGTCCTCTCCCGACCCGATTAACCCCTAACCCGACCCAAACACGATACAACCCGATCCAATTAACCCCCAACCCTATTTTAATCATATTTTTTGAAAAATAAAATAAAAAATAATAATAAACGGGTTGGCGGATTGAACTTGTTTATTGGCGGGTTGGGGGGGTTTTCCAACCCGCCTTAATTTAGTTTAACCCGACCCAATTAACCACCAACCCAATTATGACCCGACCCTGAACCCAACCCAAACCAACCCTTTGCCAGCTCTACCGATAAAGAAACTACCAAATCTCATTCTCCTCTTCCTCGCTAGTGTTGCGAAACTACCAAATCTTGTTCTCCTCTTCCTCGCTGGTGTTGCAAGGACTAGTACGTATCTTCTCCCTTCTCTCTCTCTCTCTCTCTCTCTCTCTATCTCTTTTGTTTCCTCTCTCTCCTTCTTCTATATTTTTCTCTCTTTAGTTTCCACTTGCTTTGACCTATCGAGTTGATCATAATCGTTTGGTCTTACATGGAGGACCTGATTAAGACAAAAATATTATTAAAACCCAGTAGTGTTGTTTTGGTTTTGGTTGCAGATAATGGATTATTGGAATTCATATGTCATGATAATCAATCATTTGTGTTATTATTAACATGGGAATGATACAAATCAATTATTCATAAGTTCATCCAATCAGTGGAATTTGATTTTAAATCAATTATTCATGGAATTGTAATTTCAAATTTCAATTCTCTTGCCATCCAATCACAATAATTTCAATTCTATCAAATTCCAATTCTTGATGAATTAGAATTGGAATTATAATTCTTAATTCCAATTCCAATTCATTGAACCAATTGGGGCCTAAAGTTAAAGCCCGGTGTGAAAGCTACTTCAATTTCAAAGGGAGGACAAATAGTGGGAACTGAATGATCCCCACAACAATTCTCTTTAATTATTATTTTTTTTAGGTTTAAGAGAATTGGATTTAGTTTCCGTAAATGTTAATCTTAATTGCAAATTCTCTCTTCGAAATTAACTATTTATATTTCTGCTTAAAAACTTTGAAGTTTCTTTCATTTCAGTCCTCTAAGGTCACCTGTATCTTTCATTTCAGGAGAAAGTAGGGGACCAAGGATGGTGTGATTTGACATCGATGTGCTGCAATGAACCTTACCTTAGTATTTAAATAACATGGAAGACAAGACTTGGCGTTTCAACATTGAAAAGTACTCAAATGGAAAAGTTACCATTTCTTCCAGTTCCCTCTTTAAAGTCATAGTAACAAGAAAAAAGACTCTTTCACTGTTCGTCATCAGAAACTTACTTCTACAGGATCATGTCTCTAGTTATTTTGGGTTTTAAAATTTCATTATTTTCTGTAATTCGTGTTCAAATCATAATAACAAACAACACTCTTCTATAAAACAATTATTTGCATTACTATTAAAAAAAATATTTGAAGTTTCATTTCATAAAGCATAGTTAAGGGTCTTTGAACATACATAGTATTTTAACTTTTAAACGATAATTTTATTCAAAACAGGTGATAAAATACAAAGCAAAAAATCTTAAACATTACCTCTCAACCATTCAACCACAATTCTGTCCAAAATCTATTTTTGACAATTTGATCTGGAGGAACAGGATTCGTGTTGTTGATCCCAACTAAAACAAGATTCTATTTTAAAAAGTACATAGGTACTGCAATTGAATATATATGGCATAGAAAAGCTTTTGATGCAAAGAAAGTTTATTTTAGTACTTTTCAATGTGGTTAAAGGAAATAAGAGAGAGAGAGAGAGAAGCAAAGAAGTTAACAGAGCTGATGCACTCCTTTAATTGTCTAATGGAACAATCTTTTTTCAAATAAAATGCTATTACAATGACAGACCAACTACTTGGATTCTTCCTTCTTCTTTTTTTTTTCTTTTTCTAGTTAAAAACTCTTGGCTGAAGCCATGAGACACATCAGAGGGAAGGGGTTGAGTCGACTGACCCCAACCTCTGAAAATAATTAGAAAGGTAGTGTATAACGTAACTGAAATGATCGACAGCTAAAACCTTGAAAACTGGAAGAAGAAATCAAAGAAGGGCTGTAGACTTGAGAACGGCGGTAAGAACATACCTGAGAACGACCCACGGTGGCTTGGCAATTGCGAAGACGAACGGCAATGCGGCAATGGTCGACGGCAGTTTCTCGACGGTGAATATGAACAGCGACAAGCAAACGGCAACAAGAGAACCCTCGGCAGCAAAAAAACCTTCGGCGGCAAGAATAGAAAAGAAAACCCCAATTCGCGCGAATGGCGCAGCAAGAATAGAAAAGAAAACCCCAATTCGCGCAGAAGCCATTCGCGCAAATTGGGGATTTATAACCTTTTAGCGGCGATAACTTATTACCGCCGCTTAAAAAACTTTACACTGTCGGTAACTACCGCCGCAAAAAATTTATATTTTTTTTAAGAAAAACAAAAACTTACATTATTTTACCGACGGTGGTTTGCATTATTACCGGCGAATCTACCGCTGGTAAAAAGACGCGCCAAAAACTCGCGCCAAAATTCGAGTTCACGCCATTCTTTTTAGCGGCGGTAGCATTTTACCACTGCTAACTGATGCTTTCCACAGCGGCAAAATTTCTCCCGCCGATTAAAGGCTAATGAGGACTATTAGCGGCAGTAAAATGCTACCGCTGCTAAAAAGCGGCTGCTAAATCTCCGCCTTTTTGTAGTGTGGGTTTATTATCTGTCACATTTTTATTAAGGCTGCAATGTAAAAGGCAATTTTTGAAGCCATCTATTGTACACTAATTTCCAGAAACTGCTACACCGTTCCCGGTAATCTTTGTATGTATGATGTGTTTAAGGGTACTCTGTATATTTAGCTGTCTTTTCATTTATGTTAATTCGGTACACAAGACCGTGAACATCCTCAAATTTAAAGAAGATTTTCTGACTGATAAATTATGAAAGGTTATCGGCTTGTATGATATCAGTACTTAAGTGTATTCGATTATGATTGGGACATCAACTTAATGTTTCTGGTGCATATGCAAAAGAAATGAACTGATCAAGATCCGTGCCATATCAGCTTCCACTAAACCCTTTACAGCCAATTTACAGAAGAGAAATGTACAATGTAGGCTCTGCTCTCTCCAGGCTTAAAGATTGCTCAAGAGAGACAGGGTCAATGCATCCAAGTAGGAAAAACCATGGTATATATCTTCGCTCGGTCAAGGCTGATATCAAATCAACTCGGCCAATACTGCTCAGTATCGGTTTAGTTTAAAAATCAGTTAAGACTATACTTGAGCAAATAGTTATCATAATCCTGCATCTAATTCCTCCTTCCTTAGACCAAAAAAATTTCTCAGATAACTAATTAAGCATTGAAATATTTATCAGTACCCAAGAAGTTTAATATGCCGAAAGAGGTTGGTTCATATGAATAGTCCATGAAATTATTCCATGAGGATAGATTTCAGATGCTATCCTCTTTTTTTATTTTTTCTGGGGTTTCGGCTCCATCCCTGTTGATTTGGTTTTCCTCTTCTTCTATTTTTTCGCTTCTCTTCCTTACCCTACCATCCTTTGAACCCTTGACCTCAATAAATCCGTGATTTCAGTAATTCAGTGGCCTTTCTTGACTCTGTTCTCTCTCCCTCTCCTTCCTTCCATCTCTCACGTGATGAACATGACATGAATCCTTGGGTTTGCTAGCAGAATTATGAGAGGAAGACCGTTCCTGGTGTTAAAACATCACGTCATTGATGATTTACTTACTCGTCAGCAAGTTCTGTAAGCAAAAAATTCCTTGCTAATTAAAGAAGAGTTTTACGGCAAACCTCATAATTTCAATTTGGCTGACTGCAGCGTACGTACGTACGTACGTAATACTCCAACAGATTAGTCATCCCTGCTCGTGAAATCGTAAAAAGAACCCTAACCCAATCAAAAGTTCATCTCGGCCGCCATTTGAGGCTCCGTCTGCTTGTTTCGTCGTGTGATGCAGGAGATTTTCATGCATAAATTCCCATTCTTCACGTTTCATGAATGCACAAAGCTGAGCGCTGACAAACAAAGAAAACACGCGCAGTAAAAAACCATCAGAAGATCTAAAAACTAAAAACTTATGCTCCTTCAAGGTTGATGAATTTTCTAAACTGAACCCGTGATCATCATTGATTTTCAAACAAACTCCCTGGTTTTGTATACGAAATGAAGAAGTATATATATGTATTGTGGGTTTATATTAAGAACAAGGTTACTACCAAAAAAATATATATATATTAAGAACAAGGTCCTCCCGTTTAACGTCAATCGGTTGGAGACAGCAGTTATATATTCAGTCATCATGTCGATTGAAGCTCTGGCCATGGCTGGTGTTGATTACTGTGAACTTGGTATAGAGTTCGACGAGCTTTCTCTTAGAGAGATAAATCATATTCCACCGCATCTACTGATGGAAAAGGGGTCAAAAAGACCGGAGTACAATGGTAACGGAAGGAAAGAGAAACCCAGTGATGAAGAGGTGAAGGCGAGATTGGCATCATGGGCCAAGAAAGTTGCTACTCAAACTGCATCCCTTAAGGCTCCTTTTCCTTCATATTCTGCTTCCTCTTCTTCTTTCAATAGGACTTAAAAGAATCAGTATTCTTTAATTCAATCCCCATCCAGAGTCTTTATTTTTCTTGCCAATTCAAATTTTGTAGAATTGTAAAAGGTCTATTGTGTTATATTTCTTGTTTTTACAAGTCTGAGCCTACTACATACGGCATGTACATCTCAATGTCTGAAAGGAATATATTTTAGCATTACATTATCAGAAGTAGAAAATTTTTCCATGTAATATAGAGAAAAAAAAAAGTGAGTATTTGTTAAGTGTTTCTTTTCCCAAAGACTGAAGAATAATTCTTTTCCTCAATAAAGTTTCAAATGTCCTTCAGCCCCTGTGTCCATCCTTTACCATAAACAGGTTGATTTTTGTTCGTCAATAGAACACATGAAATTTATTGTAATCCGAACTATGCCCTATATATATATATATATATATATATATATATATATATATATATATATATATATATATATGGTGGTTATGGGAGTCCTTCAAATCTTAGGTGGTGTTTGGTGGGCATTATATAATTTGGATTAGGATTCTAATCCTAGATTATATAACTCAGATTATATTTCCTCGATTTTAGAAGAACAAAATCCTATTTGGATAAGTTCGATTGTGGACTCAGATTTTTAAATTAGAATTTGGAATCCTGTTTGGTTGCCACCGATTATTGAGATTAAATTTGGAGTTTTTTTATTAAAAATTACATAAAAATAATATATATATATATATATATATATATATATATATATATATATATATATATATATATATATATATATATATATTAAAGTAGTATTTAAAATCATATATATTATTACGTAATATGTATATTTTTATAATATATAAATTTATATATAATACAATAATAATATTATTATTATTTATATTATGTACTACAATAACACTATTATTATTTTAATAATATTGTTATAATATTATATATTATTATTATAATATTATAAGTATTATATAATAGACATAATAGTCATAATAGTATTATAATTTATAATATAAATTATATTATAACTTATTATAATATATAATTTTATAATAATATAATTTATGTTTATTATAACTCAAACTTTATGTATATTATATATAATATTATAATAAATTTATTGTAACACTAAATTTAATAGAATATAATATATCATAATATTAAATTTGTTAAATATATTATTATGTTAATATTAATATAATATTAAATTTGAATATTATTACATTAAATATAATATATTAAATATTAAATAAATATGTATATAATATTATTATAATATGTTTATTGTAACAATATAATTTATTAATATTAATATATTAATTTGTTTAAAATGTATAATATATTAATATGTTTCAGATTATTATATAATAATATAATATTATAAATATTATATAATATAATAATAATACTATAATATAATTAATGTTTATTATAACATAAATTATAATATAAGTTATATTATAATTTATAAAATAGTATTATATTAAATATAATATATATATATATATATTATAATATTAAATTTATTACAATATATTAAATTTATTATGATATTATAAACATAATATTATAATAAATTATTATATTATAATATTATTATATTTTATGATATAATAATATGTTTATCATAATAACATAATAATATAATATATAATATTATTATAATAATAATATAATAAAATTTATAATGTAATATAAGTTATATTATAATTTGTTGTTATTAAAGTAATATATTATAATAATTATTATTATTTATAATGTACATTATATGAAAATTTATAATTTATTATATATATTGTTATATATAATATAATAATATATAATATTATTATAATAATGATATTTATATTACATGTAATATAATTTAATATTGTATCATCAATTATATATCATATAACAAAATATATTATATTATAATACTTATAATGTTATTATTTATTATAATATGCTTTATATAATATGTTATACATAATCTCTAGAATCACAGGTTTTGAAAATATAAGCACCAATGTCCACAATCCCTATAATCACCAAAAATATAGATTCTTATTATGAGCTTGATTATACAACCGGATAGTAGAATCCAGCCTTAAAATCCCAACCAAACACACATTTTGGATTATGGAATCAGATTCTACTAGAATCCAGATTCTATAATGCCCACCAAACGCCCCCTTAGAAAGGGTACTATAAGGAAAAATATGGTCAGGCGGGAGGACTCTTTGAGGTTCTCTTTATGTTAGTACAAGGGGAAATGCACGTTCTATGTGCCTAGCAAAAGAATTAAATAAGTGGATGCTAACGGGAGATAAAAGAAAAAATAAATTTAAGGACATTTTGGACTACAGAAGTTGCTACATGTGTAAGGATATTAAAAATGTAGAATTAAAAGTAAAGGGCATTTTGGATAATATGAGCTAATTATATAAGGGTAAGTTAGTTACAAGGAGATGAAAGTGAATATAATAAAATGTATAGGCAATTTAGGTATCAAATGTCAACCAGAAAATAAATGGTACGTTGACTTTATAATAGTAATATAAATATTATGTACTTTTACTTTCCTATCATATATTATTTATCAATATTAGCTAGACATATATGAATAGATTGTGTTATGTAAAACAATTATTTACATTTGGTTCTATTTATATGCTTCAAAAAATATGAAATAACGAATTCAAATAATTCTAGTAGAAAATAGGCCATTATACACTAGTGCTTTTCTATACATATATGTTCTATCATCATTAATATTTCTCTCATTATTTTTGTCTTTCCGACAAACCATGAAATATTTGAACTCCAAATATCCACATGATTTCTCTTTACAATCCATGCATTACCCTTCAAACATTTATATTTGTCATATAGCAAAAACCATTTTTAACCTAATATCATTTTAAAAAAAAATTTAAATATTAAAATAGTTAAGGAGTAATATTGTGCAAGACAATAAACACAAGTAATAGTTACGGGTGCAACCTATTGGGTTGGGTTGGGCTTGATGGATCAACCTAAAACCACACTCAAGTTCTAGACTGTCACCCTAAAATCTATTCTTCTATACCATATATAACAAGAATAGGCCTCTTGGGAATCGTGCCAAACAAAATGTTCCACTTTTCAAAACAACCCTTACACAACATCGGAAATATTTACTAATAAAAGGGTATGACGATCAAAATTGTCTCAATTTTTTAAAACTTAATAATCAGTTGCAAAACTGTTCCCTCTCTATATCCTTTTCTTCATGACCTTTGCAACCTGAAAATTAAATTAAAATTAGTTTAAAAACCCTAAAACTAAACCGACCGGCTAAAACCTAAATTACAAATTCAATTCGGTTTAAGTAGGTTCGGTAATCTATTCACTTTCCATAGAGTAGTTATTGAACTATATTGCTAAAAATCAATTAATTAGAATAAGCAATGTACTATTGTATCATTAGAGACTCTTGGTGATCATGGTTTGTCAACTTGGAGAGGTTATACCCTTTTTTTTTTGCTTTTTTGATGGAAAAGTGGCAGCATTATATTACTTATAAATGTATCTACATCAAGTACGACCGTATAGGTCGTCCGTTAAAGCTTGGGAGATACATCTAGGTAGGGAAGACCGCCAATAACAAGGAAAATAATCTAATGCAAAATTTGCCAATTGGTCTGCCACCGTGTTTCCCTCACGATAAACATGGTGAATAGAATAAGCTAGAGAGGTTATACCTGAGACGTAATCTAGAACGCCCAAATTTAACGTGTTCAATTAATCGAATCCAATCCAAAGGTTACTGGAAATAGAAAACCTGTTTGGGGACATGCACGTGATCTCTTCCACCAGCCACCAAACCCGATGATAATGGAGGCATTCTGACTATATATAAGCTTAAAATTGGTTATCAGAATCTAATTTAGAGAACTTTCAAAGCAAAACCAGTCTGTCTTAACACAGAGAAGGAAAGAAGATGAGTAACTCTAGCTTATGACCGCAAATACTCCTTCAGGATTATTAAAAAAAAAGGCTTTTGCAAAAGAAACCTAACCCTAGGTGAAAGGAACAGCCAGAAACAAAAACAAAAACAAAAAAAAAAAGCAGAAAAATGGAAGTTATATCTTATATAGTAGTAGTTAAACAAAACTGCAAAAGTCCGATCTTTTGCGCCTTTCGACATTTTTTGAAGAAAGATCAGAAGAGTAAAATTTACCAAAGTAAGGGAAACCGGGGAAGGAAGAAGAGCTAGCATCCCAGGGTGAATAGAAGTTCCCTCACACCTTTGGTTAAAGAGATCCATATATGCCTTATATGGTAAAACCAATTCTCCCCATATATGGTGAGGGTATTACGTACGTAATACTCCAATACATTACTCATCCCTGCTCGTGAAATCGTAAAAAGAACCCTAACCCAATCATTGAATCTGAATCATTTCGAAAAGTAGAACCAATTCTCCCAATATATGGTAAGGGGGTCTTGAACCATTACCAAAAAAACAAAAGGGGGGGGGGAGGGGGGGTGTCTAGCTTGAACGTTGAATTTGACTGACTGGGGCGTGCTTACGTACGTAATACTCCAATAGATTAGTCATCCCTGCTCGTGAAGTCGTAAAAAGAACCCTAACCCTCACAACCAAAAAAAAAAAAAAGGAACCCTAGCGTCCCAATCAAAAGTTCATCTCGGCCGCCATTTAAGGCTTCGTTTCGTCGTGTGATGCAGGAGATTTTCATGCTTAAATTCCCGTTCTTCATGTTTTCAACTTTTCATGAATGCACAAACCTAAGCGCCGACAAACAAAGAAAACACGCACAGTAAAAAACCATCATATGATCTCAAAACTAAAAACTTATGCTCCTTCAAGGTTGACGAATTTTCTAAACTGAACCCGTGATCATCATTGATATTCAAACAAACTGCCTTGTTTTGTATACGAAATGAAGAAGTATATATATGTACTGTGGGTTTATATTAAGAACAAGGTCCTCCCGTTTAACGTCAATCGGTTGGAGACAGCAGTTATATATTCAGTCATCATGTCGATTGAAGCTCTGGCCATGGCTGGTGTTGATTACTGTGAACTTGGTACAGCGTTCGACGAGCTTTCTCTTAGAGAGATAAATCATATTCCACCGCATCTACTGATGGAAAAGGGGTCAAAAAGACCGGAGTACAATGGTAACGGAAGGAAAGAGAAACCCCGCTGTGATGAAGAGGTGAAGGCGAGATTGGCATCATGGGCCAAGATAGTTGCTACCTTGGTCACAATTGATCGACACTCAAACTGCATACCATAAGCTAGGCTCAACCTTTTTTCATATTCTTCTTCTTCTTCTTTCTTTCGTTTTTTTTTTTTCATCTTCTTCTTCTTCTTTCTTCTTTCAGTAGGACTTAAAACAATCAGTATTCTTTAAGACGATACCATTCGGGTTATTTATTTTTCTTGCCAATTCAAAATTTGTAGAGTTGTAAAAGGTTTATTGTGTTATCTTTCTTGTTTTTACAAGTCTGAGCCTACTAAATACGGCATGTGTACATCTCATGGTGTGAAAGGAATATACTTTAGCACTGCATTATCAGTAGCAGAAAAGTTTTGCAAAAAAAAGTGAGTATTTGTTAACTATTCTTTTTTTTCTCAAAGACTGAAGAATAATTTTTTGCCTCAATAAAAGTTTTAAATGTCCTTCAGCCCGGGCGTACATCCTTTACCATAAGCCACAGGTTGATTTTTGTTCAATGGAACACATGAACATTTATTGTGATCTGAACTATGCATTATATATATAATGGTTATGGCAGCCTAAAATCTTAGAAAGAAAATAAAATAAAATAAAATCTCAGAAAGGGTACTATAAGTAAAAAGATGGTCGAGCAGGAGGTTCTCTTTATATTTATACCTGGGGCAACGCACATGCTATGCACCTAGCAAAAAATTTAAATAAGTGGATGCTAATGGGAGATAAAAGAAAAAATAAATTTAAGGACATTTTGGACAATAGAAATTGTTATATGTATAAAGATATAAAAATAAATAGAATTAAAAGTAAATGACAGTTTTGATAATATGAGATAATTATATAAGTGTAAGTTAGTTACAGGGAGATGAAAGTCAATATAATAAAATGCATGAGGAATTAAGGTATCAAATGTCAGCTAGATAATATATGGTTGACTTTATAATAGTAATAAAAATATTATGTACTTAAACTTTCCTATCATATATTATTTATCAATATTAAACATATATGAATAAATTATGTTATGTAAAACAATTATTTATGTTTGGTTTTGTTCATATGCTTCAAAAAATATGAAAAAAAAAATTCAAATAATTCTAGTAGAAAAGAGACCAAAACATATTCATTATTTTTGTCTTTCTGGTGTGAGACATGGAAAAATCACCGGGATGATTTCCCCTCCATCCACACACGGGCTCAACGTAAAAAGTGGGAGAGTCGCCATCATTCAGAATTTTGAGGTGAGAATGGACACCAAGAGATTTAAAAATGATCAAAAAGAGCTAAAAGGCAAATTCTAGAGTAAAAATAACCCTACTTGAAAATCAAATCCAGAGATGGGTAAGGGGATTAGATTATGAACGGGGGAAGCTGTTAGGCACCCCATTCACCCACACAAGGTGGTTGCCAAGTGTTTGTTCATGCAAAAAAGTAAGAAAGCTTTCTAAAATCATTGAAACATTGGAAAAGAATTAAACAAATGTGTGATATCTTCACATGAGAAATCCAAATGGATTCCAGATCCTCTTTTATGTCAATATCACTTCTGGAATATCAACAATAAATAGAAATCAAAGCAAAGATTGCAAAAAGCCAAGTTGAGTGAAATCCGAAAAATTCGGTAAAAGATAATGCCGTTTGTCTTGAAATCATTCAAATCCAACTTTAAATTGAATCAAACCAAATCCATTTGAAAGATTATGGTAAATAAGAGATTCATGCAAAATTTCAAGTAGATCCGGTTGAAAACCTAGGAGTTATGCCTCTTTTAAAATTGCTGCTGGAGATAAACAAAAGTGACAAGTGGGCAACTTTGGAAAATCATTTAGAGAAATCAGCTTCATATAAATTCATGAAATTTGGTGTGATTGAAGTCTGTATGGCTATATTTCAAATGAAACTAGCCTCATACAAAAATTCATTCGGATGTGCCCTAGGTGGCCTCCCGAACAGGCTTCGAAGATCACAGATTTACCCAGAAAAGTGCTGTTGAACAGCTCTGAGTAAATCTATTGCTCACGACACAAATGGAGTCAAAAAATTATGAAACCAATTGGGTTTGAAACTAGACTTCCAAAGGAAAACTCAGAAACAAGAATAACTCGAATCGGACTTAAAACGAACACATGGTGCTCAGTCGAAGTGACAAGTTCTGTATTCAGATCAGAACTGACCTATCAACTTCGACAGAGAGGTGTCAAAAATCCGCTTGATAGATATTCATGAAATTTGGTAGGCATAAACTAGACAGCCTCACCTTTCCCATGGCTCTAGAATCACTCCAAAATTCATCCAGCCTATGAAGGTATGAGTGTCCGAAGTTGGGGTACAGTTGCTGTCAAGTTAAGCCTTTTTTGGATAAAAATAACTCAAAACAGTGACAAGAGGTGTGTGATCCGTGCAAGATTAATCAAAATCCTTTGAAAATTATTTAAAAACATTCCAGAATTGCTTGAGGCTATTTATTTCAGATTTATCACAATAAATGCAATAAATCCGAAATATGAGCCTATCCCGCCAAAATCATGTGCTATGTGTGTGTAGGTGTAAAAAATCATTCCAACAACATAGCAAAGATAGCATGCATTCATATCAATCAAAATAGGGTTCTAAAAGAATCCTAAGGTTCCGTTCCATTATCGTTTCCCTTAGTTCTCTCTCCCCGTTAAACACGGTTCTTCAAGATAATCTTGGGGTACTTTGAATAGGAAAAGGGTTTCCATATAATCACAAGGCTTATAACATGCATTTAGATCAATAAAAAAGGTTCTAGAAACAACCTAGGGTTCCGTTCCATTATCGTTTCCCTTAGTTCTCTCTCCCTGTTAAACACTGTTCTTCAAGATAATCTTGGAGTACTTTGAATATGGAACGGTCTTCAAAGATTCAAAAGGCTTAGAACAAAAGAGGTTCTAGCACTAGGATCAATCCCCAGTCTCGTTTCTCCTAGATTCCGCCTTCACGTTTTACGGCTAGGGGGAGTCTTGAGATGCTTTAAGCCGGGGAAGGGTTTTCATACACACATCAAGGCCTTATTCTACAGAAAGGTAGAAGAAGAGATCTAGATCTAGAAACGTAAAAACAAAAATTAAAAAGAGGTTTGAGGCTTACCTGGGTTCTGGAAGCACTTCCTCAGCGGTTTCCCTCTTCACTCGGAGCTCTTCTTGGCAAAAGTTCTTGGCAAGAATTGAAGGCCATTTGCTTAAGGAGGAGCCTCCTATTTATAGGCAAAGGCTAGGGTTAGGGTTGGTGAGGTAGTAGACACAACATAAGGTCTATAGCCCACCAACCTTAACCCTAAGGCTATTTCTGAGATTTCCACTCATTTAATGAGGGATATGATGGTAAAAGGTGAAAGCTCTCGGAAAACCCTAATTTTGAACAAAACTTGTGTATCCGACATATCAAGTCGGATACACAAGTGCCTTAATGTATATGCCGGATATACTAAAGCTTGCTTGTATCCGGCATATTCCATCGGATACGAAGAAAGGTATTTGTATCCGACCTGAGTTGTCGGATACAAGGAAAAAATTGGTTTTCTCAAATTCTGTGCTGGTTTCAAAAAAGATAATGATTTTTTATGATTATTAATCATTGTGACTGTGCAATTTGGGGTGTCTACAACTGCCCCTCTTTGCAGGAGTTGCGAAGCAATGAGCTGCAAAGATTAGACAAGCACAAATTGCACTCCCTTAACCATGATTTGCTTGGTTCAATTCAATTTTGTAAAATAATCTTTGGGTGAAGATTTGCCAAAAATCCCTAACTTTAAGGGGGCATTTCTCCAAGAATTCTTAAATTCCACTGAGCTCTCGTGGCTATAAAGTGGATTTTAAGCCCAAAAATAGGATTTTTTTTGAAAATAGCAGATTTTGTAGCACACATTTTTTTCCTTCTCGAACCCAATGCAAAGAATTGAAAATTCCAATAATATATTCCCTTCCTTCAAGATTTATCAAAAAATTGTGCAATTTTGGGGTGTCTACATCTAGCAAACCATGAAATATTTGAACTCCAATTATCTACATGATTTCTCTTTACAATCCATGCTTTACGCTTCAAACATACTAGCATTCAAATTTGTGCTATGCACAGGAAATACGTTTAACACAAATGATAGTTTGAGAAAAAAAATTTATAAATATTAAGAAATATAAGAAAAGCAATTATTAACATTGACATTTGTATAAATTTTTTTTTTTTGACTTTCTAAAAAAAAGGATTTTTATAAGTTGTTTGAAGTTTATACAGACAAAAGCCAAAAAATTATTTGCAAAAAATTTCAATAATTGAGTAAAATGCAAATCAGAAAATAATGTGGGCTTTATTTTAAAAGCGAAGAATGGTTAAGTTTTTATAGAAGAAAACGCATGAGTGCTACATCAAGTACCTTCTTGAGGACATTCTCATAGCTTGCCCTACTGATCAAGGAGAAAGCCAAAACAAAAATGTCAGCTCCTTTGGAGAGAGAGAGAGAGAGAGAGAGAGAGAGAGAGAGAGATTGAGATTGCTGGAGAAGCTATCGCAAAACTCTCTTAACCGTCGTTTATAAAAAGTTATACCTGACTTGGAATTATAAAAATTAAATGACTAAATCTAAATTACTTTCAAAAACCGAACGACCTCAACAATTGCAGTGATATTGTTGAGTGATTTTTGTCGTTTTATAAAAAGTTATAACTGATTTGTAATTACAGAAAAATAAACGACTGAATTTAAATTACTTTTAAACCCTGAACAAAGACTTGCGGCAGGTACAAAGCCCCGAACCTAACACTTCAGCACGAAGCAAGCCGAGGCTGACACGTCAGCGCCACCCTCTGCATCGCTTAATATATAAGATTTGTCATCTAGCAGAAACCATTTTAAACCTAATATCATTTAAAATTTTTTTTAATATTAAAATAGTTAAGGATTAGTATTGCACATGACAAAAAAAACCAAGTAATAATTATAAGTGCAAGTTATCCGTCTGGGTTGACGAGACCATATCAGTTGGTCCCTTACTCTAGAACATCTTCTTGTCCAACGGTGGAAGGTATGTACACGTAAACTTCACACACCTATGTGGACACGTATTTCACTATTTGGACTAGCAGATCTTTCAACCAAGGACTCCAGCAAATTTCAAGTCTGGTTGACACATCAACCTAAAACCAAACCAAAGTTCAAGGCTATCTGGAGGTTAATGAGAACTGACCTTTCCAACTTGAAAATTAAATTGAAATTAGTTTAAAACCCCCTAGAACTAAACCAACCGGCTAAAACCTGAATTACAAATTTGGTTTGGTTTGAGTCGGTTCAGGTCAGAATCTGTTCGCTTTCCGTACATTAGTTATTGAACTATGTTGCTAAACTCAATTAATTAGACTAAGCACTGCACTATTGTATCATTAAAGACTCTTGGTGATCATGGATTAACGAGTTCAATTAGCCTTTTGGATTGGGAGGTTCCTGTTATAGAACATAAAGAACCTACGTTCAAAACTTTTGGTCGGACTTTTGCAGTCTTGGTTTGGTTTGGGTCGGTTCAGGTCAAGGGCCGAAACACGAGTCGTGCGGTTTTATTTTCGAAAAAAAAAAAACAAAAGGAAAAACCGTATGTTATATTTATTTTCTCAAATAAATTTGCACATTATTTAAAAAAACTTATTTATATATGAAAATTTTAAGACATAAATGGATTGAAAAATTGTTACAAACACGTTAATCCCAAACCTCTCCAGCTTTTAAAGTGAAAATTATTAAAATTATATTTCGATCGTTCAAACAATTTCTGAGGTTCAGCTTGGAGACTGTTGCGAGGAGGCATTTAAATGGTTGATTTATATAATAAGAAAATTCCGTGGAAGTGAAGGATCTGCAAGAAAAATCGAAGATAATGGAGGCATTCTGATTATATATATGCTTAAGATTTGTATCAGATTCTAATTTAGACAACTTTCAAAGCAAAACCAGTCTGTGTTAACACAGAGAAGGAAAGAAGATGAGTAACTCTAGCTTATGACCGAAAATACTCCTTCAGAATTAAAAAAAAAAAAAGAAAAAAAAACCTAATCCTAGATGAAACCAAACCCTAGGAGAAAGCAACAGCCAGAAACAAAAAAGAAAAAAAAAACGCAGAAAAATAAAAGTTATATCTTATATAGAAGTAGTTAAACAAAACTGTTTCGATATTTTGTGAAGAAAGATGAGAAGAATAAAATATACCAAAGTAAGGGAACCCGGGGAAGGAAGAAGAGCATCCCAGGGTGAATAGAAGTTCCCCCACACCTTTGGTTAAAGAGATCCATATATGCCTCCAGAACAAAGCCATCAAGTATTCGATCTACAGATCTTTCCTCTTGTAGCTGAAAGAAGAGGCAATTTGATCCAACTGAATCCCCAAAATCAAATAATCAAAACCATAAAGAAAAATGAAAATCTCGAAAACACAAACAACAAAGCCGAAGACACAAAAATGGAGTTTTCGGCTTTAAGCGGGACAAGAAAGATATATAGGGGGGGAACAGAGTCCCCCAAAAACAAAACCCTAGCAGGTTAGTTAGATGCTCGCAATCGCATTGCCGCTTTGGGAACTTTGGCATCGCCGATCATTGAACTCTTTGCTTTCCCTACCACCGTCTGATCTCTAGGGATGTCAAACGGGATACGGGCTGGGGCAGCATGTGTTGGCCTGGCCCCGTACACTATTATTCTAGGCCAGCCTTCATAGGCTATTGGCCCATTTAGGCCGGATGAGATCCTGTACAACCTTTATCTATAACCTTATATGCAGTTTTTCATAGGATTGCTTAAAAATTTACAGATATGTCATTCACAATACACATGGCATGATCTTGTGAAAAGCTGCATATAAGGTTATAGATAAAGGTTGTACAGGATCTCATCTGCATTTAGGCACGGCCTGTGTAACTTGGGGTGTCAGGATGGTTAAAGATTTCAACGGTTTGGTTAAAATCAATAAACTAAACCGGACCAAACCTATTAGAGTTGGTTTTGGATTGTGCTTAATGGGTGTTGGTTTATGGTATATAAAACATACGAAGTTTCGTTTCGATTTCGGGTTTTGCATCTCGATTAATTGTAGGAGTTAAGAATTCAAATTTAGTTTCAGTTTTTGTCATAAAAATGTAGAAGATTATAAGTTTTCAAAGAAGGACGAGCGTGTGTTAGCTTGGTTGGGATGTACTCATAATATAGTGATGTAACATGATGTTACCAAATTTGTATAAATAAAATATGTTTTTTATTCACATTTTTATATAAAATGTGACACCCCTAATCTGAAGGGTATCTTTCTTGAAGGATGTATTTAAAAGATCCTATGTTGCATTTTCAAAAATCAAATTCTTAAAATATAGGATGAATCTGATTCAGATGCTCCTGACCTACTTAATGGCGTCTATTTGATGCCCAAGACGAAGCCATTTGGGTTTACTACCCAAATCTGTGCTCCTAAAATTTGAAAGAACCATATCGCCATCATCATCTTCACAACGGGCCACCAGTGCTGCAGCTGGTCATGGACCACGCTCCTGTCTTGCGTACTCGAAAGTAGAAACATTAGTCACACCATTGTGACCCAAAGACATGAAACCGCTAATAAACTCATTTGTAACCCAGAGCAAAGATACACTGGCACAGCCAATACAAACACATTCCTCTGTCTAGGACATGTCTTGTTCCTGCATCTGATTGACTGTTCTTAAACACCTCACATTGAATTGCTCTTAAGCCACAACAACAAAGGCAGACTAGATATGCCTATGAGAAAGACGCCATTTGAACTGTATCATCACGAGTTCTTCAATAAAAATAAATACTTTTCATTTGCTAATTCAACGAAACTCTAGCCCTCTACCACAAACAGCTTTGCAATCTTTGCACAAACTTGAAAACCATGGTCCACATTGGAATTCTGGTAAACATGGAAGAAATCAAACAATATCAAGCACCACAACCTAAGCATGAGAACAAATTTACAACGCAGAGATGGGGAGGAGACATAAAAACCCTTTGCCAGAGTAATTTCATGTTTCTCCTGGATCTATGTCAACCTACTGGCTGCTCGAGTGATAATTGCTGTTGGGTATGGATTGGCATCCCATGAACAACTCTAAAACATAGATCTGCTATCTGGGAACTTAAAAAACACCTATTTTCACCCCCGAAATCGAACGACAACACAAGATATGTCATCTTTACTGTCTCTCTTCAATGCTTCAGCTGTTAGGCGCTTTGCTGCCGTCTGTGGGTCCTTTATCTTTCTTGCAATATCAACTGCCTCCTGATTAGCCATGACCTGGACAAAAAAGCAGGCAAAAACATTTATATATTTTTCACATTTTGCACGCAGTTGCTATTTAATTACCTTGTTTAACATTCCAACAGGTGGGTAATTGAGCTATAACTAAAGCAAACTCCCAGGCACAGATGCAGACACACATGTAGTAGCTTAAGGAAAGCCTTAAACAAAGAAAGTTACAAATAAAAATATATCACCTTCCACAGACCATCACTTGCAAGGATAAGAAGATTAGTGTTGGGGTCGATATCAGAATCTTGTACTTCAGGATCTGATCTCAAGTGTGATTTGAGGCTCTTATCCCCAAAAGCTCGAGAAACTGCTAACTGGCCATTCACTCTAGGGACATCTCCTGATATAAAGTGGAAATAGACATGTAATTAAGTGATTCATAATAAGTAGTCAACCACTGACACTATAAAAGCTATGACTACCTTGAGTTTAGATTCCATTCCCACTGATAAAGAGGGAACCAATAAAAAGATTCAGTCCTAACAGAGCCATTGGAAAAACATGGTTCCATATCAACATTTGAATCACATTTTTAACTTATTCAATTCAATTGGAAGATAAGCGCCCATGCTAGATTTAGTACCAAATCTACATTCATATCCACATTCAAACATGAGAATGCATACACAATAACAAGCAAACAAGCTCAAACACCCTTCCGCCAACCAGGTTTCAAGACTTTTAAGATATGTTGAAAATTTTTTATTTCTTACTTCAAGTCATTTCAAAATTTGGACATTTCAAATAAAGACCATGAGGCTGCCGCATGTTCTAATGGTAAAGTAGTGAGCAATGGAACCCCTCAAGTCCTGGGACCGAATTCTGCTTTCACCAAATGGAGGGAGTTCACTATAGTTTTGCCCCAGGCTGATAATTATGGCTGCCATTACGGCTGGCCTGCAATTCCTCTGTTTATGGACTCCTCTTGAGGTCAATAGGTAGTATGGTAGGCACTTGAGAGTAGGAATGCATGTCTGTGTGGAGTCAGGGACAGCTGCAGTTTAGCCATCCCAAACTATAAAATAAAATAAAAATAGAAACTATTTTCAATGAAGTCCACAGTTCAGTACTTTGGCAAATCTGGAACAAGTTTTAGGCTTTAAATGTTCCAATTTGAATTTAAACAAAGATCAAAGCCTTGGCCTAGTACAAACTTGTACTCAACCACTTGGTTACATAATTAAGAATTTGAAAATGGCAGTTCCTAAGGAACCCTATAGACATGAAATTTTAAAACAGTTGGTATACCTGCTGTGGAAGTCCCAGGAAAGTGGATACCTAGGACTTTCAAAAAACTTCTTCATCAATTTATACGAAAGGAGGGGAAAAAACCTACCGACGCATAATTTTGAATTACATTTATTGGAATTTGTCAGACTATATAAAAATATTGCTGGTGATGTTGACACGTTATGATAGACTCTTCTTTTCTCTCCCAAATTTTTTTATTTATCTTCGTCTCTCTTCTCTTCTTGTCTTCTTATTTTACTTTAAGGCAAGGTATCAAAGCAGTGAGCCATCTGGACTCTGATCCAACCTTGTTTCAATTCTTCAACTTCTTTTCCTTCTCACCTCTGATTCCTCCATCAGATGATTTTGCATCTCCAATTTTTTCACTGTTTCTGGTTAGATGTGTCATACATCAACTTAAACAATTAATTACGTGTTCTATAAGTGAAAAACTGCTCGATGGTTGATTACATGTTACATAAGTGAAAAACTGTTCGAAATGTACAGGCTATGGTTGGTGGACTACTTCAACTCTGAAGATCCGAACTGTCTTATATGTGCTTTTGGGATCACCAATTGCCCAGGTATCTAGTCTATAATAGCTTTTGCAAGATGAAGAATCATCTGTGGATGTCTAGGCTATAGTTGGTGGTCTTCTTCAACACTGGAGATATGCAAATGTATTGTCAGGATCACCAATTAATCTAGTGCCTAGTGTATGGCAGCTTTTCGTGAGATGGAGGATTGTGATTGTTGTATTGATCACCTGAATGTGTCCTATAGAAGCTCTAATCCGTTAATTAGTTCTATTATATGTGTTAAGTTTTCAAGTGCTGTTCTATGTCTGCATAGGTTGGTCTTCATCTGTGTTGAATTAATTGGGTTTATTGGCTGGTGTGACAGAATTTAAAGTTCCCCTAGTTATTCAGCTGATCAGCTTGAGGCCTTAAAACCACGATAAAACTGAACGGATTAAATTACATAAATAAACTTCTTAGTAAACTCATATAGCTTCAACAGATTTTTCTTAGCTTTCAAGGCATTACCTTGCTGATTCCAGGTCTTTGAAGATGTTGCTACCCTCAATATGCTAAGTTCAAATCCCTAACGTATCCAGTTGTTGACTCCTAGGTTTATTCTTTTTATCTTCTTTGTCGCTATTTTTGTGATTTTCCATATAGGCTTTCAAGGGTTACACCATTCACCTAGCCTTAATATCCACCACAACCAAACTTTCATCTTCTCTCCATCTTATTTCTTCAATCCCTAAATCCTAAACCCTGCATCCATAAACCCTAAAACCTGTTATGCCCATTTTATTCACAACTAGATTTATACATTTGCATCTTAAATGCTATTTGCCTCAACATGAACTGGCAGCAAAGTGGAAGACTATTCATAAGCCAACTAACATAAGAACAGAAGCTTGTTATATTGGATGAAAAAAACTTAGTTCATTCAAGCTCATAAAGGAAGACACTAAAAGTGAATGTCAAACAATTTTTTTTTTGGATGGGAGTCAAAACACTGTCGGAACAATGAACACCAATAAATATTGGAAACCAAAACATAGTATGGTTCAACTTCAACCTATTGTCCACACCATCCTTATCAGAGAAAGCTAATAGATTTCAACAACAATCACTCTACTGAAAGCAATAATTCAAATCACAGCAGAACCAAATTGACTCAAATTCTATATATCTGGAGTAGATGCATTGTACAAAGTCATTTGCTATTATTAGACAAGTTAGATGAGTAAGCTGGTAATAATTAAAGAGACCGACCATAGTCAACATAATTCTAATATACTCCACCTTTTTTATTACCACTTTACTTATTTTTAATTTATAATCAATTCTCACACATTATACTTGTAGCCAAGATTTCATGTTCTAGATAACATTGGTAAATACTGCCAGCGCATACTAGTTCACGAGGAATTAGTATGATATTGATTCCCAAGGTTTCAAGTGTCATCCAGTGCTTACATTTATCACCTGATGAGTACCAGGATTATTGGCATTGGTACAACACTGGTCCCCAAGACAAGGAACTCGGAATTCTACAGGTGTCAGCTGATATGTAGCAGGTTTTAGTTCATATAAGCAACGTGAACTCAGTTTTGGCAGAACTTATCATTTTCTACCTAATGCAAATCAATGGTATTTAATGGCATAGACAGCTGACAAAAATAACAGAATGTCTTATTCCAACTGCTTAGAATGGGTGGGGATAGAATTTTTGAAAAAAGTCACAATTCAAAAAACATTACTTCCTTACACTAGTCGATATTATATTGTATATCAGAAGTACCAATACACATAGATCTCAACATGGATCAACACTATGTCAACCATGCTAAGAATAGGGAATTTTACAAATAAAGTCACACTTCTCATCTACCAAATTAACCCAGTTTCAGTAAAACATATTCAGTCAATAGCAGCTACATATTGGCAATATGTAATGGGTATATGTATACAGAAAGATTTCATTAGAAAAATCGTACCTTGTACCAGTTGGTATAGACCAGCACATACAGGTATTGTCAGTATGTGTCAATCTTGGCATTAACATATCAGTATCATAAATCACATCTTTGACAATCGAGTAATCATGCAGTGAGTCATGAATCACCAAGATAACCAAGTGGACATCTGATTCGGACTATGACTTTGAGTTCAAGAACTTGCCTTAATGATTCCCTCAGATTCTTAGATTGCTTATATTTTTTCAAATACACTTACTGAAGGAAGAATAAATAGATCTCTCTCTAGGGAGCATGGGATTATGAAACATGCAACTTATCTTTAGGAATGAATACCACAGAGTTGTGTTTTAATTGAATCATAACAAGTTTTGTAGAGGTCGGTTAATAGTGGTTTAAAAAGCTCATTATACCCCTTGATATGAAATCTTAACACGAAATACTCAATATCCCTGTATCCTATGAAGGTGGATCACATATGCAATTTTTAGCAGTAAATACCAAATACAACAAGAAACATAATTAAAGATCCCAATTATAAAGGGTTATGCACCCCAAAAAAATGAAACAGAAAAAGGCAAAAAAAAAACAACAATAAAGAGAGCTAAAACACATCCCCAAAATAATTAAATCAACAACCCAGGTCTGCTTGAGCTGTTGGTGCAAGTTATACTGCTACAAGAGTCTTCATTACGAGATATCCTTCTTCAGAAACAACAGGCTAATTATTTTGCATAGTTTATTTCTTCAGAATCTATTTTCCATGCTTTAAATGCCTAAAATGAGATTCAAGCATTTCTAACAATAAAAGAAAATACCAGAGAAAATTTTAATTATTATTACAATTCTTTCTCAAAATCTTTACATGAAAATCGCTCCATAGCACAAAATTCAGAGCAAGAGCACCTCCTGAAAAATATAGATCCACACCCAACCTCTAGGATAAATAAACAGATTCTCACCAGCCTACGCAATTTCAGATATATTATTTGAAAGTTCAACTATGCAAGATGTATTTTGAAATAGACCAAATGGAAAAGGTTGCTTTAGAGAACCTGGCATGTTCGATACGAAGCCCCCCTTGTTCTCAATGCTTCCCCTCTCAGTATTAGGTTCATGATCAACAGTCATCTGTATAGCTTGCCCCCCTCTTGAAAGAACTCCTCGTGAATCTCCAACATTAGCTATCCATAACTTTTGGCCATCTATAAGGATGGCAGTAACAGCAGTAGACCCACCCCGTCCCAATTCAGGACTGTGCGAAAGAATTGCTTGGTCAGTCCTCTCATAGGCTTTTGATATAGACCTACTGGGGTCAGTCCAAAATTCTTCCTAGAACGATTAAGAAATGTGTAAGAGTAAACTCTCTTCAAATCAAGTATGCACCTCCTGACCCCAGTAGACCTACTGGGGTCAGTCCAAAAATAAATATATCGTTTCAAACAAAAAACCCACCTCCTTTAATATGTTAGGAAACAAGTGCTTCTGTAGGTAGGCAGGCACACTATCTCCCAAATGGCCATCATATATAGCAAACAATCCAAGCTCGTGGTTGTTGTTATGAATGAATTTAGCTACATGGTAATCCTCCATAGGATGATTTGCTTTTCCTTTGACTAGGCTAAATCCATATTTGATTGGACGTTGCTGGCTTCTCCCCTTACCGGAGACATGTGAGGAATGAACTCCAACAAGCTAAAGAAGAAAAGACATGTACACAGGTAAAAACTAACATTAAATTTGAATTTAAATATTTCAGGGAAACAAAGGCAAAATAAAGACACACAGATAGACAGCACAAGGGTTTAAGTAAAACAAATTCCATAAATTTCTTTGAAACAAACATTGTAATATCAAGTTAATCCAATACAAGTGACAAGCCAAAAACACAGTGTTGACCTCTATTTGCAGACTCACTCACTTCGCTCAGAAGCCCGTTTGATAAAACCAGACAAATTTTCCACACCAAATATCAGCCCACAAAATTTTGAATCCTTTATGCCAGGATTAAGCCAAAAATTCACACTAGGATTACTGATTAAATAAATAAGGAATAAATAGAAACCCTGCAAAGCAATTAACATCTCCACATAGATGCTCAAAGCAATACGGGCATAAAATCAAAAGATTAGAAACCGACGAAATTCAACCGTCTCATAGAGAGGAGATCCCAAATAATTTTCAGCTAGATGACTGTATGAAGGTTTCCCCTTGAATGCATCTAGCATAAAAACAAATTACTTTCACCAAAACTAAATTTCCCTGTTATTCAGTTTCAACCCTAATTTAAGTTCAGAAACCGGGACTAGGATGACAACCAAACCTTTTGAATCGATTAAACTGGCAACATCGCAAAATCGCCCCATAAAAAAAGGGATCCCATGCTTTAAGACAGTCTAATCAGACTACCACACGTGAGATTTTTATTTTATTTTATTTTTAGTGAGCACCAAAACAGGGAATTTGCGAAAGGAAATTTCGAAAAACAAGAAAAATCAAGCAATATGAACAATAATAATATAGACAATCTCCTCACCTTAGAACAAGCAGAATTAAAGCAGCATATCCGATCCATATGAATCTGCAAACCTCGACTTCTCTACTAAATTCTGAACATCTACCTCTTCCAATAACCTCAAACCGAAATTTCACTCAAACCCCAACTCTTCTTCCAGGGTTTCACAAACTGCATCATCAAACACAGAAATCCGATCGTGAATAAAACGAAACACATAAAATAACAACCCCCCTCCAGGCCCCAGATAACTGAGGAAATAAAAGGATAGAGGCATCTTAGAATTTCGCTTACCGATCAAACAATTTCATAATTTCAGATCAAAACAGGCAGAGAAAAGGGTGGACACGACTTGGGATGCAGATGATGATGCCGATGTTGTTTGTCTATGCGTGTTGAGGATGTTTTCCGTCCTTGGTGTTCTTGGTTTGCACGAATAAAAAACTAAACAATAAAGAAGAAAGTTGAAGCGAGAGAACAAGTAAAACCTTTCCACTCCGAGAATATAATAAAGAAATATGATGATAAAAGACGAAAGAATCGCCGATGCTGTGCTGTTCCAAATTTGCAACCGTTTCAGGCCCTCTTTGCAGTGCAAAAGAAAGCTGCAGAAAACAGACCTCTTCCTGTTGACTTTCTGTTCCCACTTCTACTGTTTCTTCTCTTCCCTTGTTAATTTACTTTCAAAACCTGCAAAATCTTGAGGCTTATATTTAGGTAAAAAATGGCTCCGTTGGTTAAGAATCCTAAGAAGGTAAGAGTTCCCCAATGTCTATACTACCCCTTTCCCACTTCTCCATTGTCGTTTCAAGTTCAACCCAGTTGACTTTAAATTGACTACTAAAGACACCCCATTATGACCTGGGGATCCTCATGGGACTGGCCTTGAAAAATCCAAAATAAGGATCCTCAATTTCTATAATGCACCAAGTGGGAGATTTGTTAATGATGAATATACCCATCAACCAAAAAATTAGAATAATTGAACAACTTTGCACCATTGATCGGAAACTCTAGTGGTGAAAACTTTGACTTTAAAAAGGATTTTTTTTTCCTGTTACAGGATTGGTTTCTAAGGAATTGTATTGGGTCAAGAAAAGTATTTTTTCTCTCAAGCGTGTTCATGGCACTTGTCACTCGCCCAATTGGGGTTGGTTTTTAACTAATCAATTCCCATTGATTCCTTATGTCGACATACATTCACACTAGAAAAAAAATGGAAGGAGACAAATGTAAATGGCAACCATTCCCTGGATAGAATCACACATTAAAAACGTTTCTCAAAATAACTTCTTGTTCCTGTTTTGTTTGTCACAGTCAAGCCAACCAATCCCTTTGACTTGGCAAGGCCGTCTGGTATGGTAGCACCACATACTTGATTTCATGGATTTGGGAAAGAAACAAGTTGTTTTCGATTATATCTTTGATAAGTTAAGATGACAGAAAGGTTGTCCTTGGTCTAGCAACAGCTGTTCTCCATTCAGGAAGCAAATAGCAAAGATTAGCCCTTCAAAATTTAGACTTCAAGTGGAGAAAATGGGAATGAAATCTTCTCCAATGTGTTCCTACTATGTTGTGGGCTTATGATGCTGTCATGCTGAGCATCTCACTGTCACTATTTTTTAATCTGGACCCACGTGAAACATTTACAGCAATGAAAAAAACGGTGACAATGAATCCAATGTTCCACATGACAGTATCTCACACCCATAGCAGAAACCACTACAGATACACTTTGTGGAAGATTTCAACCTAGGAAAATTGATGTCACTTCTTCCGGTGTGCAAAGTGGGAAGACTATTTGATGGATGACATCTATAGTATTATTAACTAAATTCTAGGAGATATCTTCGAGTTCTCACTGGCCTATTTAGTTGGTAAAATATATATGTACACTAGTACCACGTGTGCCTTCCCTAATATATTTAGGAATGAAGCATGATTGAGCCTTACATGATACTTGAAGAGTAAGTTACCTAGACAAAGAATCCTATCAATAACATTAGATTTTATTTTACTCATTACCTAATTGAGAAAATTTTTATATAACGATATCAAATTACACTTTTTCCAATATAAGACATGAAGAAAAAGACAAAACAATTAAAAGAGTTCATATCGTTTGTATCGATGGATGTTACTTATGCTATGATTTGTACATTTAGTTTAGAAAATCATTTTAAAGGAAAAAAAATTGATTTTTTAAACCGAATGCACCTATCAAAATTTCTTGTGTATTAATTAAAAACAGTTAAAAAATTACTAGAAATTATTAATTTGTTTGAAAGGAATAATTTAAATCAATAATTTTTTTCAAAGATTAAAATTAGAAATAAATCTCCTTGCAACACATGTATACATAACAATATTTTTAAAAGCAATCATTCAAAATTAATGAAATTCAGAGTATTCATGTAGCGATTTAATTGTTACTTTTCGTATAGGGAAAGCAATTATTACCAAGCAAATGTGACTATGGGTCAATTTTATTTCAAAAACGTAACAAGGAGCTATCTGAAATTTAATCAAACATTAGGGCCGTTTTATGCCTGTTTCTTCAACGACTCCCATTTTCTACCTCCCTGTCCTAGTTCAGTGACCTCATGACTACACAAAACCGTGACCGAAATCAATGGCGGAACCATCTTAGAGCTAGAGGGGGCAATTACCCCCTATAAAATTTTATTTTTTAATTTAAAATATATTTTTTCTTATATGTTTTAATTGAAATTTATGTTTTGCCCCCTTTAAAATTTCTGATTTGCCCCCCTGACTCATTAAAATTTCTATATTTCATGAGAAGTGTTAATTGAAAACTTTTTTCCCCCTCAGATTTAGAGTCCTGATTCCACCACTGACCGAAAGAAAGCATTAAACAAATCGGACCGGTTCAACCAACTAATCCGTCCACTTCTTTTTTCTTTTTTCTTTTCCCGATTTTTCCTTTTTGGACATTCATATAAGAATTTGCAATCTACTGAACCATGGTTGTCTCTTCCAAAAAGATATTGGCATGATATGGTGGATCTACGTTTCCATACTCAAGAATGCATTTGAATTAACCCACCACGGGAATAGGCCACGTTCAAACGAATCAAAACTAATGTTGTCATGCTAGACTCAAAAGGGCCTACGAGGAATCAATCTAATTCATTCGTATGCTAAAAAATTCGTTTTTCTGCATTATGTTCAAAATTCAAATGATAGGACACCCTTTACACGATAGACATGATTGACGGTCACGCGTACATGGATAATTCTTAATTTTTGTGAGTCTAAAAGTAAATTGCAGCTCACTAGGAAGGCAAACGCCTTTTTTTCTTTTTTGCTTTTTTTTTTTTGGCTGTATTTTAAAGGTCAATCCTGGAATCTCCTTTTGGTCTATTGGGAACATCTGAGTGGAGACTTGAGAAACACATTCCCTTTTCTTTTTCTCCTTTTTTCCCCCTAAAATAGAATGCGCTTGTCAGTTGTCACCATACGTGAAAACAATATTAAAAAATGTTAAGGAATATATTAAATATATAAAGTTCACCCCTTACTATAAGCTTTAGCTTTAGAGGCCGTTTGGTAACGTTTTTTTAAAAACAGTTTGAAAACTAAAAACAGTTTCAACTGTTTTTGTGTTTTTTAAAACAAGTAACAAGAAACTTGTTTGGCAATAATCATTGTTTTTTGGGTTTTTGGAAACAGTTGACAAAAAACCCGTTTGGTAACTATTGATAAAAAAAAAATTCAAGTTTTCAAGAAAAAACCAGACTTAAATCACAAATTCATTTCGGCAAATTTCAACAACAAAAAGAACACCAATAACTCAGTTCATCAAAGAAGAACTCATACAACAGAGAATTATAGAATCTCAAGATTTCAATTTCAGACTCGAGCACGCCTAATGTAATAAAACCCAAAGAAACAGATTTATGACTCTTATGTCAATTGCAAGAGAAGACCTGCTGAGGTGCATCACTTTTGCACCATCGGCATTTCGAGTTCTGTACACAATGGGATTCGAAAGCCATATCACTGCAATTTGGGATCCGGGTGTTCTTCTGAAGACCTAGAAAGCCATGACCTCAACCAGATAAGATCGCCTCTAGATGATTCTCAATTCCAGGGGAAGAAGAATAGATGCTTGCCAGGAGGAGAGCATTAAAAAGCAAAAATATCCAAATCCTAACCCTAGAAACGGCAGCCATATAAAAGCTTCTCCACTGCCAGTCCCGGCATGCGTCGCAGTGAAGCAAGGATGCTTCGTGATCTCTCTGTTTTCGAGCTTGTGATGGGCGAAAGAGAAACCCAAGAAACTCTATATCGGAAGCTGAGATGAAAGCTTTGCACATATTGAGCTCCGAATCCATCGCTTTGAATAAGGTTTTCTCGTTTCAACATCCACCGGAATCAGCGAATAGCTGGGGAAGATGACCGGAGTCGGGAAGATTTCGAATAAAAATATTACAAAATTGCCATCGTCAAAAACAAAAACACGGTTTTGCGTTTTTAAAAACATATATTTTCCGTTTTTAAAAACCGGCATGATTTTGAACCGTTTTTATAAAAAACAATTTGAAAACGAACATTACCAAATACGTTTTTGGTTTTCGGTGTTTAAAAACCGAAAAACGGTTTTTGAACACGTTCCCAAACACCCTCTTAGTTTTTAGTAGGAACGGTGTTCTACATAATATCAGAGCCTTAGGCAAACGTCAAATCCTAAGTTCAAACTTTCACTCCACCTGTTGAGAAAAAAAATATTTCACTTGTAAAACCTCCCTAAAATGGATCCCTTAAAAATGGGTTTGAGCTCAGCCCACACATGAGGAGGAGTGTTAAGAAATATATTAAATATATAGAGTTCACCCCTTACTATAAGCTTAAGCTTTTAGTAGGAACGGTGTTCTACAAAAAAGAACCAAAAGGAAAAACTTGAATTTTAATTGGATTACTTTAACGTCCATCCCCAACAAGAAAGGTGTCTTAAGGAAATATCACTACATCCGTTCAAGAAATCTCCCTGAAGATGTTTTGAGCCTAGCGTGCAGGACCATAAGATGAAGGTAAGATCCATTTTTACCTAACTATTAATTAGATCAAATTTTGGGCTTAATCAAATCTATTCGATAATATCCAGAACTGCAAAAACTAAACTCCATGTAAACAATAAATGACACTGCTCAAAAGAAAAGGCAAATTCATATTGTTCTTTTGACCGGCATTCTGCATTTGATTACTTAACATTTACTGTTTGTGATAAGTAATCATCTAGATGGATCTCTTAAACAAGGATCCAAGCCACTTAACATTACATGGTTAAAATCATACAGTGGAGAGTAGTCTAGTGGATAGCTAAAAATATTACAAAATTCTTAGTGCACAGATCAGATCATGAAACAACCAGCTGACCTTCATCTTATGTAGCAACATTTGGTATATGAACTTTTTAGGTGAGAATCATACTGTCAATTGCCCTTGCACATATGCTTCGGCTATACTATTTATTAACAAATATTCAACCAAAGTTCTTGCAAAATGAATTTCAAGGCATCATCATGCAGGGATAACTTTAAACACACGGATTGTACAGATAAAAATGTTTTCCTCGGGTCTCCTCATTTCTTTAAATCAACAGATAGTTTTATCAAGTATACTACAACTTGGAAAGTGAAACAGCTTTTACTAGCTATCCGGTTATGAATTTCCGAACATGTAAAGTATTGGAATGACAGGTGCTCCAGCTAGAACAAAGAGAAGACAGGATGAACCATAATTTTTGTGCACAAGGGAGCTATTTTCATCGTAAGACGACTAATAGATGTCAAAATACCCCAACTACAGTGCTACTGTACAGCCTTCAACTATTCCACTAAGATAAAGCAAACACTTAAATGGGGTTAGACCACCATTGCTCTAATATCATGTTACCAACACCTTCCTGCAACTCCCAGTAAAAGGGATGACAAATTCAACAGCAATCGTATATAGAATGAGAGCTCTGCTACATCACAGATAGCGAACTGCACCTAAAGGAGAACAGGTTCCTCTATTTCTAGAGCTTTATTGTGTGGGTGGGTGGGGGGCATGTGTTTACCTTCTGCCTATGAATATCTTTCTAAATAAAAAGAAAAGGGGCATGAAAATTGAAAACCATATAAAGATTTTATACTTCCTCTCTAGTTGCAGATATTCAAACCTACCAGGTAAGATTCATTAGATGGCACTTCTGTGCATAGGATACAATTAAAATGACTAATCTCAAGCTGTATCTCTAGCTGTTCCTTGGGCTAGTCATCGGCGAGTCTGATGTCATAACCACGCTCCAAACTTTATGGGCTATAGGGAAGCAGCAAAAAGGGAGCACAAATTCCGTAAGTATGAACAAAGATCCCAAAGCAATTAGGCCTGTGCCGGCTGCGCAGCCTCATCATGATTTTTCATAAAACCTAGGCTTCACTTCATTAAACTGACCAGCATGAGAGACTCAAAAATGTTCTGGCCCCATACTGCAGGACAGTTTGTATATCTCCCAGCATGTGTCCAGGGTTTTATCAAACAAGAACCACAGTTCCAAGACACTAGACCACATCAGAAGTATAATTTTATTTTCTTCTATTCACTTTATATACACACACATTCCTTTTCCAGACACTAGCTAGAAGGATACAATTGGAAGTCTAGAGTATATACCCACTCATCACTATGTAAACCAAAATTGACATACTAACAAATATAAGAATATGCTAGACATACTCAATAATTTACAATCTTAATCCATAAAAAGTACCCATGAAATAAATAAATACAATACATAACAGACTGTATTGCAGCTTGATTCAGTTTGGTTCAATCTAAAGATAAAAAAGGGGGGAGTTACCACATAGACAATAAACAACATGATAGATTTTATTGCAGCTTGATTCAGTTTGTTCAGTCTAAAGATCAACAATGGAAGGGTTCACTGTGCATAGGCGATTTCCTCTAATTGAAATTTGGAAGTTGCAATGCCCCAATGTACTCACTAAAACCCATATCAAAAGACTGTATTCGGCTTCATTCAAATTTTCACAGTATGAGCCCGTTCACTCTCTGGTAAAATAGACCAATTTGGGGACTGCACAGCTCGCAACCATCGGAAATCATCCACATTCGCCCAATTTCCTGTCTCTTCATCAAGATTGGAACCTCTAAGGTCTGTTTCAATTCCTTCGTACAGTAGAAGGTAAGGAGCAAACCTCACGCAGTTACAGTCCTCAATCATTGGCCTACTCCGAACCCGAAGATAAAAATCGCACTTCTTCGCATGATGAATCCTAATCTGATGGGATGCCAACATAAACAAACAACCTTCTGCTTGTTCAATGAGAATTGAACCCAAAACAGGTCCAACATAAACCCGACAGTCCTGCAATCGATGAATGAAAAGTGCTCTCAGGCTACCCGTCAGCCAAACTTCACAGGAATTAAGATCAGAGAGAGTAAAATCTCCCTCCCCTGAACTTCCAAAATGCTTAAATAAAACCTCACCATCTTTATTCCTAAACCCAGGGGAATCTCGAACCTGAAAACTCATCTTTTCAGATAAAACCGGACCAGAATCCTTGGATTCAGTCTCATGAAATACGTTGCTCTTATCAGTATTTTCCTTTTTATTCCTAAAGGTAAACTTCTTCCTAGGAAATAACATAGAGTTCACATTTTCAAGCTCTTCTTTCAAATCAGATATGGTTTTGAGAGACGAACGGACTTCATAAGAAGGCAAGAAGTACGAATTCTCAGCGACTAGTTTTTCCAGCTCGGATATAGAGAGTGACACCTTCTCAAGATCAGATTTCAAAGAGTTCTTAGATTCAGGATCAGACACGCGACGGCATCGATCGAGTTCGCTTAGGATAATTATTTTGGTTTCTGAGAATCGATCTAAGAATGATTTCGTGGACTCAAAAGAAGGAGAGGAATTCGAATCAGACTTACGAGAAATGGATTGTTGGAGACGAGCTTGTCGAGCATTCGTGAGGCGTTCGAGCATTGCTGCGTGCTTCTTCTGCGACGCCGGATCTAGGTTTTTCTCCAAGGAATCCTCAGGCTTTGACAGATCTTCCTCCATTATTGCTCTAGATGCAATATCAGAAATAGCGAGGCCTTCCAATTACAGAGAGTCTGATTACTAACCATTCAAATGTGTTCGTTAGGTTTTCACCACGTAGAGTTGCCCAATGCCGAGCCCCGTAGAAATTCACATACTAACGCTACGGGTGTTCCTTGGGCGGGCGATCCACCCGACCCAAGGTGACCGGCCCGTTCTTGAACGGGCTTGGTCATGAATTTGTTGACCATAAGGCCGGGCTTGGATTGTTGTTGGAAAGCCCAAAAAAAGTTTGGGGGGGCTTGGTCATGTATGAGAAACCATAGGCTAGTCCAGTCTGATACTATATATACTAGCAGGAAGCATGTGCAATACTGCACATACATAGAAAAAAGGAACGAAGGAAGATCTGGAAGGGAACAGTTACAAAACTGATTGTTGAGTTTTGGAAAAAAAAAATGAGACAGTTATGACCATTGTACTCTTTTATTAATGAATCTTCTCAATGGTATATAAGGACGGGTCTAGTTAATCATACATTTTAGTTGGCGTGATTCCCAAGGGGGGCACCTCGCGTTATAGTATAGATATATGTTAAAATTTTAAAATGTTTATAGGTTTTTTGTTACTTTAATATTTCGTGTTTTTTCTGATTCTAAAAAATTACTATCCGCATTTTAATACTTGTTGTCTAGCTTAACCCTAACATCAAAATTTTTTTTAATTATTAGAAGAAGAAAAAAAATTAAATTAGTTTTTTTTTTTTACATTAAGTAATCATGGCCGAGTTGGGCTTGAGTTTTTAGATCTCTTTTTTTAAAAGGCTTAGTCATAAAGTACAGGCCTGATGTTTGAGTTGGGCGGGCTTCGACAAAGAGCATATGGCTTATACATGACTTTGGCCTAGCCCGAACCCACCCAAGCACGCCGGTGATTAGCCTGCTAACCCTTCATGTGTCATTAGGCTGTGTTTGGAAGCACGATTTCGGGAGCAACAAAAGAAATCGTTCATTTGCATTCCCCAAAAGAACGGAAGAGGCAAGTTTGGTCCTGTTTGGATAGCAAGAAAGTGTATGATACATGTTTTTTAAAACGAGAAAATTTTGTAAAATGTATCTTACTTTTGTGGTTGGGAAAGAACCTTGAAATTTAACGTTTTGTTTTATTGGCATCCCAACACATTAAATTTTTTTTTTTCCAAACCATGAATAGAGATTTAGGAAGAAAATTTGTTAAAAAATTCTTCCTACCAAACTCGTTATGTCCTTTAATTTCTATTGACATCAATCAACCTTACTAAATATATTAGATCTTTTGAAAAAAAAAATTATGAAAATATCAAATTTTACCCCAATTTTTTAAAAACGAATATAAATTATTTTCTTTTGTTCTCTATTCTTCTGCTATTTTTTTTTTCTTTTCTTTCTCTCTAAATTCAATGAAAAGCATAATTGGGATTTGAATAGAAATAGAGAATCAATTTCTATTGCATATTAAAAAATTCATAATTAAGTATTTAATGAAGATAGAGTAGTAAGTTTAGACTCAAGGAAATATTTGTTTAGAAAAGAAAAAAGGAACTACGTACATACAACTATGAAAGATCTAACACAAGTCTCATAATAATTCCTATCTTTGACGGATGAATGAAAAGTCCGCACGCCATAGGCAATGAAGCTTTAAAAATCAGAAAAATAGTTATTCTTAATGCACTAAATGTTGACTAAACAATTCATATCTTATAGATTACTACATTTTCTTAAATTTCATGATATTTAATTTTGATTTTCGTAATCCAATTTATTCCAATATGTTTTTAATTTTTATTATATATTTTGCACATAATAAGCATTGGTTTGGGAGAAATTGACATCATTCATGCGTTTGTCTTTAAAATGTGCGATATTTATAGTTTACCCCCTTCAAGTTTTAGACAATACCACTTTCCCCTTGAGATTTTTGAAATACTAGTTTACCACATTAAGGTTTGCTATGTGTAATAGGTGTAGACACCCCAAATTGCACTACAAAATGAGAAAATAATGAAAATATTAATTGGAATTTAAAACAAGCCAAAAATGCATGAAAATCAATAATTTAAGCCTTGACCGTAGTATATCTACGGGCTAAGCGCGCCCGAATTTTATATACGGGCACGCAGCGCCCGTAATACATATACGGACACCATTAGACTGTAAATCATTTACGGGCACATTAGACTCATGCGAGTTTTATTCTTCTCTCGATTTTTGAGCCTTATCTTTAGTCCAATATCCCTTTAAATGAGCGAATTATCTCTTTTATTCGTTCGAAATATCTTTGTGGATAAAGGATGGGCATTGTCTTGTGTTTAACTCAAACTGAAACTCTATCTTGCTAAACCTTGGACCAACCATGCCCCTAGGTTTGCCTATAAATAGAGGGCATTTCCTTAAGCAAAAGGACACGAAAATTTGAAGTCCAAGGAGCTCCAAGAAAAGAGAGGAATCCATGCTGCCTTGCATGCTCAATCCAGGTAAAGTCCCTTTTCCCTTTTATTTTCTGTCTTCAATTCTAGAAGTAATAGGATTTTCTCCTTTCTTATAGAATAAGGCCATTTTTGTACTTGTATTCCTAAACTTGTCTCCAAGTACTTCAAGAGTCTCTCTAGCCGTAAAATATGAAGAGAGAGCTAGGGGAAAGGGGAACAGGTGGATCCCTAGAATAGAACCCCATATCTGTTTTTATCCTTTTTTTTAGAATAAAGCCTGTGATTGTGTTTGTATACCCAAACCTATCTCCAAGTACCTCAAGAATCCTCTCTAGCCGTAAACGTAAAGAGAGAGCTAGGGGAAAAGAGAACAGGTGGATCCGTAGGGTAGGCCCCCATGTGCTCAAATCTGTGAGATGTGGCTGCTTTGAATATCTTGATAATGTTTTAATGGTTTTTATGATGAATCTAAATGAATCACATGAATCTATGATGTTTATAGCATGAGATCCCCACTTTTTGATAAAATTTGGATTTTTCACATTTTTGCACTTACAGCACTGTTTTCGTGATTTTTGTGATATTAGGCTAAGATCCTGGATTTATCATGATCAATATGGTAGATCTGGATCCAGAAGCCTGAAAATAACTTCTAGGGTTTCATGATGTTGTTTTTGAGTCCTTTTCCATTATTAAGAGAAGACCCTACGGTCTAAGTTCTCCCCTTTTGATGTTTTTCATCAACATGGGTATTTTTTGTTTTGATTTTCAAATTTGATGTGAAATTTGGACTATACCTATGTCCTGGATTATTCAAGTTCAATTTTGAAATATTTTATAAAAATCATATTTTTCTAGATTTCTAGAATTTGACTTGAAGCCAGATTTTTGGATTTTTCACTTTAGATTGGTTTTATTTGATTTTATCTCAATTTTATTTTGATCATGAAACCCTAGGAATGGTATGATCATATTTGAAAGTTCTGGATCAATCAGACTATTCATATGAAAAAACCATATATTTTGTCTTTTTGTGATTTTTCATGAATTTTATAGCAAGCCTATTTTCTTTGTAAAACATGAACAATACCTAGCAACCACCTTGTGTAGATGAATAGGGGTGCCTAACACCTTCCTCTGTTCATAACCTAATCCCCTTACCCATCTCTGGTTGTTTTTTTAGGAGGGTTATTTTTACCTTAAAATTGCCTTTTGTGTTTATTTAATATTTTGGTGTCCATTCACACCTAAATTGAATGGTGGCGACTCTTTGTTTTATTTAATCCCGTGTGATGATTAGGAAGTCATTGGATAGATTTTCCATGTCTCACAATAGGGCTGCAACTTGGGTCAGTTAAAATCGAAACCAAACCGATCCAACCTGACTTTTGATCGGTTTAGTTTGGGTTAATAGTCTTTGGGTGGGTTTTGGTTCTAAAAACAGAGAACTAAATTTGTTTGGTTTGGTTTTGGGTTGAAGGCTCAGGTTAACCGAACCAACCAAAAAACCAAACCGAATTTCTTAAGTGTAAAACCGAACCAAACCGAAATATAATAATATATATAAAATATACAATAGATAAAGTTGTAATAATAAGATATAACTTATAAATTATAAGTTATAAAATAATGAATAATATTATTATTTTATAAATCTTTGTAGTTAATTATTAAATTGATTCATGAGCTCAAAAGTGTGATCCAAAACAATTAATATATGACTTGGGATTCTAAGCTTTTTGCTCCATCTTATGTATACATGTGAACTACTTAAGGGATTGGACCGCATGTAAGTGATGATCCTTTAAATTTGTTGTGTGTATTCCTTTTTTTTTTTTTTTTTGGCAAAAGTAGGAATCTCTCTCTTGATAACAGGTTTTAAGTATGGGAAAATGACCCAAACCGAATCGAATTTTATAATTCGGTTCGGTTTGGGTTTGGTTGGGCTATGGATTTTCTTTAAATAATCAGTTCGGTTTTCGGTTTGGGTATTTCGGTTCTAAGGTCGGTTCGTTTTAGGCCGACCATTAGTAACCTTGGTTTGATCTTGGGTTGAGGCCAACCCAAACCAAACCGCACCGAGTTGCAACCCTAGTGTGTAATAGTTTCCCCTTTCACAGGTTTGACCTTTCGACCCTTGAAGTTTTAGACAATACCACTTTCCCCTTGAGGTTTTTGAACTACTAGTTTATCACCTTGAGGTTTGCTGTGTGTAACAGTTTCCCCTTTCACAAGTTTGACCCTTAAAATTTCAATAATGTTGATGAAGTGGTAAGAGATAAAACATATATTGAAAATTTTGCTCCTCTTATTTTGATTATTTAAAATTAAATATCAAGATTATCTTTGGTTCAATATTTACAACATTGACTCAAATGAAAAAAAAAAGAAAAACAAACAAACCACGAGTTTTAACTTTTAAGAAGTCTTTATCAAAATAATTAAATTTCAGTGATATTTTACTATTACAAAGAAACTCATCAAAAAAATACCCTTATACGAATCACTTACGTAACTTTTACAAATCAATAAAATGGCTTGTACAAGTCAATAAAATGACTTGTACCTTCTATCAACATTATACAAGTCATTTAACAATATATACTAACATTTACAAGTCATTTTATTGACATATACAAGCCACTAGAGTAAGTGATATAAGGGCATTCTTGAAAGAATTTATTTGCAGCTGTAAAATATCACTGAAATTTAATTATTTTGATAACGACTTCGTAAAAGTTAAAACTTGAAAATTTGCTGATTGTATTTTAATTCTTTCCAAAAAGTATCACTAAAAATTAATTCTCCCATTCTTTTAGTAGACGAATGTTTCTAATTTCTTATATCAAGATGCTTATTAACGTGTTACACTAGCAAACATCCTAGAGTACAAGAATAAAGTAATAAGAAAAATCACATGGTAATGAGAATTTAACAATTCTCTCCCATCTTTTGTTTGAAGCGGGAGACATTGCTAAAATAGTGATCCATTTCTCTCCGTCGTCGTACATCCGTCGTACATAAATATGTTGCCAATTGGCGACTAAAGAGATAGGTTACTGGTCTTGGATGTCTCATGAGGCCGGTCAATGTCTTACACAGCTGGCCGGCCAAGGTCAGGGAGGAATTGAACACGAAAGTGATAATTTTTTCAGTTTTTAAATTTTTGTAGGATTGTTTCAGTTTAAAATTTTTTAAAGTTACCTTGTCTATAATGCTAGTCGTAGCTATCTACAAAATCACACGACACGTTGATGTATGCCTTAGGTCATAATAATCTTGAAATCACTTGTCTTATGAATCGTGCAAAATAGTAAATTAGAGAAGAAGAATAAGAACAAGAACACGTAGAATTTAAGTAATTCGGCAATGTGCTTACGCTGATTGTGTACGACAAAAATTCTACTAAACTTTTAATTAGGGTTACAACATGATATAGATACCAATCCTAAATCCAATATTTTTGAAATTTCAAAAATACCCTCGTACCGTACCATACCCCCCGACCCTATTGTTCGCTGCGGATCAAACTTGAACCTTAACATGGGGTAAGGACTTCCGCTAAGATCCCTAAGGTCCCTCCCCTCTTGGACCCAAAATATGAACCATTTTTTCCAACAACTTGGGACAATGGTGAAGTCTTATGATATTCACATCCAAGATTTGGGTTCAAAACTCGCCCCCACCAAACCAAATGGAGTCGACGCATTGCCTCCAGCTCAGACTTTGTGGGTTGTCATTATATGTCAAGCTACGAATACATGTATGTGTAATGGATGTGTGTTCACTGGCTATGTGAAGGAGATATATCTATAATGTGTGTGATGAGAAGGAAATATGCTTATAATGGGTGTGTATATTCCTATGCCACTCGAGCAATGCCCACAACCAATGTATAAAAGAAAAAGACTAACAAATAATCTATACTCATTGATCTTTTCTCCTTTCTTGTTTCTTACGATCTTTTCGACTTATAGATGCCATCCTTAGCACTTAGCAGGGATGAAATCTTCTGCCGTTAGGTTGGTGCGGTAGATGATGCAGCACTGTTGGATGCTGCCACATGTAACATCCAACGGTAGCTGCTGACCTCGCATTTTTCAAATGTAAAGTGGACTTTCACACTAAGTAGCAGCTGCCGTTGGATGTTACACGTGACAGCATCCAACGGTAACTGCATCGTCTACCACACCAACATAGCCGCAGACGATTTCATCCCTCCTTAGCACCCGTGAGCTGTCCCCTAAAGGCAATTTCGTGGAGCCTTTTTGTTTGTTTTTAACACCAAACAAGCCCGCCAAAATTGCGGTTCTTCTTCACTTTGTGCTTTTAATTATTTTATTATTATTCAATATAATTATTATCTTTTGATTTGTTTTTTTATGCTGTTTAGAATTCCAAGCATCTTCTCGATAAAAATAAGGGCATGGTTTTGTTGGCAAACGAAAGTACTTTTCCTAAACAAGAATAAAGCACACACATAGGCCGTATGTACCCAAAATCATAGAATTCCAAAAGAGTAGTATAACTATAAGTTCCACTCACCCGTGCCTGCACCGTCGCTTTGATTGGTGAATTTAGCTTAAATAATCGCTAAGACTGAGTTTTTAAATTGGATGCACCAATCAGGAGGACCGATGTATACGTGGTGCACGAATTTGTGCGCCGACTATTTCCATCCCACTTTTGATGCCGCGCGATGATCTCTAAGCTCTGACCTGTGATAAATCCAAATTTTTACAGCTTTAAACATGGATCGATTCATATAAATGAAACCTATAGGACAGAACTAAGCCATTCAGGATAAGCTTCCGAAGTGCTATCATGGGTGAGGTGCCTTCTACTCCTGTAATTGAGCTTACCCCTAAAACTCCAACAACGAATGAGCTCTCCATCATGGAAGCAGGAAAAACTGGTTCTCAAGAATCAGATATGGAAGCTCCCGTTTCTCCAACAAACGTCCATAAGGTAAGAAAAGTTAGCTCTCCACTGTGTTTAATTTCTCGCTGTTGCAGATTACTTAACGAGGATGAACACTAAGTCACTAACCCACCATGGTTTCTCGTTATTCTGTGTTGATACGCAGTCGCTGGCGGAGCTCATTGGGACTTACTTTCTGATTCTTCTGGGCTGCGGAGCGATCTTGGTCGACCAGATACATCCGATCACAATCATCGGTGTGGCGTTAGTGTGGGGATTACTCGTGATGGTTTTGATATACTCACTAGGTCATATTTCAGGTGCCCATGTAAATCCTGCAGTCACCATCGCCTTCGCAGTCTCCCGAAAACTTCCATGGAAGCAGGTAAGCAAAGAGAAAACGAATTGAAGTTTATTTTTTGGGGCTACCAAGAGAACAAGTTAACTTTACAATTATGTAGGTGCCAATGTACGTTGCATGTCAACTAACGGGTTCATTACTAGCCTCTCTCACTCTATATGCACTGTTCAAAGGCCAAGTTTCAATGTCAGTGACACACAATCAAGTTTCGGCACAGACCAATCTCCTTCAAGCTTTCACATGGGAATTCATGGCCACGTTCATTTTGATGTTCGCCGTGTGGGGGGTGGCTGTCGAGCAGAGAGCGGTAAGGCTTCTTTGAAAGCTAGATGCTTTAATTTCCACTACGACAGAGCTGGTAAACGAAGATGACGTTCTGGGTTGCTTCTTGTTGTAATTTAATGTTTTCATCCCCATTTAAACCAGATCAACGAGCTATCTGGGGTTGCAGTAGGAGCTGTAATTCTGCTGGACGTGATAGTTGTTGGGTAAAAGAATTTTAATTAATACTAGTTGTCTTATTACCTCCTTCTTCCTCGGAGAATTTACAAGCTCGGATTAATTTGTTTCATCATTTGGGTTCTGCAGGCCGATCACTGGAGCTTCCATGAACCCTGCAAGGAGTATAGGCCCTGCAGTTGTTTCTGGAAAATTTCGCGATCTCTGGCTCTTTATTCTGGCCCCCATCTTTGGGGCCACGGCTGCACCTCTGATTCACAACCTTATGTCGTTGCCGATGCCTGATAAATCCGACAAAGAAGAGGACACAGAGAGCCAGTAAATGCTGTTTTCGCACATACCTGTGATCCTGAAAGCCGAACTTCAAGTATATGAATACATGCTTCACTTTACCCAAAAAAAAAAAGATGAATACATGCTTCGGCTTCAGTGCGAGAGAAAGATTTTCAGAAACAGAATGGCTATCTACATAGATGTTTCGAGGACATGCATACCACAATCAGTCTTCCGGAAATAGCATTCTGATCAATCTATGGTGTCCATCTATGAAAAACATATTTCACCATGTTTTACCGTATGAAAATAGATTCAGAGACTACTAGTCCTACGATGATTTCAGTTGCCTTCAGTTAAGCTTATAAGAAAATTATCACTCCATATATTCCATGTCATAAAATTTGAATTTCAGAATTAGTTCCATTTTATCTCAAAATCAAAGTTAACATGTAGGGCATAACTGCATGCACTTCGCATCCAATTGAGGCAGGAATTGATGAAACTAGATGAGTTTATTTATGTCCCTCTTCATTCCACTTACTACTGCTTCCCAGAAACACAACCTCTTTATTTCTTCATCAGTTCAACATTCTTTTCTCATGTAACGACCTAATCCAACGAGGTATCATCCGCTTTGGACCTAAGCCCATTAGGTTAAGTGTTCTTCCTGACACTTATACCTTAGGGGGGCTTTCACCCGTTTCTGATGTGGAATCAAAATGTAACATTTTCAGCTCCACCAAAATTTTATATTTCCTTTTAATCATTAACCTACTACATCAAAGTACAATATATACAACAAAAAAAACAATTAATAGCATCTATGAGCAAGTTAATAGTTATACAGAAGAAGACCAAACCTCAAAGAAATTAAACAACCAAACAAATTAAAGTTGTTGTAAACTCCCAAGTTAATCTTGGAAAGGCCAAACACGGTAGTATAAGCGGAAGCAACCCTTCCCCTCTGTGTGAGTTATATATAGAGTGAGTCCAATATCCAAACCTCAAAGAAATTAAACAACCAAATTAAACAAATTAAAAGAAACATACATACAACCATAATTTGAGGACACAAGGACTTACGTGGTTCAAGTAGCATCCACTCCAGCCCAACCCCTACAAAGCTCTTTTTTTTTCTTTTGTAAGAGGCTTAGTCATCACATCTCTGAAGGGTTTCTATCAATTAAATCAAGTATCGTCATTCTAGCTATACTTTGAAAATAAGTAACTTTTTTTTTTATAGGAATTGAAAATAAGTAACTTACAAAGGCCGGCCGAGGTTATTGGTTAAATGCACTTGAAATAGAATCGTCAAGCAATATACATTACATACGGCATATGATTCCATAAACGTCGTTTTTCTAATTCCCAATCATTAAGGCACGCATCATGTTAGGTTAACAAAACCTAACCATTAGGGTAGAGATCAAATTAAGTTAGGTTAACAAATAAAATCTCCCATTTCCATGACCGATCGACTTATGTAATGTGAGACATTACCAGACCAGTGACCCGCTTTTGGTTTCCCACCTATCAATATATGGACCGTATCTAGTAACCAAAGAAGTGAGTCGCCGAAATCTCCTGATGGCTCACATCACAGTAGACATTACGTACAGGCCCACATTGCAGACACTATTTTGCTGCTATATATTTCCTTATTAATTAGGTTTACATTGCAAAATATCACCAATGACGCATCAATCATGTTGTGTTACCCAAACTTGTGGGATCAACGTTTGTGTTAGTGAGCCTCCAAATGCAGCCATAACAAACAAACGGGCCGTGACACGGGTCATGCTGGCCCGTTTCAGATGCTTGTCCAAATGCAAAGAGAGATCATAAAATGGCGCATAATAAGCACAAAATTGGTTTAGGTTAGAGATGGCACACCTTAGGTTAACATCGATCATGGACGCCATATCATGTTGTCTAGGTTGTAACGTAAAACTTCTCCGATTAGGGCTTTAGCACATTCAAGCTCAGAATCGCCACTGTATCATAAAGCAACCTTCCGGCCGGTCTAGTAAACATTGTAGGGGTTGCCGTTTCAGAGTCTCTGCTGACTAGTGTTACTTCGGTTCCAAAGATACCACTTAATTTAGATACGGATTCTGATCTTTCTTAGTGTTTTTTTTTCCTCCATGTCTTAGGTGGGTTCTTACATCATAAAGTTAAGCATTCGCTGTAGAAAATACAGTTAAGCTATTTTTACCGAAGCGCGCCTGCATGAGCACTTCCTTAGATGCCGGAAAGCTTACAAGTCTCAAGCCCTATCAGCAAGAAATTTCAAGATGCCAAAAGCTATTTTGAGATGACCATCAACAAACACGCATACTGGCTTGTTACGCATTTATTTTTCTCTTTCGATGATAACTATGAAGATTCTAATTCTTCAATCAAATTAATTTCCAATTTAGCTTTTACACTCATCAGATTACACAGTTATTTTCCCTGCTGGAGATCGATGAGATTCTTGCCAGTTCTCTCATAAATATAAATATATTGAGCTGAGATTATTTAGGATAATTAACAATATTCACTAGATGATCCGGCTGGATCAACCCATAAGACGTTATATGAAAGCAATTAAAGACGATGAGTGGAAGATTAGCTAGATTAATTACTAAATCTATAACGAACCCCAGATATATATCATTTCTTGATGTTGCCACGCTTAGATATCATTTCTAATACGAGTTTATTATTATATGTAATAAAAAAATAAGATATTGATAAAGTGACTGCCATGACAAATGAAATAAAGCGTGGGATCGATCTGAGAAATGGGGTGGGATTAGGTAGTGAAATTTGCACTTGTGTTTTAAATTTCAATTGAGGAAGATATATTACCTGCCCCATATCAAGTTTTTTCTAAGTGGCTTTGACATGGATGACCTACTTGACTTAAAATCAAGGGTTTCTTCTCTCTCAATGAGCCTCCCTCAAAAGACCTATCTAAACCAGCAATGAACAGAACAGAATGGACCGAGTCGGTGACACGTGTGCAGCGCGGCAGAAAACTTCTGTCGATAAGGTTAATCCGAATTATCCGTAATTCAAAGGTTCAAAGTCAAAACGCTTGTAAGAAAAGCAACAATAAGTCCACCTGCTCCCTTAGGAAAGAAAGGCTGTGTTTCTTTCTTCCCTGCTTCTCCTTTTTTTTTTTTTCTTTTTTCTATTTTTAGTCATCGTACGGAATCTTTTTTTTCCTTCTTTAATTACCATCATCGTCACCTGCCTCGAGTGAGCCTTTTACGTTCCGTGGGGCTCACCTATCATTGAGCAAAACTGGATGTCACTTCTTTGACATATACGCTTTTGGTCAACTCTCTAAAACTCATCCCATTCCTCCGCACCGCCACCACCACTACCAGTCTACCACCCACCCCCACCACCCCCCTCTCTCTCTCTCTCGACATCAGCACCTATAGAAGTTAGGAGCAGGCCTTTGACTTCGGCCAGATAACAAGTAGAGAGAGAGAGAGACTAGAAGAAACATTAACAGTATGATAAAATTAATTAAGAACAAAATGGAGGGAAGCTCGAGATGAAGCAAGAAACATAAAACAAAACTCATTACTGCATATTAACTATCAACAGCATTATGCAACCGCTAGCTGTGTATTCATGTAAGTTTCAAAACTATGTACACACATATATATACATTGTATACACGCAACTATATGTCTAGCTGTATCCATACACAATATTTATGTCTACATGAATATATATTGAGATATATGCTGCTTCATATATAAGAATCTGGGTACTTATAATTTGAAAAATTGTAAGACAAAGACAGCACACAATAAGTGGGGAGGTGCAACTCGAAACCTTTGAAGCATCTGTGTTAATTTACTCCATCTCTTGCATGAAATGGTCCTCAAAAAGGGGCTGATCAGGCCAAAATGAAAGTGCTCCTCCATAGATGGAGTTGTTGCAGGCATCGCCACGACTGCTCATCAAAATCTCTGTTTCCGGTTGACTAGGAGGAGGAGCAGATGTAGATGAAGAAACCCATGGAGAGTAAGGTGATTTGTCACCTACACTGAACATTGTAAAGCCGGCATCTTGGACCATCCCAGTATTCAATGATGTGGTCTGAAACGTCGAACATGGTGGTTTTAGGTCGGGAAAATAGGAGAGAGGGGTTGAATCCGCGACTTGTTGATTGGCATCAGATCCAAGAGAACCAACGGTCGGGGTCGTCCCCTGATGAGACAAATTTAAAACAGAACTTTCTTGGAGAGAGGAAATCGAGTTTAGAAGGTTGAAAGTCTCCATTTCCGCAATGCTTGTTTGGCTGTTTGGGTTGGTTGTCATCGAAGCTGCTGCAGATTGCAGAAGGAACTGTAAGTACTGAAACCTCGCCAATTGAACGGCTTCTGCTTGTAATCTAACCGCATGTTCTTCCAATGGGTGATGCTCCATGAGTTCGCTCAAGTTAGCCAGAGCTATCAGATGAGGCACGCTTGCAAAGAGATCAGTTCGAGGACGATGGGTCATCGGATCAAAACCCATTTGAATCAGCTTTTTCTTTAGATGGGTGTTCCAAAAGTTCTTGATCTCATTGTCCGTTCGACCCGGAAGGTGCGTCGCAATTGCTGACCACCTAGTTTTGAAAAAACGCAGTGACAAAATAATTAATCAAACTGAAATGGAACCAAAAATTCGTTTACCATTGAAATCAAGGGCAATTGAGTTTACTTGTTGCCAAGGATAGAATGGAGATTCAGGATTGTCTGTTCTTCTTCCTGTGAAAATTTCCCCCTCTTGATATCAGGCCTTAAATAATTTGTCCATCTTAATCTACAGCTCTTCCCACATCTGTTAAGACCTGCAAAAGCAAGAAGAAATTTAATTTGTCAGAATAAGACACAATTATCTTTCTCATGGCGCACGCACAACATACAGAGAGAGAGAGAGAGAGAGCAAGAGAGAGAATACTGTGGGTTTGTTAATTTGTTAGATAGACCTGCAAGTTTAGGTAGGGCTCTCCAACTTCCATGACCATGTTGATTGATGTATTGGACGAGCTTCTGATCTTCTTCGGGAGTCCAGGGACCTTTCTTGAGACCATTCTCATCATCACAGCAAGGAGACCTTCCCATTTCTATCTGATCGGGCTGCCTCCTTGCTATCCTACCGAAATCTGGTGCTTAATTACAATTTATTTATATTCACTCTTCCCTCCCCTCTGGTCCTTGTCCTGCGTTTTCTTTTTCATTATTCAACGAAAACAGACCGACGCATCACTGCATTCATATTCAAAACCTGCAATACCCCTCCCTATTTCCAAATGCCAAGTATATCCTCCCCCCGTCGTATTTCCTACGAACCGTTAACTACAAGTCTACAATTTATTAATTCCTAGTTGTTTTTCTTCATCACAACACATGCTCCAGGATCGATGGATATTGCACAGACAAAGAAGGTAAGGACAGGATAAAAATGGAAAAACAATTTGTATCCTGGGCAATTTTGTCAATGTAAAAGAAGATGCCATGTAATGCAGGAAAAAGGAGGAGGATAGTAGAGTAGAGTGGGCTATCAACAGCAATAGTATTCAAACACCTGGCACTTCATCGCTGGTTGGAGGAACCTCTACCATGCACGCAATAGAAGGCACTATCGTCATCGATTGCATGGCTGCAGATGACTTTAACGTGTTATATTTTTGTAGCCATGACAAAGCCCTAATCGTGAGCTTTCACACCATTTTCACAGGACCAGACCCGTGATGCTTATTACGCACGCGCTCTGTTGTTGCCAAATATTAGAATTCCTTATATATCTACACACCATTCTATTTTAGAAGGATTATGCTTCAAATGGTTAAATCATCATCCCACCATTTATATTTATTAAATATAAAAGAAAGACAAGATTCTAATCTGTTATTTAATTTTCATAAATTTTCGTTATGCGATATCACATTTTATAATTATTCAGTCGTGCCCTCAATTTCTAATAACCTTCAAATACCATTAGTTTATTGTTAGTTCCCATTGCTAATCAGAAGACTTTATGATAGTTTAAGCAAAATAATTTATCACAATTTCTTCATGCACCCACTAGTATAGCTAAATTTAAGTTAATTTATCATGATCACAATCTATATATCTAGTGTGGAAACTCATGTGGGTATTTCACTCCGTTTTCTTCAGCCATCCTTAATTATCTGGGAGACTCCTACAAAATACCACTACAGGATGTAGTAGGGCTGCAACTCGGTGCGATTTGGTTCGGGTTGATCTCAAACTAAGACCAAACCAAGGTTTCTGATGGTAGGCTCAAAACCGAACCAAACCAACCTTGGAACCGAAATAACCAAACCGAACACTGAACCGATTATTATTATAAAACCCGTAACCCAAACCGAACTAAATTGTTAATTTGGTTCGGTTTGGGTCATTTTCACATATTAAAACCTGTTGATTTGGCTACACTATTGATTCATGTGATCAAAGAACTTGAATCTCGAAGTGACTCCAAGATCCACACTAGATGAAAAGAGAAAAGACTTTCACCCTTAATTTACATAAGTACATTTCTCCATTAAACTTATCTATCCTGTATCTTTCTTCCTCCCTCCCTCTCTTGCTATTGACGAAACCTAGACCATTACATCTTTAAGTAGCGACTGTAGCATTATACACATATTACACTTTGTACAAACTACAATGACATAAAATAATAACAATTATTCATTATTTTATAATTTAAATTGTATTATTAAAGAACTTATGTCTATTATATATTTTATATCTACTATTATATTTCGGTTCGGTTAAACCGAACCTTCAACCCAAAACCGAACCAAACATAAATCGGTTCTATATTTTTAGAACCAAAACCTACTCAAAGACTTAATAACCCAAACCAAACCGACCCAAAGTCGGTTCGGTTTCGGTTTTAACCAACCCAAGTTGTAGCCCTAGGATATGTAGTGCACTCCTGCACGTATTCAGTAGTTAACATGAGACTTTTGGACTGTAGGTTTTTAGGAATAGTCAAGTCTTTTTAGGGATTTTTAAGAATTATATATGACAATGTAAAAGGCGGACCAAGATCTGGAGAATTCACATATGTGACACTGGAGACAAAACTCACATATGAATCCATATCATTGGATGTGTATAAAAATATAAGTATTTAGGATCAGACCCACGACAGCATCAGTACAATTGTTTCTGCAAAAAAATCTATTATTTACTTACAAAGAGAAAGTGCATGTATCTCCAAACATCAACGGTTTTCAAGTAAAACATGTATGCCAAATTCATTTAAAAAAAAAATAGAAAGTGCATATCTATTTTTTTTCCTTTTTGCATGTGTGCGTAAGGCAATCCCAATATCCTACGTAGATATATATACTCAAAAAATGTGATATTATTTATTTTTCCTTTTAACGAAATGTGTATATCAATATATATGTATACATAGTTGCATACCCATATGGCAATTTTCCTTTTTTCTGAGAACCTTTTTAACGCAACCAGTGATTAGTTCAGGATCAAGTGGTCGTATCAAATTTATTATTGTAAACTATATATATAACAAGATTTTATCAATATACTTAAAAAATGCCACAACATGTAAACTTACAAAAAATAAGAAAAAAGGATTATGACAGCAAAAACATGAACCCTAAGACATGCATCTGGAGATCTGCATAGAAAATATCGTCATTTAATTAAATAATGGGTGAAGTCATTTGAAAGCAAAATATTTGCACTTGAAACTGCTCGGAGATAGACATTAAGGAATGTGACCCACTTGACCATGGATGGGGAGCCGGTTAAAAGGGTAGTTGGTGCAGCCAACGCCCAAAATCTACACCACCTTTGAACTGCAAAAGACGTCAGTCTTTCATCTTGAGAATGTGTCAATGGCATTTGTTGGTGGCTAGCTTGTCTTCTTCCTCTTTGTCCATTAACCAAATTTCCTTTCTCCCACAACAAGGGAAGAAAATATATTTCTATCTTAGTTTAAACAAAATAATAAATGCCATTAATTCCCCTCTAATATCACAATGCGCTACGACACATTCTAAATTCTCATTTCTGTCTGTTGTGTATGTGCCTTGTATTTAGTCAACGTCAACAAATGTTTTATACGCTCAACCTTAATATCACGAGAAATTTTTTACGCAGGTAATTTTGTAATTTGGATATTTTATTGCTGTGTACTCGAATACGGATTTCTGTTGTGTATGAGATTACAGTTTTCGATCACGAGAGGGTTTCAAACTCCATAATCCTATTTTTCACAAAATTATGCAGTGAAGTAACTTCGACGTAGGCATCTTTATGAACAACATAAATCATGTGTCTTAATTTGTTCACTTTTATTTCCCTTTTTTTTTATTTGTTTTTCAACATTGTTCATATATATGATATGCATGGCAGCTTCCTGGGCTATTTTCGTAAATGAACATCTTTGGTTAAGAATAGCCATTATCTTACTTCGCAAGCTCTTATTGAAGCATCCACTTCAGTATCCATAGAGAGTCAAAGGAGCAAGGACGATAGAGAGGGAGACATTTTCCTCAACTCTCTCTTTTTCTTCCCTTCCAAAAGAAAAAAGAAAGAAAATTTAAAGAAAAACGCTCCCTTTTTCCTCCTTCTCTAATTGCGTCCGTAATTCATTTACCTCATTTTCTGTCGGCACACGCTTTGCTCCATAACAAACCAGAAGATTTCTGAGCTTTAGGTTAATTTGGATAAAATACAAGATAAATCCCCATTTCAACACCTTTTCCACAAAGGCTGGTAAACTATTTTATTCAAGAGTTGCTTCTTCAAAAAGATTCCTTCCCGGGCTGGCCACTTAGGCACATCAAAAGAAACTTAGTTTATATGATGGTGGGGCCAATGATGTCACCTAAGCATCACATATTGGTCATTGATTGTAGTCAGTTTAGCTCATTTGCTTGCTCTAATAGGTTTCTACCCAATACATCTAAACTGGGACTTTTGTAACCCTTTTGTTAGGCTTCAAATGCCACTTCCATCTCTCTTTATATCAAAGTTTTAAGTATTGGTGGATACCACTCAGTATTGGGTCTGAGTATCGGCTCAATACGAGAGCTTTTTCTAGAAGTATCGGCTAATACAACTCGCTATATCAGTCTGGGCTGATACCCAATCCGATACCGAGTTTTTAATCCTTGCTTTATCTCCTGTACAGACACCATTAATGAAGAATCAAAAAGTAAATGGAGTTAGCTGCAAGTGAGATTTCTTAGCTTGCAGTCTACAACTTGATGAAGGTATTTTTAATTAAGTGTTTGAATTAAACAAACTTTTTTTTTTTGATAGACAACACAGCAATATATAGATTAAGAAACAAACAGAAACCACAATAGGGGACAGTGAAGTAGACATCGAAAAAAATTAATTAATGCTTCTATTACGTCTGGTACACGTGAATTTATCCTATTTGCAGGTGCACATCAAATTACCGGCATCCCATCTTTCAATCAACTAACATCCCACCAACTCTATTGCGAGTATTAAACTGGTGAGGCCGGAGCCTTGAAATCTCTGCTCATTTCATCATATCTTTACCATTTCAATGACAATATAATATATTATGGGTTGAATCCAGCTGGTCTGAATCCTGATGCCTTGTACCTCATTCGCACGGTTGATATATACACTTTTGGAATACAAAATTCTGCCTTATTATACATATTCCAATTGAGACTTCACTTTCTCTCTTGTTACATCATACTTGGAATTTTTACTTGGAATCACGAATTAATTCTTAATTAAACACAATTCACAATGGCCAGCTAGATCCCTTAACAAAGACGAAAACAATGTTCTCAAACCATTCCTAATGCGTTTCTTTAACGTAAGAAGATCCCTAGTGTTAGATTTTCTAAACCGTTATACCCGCATCGTGGGATCGAGAATATATACTTTATAACTTAAATTAATTTATTAGCTATTATATATAATGTTAAATCAGCTGGAACTCTATTTATGCTTAAACATATTGAAACATGTTGCAAACGTCTGCATACCATGAAGTTATTGTTGTGGGGATGAACCACTAAGTCTAGTTTGTTGGGTCCACTCCCATTTGCGATGACATCACGGCCAGAGCTCAGGACAACGAAATTTTGATGTTGAAAATGATAGTTAATCATCGTATGATTTAGACAAATGTACGTTTTATCTATTTGACATGTAGAACAAGTTGGCGCAGTTGGTTTGAATGTTTGAGTATGCATGTAATGTTTTAATATCTTTCTCTTTTCATTGGATAATAGACAAGAATTTGAAATCATTTAACTTTATTTCCCTAATATGTACGAAGGTCAAAGTAACTTTATAACAACTTTGGATCATAATTCAAATAATCTATGCCCAAGCTTATAAAAGGTGTTCGATCATATTCAACAGCTGCTTGCCACATCAGCAATCAAATATTTCTCTTCTTTCTCTCTCCTTCATTGAAATCTAAAAAGAACAAATTAATTTTTTTTTTCTTCCAACCAATTATTGATGTAACAGCCAACTGTTAGCTATTGTCTAATGAATACATTTACAGGCCCGAAAGTAAATGACTCGAATCCCATATAATGACTAGTATCGTGTCTTTTTAAAACAGTTGACTCTCTTATTAGTCTTATTATCTGCTAGGTAGATATATGATACCTATACAATAATGGAGACAGAACCATTCACCGTAACAATGATAAACCACCATATCATTTGACAATTTTGTCACTTAAAGAGCTCAAGAGTACTCTTCTGGGTCTCTGTGTTCAACATACTCATTTTTTATGATACTCTCACCTACGATTCAATTACTTTGCTTGTTACCGTTAAAATATTTTGGGTGCATGGTTTAGTTATCATAAAATATTTTTATGATATTTTGGGTGCACCCCCCGAAGTCTAATTCAGTGGATTCAATTTGCAAGCGATCGAGTAATTATTTGTGGAATGAGATCAAGCTGTATCCTATAGCATAAAATACTGCCATGGTGCAACTCTAAATAATCAGTAGTAGGTTGCAACTCGGATTGACTCTAATTAATTAGCATTAATGTCTTTAATATATAAAGCAATTAGCTACATGTGTTATATCTATAGAGTTCGAGTAGTACGTTGGTTTTGAATTCTCAACCTTTTCGAATAATGTGCTACGTATTATATAATACACGTTGACTATAAAAATAAAAAATAATGCTAGTGTGGGATAAGATGAAGCCTATATATTCAAGGTTCTTAACTTTGGCCCGATATCTATGGAATTATTTCTCATTGATGTTTGAGCTTGAATTAAATGGGCTTCATTCTAGTGCAACTAGAATTTTTTTTTATGGTCAATGTGTTTTAGTACATGACACAGTGTAAGGAAATTGTAGCATTGACTTCATAAATTAATTTAGAACAATAATTAATCATTTCAAGCAATAGCTTATATATATACTTATCCTTTCGTTTGAACATCTGATCGAAGGAAGTCCAGCTTTACCTACCTTATATAACTCAAATAAATTTTGGAAGATCAGCTGCATTTGAAATTTCTGGGTTGATCCTTGACCTTGAGCACTGAGTTTAGCAAGCACATCTGCAACAGCAGCCAAATCCATATAGCAGCATCTGACGCCAACAACAAAAATGAAATCAAAAAAAAAAATTTGTAAGGTTGTTTGAAACAAATATATAATTGAAAGCAGAAAAGATAGAAGAACTGCAAGTATAAGAGTAAGTGAGGTTTTACAAAGTTAGTTTTGCAGCTTTCAAGAAAATTCTGGGCTTACATAGAAATGGTGGAGACTTAGGCTTTTCGAAAGATCTTTTCTTGAAGCAAATGCGTTTAGTAAACTTTTGCTTTGCTTCTAAGAAGCAAAAAAACATGTTTGGTAATTGCAGTAACATAGAAATTGCTTTTTGCTTTCACAAAAGTATTGTACCCAATTTATGTATTGTACTCAGAAATATACTCAAAAATATAAGTCCAATATTATAAAAGATTCATAAAATAGTCATTTAATTACATTCAAATAATCGGGTTGGGGTTAATCGGGTCATAGTCGGGTTGGACTAAATTAAGGCGGGTTGGAAAACCCCCAACCCGCCAATAAACGGGTTCAACCCGCCAACCCGTTTATTATTATTTTTATTTTTTATTTTTCAAAAAATATTATTAAAATAGGGTAGGGGTTAATTGGATCCGGTTGTACCGGGTTCGGGTCGGGTTTTTGGGGTTAATCGGGGTCGAAACATGATACTTTTGCATCTTTTTTTTTAATCGGGTTACCTATAGGGCGGGTCATAATCAGGTTAACCCGATTACTGTTATTTTTCAAAAAATATTATTAAAATAGGGTTGGGGGGTGTGAGACATAGAAATGTCATCTAGGATGACCTCCGATATCGTCACGCGGGGATCGATAAATGTAAAGAGTCGCCACCATCCATTTTAAGGTGTGAATGGACACCAAAGGGTTCATGCAAGCCAAATAGAGCTAAAGTAGCTCTAAGATGAGGAAAAAAAATCCAGAGATTGGGTAAGGGGAATTATTTATGAGCAGGGGAAGATGTTAGGCACCCCCACTCATCCGTCTAAAACGGTTGCCACATGCTTGCTTATGCTAGAGATTGTTTGCTAATAAAAATAAACAAAAAAAAGGGTGCTTATAACAAGCACAATGTGTATGACCATCCCACATGAGAAGTCTAATGAGCTTAGACTCTCTTTGTGGATCCATCACCTCTAAAACTTCATGAGTGAAGGGAAATCCAAGTAAAAATGAAGAGTATCAAGTTAAGGCAAATCTGGAGAAATTAGATCAAAAGAGCTTGAAAGCTTCGATTAACCATAACTCATTCAATTTAAATTCAAATCCATTGAAACCAAAGCCATTTGAAAACTGGTATATAGTAGAGTATACAGTAAAAAATTCAGCTCAATCCGACTTAAAATGAGAGAGAAATCCACATCTAAAATTTGCTGCTATAACTCAGAAAAAGTGTTGAGTAGGCATTTTCAAAATCCTATTCGTGGAGTTTGGCTCAGTAAAAATCCATGAAAATTGGTATAGAAGAAGTGTGTGGTGCCATCTTTCTAAAGGAAAAAACCTCATATCAAACTTTATCCAACTGTGGCTTGTGTGCCGTCTTGAACAGGCCTAGAAGGCCGCAGATTAGCTCTGGACTATACCAGCGAGCATCTCTGAGTCAATCGAGCACCCAAGGCACAAATCAGATCCAAATCTACTGAAACCAATTGGATATGAAAATAGACCTCTCAAGGAAAACTCAGAAACTGAAATCACTCAAAACGGAGTAAAATTGAGCAAATGGTGCACCATCACAGCGGCAAGTTCAGCAATCTGGGCTGAACTGACTTACAGACTTTGAACAGATGGTGTCAAAAATTGGCCACATGAAAGTGGACGAAATTTTCCAGATATGAAATAGACGCATCCATCTATCACATGTCTTTGGAATCACTCAAAAATTCATTCGGAGGATGAAGTTATGAGCATTCCAAGACAGGCCACAGATCTGCCCTGTTTTGAAGATTTTTGGATAAAACATGGAAACCAGTGCATGTGGATTCGACCAAAACAACTTAGAAATCAATGGAAACCATCTCATGAAGTTCTAAAATTCATTCTAAGGCCAATAATCTCAGATTTCCCGTATTTAACACGGAAATCCAAGATCTAACCTATTCGAGGAAAAATAGTGGAAAGTGTGTGTGAGGATGTGGAAAATCACATTTCTAGGAGAAGGTTGGAATCCATTGCTATTGAGAGCATGGATTCGTGCATCTTCTCCAAATACAAAATAGATCAAAGAAGCATTCAAAGGTTCAAAATAACCATACAGCATGCTTTTCATCATTTGTGGGTTCTAAGCCTAGATGATCCATTCCACCTTACTTTTCCCAAGGCTCTCTATTCACGTTTTACGGCTAGAGAGGATTCCCAGGTACTTTAGAAGGGGTTTGGGGCTACAAAACAACACAAAGTGGCCTTACACTACAGAAAGGTAGAAGATGAGAGAGTTGGAATGTAAAAGAGTGCTGGAATTCAACTAGAGCTTTACCTTTGGTAGCTTGAATACTTGAGACAGCAATCCAGCAGAGTTCTCCCTCTTCTTGCAGAGCTTCCAAGCTTCAAAATCTCAGCCATTTGCAAGAGGAGGACCCCTCTATTTATAGGCCAAGCAAAGGGTAGAAGAGTCCCAAGGGTAGGCCTAAAAGGCCTTCTAGATTATTCCAATTCTCCTCCAAGGCTTGAATTGGAGTAATTCAGCAAGTTTCGGAGGGTGAAATAGGGAGTTCAAGTCCCCAAGAGAGAGGTAATATGCGTAAATAAGGCTCAGAAATCGAGCTATTTCGCAAATCCCCGAAACAGCCAAAACCGCATACACAGTACGGTTTCAACACAACCGTCACTTAAAGTGCGGTTTCTATACAAATTTAACCAAACCGCACATACAGGACGGTTCAATTCAGTTACGCTCGTCATGATTGCTGTCGACGTGGCTCAACGGCCGAAGCTTCGCGAAGCCACGTGGCAGCTCACGCAACAAGCATGGATATCAACCGTGCTGTGTGTGCGGTTGCAACCGCACATACAGAGCGGTTGAGACCAAAATTATAAAAACTGTATACTCAGTACGGTTGGCACCGATTTTGAGAGTTTTTGAGTGTTTGACATATGTCAAGGCTCAAATAAGACTTCTAAAATTCATTCGAAGGTTTTCTTCTATGGAAGTGCAATTTGGGGTGTCTACAGGGGTTTAATTGGATCCGGTTGTACCGGGTTTGGGTCGGTTTTGGGGTTAATTGGGTCAAAACATGATACTTTTGCCATCTTTTTTTTTTAATCGGGTTACCTGTCGGGTTGGCGGGTCATAATCGGGTTGACTCGATTACTGGCGGGTTGGGGAAACCCCAACCCAATTAATAAACAGGTCAACCCAACCCGTTTATAATCGGGTTGACCTGTCGGGTCAGGTGGCATTTTGCCGGCTCTAGCAATAACAATACACCGTTGCTTCTTAAGTGAGTATGGAGGCATCATCTTTAATATAGGAATAAAGCAATAGGGTATCAAGGGGTTTTGAAAGCAATAAAGCAATTTTGTAAAAAAATTGAGAAGCAACGTTTTGTTGCTTCCGGTGAAAAGCAATAAAATTGCTTCTTTGCTTTTAGTAAATTGCTTCTCGTGTGCGTTACCAAACGGTACTTTTGCTTTTAAAAGCAATTTTTTGCTTTCAAAAGCAAAAAAGTACTTCCGAAAAGCGTTACCAAACACAGCCTTAGTCACTTCATCTAAAATGTGGACCCCGACATGCATTATTTCCATCACAGTAATTATTATCTATATAGAACAATATAATATGACAATCATTGTTCTAATTTTTTCCTAAATCTTGAAGAAAAAAAAATTCCGTTTCAAACTGAACCAAATATTTCCTTAATTATTTGATATTAATCAATAAAAAAACTAAAGATCGTAACTATTTGGATCGGCTTATATGATACTAGGAGGTGGCACACATGCAGCATTATATGTATGTGAGACATGGAAAATCACCTAGATGACTTCCTCATCATCACGCAAGTTTGACAAAAATAAGGAGTCGCCACCGTCCAAATTAAGGTGTGAATGGACACCAAAGGGATCATAAAGATGCAAAAATAGAGTTAAAAGTAACTCTAGTTCATGGTAAAATCCAGAGATCAAGTAAGGGGATTAGGTTATGAGTAGAGGAAGGTGTTAGGCACCCCCACTCATCCGTACAAGACGGTTGCCATATGCTGTTCATGCTTAAAAATATGCTTACTAACAAAACAACTAAAAAGTGCTTGAAAGAAAACAAACACATGTGTGATTCTTTCATATGAGTAGCCAAATGAAATATGGATTCTCTCTATGGATATATCACCTCTAAGACCTCGGGAGTAAAGGAAAATCAAGGTAAATATTGAAGAAAATCAAACCAAACCAAATCCGAAAGACTCAATAGAAGATGAAACTACATGAGCTTGAAAACCTCAATCAATCATAAACCATTCAAATCAAGTTCAAATTGCGTCAAACCAAAATCATTTGAAAGGTGGTATGAGGTAGAATACTCAGTAAAAATACCAACTCAATCCGATTTAAGACAAAAGAGGAATACTCAATCAAATCTGCTGTTGTAAATCAGAAAAAGCAATGAGTAGGCAACTTTGAAAACTTATTCGTGGAGTTTGGCTCCATGTAAATCCTTGAAAACTTGTATGGATGAAGTATGAGGTGCCATCTTTCAAACGAAATAGGCCTCACACAAAACTCCATCCATTTGTGACTTGTGTGGCCTCCCGAACATGCCTAGAGGATCACAGATTAACCCAGAACTCTGCTATAGAGCAGCTCTAAGTCAATCAAGCACAAAAACCACAACTCAAAACAAAATCTCCTAAAACCAATTGGATTCGAAAATGGACTCCTCAAGGAAAACACAGAGATTGAAATTACCAAAAATGGATCAAAAATGAGCAAATGGTGCTCGATCAAAGCGACAAGTTCAGCAATCTGAACTGGACTGACCTGCCGACTTTGATCAGAAGGTATCAAAAAATGGCTTCATAGAAATCAATGAAAATTTCCAGATGTAAACTAGACATTCCCACCTATCACATGTCTTTGGAATCACTCAAAAATTCATCTGGATGATGAAGTTATGAGTATTCTAAGACAAGGTACAGGTGTTGTCCTGTTTTGAAAAACCTTGGATAAAAGAGTGAAACCAGTGCATGTGTGCAAGTAAATTCGACCAAAATGGCTTGAAATCTTTAAAAACAACCAGATGAAGTCCTAAAAGTTCAATCTAAGGCCTGGGATCTCAGATTTTTCATATTGAGCATGGAGAATCCAAGATCTAGCCTACACTTGAAAAACAGTGAAAAGTGTGTGTGATAGTGTTGGAAATCACATTTCTAGGAACAAACAAAGATCGAATGCAATAGAAAGCATTGATCATAATGTTTTCTTCGGATTCAAAACAATCATCTCAGAAAAGCAACCATAGGTGCAAAATAACCAATACACATGCTCTTCATCATATAAGGGTTTTAAGCCTAAAGGATCCATTCCAATATCCGTTTCCCCAAGCTCTCTCTTCACGTTTTACGGCTAGAGAGGGTGCTTTAAGTACTTTGGGCGTGGTTTGGGTCTACAAACACATAGAGGCTTTTATACTACAGAAAGGTAGAAGATGAGAGAGCCAAAATTAAAAGGAAAGTAAGGGAGAAGAGTGTAGGATCTTACCTTGAGTGTTTGAAAGACTTGAGCAAGAACTTGGGCAGAGTTTTCCCTTCTCTTCAAAAGCCTTAGACCTTCAATTCTCCAGCCATTTGTTTGAGGAGGAGCCTCCTATAGGCAAGGCCAAGGGCTAGATAGTCACAAGGGTAAACACAAAAAGTGTCTAGAACCCTCCAACTCATCTCCAAAGCATGAATAGAGAAAATTGGATCAATTCCGAAGGCCAAATTGGGGAATTCAGGCATCCCAGATAGAGGTATGGTTGAAAATAAGTGAAGGCTCACGGGCTTTTTCAAATTGAACAAAAATACCCATAACCGAAAATACAATTCGGTTATACACAAAAACACATATAACCGAAATATTATTTTGGTTATAAGTAAATTATGTGTAATCGAAATTAAATTTCGGTTATAAATAAAAGCATTCATGACCGAAATTTAATTTCGGTTCAGGACAAAAAAAACTGTTTGCACAGCCTCTGCATAGGTTTGACCCTTACCTGCACAGGCAATGCTTATTTACATGTAATATCGTTTAAGTAAATGTCCTTTTAATATCCATTTACTTAAGATATTACATGTAAATAAGCAAAACACCCCCCCCCCCCCCAAAATTGAATCCATTAAAAATAGTTCCAGACCCAAATTCCAAGTGAATAAAAAGTCAACTTTTCAGTTCCAGGCTAAATTTCGGTTTTTTCAGGTCCGATAAAAAGGTTCAACATATTAAAACCAAGGTATTCGTCAAGATTTAAAATCTCAAAAAATTCATTTATGTGATAACATGGCTAAAAACCTGATTACCGGGAAAAATTACCTTGAAATCTTGCTTTTAAAAAAATATTTCATTTTCTGGGTCAAAAGTCAACAAAATTCAATCGGAAAAAATTTGACTTTGCACAAAAGATTGAATTCGGGCCTTTTCCTTTATGGCTTTGGATTCAAATGGGTTAAGGATCTCAAACCCAATGCTAAGAATTGAAAATTCCAATAAAATATTTCTCTCCTTCAAGATTTATCAAAAATCGTGCAATTTTGGGGTGTCTACAATGTACACTCTTAAAGCCTTACACATTGATTTCAAGTCGTGAGAGGTTAGTTATTAAGGGGACATTGGAGCTATTAAAAACTTATGGGAAACATTTTAAGGAAATAAATGTAAGGTTGGAATCTTTCTCTGCACTTTATAATAATATATAAATTTATCATATCCTAAAATTTTATTGTGTATAATTTTATATAAAATATCATAATTAATAGATGTTGATTATAAAATATTACAATGAGAATGTGAAAAACAATAGAAAGATCAAACAATTACACAAATTTTAGATGGTTTAGTGTTGTGCCTACATGTGTAAGAGAACAAAAGAACTTCATTATTTCTAAAAAGATCAGGGTTATAACTTATATCTCTAATCACAAGTTATAACCATAACCCAAGATATAGAAAAAGAAAATTTCTCAGTACGCCTTCATCATATTGTAGGGGGACTTCACACGCCACACTCCTTCAACCCACCCAAAAAAAAATTTTTGTTTTTCCACCCATGGGTTCCTTATATCCTTTCTCTTTGGAACCTGATAAAATACGAACAACTCTCCAACCATTTAAAATTGAAACCTATACTATATATAATGGGAATAGGCCCCTTGGAAAATGTGAATAAAACAATTTACTTCTTTTCCAAAATGCCCATACCCTGCGTAGTTTGGAGTTTCAATAATATAGAGTTATACTCGTCTAAACCCCGCATTTTCGTTCGATCCCAATCACTTTATAACTGCTCCCATACTTCTCCTCTCCCCATTCCCTCTCTCCATGTGCAATCCTGTTGTAGACACCCCAAAATTGCATGATTTTTGATAACCTTGAAGGAGAGAAATATTTTATTGAAATTTTCAATTCTTAGCATTGGGTTTAAGATCCTTAACCCATTTGAATCCAAAACCCCAAAGGAAATGGCCCAAATTCAATCTTTTGTACAAAGTCAAACTTTTTCCGGTTGAATTTTGTTGGCTTTTGACCCAAAAAAATGAAATATTTTTTAAGGCAAGATTTCAAGATAATTTTTCCCGGTAATTAGGTTTTTAGCAATATTATTGCATAAATGAATTTTTTTTAACTTTTAAATCTTGACAAATACCTTGGTATTAACAAGTTGAATCTTTTTACCGGACCTAAAAAAATCGGAATTTAGCCTTGAACTGGAAAGTTGACTTTTTATTCACTTGAAATTTGAGTCTGGAACTATTTTTAATGATCGATTCAAATGTTGGGGGGGGGGGGGGGGGGGGGGGGGGGGGTCGTTTGCTTATTTACATGTAATATCTTAAGTAAATGAAGATTAAAAAATACGATAACATTTACTTAAATGATATTACATGTAAATAAGTATTGCCTGTGCAGGTAAGGGTAAGTGCCATGCAGAAGCTATGCAGAGAGTCATTTTTGCCTTAAACCAAAATTATATTTCAGATAAAAGCATTTTTCTTTGTATCCGAAATATTATTTCGGATACAAAGATTTTTGTTTATATCCGACATGAGTTGTCGGATAGTAATGTTTTGTTGCCAAATCGGAAAATCCCGAGAGTTTTCACGTTCTTTACTGTTTTACCTCTTTTGAGAAGTGGGGATTCTCAAATTTAACCTCCGGAATTAACCATATTTTTCCAAGTCCATACTTTAGGGTTAAGGTGGAGGGTTCTAGACACGTGTGCGCGCGTTGGAAACGCGGCATGGGAAAGTTCGGAGTCGCCACCGCCTGATGGGGTGCAGGCGGACACCTGGGTGCCTAATCTCGTCTATTGGGCTTTGGGTCTGCAGCTTGAGATCCTAAGTCAGTTCTCGGTTGCGGCCTGGGGAAGTCCGTAGACACCCCAGTCCACTCCGTCGAATGACGGGTCCCGTGGGTTCCCTGGTTTGAGTCAGCTTTCTAGTTGGTTTTCACTCGATTCCTAATCCAGCATGCCATTTAGTTAAGTCTTGGCGAGACCACCTGAGTGGTGTGGGTCCCTTTAGTTGATTTTATCTTGTTTTATTTAAGTTGTCTGAGTCTGATTGGGTGGGCCCTATTGGAAAGCCCACGGTGTCCTTGGCGGGCTTGGGTAAGCTCATGTGCCCCTGGCGGGCCTCTATCTAACGTAGGAGGCCCTATGGGCTTAGGTGGAAGTGAAGTGATTTTACATTAAGGTTCAGGTTTAAAGCTTAAGTGGTTTTCATGCAAATAGTGGGCCGGCGTTGGTTTGCGGGCCCCTGGGTGGGCCCCCATGACGGTTGTCGAAATGTTTTTAATTTATCTTTAAATTCACCCAGGTGGGTTGGACATTGGGCTTGGGGCCCGTAGTCAAATTTTTAGGCTTGAAAGCCCAAGTTGAGTGAAGTTAGGGTTTTGAACCCTTACTTGGTTAGTTTTTTGGGCTTTGACGGGCCCGATAGGCCCTAACCCTGGGTCTCGGCCAAACCACGCAATACAGATATCATTCCATAAAACAAATCCGGGTGGACCGCATTGGGTCTGGTCCATCCGGTTCAATAAGTTAAATTTGCTTAACTTGCTTATTTCTCATGCTTTTAGGTTTATTGGGCTTGGTGGGCCCCGTTTGAAGGCCCACTATGCATCCGAATTGGACCGGCGGTCCAAGTCCCATGTTGGGTTTCCGGGTCACTCGGAAACCCTATTGGTTCGTTTGGTTTAGTTATGAGATTATTCAAATTAATGAAAATCAAAGATCACACACAGAATATATTTAAAGGGTTTTGCCTTGGGGTGGTTCTATGGGCTCCCAAGGAGTTTTCTCTACAAGTCATGTGGGCCCCTGAGAGGGCCCACATTGGTTCAGGTCATGGGGTGGCATCCCATTTGATCCCTTTTGGAATTTCTCCACATGATCAAGAGGACAAAGGGGAAGGCATGGTGCTGCTGCCCCTCCTCCACTTTATAAAAAATGCAGCGAAGAGACAAGGGTTTCGACACCCTCATCCGAGTGTTTCCATGCTGCCAACCAACGAGCAATCAAAGCTCCAAACAATCCTGCATCTCCAGCTAAGAAGACCAATCATAAAATCACATATTGTGAAGCATGGAGCAGCAACAACCAATAAAAAAACAGTAGCGAGCGCGCACGGATTAGACATTGCTAAGTAGGCTAGAAATGCGTGGGTTTGTGGGGAGTGGCAGCTTTCATGCATGAGCTTGGGGGTCATCCTATGGATGCAAAGTTGGTAATAACCCTTGCTGGGACAGCTGTTGTCTCAAGTGGTTTAGGGTATGCAAGAAATCAGCACCGATAGAAGAAGATGGGATCATGCATCCTTGGGTGGTTGGGCTGAGCTTAGTCTTTAGCTTAAGGCTGCTGGGACAGCAGCAAATAGTGAAGGTTTGCTGCTGTCTCCAGCAACAACTTACTTTAATCATGGTAAAGGGAACATGGCAACAAGGACTCATACTCATGGTACATACGTTTAGGCATGATATGCTACTCAACTCCACTAAGGTGGGAGAAAGGGATGCTGCTGCTGCTGCCAGCAGCAGCTCTAAAGACCATGCACAATGGATTAGAGGAACATGCTTAAGCGTCCAAAGGAAACAGTAGCTTTGAGGTTAGGGAGTGGGCTGCCGTTAAAGCCATGGACAGAAAAAAAAAAAAAAAAAAAAGCAAGCCACCAAAGGGGTTATGGCCAGCAAAACCTGGAACCGCAGCAGCAGCAGCCCCAAAAGATCTCTCATGCTTATCTATTTGTCATAAAAAAATAGCAAAGAAGAAAATCTGTAACATGCTCATGGGAAGTAAACCAAGGCTCACTATAAACAGGTGGACAGCCACCATTAAGTTGAGTTTTGATTAGGCTTGGCATGCCACCGAGGGTAAAGGGTGCTGAGGCAGCGGCTTATTTAAACAATGATAGGGGATTAGGAGTGGGGGGAGCATGCTTACATACGCATACACAAAAAAACAGCAAATAACAAAGACGAGGTTGGTGCTTCTAGTCAGTAGCATGCTTGGTTTAATAAAAGAAAACAGCAATTGTGCATGGGGTGTGGGAGCATGGTCATGGGGCTTGCACACGCACATATGCAAATTTAGGAAACAAGTAGGTAGGCCATGCATGCACCAAGTAAAAGAGAAAGGAAAATAGACAAAGGGGCTGCTGTAGCTTCCATCATCAACCCATGAAGGCCACCCTATGGATAACAGTAGGGGTGAGGGATCATGCTTGTGATGGGCTGAGGGACTGGGCTTAGTCTTAGGCTCTTAATCTTGCTGGGACAGCAGCAACTAATGAGAGTTTGCTGCTGTCCCCAGCAGCAACTCACCTATATCATAGCAAGGGGAGCATGACAATGGCTCTTCTCATGATATCAAAGAAAAAAAAAATCAGGCTTAGGCATGTAAAACAGCAGGTAAAAAGGGGGGAGCAGGGACATGCATACATGCACATTAAACCAAGCAAACGGGAAAGGGGTTGGGGGAGCATGCATCAACAAAAGGAACAAGTAGCAAGTTCATGGGGGAAGGAATCTTGCTTGGCATTTCCCACGACAGCAAAGCAAAGGAGAAGGACACTAACGAACAGAGACCATAAGCATGCTGTAACCACACCCAAAACAGCAAGCATCCTAAAGGCACACCCAGCAGAAAAAACACAGCAAAGTAAACAACAAAACTATAAGAGAAAATGACAAAAGAGGAGAATTAGGAAGGGAAGTGGGGGGTAGTTATAAAGGTACATCAGATGAAAATCAAGAAGGAACATGTTCCTTCCTTTAATGGAAAGAACCATTGCAAGAAACCCAAAAGAAAACACCAGCTTACCATGGAGTTTTGACCCATTTTTATTGACTAGAAACCCTCTCTTCCTCACCCCAAAACCACACTTGGAGTTTACCGTCAATGCTTTGGGAAGACCACCACCCATAGAAGGCATGGAGAGACAAGGAACAAGAGAAAAAACACATGCTTTGTGCAAAATATAACACCATAACAGTAGCAAAACTTGCATGCTTTAATCAAACCAATATTTGTATATGTTAAAGAAGACACCATTAGGAAACTCACCTTGTGCTTACAAGTGATTTTTGGAGATGTGTTTAGCCTCCCTTGGGCTTGGATGGAGATGGAACACTCCTTTCACAGCACCAACAGCACTTAGTCACCTTGGCCTTTGGTAGAAAGATGGAGAAGAAGGAGAATGCAAGGGGTTTTAATGCTCTTGAGGTGGGGTGGGGTTGGAGAACTTCCTTGGGGGTTGTGAGCACCTCCTTGGAGCTTGGACAAGTGCTGGAGTCTCCTTCTCCAGCAACTACAGCAGCTAACTCATGGAGCTAGGATAGGTAAGTGAAGAAGAGGAAGAGAAGAGAGAGTGAGGATGCAAGGTGAGGTATTCTTTTTGGGGGCTGTTGGAGCTGGGGAGAAGGGGGTTTTGGTGAAAAAAAAATGGAAGTGAAGCCAATGGGAGCAAGGGGGAGAGATCTCGTGCCAAGTGGATGGGGAGGAAGAAGTGGGAAAAGGGACAAATGAAGCCAACCCTTGGAAAGGGGGCGGCTGCCCCCTTTTATAAAAAACTTAATGTATCCGGCCTTGAAGGCCGGATACACTATGTCCCATGTGTATCCAGCCTCCAAGGCCGGATACAAAACATAATTATTTACAAAATTAATGCCGCCGCGAATTTGTCGGAGAATCAGCACGAATCTCGCCGAGCAAATCTTTGTATCCGGTATTTGAGTCCGGATATACACAAGGGTATGTGTATCCGGTATATTTGACCGGATACAAATCAAAAAATTACAGATTTGCCCTTCGACTTGACCGATTCGACCGATTTGACACTTTTGGATATCTACGGATCGCCCCTTGCGAATTTTGGCTTAGTCCCTGAGATTTTTAGTGATTTTTGGATATTTAAGATTTATTCCCCGAGATATTTTGCTACGTTGGCTGCCACGTGAGCAGTTCCTGCGCCACGTGTGCAGTTTCCGGTTTTTCTGCGCGGAAACTTCGACAGCTCATATCTCCTTCATCCGAACTCCGATTTGAGCAAACTCAGTTGCGTTGGACTCGTACCGGAGCCATCTATCCAATGACATAGGGTTAAGTACTTGGCACGGGGTTCGAGGAAAAGTCAACTTTCGGCTCTCCTTTAAGTTTGACTGGCCCACTGAACCTTCATCCGAACTCCGATTCCAGCAAACTCGGTTGCGTTGGAACCGTGTCGGGATCCTCTATCCATTGAGATAAAGCAAGGTGGCCAATTATCACATGATCAAAAAGATCAAATTTCAACTCCCCAGGTTTGACTTTCTGTCCAAGGTTTGCATTTCCGGCTCTTCTGGGAGCGCAAAAATGAGGTGCTTACAACATGTTTGTGTCTACCATTAGGGTTTCATTCCTTTAAGTTTGCCCTAATTCTTGCCTATAAATAGAGGGCCTCCCCTCAAGCAAATGGCCAAAAAGTTGGAAATTGAAAAGCTCCAAGTGAAGAAGGGAACCCCTACCTCTCTGCTTTCAGAACTCCAAGCAAGCCTTGAACCCTTTTATTTTCTAGGATTATTTTGTCTACTACCTTCTTCTGTAGAATAAGGCTTATGTGTGTGTTTGTTACTGTAGACACCCCAAATTGCACTACAAAATGAGAAAATAATAAAAACATGTAATTAGAGCTTGAAACAGGTCAAAAATGCATAAAAATTGACTAAGCAGGCTTTGCCCGTATTTCCTTCACGAGCCCGTCGCGCCCGAAAATTCTCTACGGTCAGGCGCGCCCGTAGTAACTATACGGTCACCATTGGACCGTAGTGCATTTACGGTCACTAAAGACACGTGCGAATTTTGTCCTTCTCTCGATTTCCAAGCTTTATCTTTAGTCCAATATATCCTTAAATAAGCGAATTACGTATTTTATTCGCTGAAGCCACCTTGGTTGGCTATGGATGGGCATTATTTCCAATTTTCACTCTATCCTGAGGATCAAGATATATCCTTCTGGACCAGCCTTGCCCCTGTGCTTGCCTATAAATAGAGGTGAGATTCTTAAGCTAAGGGCCACGAAAATTTGAAGTCCAAGGAATTCTAAGAAGCTCCAAGAGAAAAGAACTCCTGCTGCCTGCCTGCTCAATCCAGGTAAGTCCCCTATCCCTTTTTATTTTCTGTCTTCAATTCTAAATGTAATAGGATCACCTCTATTGCTGTAGAATAAGGCCATCTGTTATATTTGTCTTCCTAAACTTGTCTCTAAGTACCTCAAGAGTCTCTCTAGCCGTAAAACGTGAAGAGAGAACTAGGGGAAAAGAGAACAGGTGGATCCCTAGAATAGAACCCCATATCTGTTTTTTTTTCTTTTTTCTAGAATAAGGCCTTTGATTGTGTTTGTGTAACCAAACCTATCTCCAAGTACCTCAAGAGTCTCTCTAACCGTAAAACGTGAAGAGAGAACTAGGGGAAAAGAGAACAGGTGGATCCGTAGGGTAGACCCCCATGTGCTCTAATTGGTGAGATGTAATTGCTTTGAATATCCTGATCATGTTTTAATGCTTTTTATGATATATCTGAATGAGTTACATGAATCTATGATGTTTATAGCATGAGATCCCCGCTTTTTTGATAAAATTTAAATTTTCCACATATTTGCACCTACAGCACTGTTTTCGTGATTTTTGTGGTTTTAGGCTAAGATTTTGGATTTATCACGATCAATATGATAGATCTGGATCTAGAAGCCTGAAAGTAAATTCTAGGGTTTCATGATATGGTTTTTAAATTGTTTTTCATTATTGAGAGAAGACCCTACGGTCTAAATTCTCCCCTTTTGGTGTTTTTCATCAACGTGGGTATTTTTGGTTTTTATTTTCTGATTTAATGTGAAATTTGAGCTTTATCTATGTCATGGACTATTCAAGTTGAATTTTGAAATATTTTATAAAAATCATATTTTTCCAGATTTCTAGAATTTTGACTTGAAGCCAGATTTTTGGATTTTTCAATTTAAATTGATTTTATTTGATTTTATCTCAATTTGGTTTTGATCATGAAACCCTAGGAATGGTATGATCATATTTGATAGTATTGGATCAATCAGAATATTCATATGAAAAAACCATATATTTTTGCCTTTTTTGTGATTTTGTGTGATTTTTATAGCAAGCTTTTTCCTTTATTTTAAACATGAACAATACCGGGCAACCACCTTGTGTGGATGAATAGGGGTGCCTAACACCTTCCCCTGTTCATAACTTAATCCCCTTACCCATCTCTGGTTTTTTTTTAGGAGGGTTATTTTTACCCTAAAATTGCCTTTTGTGCTTATTTAATATTTTGGTGTCCATTCACACCTATATTGAATGGTGGCGACTCTTTGTTCTATTTGATCCCGTGTGATGATTGGAGGAAGTCAAAAGATGAATTTGATTTTTTTCCCCCATGTCTCACAGTTACCCAAACCTACTTCCAAGTACCTCAAGACTACTCTCTAGCCGTAAAACGTGAAAAGAGAGATAGGGGAAAGGGAGACAGGTGGATCCGTAGGGTAGGCCCCCATATGTGATAATCTTTGCAATGTATGATTTTAATGTTTTGTTTAGGTTGTGTGAAGATTTAGTGATGAAATATGGAGGAATACTATACATCTATGCAATTCATACTATTAGATCTCATTTTCTTCATATATTCTAATGTTTTACATTGTTTTCACTCTTTTTATGGTTTTTTTGTGTTTTTAGTCGTTTGGGTTAAGATCTTAGATCCTCCATTGTCCATATGGTAGATCTGGGATCAGAAGCCTTCCAATAATCTCCAGGGTTTCATGAAGTGGTTTTTGAGTCATTTTTGGTTTTGAGAGAAGACCCTACGGTCTAAGCTCTCCCCTTTTGATGTTTTTCATCAACGTGGGTATATTTGGTTTGATTTCTTTTATTTAATGAAAAATATGGGCTAGATCTATGCCCTGGATTGTTCAGATTCAATTCCGCATCATGAGGTGGTTTTTTGAGTCATTTTTTGTTCTTGAGAGAAGACCCTATGGTCATATTCTCCCCTTTTGATGTTTTTCATCAACGTGGGTATTTGGTTTAGATTTTTTTATTTAATGAGAAATATGGGTTAGATCTATGTCCTGGATTGTTCAGATTCAGTTTTGCAAAATTTTGAAAAAATAATATTTTTTTTAATTTTTCCTAGATTTCAAGGATTTAATTTAAAATCAGATTTTTGAAGTTTTACTTTAGAAATGTTTTCTTTGTCTTGATTTCAGTCAATCGTGAAGCCCAAGAAATGACCTTGTTTTCATAAAAAGGATCCAAAATTAATTGGATCATTCACATGAAAAAAAAAAGCCATAAATTCTTTAATTTTTTACTTTTGTTTTGATTTCTATTGAGCAAGCTTTTTCCAAAACATGAACAATACTTGGCAACAACCTTGCGTGGATGAATAGGGGTGCCTAACACCTTCCCCTGTTCGTAACCTAATCTCCTTACCCATCTCTGGTTTACTTTTTCTTTCAGAGTTATTTTTACTCTAATTTGTTTTCTTTTATTATTTCCTTTATTTGATTATTTCGGTGTCCATTCACTCACACCCTAAAAAGGAACGGTGGCGACTCCTTGTTTTTTTTTATTGAGCCCGTGTGATGATAGGAAGTCACTAGATTGATTTTCCATGTCTCACACTTGCACATGCACCCCTGCTAGTAATAATGACACAAAAGCAGGTATAGATAGGGGTGTTTATCGAGCTGTGCCGGCCTGAGCATGCCAACGGACCAGGGTTGGGCCTTTGGCCCATTTATGCACGGCCCGCCGAGGCACACGCCCACAACGCGGGCAGCACGAGCCCACTTAGGCATGGGCTGCCCGCGTGCCAGCCCACTAGGGGGCTTGCCCAACAGCAGTAAGGGATGATCTAAGTTAAGGATTTATTTAGAAAGCCCTCCAATACTTTTACATACTATAGAAGAGTATAGTTCTTTTAACATTTTGACATGGTGAAGGGGTAAAAAACCACTTGGTGAAGGGGTAAAAAACCAAAAGTGGTTTTTTACCACCCTGTAGACACCCCAAATTGCACAGTAAAAATGATCAATAATCAGTAAAAATCACTATCTCCTTGGAAACCAACACAAAATTTGAGAAAATGAGTTTTTTCCTTGTATCCGGCAACTCAGGTCGGATACAAGCATGCTTCTTCGTATCCGATGGAAAATGCCGGATACAAGTAGCCCTTAATGTATCCGGCAACATATGCCGGATACACATAGTCACTAGTGTATCCGACCTGACATGTCGGATACATTAGTTTTGCTCAAAATTAGGGTTTTCCGAGAGCTTTTGCCTTTTACCATCATATCCCTCATTAAATGAGTGGAAATCTCGGAAATAGCCTTAGGGTTAAGGTTGGTGGGCTATGGACCTTATGTTGTGTCTACCATCTCACCAACCCTAATCTTAGCCTTTGCCTATAAATAGGAGGCTCCTCCTTAAGCAAATGGCCAACAATTCTTGCCAAGAACTTTTGTCAAGAAGAGCTCCGAGTGAAGAGGGAAACCGCTGCGGAAGTGCTTCCAGAACCCAGGTAAGCCTCAAACCTCTTTTTAATTTTTGTTTTTACATTTCTAGATCTAGATCTCTTCTTCTACCTTTCTGTAGAATAAGGCCTTGATGTGTGTATGAAAACCCTTCCCCGGCTCAAAGTATCTCAAGACTCCCCCTAGCCGTAAAACGTGAAGGCGGGATCTAGGAGAAACGAGACTGGGGATTGATCCTAGTGCTAGAGCCTTTACTTGAATAAGCCTTTTGAATCTATGTAAACCGTTCCATATTCAAAGTACCCCAAGATTATCTTGAAGAACCATGTTTAATGGGGAGAGAGAACTAAGGGAAACGATAATGGAACGGAACCTAGGTTGTTTTAGAACCCTATTTTGATTGATATGAATGCATGCTATCTTTGCTATGTTGTTGGAATGATTTTTACACCTACACATACATGGTACATGATTTTGGCGGGATAGGCTCATATTGCGGATTTATTGCATTTATTGTGAGAAATCTGAAATAAATAGCCCCAAGCAATTCTGGAATGTTTTCAAATTATTTTCAAAGGATTTTGATTAATCTTGCACGGATCACACACACTTTATCACTATTTGGAGTTGTTTTTCTTCAAAAATGGCCTAACTTGACAGCAACTGTACCCCTACTTCGGACACTCATAACTTCATCGTCCGGATGAATTTTGGAATGATTCTAAAACCATGGGAAAGGTGAGGCTGTCTAGTTTATGCCCACCAAATTTCATTAATTTCTATCAAGCGGATTTTTGACACCTCTCTGTCGAAGTTGATAGGTCAGTTCTGATCTGAATACAGAACTTGTCACTTCGACTGAGCGCCATGTGTTCGTTTTAAATCCGATTCGAGTGATTTTTGTTTCTGGGCACTCCTTTATGAGTCTATTTTCAAATCCAATTGGTTTCATAATTTTTTGACTCCATTTGTGTTGTGAGCAACAGATTTACTCAGAGCTGTTCAACAGTACTTTTCTGGGTAAATCTGTGATCTTCGGGGCCTGTTCGGGAGACCACCCAAGGCACATCCGAATGAATTTTTGTATGAAGCTAGTTTCATTTGAAAGATGGCCATACAAAGTTCAATCACACCAAATTTCATGGATTTTTATGGAGCTGATTTTTCTAAGTGATTTTCCAAACTTGCATACTTACCACTTTTAATTATCTCCAGCAGCAGATTTTAAAGGAGCATAACTCCTAGGATTTTAATCGGAATGGAGTGAAATTTTGCATGAGACTATTATTTACCATAATCTTTCAAATTTTGCGTTGAGCCCGTGTGTTGACGTAGGGGAAATCATCCCGGTGATTTTTCCCATGTCTCACACACCCCTACTCTCCAATATGACTATTATTTGGCAGTTGGAAGGGTAGAAAAAGTCTTTAACAATCAATTACAACCATACCCCCCCCCCCACACCCAATATGGCTGTTATATAGCTGTTGGGGGGTAAAAGAGTCAAAAAAAAAGTGGTTAAAATTTGTCCAATATCATTTAACAACCAGCATCTAGTAGTGGGGGATCATCTAAGTTAAGGATTTATTTAGAAAGCCCCCAAAATACTTTTACATACTATGGAAGAGCATAGTTCTTTTAACATTTTGACATGGTGGAAGCAAAATCAAGTTAGTTATCCTGTGCTTGCCGCCATGGCACATGATCTACTAACGGTTCTGGTATCCACAGTTGCATCGGAATCAGCTTTTAGTGCAGGTGGATGAACAGTGGACGACTACAAGAGCAGATTATTACCGGAGATGGTGCAAGTATGTGTCTGTCTTACAGATTGGTTAAGGACGGAACTGAGAGATCAAGAATATGCGGATGACCAACTTGCTGAAAACTTCGATAATTTGAGTCTTGATGAATTTAGTTTTCCAGATTAGTTTAAGTTTTATTATATTTTTTGTAATCAAAGTTTAAGAACTTTACTTTCTCTTTTTTTTCTTTTAATCTGCAAATGAAAAATAGATGAGTGGGTACCAACCTAGTTGGGATGTGCTCATGCTATATTGATGCAGTATTATTTGTGCAAGTGATTATGTATTATTTACAAAGTTGCACTTATACTTGTACTTGCAATAATTTATTTATTTATATTTTTTTAGCAAAATATATCCCATTATGTGTAAGACAATTTTGTAAATTTTTTAGAATTTTTTTCCTATTTTTCTTGATTTTTTATTTTTTATTTTTTAAAAAGGGTCTGGCCTGTTTGGCCCGCCGGCCCACTGTGTCCGAATATTGGCTAAACGGGCCAAGCGTGCCACAGCCCACCCCAAACGTGCCGGGCCTGCCCGTTAAGCACCCCTAGGTTCAGATGTCCCAAATAAAAAAAGGCATGGCTTTGATGACCAACTCTCAAACAAATCTTTTCCATTAATGCTTCAAAAAAAAAAAAGGAAAACTAGGGGTGCCTCTCGATGATCAATTTGAAACAAGGTTGCAACTTTCACCTAAAGTGCGATTTAAAAGTTTAGTCCCAATCCATCAAAAAGTGCAGTGAGACAAAACGAGGATTTGAAACCGGCCTTATAGCCCATCTCTGCATCTCTGAAGTTGTGACAGCGAAGAAGCCAAATTCTAGGCGTGGGCCAATGCCGGCTGGCAGGAAAAGCCATCACCATCTACGTTCCAAATTGTTTTTCCCTTTTTTTCATAGAAGTAAATGTTCAATCCATCTGACTTTTTGTGAGCTAATCGCATTATCGCAATTGTCGGTGTACAAATGAAATTTCAACTACCCCTGAAGACCCATTCGTCATTTCGTCCCGTGGATGAAGAGGGAAATAGCCTTATCCTATTTGACAAGGATGTTGAACAGAAAGGACAAAGAATGCTTTTATTTTGATTTTTGTTTTTGAGTTAAAACAGTTTGCTACAAAAGCTTCTTAGGTTGTTCAATTCTGTCAGTTTGAGCAGCTTTAAAGTAATTGCAAAGCAATCAGAGAGAGAGAGAGAGAGGGAGATGTTTTTGAGTTAAAACAGTTTGCTACAAAAGCTTCTTAGGTTGTTCAATTCTGTCAGTTTGAGCAGCTTTAAAGTAATTGCAAAGCAATCAGAGAGAGAGAGAAAGAGAGAGAATACAGATGGAAATAATTTGTACAATGAGACTGGTTTTGTGCATTACCGTCTATAGCTTGGGTCTATACAAAGTTTATTGTGTTCTAAATTCGAAGTTTAGGGTTGGGATAAGTTTACTTCAAGGACAGTCATGGCAAACGATGCCATTCTTCGATATTCTCTGGTGAGCTTGGGAACAATCGTCTTGTTGATCGGACTCTGGACATTCTCCTTCAAGAAGATGATTGCGACATATTTGTTCGGTATCTTTGCTATTGCGGGTGTGCTTTTGCCTGATTGGGAATACTTCGATCGCGATTTCTCTCAGTGGTTCTCTCCGCTGCCTGCTGATGTCAGAGATGGGAATTCTTCTCGGAGATTGGAACCAAAAAGGTGACCTCGTTTATCTGTTCCTGATATTAAACTTCATTCCTTTTTGTTCGAGTATCTATATTGAAGATCTGATGCTAGGGTGTGATATATTGAATTCAGTTCAGTAATTGTTCTGGTTGAGAAATTTCCCTCGCCTTTTTCTTTTGGTTCCATTTTTTGTTAGGGTGCTGCTCTTATCTTTGGCATTGATATGGGATTATGCGAAATGGGGGGAAAATAGGTTTTTAATACTGTAGAAAATGGGTTGAGAGTTGTATTAGATCCTTGGAGGGAAAAATTTATTGGAAGATCTGGTGAATTTTCTTGTGGCACTGAAATCTCAATTCTTATAGCTGGCCAACTCTTGAATTGGAACCCCAGTTAAAAATTTATTCCCAATTCACCACATTCTTCTGTAAATCTAACCACAATGCGTAAATCCAAGTTTTTTCGCCAATCTGCGGTATGAACGCCATTGTAAGGCACTTACAGTTGCCATATCCGGATTATCTGGGTTCTTGGAATTCTATAGCACAGAACTCCAGAGCATTGTAGTCTCTTTCACAGTACCTATCATACTGTTCATAAAACAGACTCCTACACTTCATAGAGTGGTAGAGTTTCAAATCCAGATTTCAAATTGTCCAAAAACTGGAGTCCTGAAGATTTTTAAGTTGAAGAATAATTCCAACTTGATAACAATACCCAAACGAAATCTGTTGATAGGATAAGTTTAAAGTTAGGATGAGTTCCTGGCTTGCGGATCACCAGGACATGAGTTACAGACTCACAGTGGTGAGCTTATCCATCAATTGAACAGTTAAGAATAGAGGTAAGAGATGAAAATTTGTTCATGTAAACCGATGGGTCCCTAGTGATTTGCTCATTTTGTATATGCAGGTTCAAGATTTACCCGGTGAGACTGGTGTTATATATCACCATATACAGCCTTGGCCTGTACATCTGGTGGATGGTCATATCGAGCTAGCTAGTAGGTCTGCTTCATCTCTTCTACCACACAGTACAGGAGGGTTTGGACTTTGGAGACAAGAATGAAAAATGACAATCCACTGTACGCAACCACACTACATGAAATTTGTGACACTTGTTCGTAGTATCGACCATTTACCGACCTTCAAATCCAAAGATTTTTTTTTCTTATTATATATTATGCCAGTTACCTTGTCTCCTTTCCTCTTTTAATTCCCTAACTAATATTGTACTAGTACTTTTGACTAAGTCAAACATTAAGGCTGTGCTTGCCCTGATTATGCTATGTATAGGTACATGTAGACCAATGACTCAATGGGAATGGAAGCACTTATCCACAGCTGCAATAAGTTGCTTATTCTCAGGAAATGATGTTTCTTGCTGCCTATTCTCAAAAAATGATATTTGGTAAATGTAAGCATTAAAGACTTAATAGATGGAAAGTATGATTATGTGGAAGGCCACATGGACTGTTGGTGTAGTCCGAAAAACCCACCATCTGTATATTCTATGGTGGAGCATATTTCTAGGTCAAAGCAGCCTCTTTCAATTTGAAAAGTGTTCAAATTTTGGATGGTGTTCAGCTGCCAAAAAAAAACCCCCTCAAAAAGCAACAAGGCTAAGGGGGCGTTTGTTAGGGTTTCTGGATTTTGGATTTTGGATTATAATTTAAATTTTGAAAAACCAAATTCTCAATGCTGATTTTTAGAATTCATAATCTTGTTTGGATACTTTGATTATGGCAATCAAAATCCATTATCTCGTTTGGTTGACTTCTTAGTTGGAACTGGGAATAGATTTTATACTTCTTACATTTATGATATGAATGTTTAGGCTAAACTAGATGAAATCAAGTAGATATGTGAAAATTGTAACAAAATAATGAATTTAGAAAATAAAATTGATTCAAGCATTTGGTTTCCAAGATTTTCCTTGCAAATTCATGACTTTGAGCGGTTTTCTTTCAAATGGCTGATTACCAGAAACACTACAAACTTTTCCACGTTCATAACAAGAAGAGTAGTAAAAAAAAACGGTGGGAGACTTCACCACGATCTTAACAATCCAAGCCCCATTGGCGTTGGCTTGACAACAAGAAGAAGAAATGAATAAAATAAAATAAAAAAAGAAAAGGTTGGAGGCTTCACCATGTACTTAACAATCCAAGCCCCATTGGGGTTGGCTAGACAAAAGTCTAAGCATAATAGGGAACGTACAGTTCCCTTCGGTACCATACCCTTCCATTCGTCTGTGCGACGTTCATGGATTAAACCCACTAACACCAGTCCTATGTTGACATTCTGAAGGCCACCGAGTTGCTCATTCAGCTGTCATGGCCTATTAAAGGTTCCAACCCCTTCCTGTGGCCCAACACCAACATGCTGCTGCACCACTAATATCGAAACAGTGGCTGCAAAGTTCGATGATGCTAGAAGATCCCCTAAAGCTCCAAGCTCCTGGAACTCACTCCAATCCATAAACCCTACCTGAGAGATAATATGATGTCTTGTCCCCTTCCAACATTGTACAAACCATGGCTGCTGGCTCATTGTTGAGGGTATCAAGAGGGAGTAGTGAAGAGCGGAAAAGGAAATGTCACAAGAAGAGAGGGTGAGAAGCAATAGCAGGAGAGAGAGAGAGAGGAGTAATAGACCAAGAGGGAGAGAGAATACCTGGTCTTTTGTGGTAAAGGAGAAACTTGAAGATCGAAGAAGGAGAAGACAGGCCGTGAATGTCAAGCTCATTCCAAAATTCGGCTTTGGAGTTTTATTCTATTTGCGTCAGAATCTATAGAAATCAATAAAACATGGTTTGTGGTTTTTGGCATGATTTTAAAAACTGACTTGAAAATCCATCTTTCAAAATCCCTACCAAACAGCATAAGTAGACTTTGGATTTGGATTCTACCAGAAGCCAAAATCCAGAAACCCTTCCAAACGACCCCTAAGTTTTGCATTCTCAGATTATGATATGCATATGGAAGAAACAATGGTTTACTTGTTGCCCCGAAGGATAAACTTAAAATAGTTCAATTTCAGTGGAATGAACATTAGATACAGAAATGCAAACAAGTTGAACAAAATTATTACCAAAAAAAAAAGGCAAACCATCCTCATTAATGAGGCAGCTCTGCCTCAGGTGGATTTTTCAGCTTCTGCAGCAGCCTCCTCCTCTTGAAGTTTCTTCAGGGATGGGGGTGGTCTGACAACAATGCTCTTCTTCCATTGTCTGTCAAACTTTCTTGACAACCTCTTGTTGATTCCCTCCTCAATCTCTCTTTCCCTTTTCACAGTGAGCATGCGAGCAATCTATATAAAGAGAAAAAGATTGATATAGAAATAACTATGACAAAAATTATCTGTACATTAGAAAAACATTGAATCCTACCTAAAACATAAGAGAAGAAGGGGTTCTAAACAATTATAGTTCATCAAATGTGTCAGATAATAATGATTACAGTGCTTTTAATGGAAATGATCAAAGCATGTCAAGAATAATACAAAGTAAGAGGGCAGGTTAAGTCATACTAAAAGATTTCATTAATAATCAAGTAGAAATAACAACATCAAACCGCTTTTCCTTCTCCATTTTCTTTGCCAATTTTCCAGAAAGGCTAAAGGAAACAAATGTGACAAAATAAAGCCATCTTTTGCTGCAAAACAAAATCCACAAGTTCTGAGGACCTTGGCACACAGAACAGGAGCAGCATCAAGCATAAGAACAAGTTGTTTTATTCTCCTGGTACACAAATTTAATACAAATCCCTGTCCAAAGAGTCTCAATGACATGAATTCTATAATTTTTGTACACATGTTCTTATGCTGATTGTGAAATATCTATAGAATGAAAAGAAATACAAACACAAACAAACTAAAGAATGACATGAGAAAACAATTGTGTAAACCTGCAAGGAAATCCATAAAAATGCAAATCGACCTGCGCACACGCCTACAAGTGAGCACAGCTATGTATGTGTATGCATGCACGTTCATGTATAAATACATTGATAATCTAACTCATAAACAAGTATCAACAGGATTGACACAATATGTTCCACGTCATCTGGTGTTGAGCGCACAATATCCATCATATAGAGGTCAACTCCCATTACTTTTCTTCTCGCCAAAAAAAAAATGCTAAGTAAGTTTGTGTGGTTTAATGTTTTTGAGAAAAAACACTAGCATCAGTCCATATGACTACAAAATGGCCAACCTATAGGGTAGGACCCTATTTAGATATAAATCTAACAATAAAAAGTCGGTATAATCCAAGATCTTGGACTTAGTATGTCAAGTTATAAGAATAGTTCTTCCTTTTGACATAGCATTTTTACCATAAATGCATGTATTAATATTGTTTTTCCTACTGTCATGTATCTGAATCCTATCCCTAATCATTGCATGACAGAATGACTTCCTTCTGATGCAATTTTATTTAACTTCAAGTTGCAATTCTTTCAATGAAACAATAAAGAGACAATTCCATGAGAAACGAGAAGAAGATTCTTGGGTCAATCCAGTCCATAATCAAAAGTGATTAATTCGAACTCATGACCTAGAAACAACTTTCACCAAATAGTCTACCCAGCCTCTTGTACATGACAAACTTACTCTATGAGTCCTCTGACTAACAAGATTTTAAATTATACCACACTGTTGCCCTAATTGTAAAATCTGCCCCTCTTACTTTATCAATTTTTCAGAAATACCTTTCATCTTGCAACTTCCTGTTACTTTTCATAGACAGATACTCCTCTATATCAGCATCCAACAAAGTAACTACCTCTCCAGCCTTTCACACAGACAATTCCATTATCATCTAACACCATCTAGCCCCTTTTAGCCTTTGCTTACTCTATTAACAAACAAATTGACAAGCCCATTTCCAACCAATTTGCTAAGAACTGAAATATCTTTTAACAACCAAGATCTACGAATCAAGTAGTAGCAAACCTATAGCAACAAACACCACAACTCTGCCAATTGTCATTCCTTCCTCGAATAGTTCTGGATGACTCGGTTATTCCTCTATCCAATTCTCAGCCGTGTTTCAAACTTCACCACCAGTTAAACTACTATTAGCTATGCATCATCTATGTCGTCTCCTCATCGTTAATCATCGAATTGTCTAAAGGTTTTCTCCCAAACCAAATTAGGATACAATTTCCTCGGAAACACAAGTAAAATTCTACAAAAATCTTCTGTAAGAGAATCAGGGGAACATTGATTCTGAAATATTGAATAGAAATCAAATGGTTCAAGAGATTAATACCCTCGGAAACACTAGTAAAATTGTCCCATTTGAATAGAAATCAACTGGTTCAAGGGAACATTGTCTATTCAAATTGTCCTATTTGAATAGAAATCAAATGGTTTTAGAGATTAATACCCGCTTTCGCATTCGACGAAACTCGCTAGATTTGAACTCGTTTCGAGCCGACTTCTGCAATCGAAGCATGAGGAGCTCTCCCTTGAGATCAACAACCTCTTCGTTGAGTTCTTCGGTACTCTTGGCCCTAATCTCCTTTAATTCCTCCTGTCTTTTCGCCATCATCACCACTGACGAAGAAGGGTTTCGGAAAGACAACGAAGGGGACATGCGAATAGGCCCAACATTCTGAATTCGAGCGCCATGAAAGGAGGATCTGGCGCACCAAGAGCTGGTTTTCCAAGAGGATAAACAAACACCCGAAGGCGAAGCTGTGGAGAAACTCAACATCTTTGCTTTCTGTCTTGCTGTTGTGACTCGTCCTTTTTGAAAACTCTGGTGTGGATAACGCCTTCTCTCGCGCAGCAGCGCAGGCGGGTCGACGGTTCCAACAAACGGATCGCAACAGACCCTAATTTTGCCCCGACTCGCTTTCGTTTCATGTACGCAGATTTTTGTAATTACAGGGGGAATTAACTTTTGGGAAAATTATGAAAAATGATCACTTTTGTCGATATTTATAAAACCATGCCACTAAGATTCCAAATTACAGAAAAAAACCACTTTTTATCTATATTTATAAAAATTTCCGTTGAAATTAAATTATAAGATCACTTATTAAAAATAATTAAATTTGAGGATCATTTTCTTAAAACACAAAGTCATCATACATCATCATACATAAGACTCAAGCTTATTACATGAGACACGGGCTCATATTAAATGGGACATAAACGTTCTACACAGGATGTGATACATAAGACTCAAGCTTATTACATGAGACACGGGCTCATATTACATGGGACATGAACGTTCTACACATGATGTGAGTATAATAAAAATGACACTAATTTTTAATTATTTTTTATAAGTGACCTTTCAAGTTAATTATGTTTTAAAAGTGACCCTTTTCTACAATTCAACATCTTAGTGGCATGTTTTTATAAATATCGATGAAAAGTGACCCTTATCCATAATTTTCCCTTACTTTTTGTGATACTTTTTGAAAAAAATTAAAATTCAATATGCAAAAACCTCTATTAAAATAATTAAATTTTAATGACATTTTACTCATAGAGACAAATTCTTCTAGGAATGCCTTTATACCTACCTGCCACTCAAATATCTTGTAACTTCCAGGAATGCCTTTACACCTACCTACACCTGCATACCACTCAAATATCTTGTAACTTCCGGGAATGCCTTTATACCTACCTACCACTCAAATGACTTGTAACAACTATTATAAATGGGCATTTTTGGAAAAAAAAATTTTTGTTTTTTACACATTCCTTATCCATCCATTCATTTATACATACATATATATATTCACACACACAATTTTGACATTTATAATAAGGGCAAGTCTGACTTTTTATATTTGTAGAAAATAATATAAGATATAAATATAAATAGATAGATTTTTATAAGGGTAAGTGTGATTTTATAAGAAAGAGTGAATTGTTTTATATTTATGTGTTTTTAGTTTTCATAAATCCTTACCAATGAAACTAAAGCAGAGGTCCCTAATCGGCATGACCAGGTTTAAGAGAGCTTGCTTATTACATACGATTACTCTCAATAAAAGATGATAAATTCATATAACATGTCTAATGGAAGATTTTATCTTGAACATTGTACCAAAAAAGATATCTTTTTTCCAAAATAACTTTATAAAATACTTTGTTATACTATAATAGCATGTGGCATGTTTAGTACTACAAGTAGGCAAACGAAAAAGGAGTCATGGGTAACTGTTTGAGACCTTCTAGGATGTAAAAAATGCTTAGAAACAATAAAAAAAAGTAAAAGCAAAGACTAGAACTTATCCAATGAAAACATATTACAATAGGGCATTTTTGGAAAAGAAATATTTTTTGTGGTCATTTCACATTTCATATATACATTTCATACATACATACATGTATACAGAGGCGAAATCAGGGGGCAAAAAAAAGTTTCAATTAACACTTCTCATGAAATATAAAAATTTTAATGAGTTAGGAGGGGCAAACCAGAAATTTCAGGAAGGGCAAAACATAAATTTCAATTAAAACATATAGAAAAAATTATATTTTTAATTAAAAAATAAAAGTTCGGGGGAGCAATTGCCCCCTGAGTATAACGAGGTTCCGCCACTACATGTATATACACATATGTGTATATTTTGATGTTTATAATGGTAAGTTTGACTTTTTTTGTTTGTAGAAAGTAATATGAGTTATAATTATAAATAAATAGAATTATATAAGGGTAAGTGTGACTTTTTATGTTGATTGAAAATAATAAGGTTTTCTTCGCCTTCAATCCCTCCTTTCAGGATTTGAAATCCTTAATCACGTGCCGCACTTGTTCTATAAATTGAGGAAGAAAAGGGAGGTGAAGAACGACACGGTAGTGACTGCCTGTGAAGGAAGAGAGATAGCGCAAATTCACTAGTGGTGGTCTATTCTTGTTCTCTTTTCCTTTTGTATTTCTTGCTTTTCGTTTTCCCGTCCACATCGAAATTAGATTCTCTCTTCGTTTTTTGTTCGAATCCATTTGATATAACTCTCTTCGAATACGTCGAACCAAACCCTAAAAATTTTGCGGACTCAGAGAGATAGATCTGAAGCTAGTGTTAATGAGACGATAAACTTTGAAATCAACGAGAAATAGATATATTTGGAGCTTGGTCTTTGGTCGATGGTCTCATGGGCGCCACGGGTTCAAAACTCGAGAAAGCTCTCGGCGACCAGTTTCCTGAAGGCGAGAGGTACTTCGGTCTCGAGAATTTCGGCAACACTTGCTACTGTAACAGCGTCTTGCAGGTTCGGAATAAATGGGATCGAGTTGTATATTATCCACTGATTTGAATATCTGGCTTCGTGCTTGTTCTGTTTGATTAGGGTTTAAAAGTGACGCAATATGTGGTTGTGATATTTGTTTATTGTTATGTAAATAGGTTAGTTATTTGTAGAAACTTTGTGTCCTGATGCCTCATACTTTCCAATTCGGGGTTAATTTCTTGAATATCCAATGCTGGTGCTTTCACTCGAATTTTGATTGTTATGGATATTAGGTCCATTTGGTCTTTGGTCTCGCAGGTGACTGCTCTGAAATTTTTGGATATTCATCAAATTTGTTGATGATCAATTACTGACCTTGGCATTTATTGTATACATTACATACTTCTTTTATTCTTTTCTGATTTTTAAAGCAAATAGGTTCTCTTCAATGAGAACCAACCTTCAATGGCTGCACCTATAGGGATAGCCTTCCTTCGCAATATAAAGTTTTCACAAAGTGGATGATGCTTAATTCAGATACAAATGTGACACTGCTGAATCCAGATACTGCCCATGTAAACAAGTGTGCCTTCTAATGAAACTGAACAACTACTCATATTTCACAAACAACACTAGTACCTGACCCAAAAACCTAAAGAACTAACTGTTAACCACCCTCACTAATAGCAGTAAATTAATGAGTGTTTTATTAGTGCTCTTCTTGTATTAATTATTGGAGATCTGGTTGTGAGATTACTTTTCTTGATATATTTAATTCTGTTAGTTGCAGGATACATCTTGCTTTATGTATGCATGGATTCATGTAAACAATTGTATGATTTCAGTTTTCATTCTTCTGGAGTACGTTTATATTGTTGCAATTTTTTCTGTAAAAAGAGTTGATCCTAAAATGCAAGTTAGATTTTTTGTGATTAAGTAGTTTTGACAGGATTCTTGTAGTATTAAGCACACATGGGAGTTTTAGGTTCTGATGAGGAGCAGAAAGCTCATGTCTTTCTTGTAAGGCAAGAGATATGTAAAGTTTACTTGCTTATTTGAAGTACCTATAACAGACTCTTAGATATTCATGTGAAAGACATGCTTTGAATGCATGAAGTGGTTTAGTGCCTGGGTCAAACTCCTTGTTTGCATTGGAGAGTAGTTCTAAAGAAACTATATAGTTTTGATGTGTTTGCTCTTGAGGTATCAGTGAGGTCAATGGGATCTAGTAGTTAAAGCATATGGACAAAGTTCATGTCCTAGCTATTGTGTTACATTTTCTAAACATGTTTATGTTTCTGACAATGTTTAATATTTGCCTATTAAAAGAACCTGAAATTGAGTTGGATTTGGACACTAATCAGTTAATCCTTAATTAAGAAAAAGGCATAGAAGTTTTACTTCAATTGCGATCTTGAAACTTGTTTATTTCATGGCCTTTGATTCTGCACACAAACCAAAAAGTTTCCAGACATCCACTAGCAAGTTAAGGAGAGTATCCCAGTGGTTTCCCTGATTTATGTATCGGTTGAACAATTTCCATCTAGGTTACTGTGAGTTATAACTTCTGAAGAGCATGTCATAAAAATGTACTCCTGGAAACCAAACAGATCAGCTTTGGTACTTTAGCAGCATAAATTTTTGGAGTAATGTCTTATATATTTCTTCCTAATTTCTCAAACATGGCAAGGAAGTGAAAAAACAGAGTGCACCAACAAGCATCCTACTGATCATCTTAATTGTGTGATTAGATACTTTCAAATTTATTAAGGAACCCAATGAAATTTTTGTTAATGATGTGTTACGTAATTACGTTGCTTAAGACCCGTTGTGTCTAAGGATTCTACATGTTCTAGATTCAGTTTGCCTTGTTATTTGATGACAATTTGGCTGATATAATAACAGCTGGACGAATCTTTTGTCAGATTCAAAATGCACCATGATATTTTTGTCGACCTTGTCTTAGGTTCCAAATACAAGCTTCAAATCAATTCCATTTATTCATTCTATGCATCTCAATGGGTTTTATCCTCTGAGTAAGAATGTTGTTAAGGTTCACCAAGTAGGTTTTCAAATGAGTAAGAATGTTTCTTTTATAATTTGTTGATGATATTAAAAAACGAATTTTTTGGGTATGTATAAAGCTGTTATTTTGGTTACCTACAGACCTCTTTCCTGAAATTACTCTTCAATTTTGTAACTCCTTTATGCAGGCTTTGTATTTCTGTGTTCCATTCCGTGAACAGCTACTAGAATATTATGCAAACGGCAAAAATGTGGGAGATGTAGAAGAGAATCTTTTAACGTGCTTGGCAGATCTATTCACACAGGTAATAAATCTGCTTGAAAATGTTGGGCTACATCTATTTCAAGTGGCTGTGTGGTACTTTGCATTTCAATGAATGAGCCAGTGTTTATTCTCCCCTATTTTCTTGTATGTATGAGCTTAGGATTCAAGAAAAATTGTTTCATTGATCTTCTAATTTCCCTTCTTGTACTATGTGTAGTACAGAACTTGTGCATTTATGACGTGTCCCCACTGCAACTAATGTAAATTAGGCAACATGACCGGTTATTGACTGAGTTATGAAATCACAATTTAAGATATTGATAATAAATTAAAAATGTTCACCCTTTTAAATCTCTCTCTCTCTCTCTTCTTGATAAATAATGAGAAAAACTTTATTGAGTAACGGGAAAAGAGTAAGACTAACCATGGGACATCCAAAAAGGAAGAAAAAAAAGAGCAACAAAATAGCTAGACATCCACCATACCTTCCAACTCCTTCCAATTTCATATAAGAAGTAACTTAAGCAGCCAACACAGTAAAAATCTCCTCCAAGGTTGACAACCGTCAAAGACACAGCTAACCATAACGTGGCAAAGAAAGCCGCATGATATATATGTTTTTCTTTCCTTCCGAGAAAAGAAAATCTCCATCGATGCTGACGGTCATATAGGCTTCTATGAAATACCCAAACAACTATTAATGGGGTTGTCCAAATGTAGTTAGCAAATTCGCAATGTAACAAAAGATGATCTATTGATTCCTCCCCTTTTAGACATATTACACATGCACAACTTAAAGAGAAAATAAGTGGGTGTACTTGGATGCAAGGGTATATTCTCCCCCACCACGTGTCATTACATAGGTTTAAATCTCAGATCTTTAGTTTCTTTTCTCACAAATTTCAAGGTTGGAATACTTTTTGTGTCTGGCCTCCTCTCTTTAAGTGATACTACGGTTCATGGTACTACAGTATCTTGCATCTATTGGTAATGGCAGTTTTCGGGCAGTACTCAGTGATTGCAAATTTGCAATGTGTTTATGACTTGTATTTTTAAGACTTGGTATAGGCTTCTACTTAAAAAATAATGTCAATATTTGTAGGAGCAAACAGGCTTGAGTGCAGTTCTAGTGCAATTAGTTGCATTCTGAGGAAAAAAAATAATCATAATGGTTGGGTTAGGAAGTGAATATCATAAATTTCCATTAACAGCGGCACTTTCTTTCTGTATTTCTTTTGATTCAGCGGTGTCATCAATGTAGCTCTTATCATTCTTTTTTCAAGTAATTATCTGGAAAGTTTAGATTTGATTTGAATGGAGCAGTTGTAAAATGGATTTAGAAGAGATTTTGCAAGAATAATTCCCGATGGCCCAGGTTTGTTTGATCATGTTGGACTGTCGTGACTCATTACATCTGCCAATAAATGTTGTCATAGGCATGAGGAAATTAATCTTTCTGAAGCTGCTATCAATTTGTTGGGTGGTGTTATTCTGTATCAAACTAAAGTTGGCAAGATTTGAGCCCCAATAAAATTAAAAAATAAAATAAAATAAAGGTGGTAAGAAGGTATGTAATTGATGGCCAGCTAGGCTTTGACTGAACCTTGGACTTTTGTGGGATTTCTCATTAGAGCTGGAGGAAACACTTGGAATACATATGAATTCAAGGTCTGGGTTAAAGTAAAGGAGGGAAGGAATAATAACATGAAAAGTTTTTGAAGAGAGCAGCAGAGTTTATCATATGAAATGAACTCCCTTATACTATTTTGGCTAATTCAAGGCAGAAATGCCCTTCAAGAACTCGTATGAATCTTAAGTAGCAATGAAAAGAGAAAGGAAGGTCTCCCTGTGACATGAACCATAATTGTAATTATCAAGTATGTAGTCGATTTTTTTCATTTTAACTATCTGACTGATGTTGTTAACTTCATGGCTGTGGCTCTAATCTGATGAATATGTAGAATGAAAGGAGATAGCTTTCCATTGGGTTTTAGGGTATGGAAGTATTAGTATATTTGTTGAAGGAGAAAGGAATTTGTTTTCCATTTATCTGATTGTAATGCCTGACATGCTCAATTGAAATAAGACATTTTAATTTTATTTTGGTTTTTTGGTGATATCTTGTGCAGATAAGTTCTCAGAAGAAGAAAACAGGTGTCATTGCTCCCAAACGCTTCGTACAAAGAGTGAAGAAACAAAATGAACTTTTCCGCAGCTACATGCACCAGGTATGTTTTTTAAGGGGGGAAAGAGAATATGTTGGTTTTGATGAAGTTGTCACCTGCTGTCAGATTTGGCAGCCATTGAGCAATGATAAAGTAGGTTTTGTGTGTATGACTTTGCATTTCTGCAAACATGAAGTCTCAGAAGGAAAGAAATTTTAAATGTGTGATAATGCAGGTAAATCCTTGGGTTGGTGATAAACTGATGTATGACCAGCCAGATTTTTTATAACTTTCCATTTAAGATCATTTGTTTTGAGCATGTCAAAAACTTCAATTTGTGAGGCCAATGATGTATGTGTGGTCATATGGTCATTTAACATACATTTTGAGTTGACCATAATTATACAGTAGTTCTGTCAGTTAGACATTGTGTTCAGACCAAAGTTCTTGATGAGCAAATGCAGCCTTTGTTTTGTTTTTGTTTTTTTGTTTTTTTGCTAATTTTTTTTTTCGTTAATTAAACTCAAAATCTGGGCTGATGCCTTAATACTGCTTTGATAGACAACCATGAATGTGGATCATGTATCTCTGTTGGATTACTACCTTACTTTCAGCTCTGGCAAATCAAGTTGGCTTTTGCGTACCTTTTCCTGTTTGATAGCATCCACTATATTTTACACAATTCACATTGGTCACTGGATCTGTGAATCATTCCAAATTTGATAAATGAACAAGTTCTGAAGTATTCTGAAGTACTGTATTTCAAAATTAATTAATTAGGGATGTGCTCATTCGATATGAATTTTGTTTACTTAATTCTAGACTTGTATGCAAAAATTCCATCAACAAAAACAATCATAGATTTGAGATTAAAATTTGGAGATGGCACTAGAATATGGGACTCATGAAACCTCTCTAATCTTCATATCTGTTAGAGAGGAGGATGTAAGCACACCAATACAAGCACTTGGTTGTGAAGGGGGAAGGTGAAACATGCAAGCCCTTAGCCTTCAACCTTTACTTTTTAAATAGGATAGCCAAAATGAGTCAATTCTTTAATGACCGAACTTTTTGAAACTGATATTATTTGTACGCCCTAATTGTATGCTTCCATGAGCTACAAAAAATCTGTGCTTCCAAATTCTATTCGCTTCTCCTTGCCGAAAAATGCCGCTTTATGTGAACTTGCATATCATTTAATAGTTTGTTTGTGTTTTTTTTTTTGCTCTCTATGACAGTCCTATTCTTACTTTCTCTGATGGTCCTATATTTAAAACTCCTTACAGGATGCTCATGAATTTTTGAATTTCCTGCTGAATGAGCTTGTTGACATACTGGAGAAAGAGTCCCATGCAGCAAAAGGCTCTTCAGAATCTTCATCACCATCTGAAAAGACTGCCAATGGACCAAGGAATGCTATGGCAAATGGTGTTCATAAGGAGCCACTTGTTACCTGGGTTCACAAAAATTTTCAGGTAAATTTATTAGGTCATCCGTATGTTTACAATCAGTTGTATGTGTACAGAGACAAGATATTTTATAGTGTCATGGTTGTCTGAACTTAACGCTCCCAATTACCTGTTGAGACAGGTGACTGACATATGGAAACTTATTTGGACAGGATCACTTCTCCAAAGTATACTAGAACCAACCCTTCGTCATGAGCTAATTTTCAAACCCAAAAAAAAATTTCTTTGTGCCATAAAGACGCTTGCCCAACCGTAAAATCTTCCTTGTTTAAAGTTTAATAAGCATTATAAAACCTGGGAGAGCTATCGATATATGTGACAAAACCTCACATTCATCTACTACTAAGGCTTATATATTCACATTCTTTCATTGTAGTTCTCTCTCCCTGAATCTGATCCAATCTCTCAATTGGTCTGGTCCTTCCATGTGGAAAACGTTCGCAATGGCTTGATTCTTTTTAAGATATTGTCGATATGGCTAATCCAGAGGCTTGCTAGTCAACAGGCAATCTAGATTAGAAAGATGATTCTTTCACATGTGATATTTTGGTCTGCTGCAATGGCCTTAGCTAGATGTTGCGGCAGAAAAGAATGCCTTTCACCTTTTTTTTTTTTTATAAAGACCTTTCGCCTATTTTACATAGTTCTTCTAGGATTCAAGTTTCTTCAGTACAAGTTCATTCAGCAATTCTGTGCTCTTGCACTTTGGATGCATGTGGACCACATGTGCATAACTCCATATAAGCTTAATTGCTTAAGCAGTCTAGGCTCTTGCCCAAAAATTCATATAGGCCTGGAATTACCTACCACTCAATAGCCTATGTATCAATTACTGAGAAGGAATTCTATCACGTGGTAAAAAATTTAGTATGTTGTGCATCTGGTCTCCTGCTAGTGTTCATCATGTGTGTACTTGTGCGTTGCTGAAAGGTCCATTCTTTGTTTTCATTTAGTTGATGCAAGGACAGGCAATGCATATGTAGTTTCAGCTGGCAAGGATGTGGAGTTAACATGACTCAAGCAAATTTTTTTGTTTTTGTGGTTGTAATTTTTGACGTCCTTAGAGGTGGAATTCAGTGTAATTGATGGATGCTTTATTACAGGGTATACTGACTAATGAGACTAGATGCTTGAGGTGTGAAACAGTAACTGCAAGAGATGAAACATTTTTGGATTTGAGCCTTGACATTGAGCAGAACAGTTCCATCACAAGTTGTCTCAAAAATTTCAGCTCTACAGAGACTTTGAATGCTGAGGATAAATTTTTCTGTGACAAGTGTTGCAGGTAAGTAATATATCTGGTATTATTCTTTATATGTCATTTGTCATAGGGCATGATGGTTTTCTACTCATTAGCTTTATGAATCCAGCTTAATGGCCTGTCTTGTCCTTGTGTTAGTTATTCATGGACAAAAGAAGCTCTGGCACTACCAAGTTTTCTTTACATTAGACTGAAATGTTTACCTGATTTCCTTGTGAGCATCCAATCTATGGACTCCCTCTCTCTCTCTCTCTCTCTCTCTCTCCCAACCCCCAACCAATCATACCCCTTCCATTCAAATAGTGGTACCAACTTCTTGGTCTCATTAATCCAGGTAAGACTCATGAAATGTTTGGTTTCGGCCTCTTGCAAGCATAACTTCTTCACAGCTTTTTTTTTTCAGTTTGACCATGAAATGCAGAGATAAAAATAAGGAATAAGAGGGATTTTCGCTTCTTTTATTTTCTGTTGGGTTTTTCAGTTGAACCACGAAAACATCAAGTTTTGTTTCTTCCCTAATGCAGTTTACAAGAAGCCCAGAAGAGGATGAAGATAAAGAAGCCGCCTCATATTCTGGTTATCCATCTGAAGCGTTTCAAGTACATCGAGCAGCATGGCAGATACAAGAAGTTGGCTTATCGTGTTGTGTTTCCACTGGAGCTGAAGCTGACAAACACAGTGGAGGACACGGACTCCGAGTATTCTCTATTTGCTGTTGTCGTCCACGTGGGCAGTGGACCCAACCACGGGCACTATGTCAGCCTTGTGAAGAGCCACAATCACTGGTTGTTTTTTGATGATGAGAATGTAGAGATGATAGACGAGTCTGCAGTGCAGACATTCTTTGGGTCTGCCCAGGAGTACTCGAGTAACACAGACCATGGGTATATCTTGTTCTACGAGAGCCTTGTTACCAGCAGCAAGAGTTGAGAGGCCATTGACTATATGATTTGACTTTTTTCAATCACAGGAGTGGTAGGCATTTTCAAGATGATCCTTTTACTCCTTTTCAGTGTCTCCACTGTTTCTTTTCTTTTCTTATCCTTTGTTTATAATCCGTATAGGAAGAGCTCTCGGGAAATCAGTGGGAATGATGAACAAATTCAGGTTGATTGCCATGTACAGCGGAGGGTGGAAGCACACACTCCTATTTGATCAGCAATAAGGAAAAAAGAAGTGTAAATGGAGTTGGAAAGACGGACATTTTATTGTTGCCTGTTCAGAATATTTTTTATAATTTTATAAATGGAAGTGCAATGAAATTGGTTTCCAGCTTTCTCCCAATAGCACGGAACCCTCGCATGGATACTGACTTTTGTGTTGGGCGCTCTGAAGTTTTTGAGATTTGCTGATGGCGTTTGATCTTGTTTTGTGCTGTTGCATTTAAAAGTGGATTCCAGTGTTATTTTTAGATTGCTTCAATTCAATTCCTCAATTCAAGTCCTTATTAAAAACAATTTCCAATGTGCATTCTCTCAAAAACTATGAAATAACGATCGGATGGTCGTAAGTTTGAATTCCTTTTAAGACGGACTGGTTATGTTACGTATCTGACAGAAGCCATTGTTCACAATGGTCGTTAAACGGAACCCTTTATCAATTCGGAAAAATTACCAAGCCGATGAGATCTCACAACCTCCTTCAAATAAGGCCTGTATCTAATCTGAAGCATCTTGTGTAGAGCTGTAAGTAGGGCGGATTGGGCTGGGTTTTGATGAATTCGAGCTCAATCCAATCTCAAATCAATTGGCCCAAACTCACCTTTGTAAGTAGGGCGGGTTGGGTTGGGTTTTGATGAATTCGGATCAATTGGCCCAAACTCACCTTGGCCCACCTTAAACCCAAACTGTTTGAATCCAAATCCAATCCTAAAATTATTTCTCGAGTTTGGACTGGATTCGGGTTGGCCCAAATTAATAGGACCTATCAAGGATCTAATGAAATATAATAGCAAAGACAACAAGTCTATAATGTTTTTAGTATAGGAAGTAAAAAATTGAGTTTTTAAATTATAACATTTCTAAGATTTATTGACCAAATTATAAGACAACACATTCAACATTATGAAAGAAATACTTACTGAAAATGTGACCTTTTATAAATCTCAAGTCATTATTTATACAAATGTCAACATTATCAGCTTTCCTAAATCTTGAAAATATTATAGGTTTGAAGCTTTATAATCAATTCTATAGAACCTTATTTATTGGGGAATTGATTGGAAAAATAGAGAGGAAAAGCTTGGAGTTTGAAAGAATTTAGGAAGAAGATGAGGTTTGTGGTAAGTCATTTAACCTTGAGTTTATATAGTTTAGGTTTTTTGGGTTTTTCGGGCTATGAGGTGCAAACCTAACCTAAACTCAAGTTCGGGCCTAAAATCAAGCCCAACCCAAACCCAAACCCAAAATAAAACCTTAAATCGGGCTATTATTTGGGTTGGGTTTGGCGGACCGGACAAAACTTACAGCTCTAATCTTGTGTTTTGCCCTATTTCTGCTTATTTGTTCTTAGGCTATGCTATTTGTTGGTCATTCTCATAATTAGGAAGGGTATCTTCGTCCAGTGATAATTCAGCGTTCGCCTGCAGCTTGTGGCAACTTAAAACTCGTATAAACAATCTCAGTGGGAACGAAGTGGCATCAATTATCAAAGTGTTGTTCTCTGGTTCTCTTCTTTCAACGTGTGGGTTTGTCGCGGAAGAGATGAGGCTTTTAACCCATAACATGCTTTCCAGCAACATCAAGGGCGTAACGAACGGGTTTCCTCTACGCATCGAAGCAGCAAAATTCGTGCAAAAGGAGGTAGAGTTCAATGCGGATTTCCTCAAGAACATGTTCCCAAAGATCGAGTGGAAAGCCCTGGTCGACGCCGCCGGATCACTGGGCTACGCAGAACTTCCCGGCGAAGCGGACTCTTCGATGCTGGAATCAGACGAGTTCCTGAAGAAGTTCCACCACGCTCTTCTTGAACTCCATCTCGAAGAGGGTGCCCTAATTTGCCCGGAAACCGGACGTCGCTTTCCTGTCAACAACGGAATCCCCAACATGCTCCTACATGAAGACGAGGTCTGAAACATGGTTTTGTTCCTTCCGGTGCCTACATTTTAAATTATATTTTTGTATCTCCATGTATTAGAGAGAGATTAGGGTTTTATAGTGTTTTTTCCTTCCCAATAGAAAATTTCCGGTTCTGGGCTTTGATTTTCATTCGTTAGAACTTAGATATAATATTTTGCAGGTTGCATTCAAAGAGATTTCTTATGAGTTTGATTTGTATTTTTTTACCCCTCCTTTCCCTTATGGTAAACTTATAACAAGTTTCTGAGGTATCTTCTTCTGAGAATGAAGCTAGACCTCCCCACCGCCAACACTGACTGAACAAAACCCTAAGGACAAAATCTAGGTTCGCCGCGCCAGATTTCAACTCGTGTTTGAGTTTTTGTGTCTTTGCGTGTATGCTCGCGCTGTTTACCGGTTTACGTTCTTACTAAGATCGATGCCGACGCATAGATGTTGTCATGAAAACTCCTAAAATTTAGGGAAAGTTATGGGAAATGCTTATGGTTGGGGAGACTTTTTTTTCTTTTAAGGATTGTAATTTAAATTTGGAAGTCTGAAGAACTCCTCTTGTTGGGGATGTTGCGCCAAGGTTCAACATCCAGCAACAATATAAGAAAATAAGATTGCACTTTAACCAATAATTTAAGTTATGGTCTAGTGGTAAGCGTTTGATCTTAACAATTGATATCTACATTTGTAATTGTGGTTGGTGTTGACTGTTTGCCTACAATTCACATGTGCAAGAAAGGACCCCGGAAAAGTAGGTTTGGGTCTCACAAGGGGGTCTAAGAAAGCATGCAACTGTTGGCAACTGTTGACCTACAGTTTGCCTCCGGTTGGCAGGTGTTGGCTTGCGATCACAATTGTTGGAGGGGGATTGCTGGGGATGTTGGGTTAAGGTCCAGCATCCTGTTACGGTATTAAGAAGTAAATTTACGCTCTAACCAATAACGTAAGTTATTAGTTTAGTAGTAAACACTTGATTCTAACAAGAACTGACCCCTAAAAAATTAAGCAAAAGGTAAGCTACCACTATAATCATTTTCAAAACCACTCTGGCCACTAAACAAAATAGCTATAGACTCGGATAAAACACAAACTAACATTGCCTAATTTGAATAAATCTTGACACTTAAGGTAAAATATTATGGAAAAAGCTTTACACGAACAACATATAAGCACCACTTTTCAGATTTATCCCCACTTGCTTGTATCCCATATAAATATGCTTGTATCCTACCATAATTATGTTTGTATTCTCATATAATTATGCTTATGCTTATATCCTATTATGACCATACTTGTATCCTGTATGATTATGTTTGTATCTTACAATGATTATACTTGTATCCCGTAATGATCTAGAAATTGATGCACGCATGTTGTTCATGGGAGACCTTTTTCATTAATTTTCACCACAAGGAGACCTACAGAGTACAAACTTCTAGGTTTGAAATATAAGCCTTAAGCTGAAGTAGGAGCTTTGAGAGAGAAGTTTCTCCAAAAGTAGACATTTCTCATAAATTTCCCTAAAATTAATGGACTAAATGAGTAGATGGGTTTAGGCGGAAGACACCTGCACCAAACGAGATGACTGATTCAATGGTCTGATCCATGACAAAGAATGTAACAATTGGGAACTAGAGCATAAATATTTAATCATGGTCTGATCCATGACTGAGAATGGAACAATTGGGAATTAGAGCATAAATATTTAAGCGTGGTTATTAAATCTGTAGGTCTTTTGAGTCTGTAGATCTCGAATTCTTTCACATGAGATTCAACATTCCCTAGCAATAAAAATGTTAGTGGGTACAACTTAAACTTCAAAACACAACAATGCACTGCCTACGTTGCTAACTTAAAGGCGTTTTACAAGATGAAAAATTCCCCTCATCACCCCATGTGTTCCTAACTCACTAATCTTAGTTCCGTCGTATATTCTCTTCCAGATATTGGACAAGTTACAATAGCTGAACCATCACTAAGGACGCGTGTTGTTTGGTGATACTTGGGTTTTCTCTTCAAATTACATTTGGTGTCTTAACGAAGAGAATCAAAACTTCATTTGAACCCCAGACCAGATGACCAATTATCAAGTAATTTTATGGCGTGGGGTTTCACATGTGGACGGAGGCACACCAAATACCCAATCAAGAACGTTCAAATACTTTGAGCGGAACACCTCCCTCTCCCTTGCATAGCAGTGCATGATGACTGCTGATGATAAACTGAATATCACCACGTCAGCTCTTTTCAGTTTCTTCGACCGTGGCAACAAACCACCATCTGCCATGCACATGAAGAAGCTCTCGAGAGCCCGTGCAAAGCAATAGAGTGATATCTCAATACGCCTGCTCTTCTTCTCAATTGCCAAGGCCAGACCAGCAGGAAACTGTGAGCACACAAAAAAATGCAACTCTCAGAGCATGAACATGGATGAGTCTCACCATCTATAGATAGTTATCAGTGAATAATAAGAGTACCGTTCCAAGTGCCACCATCGGAATGTTACATATCTTGAAAATTCTAAAGAGCAGGCATGTCCACATCCTAAAGAACAAAACAAAACGCTCAGTTAGTGACAAACGGTCATGAAAGTGAACTTGAGGCTCAAAAAAACTCTGAAGCCTTGATCAGTAATAAATTGTTGACAAGAATCCTGTTCCACCATCCCAATATGTTGAGATTTACTCTAAACAGTCTTTGCTCACAACCAAGGTTTAACCTTTGGCTTTAATCTGAAATTCAAACCCTATTGCACTAAAGTTAGACTACGGAATCCATGGAAGGCAAAGCCATGGGATATTCTAGAAGATCAAGGAATTATTTGAATCATTGAATCCTACTATAGGAACTAACAACATACATTACAAGACAATTAAAGAAGACTAGATTGTAGCATTTGAAAATGATCAGGATTTAATGGTGATATTGGCTATACAAAATGTTCAAGAAAATGCTATATGCAGTTAGCATAAGCAACATGTCATCCACATGAGACACCAGAACTCATTACGTAACTGTAGTCTTATTTATAGCCGAACTTCACATGCCAAGAAAAATCATTCTAAAGTTCCAACAGAATTGAGAACATCACATGCACTCTTTCCTTTTCAATTTTGACCATTTTATTGATTTGCTGACCTCAAATTTAATGCTTAAAACAAGAATAGAACTCCCCCAATGCTCAACAGCTAGTCAATGTAAACCATATGGATACAAATGCATTGTTTTTTGATTCAGAATTGAAACAAAACTCGTTTCATCTATGTATCTTCAATCATTTCTCTTTCTTTTCAATACCCTCCCTGGGATTTGTTCATCCATACATTGACATGCATGAGTGCAGTGTCAGTCCCACACACTTTATTTCATCAAGAAGCAAATTATGCAAGTTGATAGTTCTCAGAAAAATTGCTAGCTGCACCAGTAATTTTTGGGAAAAAGGGAAAAAAATGTAAACTTGTACTCAGTTGAAACTCCTAATTTGAACCCAGGGGAAAACATTGTAATCAGTTGGTTTTCCTCCACCCATTAATAGGCACATGAATGAAATTTTCAATAGATGAGTAACATTCAAGTAATTCCAGAACATTACAACAATTACAGAAAAAAGGTTCAAAGTCTAGTAAAG